>CM057345.1:523065102-524340393 GCA_030015575.1 Agapanthus africanus
CATACTTGAATAGTATGCATAAATGAATTAACAATTCATTTGTGCACACTATGCAAGCATGGCCCTCACCATACTCCCCTCAAATAATTGCCACCTTATTATCCATTTAAATAAATGGTAAATCCAAAATGAGGTGTCCACCTTCTAGAATGTTATCTGTAAAAAATACGGATTACATTTTACTGTATATACATACATGTATTTGTACCGAAATACGAATACCCAAAGAGATAGAATAACACAAAGAACATAATACTAGAATATACATATCAAAATATATATATGTAAATTATTAAATCAACACTTGATTTAATAATCCGGCTCAAACCCGAGCCGGCTAGTATTATCAACTGTCCGATCAAAAGTCCGGGTACATAGTACAATCAATCGATCGGAACTCTGCACGTATCCAATACGGCTACTATATCATTTCGCCAGAACCAGGGAAACCCTCTGTGTGGGACTTTAAAGACTCGTCAATACGCTAGCAGTGGGTTTAACCACAAGCACGTCAACAGCACTAGCTGTACGTAACGGCTGCCCAGGTATTGAGCGAAAGGAAGGCCGACGAGCAAACTCATCCAAACCCCCTCTGAGCCTGTCTGGGACAATCTCCAGACAGTCTGGTCTGTTCGTCTAAGAGTATCGCATATCGAGTCTAGGGGGTGGATAAAATCAGACCCCTAATAACGCGACATTTCATGTCGGTATGAAGCCCATCACCCAATGAGAAACTACTGATCCAAATCAGTAATTCCCGTCCACCTTAGTCGAGGATTTCTGGTGATGGCTACCCGTGTACAGCGTGACATCAACCCCCAATACTGGGAGAGACGAATCCCCGATGATCCGCTCACTGCCTCTATATGGCTCGGGACTGTACCCAACTAAAACCTGTTTGCATGACTCCTTTGAGCCGTGGTATGGTAGTAATCAAAACACAGTGGGAACTCACATGAGACAAATGACGATCTCAGGTCGACAGACAAACCTGTACTCATGTCACCTATGAACTGCTATCTGAAAATATGTATAATACCAACTAGTATGTTCCTGGCGAGTCCGTCCGGTATACACATAACCCAATGAGCACCTGTATACTATCTTAGCTGACTAACTAACACCAATGGCTTGTGAGACTGGTCACCGCCCCTCATCGGGGTCTCGATAAGTACACACTTGTAACGTTTTAAAAATAATTAAAAAAAATTAGATAAATAAAACCCTTTAAGTGAATTTTCTGATTTTCGGTAAAATAAAACGTATTTTTCGTAAAATTTAACCATAATTATTTTTCATTATAAATTTAAAAGGACCTATTTTAATCATGTAATTACTAGTAAATGGTGTTTATTTAGTCACTTATAAATTTTTAGTTTAATGAAATATTTTTCCTAAATTAATTATTGTAAATATTAACATAAGCTTTTAAATATACATTAAATTAGTGTAAATTACAATTTGCAATGGGTTTATTTTTCAAAAGTTAACCATGACATATTATAATTAGGTTTTTAGCATGATAATTTCTTCTTGAATTGTCTTTAAAATTCTAGAGTTTTCTATAATGAATTGAATTAAGAAAATTAATAAAATAAAGAAATTATGAAAAGACATAAAAGGTGTATTTCTTTGGAGAATGTTCTACACTATTCTTAATTCCTTCTTCCTCTCTTTTCCTCAACTCATGGCCGGCCTCACCTCCATGGGCAGCCCCAAAAATTTCCCCCCATCATTTTTGCATTAAAAATCATCAAAAATCATCAAAAATTACAAAAATAAACCTCAAAAATCGACATTCAACCTCTACCATTTTCCTTCGACCTATTTAGCATGGAATTTGGAGTTGGAAACCATTATTTTGGAAGCATATTTTCATGTTTGGATCTCATGCTTTGAAGGTATAATTTTTATTCTTATGATTAATTGTTGTTAAATGCTTTTATTTAGCATATTTAGATTTTCTTAATTAATTCTATTTGCAAGTTTAAAATTCAAGATAGGGTTTCTAAAATCAAGTTAGGGTTTTTATTAATTAAGTGGGGTTATAATAAGTAGCTTAATATTTTTAGAAAGGAAAAATCTAGGATGATTGATGTATTATAATTTGTGCATTCAAAATTGTTTAAATTAAGCAATTTCGCTAACTAGATTTTTATAGATTATATATATTGGTGTGTTAAAATTCTAATTAAGGTTTGTATCATTATATTGTGGCTTTAATGAGAATATTAACATGTTAAATGAATGAAAGACCTAATCTAATTATTAGTTTCAAATTGTTAGTTAATATAATGTGATAAATATGCTATTTCGGTAAACTAGGTTTTAGAAATTAATTTAAAATGTAGTATTAAAAATCTAATTAGGGATTTAGCTCATTCTTAAGGTTTCATGGAGTGGTTTAACACTTTAATATATGCAAAATCAAGTTTAGTAGTGGAATTGTGAATTTTTACTTAACAAGTGTTAATTTTGGCTAATTTGCAAACTAGAAATTTTAAATTAAGACAAATGGTGTGAGAAAAATATGGTAATGGTTTCTATAATCTAGTTATGTTATTTAATGAATATTATGACCATTAGTTTCTTTTAAACATCAAGTTTTGAAGTAAAACGGTAAATTGACATTTTCAAGGTTTTGCGGAATTGGACGATTTGATTGATTTTAGGGTTTCGATGAATTAAATCGTGTTTTATATTATAAGTAATGAGTTTAAAAACTACGAGTTGTTTGTTGGTGTTTTATCTCGATCAATCGGCATTTATACGCCAATATCGAGCGATATTTGGTTCTTTTGCATGAGCGGGTCATAGGTTTTAACCTATGCGCGTTTCATGTGTCGTTTTGGTTTTGTCCGTGATTCAGTTTACGATATTATATATGTTTGCGTATAGGTACCCCTCGTGTGGACTTCGGACATGGAAGAAGAGGAGGGCAACATCGTCTTCGGCAGACAAGAACCAGGTGAGTAAATGTATATCTACGGGGGAAGTCGGGTGGATGGCATCTAGCACCCCCGTAAACGTAGAATAGAGATATTGCTTATTGTCATTAGGAAGTCGGACGTGACCTTAGATTCTTGGCGAGTAGGACCCTATTAAATATATGTGTGACCTGATTACGATATGATATATATGACATGATATTTCTGAGGAACAATTGACGACGTATATGTTTGCAGACAATGATATATGATTGATGATATTGGGATGTATGCGATTACAGTATAGTACCTTTGATCATGACATTATTTGATGATGATATTATACGTATGATGATGTACGTAGGTGATACTTGACCCGTACCCCGATATTGGGATGCCGTACGATGGATTTTACTGTACGAGGCATAGATGTGATGATTGATCCGCGCTCTTGATTCGAGGAAGCCATACTACGTACATGACGCTATTGAGGCTGGATCGCCGACTATTACAGATATGGACTCAGACCTTAGGTGGATTCCTATTTTCTATCGACTAGTTCCTTTAGTTTAGTTCCTTAAGGGGTTAGATAGATACTAGTTGAGGCTCGAGTCATATAGTTGTAGTTAGATATGTATATTCCAAATGAGTGTTTAGTACACATTTTACCTTTACATTCAGATTGAAATCATCAAGTTCCATGTTCATACATATTTTCTTTAGTCGGTATGAAACTCTTCCTGTTAGGACACCAGCACCATTACCGATGATGCACATATCCTACGTACACTTATTTGCCGGCTCACACACACATCATTGGTAATTGCCATGTCACGTACACTTTAGAACATATTATCTTTTATGATAGAATCAGCTAAAGGCTAGATCAATATAGTATTGTGATTACTCTCAGGTGTTACTCTAGACATTGCATTTATTGCTTAGACATTTCATGCATTCACATTTTCATGTTATCATACAGTATTATGGGGCTTATGCCGACACTTACCATTTACTTACTCATGATTTTGGGATTTTGGATTTCTATGAGATTTCTGGATTTTGGGGAAAACCGCAAGAATATATATAAAAATTTCTCTCTCTTTCTCCCTCTCTTTTTAAAATATAAGTTGCGGTTTTCTCGTGATGTATGTGTCGTCCACCATGAGATTTCATGTTTTCTGTTGGATTTCGAGACCCGATTCGAGGAGTGGATGAACCGTCTCAGGTACATGGTGGGCCCGGTATGGCACTCGGGGCAAGAAGATCGAGTTGTAGACGATGAGCCTGGCAGAGGAAGACTACCTACCGGTGATGTCTGGCGCGGTGGATATCCGGAGGATACCGACAGTTGTCGTGAGATTTGATGATATGGGCCGATCCAGACTGACGGAGCCCGAGATATTGAGACTATGAGGTATTGAGACTTGAGATTTACATGTTTTGTGTCGATGCTTGACACGGATTTCCATGGATTTCATCGATGATGTTTCAGACTTCTATACAAATTTTACTATGGTGAAAGTTGAAGACTTTTTATACAGATATATCCAGATTTCAGGGTTAATTGTTTTACATTCATGGTGCATGCATACTCATTCACATGACATATTACTATTTGAGGCACTAACACGAGCACGAAGCATTTGCAATTACACGTAGTTTATTACCCTGCACTACTAGATGGCTAGTGATATATTAGTATATTATTATGACCTAGGACAGCGTCGTGCATTCGATTTCTTTTCGCAGATGTCTTCTACTCACGAGTTGGCAACTCACCCCCGTTGTGCCAAATTTTATTACAGGTTCGATGTACAGGTTTCCTTGGCAGCTTGCTGGCACATCTTTTCATTCAGGGTGATTTGCACGGTAGGTTGGTTCATTTGTATCAGGACCGCCGTTGTACTTTATTTATTTGTGTGTGACTTGGTTATGATATGATATATGTGTGACTTAATTACGATATGATATATGTGTGACCTGATTACGATATGATATATATGACATGATATTTCTGAGGAACAATTGACGACGTATATGTTCGCAGACAATGATATATGATTGATGATATTGGGATGTATGCGATTACAGTATAGTACCTTTGATCATGACATTATTTGATGATGATATTATACGAATGATGATGTACGTAGGTGATACTTGACCCGTACCCCGATATTGGGATGCCGTACGATGGATTTTACCGTATGAAGCATAGATGTGATGATTGATCCGCGCTCTTGATTTGAGGAAGCCGTACTACGTACGTGACGCTATTGAGGCTGGATCGCCGACTATTACAGATATGGACTCAGACCTTAGGTGGATTCTTATTTCCTATCGACTAGTTCGTTTAGTTTAGTTCCTTGGGGGGTTAGATAGATACTTGAGGCTCGAGTCATATAGTTGTAGTTAGATATGTATATTCCAAATGAGTGTTTAGTACACATTTTACCTTTACATTCAGATTGAAATCATCAAGTTGCATGTTCATACATATTTTCTTTAGTCAGTAAGAAACTCTGCCTGTTAGGACACCAGCACTATTACCGATGATGCGCATGTCCCACGTACACTTATTTTCCGGCTCACACACACATCATCGGTAATTGCCATGTCACGTACACTTTAGAACATATTATCTTTTATGATAGAATCAGCTAAAGGCTAGATCAATATAGTATTGTGATTACTCTCAGGTGTTAGTCTAGACATTGCATTTATTACTTAGACATTTCATGCATTCACATTTTTATGTTATCATGCAGTATTATGGGGCTTATGCCGACACTTACCATTTACTTACTCATGATTTTGGGATTTTGGATTTCTATGAGATTTCTGGATTTTGGGGAAAACCGCAAGAATATATATAAAAACTTCTCTCTATTTCTCCCTCTCTTTTTAAAATATAAGTTGCGGTTTTCTCGTGATGTATGTGTCGTCCACCATGAGATTTCATGTTTTCTGTTGGATTTCGAGACCCGATTCGAGGAGTGGATGAATCGTCTCGGGTACATGGTGAGCCCGGTATGGTACCCCGGGGCAAGAAGATCGAGTTGTAAACGATGAGCCTGGCAGGGGAAGACTACCTACCGGTGATGTCTAACGCGGCGGATATCTGGAGGATACCGACCAGTCGTGAGATTTGATGATATGGGCCGATCCGGACTGATGGAGTCCAAGATATTGAGACTATGAGGTATTGAGACTTGAGATTTACATGTTTTGTATCGATGCATGAAACGGATTTCCATGGATTTCATCGATGATGTTTCAGACTTCTATATAAATTTTACTATGGTGAAAGTTAAAGTCTTTTTATACAGATATATCAAGATTTCAGGGTTGATTGTTTTACATTCATGGTGCATGTATACTCATTCACATGACATATTACTATTTGAGGCACTGACACGAGCACGGAGCATTTGCACATACGCGTAGTTTATTACCCTGCACTACTAGATGCCTAGTGATATATTAGTATATTATTAGGACCTAGGACAGCGTCGTGCATTCGATTTCTTTTCGCAGATGTCTTCTACTCATGAGTTGGCAACTCACCCCCGTTGTGCCAAATTTTATTACAGGTTCGATGTACAGGTTTCCTTGGCAGCTTGCTGGCACATCTTTTCATTCAGGGTGATTTGCACGGTAGGTTGGTTCATTTGTATCAGGACCGCCGTTGTACTTTATTTATTTCATTAGTATCTAGTAAGCTCCATCAACCAAACTTGTATTACTTGATAAGTTTAAAGGACCAGTTATTTATTTCGACCTTAGAGTCACGCTTGTATTATTATGGTATCTGGTGGATTTGTTTTCTTTTGAGTTTTGAGCCTCGCCCTTTGGCATTGTATATTATTGTGCTTGGTGTGGTTGTTTCCGCCTGTTAGCGTAGAGCTAGCTCCCGCTTGGGGATGCCTTTTTATTGCTGTATATATATTATTCTTGTTTGTACCCATTTGGGGCCAGTTTTTACAAAGGAGACTCTGCCGAAATTTTTGAGAAAATTGGATGTTGCTTTTAAACTTGTTTTTCTACTTGTTTTCCTTTACTTCTTCTTTTATATGGTTTAGATTTCTGGGCTTTGGCTTACTTAGATTACGTTGCGCCTCTAGACGCTTCGTAATTTAAGTGCCGGTCACGTTCCGTACCTTCGGGTCGTGACAACACTAGTCTACTCCGGAGTATCGATGCCCAATCTCGATACTCCAATGACTAGGGACATTTAAGGTTGTACTTATAGACCACCTAGATCTCACGTATATGATCGTCATCATACTGCAGGTAGTCATGCAAGAATCCTATGGGCTCTATCAACATGTAATAGTTATCTGTAATGTCACCTAAAACATGTACACGATGATAAAGACAAACCGGATAGCATATTATCATCTCGAGTAAAATTATTCTATCCGTATAGGTCCTCTCTCAATCATCGCAATCGCGTGCCTGCAATCCAATAATTGACTTGAGGGCACTATAGCCAACAATTAGTACCGAGTTATAAAGGCAGGTTAGCGGCGTATTAGAATGAATTCGACTTACCTGAGTCATCTGAAAGAGGAGTTTATATAGCGGTCGCATAGAACGAGCCGGCGCGAGATCCTCGCCGTTCGTTACGCCTCTGCGTTATGCCCGCGTCGATTGCGGGATCCGTCCATTAATGGCGGGATATGCTCATTAATAGAGGGATGCGCCAGCGTAGGACGCGGAATGTGGGGTGGCGGATATCTCGCCTTGGCGAGATACATGGAGCCATGGCGGGGACGCTTGGGCTCCACGCTCTCGGTTGATCAGGGAAGCCGAGGAAGCTCAGCTCGGTGGATGGCTCGGAGACGAGCCAGGAGGCCGAGGAAGCTCAGTCCTGCAACAGCTCGGAGACGAGCAAGGAAGCTGAAGAAGCTCGGTTGTAAGATTGCTCGGAGTTGAGCTGTTTGCTAGGTGGATATGGATGGTACTCAAGGGAGGTCTCCAAAAGGTCGGATGCAATCTCGGAGATGAGGTGCCGAGGAACGTCCTCAATGCATCATATTTATTCCAGCTCCGTAGCCCCCAGAAATGTAGCAGATTTATGTGGATGACAGGTCATCCACTACGTGTCGGGATCTTAGGAATTCCCACTTATGAGCATCATCATTAGCCCCCCACTCTCGTTTCAACCTATTTATGGGTCGGGTCAAAAGTGGTCTGCTTGGTTTTCTCTGCTCGGCTTGGGGCCGAGAATTCTTCATGGAGGATTGTCCAAGGACGACATGGCGTTTGGCAGTTGCGTCTTTTCGATCGTCGAGTCCACGTGGCATCTTACCGTCCGTCTTAATTTTCGCGCGTATCCCTGATGACGTCAGTGGGTCGGTGAAATGATTGTGCTTTAATGAGGGGGCGCTGTTTCACTTGATCGTCAATTGGGCTACGGGCCACGTGCCCAACATTGGTTGGCGGGGCGCGACAAGTTATCTATGACTCCTGCCATGAAGAGACGTTTCCAATGGTCGATCGCCACATGGAGCCTCGACGGCCGCTAGGTGTGACGTTTCGTTTTGGCGGGAATCGATCTGGGCCGTAGGATGTTCTCTTTGGAGTATATAAATAGGAGGGGCCATCCCAGGGCCGACACTTTGCCTTAGTTGCCTCTCGCTGTTTGAAGATTGCTCGGCGCAATCCCGCTTAGGTCGGATCTTCTGCTGAATTTTCCTCGGCAAACCCTTTTTTGAATCAGGTTAGTTGTCTTCCTCCGAGGTATCTGTGGATGTAGTAGGGGTAGAGTCGGGCGATAAGGCTCCAGTTTCTAGGGCCGAGTCTAGCAGATCTTCCTTTTCCTCAGCTTCAGCTAGCCGAGAGGGTTCTTTTTCTTCATCTACGTCTTCTGTTTCGGATACACCCCCAGGGCCAGGGCCGCCCTTATCACTCGCCGTCGGACGGCGACAAGGGCTCCCAAGGTGTTAGGAATATGTATGCCCTAGAGGCCATTATTGTATGATATAGTGGATGCTTGGACATATATATAGAGGACTTTCTTGCTCGACATGATAGTATGCTATCTGGTTGCTCTTTATCTTAACATGTACACTTGTATTATAATACTGTTTCTCTGATACATGTTGATAAAGCCCTTAGGATGTTTGCTTGACTACCAGGACTATGATGCGAATCATACTACTGGGACTTGTGTAGTCCAAAATCACATCCTTTAATTGTTCCTAGTCGAGAGAGTATTGAGACAGGGCATCGATATTCCAGAGTAAACTAGTGTGTACGTTTCTTGACCCTGTAAGGGGCGATGGTTGATCCTATAAGCATTGGTATTTGACATCAAAGATTGTACACAGGTGCTCATTAGAGAGTACACCAAACAGGGATCGCCAAGAACTCCTAAATGGTTCCATACCTATCGTCAGATAGCAGATCATTAGTGACACTTGTACAGATTAGTCTGTAGACCTAAAATCGTCATAGTGTTGTTTCCCCCAATCAGAGCAAAGCTCTGCTCAAATTCCAAGGCGGGAAATGAAGCAACGCTTCCGTTTCCCCCAATCAGAGAAAGCCTCTGTTTTAAAATTCAAATTTTAAAGGAAGCAACGCTTCAGATAACTTGCGCTCTGCGCTGCGCGATACGTGTCAGCGCAGGTGCGCTAGCGCAGTTGCGCTGCGCTGCACGACACGTGTCAGCGCAGTTGCGCTGCGCTCTGCGCTGCGCGACACGTGTCAAGCGCAGGTGCGCTTGCGCCAACTGTGCCAGCACTAAAACTTAAATAATAAATTATTTAATTAACCAGAATTAAAATTCTAGAAAGATCTTTCCAAAACAAGAAGATTGTCTTCTGTAAAACAGAGGCCTTAGGATCAAAGATCCAACGGTGGAGAAATATCCACAGATCAATCAGAGAAAGATCTCTGTAACTAACCTAACAAACTAATTAGCCCTATATAAAGGCCCCTAAACTCCAAGTCTCAGATATACAGAGCTCCTTTAAAAACTTTGAAAAAAACTCAAAGAGAAAAAAAGGTAAACGTTTGAAAAAAGAAGAATTTCTTCTAAAAAGATCAATGATCTAAGAACAAAATCTTCCATAAAAAAGAAAAAGATCAAAAGATCCAATCATAAAAAAAAAGAAGTAATTTACTTCATCCCTAGATCATTTGATCTATATAAAAGCACAGCCTTTTGATGAACAATTGGTTCTCGAAAACTTGAGGTAGAACCTCTTTAGAACAAGAAAAACTTGTTTCTTTGATCTTAATTAGATCAAGATGCGCTCTGCGCTATTGAACAGTGCCCTGCACTCTTAATTTGCGCTGTTGCACTCCTTAGACTGGCCTAAGTCACCAGAGAGTGCCACGTGTCAATCTGCGCCTTACGCTCCTAAAAACAGAGAGCTGCGCTCTTGGATTGGCGCACTGCACCAGAGTGCGCCACGTGTCAGCAGCACACTAGCGCAGTGCACTGGCGCAGCGCACTACGCCAACAGACTCGCGGTCATCAGAGCGTGACACGTGTCGCCTCTACATGTGCTAGCGCCTTGCGCTCTTTAATTGGCGCAAAGCGCCTGATAGACCACGTGGCGCCGTGTCAGACCATTAAATGCTATGCATTATTAAAAAGGGCAGAGCCCAATTAAAAGGCCTAACAGGCTAATCTAAATGCTGTGCATTTAATTAAAGAGCCCAATGCTATGCATTAATAAAAGGGCTGAGCCCTAAATAAAGGCTCAAATAGCCAGAACAACAAAATGTTCAACTCATATCAACCGAGCCCATATGCTCACAAACCTTCAAACAGACTTTAGTCCCAAACTGGACTATAAATCTCCCAACCAACTTTCGTTCAAGGGTATATCTCTGAACTCATTTGATATCTGTCATTGTAATCCTTCAACGTCTTCAGAGAGGTGATGGGTCCCGACGGCCATACATCCCATGGACCACTATGTCCTTAAACTGGCAATGGACCACTATGTCCCTAAACTAGAACATTAGAGCCCCCAAATGCTCTTTTGTCGGATCTAAATGATCCTGTTAAGATGATCTTAGTCTCAAATTAGACTAATGTATTCTTAACAAACGTTTAAGTTAATCTTAGCCTCAAATATGGCTAACGTATCCTTAAACCAAAATCCCAAACCTAAATCTAAGAAAATACGGATTTGGACTAATCCACGTCCTACGGGCGACAACATAAATTAGTCTCTGTCTACAATCCACGGGAAACCACAGACAAAACAAACACCCACGACACGAAGTGACCATCTAGAGAAGGAGAAAGTTGTTACTGCGATGCGGTAGCGTAATTAATTACAGGGTCTTGCGCCTGCAGGGAAGAGCGTCCCCACAATCAAAAACCCCTCGAATGAGGGGGAATCTAATGAAGTCTGCTGCATCGGCCGCATCCATCCAAACCTCCGATATACGGTACCATAAATCAACTTGGCATTTTCGGAGAGGTGGACGGATAAAACCAAATAGCATCTGCCCCGAATTTCAGGCAAGACGTCCCTGTCGCGCCGTCTTTCAGAGGGGAACAGATTCTGGCATGCCCGGTAGGACTTTTCCTCTTTCCACTCCATACTACTTGTGTCGTGTTCGCAAGCAAATCGCGGTTTGCCGTGGTTGCCTGTGGATTCGAGGTACTTAGATTTGGTGTCTTGCTCCGTCCAAAAAATAGAAGACCAATGGCTTCAAACTGCACTAACTGCAACTGCAACTCTCGCTCCGTCCTTGCTGGAGGAGTGACTTATGGGCCCCAAGCGGCCTCTCTTTTCAAGATGCCAGTGGAGCAGGTAACTCAAGCCACCACTAGACTATTCTTCAGGACCATACTCCCACCGAGAGCTTCAATGCCCCAATGACATCGCAAGAAGCTCCCAAGAAGTCGGTCTTTGATCGACTTACAACTACCGCGACCCCTCTCAACGGGTCGCCCAACTCCACTGCCTCGGTTTTTAACAGACTAGGCCAGAGCTCCAACAGGCCCATGAAGAAGCCTGCAATACCAGAAGGCGTTATCCCGAAGCGGATAGCCATCCCTGCTCCCGTTCCAGGCAAAATCACCAAGGTTGCTTCCCCTACTCGGAAGTCTGCTTTTGATAGGTTGGTCGTCCCCATTCAACGGACGTCGGTCTTTAAAAGGATGATACCAGCGAATTTTGACCAACACAGGGGGCATGAGGAGGTCACCCCTATGGCTAAACCAACCCCAATCACGCGACATGCTCGCCGTCGTCACTGGCGCCGGGTAAGGAAAGTTGGGGGCAACTCCCCCTCTGGGATAACTCCGCCAGCTCTGATGGTGGAAATCAATGCTGCTGTTCCGACCGGGAATAGCTTTGAACCGCTGAGAAGGGTGCGCAAAAACTCGCCAACTGCCGTATTGAAAAGATCTCCAGCACCTGTGGATAATGCCCCAAAGGTGAAGCTGGAGCAGCCCCCTCAACGGCTGTCCTCTGAAATTTACAAGGTCTTGCGTCAAGTCCAAGACTCCGTAATGGATCAAGACTATCTCCGCCGACAGAAAAAGATGAAGGTTCGGCAGGAGAAGGACTACTCTGTCAAGCCAAAAAAACCAACAGCTGGCTGGGTGCCCACTGCAATGGCTCCCTCAACGT
Source organism: Agapanthus africanus (assembly GCA_030015575.1). Taxonomy (NCBI): domain Eukaryota; kingdom Viridiplantae; phylum Streptophyta; class Magnoliopsida; order Asparagales; family Amaryllidaceae; genus Agapanthus; species Agapanthus africanus. Next base: position 523,077,641 of record CM057345.1, read on the forward strand.
CAATCACTCAAAAGAAAAGGAGGCCGCAAAAAACCCCTGTGAACATGGCGAGCCGTAAAAGCGCTGAGCATAAACGCCCTAAGTCTGGGGGCATGGTGGTCCATACTATTTACATGGAATCCGGAAAGGAGGATAGCCGTGCTTCGACGAGTCACCGACCGCTCACTCGATCCATGACCAAAGCCCAGGAGCAGAAACAGAAGTTTCAGGAAATGCTGACGCAAATGGCCGCACTTACCGGGCTAAAATAAAGCTCGGAGGCATCATCAGAACAGCGTCACGAAAAAGAAACCGATGCTGACTTCTTACTAGAGTCCTCGAAAAGAAGGACAAAGAAGCCGCAGAGCAAGCGGCTAACATAAAACAAATGGCGCTCCTCTTCCAAGATATGGTAGGGATGATGTTACAGCAGGACCCTCCAGCTGAAGACCCTCCGATCATTATTGAAGACGATAGAGGGGAGACATCTAATCCTCCTCCGGCTCATTCAGCAGCCAAGGAGGAAACCATTTCTAAAGCTGCACTAGACGACTATATAGCTCAGCAGATACGAGTTCATCAGGCGAATGAAGCAGCTGGGAAAATTGTTAGAACCGGACGACCCTATCCGAGCTGCTATGACCAAATCAGTTACCCGCCGGGATAAACGATCCCTAAGTTCCACGTATATAAAGGGACAGGGAATCCACATCAGCATGTCGCTCAATTTAGGGCCTTATGCGGCAACACCGGCGGCGATGATAAGCTCATGCTTCGCCAATTCGCCAGCAGTTTATCGGAGACGGCGTTTGAATGGTACTCCGAGCTTCCGAATGACTCCGTCAAAACTTTCGCTGAAATGGAGTTGTTGTTTACCCAGCGTTTCGCAAGCGCCAGCGAGCGTACTCTAATAACAGCTTTGATCAATGCAAGAGTAAAGTCAGGCGAGATGTGGGTCCTATACGCAATACGGTGGCAAAACTTATGGTCGAAGTGCGAACAACGCATCGAAGAAGCACCTGCGGTAGGCATGTTCGTGGGCACTCTTGATCCGCAAGCGACCATCTCGCAATTCATGATGTTCTTCAAGCCCACTACTTTCCAGGACTTGATCGACAAGTTGGCCCAAATGGATCAGATGGGGCATAAACCGTCTCCTCCAAAGCCAGACTCTCGAAATGAGAAAAGAAAAGCGATCGTCGTCGCCAATACTCAACAACAGCCGAGCAACTCAAAGCCGGTTGTTCGCCAAAACAACCCGCCCATCCCTCGAGGAGAGACTAGGACGTCCTTACTCGTTTCCTCAGAATAAAACAAGGAGACTGTTCGAGTTGGCAGTGCGCAACAGACTCATCAATCTGCCGAGTCCAAAACGTCCGTTGCAGCCAGGCGATGTCAACGATCTTAATTACTGCCCTTACCACCAAGCGGTAAGCCATCCAATCGAAGATTGCTTCATTTTCAAGGGATGGATCGAGGATCAGTACCAACAAGGCAAGTTCGCGTTACCCAAAAATTGGAAGGTGAACCCGCCACAACCCCATGCCCCTAAAAGGGTGAACACGCCGGGGGCATCGTGCTCTTTTGTAAAAGAAGCTCCATGGGAGGTCGCTCTTTCAGTCAAGACAAAAATAATGCTGAAAGATCTTCACGCATGCCCGACAATCAAGTGGAAAAATCCACTGGAACCCGAGATCCTCGAGGGAATGCTGAAACTGCGCCCAACTCCAAAAATTGGTGGTGATAGTCAAAGTGCTCACACCCAGCCGTCAAAATCTTCGAAAAAGAAGAAGAAATCCAAAAAGCCCGTGAACCCTGGCGACGAGCGCACGGACTTACAGAAACAAATCGACGCACTGGAAGAGTATAACCAGAAGGTGAGGACTCCAATCACGCTCCAAGAGTTCCTTGGCCACGTCCTTGAAGACGGAGATGATGGAAAAGAATTGTCAGACGAATCTGAAGATTACGTAGCAAGTTTCCATGTGATCTCTCATTCGTTGATAGACAATGAAGAAACTCCTGACGCAAGGAAACCAGGGGCAAATCCTGAGCCTAAACTTTTAGAACCATAAGATGAAATGATTGATTTATTCCTAAACGAGGCCCGTCAGAAAAGCAAAGCCAATCGGGAGCGTGAACCGACTATATTCGAAAAAGCCAAACACCGACGACTGGATGAAAAGGTCGAGGCGCCCCAACTGGAGCAAAGCATCCCTATCGCCAACAAAAGCAAGCTTAAAGTAAGGAAACGATTCGCTAGGGCCCTGGCAATAGGAATGAAGTTGCCCTCTTTCAAAGGAAATTCCCCTGGTAATATACGTCTTGATGAAGCGGAAATACATCCTAACTTCTGCCTATACCATCAGAGGATTGCACACCCTACCGAGGAGTGCATAGCCTTTAAAAACTGGTGGCAGGGATATGTTGCCCATCGACAACACGTCCAACGAGTGAAGCGCAACGCTCGTTGAGAACAGAAAAGCACGACAGATGAGCACGAAAGAGCTGCTAGCAACTGTCACATAGTCGACACCAAGGGATCGCAAGTTATCACCTTTGGAAGCGACTCTGATGAAAAAATCGCCCTCAGCCCTCTCTTCAAGGAATCCACCTCCAGAACAGAACATGCGAAGATTTGAGACAAAATCTAGCTGCGTAATCGTGCGTTGACTTATGACCGAAATGTCATTAAACTACTACCAACCCGCGGCATCCCCAAGCTGACGTGGTTAAAAAAACAGTATGTTCATGAGCAAAATGGGCACGGATGAAAACCCGAAAGGGCTCCGTAAGTAAAAACAGCAGGGCTACCGGCGAGTGTTCGTGAAAACCTGAAAGGGCACAACCTCGTTAGAAGAAGAAAAAAACGGTATGTCCAGAAGCAAAATGGGCACAGATGAAAACCCGAAAGGGCTCCGTGAGTAAAAACAGCAGGGCTACCGATGAGTGTTTGTGAAAACCCGAAAGGGCGCAACCTCGTTAAAGGACACTTACAGGGTCCTCTCGACCTTATAAGGAGAAACCACCTGCGTGAGATCCTTACGACTTACAAGGGAGCGATACACTTAGGAATCCTCACGATTCCTAAGGAGAAATTACACTTGCGAGATCCTCACGACTCGTAAGGAGAACTCTCTTATGGGACCCTCACGGCTCGTACGATTTGAAAGTCTTAAGTTATAGAGACCTGAACCTGCTCTTAAGCAACCCCCACAACCTTCGATATTGCCCTACAAGCGGCTCATACTGACCCTTGTATACAATCCACGGACGCGAATAAACATTTCTCTAACCAAGTCCCACCCGTGACTAGGGATATGTCTATATGGTGAACGATCCTTGTAAGTCCTCTCGACTTATAAGGAGAAAACCTTTTAGTAAGATCCTTACGACTTACAGGGGAATATACACTTAGGAGTCCTCATGATTCCTAAGGAGAAAACGCACCTGCGAGATCCTCACGACTCGTAGGGAGAAACACCTTTATGAGACCCTTACGGCTCATAAAGTCAAAAGCCTTAGTCGACAGGATCCTAACCCTGTTTGCTAAGCCATCTTTGTTCGACATCGACAGAGGCAAATGATGATTCGCTCCTGGCAATATCCTAGTTGTAGCGATACTGATGCTTAAATCGGTATCAAATTCCAAGTCCTTTCATGGCAAATGATGATTCGCTCCTGGCAATATTCCAGTCGTAGCGATGCTGATGCTAAGATTGGCATCAGATTCCAAGTTCTACACTCGCGATAAAAAAACAGCGAGTGAAAATAAAATAAATAGCCGAAATGATGGGGCAACTCGCAATAGAAAGCAGCGAGTAAAATAAAAAAACAGCCGAAATGATTGGGCAACTCGCAATAAAAAGCAGCGAGTAAAAAGAAAAATAGCCGAAATGATTGGGCACCACGAAAAATAGCCGAAATGATTGGGCAATCGCGACCTTCGTGATATAAAAGCTGAAATGATAGAGCATCGCGGAAATAAAATAATAATATAAAAAAAATGAATGAAACTTTTGCCCTACAGGTGAGATCACATCGATCCCTGAATACAATTCAAGAGCACAAACAAAGAGGGAACCATACCTTCCCAATAGGCTCCACCAGAAAGCGAAACCAAATCTCGATGGTTCATAGACAACCTAGAGACAATCTCGACATTTGTCGCAATATTGCAGACACAATGTCAACAAACGAAGCAAAAGAAGATCCCTAGCTTCACGGTCTCGACGTCAATATCGACAACTTAGAGACCACCAACGGTGTTTCTCCTCACTACCAGATGCAGACATGACGTCAACAACCGACCTCAGAGTCGCAACGAAATGGAGCCACGGCATAGTCCCTAGTTCCAAATCTTAACGGCAATATCTACAGCCTAAGAATCAGCAACGACGTTCCCTCGCAGTCCAGCAGGATGCATATGCAACGCCAACAAAAGACCTCAAGGTCAAAACAAAGCGAAGCGACGGAAAAATCCCAGCTTCACCTCAACATTCGTCTCGATACAGTAGACGCAATGTCAACAACGGTGTTCCTTCACAGTCCAACAAGATATATATACAACGCCAACAAAAGACCTCAACGTCGAAACAAAACGAAGCGACGGCAAAATCCCAGCTTCACCTCAACATTCGGCTCGATACAGCAGACGAGATGTCAGCAACGGCGTTCCTTCGCAGTCCAGCAGGATACGGATGCAACGCCGACAAAAGATCTCATGGCCGAAACAAAGCAGAGTGACGTCCAGCAGGATGCAGATACAACGAAACAAAGCGAAGCGACGGCAAAATCCTGGCTTCACCTCAGCATTCGTCTCGATACAGCATACGCAATGTCAACAACGGCGTTCTTTCGAGTCCAGCAGAATGCAGATGCAACGTCAACGAAAGACCCCATGGTCGAAACAAAGCGGAGTGACGGCAAAATCCCAGCTCCACCTCAGCATTCGTCACGTTACAGCAGACGCAATGTCAACAACAGTGCCCTTCCTCCAACAGGATTCGGACATGACAAAGCAAACGAAGCGAAGTCCAAATTCCTAGCTTCAGGGTCTTGACGGTAACTCATATAAAACCGGAAAGACCATCGGAGATCATCTCACACAAACATGAAGTGATCACCACCTCGACATTCGTCTCAATACAATGGACGAGATGTCATGACAACGTTCTTCCTCCAATAGGATTCGGACGTGACAAAGCAAACGAAGCGAAGGCTAAATTCCTAGCTTCAGGGTCTTGACGGTAACTCATATAAAACCTGAAAGACCATCGGAGATCATCTCATACCAACATGGAGTGGTCACCACCTCGACGTTCGTCTCGATACAGCAGACGAGATGTCACCCCAGCGTTCTTCCTCTAGCAGGTTTCAGACGCAACAATCAAACAATGGAGCCACGGCAAAATCCTTAGTTCTAAACCTCGACGGTTCACCAACAACCTAGAGACAACCGCGACATTCGTCTCGATATAGCGGACGCAATGCCAGCAAACGAAGCGAAGGCCAAATTCCTAGCTTCAGGGTCTTGACGGCAACTCATATAAAACCTGAAAGACCATCGGAGATCATCCCACACTAGCGCGGAGTGGTTATGACTCATCGGGGCTCTCCAAAATGAGCCTAACCTCAAGTAAAAAGCGGCATGGCAAAATTCCTAACACTTGCTCTTCCGACGGTCAAACTGCCTAGGAGGATTGCTTGAAGACGTCTTGTCCATCCCCCGAAGGGATCAGAGACACGACATGTCGGAAGGCTACTCGAACAGCAAAATTGCCTATCGAGGAATACATCAGCCAACGCGACGGTACGACGGACAAAACCCTAAGTACCACAGACCCTAACGGACCTCTGTCGTAAAGAGCAGAGGTTAACTGTGACGTTAGGATATTCTTGCGAGAAATGCTCGATTCGTCTCGACTCGTGAGGAAAAGCCTTAGACAGCGGGGGTTAAAAAACCTCTTTCCTAAGCACTGGGGTCCTACAAGTCGGTCCAAAACGGACTCTTGCATACTATTCATGGACCACACTCTCTAAAGTCGAATCTCGACAAGGAGGGAAACAACTACTTACGAGTCCTCTCGACTTGTAAGAGGGAAAATTCTCTAGTGAGATCCTTAGGACTCTCAAGAGAAAACACACTTAGGAGTCCTCACGACCCCTAAGGAGAAAATACACCTATGAGATCCTCTCGACTCGTAGGGAGAAAAGTCTTTATGAGACCCTCACGGCTCATAAAGTTGAAAAGTCTTAGGCAGCAGATCTGAACCTACTTCCTAAGCCATCACCACTCCCCAAAGTATTCAAGACGGAATGTTCTATATCACCTACAGGCTATGCTTACTTAAGAAATATGCCAATAACAAAGCAGAAAATGAAAGGAAGGAGGCAAAAGATTTGTCATTCATACTTAGAAAATTCTTACATCAATAAAGACAATAAACAAAAACAGCATTGTTGAAATGCTATTACAATGGCAAAACCTCAAATCCAGGACATGGATTGAGGAACTCGAAAGTGACCTTGTCCAGGACTTTCCAAGCCTGGTGAACCATCCTAGTGTGCTTTCTTTCGCGAGCACGAGCGTCGGGATCCCCACTGAAGTCCTCCACACTCCGATAAGCAGCAAGTATGGCGGACTGTTGAAAGGCCTGGTGCAGGAGATCGACAAGATTGTCGCGCCGTCTCTTCGAGATTAGGTTCATCAGGTATACCGAGAGCACCTTATCCTCGGCGGCATCTAACGCCCTGAGCGGCACGCCGGTAAAGAATAGTGGAAGCGCTTCCTAAATTGCTCCCACAATAAGCTTCAGGAGAGGGGAGCGTCGAGGAAGCAGTTGACCATTGTATGCGTCGAAGCGACTCATGATTTCGGCACACTCGGCGTTTGTGAATTCTCGATTCTGAGAACGGCTGAGTCGGCGGATGTCCCCGTAAGAGATGATCTCATCAAGGTCATACATGTGGGCGTCCATTACTCCTGTAAAAGAAAATCAACAAAATTAGCAGACAGACTGATTAAGCAAAATGATATAATTCATCCAAAAAAAAATAAAATGCCATCTTTAACCTCCAAGATCCATGAAAAACTCTTAAGAGTTCTTCTATATGATTTGGAAGGAGCAAAGCTCCATTAATGAATTAAGAAAACACAAGAAAAATCCTTTTAAGAGCAGAGCTCTATTAATGGAACCCTAATAGGGTTCTCTTTAGTCCCCTTTAGATCCTTTTAGACCTATAGAGCAAAGTTCTACTAATGAAACCCTAAATAGGTTTTCTTTAGATCAGGGATCTATTGAGAGCAAGGCTCTTAAAATTAATTTAATTCAATCTAATTTAATTTTTACCTAAAAATTTTCTAGAGTTTTAACTCTTAAAAGTGCTTGAACAAAAGAGCAAGGCTCTGAATAAAAATTCTTATGAAGAGATGAAAATCATCTAAGGGACCAAAGGTCCTATTTATAGGCATTGAGAGCCGTTTCAACTTCCAAAAGATAGCGCAATGGTTGGAATTCTGCCACCGCTGCACTCACGTCTGGAGCCACGTAAGCGCAACAGTGGGGGGGCATTTGTTTCTCCCAATCAGAGCAAAGCTCTGTTCAAATTGCAAGGCGGGAAATTAAGCAACGCTTCCATTTCCTCCAATCAGAGCAAGGCTCTATTTTAAAATTCAAATTTTAAAGAAAGCAACGCTTCAGATAACTTGCGCTCTGCGCTTCGCGACACGTGTCAGCGCAGGTGCGCTAGCGCAGTTGCGCTGCGCTCTGCGCTGCGCGACACGTGTCAAGCGCAGGTGTGCTTGCGCCAACTGTGCCCGCACTAAAACTTAAATAATAAATTATTTAATTAACCAGAATTAAAATTCTAGAAAGATCTTTCCAAAACAAGAAGATTGTCTTCTGTAAAACAAAGGCCTTAGGATCAAAGATCCAACGGTGGGGAAATATCCCCAGATCAATCAAAGAAAGATCTCTGTAACTAACCTAACAAACTAATTGGCCCTATATAAAGGGCCCTAAACTCCAAGTCTCAGATATACAGAGCTCTTCTAAAAACTTTGAGAAAAACTCAAAGAGAAAAAAGGAAAACCTTTGAAAAAAGAAGAATTTCTTCTAAAAAGATCAATGATCTAAGAACAAGATCAAGATCTTCCATAAAAAAAGAAAAAGATCAAAAGATCCAATCATAAAAAAAAGAAGTAATTTACTTCATCCCTAGATCATTTGATCTATATAAAGGCACAGCCTTTTGATGAACCATTGGTTCTCGAAAACTTGAGGTAGAACCTCTTTAGAACAAGAAAAACTTGTTTCTTTGATCTTAATTAGATCAAGATGCGCTCTGCGCTATTGAACAGTGCCCTGCACTCTTAATTTGCGCTGTTGCGCTCCTTGGACTGGCGCAAGTCACCAGAGAGCGCCACATGTCAATCTACGCCTTGCGCTCCTAAAAACATAGCGCTGTGCTCTTGGATTGGCGCACTGCACCAGAGCGCGCCACGTGTCAGCAGCGCACTGGCGCAGCGCACTGCGCCAACAGACTTGCGCTCAGCAGAGCGTGACACGTGTCACCTCCACATGCGCTAGCGCCTTGCGCTCTTTAATTGGCGCAAAGCGCCCGACAGACCACGTGGCGCAGTGTCAAACCATTAAATGCTATGCATTATTAAAAAGGGCAGAGCCCAATTAAAAGGCCTAACAGGCTAATCTAAATGCTGTGCATTTAATTAAAGAGCTTAATGCTATGCATTAATAAAAGGGTGAGCCCCAAATAAAGGCTCAAATAGCCAGAACAACAAAATGTTCAACTCATATCAACCGAGCCCATATGCTCACAAACCTTCAAACAGACTTTAGTCCCAAACTGGACTATAAATCTCCCAACCAACTTTCGTTCAAGGGTACATCTCTGAACTCCTCTGATATCTATCGTTATAATCCTTCAACGTCTTCAGAGAGGTGACGGGTCCCGACGGCCATACATCCTATGGACCACTATGTCCTTAAACTGGCAATGGACCACTATGTCCCTAAACTAGAACAATAGAGCCCCCAAATACTCTTTTGTCGGATCTAAATGATCCTGTTAAGCTGATCTTAGTCTCAAATTAGACTAACATATCCTTAACAAACGTTTAAGTTGATATTAGCCTCAAATATAGCTAACGTATCCTTAAACCAAAATCCCAAACCCAAATCTAAGAAAATACGGATTTGGAATAATCCACGTCCTACGGGCGACAACATAAATTAGTCTCCATATACAATCCACGGGCAACCACAAACAAAACAAACACCCACGACACGAAATGACCATCTGGAGAAGGAGAAAGTTGTTACCGCGATGCGGTAGCGTAACTAACTGCAGGGGCTTGCGCCTGCAGGGAAGAGCGTCCCCACAATCAAAAACCCCTCGAACGAGGGGGAATCTGACGAAGTCTGCTACATCGGCCGCATCCATCCAAACCTCCGATATACGGTGCCATAAATTAACTTGGCATCTTCGGAGAGGTGGACGGATAAAACCAAATAGCATCTGCCTCGAATTTCAGGCAAGACGTCCCTGTCGCGCCGTCCTTCGGAGGGGAACAAGTGTCTTGTGTGGTTCCCTCTGTGCTTTGATTTTCTTCCTACCACGGCTCAAAAAAGTCGTGCAAACAGGTGGATTTTTGGTACAGTCCCGAGTCACATGGAGGCAGTAAGCGATAGGAGGGGTTTCGTCTCTCCCGGTATAGGGAGTTGATGTTGCGCTATGCTCGATTGGCTATAACAGCAAGTTCCTGGCCAGGGATGATGAGATTTACTGGTAAGTGTTATCAGTAGTTTCTTGAACCGTTATGAGCCATACATCGGCATGACTTATCAAGTTACTGGGGTCTGACAATTCCACCCCTAGACTCGAGATGCGACATATCAAACGAAGAGACCGGACTCTACGATAAGTGTTACTTATAGGCTTCATGTGAGTTTGGATAAGCTTTCTTGTTGATCTTTTAATCGCTAAATACCTGGGTTGTCGTTACGTCCAACTAGTACCACTGACGGCTTGTGGGTAACTGATGTGATCATTATCTACTGTTGGCATATTGATGAGTCTTTAGAGTCCTACATAGAGGTTTCATAGTTCAAGCGAAACGAAGTAGGGCACATATGTTGATATATGCGTGACCCTGATTAAATACGAGTATGCGATACCGTATTCTAATCTGGTGACATTTGATATCGATTAGGTTATATATGATATAATCGGATTATTGAATCAAATGTTGATTTGATAATATGATATACAGATAAATGATATTATTCGGTTATATATGATATAACCGGATTATTAAATCAAGTGTTGATTTAATAATTTGATATATATTTATATTTGATATATTTATATATTAACTAATATTAATGCTCACTAATTATTTCTTAATATATATTAATATATATGTGTGTGATATATATATATATATATATATATGTATGTATGTATGTATGTATGTATGTATGTATATTTGTATGTATGTATCTATGTATGTATTATGAACATGGATTAATCTATTTTGTGAAAATAGATAAAGAAGTAGAAAATGGGAGATATTTTGGGCATGGGTGAAGCATGGCTTTTACATTTGTTTATTTGTTTGTTTACACTATTGAAGCATGGTTCAAAATATGTATTGTTTTTTATTCATGCTTCAATAAGTGAGCAAAGATATATGAGCCATTCTTCACTTAAAACATAAGGATAGCTCATTTGTTTTGCTCATCTCCTTCATACTCTCATTTTCCACCCTTGTTCATCTTCTTCCTCCAAACCCTAACCCTTACATGAGTTGTGAATCCTAGGGCTTTAGAGATCTCTAAGTGAGCTAAAACACCTACTTCATCAACCTATTCTAGATTAGCACTTTAGATTAGGTTGTCTTCTTCACTAATAGTAGATTAGTGAAGAGGTAGTGTTCAGTCAAAAATATTGCAATTTTTAACATAACAATTTCCTCACTTTTCTAATCATCTAAGGATGTTTGTTATAAATATAACACATATTACAAGTTCGCCTGGAAAATATCAAATACCATGTGTTATACACTATAATCAACATTTTGGAAGGAAATTGTATATTTATTATTTCACGCATGATGTCGTATATCTCAACATTCTTCATTGAGATTTTGTGCAGAAAATTATCTCAGGACAGATATCGGAATCGTAAATTTGCCGAAAAAATACAGGAAATCAAAGAGTTAAAATCTGGCAGAAATTCAGAAGAGATAAAAAGATTCCAGATATCAAATATAAACCCTGAAACCAACATAAGAAGACCACAGAGAACTGAAGCTCTGTTCTCACCAAACGGCCGTGGATCCGCGGCCGAGTCAGGCCGATCCGCCGCTGATCCGCGGCCAAGTTAGGGCATCGGTTGACGTGAATTCTCCAGAAGCTTCATTGCCATATTCTAGCTTGTTGAGGATGCTCCATTGTAACAACCTTGTTCTGGAAACTTCCCTACAACAGTCTAGCTTCTTGAGGAAGCTTGATAACTACCTTATTCTAGAAGTTTCCCTACAACTACCTACCTTCTTGGGGAAGATTAGCCTAGCTTCTTGTGGAAAATTGGTGAGGGGCTATATAAAGGACCTAAGCCTTGATTTTGGATGTTACGCAACTTGGTGTGTCAATTTGAGTGACACAACTTGTAATCCCAACACCAATTCCAAATCAAGATCCAAAATCAAGAATCATTGAGAACAATATCGAGCGACGACATTCAAGATCCTTTACGCAAAGCCAGTCGTCATCTACGAGCAAGTGATCCTCAACAGGTCTAAGTCTCATGGTGATCGAGCAAAGAGAAAATCGACGGAGAAATTACCTCTTCAAAAGAGTGATCGAGAGAATTCTTTCTTGTAATCTCGAATTGAGAAATGTAATTCGAAGTTGAATAATAAAGGTGATCATTTGTTAATTCTCGCTTTCTTTAAATTCTCACATTATGAAATATCTAATTGTTGATTCTTCTATTTTCATGATACGAGAGTAAATCTCCGCTTGCTAAGCATTCGAAGGAATTTGGTAGATCAAATGGTAAGGAAATCCTACACTCATCTTAAGTCTTATGAGAATTATGAACTTTAGGAAAAAGATTCGTCAACAACCAAATTTGGAGCGAGATCACCGTTCTTAATAATTTCGTTGCAATTTAGGATTAAATGATTGATGATTTTCTTTGCTAAAGGCAAGATTTGAATGATGATCAATGAAAAGACAAGGAATAATGAAGGAGAAACCTTAGTTTTTTTAAAAGATCCCTAATCTTCATTCATCGCCATCGTTCTAGCTATAATTCATCAATAGATAAGATGGATCATTTTTATTATTCATCATTGCTACTAATTCCTATCAAATCCTACAAGTTATTTTTCAATTTTCTTGATAACTAAAATTGATCTTGGATACTTTCTTGATTACTAAATCTTAAACTCTTTCTTGATTTTTCTTGAAAATATTTCATCTAATAAATCTTGATTCATTTTCTTGAATTTTCTTTACTATTTCAATTCAATTCATCTAAAGCAAGAGTCATCAAATACACGAATCCCAGTGGACGACCCGTACTCATTAACGAACTACAACAACACCGTTATTGATTGCGGTTATAAATTCTTTGATTGCGATTATACTTTCATATACAACGATGAAATAACAAAATCAATAAAACGACGCCGTTGCCGGGGATGCGTGCGTAATTTGTTCATTCTTGCTATTTGAGTTGAAATATTATTATTCCATCAAAATTTTAAATCAAAATCGCATCGTGTCCTTAACGATTAGTGTTTGAATTTTTGCGAGGGAATCTGGCATCGCTGTAGCAGAGAGATCAAGATTCAGAGACATCCTAAAGATTCCAGAGGAGCAAAGGAAGCTACAGTAAAAATTAAATCACCTAACTCGTCCGATCGACCGCTGAACCGCGGCGAATTCAAGGTTTTTGCGGCGGAACCGTCATTGAGTTGGTGATTCACTGCTTAAAATTTCTCTGGTATATTCTTTACTTTCTTATCTCTCCTCTGATCTGTCCAATAACAACTTTTCTGCATGATTCTTTGCAAAAATTCGCCGCGCTTAAAAATTTTTGTTGCGTGTTTTGATATTGGTTGTTTGTGCATATTTTAATAAGGAAATTAAGGGGCAAAGACCAAATTCAGATTAGGTGGGGATTTCATTACCTTTCCTAAGCCCCAAAAATCACAAAACTAGCATCCGCATCACCTTTCATTAACTAAAAAATATCTAGACAAGACTCTAAGGACCGTCGCGCTCAATTAGGACAAAGGAAGGTCGTGGGTAATCTACTGCTTATCCGCATTTCTTTTGTGGTGTCTAAGGCAAGTGGTTACTTAATTAGGCCCGCTAGTTACGTAGCGGATACCTCCCACTTACCTGTCACTTACATGGCTACAGGAGGGATAAAGAGGTAGTAGAGGATTTATCCTGCGATTTTTCCCCTGGAAGTCTAGGGGCGGTCTAGTGACTTGACCTAGGTGACCGTAGATCTAGGGTTGATTGTGCATTTTTGTGTGATTTTTCAAAATCCGTATTTTTCAAAAACAAACCAAAAAATAAAACAAACCATTTTCTCTAATTATCACAAATGCTGCCACTTGCGCTAAACCGTTTAGTGCATGCTCGGCTGGACACGGGATTCTAGTGCCCGTCTTGTCTTCGTTTCTTCTATCGACTCCGAAGTCGGTACTTCCTCATTTTCTTTTTCCCCACCACCCACCACATTGACCGAGATGGACGGTTATCCATCGAATTTCAATAACACCACTCTGCCACCGCCCGCAGGTGCGCAGAATCCACCGCGCATTTCTTTCCAGGAGAGATGCTATCCTTCACGTGGTCCCCTTCCTACTTGTCTTTCTATTCCACCAGCCAATGGAGATAATTTTGAAATCAAACCCCAATTTATCAAACTGTTACCCAAATTTCATGGGCTTGAGTCCAAAGACGCATACGTTTTTATAAACAAATTTGAAAACGTATGTGCAATGATTGGCACGCCACAACTTTCTGTGGATGCTGTGCATTTACGTATTCTCCATTTTTCTTTGTGCAATCTAGCCGAAAAATGGCTTTATAACACTACCGCACATTCTAATCCTAAATAGGACGAATTCGTTGTAGCATTCCTTCAGAAATTTTATCCCAATCATAAGACCGCCCGCGTTCGAAGCGAGATCTTCCAATTTACCCAACTTCCCAATGAACCATTTTGAAAATGGTTTAAACGATTTAAGGATCTGCTTATCCAATGTCCTCATCACGGAATCAGTAGATGGGATCTTTGCTGCATTATATATGGGGGCATTAATCCAACAACAAAGCATGAAATCATGTGTCAAGGCAAGTTCCTGTCTAAAGACGATGGTGAAGATTGGAAATTCTTGGAAGATTTTGCTGGAAACACTATGCAGTAGGAGAGTGTTAGTCACCCATCGTCTAGGGAAGGTATCCATCAGTTCGATATTTCCATCGCAATGAAAGCCGAAATGGACGCGATACAAAGGAAACTCGACGCTATAGAAAACAGAATCTCTTCACCCTCCCTAAACCAATACACGCTTCCCAAAACTGTGTGTGGTTGTTGTTCCAACCTATCACATTTGATGGAAGAATGTCCTTTGAATGTACAGTTTCAAGGCCAAGAACACACTAATGCTGCTTTTCAGCAGCAACCTAGAAACGATCATTATTCTTCCACGTACAATTAGGGATGGAGGAATCATCCTAATTTTTCTTGGAATCAAAATCAAACCCAAAAACCAGTTCCAAAGCAATTATCAAAGGGCTCCTCCACAGCAACAGCAACCACCACAACTAAGTCAGCACCCCTTTCAATCGCAAACTTTTCAAAATTCGGCCAACACTTTTGCACAGTATAATAATTCTTTGCAATTGGCCGGTACCGATAATTCCTCTTCACTCGAACAAACCTTGGATTTGTTTCTGAAAAATTTCATGCAAGTTTCGGCTGATATAAGGTCTTCTGTCGATACTATAAAGAAGGACTCCGCTTTCCGCGGTGAGAGTATTAAATCGATAGAAGCGCAAATTACACGATTAAATGCCGAAATGAGTGCTAGAGAGAAAAGAAAACTTCCAGCTCAACCCCTACCTAATCTGGGCTACTCACATCATGTGAGTGCTATTACCACGTTGAGATCTGGAAGAGTGTTGAATAACTATGTCGGTGAACAGATTAATACTGATAATGATGAAATAATCAATGACACCCCGGCTTCCAGTTCTACTTCTTACCCTATTTCGTCTAGTTTACCTTCTTCTTCCGAGCATATTCTCCGTTTTCCCTTAGGCTCGAACCCTCCGCTCACCTCCTCGAGTCAACATAAGATGATCCCCACTCCAATTCTGGGATCGATTCTACCCCCACAAACTTCTCCACAAATGTTGGATCCAACACTTATTGATAAAGCTCCATTTCCAGATAGATTGAGGCCCAACAAACCTAACGCACAAATGGAGAAGATTGTGGAAATGTTTAAGCAAGTTAACATAAATATTCCTCTCCTAGATGCTATACAACAAGTTCCAGCTTATGCGAAAATCCTTAAGGACTTGTGCACTAGGAAGAGGAAGACTCAAGTGCCCAAAAAGGTATTCATGACGAATAATGTTAGCACAGCTTTTACCCCACAATTACCAAAGAAATGTAAGGACCCTGGATGTCCTACAATCTCTATTTCTATTGGGGTAAAAATATTAATCGTGCTTTACTCGACCTTGGCGCTAGTGTTAACCTGCTTCCATACTCTGTCTACGAGCAGTTAGGGATTGGAGAGTTGAAAGCTGCTCATTGTACTCTCCAGATGGCAGATCGATCTATCACCAAACCTAGGGGTGAGCATGAGGATGTGTTGATAAAAGTCGGGGAATTTATATTCCTTGTGGACTTTATTGTTTTAGATACACAACCGGTAGCGAAACCACGGAACTAAATTCCGGTGATTCTTGGTCGACCCTTCGTAGCTACTTCCAATGCTGTCATTAATTGTCTTAACGGTTCCATGAACCTATCCTTTGGGAAAATGACAATTGAGCTTAACATTTACAAGATTCGAAGTCAACCATCTGAACCTTCTGCTCATATTCTTGATGTCTGTTCTGTCCACGAGATAGCTCCCGAAAGATTGCAAGGTTGATGAACTTTGCTTTGATGATCTCGACAATATTAGCACATCATTGTTTGATCTTGCACATCATCATAGTGAGGACACCTTTGATGAGTCCACCCCCGAGTTTGAACCTTCTGACTCATCACAAAAGTCAGTCACACTTTCCGAGTCTGTATCCTTTGCAGGTTATGAACTTCTTCGAGAATCCGAATGTCATTCACTTATCCCACCTTCTATTGTCTCTCCGCTGACATTAGATCTCAAATTGTTACATTCTCACCTTAAATATGCATATTTATGTGAGAATGAGTCTTTGCCCGTGATCATATCCGCTTCTCTAGCCTCAGAGCAAGAAAACGCACTTTTGATGGTCTTGAGATCTAATCGGCAGGCCTTTGGTTGGACAATAGCTGACATCAAAGGGATTAGTCCCTCTGTTAGTTATGTATATGCCCTAGAGGCCATTATTGTACATATGATGTATATTATAGTGGATGCTTGGATATATATAGAGAGGACTTTCTTGCTCGACATGATAGTATGCTATTTGGTTTCACTTTGTCTTAATATGTTGACTTGTATTAGTTTACTGTCTTGCTCTCATATGTTGATAAAGCCCTTAGGATATGTACTCGACTACTGGGACTATGATGAGATCATACTAGTGGGGCTAAGGTAGTCAACGAGTACATCCTATAACTGTTCCTAGTCGAGTGTGTATCGAGACAGGGCATCGATACACCAGATTAGACTAGCGTATACGCATCTTGACCCATATGATGGGCGATGGATGATCCCATATCCATCGGTGTTTGAAATCAAATATGGTGTACGGGTGCTCAGTGGAGACTGGGTACACTGAACGGACTCGCCGAGAACTCCCAGATGGTATTATACCTCACGTGAGATGGCAGTTCTTTGGTGACACTGGTACAGGTAAGTCTATAGACCCGAGATCGTCATAGAGTCTTGTGTGATTCTCACTGTGCTTTGATTTAAAACCTTACCACGTCCAAGAGGGCATGGAAAACGGTGGATTTTGGGTACAGTCCCGAATCACATGGAGGCAATGAGCGATAAGAGGGGCTTCGTCTCTCCCGGTATAGGGAGTTGATGTTGTGCTGTGTTCGATTGGCTATAACTGGAAGTCCTTGGCCAGGGCTGATATAGAGTGCTACTGGTAAGTGTTATCAGTAGTTTCTTGACCTGTTATGAGCCTCGCATCGACACGACTTATCGGTTACTTGGGTCTGACGTTTACCACCCCTAAACTAGATATGCGACATATCAGATGAAGAGACCGGACTGTACGGTAGTGTTACTGATTGGATTCACAGAAGAATGTATAGGCTTGCTTGTTGATCTTCTGATCACTCAATACCTAGGTGGCTGTTACGTTTAGCTGACCTCTTGCAGCCTGTGGGTGTTTGATATGATCATCACCTACTGTCGGCGTATCGACGATTCTTTAGAGTCCTACACAGAGGTTTCTTGACTCAGGCAAAACAGAGGAGGAGCACACATGTGATATGTGCGGGATCAAGAATATTACGATATGAGATACCGTATTCTATTCTCGCGATATTAGATATCGACCGGGTATATGTGATATAGCTGGGTCATCGGATCAAGTGTTGATTCGATGAGTCGGTACATGTTATATTAGTCGGTTATATGCGATATAGCCGGATTGTCGGATCAAGTATTGATTCGATGATTTAATATATAATTATATGTATGATATATTACATTATATTATCTAATATAAGCTCGCTTTATTCATTCATTTTCTCACCGGATAATACATTGATATATATGCGATATATGTTAATTGTATTATTTTCTTTTGTTACAAATATATATTATATATGTGATATATAATATTGTAACAAGTTATGATTAAAAATGCAACATAATTTGTGGAGATTAAACATGGTTAGGGTTTTATTTGGGTTAGCTTTTTCATGAAGTTTCTAGAAGCTTTATTTTTGTTTTAAGTATAGATATTTTGTGTTGATATTTTGTGGAGATATTTATTAACCCAACCCAAACCCTTTACCCTGGTTAATTCTCTACAATGGTTAAACCTTTCTTTCTTAACCAAGGGTTGTAATTGTAACCATGGACAATAATTCATTATTCATCACAAAAGACTTCATCTTCTTCCTCCTCCTTGAAAAGCTTGCTAGCTTTTTGTAAAGTGATGAATTAGTGTGAGAGATTAAAAATAAAAGAAAGCTAAATCCCTACTTCATCATCCTTATCTATTCTAACCACTTAGATTAGGGTGTTCACTTCACTAATACTTGATTAGAGAAATGAGAGCTTGAGTTAAACATTCTTCAAGATAGATCATCTTTGAAGAGGAAGACTTCAAGCAAGCATGGATCGTTCGGCTTGTGGAGCCTCTCTAGAGTCCGGAAGTTCATGGATCGCGGCGACGGGAATACTACTCGGAGCTTATGAAGCGAAGGAACGAACAATAAAGGTTGTAATCCCTTTGTCTTAGATGTAAAGATGTTTACATGCTTTGTTAACCTTAATTATCTAGCAAAGTTACTCGCTTTAGGTTGTTCGGCACATGTAAATTTTAAATTGGGCATGGTTGATTCCTTATAGACCCTTGTGACAGTGCCCAGTAACCCTACAGTGGTATCAGAGCCAAGCTAGAGCATTAGGCGACGTGTAGACGAAGTTTAAAGTCCGATCGAACCCCGAAACGTCATTTTTGACCCCCTCTCTAGAAATTTTTTAAAAAGGTGATTTTTTCCATATTAAAAATACTCAAAAAATTAAGCAGGTGATTCTATGGATAATTGTGAAATACGAGCTCCTAATTCCCTTAAGTTGCCGCGGAACCGCGGCAATATCATCCTTTGCGCGGCGGTTCCGCGGCCGTACTTGGGTATTAGGGACAGATACTTCTAGGTAACATCCGTAGGTATTACTACATGCTTCTGGGAATTTTTAATATTACTTAAGTGTTGAGTTTTCTGGAGATCTATACAATTCGTTGATTCGATCGGAAAATTTAACATCGTTTAGTTTTTCGGGTAATTTAGAACATGTTAAAAGATTCGAACGGATATCAATAACTCATTTTTTTCATGACGAAAAACTTTCAAATGTTGGATTTTTCCTCTGTTTAAAACTTTCGGGAAATCATGCTAGCGTATCTGTGAACCCTCTAGAAGAACGTAACCTTAACTCGATTATGTGACCGTCAAAACTGCCACTGAACCCTAGGGTTTGTGGTAGTTTAGCGTTGCCACATGTGAGGCGTTGGTTTGACCCTTCTACGGCTGGTTCATTGGGGCTGTGACATGTTTTGAGATTTTTGAATTCCGCTCAAGTGTTGAGCTATTTAAGAAATCTTAGGTGTTTGATTATTCGATCGGAAAGTTTAACTTTATCTATTTATCTGGAATGTGATACAATATCTGGAAATCATATAGTTAGGCATGAAATGCGAAGTATGTGATATTTCGGATTTAAGATGTCTAAAGTATTTGTGGATTCCAAATGTTGTAGTTTTACACTTTCTTTTCTGTGACCGTAAGCATAGTATGTGGTGTATCGCCGGCTTCGTTGCTATACATCAACGACAATCAGGATACGCATACTTGCTTACGTTGATGATATGAGATATTATGTGTTGCTGTGATATGTTATATTGGATCGTCGTGTTCTGAATAGCCGGGGGTTTTATGTGAGATGAGGGTTTTTATTTTCATTCATGTAAAATTCATTGTATGTAATATTCTTTTATTGGGGCACTTCCAAGTTGAGGATGATGTCACCATTGTATATTATTTATTTTTCCATATTAGGTAGACCCAAGGAGGGGAGCACAAGTAACCGGGTTCCAGGATCCAGTGGGAGGCCATCTCGAGGAGTCGAGACCGGGTCTCCTAACCCTAGAATTGGCAGAGTTGCTTGTCACTCTCATAGGGGTCCAGGGATATGGATTTGGCTATTCATCGCGACCGTGGAATCCGTGTTTTATATAGGCTCGAAATAAAACACGGACGTCCTAGTATATCCAATATTTCATATATTATCTTCTGCTGCAATGTTCTGTGATGAGATCATATTACTGCCTAAGACGAATGCTTATACTATATATATGATGATATATAAATATTACTGCTTTCGTTTCTTCTGTGATGCTTAGGAAGCATTAAATGATGGGATTTATTAATGAGATTAATAAAAGAAAAGAAACCTAAAAGATGTTGCAGAATCAAAACTTTATAAAATGGGTAGCTACATTTTTGCTTTGCATAGTGGTATATATGATATACCCTGCATCTTATTCGATGAGGAAAGAGCCGAGATCCCTTCACCGAGAGTGACCTCTTTAGTAAAACTGGCAGATGCTACAAACTCACGGTTTAGTTTTAGATTGCTTTTATAGTTATTTCTCTGCACAGCGGTATATATGATATACCCTGCACCTTATTCGATGAGGAAAGAGCCGAGATCCGTTCACCGGGAGTGACCACTTTAGCGAAACTTGAAAAGCCTCAAAAACACTCCTTTTCAAAAATCACTTGTTTCTAGAATGATATCAAGTTCATTACGCTCATGGTTTTCTGAAAAACTTGTGTAGCCCTCCGTCATTTCAAGATAAAGATTGTTTAGTATTCATGCTGTGTTTGTTGGCCTTTGTCAAGGCGTAGTGTACGGTAGCTGACTAGTATTTATCTGTTTAAGCATGTGATGCGATTGGATTAGGGTAGTCGTACGACTTTGTTGACTATGTTAAGGGTCGTACAGGTGGGTTTAATTCAATCGGGAAATGACGGGTTGAAATTGGCTAGCAATTATGATTTGTTGACTATGTTAAGCTCATAAGTTGCTAGGGGCAAAAGCATTATCGGGAATTTCAAGTGTTGAAATTTGCAATGAGATTGCATACCTTCTATGAGATAGTTGGATCCCGATACCCACTGAGAGTAAGAGTTACTCCTGGGAGAATTTTACACAGGACAATTAGCCGATCAAGTAGGTGTCTAGAAAGGTGTTAACGGGGTTATGCCTCTGGGAAAACGAGGTTTATTTTAATTAGGTCCGTGCGAAAGCATGGGGAATCTCCCTCAAAGATTGGAGAACTTGTAAGGTGTAATTAATTCCGGCTAGTCTTACCTTTTAGGGTTTGAAGGAAGATTTGATGAAAACAGTAGGAGACATCCTGATTAGATAAGATAATAACCAATCTAATCTTGCAAGAGCATACGCTAAAGTGTTTTCTTCTCTCTCTCTCTCCAGGTAGCGACCATGTCAGGCCTTAATCAAGATAATAATATGGATGTATTGACTGAACCCGCTTATTATACTGCGCAGGGGAACGTTTGTCCCGTTCTTTCTTATAAGTGTTATAAGACTGAGCAGGAAATAGGAGGATATCTGGATTCTCACACCTCCCAAACGAAGAACAAGCATGCTGATGCATCTTCTTCGGAAGTGTTAGTTATTGAGAACTGTTTCTCAGTTCACTCTACGTTCTGGGTATTAGATACCGGATCAGGATCCCACATATGTAATATGTTACGCGGGCTACGTAAAGATAGAGAACTGGGAATGGGTGATTATTCCGTAAGAGTAAAGAATGGTGCAGATGTTGCAGCCAAGGCTGTTGGCGAATATCACCTTGTGTTACCAAAAGGTAATATATTGATTCTGAACGAATGCTATTACATTCCGACCCTGATATGCAATATGTAGGGTTCCTAGGCACCCTAGTGAGGTCTCACAAGGCATCGAACATTCCAATATAAAAATTTATGGGTGCCGAGACACCCGACTACGGATCGTTTGCTAGAAAACTAGGCGAAAAAGCAATCTAGTTAACACTTAACTAAGAGATACGGAAATACAACCTTTGTAGATCCGGTTCTCCACCTCCATAGCTCCGCAACGAAGTCCTCTCCGCTGTCCAAAAAGAATCCGGGCTCTAGCGTCGACTTCATCGGAGAATAAGCGAGCTAGGTCGTCGATGTCCATGCCGAAGATGATCTACGTCGAGGCATCGCTAAATCAAGCTCCACCTTCACCAAGCCCAAAAAACTTGTGAAGGAAACACACTCTACTACTTGGTAAGAGGTAGAGGATGAAGAAATAGGAAGTGGGTAAACTTTAGATTTGGATTTCTCACTCTTTTTCATCACTTGTCATTGATGGAGGCAAGCTTTCTTCACTTGAAAAATGAAGAAGAAGAAGGTGATTGTTATGATAAGAATTATTAAAAAAGAAAAGAAAATCCATTCTTATCATAAGCAAACCATGGATAGGTGTAGAGATTAAACCAAGGTTAGTTTGAATGGTTAAGGATGAGATAAGAATGGTTGACTAAAGTCAATGCTTCATGAAGGTTCAAAGAATAAAACAAAACTAGCAACCATTCTTCTCATTATCATTTCCATAATAAATAAATAAATAAATAGATATGAAAATGTAAACCCTAATCATTTAAATAACCATGGTTCAATCTTTACACAAACACAAGCAAACATGTATCATCAAACATGATACAATCAAGTGCACAAAACTATATCGAATATACAATGTGCACATCCGAGTGAGAAAATCCATCTTAAGTAAAACGATACTAGTTGATGCAAAGTAATATATCAAATATATAAATATGCATTAAATCATTAAATCAACACTTGATTCAATGATCCGGTTATGTCGCACACAACCGACTAGTATACAATATATCGGCTTATCGAATCAACGCTTGAATCGATAACTAGGTTATATCGCATACAACCATTCGATACATTTATCGCGAGAATAGAATACGGTATCACATACACGCATTATTCTCGGTCCCGCACATATCTCATATGCGCTCCTATTTCGTTTCGCTTGAGCCAGAAAACCTCTGTGTAGGACTCTAAAGACTCGTCAATACGCCGGCAGCAGATGATGATCATATCAAACACCCACAAGCCGCAAGCGGTCTGCTAAACGTAACGGCCACCCGGGTATTGAGCGATCTGAAGATCGACGAGCAAGCCCGCTCACACTCCAGTGAATCCGACCAGTAACACTACCGTACAGTCCGGTTCTGATCGTCTGATATGTCGCATATCTCGCCTAGGGGTGGTAAACGTCAGACCCCAATAGCTCGATAAGTCGTGTCGATATGAGGTCTATAACTATTCGAGAAACTACTGGTAACACTTACCAGTAAATCTCAGCAACCCTGGCCAGGGATTTCCTGTTATAGCCAATCGAACACAGCGCAACATCAACCCCCTATACCGGGAGAGACGAATCCTCTCCTATCGCTCATTGCCTCCATGTGACTCGGGACTGTACCCAAAAACCACCGTTTTGCACGCCCTCTTGGACGTGGTAAGATGGAAATCAAAGCACAGTGGGAACCACACAAGACTCTATGACGATCTCGGGTCAACAGACTACTCTGTACCAGTGTCACAAGAGAACTGCCATCTGACATGAGGTATAATACCATCTGGGAGTTCTCGGCGAGTCCGTCCAGTGTACCCAGTCTCTACTGAGCACCCGTATATCATCTCTGATGTCAAACACCGATGGATATGGGATCATCCATCGCCCATCTATATGGGTCGAGAAGGTACACGCTAGTCTACTCTGGTATATCGATGCCCCGTCTCGATACACTCTCGACTAGGGACTTTGAAGGATGTACTTATGGACTACCATGTCCCCACTAGTATGATCCGCATCATAGTCCAGGTAGTCAAGTACAGATCCTAAGGGCTTTACCAACATGTAACAGAGAGACAATCAGTATACACGTTAAGGTAAAGATCAACCAGATAGCATACTATCATGTCGAGCAAGAAAGTCCTCCCTATATATGTCCCAGCATCCACTACAATATACATTCTATGTATAGTAATGGCCTCTAGGGCATACATATAACTAACAATCTCCCACTTGCACTAGGGCCATCTGTAGCAGTGGTTGTAGTATCTCATACTCAACCATCCCATAAAAAAATCTCTCTTTGGGAACAGGCCTTTGTGAGTGGATCCGCTGTGTTGTCCTCAGAATCTACTCTCCTTACCTCGATCACCCTGGAGATCAACTATCTCCATGATCAGGTGATGCGGCCTCAGAATACGCCTGGGTCACTGATGGGACGGGTGTTCCTTGGCATAAGCCACAACTCCATTGTCACACAATGGGAGGAACATGGTTCATCTTATGAACCAATATATACCCAAACAGCCTCTTTGGTAGCATCTTAAATAGCGATGTATCAACCTTTGTCGTCTAGTATGCCACGGTATCTAGCTTGGAACTCTTCCAACACACCGTCCCTTTACTGAGGGTTAAGACAATGCCCGTGACTGACACTCAGTCGTCTTTATCACCCTGGAACCCTTCCAGTGATTCTCCCCAGGATCGGTTGATACCATCTCACTACAACTAGTGAGAATCCTAACATCCAATTAGATCTATCTCATAGATCCAAAATCCAGGATTTAGGAGGTATCACTTTGATCCTATATGGAGAATCATTGTGATAAGCGGAGATTGATCGAGCGTAGCATAGGAAACTCTTTCCCTATCAAGAGTATGTCATCCACGTTCTCTACGAGGATCACCACCATACTCCCTACTACCTTTTTGTTTATACAAGGTTCATCTACCATTTTGATGATGTCAAACTCTTTGACCGCTTCATCAAAACAGATGTTCCAACTCCGCGATGCCTGCTTTATCCTATAAAGCATCTTGCACACGTTTCCGCTGCTCCCACTGTCTACGAAGCCCTCTGGCTGTGTACTTATAGACGCTCTCTTCTAAATCATCATTTAGAAAAGCAGTCATGGCACCCAACCGCCAGATATCGTAGTCATGGTATGTAGCCGTGGCAAGTAGGATCTGGATGGACTTAAGCATAGTTACTTGAAAAGGTTTCATCATGATCCACGCCTGGTCGATGACGAAAAGCTTTAACAAGTCTAGCTTTGAAAGTCTCAACTTTTCCATCTACACCAAGTAATCTTCTCAAGATATACTTGCTCCTGATGGGGATTTAACCCTTCAGATATTGCAACCAAAGTCCATACTTTGTTGGTGTACATGGATTCCATCTCAGATCGCTAAGCATCCAGCCATTCTTACAGAGTCTTACTCCTGATGGCCAGCTCGAAGCTAGTTGGGTCACCATCTCATGATGCATTCCTCGCTCCCACTGTCATAGAGAAACCGAAGTATCTCTCAGGTGGGTGAGGAACCCTACTAGATCGGCGGAGAGGCTGAGGTTCGTTGGAATCTACTGAATCCTTTGGCTCTATCAAATCATCTGCTGTAGTTTGTATAGCTGGAACCTTTCCAGTTGTACATTACAGACCTTTCCTCGAGCTTGTCCGGATTATGCTTTTAGACATAGCCCGGACAACCCCAAATCTTAACTAACTTAAGATATGGGCTCTTCCCTTTCTATATCACATATGAAGTGGTAGGCAAGTGATTTGATTTGAACCCTATTCAATAGGTATGCAGCTTCTCAAGTGCATAACTCCCAAAAGGAAATAGGAAACTCAGTAGTACTCATCATAGAGCACACCATATCAGATAGGGTGTATCTGCTCCGCCCCGACATACCATCGTGCAATGGTGTATACGGAGGAGTAATGCTGAGAGAGAATCTCATTCTCCTTTAGAATAGTCCAGAAATTCCATGCACAAGTATTCTCCTCCCTGATCTCATCATAGGACATAATACTTATACCCGTATTTTGGTTCTCTACTTCTTGCTTATATTCTGTGAATATCTCAAAAGGCTCGGACTCATGTTTCAACAGGAACATATGTCTGAATCTTGAGAGATTATCAGAGAATGTAATGAAGTACAAAGAACCTGTCCTGGCATGTGTAGACAGGGGACCTTACATACATCAACATGTATCATTCCAAGAGTTTACTAACTCTTTCTCTGTTTCCAATAAACAGAGCTAGTGTCATTATATCTTTGTGACATAACTGGCAAGTTTCACAAGATGTAGATTCAAACTGATTTAAATATGCATCTTTATGTAACTTTAGCCAGTCGGGTCGCATTGATCTGACCTAGTCTACAATACCTCAAGAAGAATCTGTTCATTTCTGAACTCTTCCTCTTGTGTGTGTTCCATATACTAAGAACTGTAGTTTGATTTAGAACATCAACGCTGTTAGATAACGTTCCTGATACGATCAACTTTTGATATAGGAAATGTCAAAACATTATCCAACAATACAAAATTTTATCATTTCTTTACTAATAAAGAGACTGATATGATTTTGTATATCAGGTTCGGTATCTAATAGCATTCGTTCAGAATCAATGTATTTGTAATACAGGGTGACAGTGACCAACAGACTTGGCTGCAACTCTTGCCCCGTTTTCTGCCGCATGAAACTTATCACCCGTTCTCAGTTCTCTACCTTTCTATAGCCCTATGTAACTGATTACATATCTGGGATCCTGATCTGGTATCACATACCCAGGACGTAAAGGATACTGAGAAACAGTTCTGTATAATGAACACACCCGAAGATGATGCATCAGCATGCACTCTCTTCGTTTGGGCGGCACGGGAACTCTGGTATTCCCCAATTTCCTGCTCTGTCTTATAACAATTATAAGTTGGAGCGGGACCAACGTTCCCCAGCTCAGTATAACAAGCGGGTTCGGTCAATAATCCGTATTATTATCTTGATTAAGGCGTGATATGGTCGCTACCTGGAGAGAGAGAGAAGAAAACACTCAGCGTGCGCTCTTGCAAGAATAGATTGGTTATTATTTTATCTAATCGGGATGGCTCCCACTGCTTTTTATCAAATCTTCCTTCAAACCCTAAAAGGAAAGACTAGCCGGGATTAATTACACACTACAAGTTCGCCAATCTTTCAGCCAGGCCAGTGTCGGTACTTTGAGGGAGGTCCCCCGTGCTTTCGCACGAACCTAATTAATGTAAACCTCGTTTTCCCAGAGGCGTAACCCCGTTGACACCTTTCTAGACACCTACTTGATCGGCTAATTGTAATATATAAAACTCTCCCAGGAGTAACTCTTACTCGCAGCGGGTATCGGGATCCAACTATCTCATAGAAGGTATGCAATCTCATTGCAAATCTCAACACTTGAAATTCCCGATAATATTTTGCCCCTAGCACCCTATGACCTTGACGGAGGTCAACAAACCATAGGCTACTAGTCAAGTTCAACCCGTCATTTCTTGATCGAATTAAACCCACCCGCACGACCCTTGACGGAGGTCAACAAGGCCGCACGACTACCCTAACTCAATCTGCATCATATGCATAAACAGATAAATACTAGTTAGCTACCGCACACTACGCCTTGACGGAGGTCAACAAACGTAGCACGAATACTAAATAGGACTTATCTGAAATGACGGAGGGCTACGACAGGTTTTTCTGAAAACCTATTGCGTAATGAACTTGATATCGCTGTAGAATCAAATGATTTTAAAATGGAGTGCTTTTGAGGCTTTTCTAGTTTTGCTAAAGGAGTCACTCCCGGTGAAGGGATCGTCGGTCCTTTCCTCGTCGAATGAGGTGCGGGATATATCATATATATCGCTGTGCAAAGCAAAAACACTTAAAAGCAATCAAAAGACAAACCGAGTGTGTAGCATCTGCCAGTTATTGCTAAAGGAGTCACTCCCGGTGAAGGGATCTCGGTCCTTTCCTCATCGAATAAGGTGCAGGATATATCACATATACCGTTGTGCAAAGCAAGAACTGTAGCTACCTGTTTTAATTTTGAAATTCGATTCTACGATATCTTAGGTTTCTTTTATTTCATTAATCACATTAATGAAGTCCCATCATTTAAGTACCTAAACATCACAGATAAATACGACGTACACTTATGCCATCCGCATTCGCCTCGATGTCCCCTCGTGCACCGTTAGGTTAGGTAACTAACGACAGAGCGGGGCAGGGCTAGCGCGGGTGTAAAACATAAGTAACGTCTATATAATATATCATATATACTATATACTGTATCTATCACAGAACATCACATGATCACATCACAGATATCGCAGCAGAAGAAACATATGAAATATTGGATATACTAGGACGTCCGTGTTTTCAATACGAGCCAGTATAAAACACGGATTCCACGGTCATGATGAATAGCCAAACCCACACCCCTAGACCCCTACGAGAGCGGCAAGCAACCCTACCAATTCTGGAGTTAGGAGACCCGGACTCGACTCCTCGAGTTGGTCTCCCACTGGACTCCAGAACCCGGTTACTTGTGCCCTCCTCCTTGGGTCTATCCTAGTGCGGAAAAGTAAATAATATACAAAAGGTGACTACTTCCGCAACCTGGAAGTGCCCCAATAAAAGAATATTACATACAAGTTTTTACATGAATGAAAATGAAAAAACACTCATCTCACATAAAAAACCCCGGCTATTCAAACACGACGATCCAATATAACATATCCAGCAACACATAACATCACATGTCATCAACGTAAGTAAATATGCGCATCCCAATTGTCGTTGATATATAGCAACGAAACCGGCGATATCACATATTACACTTACGGTCACAGAAAAGAAAGTGTAAAACTACAACAGTTGGAATCCGCAATCTCTTCAGACATCGCATGCCTGACCAAATGAATTCTTTAGACATCGCATGCCTAACAATTATAAACCCCGCATTTTAGTCTCAAAATCGAAAACACTTTTCAATATCAAGTCGGGCAATTCAACAAGATTCCCGACATCCTGATCGAATGCTCGTCGCAAACTTCAGTAGGCGGCCGCACTCCCGATACCGTCGACGAAGTGCACCAAGGCGGAACACCGCCACCGCGAGCACCCGAACGGATGCTTTCGGCGACGGGGTTCTCCTACAGTCACTTTGTCGGGGCTATGGAGTGAGGCTGTCTATTAAGTTTACCCGGCGAGTATCCGCGTACGCTACGTGATTGCGACGGACTTTTGATCACATCAAAATTCCGTGGCAACCGATCAAGTGAGACTAAAGTGCTATGTTTATAACATTCATTCAGTTATCACATAACTCATTGTGAATTCCAATTATTGTATCCCATTCCAGATAATTAGAAAATGTTAAACTTTCCGATTGAACATTCGAACACCCAAGTTTTCCCGATACAGATCAACACATGAAACAAGTCTAACAACATTCCGTTCGTGCCTCAGTACCAACGGTCCAGCCGTAGAAGGGTCAAGCCAACGCCTCACATGTGGCACGCCGTACTGCCCCAAACCCGAAGGTTCAAAGGGCAGTTCAAGACGGTCACATAATCGAGTTAAGGTTTGTTGTCTTCTAGAGGGACCATCGCGTTACTTGCACTACTTAGAACGTCGTTAAACTACGGAAAAATCCAACACTTGGAAATTTCCCGACAGGGGAAAAATTGGGTATTTATATCCGGTCGAACTTTTTAACATATTCTAAAATTTATCCGGAAAGCCACACAGACAAAATTTGATACTCCGATCGAAACTCCGAATCCCCAAAACAACTCCAGAAAATTCAACTCTAGAAAAAATATTAAAAATTTCCAGAAGACTCAGCATTACAAAACATGAATTACTGTGCAAGCCACGTGGAGTAACTCAACACAGTGGCCGCGGAACCGCCGCGAATCCCATGGTGGGGGCCGCGGTTCCGCGCCTCTGTAGTCGAGTTACTATCACGTGCTTCACAGTAACTCATGAAATTACCTGCTGAATTTTTTGGTAATTTTTAATCTGGAAAAATCCACGTTTTCAGAAAAAGTACAGAGAGCAATTTTGATTTGGGGTTTCGGGTTCGATCGGGTTTCAAATTCCGTCTAGACTTCGCCTAAGGCTCTAGCTAGGCTCTGATACCACTGTAGGGTTCCTAGGCACCCTAGTGAGGTCTCACAAGGCATCGAACATGCCAATATAAAAATTTATGGGTGCCGAGAGACCCGACTACGGATCGTTTGCTAGAAAACTAGGCGAAAAAGCAATCTAGTTAACACTTAACTAAGAGATACGGAAATACAACCTTTGTAGATCCGGTTCTCCACCTCCATAGCTCCGCAACGAAGTCCTCTCCGCTGTCCAAAAAGAATCCGGGCTCTAGCGTCGACTTCATCGGAGAATAAGCGAGCTAGGTCGTCGATGTCCATGCCGAAGATGATCTACGTCGAGGCATCGCTAAATCAAGCTCCACCTTCACCAAGCCCAAAAAACTTGTGAAGGAAACACACTCTACTACTTGGCAAGAGGTAGAGGATGAAGAAATAGGAAGTGGGTAAACTTTAGATTTGGATTTCTCACTCTTTTTCATCACTTGCCATTGATGGAGGCAAGCTTTCTTCACTTGAAAAATGAAGAAGAAGAAGGAAATTGTTATGATAAGAATTATTAAAAAAGAAAAGAAAATCCATTCTTATCATAAGCAAACCATGGATAGGTGTAGAGATTAAACCAAGGTTAGTTTGAATGGTTAAGGATGAGATAAGAATGGTTGACTAAAGTCAATGCTTCATGAAGGTTCAAAGAATAAAACAAAACTAGCAACCATTCTTCTCATTATCATTTCCATAATAAATAAATAAATAAATAGATATGAAAATGTAAACCCTAATCATTTAAATAACCATGGTTCAATCTTTACACAAACACAAGCAAACATGTATCATCAAACATGATACAATCAAGTGCACAAAACTATATCGAATATACAATGTGCACATCCGAGTGAGAAAATCCATCTTAAGTAAACCGATACTAGTTGATGCAAAGTAATATATCAAATATATAAATATGCATTAAATCATTAAATCAACACTTGATTCAATGATCCGGTTATGTCGCACACAACCGACTAGTATACAATATATCGGCTTATCGAATCAACGCTTGAATCGATAACTAGGTTATATCGCATACAACCATTCGATACATTTATCGCGAGAATAGAATACGGTATCACATACACGCATTATTCTCGGTCCCGCACATATCTCATATGCGCTCCTATTTCGTTTCGCTTGAGCCAGGAAACCTCTGTGTAGGACTCTAAAGACTCGTCAATACGCCGGCAGCAGATGATGATCATATCAAACACCCACAAGCCGCAAGCGGTCTGCTAAACGTAATGGCCACCCGGGTATTGAGCGATCTGAAGATCGACGAGCAAGCCCGCTCACACTCCAGTGAATCCGACCAGTAACACTACCGTACAGTCCGGTTCTGATCGTCTGATATGTCGCATATCTCGCCTAGGGGTGGTAAACGTCAGACCCCAATAGCTCGATAAGTCGTGTCGATATGAGGTCTATAACTATTCGAGAAACTACTGGTAACACTTACCAGTAAATCTCAGCAACCCTGGCCAGGGATTTCCTGTTATAGCCAATCGAACACAGCGCAACATCAACCCCCTATACCGGGAGAGACGAATCCCCTCCTATCGCTCATTGCCTCCATGTGACTTGGGACTGTACCCAAAAACCACCGTTTTGCACGCCTTCTTGGACGTGGTAAGATGGAAATTAAAGCACAGTGGGAACCACACAAGACTCTATGACGATCTCGGGTCAACAGACTACTCTGTACCAGTGTCACCAGAGAACTGCCATCTGACGTGAGGTATAATACCATCTGGGAGTTCTCGGCGAGTCCGTCCAGTGTACCCAGTCTCTACTGAGCACCCGTATATCATCTCTGATGTCAAACACCGATGGATATGGGATCATCCATCGCCCATCTATATGGGTCGAGAAGGTACACGCTAGTCTACTCTGGTATATCGATTCCCCATCTCGATACACCCTCGACTAGGGACTTTGAAAGATGTACTTATGGACTACCATGTCCCCACTAGTATGATCCGCATCATAGTCCAGGTAGTCAAGTACAGATCCTAAGGGCTTTACCAACATGTAACAGAGAGAAAATCAGTATACACGTTAAGGTAAAGATCAACCAGATAGCATACTATCATGTCGAGCAAGAAAGTCCTCCCTATATATGTCCCAGCATCCACTACAATATACATCCTATGTATAGTAATGGCCTCTAGGGCATACATATAACTAACACAATATTATATCAGTTTCTTTATTGAATAAAGAAGGATATAATTTTGTAATATAGGATAATGTTATGAACATATTCCTGAATCAAAAGTTGATAGGATCAGGATCGTTAAATAATGGCATGTACGTTCTAAATCAAACTAAAATTCTTAATGTACAGAACAAAAACAAGAGGAAAAGTTTAGAAATGAATGAATCCTTCTTGTGGCATTGTAGACTAGGTCATATCAATGCGACACGGCTAGCTAAATTACATAAGGATGGATATTTGAATCCGTTCAAATTATCATCTTATGACACTTGCCAGTCATGTCTCAAAGGCAAAATGACCAAAACTCCATTTAGTGGACACGGAGTAAGAGTTACAGAACTCTTGGGGCTGATACATAGTGATGTATGTGGACCTATGTCTACACATGCCAGGAACGGTTCTTCCTACTTCATTACATTCACTGACGATCTCTCAAGATACGGACATGTGTTCCTGATGAAACACAAGTCTGAAGTTTTTGAGAAATTCAGGGAATATAAGCACGAAATAGAGAACCAAACGGGCAGAAGTATTAAGATCCTTCAATCTGATCGAGGAGGAGAATACTTGAGCAATGAGTTCCTGGACTATCTAAAAGAGAATGGGATTCTCTCTCAGCTTACTCCTCCTTATACACTACAGCACAACGGTGTATCGGAGCGGAGGAATCGCACCCTTTTAGATATGGTGCGCTCTATGATGAGCACTGCTGAGTTGCCTATTTCGTTCTGGGGGTATGCGCTTGAGACAGCCATATACCTATTGAATAGAGTTCCAACCAAATCTGTGCCTACCACTCCATATGAGATATGGAATGGGAAGAGACCATCTCTTAAAAGAGTTAAGATATGGGGTTGTCCGGCCTATGTTAAAAAGCAAAATCCGGACAAGCTCGAGGCACGATCAGTTCTTTGCAAGTTTGTAGGATATCCAAGCAATTCGTATGGATATCTATTCTACAACGGTGAACAACAAAAGGTGTTTGTTGCTCAACATGCCACCTTTTTAGAAAAAGAATTTCTTGCAAAAGAAATTAGTGGCGAAGCGGTAGAGCTGGAAGAGGTTCCAGCACCACAAACTACAACTGATGATTTATTGGAACCAGAGGATTCAGTAGCTCCCAACGAACCCCAGCCTTTCCGCCGATCTAGTAGGGTTCCTCATCCACCTGAGAGATACTACGGATTTCTCGTTGATGGTGAGAGCGAGGATTGCATCATGGAAGATGATGACCCGACTAGCTTCTAGCAGGCCATCACGAGTGGTGACTCTGTGAAATGGCTGGATGCAATGCGATCTGAGATGGAATCCATGTACACCAACAAAGTATGGACTTTGGAAGTTTCTCCTGAAGGGGTAAAACCCATTGGGAGCAAATGGATCTTTAAGAAGAAACTTGGTGTAGATGGAAGTTGAGACTTTCAATACTAGACTTGTTGCAAAGGGTTTTCGTCAACGACCAGGTATGGATTATGACGAAACCTTTTCTCCAGTGGCTATGCTTAAGTCCATCCGAATCCTACTTGCCATTGCTGCATACCATGACTACGAAATCTGGCAGATGGATGTTAAGACCGTCTTTCTAAATGGTGATTTAGAAGAGAGCGTGTACATGACTCAGCCAGAGAGCTTCGTAGACAGTGGGAGCAGCGGAAAGGTATGCAAGCTGCTTAAATCTATCTACGGGTTAAAGCAGGCATCAAGGAGTTGGAACATCTGCTTTGATGTTGTAGTCAAAGAGTTTGACTTCATCAAAAACGTAGATGAACCTTGTATATATAAGAAGGTTGCAGAGAGTAAGGTTGTCTTCCTCGTATTGTATGTCGATGACATACTCTTGATAGGAAATGATGTTCCTATACTGCAATCGGTCAAGCTCTTCTTATCACAAATATTCTCAATAAAAGATCTAGGTGATGCCTCCTGCATATTGGGAATTATGATCTATAGAGATAGATCTAAACGGATACTGGGATTGTCCCAATCCAGGTACATTGACACCATACTAAAGAGGTTTAGTATGGAAGAATCTAAGCGTGGGAACCAACCCACGATCTCTAGACTCACTCTCTCCAAAGAGATGTCTCCCAAGACTGATTTGGAAAGAGCTCGCATGCAAGGGATACCCTATACTTCGGCAGTAGGCTCTATCATGTACGCGATGCTATGTACCAGACCCGATGTAGCATACTCACTAAGTGTAGTGAGTAGGTATCAAGCAGATCCTGGAGAGAGTCACTGGATAGCTGTGAAGAACATTCTCAAGTACTTAAGAAGGACTAAAGAGATGTTCTTGGTGTATGGTAATGGAGAACTCCAGGTGGAGTCCGTTACCGATTCGAGCTTTCAAAGTGATAAGGACAACTCTATGTCGCACTCGGGATTTGTCTTTACCCTCAATGGAGGGGCGGTGTGTTGGAAGAGTTCCAAACAGGAAACCGTTGCAGAATCGACGATGGAGGCTGAATACATCACTGCCAACGATGCTGCCAAAGAGGCTGTCTAGATGAAGAAGTTCATCACTGAACTTGGTGTGGTTCCGTCCATTGAACATCCAATACCTTTGTATTGTGATAACAATGGAGCTGTGGCTTTGGCCAAGGAACCCAGGTCCCATCAGAAGTCCATATATATTCTGAGACGGTATCACCTGATCTGGGAGATAGTTGATCGCCGGGAGATCGAGGTCGGGAGAGTTGATACGAAGGACAACACTGCGGATCCATTCACAAAGGCCATTCCCCAGATACATTTTGAGAGACTCTTCGGGATGTTAGGTATGAGATACTACAACAGTTGGCCTTAGTGCATGTGGGAGATTGTTGGTTATGTATATGCCCTAGAGGCCATTATTGTACATATGATGTATATTATAGTGGATGCTTGGATATATATAGAGAGGACTTTCTTGCTCGACATGATAATATACTATTTGGTTTCACTTTGTCTTAATATGTTGACTTGTATTAGTTTACTGTCTTGCTCTCACATGTTGATAAAGCCCTTAGGATATGTACTCGACTACTGGGACTATGATGAGATCATACTAGTGGGGCCAGGGTAATCAACGAGTACATCCTATAACTGTTCCTAGTCGAGGGTGTATCGAGACAGGGCATCGATACACCAGATTAGACTAGCGTATACGCATCTTGACCCATATGATGGGCGATGGATGATCCCATATCCATCGGTGTTTGAAATCAAAGATGGTGTACGGGTGCTCAGTGGAAACTGGGTATGCTGAACGGACTCACCGAGAACTCCCAGATGGTATTATACCTCACGTCAGATGGCAGTTCTTTGGTGACACTGGTATAGGTTAGTCTGTAGATCCGAGATCGTCATAGAGTCTTGTGTGATTCCCACTGAGCTTTGATTTCCACCTTACCACGTCCAAGAGGGCATGCAAAACGGTGGCTTTTGGGTACAGTCCCGAATCACATGGAGGCAATGAGCGATAGGAGGGGCTTCGTCTCTCCCCGTATAGAGAGTTGATGTTGTGCTGTGTTCGATTGGCTATAACTGGAAGTCCCTGGTCAGGGCTGATATAAAGTGCTACCGATAAGTGTTATCTGTAGTTTCTCGACCTGTTATGAGCCTCACATCGACACGACTTATCGGTTACTGGGGTCTGACGTTTACCCCCCTAGACTAGATATGCGACATATCAGATGAAGAGACCGGACTGTACGGTAGTGTTACTGATTAGATTCACAGGAGAATGTATAGGCTTGCTTGTTGATCTTCTGATCGCTCAATACCTGGATGGCTATTACATTTAGCTGACCGCTTGCAGCTTGTGGGTGTTTGATATGATCATCACCTACTGCCGGCGTATTGACGATTCTTTAGAGTCCTACACAGAGATTTCTTGACTCAGGCAAAACGGAGTAGGAACACATATGTGATATGTGTAGGATCGAGAATATTATGATATGAGATACCGTATTCTATTCTCGCGATATTAGATATCGGCCGGGTATATTTGATATAGTCGGGCCATCGGATCAAGTGTTGATTCGATGAATCGGTACATGTTATATTAGTCGGTTATATGCGATATAGCCGGATTGTCGGATCAAGTGTTGATTCGATGATTTAATATATAATTATATATGTGATATTATACATTACATTATCTAATATAAGCTCACTTTATTGATTCATTTTCTCACCGGATAATACATTGATATATATGCGATATATGTTAATTGTATTATTTTCTTTTGTTACAAATATATATTATATATGTGATATATAATATTGTAACAAGTTATGATTAAAAATGCAACATGATTTGTGGAGATTAAACATGGTTAGGGTTTGATTTGGGTTAGCTTTTTCATGAAGCTTCTAGAAGCTTTATTTTTTTTTTAAGCATAGATATTTTGTGTTGATATTTTATGGAGATATTTATTAACCCAACCCAAACCCTTTACCCTAGTTAATTCTCTACAATGGTTAAACCTTTCTTTCTTAACCAAGGGTTGCAATTGTAACCATGGAAAATAATTCATTATTCATCACAAAAGACTTCATCTTCTTCTTCCTCCTTGAAAAGCTTGCTAGCTTTTTGTAAAGTGATGAATTAGTGTGAGAGATTGAAAATAAAAGAGAGCTAAATCCCTACTTCATCATCCTTATCTATTCTAGCCACTTAGATTAGGGTGTTCACTTCACTAATACTTGATTAGGGAAGTGAGAGCTTGAGTTAAAGATTCTTCAAGGTAGATCATTTTCGAAAAGGAAGACTTCAAGCAAGTATGGATCGTTCGGCTTGTGGAGCCTCTCTAGAGTTCGGAAGTTCATGGATCGCGGCAAAGGGACTATTACTCGGAGCTTATGAAGCGAAGGAACGGGCTACAAAGGTTGTAATCCCTTTCTCTTAGATGTAAAGATGTTTACATGCTTTGTTAACCCTAATTATCTAGCAAAGATCCTTACTTTAGGTTGTTCGGCACTTATAAATTTTAAATCGGGCATGGTTGATGCCTTATAGACCCTTGTGACAGTGCCCAGTAACCCTACACCCTTGATTTTTGAACATCATATACATTTGATGGATGAAGCCAAGCTAACCCGAGAACCACAAAGACGGTTAAATCCTGTCATGAAAGAGGCAGTAAAGAAAGAAATTGTCAAGTGCCTTGATAGTGGTATCATTTACCCAATTTCTGATAGCCAATGGGTAAGTCCTATTCATGTGGTCCCTAAGAAGTCCGGCATCACGGTCATGACTAATAAGTCTAATGAGTTGATCCAGACACGCACCCAAACTGGGTGGCGTGTATGTATTGATTATAGAAAACTCAATGCCGCAACGAAGAAAGATCACTTTCCTTTACCTTTTATTGACCAGAAGTTGGAACGATTAGCTGGACATGAATATTATTATTTCATGGACGGATACTCTGGCTATAACCAGGTCCCTATCGCCGAAAAAGATCAAGATAAAACCACATTTACTTGTCCTTTCAATACCTTTGCTTATAGACGCATGCCCTTTGGGTTATGCAATGCTCCCGCTACATTTCAGTGGTGTATGATGGGGATATTCTCGGACATGGTCGAGAATTTTCTAGAGATTTTCATGGACGGTTTTTCGATATTCGGGGACTCTTTTGATGATTGCCTATCTCATCTTGACGCGGTTCTTACTCGTTGTAAAGATAAGAACTTAACTTTGAATTGGGGAAAATGCCATTTCATGGTCTAAGAAGGTATCGTGCTTGGACATGTCATTTCACGAAAAGGCATTGAGGTAGACAGAGCTAAAATAGATGTCATCCATAACCTTCATCATCCCAAATGCATCAAAGACATGCGATCTTTCCTTGGTCATGCAGGATTTTATAGGAGATTCATTAAGGTTTTTAGAAAAATTGCTAGACCTTTAACTCTTCTCTTGGCCAAGGATACAACATTTCACTTTGATTCGGACTGTGTGGCTGCTTTTGAATCGCTTAAAAGATCTCTCACTATAGCCCCCGTTCTATCATCTCCTGATTGGAACCATCCGTTTGAGCTAATGTGTGATGCATCAGATTTTGCTGTTGGTGCAGTTTTAGGACGGCACATTGATAAGATGCCACATGTGATCTATTATGCAACTAAGACCTTGAATGATGCCCAAATTAATTATACAACCACCGAGAAAGGACTTTTGGCAGTTGTATTTGCATTAAAAAATTCAGGTTTTACTTGATTAGCTCACCGATTGTGGTTTACACCGATCACTCCGCTCTAAAACATCTTTTATTTAAGAAGGATGCTAAAGGCAGGTTAATACATTGGATCCTATTATTACAAGAATTTGATCTTGTCATTCGAGATAAGAAAGGATGTGAAAACATAGTAGTCGACCATCTTTCACGCATCTCTTCTTCACCTACTGTGACCTTGCCATTAAACGACTCTTTCCCTGACGAACAGCTCTTGATCGTATCCTGCGAACCTTGGTTCGTGGATATTGTGAATTATCTAGCAACGGGACTTATTCCCAGCGAATGGTCTAAACAGGAAAAATATCGATTTCTATCCCGAGTAAAGCATTTTTACTTGGATGAACCTTACTTGTTTAAGTATTGTCCCGACCAAATCATTCGCAGATGTGTCCCCAATGATGAATTCAAGAGTGTTCTGTCTTTCTGTCATGATCAGGCATGTGGAGGTCACTTTGGTCCACGTAAGTCGGTGGAGAAGGTTTTGCAATGTGGTTTTTACTGGCCTACTTTATTTAAAGATGCATATGATCATTGCAAAACCTGTCCAAAATGTCAAAACATGGGTCGGATTTCTAAAAGAAATGAGATGCCACTTCAACCGATCTTGGTTGTTGAAATTTTTGACATTTGGGGTATTGATTATACGGGTCCTTTTCCCAACTCTTTTGGGAATTTGTATATCTTGTTAGCGGTTGATTACGTCTCAAAATGGGTGGAAGCAATACCATGTCGCACTAATGACAACAAGGTTGTTATTAAGTTCCTTAAAGAAAATATCTTTTCGCGATTTGGACACCCTCACGCTATCATTAGCGACAATGGGACGCATTTCTGTAATCGGTCTTTTGAGACTTTGATGCGGAAATATGCGATCAACCACAAACTTTCCATGCCCTATCATCCCCAAACGAGCGAGCAAACTGAGATTTCCAATAGGCAGATCAAATTAATTCTGGAGAAGATAGTTTCTAAAAACCGGAAAGATTGGTCAACTAAATTGACGGATGCTCTTTGGGCATTTCATACCGCTTATAAGATTGATCTGGGTATGTCTTCTTATCGCCTAGTGTTTAGAAAGACTTGCCACCTTCCTGTCGAGATTGAACATAAAGAAATATGGGCCATTAAAGAACTTAATTTCGATTTAAATCAAGCCTGCAACTTTCGGAAGCTGCAATTAAATGAGCTAAGCGAACTCCGCGATGAAGCTTACGATAATGCGGTGATAGTAAAGAACCGGACAAAGGTATTTCACGACAAAAATATTTTGAGAAAAACTTTTATCCCAGGTCAACAAGTCCTTCTTTATGATTCCCGTCTCCATCTTCATATGGGTAAGCTACGATCTCATTGAAAAGGACCATTTATGGTGCGGTATGTCTACTCGCACGGGGCAGTTGAAGTTGAAAATAGTAAAAATGGTTCAATTTTCAAAGTGAATGGGTATAGATTAAAACCGTATTTTTCCACTAACCCCATGGAGGAGCTCCTGTTTTTACAGGAGCCGATTTATAATGACTAATTTTCCTCCACCTCATATCTATGTCTCGGTAATATTGTTTCATTTTTAGAATGGAGGTGAGTCATTTGTTAATTTAAAAAAAATGCAAAATTGTACATAAATAAAAAAATAAATTTAGGGGAAGATTTTCACTTTCATTTATTCTTATACCCCATTAATAAGTTTTCCTCCCAAGCCTACAGGTTTTTGAGATTTAAAAGAGACAACAGTAAGGACACTGTTGTAAACAGGTTTAGGGGAGGTTTGTGCTTATTTGCGTATTACTTTGCATCATATTTTGCATAAACACAAAAATTTTAAAACTTTCTTCTGTTATAATGAAAGATTAGAAAGTGAAAAATTACATTTAAAAGATTGAAAAAGTTTAAGAAAACAAAGAAAGTTAGATATTTTCTTAAACGAAATTAGTAATAAGTAGTTATGAGCCGTTGTCCCAAGGATTAGTAAGATGAAGGAAGTCACTAATCTAAGGATAAAAATAAGTCTGAAAAATAGTTCCTATTCTGGAAGCCAAACATTTGAACGTTGATACCCTACTATACGCACTTACACACAGCTTGAAACTCGGGATAGTAGAGGATATCTTAAAATGCTCTTGTCTAAAAGCCAAAGTACGAAGAAAATAATAAATGTAACAATAAAAGTATAAATGGAGAAAAAAATGAACACTGGTTTTGTAATCACCAAGGCAGCATAAAAAATATAGCGAGGGTGCTTCATCACCTAGTGCCTTAGACCAACTGGTTTGGGAGTCACTGCTAAGCCTTAGGTGTTGCAAAACGAGGAAATTGCTAATTACGCCTAATATGTAATCACATTGAGTAGTCGGTCGGTTAGTATCTCAAGAAGTATTAACGGTCGCATGAAGAATGTGTGAGCAATTCCATCTAAAATATTCACCGACTAAAAAGTACTGAGATTGATGGACAAGAGTATGATAGCTTGAATTGAATTCTCCGAGTGTAGGGATGTCTTTGACACACACGTAGGGGTATATGATTGGTGTTTGGAGGAAAGGTAGGGATGAAGAATAAAGACGATGTTTTATTGAGGGAGGATGTGATTTCTAATATCTTTTCATGACTATTAAGATAGGGCTCATGACAACCGAAAAACTAATGTAGTTGAAAACTCTGACTTTCAAGTTTTTTCTTTTATAATTCTTATCTTTATATGTAACTTTCACAGTCTTCCTCTTATTATAGAATTTTGTGTGTATAATCCGCTGAAAACCCTCAGGAGACAATACTCCTCCTATTAGGGACACTTAGAGGTTTAAAGGCTTGTTGCACGTGCTCAGTGCAATCGTGTTGCCTACGAAAGTGTGCTAGTTAGTTTTTCTTTTTCTTTCTATTTTCTCCTTCTCTTGAATAAAAGAAGTTTGCTCGGGACGATCAAAGTCATTGGGGGAATTTGTTCAGTCAAAAATATTGCAATCTTTAACATAACAATTTCCACACTTTTCTAATAATCTGAGGATGTTTGTTATAAGTATAACACATATTACAAGTTCGTTTGGAAAATATCAAATACCACGTGTTATACATTATAATCAACATTTAGGATGAAAATTGTATGTTTATTATTTTACACATGATGTCGTATATCTTAACTGTAACATTTTGAAAATTTAGAAATAAATAAAATTAATTAATTTAATAATAATATGATAAATCAAAAGGTTATTAAAAGCAAATAAGTCATTTTCATAAGTTCTATGTAAAACAAATTAAATAAAAATTTTAGTATACAACATAAATAAGATATAAGGGTTTTAGTGATAATTTTAGCTTCATTTTAATAAAATGAGTGTTT
The DNA here is from genome assembly GCA_030015575.1 of Agapanthus africanus. Taxonomy (NCBI): domain Eukaryota; kingdom Viridiplantae; phylum Streptophyta; class Magnoliopsida; order Asparagales; family Amaryllidaceae; genus Agapanthus; species Agapanthus africanus. The sequence goes on from CM057345.1 coordinate 523,119,495, forward strand.
TATAATAAACTAAGTTGTGAGGGGTTTTTTAGGTAAAGTTTAGGATTTTTGTGCAAATGGGAATTTGTTAAGGGTGTAGATGAAAAAGGAGTAGAAAACAATTTAGATCAGAATTTTATTGTAAATTAAAACAAAATTAGAAGATAAGGCATGAACACCTCTTACTTGCATGCGCACACACACACACACTACCTCCTCCTTGCATGAAATCACTACCTCTAGCTTGATGGCACCTCCTCCTTCACTTTATCCCTTTCATTTGTCATATATAAACCTTGTTCAGATCAGTGGTTAATTAAAATCCTGAAAATTTAAAGAAAAGAAAAAGAAAAACAAAACAAAGCATAGAAGAACAAGAGAGGTGAAGAAGAAGAAGGAAGCCAGATTCTAAGTTTTCTCATCATCAAGCTAGGACAAGGGGCTTAGCATCTTGGAGGGGTTATTCCAACAACTTATTGTGGGTCAAATTCTTAATCACGGTAGGAATTTAAATTCTGTAGCTAGTTTAGTTTGAATTGAAAAGGGTTCTATAATATCGTATTTTAGTCAATTATAGGCTCTGTTGAAATCTGCTATTGTTTGGAAGATAATTAACTCAACTAAACAAGACATAAATGATGTATGTAGCACCTAGAGCAAACCATAGGAGAACGAACCAGAGGCATCGGATTGTGGCCGGCGACCAATATGGAAATTCCGGCGACACCGGTTTTGTAGGATGCTAGGTGGTTTTGGATGGTTGGGTGTATTTCAGTGTATAATTTTGGCCATTTTGGTGTTATTTAAACAAATTAGTTTCACTGCAGATAAAATCTGGAAGCGTATATCGGAAAAGATATCTAAACACACAAAATATGACACGGTTAAAACGCATCGCGATTTAAATTCTGTCGCGATACAGATTTAGGATAAAATCCAGTAAGGTTAAGTGTTTGATAACTTAGAATAGTCGTATACAATATAACTAGTACGTGGGAACGGGTGTTTTTCATTTCCGTCATGTCGGAGTAGCCGTTTCCTTATATAAGTTAAATTGTGATGTTAGATTCGAATACGGGATTTTCGAAGGCAGCGAGGAAAGGGAAAGAATTGGCAATTCCTGAATAGATTCGACGTTTTCCTGTGAGTAGACTAAACATCTACTGGGGAATTTTGTAAAGATGGCGTGTTACACCCGTAGTTTTATTTAAATAAAAGCTTTATTTTGTTATGCTAAATTGACAACATGCATTCATAACTCACATATATTTTGCTTAGTTGCTAGTACACTTCATAAGTATCGACGAGTTATGCCACTTTCACAGCTTACATGTTACACACACCTTGTCGATATTACCATGTCACTTGTACACTTAGCAAATTTCTTGTTAAAATGATTCATATCGTATCTTACACACCAATAATAGTAGTAAATTGCATCATTAATATTATGTTAGTATCTGAGTATTTCATGTTGATAGAAGAGGTAAATGTATAATTGGGGATTTATGGATTTGAGTTTTGAATACTATTACATAAATCCAGTGATTTTCATGATTGATGTGTTATGTCCACCATGAGATGTTTTATGATTTGGTTTTATTCCGGACCGAGTGGGGGAGATATACGGTCGCTGATTTTACGTTATCCATACTGAGTGAGGGAGATATACAGTTGGATACATGGTGGACCCGGTCGAGACCGAGAGGCAGGATAGCCGCATTTGAGGCGGGGGAGCCTAGCGAGGTTACTCGATACCGGAGATAGTGGTAAAAAATACGGCATATATCTAGATGATAACGACCGGTATTGTTGATTTCAGGATCATTCGAGGAATGATGCCTGTGAGAAGTGGAAGTTTTGTGTCGATGATGGACACGGTGAAATGAATTTTTATTAGAATTAAATGATGAGATTTTAGTTTTGATTATGAGATTCGTATTATAGATTCATAATTTCCCCAGATAATCATACATTATACTTGTTCACATTTCAATTAGTATAATCGTCATATTTACATTATTAACCGTTATATGTTAGTTATATTCACTGAGTTGGTAACTCACCCCCGTTGTGCCACAGTTCCTTCCAGGGGTAGAGTGGATGGTTAGCAGCGGTGCAGATCTACTCTTTCTGCTTTTATCGCATCTTTTGATAGGTGGGTTGCATATGTAGTAACCTTCTCTTTTGGGTATTGTATTTTGTATCTAGAAGTTCTCCATCAGACCTGTATATGATTTAGAGTGAGAGATGGTTATATGTATAGTATTTGACAGTTGAGATCGTTTAAATTCTATAAATTGTTATTTCTGTTCTTTATGTCTGGGATTCGTATTGATGTCCTATATACTGAGATTTTATTTCCCGCCATTGATATTGTTGATCCCAACTAGGGATGCAACCAAACTTAACACCTTATACTTGTTTAATATTTTAACTTCATAAACTATGATTTTTACTAAAAACTAAATGTTTTTTTATATAAGAATTCTGCAAAAAGGTTTTTGATCTTGGTTTTTTTCCGGCTTACTTGGACTGTGTGCATATCTTTAGATATGATACAATCTAAGTGCCGGTCACATCCAAACTTGGGTCATGACATTAACATTCTTCATTGAGATTTTGTGCAGAAAATTATCTCAAGACAGATATCAGAATCGTAAATTTGCCGACAAAATACAAGAAATCAAAGAGTTAAAATCTAGCAGAGATTCAGAAGAGATAAAAAGATTCTAGATATCAAATACAAACCGTGAAACCAACATAAGAAGACCATAGAGAACTGAAGCTCTGTTCTCACTAAACGGCCGCGGATCCGCGGCCGAGTCAGGACGATCCGCCGCGGATCCGCGGCCGAGTTAGGGCATCAGTTGACGTGAATTATCCAGAAGCTTCATTGCAATGTTCAATCTTGTTGAGGACGCTCCATTGTAACAACCTTGTTCTGGAAACTTCCTTATAACAGCCTAGCTTATTGAGGAAGCTTGATAACTACCTTATTGTAGAAGTTTCCCTACAAATACCTAGCTTTTTGGGGAAGATTAGCCTAGCTTCTTATGGAAGATTGGTGAGGGGCTATATAAAGGACCTAAGCCTTCATTTGGGATGTTACGCAATTTGGGGAGACAATTTGAGTGACACAACTTGTGATCCCAACACCAATTCCAAATCAAGATTCAAAATCAAGAATCATTGAGAACAACATCGAGCGACGACATTCAAGATCCTTTACACGAAGCCGATCGTCATCTACGAGCAAGTGATCCTCGACAGGTCCAAGTCTCACGGTGATCGAGCAAAGCGAAGATCGACGGAGAAATTACCTCTTCAAAGGAGTGATCGAGAGCATTCTTTCTTGTAATCTCGAATTGAGAAGTGTAATTCGAAGTTGAATAATAAAGGTGATCATTTATTAATTCTCTCTTTCTTTAAATTCTCACATTATGAAATATCTAATTGTTGATTCTTATATTTTCATGATACGAGAGTAAATCTCCGCTTGCTAAGGATTCGAAGGAATTTGGTAGATCAAATGGTGAGGGAATCCTACACTCATCTTAAGTCTTATGAGAATTATGAATTTTAGAAAAAAGAATCGTCAACGACCATATTTGGAGCGAGATCACAATTTAGGATTAAATGATTGATGATTTTCTTTGCTAAAGGCTAGATTTGAATGATGATCAATGAAAAGACAAGGGATAGTGAAAGAGAAACCCTAATTTCTTCAAAAGATCCATAATCTTCATTCATCGCCATCGTTCTAACTATAATTCATCAATAGATAAGATGAGTCATTTTTAGTACTCATCATTGCTACTAATTCCTATCAAATCCTACAAGCTATTCTTCAATTTTCTTATAACTAAAATTGATCTTGGATACTTTCTTGATTACTAAATCTTAAACTCTTTCTTGATTTTTCTTGAAAATATTTCATCTAATAAATCTTGATTCATTTTCTTGAATTTTCTTTACTATTTCAATTCAATTCATCTAAAGCAAGAGCGATCAAATACACGAATCCCAGTGGACGACCCGTACTCATTAACGAACTACAACAACACCGTTATTGATTGCGGTTATAAATTCATTGATTGCGATTATACTTTTCATACACAACGACGAAATAACAAAATCAATCAGGTAGCTTGACCTAGAGAAACTTCGGGTGGATCATCTTCGGCTTGGAAGATCAAGAAACAAGCTCGATCCTTCTTCAAGTGGAGCCAAGAGGAGTCGTAGGGACTACTACTCGGAGCTTGAGAAGAGAAGGATTTGGTCTATAAAGGTTGTAGTCTCCATCACTTAGCATAGAACTTCCTTTTGTATCATATAAACCCTAATACTCTAGTTAGATTCTAGGTTAGTGTAGCTTAGCAAAAAAAAATTTAAATTGCATGCTTGATGCTTGTTATAACCTAGTGGTGGTGCTAGGAAACACTTTCACAAAGTGCGCATCAGGAATACCCGTGATGCGCCCTCGGTCTTGAATCGTCTAGACGAGCTTTTCGGCATCCGGGCTCGGTTCCATATCCCCTCTGGCTATTCACTCCGTCTAACCAGAGAGGGTGAGCGGGAAGACCAAATGCGGGGCAAGGAGATTGCTCTGTATCTAGAAGCGTTCTAGGCAGGGATGCATGTTCATAATAGAATACTGCATTTTATACCGCCCATTCTTACGCTCGAGTGTTTATAGGTAGGTGCTTTTAATCCGTATTTGTTACATATTTACAGAGTACAGGTTTCCAGTCCAAATATTGCAAATCAAGACAAAATCTCCATAGTTACGCCAAAAGCAGAACATCTGTTGACAGCAGATAAAAGCCGGGTTCCGGTCATCCATATCCATCCAGTGCCGAGTACCAGTACCTGAGACAAGACATATGACAGTGGTCATTCGTGTCTGGGACAAGCACAGAGCACGAGGGGGGCAGCATAAGAATCAATGGGTGCGCGGAGCTCAAGAGAGATAGAAGTCAAAAGTGAAGAAATGATAGCAATCTTGGACAAAGAATTCTGCTGATATTCTGGAAGACTTTTGTGCAGTATGAAGTTTTCAAACACAAGGACAAATGAAACCAGGCAAACCCACAAAAGTTGACATCCCAACTCTACTAAAGGGCCGCGGATCCGCGGCCAATAGGGGGTATTGGCCGCGGATCCGCGGCCATGTTGGCGCCTCTTCTGATGAGTTTTTCGGGGCACTTTGGGTACTCCATATTATATCAGAATTTGGCCCTAGGGTTCCCATTCACTGCCTATAAATACTCCAGATCTGAGCCCAACCAAGTGTTCATTCTTTGTTCTTCTTTTTGTTAGGATTCAGTCTTTTTCTTCTTCTTCTTCATCTTGTCTCCATGAAGATTGTAGTGAGAGCTTTTTGAGTGGAAGATCAATGAAGATGAGGGCTTTTGTATCATTCTCTTTTGTTTAACTTTCTCTTGAGATTCTTGCTTTCTCTTGATCATTCAACCTCTTCATTGAGCTTGAATGGTTAAAGGTTAGTTATTGATCTCAAAGGTCGTATTTTCTTATGGAATTAGTTCTTCATTTCACATGCGTTCTTTACCCTTCTCTTGATCTTGCAACCTCTTGATTGAGCTTGCAAGTTTAAGGGTTGGCTATTGATCCCATGCTTGTCTTGAGTTCTATGTTCTTGTAATTACTTTCTTGCTTATTTCTTTCTTGCTTATTTATTACTTGCTTTTTATTCTTTCTTGCATTTTTCATTCTTGTCTTTTATTACTTGCAATTTTATTCATGCACTTAATTACTTGTAATCTTTTCTTTTCTTTGTTCTTTTCTTTCTCTCTTTTTTGTTCATATTGTGAATGGTTGTAATTATTGTTGTTGTTAAGAATAAATACGATATTGTAAGTTAAGTATTTCTTTGCTCATTTCCTTTTCCCGTTATTTTCCATTGAACTCCGCCCAAACCATACGCAAGCGCTCCGTTAGGCACCCTACCCTAACAAGGTAACGGTGATTCCTAACCGCGACCGGTTGCGTTCGGTTTGGCCGGAGGCGAAATCAAGAGACAAGAACGGAAGGACAAGGGTAAATAAGCCGGATTCCACGAATACCGCGCTTAAATCCCCTAATCCACGTTGTTGCCGATTGCTCTAGCTTCAATTGGTCAAGACTCGGCTCAAAGGTTTTGAGTACGGATTTCTTTAGCTTACAATCTCGTATCTTCTTCTTAACAACTTTATACTTGCAAATAATGCACATAGGTTAGATTGAACAAACATATACTCATTCTTTATTGACTCGTCTAAGACAAGAACGGACATACAACCATCTTCCTGTGGATCGACCCGTGCTCAACCGGCTAGCTGCATAGCGACACCGTCTTGATTGCGGTTAACTTTAATTCTTTCAATCAAATGGCGCCGTTGCCGGGGAGACGGTAACGTATTTTCTTTCTTGTTATTCGGGTTAATATTCTTTTTGTATATATTTATAAATAAATAAATAATTCTTTTTGTTTTTTTTGATCATTTTTGTGGGCAAGAGTGCAGATTTTTGCAGATTTGCAAACTGCGATTGTGGGGAGCAAAGTGTGCATTCAAGGCTAAGGTGATTGCAAGGTACAGTGCCAAAGATCCGGGTAGTTTGACCCGCGCAAGCGAACTTTTCAAGCATACCGGATTCAATTCAACGGGGGTTTCCTAACCCAAAAACTTAACGGTACGTACTTTACTAACACCTTCTTCTCAAATCCGACGCATCCAATATACTATTCTTTGCAGGATTCTTTGCAAGTTCGCTAGCAAACGCAAAAAAAAAAAAAATTTGACTAACCCGTATTTGTTGCAGTGCCACACTTAAACTAAAAAACGATTTTTTGATTCTTTATAGAATTTTTATTGAATTGCGCATTGCATCAATTAATACGGACTTAAGGGCAAGCGAACCCCACAATATACGGTAAAGGATTTCATCACCTTTTCCGTGGCCCACAAATCACGAACTTGAGCATAACGTTTACCCGCACAAAATTTAAAAGAAACTAGACTTTAAGCCTTAAGGACTTCGCGCTCATTAGGAGAAGTTAACTGTGTTTAGAACCTTGCTTAACGGTATATTGTTTACGGGGTGTCTAGGAAAGTGTTAACGGCGAAACCGCCAAAAGAGAAAGGGTTATTTAATTAAGGAACTTCGCGAAAGCGTTGGAAAACCTCCCCTTATCTCTGCACTTACCTGGCCTCGTGATCAGTGTATCTTGAGCCTGTTTCTCGACACAGTTTTACTTCGACAATCAAGTTCTGGAGCAGGTCTAGTTGACTTAGGTGAACCCTAGAACGATTAGGTGTGTGGTATTTTTGTGTCGTGATTGTTTCTGTCAATATTCTTTTTGCGTGTCTATTTCATTCTTTTGTTAATATCTAAAAAAAAAAATCACATTCTTTTTCCCCTCCTTTTCTCTACCTTTCTTTCTCTCTCTTCATATCATGGGTACCCCACCTCGAAAAACTCTTGCCGAACTTTGGTACCCACAACCAGACATTACTTCTTACGGTTCTTGCTTTGGCCGAACTTCGAACGACCCCTCCATGCCCAAAATTTCATTGAAAGATCGGATAGACGCGTCTAGGACAAACAATTTGACTCCGCAATCCACTTCGTATCAACCATTTCACACATTCACCCCTTCTTACGTTGATACCCCTTCTTCGAGTAATGTTGCAACTCCAAGACCTATGTCTATTGCAGAACGTATTGAACAATCTCGTAGCCGATCTTTCACTCCTTTCACCACTTCAAATTCTTGGGATCAACAACTCCATTTACCTTCCTATCCAAATGTTGATCCTGCTCCTGTCCAGCCATTCAATTCCTACCAATCCTACCCTATTTTTGCACCTTCCCTAGACATTGCATCAGAACCGCCATTTGGGAGTTTTCAGTATCCAAACAACTTTGAATCTTTTACTGAAACCCCTTCACAACCAATGTCTAGTCTAGAACAGTCGTTGGAAGACTTTAGGGTAGCGTCAAGCCAACAGATGATGGATTTGAATGCGTCCATGGCCGCTCTCATACAACATACTAACCCGGTAGCTAGTTTTCAACTAGCTCCTAATTTTTTAATGTATGATGAGGCGGCAGGACAGGCTGAGAATTTGAGTGGAGAGAGTGAGATGTACCCCCTTCTAAATCAATCCTACCCATCCCAAATTGAACCCCACAACTCCTGTTTTGAAAGTCTATCAAGTGTCCCAAATGAATTATCAGTTGAAGATAAAATGTTTAATGAGTTGTGCGACTTTGTAGTGTTTGATTTGCCAGATTGTGAAGGGACCTTGCCAAGTGAAACCACACCCAATCCTTTTGACCTCTACACCTCCATCTTAGAACCTGAATTGATTGAAATCCATGCTTTTGTTAAGGTGTCAGAGAATTTTGATTTTCACTTGATTAAGGATATTGACGCCGGGAATATTTCGGATGATGAACCCGTAGATTTGGCTGAGTTTGTCTCTTCAAATCATCATCCCGAGTCATTAAATGTTTTTTCCGAACCCCATATGCGTCTGGATTTTGAAGAGAAGTGCATGGATGTGCTAAATTTTGAGGAGAATATTGAGGATAGTTCTGAGGATGAACCAGTTTTAATTGATGAGTCGGATTTTCCCGTTCATCCTGTCCCTGTCATTGACTGTGTACACCCTCCTGAACCTTTAACCGATACCCCTCCTCGATCACTTCCCTCCATTCTTTCCATCGTTCCGACCTTGCAAGAAACCGTCTCACTTTCATTTCGTATGTCTGGTTTACCAAGTTCGGCGTACCCATGGTTTCTCGCGAATCTTGAGGGATTTGACCCCATTTCCCGACGGGTAAATATATTAGCACAATCGCTTTTCACACATCGGTCATCACAGATTGTGCTAATCTATTTACTCAATTTGCACCCTCAAGTTCGTATTCCACTTCTTTTTCCCTTCCGCCATTCTTCTTCTTCTCATATACCGAGACCGTATACCACTTCTATCTCCATACGGTCTCGCGTATTCTCCATCTCTTTTCTCTACGCCTTCTTTCACCAGCCACTGCTTTATCACGATAAGATCTTTGAATGGTTGGTGCTCACATTTGGCCTGTGTAAGGCCTTGTATAGTTTGAAACTGTTCTCTTTCCCCCCTGATCCTGAACTTCAACGCTTAACAGTGGAAACATTGTTTTACTTAAGTTTGGGGAGGACTCTTTTTGTGTATATATTTTTGTTTTCCTTTTTGTTTTGTATATAACTTGTTTTTAGGGAGCGCCGACAATTTTGACCCTCTTGGTGTAGCCTGACAGTGAGGGCACTGTCAAGTTTAAGTTTTGGGGGGGTGCTCGGTAAGCTTTCTTCCTTCGCATTCATTTGTATATTTTGCATACCTTATTAAAAACCCACAAAAAATTGAAAAATTTTCCAAAAAATATAAAAACTTTGTCGTTAAGTTAGCTAATAGGGTAACTTAGATTTTTATTCTGAAAGTTTAGTTGATATGATAGAAATAACTAAATTCTAGGCTTAGGAATTGAAAACCCTAAAAATAATCCTCATTCTGTCTAACTTTGGTAAGTATACGTCCTTACAGTTTTTTTTGAGAAATAGGTAATCTTGAGTTCAGTTCTTGAGTTAAGTCAAGATGAAGGGAAAGTATTGATGCTCTACTGAAGGATAAGTCTGAAAAATAGTTTCTTTTCTCGAGTTCAAATTTAGAAAGTATATACCCTACAAACTGCACTTACACGCACCTTGAAACTTGGGATAGTAGAGGATACCTTGTAATACTCTTGCCTGAAAGCCTAGTATGAAAGAAAAAATGGTATTTAAAGCTAAACACCAAAAGAGCATATTGAAAAATATATCCGGTCTTGAAAAAGAAAAAGAAAAAAAAGAAAAGAAAAAAATAGAATAAAGTCAAGACCTGGAAACTGCTATTTACGCTTTAAAGTTCACACATTCAGTAATCGGTCGTTAGTGCCTCAAGAAGCATTAATAATCACATGAAAAGTGTGTGAGCAAATCCGTCCATCCTTAATGAAAAGAAGTAGTATTAGGTATTAGGGCAAGGGTATTATAGCTTGAATTGAATTCTTGAGTGTAGGGGTGCAAATATACACACACGTAGGGGTATACAATCGATGTTTGGATAAAAGATAGAAATAAAGAATAAGACTTGTGTTTTCTGTAAAGTTGATAAAAATCCCTAATTTGAGGCCGTACTTTAGAAGGAAAACTCAGGAGAACCAATATCTTTCTAAACTTTTTTGGAATGTATAGGATCTAAGGTTAAATAGATAGGAGGTGTGAAAAATAAGGGTAGGATATTTCTAACTTAGGATGATAGAATTTCTAACATAAATACTAAACTGTAGGAGTAGAATCAACGTTAACTTATGACACTAGCTTGACGGGATTTTGTGGGTAGTATCCGCTGAAAACCCTCAGGAGACAACACTCCTCCTACTAGGGACACCTAGAGGTTTAACGGCTTGTTGCACGCGCTCAGTGCAATCGCGTTCCCTGCGAAAGTGCGGTTAGGATTTTATTTTTGTGAATAATTGGTTTTGCTCGGGACGAGCAAAAGTTAAGTTTGGGGGTATTTGTTCATAATAGAATACTGCATTTTATACCGCCCATTCTTACGCTCGAGTGTTTATAGGTAGGTGCTTTTAATCCGTGTTTGTTACATATTTACAGAGTACAGGTTTCCAGTCCAAATATTGCAAATCAAGACAAAATCTCCACAGTTACGCCAAAAGCAGAACATCTGTTGACAGCAGATAAAAGCCGGGTTCCGGTCATCCATATCCGTCCAGTGCCGAGTACAAGTTCCTGAGACAAGACATATGACAGTGGTCATTCGTGTCTGGGACAAGCACAGAGCACGAGGGGGGCAGCACAAGAATCAATGGGTGCGCGGAGCTCAAGAGAGATAGAAGTCAAAAGTGAAGAAATGATAGCAATCTTGGACTAAGAATTCTGCTGATATTCTGGAAGACTTTTGTGCAGTATGAAGTTTTCAAACACAAGGACAAATGAAACCAGGCAAACCCACAAAAGTTGACATCCCAACTCTACTAAAGGGCCGCGGATCCGCGGCCAATAGGGGGTATTGGCCGCGGATCCGCGGCCATGTTGGCGCCTCTTCTGATGAGTTTTTGGGGGCACTTTGGGTACTCCATATTATATCAGAATTTGGCCCTAGGGTTCCCATTCACTGCCTATAAATACTCCAGATCTGAGCCCAACCAAGTGTTCATTCTTTGTTCTTCTTTTTGTTAGGATTTAGTCTTTTTCTTCTTCTTCTTCATCTTGTCTCCATGAAGATTGTAGTGAGAGCTTTTTGAGTGGAAGATCAATGAAGATGAGGGCTTTTGTATCATTCTCTTTTATTTAACTTTCCTTTGAGATTCTTGCTTTCTCTTGATCATTCAACCTCTTCATTGAGCTTGAATGGTTAAGGGTTAGTTATTGATCTCAAAAGTCGTATTTTCTTATGGAATTAGTTCTTCATTTCACATGCGTTCTTTACCCTTCTCTTGATCTTGCAACCTCTTGATTGAGCTTGCAAGTTTAAGGGTTGGCTATTGATCCCATGCTTGTCTTGAGTTCTATGTTCTTGTAATTACTTTCTTGCTTATTTCTTTCTTGCTTATTTATTACTTGCTTTTTATTCTTTCTTGCATTTTTCATTCTTGTCTTTTATTACTTGCAATTTTATTCATGCACTTAATTACTTGTAATCTTTTCTTTTCTTTGTTCTTTTTCTCTCTTTTTTGTTCATATTGTGAATGGTTGTAATTATTGTTGTTGTTAAGAATAAATACGATATTGTAAGTTAAGTCTTTCTTTGCTCATTTCCTTTTCCCGTTATTTTCCATTGAACTCCGCCCAAACCATACGTAAGCGCTCCGTTAGGCACCCTACCCTAACAAGGTAATGGTGATTCCTAACCGCGACCGGTTGCGTTCGGTTTGGCCGGAGGCGAAAGCAAGAGACAAGAACGGAAGGACAAGGGTAAATAAGCCGGATTCCACGAATACCGCGCTTAAATCCCCTAATCCACGTTGTTGCCGATTGCTCTAGCTTCAATTGGTCAAGACTCGGCTCAAAGGTTTTGAGTACGGATTTCTTTAGCTTACAATCTCGTATCTTCTTCTTAACAACTTTATACTTGCAAATAATGCACATAGGTTAGATTGAACAAACATATACTCATTCTTTATTGACTCGTCTAAGACAAGAACGGACATACAACCATCTCCCTGTGGATCGACCCGTGCTCAACCGGCTAGCTGCATAGCGACACCGTCTTGATTGCGGTTAACTTTAATTCTTTCAATCAATGCATCTGCCCTTCTCATCTGAGGTTTGTGCGGTGCTCCATTGTTTCCGTCTTGCCCCGGGTCAGCTAGCGCCGAACTCGTGGAGGATCCTCCTCAGGTTTCTGGTCCGGTTAAAATTTGATCGGATCCCCTTCGATTTGAGCCTCATCCTATCTTTTCTTTTTTATAAAAATCACCCCGGTACGAGTAAAGAAAAGCCAAGCTGGGTGTATCTGTCATTTAAAAAACATAAGGGTAGGACGGCCGGGTCGGGGGTAGTGGTCGTCCCTTTTTCCATCCATGAATGGAAGGAGAAGTTCGTCTTGTCGGGCCTCCGGAGTGTGAGGATTGGCCTGTGCCCATCCAATGGCACAGGGCCGATTGCCCGAGGGTGAGGCAGTCGAACGCCCCCGAGACGAAGGTACTATCCCTGTGGGACCGATCCAGCGGGCTGATGTCCTGCTCTTCGAGCTGGGTCGGGCTTAGTCCTGCGTGTTTTTTGGGTAATTTAGGGATCTTGACGACCTGTTTAGACTTCGCCAATATTCTATTGCCGTTTTTGTGTTGCTGACCCTTATCTTATGTGTTTTTTTTTTGCAGAGCCCATGGATCGATCAAAAATTATAGCTGCGAGGGCTGCCGAGACCTAGTCTCGCTTGTAATATCATATCTGTATCTTTACTTTCTAAAAAAAGATATGATTTTACATTTGTAAGCAATGTGGTCCACATCCACCTTAATCGGAGTTTGATTGGGTCAGGTACACTAGAGGACGGTATATACGTATAAAATCAAGATCAGGTTTTCAACGTCCAGAACACACTTAAAAGAAAGTCTCCAGAATTAAATAAGTCTTTCTTATGGCATTGTAGACTGGGTCATATCAATGAAACACGGTTGACGAAATTACATAGAGAGGGATATTTGGATCCATTCGAATATCAGTCTTATGCAACTTGTCAATCTTGTCTCATAGGAAAGATGACAAAGACTCCGTTCACTAGACACGGAGTAAGAGCGAGCGAGCTCTTGGGACTCATTCACAGCGACGTGTGTGGTCCAATGTCTACATATGCACGAAATGGTTATTCCTATTTCATTACTTTTACAGATGATTTCTCTAGGTATGGACATGTCTTCTTGATGAAACATAAATCCGAGGCCTTTGAAAAATTCCGGGAATATAAGAATGAAGTGGAAAAAACCCAGCAAAAGTATCAAGACACTAAGATCTGATCGAGGTGGTGAATACTTAAGTGTCGAGTTCCTGGATTACTTAAAAGAGAATGGAGTTCTCTCTCAGCTTACTCCTCCATACACACCTCAACACAACGGTGTATCGGAAAGGCGGAATAGAACTCTACAGGATATGGTACGTTCCATAATGAGTAACGCTGAGTTACTGCGATCCTTCTGGGGTAATGCACTAGAATCAGCTGCATATCTTTTGAACAAGGTTCCTACCAAGACTGTGCTTACCACACCATATCAGATGTAGAGTGGGGAAAAACCCTATCTCGGTATTTGAAGATATGGGGACGTCCAGCTTTTATAAAAAAGAAGCATGTGGACAAGCTCGAGACACGCTCAGTACTGGGATACCCAAAGAACTCCAAGAAGTATCTTTTCTATTACGCAGAGGAACAAAAGGTTTTTGTTTCTCGTCATGCCCACTTTTTGGAAAATCATTTTTTTGGAAAAAGAAACTTGTGGGAGCGCAATAGAACTAGAATAAATTCAAGAACCACAAACTATTACTGAAAGTATGGTAGAACCAGAGGTTTCGAAAGAACAGGACATCCCCACGCCACTCTGCAGAACAAGTAGGCAGTTTCATCCGCCCGAGGGATACTACGATTTTCTCATAGATGGGGATATAGAGGATTGCATCATTGACAATGATGAGCCAACTAGCTTCCAGTAAGAAATTCGGAGCGGTGACTCGGTAAAATTGCTGGATGCAATGCGGACCGAGATGGAGACCATGTACACTAACAAAGTATGAACTTTGGACATTGCTCCAGAAGGGGTAAAACCCGTAGGCTGCAAATGGATCTTCAGAAAGAAGATTAGTGTAGATGGACAGGTTGAAACCTATAAGGCTAGATTTGTTGCAAAAGGTTTTCGTCAAAGACCTGGTTTGGACTATAATGAAACCTTTTCTCCTATGGCTATGCTCAAATCCATTCGGATGCTTCTTGCCATTGCTGCGTTCCACGATTATGAGATTTGGCAGATGGACATAAAGACCACTTTTCTGAATGGTCATTTGGAAGAGTGCGTCTATATGGATCAGCCAGAGGGTTTCATTCAGAGTGGGAGTAGCAGGAAAGTGTGCAAGTTGCTTAAGTCCATTTATGGAATAAAGCAGGTATCGCGGAGTTGGAACATCTATTTTGATGAGACGGTCAAAGAATTCGACTTTATCAAAAATCCAGATGAACTATGCATCTATAGTAAGATTGTAGCAAGGACTGTGGTATTCCTCGTCTTGTACGTGGATGACATTCTCTTGATAGGAAATGACATTGCTATGCTACAATCGGTCAAAGGATTCTTGTCATAGAGGGTCTCCATGAATGATCTGGGTGATGCCAACTACTTTATGGGGATCTAGATCTATCGTGATAGATTAAAGAGGATGGTGGGACTTTCACAGTCAAGGTACATCGACACCATTCTGAAAAGATTTAGTATGGAGGATTCAAAGCGCGGTAGTCTACCGGCTTGTCACGGAATCACCCTCTCCAAAGAGATGTCTCCCAAGACTGATTTGGAAAGGGCTCACATGTCGATTATACCCTACGCTTCTGCGGTAGGCTCTATAATGTATGTGATGATGTGTACCAGACCAGATGTTTCTTACGCACTTAGCGTGGTATGCCGGTATCAGTCAAACCCAAAGGAGAACCACTGGATAAAAGTAAAGAACATTCTCAAGTACCTGAGAAGGACTAAGGAGATGTTCTTGGTGTATGGCGGAAAAGACCTCCAGATCGAGGCCTTTGCTGACTCCAGCTTTCAAAGTGATAAGGATGACTCTAAGTCCATGTCGGGTTATGTCTTTACCCTCAATGGAGGGGCGGTCTGTTGGAATAGCTCCAACCAGGACACCGTTGCTGACTCGACGATGGAAGCGGAGTATATCACTGCTTGTGACGTCGCAAAAGAGGCAGTCTGGATAAGGAAGTTCTTAACTGAACTTCAGGTGGTTCCAACCATTGTTGATCCAATATCTCTGTATTGTGACAACAACGGCGCTATAGTTTTAGCGAAGGAACCCAGGTCCCATCAGAGATCCATACATATCTTGAGACGGTACCACCTGATCAGGGAGATCGTTGATCGCCGGGAGATTTAGGTGAGGAGAGTAGAAACGGAGAACAACACTGCAAATCTACTCACCAAGGCCATCCCTCAGACACAATTCGAGAGGCTATTCGAGATGATAGGTCTGCGATATGCCAATATATGACCTTAGTGCAAGTGGGAGATTGTTAGTGTTATATGCCCTAGAGGCCATTATTGTATCATACTGGTTTGTGTATTACTTAATAGAAGCTTGGGATATACACAGATATAGTAACAGTCTTGCTCGAAATGGTAGTATGCTACCTGGTTTGTTTCTACCTCAATATATGCATATGTTTCTTTTAGCATATCGCTTATACATATTGGTAAAGCCCTTAGAATCTTTGCTTGATTGCCAGCGTTGTGATGGTAATCACACTAGTAGGGGATGGGTAGTCTATAAGCACATCCTATACAGGTCCCTAGTCATAGGATTATTAAGACGGGGCATCGATACTCTAGAGTAGACTAGTGTATACGCCTCTCATCCCAGCAAGGGTGATGGTCTGCCCCACAGCCATTAATACGTCGTACTGGAGATAGTATAAAGGTGCTCATTAGGTTATGAGTACACTGGACAGGACTCATAGGGAATTGCTGGTGGGTACTATACCTATCGTCGTGTGGCAGTTCCCTGGTGACATGAGTATAGCTTAGTCCGTTGACTTGACACTGCTACTTTGCCTCGAGTGTGTTCCAACTGTTCTTTGATTACTACCCTACCACGGCTCAAAGTAGTCATGCAAACAGGTAGTAGTTGTGTGCAGTCCCGAAACACTTGGAGGCAGTGGCAGTTAGATAGGATTCGTCTCTCCCGGTATTGGGGGTTGATATCGCGCTGTGTTTGGAAAGCCATTACATAAAGTCCTTGGCAAAGGCAAGCGAGATTTACTGGTAGGTACTCCAGTAGTTTCTTAGGGTGTTTTGGGCTACATTGCAACACGACTTATTGCGCTGTCAGGGGTCTGACGATTACCGTCCCCTAGGCCCGATATACGATACTCTTAGACGAATAGACCAGACTGTACGGAGATTGTCATAGATAGGCTCAGTTGGAGTTCGGATGTGTTTGCTCATCGGCCTTCTTATCGATAGATACTTAGTAGCCGTTATGTGCAGCTAGTACCGCTTGCGTCTTGTGGTTAAACCTACTGCCAGCGTAGTGTCGAGTCTTTAGAGTCCCACACAGAGGGTTTCCCTGCATGGGGCAAAAGATGCAGAGGTCGTATGGTTTTACGGCAGGGCTTTGATCACATACGTGTACTTGTACACGTATGATGTTCGGGCGGATAATACTAGTGGGCTTTGGTTTAATTCGGATCCTAGTATTATATTGATAGATTATTTTTATCTCTTTATATTCGTATTTTTCGGAATACGGATATGGGTATGTATATACGGATGAGGGGCATTCTCGTAATTTACTCAAGATTGCTTCTAGAAGAAGACACCTCATTAAGGTTTTTAATCTTTTGATTAAAAGATTAATGAGGTGGAGGTTTGCATTAAGTGAGACATGGCTCTTGGTGACTCATGGCATGACTCACTCCTAGATATTTTGTGAAGCATGCTTGATATTTGTTAAGATATTTATCTTATCAATTATTGTACGCTTCATATTCTATTCATCACAAATGAGTCATTCTCACTCACTTGCTCATTTTCTCCACTAGCTTTTCCTCAAGCTCCTTCTTCTTCTTCTAACCCTAAATCTCTCATGTGTTGAGAATCATAGGGTACTTAAAGATATACCAATCCATCTACACTCTTTATATCATCTAGGACATCTAGTTTAGCGAACTAGATGTCATAGTTACCTCGGATTTGAGGTTGGAGCTTGGACTATAGACTCTCGGGTGGATTGTCTTTGACTCGAGGAGCCCGGCGAGGTTTCCCGTTCCGTTAAGATCCTTGGAGCCTATGACGAGGAGGAGAACAGCGACAAGAAGACCCGAAGGACATGAATGTATGAGGTATAAACTTCTTTTCCGAGTTGCTAACCTCTTAGTAGTTTGTTAGCTAGGGTTTAGCATCGATCATGGAGTTCAAGTCAGTGTTGCGACACCCGTAAAAATCGTTATTTACGTATTCCGCCTCCCCGTGAACCCGCGGGGTGCGCGACATCGACTTACAATAGTATCAGAGCTTACTAAACCTTAGCTAAATGTTTAGACAACGTGTAAAACTACGAGACCAAAATAACTCCGAAACATCGAAATCAAAATCCAAGTTTCTGTCAAATTTTTCGAAGGCTCTAAATTTTTTTTAAACAATTGCAGAGTGCTATACTTCTTGTGAGATGAACACACACCAAAACAAGGCATTTTCACCTATTTTTGGCCAGCCATAATAGAAAAACAACCGGCCTCACCGGGTCAATGAAGTGGGAATGCTTTGAATTTTGGTCTGTGTTCTAGTTGCTTAGATTTAGGGTTTCAGGTCGTGTTTGATTTTTCCAATTTTGATTATATTGTTAATTCTCTGTTGTGGCAATACGGGGTATTTCGAAGTCACAGTTTTAACATAGTTTAACATGTTCAGTTGTTGTTATATGTGTTTCGAAACGTTTGCTAATTGCTATACGTCGATTAATGGGGGTTACACATATTTGTGTTGCTGTTCTTGTTAGTTTGTGTATATGAACTTTATTGGATCGTCGTGGATGAATAGCCGGGATGTGATGTAATTGTAAAGTGATGTAATATTATTTTGCGAGGCACATCCGGATTGAGATTGTAGCCACCGTTGTATTATTTCTTTTACTATTTTCTGCTCCTAGGATATACCCAAGGTAGGGTGCACAAACTACCGGGTACTTTGAAGTGCCGAGTGGCCTACTCATTTTACTGAGGGAGGTTGCTTCACTTCGAATATTTGGCGGGTAGTTTGCCGCACCCATAGGGGTCTAGGGTAGGATTTGGCTATTCATCACGACCGTGGAATCCGTCTTTCGTTACAGGCTTAAACGAAATGCGGAATTCCTAGTATATCCAATATGTTCATCTGTGATCTGGAATGCCTATTATTGCGTGGGACGAATGGTTATTATATATATGTTATATAGTAGACGTTGTTTATGTTTTGCACCCGCGCTAGTCCCACCCCCGCTCTGGCGTTAGTTAACTAACCTAACGGTGTTAGACGGGCCTAGTGGCGAATGCGGATGGCATTAGCGGACGTGGTATTTTCGTTTCTCTCTGTGATGATAGGTGTAAATGATGGGACTGCATTAGATTAATGCAAAGCAAACAAACCAAAGCTGAATCGTTGAAACAATTTTAAAAACACTCAGTTTTTTCAAAACAGAAATTTTTAAATGCAGAGCTTAAACCACAACTTTAAAAGCTATCAGGTTCCTTCGATTAAATCAAGTTCATTACATTCACGGTTTCGCCAAAACCAGCCATAGCCTCCGTCATTTTAGTTGAATATTCAGTAGTATTCAAGCTATATATTTTGACCTTCGCCAAGGCACAGTGATTGGTAGCTGCTGGATATTCATCTGTACTATAGATAGATGCGTTGGTTTGGGACAGTCGTACTACTATTTTGGCCTTCATCAAGGGTATGTACGGGTGTGTTCAAATTAACCTGGACAATGATGGGTAGAAATTAACATGTGACTTATGATATGTTGGCCTTCGTCAAGGTCATAAGAGCATGAGGCAAAAAAATCCACATCGGGAGTTTCTGAGGAAACTGAAACTTGCTAGTGCTGCATACCATTTGGAGTGTGATAATGTTGGTAGGATTCCTTCAGGATTATCACACAATGATATTTGGATCCCGATCCTACTGTGAGTATCCACTACTTCTCGGGAGATTTTTCACTAACACAATCAATACTATAAACCAAGTAGGTGTCTAGAACGGTGTTAGAGGGGCTACGCCTCCAGGGAAAAGAGGTTATGTAATTAAGGAACTTTGTGAAAGCGTTGGAAAACCTCCTCGAAGTACCAACACCAGCCTGGCTGAAAGGTTAAGCAAGTATTGTAGGGTGAGATTAATCCTGACTAATTCTTCTTTTATGGTTTGAGGAAGAATTCGAGATACAGTGGGAGCCATCCTATTTAGATAAACTAAAAACCAATCTAAACTTGCAAGAGCATCATGCTGAGTGTTTTCTTATCTCTCTCCTTATTGCAGCGAACAGGTGACCAAGATTAGGTTACAGCTAGATAATAAAATGACTAAGTCATACTATATTGACTGGCAAAGGTTTGTCCAGATGTCCATTACCTATGACAAGTTGGACCACCTCATTACTACTCAAGCCCCCGTCGTCCCAGGTCCAGATTCCACCGTCGTGGATAATGATATCCGTAAGACATCGGAAAAAGACAGTGCGAATGCCAAGTGCCTCGTATTGGCCTCAGTAGATGGTGTAAACTAGAGGCGGCACGAGAAGATGGACTTAGTTTCCATCTTCTTCCATAACAAAGATTTTTATGGGGAGCAATCTCGTATCGCAAGGTATGAGACCTCGAAGGAATTGCTTCAAGCGAGATTGGTTGTCGGGTCATCTGTAGGGGACCACGTCCCTACAATGATCAGTTGTATTAAACAGCTCACGGACCTGGAGACCACGTTAGAGAACGAGTTAAATGCTGACTTGATTCTACAGTCCCTACCTTCTACTTATGCCCGGAGGAACAAATTTATACTTCCAGTTGAGGGCACCCTGAAGGAAACTAGGGAGACACCCGCTCTGCTTATTAGGGAATTTTCCTCTTCTGGATCTAAGGCGAAAACCAAGGGTAAGAAGAAGAAGACCTCCACAAAACCGATAGGCGGTGTCAGTAAGGTAGAAGGAAAGGGCAGGGCAAAAGTTTTGGGGCTAACAGTAGAGAAGGAGGGATGTTCCTATTATCACGAGAAAGGGTATTGGCAGAAGGAATGCTTGGAAAGCCAGAATCCAGGATCCAAAGCACGTTGTGGCTTCGACTTCAGTTGTGTTTGTGATTGAAAACTGTGTGTCAATTAACTCTACTTCCTGGGTACTAGATACCGGATCAGGATCTCATATCTGTAATTCATTACAGGCTTTGAGAAACCGTAGAGTTATCAGGACAGGTGACGTGACTCTCAGGGTTGCTAACGGAATGAGCGTGGACGCTGTATCCATAGGGGAATATCACCTAGGATTGACAAGTGGGCAGATATTGATTTTACGTAACTGTTTGTGTGTACCTAGTCTAGCTTATAATATCATATCTGTATCTTTACTTTCTAAAGAAGGATATGATTTTACATTTGTAAGCGATGTGGTCCACATCTATCTTAATCAGAGTTTGATTGGGTCAGGTACACTAGAGGACGGTATATATGTATTAAATCAAGGTCAGGTTTTCAACGTCCAGAACACACTTAAAAGAAAGTCTCCAGAATTAAATAAGGTTTTCTTATGGCATTGTAGACTGGGTCACATCAATGAAACACGGTTGACGATGTTACATAGAGAGGGATATTTGGATCAGTTCGAATATCAGTCTTATGCAACTTGTCAATCTTGTCTCATAGGAAAGATGACAAAGACTCTGTTCACTGGATACGGAGTAAGAGCGAGCGAGCTCTTGGGACTCATTCACAGCGACGTGTGTTGTCCAATGTCTACATATACACGAAGTGGTTATTCCTATTTCATTACTTTTACAGATGATTTCTCTAGGTATGGACATGTCTTCTTGATGAAACATAAATCCGAGGCCTTTGAAAAATTCCGGGAATATAAGAATGAAGTGGAAAAATAAACCGGAAAAAGTATCAAGACACTGAGATCTGATCGAGGTGGTGAATACTTGAGTGCCGAGTTCCTGGATTACTTAAAAAAGAATGGGGTTCTCTCTCAGCTTACTCCTCCATACTCACCTCAACACAACGGTGTATCGGAAAGGCAAAACAGAACCCTATTAGATATGGTACGTTCCTTCATGAGTAACGTTGAGTTACCGCGATCCTTCTGGGGTTATGCACTAGAATCAGCTGCATATCTTTTGAACAAGGTTCCTACCAAGACTGTGCCTACCACACCATATCAGATGTGGAGTGGGCAAAAACCCTGTCTTCGGTATCTGAAGATATAAGGACGTCCAGTTTTTATAAAAAAAAGCAGCATGCGGACAAGCTCGAGGAACGCTCAGTACTGTGTAAGTTTGTGGGATACCTAAAGAACTCCAGGGGGTATCTTTTCTATTACGCAAAGGAACAAAAGGTTTTTGTTTCTCGTCATGCCCACTTTTTAGAAAATCATTTTTTGGAAAAAGAAACTAGTGGGAGCGCAATAGAACTAGAAGAAATTCCAGAACCACAAACTATTACTGAAAGTATGGTAGAACCAGAGGTTTCGAAAGAACAGGACATCCCCACGCCACTCGCAGAACTAGTAGGCAGTCTCATC
Organism: Agapanthus africanus; assembly: GCA_030015575.1. NCBI lineage: Eukaryota > Viridiplantae > Streptophyta > Magnoliopsida > Asparagales > Amaryllidaceae > Agapanthus > Agapanthus africanus. Next base: position 523,141,552 of record CM057345.1, read on the forward strand.
CGCCCGAAAGATACTACGGTTTTCTTATAGATGGGGATAGAGAGGATTGCATCATTGACAATGATGAGCCAACTAGCTTCCAGCAAGCAATTCAGAGCGGTGACTCGGTAAAATGGCTAGATGCATTGCGGACTGAGATGGAGACCATGTACACCAATAAAGTATGAACTTTGGACATTGCTCCAGAAGGGGTAAAACCCGTAGGCTGCAAATGGATCTTCATAAAGAAGATTGGTGTAGATGGACAGGTTGAATCCTATAAGGCTAGACTTGTTGCAAAAGGTTTTCGTCAAAGACCTGATTTGGACTATAATGAAACATTTTCTCCTATGGCTATGCTCAAATCCATTCGGATCCTTCTTGCCATTGCTTCCTTCCACGATTATGAGATTTGGCAGATAGACGTAAAGACCGCTTTTCTAAACAGTCATTTGGAAGAGTGCGTCTATATGAATCAGCCAGAGGGTTTCATTCAGAGTGGGAGCAGCGAGAAAGTATGCAAGTTGCTTAAGTCCATTTATGGACTAAAGCAGGTATCGCGGAGTTGGAACATCGGTTTTGATGAGACGGTCAAAGAATTCGACTTTATCAAAAATCGAGATGAACCATGCATCTATAGTAAGATTGTAGCGAGAACTGTGGTATTCCTCGTCTTGTACGTGGATGACATTCTCTTGATAGGAAATGACATTGCTATGCTACAATCGGTCAAAGGATTCTTGTCATAGAAGTTCTCCATGAAAGACCTGGGTGATGCCAACTACATTATAGGGATCTAGATCTATCGTGATGGATTAAAGAGGATGATGGGACTTTCACAGTCAAGGTACATCGACACCATACTGAAAATATTTATTATGGAATATTCAAAGCGCGGTAGTCTACCGGCTTGTCATGGAATCACCATCTCTAAAGAAATGTCTCCCAAGACTGATTTGGAAAGGGCTCGCACGTAGATTATACCCTACGCTTCTGTGGTGGGCTCTATAATATATGCGATATTGTGTACCAGACCAGATGTTGCTTACGCACTTAGCGTGGTAAGCCGGTATCAGTCAAACCCAAGGGAGAACCACTAGATAGCAGTAAAGAACATTCTCGAGTACCTGAGAAGGACTAAGGAGATGTTCTTAGTGTATGACGGAAAAGACCTCTAAATCGAAGCATTTGCTGACTCCAGCTTCTAGAGTGATAAGGATGACTCCAAGTTCATGTCGGGTTATGTCTTTACTCTCAATAGAGGGGCGGTATATTGGAAGAGCTCCAAGCAGGACACCGTTGCTGACTCGACAATGGAAACGGAGTATATCGTTGCTTGTGACGTCGCAAAAGAGGCAGTCTGGATAAGGAAGTTCTTAACTGAACTTCAGGTGGTTCCAACCATTGTTGATCCAATACCTCTGTATTGTGACAACAACGGCGCTATAGCTTTATTGAAGGAACCCAGGTACCATCAGAGATCTATACATATCTTAAGGCGGTACCACCTGATTAGGGAGATCGTTGATCACCGGGAGATCGAGGTGAAGAGAGTTTATACGGAGAACAACACTGCAGATCCACTCACCAAGTCCATCCCTCGGACACAGTTCGAGAGGCTATTCGAGATGATAGGTCTACGATATGCCAATATATGGCCTTAGTGCTAGTGGGAGATTATTAGTGTTATATGCCATAGAGGCCATTATTGTATCATACTGGTTTGTGTATTACTTAATGGAAGCTTGAGATATACAATTATAACAGTCTTGCTTGAAATGGTAGTATGCTACCTGGTTTGTTTCTGAAAGTCGACCCTAGCACCGCCATGGGGTTCCAAGTGGCATCAAGCATACCAAAATCAAATTTTTCTAGGTGCTAAATTAGACTATACAAGATCATTGCTAGAATTTTAGGGTTTTAAGCTATGTGATGTGAACAACATAAGAAAGTTTAAGGAGTTATACCCTACAGGATCAAGTCCTTCTCTTCTTAAGCTCCTAGTAGTAGTCCTCTTGAATCCTCTAGACTTCACTTTGAGTTGGACGAACCTCCTTGTAGATCTTCGCGTTGAAGATGATCTACCCGAAGCTCACTAGGTCAAGCTCTTTCCTCACTAAACACTTTTGTGAAGAAAACACTCTACACTTGATAGCTAGTCAAGTGTAGAATGATGAAGTAGGGGATTATATTTGCTCGCTAATATATTCAAAAATCCACGATTCACATCACATGTGAGGATTTGGATTTTTGAAGCAATTGAGGAGGAGGAAGAAGAGAGCTAGAGAGCTCAAGAAGAAGCAAGCATGGAAAAAATGGCAAAGTGTTGGAAATGAATTGAGAATAGTTCATCACAAGACCTCACTTATTCAAGCATCCATTTGTTTCAAATAAACAAATGGAACCATGCTTGAATAGTGAGTCAAGAGTGAATAAAATATAGCAAATACCATACTCACACCATACTCTCCATGTCTCCTCTTTTTCCACCTCATTTTATATTTTTCTCAAAAATAGAAGATCAAGCATGCTTCATTATTATATATATAAATATATCATATATATTAATATATATATAATGAAGAATAATTAGTGAGCTAATAATATTAGTCAAGATATAATTATATCATATATAATATATATCACATTATTAAATCAACACTTGATTTAATAATCCGATTACATTTCATATAACCGACTAATATCATTAATCGGAATATCGCATTATCAAACCAAAGCTTGATTCGATAATCCGGTTATATCACATATAACCTGACCGACATCAGATAACTGCCAGATTATAATACGGTATCACATACTCATATTTAATCAGGCCCACGCACATATTAACATATGTGCCCTACTTCGTTTCGCTCGAACCAGAAAACTTCTGTGTGGGACTCTAAAGACTCATCAATACACCAACAGTAGCTGATGATGACATCAATCACCTACAAGCCGTTAGCGGTACTAGCTGGACGTAACGGCTACCCGGATATTGAGCGATATGAAGATCAACAAGCAAGCTCGTCCATACTCCATGAAGCCTATCAGTAACACTACCGTACAGTCCGGTCTCTTCGTCTGATATGTCGCATATCATGTCTAGGGGTGGTAAACGTCAGACCCCGGTAACGTGATAAGTCATGCTGATGTCTAGCCTATAACGGTTCGAGAAACTACTGATAACTCTTATTAGTAAATCTCAGCAGCAGCCCTGGCCATGGACTTCCAATTATAGCCAATCGAGTATAGCGCAACATCAACCCCCAATACCGGGAGAGACGAAACCCCTCCTATCGCTCATTGCCTCCATGTGACTCGGGACTGTACCCAAAATCCACCTATTTGCACGACTCCTTTGAGCCGTGGTAGGGAAGAAATCAAAGCACAGTGGGAGCCACACAAGACTCTATGCCGATCTTGGGTCTACAGACTAATCTGTACCAGTGTCACCAAAGAACTGCTATCTGACGATAGATATACTACCACATAGGAGTCCTCGGCGAGTCCAGTTCGGTGTACCCATTCTCCAATGAGCACCTGTGTACAATCTTTGATGTCACACACCAATGGTTGTGGGATCAATCATCGCCCTCTAAGGGACAAGAAACGTACACACTAGTCTACACTGGAACATCGATGCCCTGGTCTCGATATTCCCATGACTAGGAACTGATTAAAGGATGTACTTGTGGACCACCCTGGCCCTACTAGTATGATCTCATCATAATCCCGGTAGTCAAGTACATATCCTAAGGGCTTTATCAACATGTGAGAGCAAGACAGTAAAGAATACCAGTCAACATGTTAAGATAAAAAGTAACCAGATAGCATACTATCATGTCGAGCAAGAAAGTCCTATATATATATATATATATATATATATATATATATATATATATATATGTCTAAGCATCTAATATAATATACATCATATGTACAATAATGGCATCTAGGGCATACATATAACTAACAGTTTCTACCTTAATATGTGCATGTGTTTTTTTTAGCATATCACTTATACATATTGGTAGAGCCCTTAGGATCTTTGCTTGATTACCAGCGTTTTGATGGCAGTCACACTAGTGGGGGATGGGTATTCTATAAGCACATCCTATACAGGTCCCTAGTCGTAGGATTATTAAGACGGGGCATCGATACTCCAGAATAGACTAGTGTATACGCTTCTTATCCCAGCAGGGGAGATGGTCTGTCCCACAGCCATTAGTACGTCGTACTGGAGATAGTATGCAGGTGCTCATTGGGTTATTAGTACACTGGATAGGACTCGTAGGGAACTGCTGGTGGGTACTATACCTATCGTCGGGTGGCATTTCCCACATGACATGAGTACAGCTTAGTCCGTCGACTTGACACTGCTATTTTGCCTCGAGTGTGTTCCCCCTGTTCTTTGATTACTACCCTACAACGGCTCAAAGGAGTCATGCAAACAGGTAGTAGTTGGGTGCAGTCCCGAAGCACTTGGAGGCAGTGGCAGTTAGATAGGATTCGTCTCTCCCGGTATTGGGGATTGATATCGCGCTGTGTTCGGAAATCCATTACACAAAGTCCTTGGCCAAGGCAAGCGAGATTTACTGGTAGGTACTCCAGTAGTTTCTCAGGGTGTTTTGGGCTACACTCCGGCATGAATTATTGCACTGTTAGGGGTCTGACGATTACCGCCCCCTAGGCCCGATATGCGATACTCTTAGACGAATAGACCAGACTGTTTGGAGATTGTCACAGATAGGCTCAGTATGAGTTCGGATGAGTTTGCTCATCGTCCTTCTTATCGACAGATACCTGGGTAACCTTTATGTGCACCTAGTACCGCTTGCGACTTATGGTTAAACCCACTACCAGCGTAGTGTCAATTCTTTAGAGTCCCACACAGAGGGTTTCCCTGCATCGGGCAAAAGATGTAGAGGCCGTATGGTTTTACGGCAGGGCTTCGATCACATACGTGTACTTGTGCATGTATGATGTTCGGGCGGATAATACTAGTGGGCTTTGGTTTAAGTCGGATCCTAGTGTTATATTGATGGATTATTTTCGTCTATTTGTATTCGTATTTTTCGGAATACAGATACAGGTATATAGATACGGATGAGGGGCATTCTCGTAATTTACTCAAAATTGCTTCTAGAAGAAGACACCTCATTAGGGATTTTAATCTTTTGATTAAAACATTGATGAGGTAGAGGAAATGAGGTGGAGGTTTGCATTAAGTGAGACACGTCTCTTGGTGACTCATGGCATGACTCACTCCTAGATATTTTGTGAAGTATACTTGATATTTGTTAAGATATTTATCTTATCAGTTATTGTATGCTTCATATTCTAGTCATCACAAATGAGCCATTCTCACTCACTTGCTCATTTTCTCCATTAGCTTTTCCTCAAGATCCTTCTTCTTCCTCTAACCATAAATCTCTCATATGTTGAGAATCCTAGGGTACTTAAAGACATACTAATCCATCTACACTCTCTACATCATCTAGGACATCTAGTTTAGCGAACTAGATGCCGTAGTTACTTCGAATTTAAGGTTGGAGTTCGGACTATAGACTCTCGGGGTGGATAGTTTTTGACTCGAGGAGGCTGACGAGGTTGCCCGATGGTTACGATCCTTGGAGCCTATGACAAGGAGGAGGACAGCGACAAGAAGACCTGAAGGACATGAATCTGTGAGGTATAAACTTCTTTTCCGAGTAGTTAACCTCTTAATAGTTTGTTAGCTAGGGTTTAGCATAGATCCTGGAGTTCAAGTTAGTGTTGCGACACCCGTAAAAATCATTTTTTACGTATTCCGCCTCCCCGCGAACCCGCGGGGTGCGCGACTTCGACTTACAGTTATAGCCCACGAGGCGATTCAGGTCGGTAGCTTTTCCTAAAAGATTTTTTTAAGGGTTATTTCCTCGGTTTCAGCTTCTTAACACAGTTCCAGTTTTCTTCAGGTCCTCCAGCATTGTGCTCTCCTCGCCGCTATGGAGTCCGAGGAGGTTGCCCTGGCGTTAAATAAGGCAGGCGAATCTTCCTCGCGAGAAGAAGAGCTTCTCCTTCAGCTGTAACAGGCGGAAGAGAAGGCGGCCCTCCTTGACTCGTGATTGGTTGCCAAGGGCCTGACTGTTTCCATGCTGAAGGAATCCCATCGGCTCCTAACTGAATCCAACCGGGCTATCCAAGCCCAGATGGAGGAGGCCAACAGGCTTTTCAATGCCATGAAAAGGTCAAGGGATGCCCTCAAAAAGGACGTTCGCACGCTTGCGATGCGGCGAAGCTCGCCGAGAGCAGGGCGGAGAGTGCCGTGGAGGAGTATAACGCGTCTAATTAGTTTTATATCGATCTCGCCGACTCCGCGGCTGTTGGATGGCACAACGCCCTCGACGCCATCAAAGAGGCCATGCCTGAGTTCGACGACCGCGCGCTTCGTGCAAGGTATCCTCTCGCCGAGGAAGCACCATAAGAGGGCGGCGCCAAGCTAGTCATAGAAGGCGAGGCTGCTGGCAGATGCGCCGAGCCCGAGGTCGCCATTGTGGTCCCCGATGGTTACGCAGAGCAAGGAAAGGTAGCGGCCGAGCAGGCAGTCTGAGCTATCCCCCCTTTATCTCTTTTTTCTTTTAGAATTTTGTAAGCCTTCGGGCATTTTTGCAAGGCTGAGGAGCCCACAATACCTTGTACATAATTTTTTTCGTAAATAAAGTACATATATTTGCTCAAGTTTTTTAGCTTGTAAAACTTCTCAAGTGTTTTACCTTGCAAGTACAAGTATTTTTTATTTTGCAAGTAATTTAAGCTCGCAAGCCTTTTATCTTGCCAGTGTTAGGCGAACAAGACAAAAAGGTCATCAAAAGGCGTGACGCAATCTTCCAGTAGGCCGGCGTCCTCCTTTTCTCCGTAGTCGAGGAGGCGACCGTGCATTGAGTATGAATCGAGCGATAGCCAAGTGTAGGAAAAACGGTATCCTCCCTTTCCCCAGAGTTGAGGCGACGACCGTGCATCGAGTATGAATCGAGCGATAGTTAAGCTCTAATAGGTCGGCATCCCTCGATTGATTCTTGGGTGAGCCGAGCATGACATACACAGGGCAGGAAGCTATCCATTGTTGATGGACCGAGCAGGAATCTGTTCGGTGGCCTCATGACGAGGGCTTTAGATCCATTTCTTTATAGGGCAGGAAGCTACCCGATGTGGATGGATCGAGCAGGAATCTGCTCGGCGGCCTCACAATGAGGGCTTTAGATCTACTTCTTTGTAGGGAAGGAAGCTACCTGATGTGATGGACCAAACAGGAATCTGCTCGGCAGCCTCACGATGAGGGATTTGGATCCTCTTCTTTGTAGGGAAGGAAGCTACCCGATGTGGATGGACCGAGCAGGAATCTGCTCGGCGGCCTCGTGATGAGGGCTTTGGATCCACTTCTTTGTAGGGTAGGAAGCTACCAGATGTGGATGGACCGAGCAGGAATCTGCTCGGCGGCCTCATGACGAGCCTACTCGACGGCCTCATGACGAGGGCTTTAGATCCACTTCATTGTAGGGCAGAAAACTACCCGATATGGATGGACCGAGCAGGAATTTGCTCGGCGGCCTCTGTAAGGTTTGTTTAGCACCCTATGAAGAGTTTTGAAGCATCACATGACCCAAAGTTTTAATTTTTATGGTGCTAAACTAACATGCAAAGGGATCGATCCTAGAAAATTAGGGTTATAAAACATTAAGCTTGTAAAGATTAGGGTTTGAAGGCTACAACCTTTGTAGCTCCCCTTTGCTAGACTCCTTGGTGTCTTGGGTGTTGAATCGAGGTCCTCTTGAAGTTCCCTTGCGTCCACGACGATCCACCACGGAGTACTCCGTCCAAGCTCGCTACTTTGGAAAACCGAAGGAAACACTCTAATCAAGTTGGCTAGACTTGAGTAGAATGATGTTGTGGTTTGGAATCTCACTTCAAAAACCTTTCTTTAGTTGTATTTAACTCACTAGAAAAGACTAGAGAGGAAAAGATGAAGGAGGATGAAGATGGTGGCTAGTTTAAACAAGAGGTGTAAAAAGATAACCTTGAGTTAAAAAGAAAATGAAATATATATCACTATATATATTTATTTCCTTCTTAACTTCAACCATGATTAAAAGATGGATAGTTAGTTTAACTTGGGTTTTAAATGATAAAGAGAAGGATAACCATAGGTTAGTGGTAGTTGAGATAGGTTAGGTTAGAAGAAGAGTGTAGAATCAAGAATGATTATCCTTTTCTTTTTCATTTTACTTTAAAACCAAAATTAAATAATAATCCATTATTTAATCTATGGTGTGAGTCTTATATTGCCACCATTTCCATATGCAATCAACCATGATGGATGGGTGTATGTATGTATACATGTATGCACATCTACATGTGCATGAAACTAGAAAGGAAGAAAGAAACACATGCATGCATGCATACATCCATCAAACCCTAGAAAGGTTTCAAGTGAGAAAACTAATGGTTAGATGATAAATCAACACTTAATTTATCAATCCGGTCATATCTCATATGACCCCACCAAAAGCAGGCCACCCGATCAATGTTCGGTATCATATACGCACATTTCAATCGGGTGCAAGCGCATATCGCATACGCGCACCACAACGTTTCGCCTGGACTGGGTAACTCCTTTGTGGGACTCTAAGACTCGTCAATACGCCGGTAGAGGGTAATGATCATATCAAGTACCCTCAAGCCGCAAGCGGTCAGCTAAACGTAACGGCCACCCGGGTATTGATCGATCAGAAGACAACAAGCGAACCTGCTACAACTCCCGTCGAGCCATCCGGCAACACTACCGTACAGTCCGGTCTCTTCGTCAGATATGCTGCATATCAAGCCTAGGGATGGTCACGTCGACCCCAATAACTCAATAAATCGTGCCGGTGAATGGTCTATAACAGATCGAGAAACTACTGATAACACTTATCAGCAAATCTCAGCAGCCCTGGCCAGGGACTTGCTGTTATAACCAGTCGGGCACAGCACAGCGTCAACTCCCAATACCGGGAGAGACGAAACCCCTCCTATCGCTCATCGTCTTCGTGTGTCTCGGGACTGTACCCAACGGCCACCTGTTTGCACGACTCAGTAGAGCCGTGGTAGGGTGGCAATCAAAGTACAGTGGGAGAACACACAAGACTCCATGACGATCTCGGGTCTACAGACTAACCAGTACCAGTGTCACCTGAGAACTGCTATCCGACGATAGATATAATTCCATATAGGAGTTCTCAGTGAGTCCGTCCAGTGTACCCAGTCACCACTGAGCACCCGTATATGATCTTGATGTCAAACATCGATGAATGTGGGAACATCCATTGCCCATCGTATGGGTCTAGTATCATATACGCTAGTCTACTCTGGTATATCAATGCCCCGTCTCGATATACCTACGACTAGGGACGTTCCAGGATATGCTTATAGACTACAGATGTCCCACTAGTATGATATCCATCATAATCAGAGTAGTCAAGCTGATATCCTCAGGGCTTTATCAGCATGTATGAATGAATAAAAGCATGATCAAATCAACATGTCAGATAAAGAAGAACCAGATAGCATACTATCATGTCGAGCAAGAATGCAAACTGAATATATATACATGTATAGATACATCCACTATCACATAATGGCCTCTAGGGCATACATATATCCAACAATCTCCCACTTGCACTAAGGCCAGTTATTGGCGTATCTCATACCCAACATCTCAAAAAGTCGCTCATGCTGTGGCTGAGGGAGGGCCTTGGTGAGTGGATCCGCGGCGTTGTTCTTTGTATCTACTCTCTTAATCTCGATCTCGCGGCGATCTACAATCTCCCGGATCAAATGAAAGCGCCTCAGGATATGTCTGGACCGCTGATGGGATCTGGGCTCCTTGGCTAACGCCATCGCCCCATTATTGTCACAATACAAAGGTATTGGATCAATAATGGTTGGAACTACTCCTAGCTCCGAGACGAACTTCTTCATCCAGACGGCTTCCTTGGCAGCTTCATATGCAGCAATGTACTCAGCTTCCATCGTAGAGTCTGCAACGGTATCTTGTTTGGAACTCTTCCAACTTACCGCCCCTCCATTGAGGGTAAATACAAACCCTGAGATAGATTTGCTGTCATCCTTATCGCTCTGGAAGCTCGAATCGGTAAATGCTGTTGGAGATAGTGCCCTCAGAGTCAATTATTAGGTCACAGGTACGTGATTGCAATGATTGATGGAGGACCTATCCCGGTAGGACAGTCTTACTCGAGATGATAGTATGCTATCTGGTTTACCTTTATCATCGTGTACTGTTTTAGGTGACCTGACAAGTTTCTATTACACGTTGATAGAGCACCTAGGATTCTTGCTTGACCACCAGCAGTATGAGGGCGATCATATAAGTGGGAGCTGGGGTCTATAAGCATATCCTTAAATGGTCCCTAGTCGTGTGAGTTTCGAGAAAGGGCATCGATACTCCAGAGTAGACTAGTGTATGCAGTCGAGACCCCGACGAGGGGCGGTGGCCGGTCTCATAAGCCACTGGTGTCAGTTGGATCACCTAAGATGTATACAGGTGCTCATTGGGTTATGAGTACACCGGACAGGACTCGCCGGGAACATGCTAGTTGTTCATATACCAGACGTCAGATGGCAGTTCCCTGGTGACATGTGTGCAGGTTAGTTCATCGACCTGGGGATCGTCATTTGTCTTGTGTGAGTTCCCACTGTACTTTGATTACTACCCTACCACGGCTCAAAGGAGTCGTGCAAACAGGTTTTAGTTGGGTACAGTCCCGAGCCACATGGAGGCAGTAAGCGTATCTTCAGGGGTTCGTCTCTCCCGGTATTGGGGGTGAGGTCGTGCTGTGTCTAGGAGAGCCATTACACGAAGCCCTCGGCCGAGGCAAGGAGATTTACTGGTAGGTATTCCAGTAGTATCTCAGGGTGTTCTGGGCTACACTCCGACACGACTTGTACCGCTTTTGGGGGTCTGACTTTTACCAACCCCCTAGGCCCGCCATGCGATGCTCATAGACGAACGGACCGGACTGTACGGATATTGTCACTGATAGGCTCAGTAGAGAGTCAGGCTGAGTTCGCTCACAGACGTCCCTTTTGGTCAATACCTGGTAGCCCGTTATGTATTAGCTTATACCTCTAACGTGCTAGTGGTTAATCCACAACCAAGGTGTTGATGAGTCTTTAGAGTCCCCCACATTCAGTTACTCAGCTTTCGGGCGAAAGGTTGTAGAGGCCGTATGGAGATATGGCAAGGTCCGATCAGATACGTGCGGTATTGCACGGATCAGGATCGGACAGTTTGTACTATAGGCCGTATGGTTATATGGCAGGGTTCGATCAGATACGTGCGGTATTGCACGGATCAGGATCGAACGGATATTACTAGCCGGCTTTGGTTTAAACCGGATCCTAGTATAGTACAGTGTAGATTTTGTCTCATTGCATTTGTATTTCGGTCGAAATACAAATGCGGGTGTGTATGCACAGTATCGGGGTTTTCCTGTAATTTATTACGGGACCAGTTTTCTGGAGTTGCCAGTTTGCTTTCCGTTTCGGCCGATTTCCATTATTCCGTTCATTGGCCGAAGATTGGTGGAGGAGGGTTTATTTTCATTGTTGCAAATAGGCATTTGTGGAGGGGGTCTTTGCATTTTGTTGCATCATGATGGCTTTCATGATGGTGCACCATCCATTGACCTTGACTTCTTGACTTCTTCATGATGGCTTGACTTTTTGAAGTCATCATGCTTGATGATGGGTTATGATTTGGTTGTGGAGTGTTGGTTTTAGTTTGTTATCATGTTTGTGCATGATAGTTTTTCTCCCTCTCTCTCTTGCATTATGAGATTGATTATCTTTTGATACACTCTCCACTCTCTCTTTCTCTCCTCTCCATTTTTGTGATGGCCGGCCAAAGCATTAGGGGGCTGTCCAAAATTCTTGGGGTGAGATTTTTGTTATTCTAGCTTTGCAAAAATCCCACAAGATCCATCTCCAAAGCTCCAAGTTCAATCCCTCCACCAATGGCAATTACTACAACCCCAAAAGAGACTTCTACACTACACATTCTACAGCGAATCTTGGGCACGTCGAGTAGCCGGCTTCGTGCCCGAGTTGCCTCGGCATTGAGGTGGGAGCCCGTAAAAGAAGTAGGCGATGTGGTGCACTTCCGGCGACGAGGAGGAGACGGGACATTCCGCAGGAGATCGGGACGACGACGAGAAGACCGGAGGACCCGGATCTGTCGGTATATCTCTCTTCCCCTTCTTGTAGATAGCTAGGACTAATTAATGGTTCGATCCGGGTATTAGTGCGCGGCGGTTTGCCAGTTCAAGAAAAATTTAAAGTTTATCACCGCTTCCGCTTTTGGCCGTCGGATTGACGGCCGGGGCGCCGCCGTGCACTTACAGTGGTATCAGAGCCTCGCCATTAATTTAGTCTAGCTTGGTTTAATGTGTTTTGCATTTCCGATCGACCAAAATTCCAAAATCTACATTTTTGCTTGCATCAGTTTTCTGTTGAAATTTTTTGGTCTCGAAAAATTTTTCAGGTTGTAAAATAGTGATGCACTAGATGTTATAAGCATACTGTAGAAATTTGACACAGTAACTCGACCAACAGAGCGCGGAACCGCGGCAACTCCCCCACTTGGGCCGCGCTTCCGCCGCCGAACAGTGTCCTTGCTGTGTCAAATTTCTTCAGTAGCTTTCTGGGCTTAAAATATGGGTTTTGGAATATTAATATTGGGCCCAGAATTTCCTGATCTGCTGCAGTAATGTTTTGGGGCCCACTTGTTAAAATTTGATTGATCGGATATTTTAAACACATTATTTCACAGTATTTACATTATATCTGCGACCGTGAATGTCACTTGATCGGTAAATCCGGTCTAACTGCTATAGCCCGGTTAGACGGATTTGCGAACGTGATTTTCACGTTGATGTTCTGTTTTTGCTGTGATGTTGCGGATCGGTCGGTGGGGATAGCCTGGATGCAATGCTAGTACAGTTGTGGTTGTATTATGTACATTTGATATTGCGGGACGAGCGTCCGACGTGTGGACTGCCGTCACTGCCTGTTTGTATTATTATTTTGGGGCACGGCCAGGTTGCGGTCGATGTACCCGTTGTATGTATATTTTACTTTCTGTACTAGGCTTACCCCGCGGAGGGGTGCACGGATAGCCGGGTTCTAGAGGGCAACAAGCCCGCATCTCATGGCAATGGGACGGAGGGGGCTTCGCTCTAGGATTGGCGGGCTATTCGCCGCACTCGTAGGGGGTACAGGTTGACCCAGGAGGGGTGCCCAAGTTACCGGATTCCGTGAAGTGCTGGGTGGTCCATTCACGGCGCTGAAGGGGGCTGCCTCGCTTCAGGTTTTGGCGGGTGACTTGCCGCGCCCGTAGGGGTCTAGGATTTCATTGCACAGGCTATCCACACGACCAGGGGAACATCGGGTTTCAGCGGCTCTGTGAAACCCGGGGATCCCAGATATCTGTATTGTTTCTGTGATGCTGTACATTTCTGTGATGTTGCATTTTATTCACGCCTTAAGCGAATATAATATATTGGTATATATATTAGTAGATGTTGTATATGTTTTGCATCCGCGCTAGTCCAGTCCCCGCTCTGTCGTTAGTTAGCTAACCTAACGGGTAATGACGGGACCCAGTGGCGAATGCGGATGGCATATACGTACATCAGTATATTTTCGTTCTTTGTGGTGTGATCAATTGATGGGACTGCGTTGATTCGGATCAATGCAAGTTACAAAAAAACCTAATCTGATGTTGTTGGAACACTTTTTCAAAAAGCTGTTATTGCAAGGACGTTCTCTTTTGTTTTGCACAGTGATATTCGGTTATGAATATCCAGCACCTCAGTCGACGAGGCAAGGGCCGAGATCCCTTCACCGGGAGTGACCCCTTGGACAAAAAGTTTGCGTCAGGGCAATGACTTCACTATAGCCGATTACTTTTGCTTTGCGTCGCGGTATTCAGTTGGAATATCCTGCACCTCATTCTACGGGGAAAGAGCCGAGATCCCTTCACCGGGAGTGACCTCTTTAGCAATGGTTTTTCGTCACTATATTTTTAAAAGCTATCAGTTCCTTCAACGATATCAAGTTCATTACGTTAAAGGTTTTCGCCAGAAACCATTCGTAGCCCTCCGTCATTTCAGTTAAATATTCGGTAGTATTCAAGCTATGTATTTTGACCTCACGCCAAGACATAGTGATTGGTAGCTGCCGGGTATTTATCTGTTGCATAGATAGATGCGTTGGTTTGGGACAGTCGTACTACTATTTTGGCCTACGTCAAGGGTATGTGCGGGTGGGTTCAGATTAACCTGGATAATGACGGGCAGAACTTGACATGTGACTTATGATATTTTGACCTCACGCCAAGGTCATAAGAGCATGGGGCAAAAATCTCATCGGGAGTTTCAAAAGAATTGAAACTTGCCAGATATGCGCATACCTTCTGGAGTATGGTAGCGTGAGCGGATTCCGTCACATTATCATGTGATGATAGTTGGATCCCGATTCCCACTGATGAGTTGGTATACTCCTCGGCTGATCCCGACTAATTCTTCTTTCAGGTTTGGAGGAGAATTTGAGGTACAGTGGGAGGTTTCCAGATTAGATAAATTGGTAACCATTCTGATCTAGGTTAGAGTGCACGCTGAGTGTTTCTTTTCTCTCTCTCTTTGGCAGCGACCATTGACCCGACCCTAAGACTATGACTCAGTGACCAAATTAACCGAACCTTCTTAACACCGGCTTTTGGATTGTCGGAGTTGCAAACCTCAATGCCACTCCTACTTTTACCCTTTTCTCCAGGATACCCCGTATTACTATGAACGTCCACTTCCATTGGACAAAACCATCGTATGGTTAGATACGAACTCGAAGGAATTTATTCGAGGATGGTTTCAGGTTCTGGAGAAAACGGATAGGACTATTCAGTTGTCTTTTCCTTTTACCTTCTCTCAGGTTACGAGTACTCCTTGGTTTAGGGGTAGTACACCTATTACGCAAATTGGATTGTCTTCTTCCAAACCTTAGGCTGGTGCCGACCGGTAGGGAATGAAGAAAACCAATTAGCATAACGATGGTGTACAGAAGGTATTAAGTTCAGACAAAGCAAGGGATTAGTAAGAGGGCAAAGTAAATTGCAACAGATATTCACGACCAAACCAAGTATTCCTTCGCCAATCCTAAAATCACCTTTGTATTTCTCCAGGACACTCCGTATCACTACGAAGATCCACAGTTTATTGGATACTCCATCGTATGGTTATATACGAACTCGAAAGGAACTTGTTCCAGTTCGGGGATGGATTCTGGTTCAGGAGAAATAGGAATAAGGTTTATTCAGGTGTCCTTTATCTTCACCTTCTCTCGCATTGCGAGTGTTCCTAGGATTAGGACAGTACACCCATTATGCTTATTGGATAGTCTTCTTCCAAACCATAGGCTGGTGCCGAACGGTAGGGAAGGAAGAAAACCATTTGGCGTAAGGGGTGTACAGAAGGTAATGACTAAAGACATATGAAGGGATTTGGAGAGGTGGCAAAGAAATATACGGTTACAGTTGTGAATCTGATAATGGAAGAGGCATTACTAGGAATACCAGGATATCCCATCGAAACATTTCAATGTTTCAGTCTCACTGTGTACTGTTAAAGGGAAACTGATTTCCCGATTAGATACTTACTCCAGGGTATGTATTTACCAGTTACGATTCTCACATCTGTATGGCTTTACAGATGATGAGTGGGAGTAAGTTATTGGGAATTGGGTGATTATCCTCATTATATCGGGATTCGTTGTAATCGGTGATATTTGAGGAAGTCACCTGGGTTGTTTGCCGGACGGCAAATATTTGGTTTTGAATATCCGCTGTTATGCACCAATTTCAAATTGATATATCTGTACGTCTATTTTCATAGAGTGAGATATACCTTTATGAAGTTATGTCTGCGACATTTACCTATATCAGTGGATGGTTAGGTGAGGAGCATTAAACAGCGGTGTAATTCTTCTTAACCATAAGTACAGTTTTCAACCTACGACACACAGTGAATGAGTTATCAGACTCAAGGGACTTATACAGAGTATTGTATGTTGTCCAGGGTCTATCAGGACAGAGGGGTTGGTCCTCGTACTATATTCGGTTTACTTATGACTTCTCTGGTTTTTAGACAGGTGTTTCGCGGAAACACAGGGTCTGCATTTTGAGAAGTTATAGGTATTTGAATAGAGTAGAGAACCAGGTGTAGCAAGCATCGGGATTCTTCAAAGTGATCGAAGATGTAGATACTTGTATATGGTATTCAGTTGATAGTAATGATAAAGAGAACTTGCTTCTCTTTCAGGTTACTCATAATTGGAAGCATTCCTAAGTTGAGTAACGCTGATCGGCCTCCTTCCATTTTAGTTGACATGCACTGGAGACAGCTGCATGATTTGAATCTGGTTCAATTAAATCAGTGCCTCTGGTTCTATATTGGATATAAAACAGTTCATATCTTAACGATGTTAAGGTACGGGAAGTTGTCCGGTTTATGATTAAAACCAGATACTGGACAACTCAAGGCACGTTTCTGTAATGCCTGTTTGTGGGTTGACCCAGGCTATGACGAGGGTTGACTTTCTACCATCTGGATGAACAATGGCAATATTGTTCTAGACTCGCCACAGTTTTATTAAAAATGGATTTTTTCAGAAAACAGTAGTGGGAGTATGGTAGAACTGGAAGTGATTCCAGAACCACAAACAATTACTGAAGATTTGATAAGGAACCTAAAGATTCAATCTGGATTGACATTCCATTGGCCACTCCGCAGATAAGGTGGGTAACTTCAGGCACCCGAGAGGTACTACGGTAGCCTCAAGGACGGTGACAGGGAAGTTCTTGTTTACCCACAATTACCATTGCTGTTGTTCCAGGCTGCGAGACCCGGCGGGAGGATGAGTATAGCGTCGTTCTGAACTCGCTTTAGAAGTGTACGTGTATATGACTCTGCCAAAGGGTTGTCGTAGTCAGTGGGAGAAACGGAAGCATTGGTGGACAGGTAGCTTATGTCTATTTATAGACTAAAGCAGATGTAGCGGAGATAGATCATCTATTTCTGACGTGACAGTCATAGGTTTGACTTCATCAGAATAGGGGATGGATCTGTTGAGAAGGTAGTAGGGTGTGATATCCTGGTATTTGGATGACATACACAGAGTAGGAAAAGAAACTCCTATACTACAATCGGTTATACTTTGGTCGTCACACAGTGGTTTCTCCACATGGGACTTGGACATTATATCAGACATTCTGGTTACTAGATCTATGGCTTTAGATCTAGATTTGGGTAGTCTCCCAATCTGGGTACTTAGACAGCATTCTAAGGGTATTTAGAATGGACGACTCCATGCACGGTAGTGTACCTGCAGAAGATGGAGTCACCCTCTCTAAAGGTGTCTTATAGACTAAAGGGGAGAGGGATGTGCGTGATTGACAGATCACTTGCTTAGGCAATTGAGTCAATCATGAGATGTCAAGTACCACACCAGATGTTGTTCTTGCACTAGATGCGATAAGTTGACATTAATCCAATCCTGGAGAAACAGTCGGAAGCAGTTCTAGAACACAAGTGGATGTTCTAGGGATATGATAACGACAGCCTCATTCCGGAGACAGTTATCATTCCAGGCTTCCAAGGTGACCTGGACAACAAGGAGGTTGTCAGAGTTATAGTTTTTCCCTTCTGATGAGGGGCAGTATTTTGGACAGGTGGTCCAAGGCAATACTGAGGGAGGCATGGCGCAGGATACTGATTAAGTTCAGTTGAAGATACAGTCTAAGAAGTTTGGATTTGGAGTTCATTTATGATTTGGAGTTCATTTATGAGCTAGGTCCCATCAGACATCCAGACATTCTAAGACAGGTATTGCTCATTTCGGGAGATGGGTTTTCTCCGCGAACTTGAGATATAGAGAGACATAGAAAGAAACAACAAAGCGGATCCACTCACTAAGGCTATTCCTCGAACGCAATAGTTTCGCAAACGAGCTTTGTGAGACTGACTAGTAGAGGAGTTGGGTGTTCGGTATCACACGGGCTGTGAGTATGCGACATCGCAATAATTAGCCTTGAGTGCAAGTGGGAGATTGTTGGAGATAGTGCCCTCAGAGTCAATTATTAGGTCACAGGTACGTGATTGCAATGATTGATGGAGGACCTATCCCGGTAGGACAGTCTTACTCGAGATGATAGTATGCTATCTGGTTTACCTTTATCATCGTGTACTGTTTTAGGTGACCTGACAAGTTGCTATTACACGTTGATAGAGCCCCTAGGATTCTTGCTTGACCACAGGCAGTATGAGGGCGATCATATAAGTGGGAGCTGGGGTCTATAAGCATATCCTTAAATGGTCCCTAGTCGTGTGAGTTTCGAGACAGGGCATCGATACTCCAGAGTAGACTAGTGTATACAGTCGAGACCCCGACGAGGGGCGGTGGCCGGTCTCACAAGCCACTGGTGTCAGTTGGATCACCTAAGATGTATACAGGTGCTCATTGGGTTATGAGTACACCGGACAGGACTCGCCGGGAACATGCTAGTTGGTCATATACCAGACGTCAGATGGCAGTTCCCTGGTGACATGTGTGCAGGTTAGTTCATCGACCTGGGGATCGTCATTTGTCTTGTGTGAGTTCCCACTGTACTTTGATTACTACCCTACCACGGCTCAAAGGAGTCGTGCAAACAGGTTTTAGTTGGGTACAGTCCCGAGCCACATGGAGGCAGTGAGCGTATCTTCAGGGGTTCGTCTCTCCCGGTATTGGGGGTGAGGTCGTGCTGTGTCTAGGAGAGCCATTACACGAAGCCCTCGGCCGAGGCAAGGAGATTTACTGGTAGGTATTCCAGTAGTATCTCAGGGTGTTCTGGGCTACACTCCGACACGACTTGTACCGCTTTTGGGGGTCTGACTTTTACCAACCCCCTAGGCCCGCCATGCGATGCTCATAGACGAACGGACCGGACTGTACGGATATTGTCACTGACAGGCTCAGTAGGGAGTCAGGCTGAGTTCGCTCACAGACGTCCCTTTTGGTCAATACCTGGTAGCCCGTTATGTATTAGCTTATACCTCTAACGTGCTAGTGGTTAATCTACAACCAAGGTGTTGATGAGTCTTTAGAGTCCCCCACATTCAGTTACTCAGCTTTCGGGCGAAAGGTTGTAGAGGCCGTATGGAGATATGGCAAGGTCCGATCAGATACGTGCGGTATTGCACGGATCAGGATCGGACAGTTTGTACTATAGGCCGTATGGTTATATGGCAGGGTTCGATCAGATACGTGCGGTATTGCACGGATCAGGATCGAACGGATATTACTAGCCGGCTTTGGTTTAAGCCGGATCCTAGTATAGTACAGTGTAGATTTTGTCTCATTGCATTTGTATTTCGGTCGAAATACAAATACTGGTGTGTATGCACAGTATCGGGGTTTTCCTGTAATTTATTACGGGACCAGTTTTCTGGAGTTGCCAGTTTGCTTTCCGTTTCGGCCGATTTCCATTGTTCCGTTCATTGGCCGAAGATTGGTGGAGGAGGGTTTATTTGCATTGTTGCAAATAGGCATTTGTGGAGGGGGTCTTTGCATTTTGTTGCATCATGATGGCTTTCATGATGGTGCACCATCCATTGACCTTGACTTCTTGACTTCTTCATGATGGCTTGACATTTTGAAGTCATCATGCTTGATGATGGGTTATGATTTGGTTGTGGAGTGTTGGTTTTAGTTTGTTATCATGTTTGTGCATGATAGTTTTTCTCCCACTCTCTCTTGCATTATGAGATTGATTATCTTTTGATACACTCTCCACTCTCTCTTTCTCTCCTCTCCATTTTTGTGATGGCCGGCCAAAGCATTAGGGGGCTGTCCAAAATTCTTGGGGTGGGATTTTTGTTATTCTAGCTTTGCAAAAATCCCACAAGATCCATCTCCAAAGCTCCAAGTTCAATCCCTCCACCAATGGCAATTCCTACAACCCCAAAAGAGACTTCTACACTACACATTCTACAGCGAATCTTGGGCACGTCGAGTAGCCGGCTTCGTGCCCGAGTTGCCTCGGCATTGAGGTGGGAGCCCGTAAAAGAAGTAGGCGATGTGGTGCACTTCCGGCGACGAGGAGGAGACGGGACATTCCGCAGGAGATCGGGACGACGACGAGAAGACTGGAGGACCCGGATCTGTCGGTATATCTCTCTTCCCCTTCTTGTAGATAGCTAGGACTAATTAATGGTTCGATCCGGGTATTAGTGCACGGCGGTTTGCCAGTTCAAGAAAAATTTAAAGTTTATCACCGCTTCCGCTTTTGGCCGTCGGATTGACGGCCGGGGCGCCGCCGTGCACTTACAAATGCCTCCATTTGGAGATCTGTATTACCATACACCAAGAACAATTCTTTAGTCCTTCGTAAGTACTTAAGAATGTTCTTCACAGCTGTCCAGTGGTTCTCCCCTGGGTTGGATTGATACCTGCTTACAACACTGAGTGCATAAGCTACATCTGGGCGTGTACATAACATCGCATACATTATAGATCCTACTGCCGAGGCATAAGGTATAATTCTCATGCGAGCTCTCTCTTCATCGGTCTTTGGACAAGAATCCTTGGAAAGAGTGACTCCATGGCAAGCGGGTAAGGCACCCCGCTTGGAGTCTTCCATACTAAACCTCTTTAGGATGGTGTTGATGTACCTGGTTTGGGACAATCCCAATAACTTTTTGGATCTATCCCTATAGATCCTTATGCCCAGGATGTATGTGGCATCACCCAGGTCCTTCATGGAGAACCTTAGTGATAAGAATGATTTGACCGACTGTAGCATAGGAATATCATTTCCTATCAGAAGAATGTCATCCACGTACAATACGAGGAATGTGACAGCTCTTCCTACAGCCTTCTTATAAACACAAGGTTCATCTGGATTTTTGATGAAATCAAACTCTTTGATAACATCATCGAAACAGATGTTCCAACTCCGAGATGCCTGCTTTAACCCATATATGGATTTAAGCAATCTACATGCTTTCTCGCTGCTCCCACTGTCAATGAAGCCCTCTGGCTGATCCATATAAACGCATTCTTCTAAATCTCCATTTAGAAATGCTGTTTTAACGTCCATCTGCCAGATTTCATAGTCGTAGTGAGCAGCAATAGCAAGTAGGATCCGAATGGATTTAAGCATGGCTACGGGCGAAAAAGTTTTGTCATAGTCCAAACCTGGTCTTTGACGAAAACCTTTCGCTACAAGTCTTTCCTTATAGGTCTCTACCTGCCCATCCACACCAATCTTTCTTTTAAAGATCCATTTGCACCCTACAGGTTTTACCCCAGGGGGTACAACGTCCAAAGTCCATACTTTGTTGGTGTACATAGACTCCATTTCGGATCTCATGGCATCCAGCCACTTCACAGAGTCACCACTCGTGATAGCTTGCTGAAAACTGGTAGGATCATCATCATCCATGATGCAATCTTCTCCGTTACCATCAATGAGGAAACCGTAGTACCTCTCCGGTGGGCGAGAAGTCCTACCAGACCTACGGAGTGGCCGAGCTTCTTCAGTTTCTGTTGCAACAGCCGGTTCAACCAAATCGTCATTTGTAGTTTGTGTTTCCAGAACCTCTTCTAGATCTACTACCTTGTCATCATCTTTATCTGTGAAAAACTCTTTTTCCAAGAATGTGGCATACTGAGAAACAAACACCTTTTGTTCCTCTTTGTGGTAGAACAGATATCCATAAAAATTCTTTGGATATCCCACAAAGTTACACATGACTGACCGTGTCTCGAGTTTGTCCGGATTCTGCTTTTTAACATAGGCCGGGCAACCCCAAATCTTAATTCTCTTAAGAGATGGTCTCTTCCCATTCCATATCTCATATGGCGTGGTAGACACGGCTTTGGTTGGAACCCTGTTTAGCAGAAACGCTGCAGTCTCCAATGCATGCCCCCAAAACGAGACTGGTAATTCAGCGTCACTCATCATGGACCGGACCATATTTAATAGGGTCCTATTCCTTCGTTCTGACACACCGTTATGCTGTGGTGTGTAAGGAGGAGTGAGCTGAGAGAGAATCCCATTCTCTTTTAGGAAGTTTGCAAATTCTGTACTGAGATACTCTCCACCTCGATCTGATCGAAGCATCTTAATACTCAAGCCGGTTTGTTTTTCTACTTCTTGTTTATATTTAACGAATTTCTCGAAAGCGTCGGACTTGTGCTTTAATAAAAATACATGACCGAATCTTGAGAAATCGTCGGTGAATGTAATGAAGTATGAAAAACCGCCTCTAACCTGTGTAGACATTGGCCCACATACATCACTATGTATGAGGCCAAGGAGCTGGGTAGCTCTTTCTCCGTGTCCGGTAAACGGAGTTTTGGTCATTTTACCCTTGATACAAGACTGGCAAGTCGCATAAGATTTATATTCAAAAGAGTTTAAATATCCATCTTTGTGTAACCTGTTTAGTCTTGTTTCGTTAATATGACCAAGTCTACAATGCCAAAGAAAAGCTTCATTTAATTCTGAAAGTTTTCTTTTATTAGTGTGTTGTATACTGAAAACTGTGTGTTGATTTAGGACATATATTCCATTATTAAGCGTACCATACCCAACCAACATTTGATTCAGGTGAATGTTCATAACATTGTTCTGCAACACAAAATTATATCCTTCATTGTCCAACAAAGAAACGGATATTATATTACATAGCATACTTGGTACAAAATAACATTGATTCAAAATCAAAATACATCCAGATGGCAACCCCAAGTGATACTCTCCCACTGCGACTGTATGTACATTGGAACCATTTCCAACGCGGAGAGTATGGTCACCTGTCTTCAAAACCTTGCTATTTTTCAGCCCCTGCATAGAATTGCAAATGTGAGAACCTGAACCGGTATCTAATACCCAGGAAGCAGAGTTTATAGAAAAACAGTTTTCAGTCACAAACGCACCTGAAGCAGAAGCATCACCATGCTTCTTCTTGAGACTTAAGTACTCCGTGCAATTGCGCTTCCAATGTCCTGTCTTGTGGCAATGAAAACATTCGCCTTCCCCGGAGTCTCCAGCCTTGGACTTTCCCTTTCCCTTCACCTTTTTAACTCCGCCCTTAGGATTAGTGGGTTTCTTCTTTTTCTTTCCCTTGGCCTTGGCTTTCGGGCGAGAAGAGGAAGACTGTCCAATAGTCATAACGGGAGTTTTTGCTAACTTCATAGTGCTCTCTGCACTCCTTAACATATTAAGGAGTTCAGGGAGGTCCTTCTCCATGCCATGCATGTTGAAGTTCACTATGAACTGAGCAAAGGTGGAGGGGAGGGACTGCAGAATAATATCTATATATTGTTCATTGTCCATTGTCCATCCAAGATCCTCAAGCTCTTCTATAAGAGCTATCATCTTCAGAACATGGTCTCTTACTGGTGTGCCAGGGGCCATTCGCATCTGAAACAATTTCTTTGATGCTTCGTATCGTAATACGCGGGATTGCTCCCCATACAACTCCTTTGTATGGAGCAATATACCATGAATGTCCATGTCCTCGTGCTGCTTTTGATGTGTGTTATCCATCGATGCAAGCGCGAGGCATGTGGCCGTAGCACAGTCAGCGTCCCATGTCTTGCGGACTTCAATGTCCGCAACTGAGGATTTTGGACCAGGGACGGGCGGGGCTGAAGCCGTGAGGACATATGATACTTTATCATAAGTCAAAGCGATTTTCAGATTCCTCAGCCAGTCTTTATAGTTGGTCCCATTCAGTTTGTTTTTATCTAGTAGAAGCTTAAGTCCAGTCATTGGTATCTGCCATTAAGAGAGAGAAAAGAATACACTCAGCGAAAGCTCTTGCACAGATTAGATTGGTTTATTATCTTGTCTAATCGATATTTCCCACTGCTTTTTATCAAGTTTTTCTTTCAAACCTTAAAAAGAAAAACTAGCCAGGATTAATTACAGTCTACAACTTCGCTAACCGTTCAGCCAGGCCAGTGTCGGTACTTTGAGGGAGGTTCCCCGTGCTTTCGCACGGACCTAATTAGAGTAAACCTCGTTTTCCCAGAGGCGGAGCCCCGTTAACACCTTTCTAGACACCTAATGAGTTAGCTAATTGTAAACTGTAAAACTCTCCTAGGAACAACTATTGCCCACAGTGGGATCGGGATCCAACCATCATATGGAAGGTATGCAATCTCATTGCAAATTTCAACACTTGAAATTCCCGATGTAATTTTTACCCCTAGTACTTATGACCTTAACTATGGTCAACAAATCATAAGTACCAGTCAAGTTCTACCCGTCATTTCTTGATCAATTAGACCCACCCATATGACCCTTAACTATGGTCAACAAAGTCGCATGAATGTCCTAATTAATCTGCATCATATGCAGTGTAGGAAGACATCACTTAGCTACCGTACACTACGTCTTAACTAAAGTCAACAAACTTAGCACGAATACTAAGTACTCTACTTCCTAAAATGACGGAGGGTTGCGAATGATTTTTAAGAAAATCTTTAACGCTTTGAACTTGATATCGTTGTAGAATCAAACAGTTTTCAAAAGGAGTGGCTTAAGCTCCGCAGTTTTGAAATGTAGCTTTTTCATAAATAGCCGAGTAGTTTATAAATCCGATTCTACAACATCTTTTTAGGTTTATTTTCTTTACATTAATCACATTAATGTAATCCCATCATTTAAGTCCTTAAGCCAATCACAGAAAAGAAACGAAAATAACACGTACGCTTATGCCATCCGCATTCGCCGCAATGTTCCGTTATGCACCGTTAGGTTACTTAACTAACGGCATACCGGGACGGGACTAGCGCGGGTGTAAAACATAAGCAACGTCTACTATATATCATATATATAATATGTCATTCGTCTCAGATATCACAGAACACAGGCAGCAGAAACATAGATATAACGTGGGATATTCTAGGACGTCCGTATTTAGTATTTAGCCAGAATAGAAAATACGGATTCCACAGTCACGATGAATAGCCAAGCCCACACCCTGGACCCCTACGAGAGCGGCAAGTGACCCTACCAATCCTGGAGTTTAGGAGACCCGGTCTCGACTCTTCGAGATGGCCTCCCACTGAACCCCAGAACCCGGTCACCTGTGCTCCCCTCCTTGGGTCCATCCTAATGCGGAAAAGTAAATAATATACAACACTGGTGACACAACCGCAACCTGGAAGTGCCCCAAATAAAAGAATATTACATTACATTTGAATTTACATAAATGAAAATATAAAACTCTCATCTCACAAAACCCCCCGGCTATTCGATCGCGATAATCCTACACATTATATCTCAGTAACACATAATATCTCATATCATCAACGTAAGTAAGTATGCATACCCCAATTGTCGTTGATGTATAGCAACGAAACCGGCGATATCTAACATACTACACTTACGGTCACAGAAAAGAAAGTGTAAAACTACAATATTTGGAATCCAGATTCTCTTTAGATATCATAAATGCGAAATATCACATATTTCGTATTTCATGCCTAAACTATATGAATTCCACATATTGTATCACATTCCAGACAAACAGACAGTATTAAAGTTTTCGAACGAACGATCAAGCACCCAAGATTCACTAAAGCTCAACACTTGAGCAGGGCTCAAAAATCCGGAGTGTGACACAGTAGTAGCGGTCCAGCCGTAGAAGGGTCAAGCCAACGCCTCACATGTGGCACGCCGTACTGCCCCAAACCCTAAGGTTCAAATGGCAGTTCGAGACGGTCACATAATCGAGTTAAGGTTTGTTGTCTTCTAGAGGGACCACCGCAAAAAGACTTGCACGTATCTCCAAAGTATTTAAACCCCGTGAATAGTAAGTAAATGATACTCGTTCAAACACTTCAATACTTTCTAATTTACCCGGAAAAGCTACGAAATGAAAGTCCCGATCGAATTGACGAGCCCAACACCATCTCTAGAATTTTTCAAAACCAAATACAGATTAAAAATATCCAAAATTTTATACAAGCAGATTCATGAATTACTGTACAAAACGTATCCATCAATTCATATATACGGCTGCGGAACCGCGGCCTAAGCAAGCTTAGGCCGCGTTTCCGCGGCGAGAATTACTGTTCACTGGAAAAATTTTGTACCGTAATCCTTATTTTTTCCTGCTGTATTTTTTACATATTTTTAATTCTGCAAAGTATCAAATTTTAGAAAATTTCCAGAGAGCACCCAAAAATACCGTATTTTTGTCCGATCGGGGTTTTCACTTCGTAAAAATGTCGCCTAATGTTCTAGGTCGGCTCTGATACCAATGTAAGGTTTGTTTAGCACCCTATGAAGAGTTTTAAAGCATCACATGACCCAAAGTTTTAATTTTTATGGTGCTAAACTAACATGCAAAGGGATCGATCCTAGAAAATTAGGGTTATAAAACATTAAGCTTGTAAAGATTAGGGTTTGAAGGCTACAATCTTTGTAGCTCCCCTTTGCTAGACTCCTTGGTGTCTTGGGTGTTGAATCGAGGTCCTCTTGAAGTTCCCTTGCGTCCACGACGATCCACCACGGAGTACTCCGTCCAAGCTCGCTACTTTGGAAAACCGAAGGAAACACTCTAATCAAGTTGGCTAGACTTGAGTAGAATGATGTTGTGGTTTGGAATCTCACTTCAAAAACCTTTCTTTAGTTGTATTTAACTCACTAGAAAAGACTAGAGAGGAAAAGATGAAGGAGGATGAAGATGGTGGCTAGTTTAAACAAGAGGTGTAAAAAGATAACCTTGAGTTAAAAAGAAAATGAAATATATATCACTATATATATTTATTTCCTTCTTAACTTCAACCATGATTAAAAGATGGATAGTTAGTTTAACTTGGGTTTTAAATGATAAAGAGAAGGATAACCATAGGTTAGTGGTAGTTGAGATAGGTTAGGTTAGAAGAAGAGTGTAGAATCAAGAATGATTATCCTTTTCTTTTTCATTTTACTTTAAAACCAAAATTAAATAATAATCCATTATTTAATCTATGGTGTGAGTCTTATATTGCCACCATTTCCATATGCAATCAACCATGATGGATGGGTGTATGTATGTATACATGTATGCACATCTACATGTGCATGAAACTAGAAAGGAAGAAAGAAACACATGCATGCATGCATACATCCATCAAACCCTAGAAAGGTTTCAAGTGAGAAAACTAATGGTTAGATGATAAATCAACACTTAATTTATCAATCCGGTCATATCTCATATGACCCCACCAAAAGCAGGCCACCCGATCAATGTTCGGTATCATATACGCACATTTCAATCGGGTGCAAGCGCATATCACATACGCGCACCACAACGTTTCGCCTGGACTGGGTAACTCCTTTGTGGGACTCTAAGACTCGTCAATACGCCGGCAGAGGGTAATGATCATATCAAGTACCCTCAAGCCGCAAGCGGTCAGCTAAACGTAACGGCCACCCGGGTATTGATCGATCAGAAGACAACAAGCGAACCTGCTACAACTCCCGTCGAGCCATCCGGCAACACTATCGTACAGTCCGGTCTCTTCGTCAGATATGCTGCATATCAAGCCTAGGGATGGTCATGTCGACCCCAATAACTCAATAAATCGTGCCGGTGAATGGTCTATAACAGATCGAGAAACTACTGATAACACTTATCAGCAAATCTCAGCAACCCTGGCCAGGGACTTGCTGTTATAACCAGTCGGGCACAGCACAGCGTCAACTCCCAATACCGGGAGAGACGAAACCCCTCCTATCGCTCATCGTCTTCGTGTGTCTCGGGACTGTACCCAACGGCCACCTGTTTGCACGACTCAGTAGAGCCGTGGTAGGATGGCAATCAAAGTACAGTGGGAGAACACACAAGACTCCATGACGATCACGGGTCTACAGACTAACCTGTACCAGTGTCACCTGAGAACTGCTATCCGACGATAGATATAATTCCATATAGGAGTTCTCAGTGAGTCCGTCCAGTGTACCCAGTCACCACTGAGCACCCGTATATGATCTTGATGTCAAACATCGATGAATGTGGGAACATCCATCGCCCATCGTATGGGTCTAGTATCATATACGCTAGTCTACTCTGGTATATCAATGCCCCGTCTCGATATACCTACGACTAGGGACGTTCCAGGATATGCTTATAGACTACAGATGTCCCACTAGTATGATCTCCATCATAATCAGAGTAGTCAAGCTGATATCCTCAGGGCTTTATCAGCATGTATGAATGAATAAAAGCATGATCAAATCAACATGTCAGATAAAGAAGAACCAGATAGCATACTATCATGTCGAGCAAGAATGCAAACTGAATATATATACATGTATAGATATATCCACTATCACATAATGGCCTCTAGGGCATACATATATCCAACAGCCTCATGATGATGGCTTTAGATCCACTTCTTTGTAGGGCAGGAAGCTACCCGATGTGGATGGACCAAGCAGTTATCTGCTCAGCGGCCTCGCGATGAGGGCTTTGGATCCAATTCTTTGTAGGGCAGGAAGCTACCCGATGTGGATGGACCGAGTAGGAATCTGCTCGGCGGCCTCGCGATGAGGGCTTTCTGAACTCCCTAGCTTCTCCTTGGGGCATCGTTCAACCTTCCGTGACCCATATAAGTAGGAATGGTGACCGTCACGAATGATATGTGGCAATCCTATATCGGGAAAGTACGATATTCCGTGATTTGCATCGTTGTGTGAGTAGATCTTGGTTGTTGGAAGATATTTTTTGAGGCTATAAATACCGAAGGTATATAGGTTTCTTCCTAATCTTGTGTTTCCTGAAGATGACCGGCCGCGTGTATACCATCAGGGAGATCGTTTCTCATGACGATGTATATTTTTATAATCTTGATCGTTTCGAGGAGACATACGAGGCGATGATAAGCGGCTTGGAGGTCTACTGTGGGCGCTTACTTCCCTGGCGATCTCCTCTCCTTCAAGTGCTAATCTACGCGATATGGAGGACTTCCCCGGGTCTGTACAACACCCTATCTCCGCAGTTAATGGATGAGGTGTTCGAAAAAATGCATGTGGTCCACGAGCTTGGTCTGATCTCGAAAAGCAGGCGGGACTACTCGGTAGACCTTCTTCTTGAGAGTTTTCAGCAAAGGTTGATCGTTGCGTCTTGCTCGACGGATGGGGACCCCGGCGAGTCCGTGGCTTGTAGGGTCCATAGGCACCGTCAGAGGGAGTGGGTGGAGGCTGCCTGGGATCGACTGGAGGAGCTTTCTTCTGAGTATCACCGACAATGTTTTCTAAATTCTCGCATTCCTCTTCTGTAATCATTGTAAGGCTGGGGAGCCCATAATACCTCCGAAATAAATAAATTTGTCTTCGGTTATGGTGTATTATCTCTTTCCTCTTTTCGGTACATTATATATATATATATATATATTTTTAACCCCGGAGTTTCGGAACCGAGGAAAGTAACAAAGGGCTGGAGCCCTGGGGTGGTGCAGAAGTCTCTTCTGTGATAAGACCCAGTTCGGAAGAATTAGTTAATGCTGAAAGGAATTACATTCTTTAAAAGAGAGTACATGCTTATTTATACAACTTAAGCTTTTCGGCGTTATAAGGCCGAGGAAAATTATGCCCCCAGCGTCCTGCAGGCGATATGCTCCACCGGGCAACGCTTCTGTTATGAGAAATGGTTCGTCCCACTTCGGAGAGAACTTATGCAGTCTCCCTCGGTCTATGAACTCGTTTCTTCGTAAGACTAAATCTCCCATCTTGAAGGACCGGTGTTTAACTCGGGCATTGTAGTAGCAAGCGGATTGCTGCTGATAGGCGGCTGCTCTGATTTGTGCTCGATCCCATTTTTCCAACAAGATGTCCAAGTTACTTCGGAGTGCCAAGGTGTTAGCTTCATCGTCAAAGTATTCAACCCTATAACTGGGCAGTCCAATTTCTGTGGGGACCATTGCCTCGGTTCCGTAGCAGAGGTAAAACGGGGTTTCTCCCGTGGGTGTCTTTTTTGACGTCCGCAACGCCCATAGCACCCGCGTTAGTTCCTCGACCCAGCTGCTTTGCCTTCCTTCCAAGCGGGCTCTGAGACTGTGAATGACGTCTCGGTTCACTATCTCGGCCTACCCGTTATATTGTAGATGTGCGACCGCGGAAAACTTCATCAATATGTGGTAGTCGCTGCAAAACTCTTTGACTTTATCGTTTTCGAAGTTGGTCCCATGGTCGGTAACTATGCACCTCGGGATTCCAAATCGGGAGATTATATTATTCTGTAGGAACTTTATCATAGAGGCGGCATCCGGTTTCCTGATGGGTACGGCCTCTATCCATTTCGTGAAGTAGTCCACAGCGACAAAGATGTATCTGTGTCTGCCCATACCGGTGGGGAGTTGGCCTACCATATCCATCTCTCATTGTGCGAACGGCTAAGGGGAACTGAGTGGCGTTAGTTAGGTGGCGGGGAGACGAGGTATGCTGCCGAAGAGTTTGGCAGTTCTTGTATCTTCTGACCAGCTTTCGGCATCCTGGTGTATTCTCAGCCAATAGTATCCTTGGAGCAGTGTCCTTTGGACTAGGGTACGGGCCACTTGATGCAATCCCCCGACCCCTTCGTGTATCTCTCGTAGAACGTAGTTTTCCTCGTGGGGGTCGACGCACCGGAGCAGAGGCTGAGAGTATGATTTCTTGTACAGGTTTCCATTGCTCCAGATGAAATGGCATTCTTTTGCCTGAAGCCGACAAGCTTCTCCTCGGTCTTCGAGAAGTACACCGTCCTTCAGGAATTCCACGAGGGGCTTTCTCCAATCTTGGCCTTCTTTTTTAGCTGTGTAGATTTGGAGTGTTACCTCTCCATCCTCTACGCTAGGTCGTGGTAAGACTTCGAAGAGAATATTTCTTTTATGGTTGGCCAAATAGAAAGAAGCGAGCTTACTCAATGTGTCGGACTGGGTGTTCAAGTTTCTGGGAATATGCTCCACTTGGACTTCATCGAAATTTTTCCGAAGCCTTTTCACCTCGGCCGGATATTTTATCATAAGTGGCTCTCGGGCCTCGAAATGCTCGGTTACTTGGCCGACGACTAGTGCGGAGTCGCTACGTACCCTGATGATCTTCAGCCCTACCCCGGAGGCAATTCGTACCCCTGCCAACAAAGCCTCGTATTCCACAGCGTTGTTTGACGCCCTAAAACTGAGCTTTAAAGAGTACTCCATTTCCGCCTCATCCGGGCCGCAGATGATTAGGCCAGCCCCGCTCCCCTCCTCTATGGAGGATCCGTCCATATAAAGTACCCAATCCGGGATGGGGTCGGGCACCTCCTCGACCGAGGGACGTGGTTCCGGGCCCCGCGCTGCCATTCCTTCTTTAGTGGGGATGGTGCATTCGACAACAAAATCTACTAAGACTTGTGCTTTGATGGCTTGTCTCGGGCGGCATTTGATGTCGAATTGAGACAATTCCCACCTCTATTCCTCCAGACGACCTGACGATTCGGGGGAGGCGAGAATAGACCCTAAAGGTCGCTCGGTGAGGATGAGAATTGTGTGCGCTTGGAAATAGTGTTGAAGTTTCCTAGAGGCGACGACAAGCGCTAGGACTATTTTCTCTATGGCCGGGTATCTAATTTCCGCATCCGTGAAAACATGGCTCACGTAGTAGAACGATCTCTATATGCCTTCGAATTCTCTGATGAGTACTGAGCCTGTAGCTTGGTTAGAGATGGCTAAATATAGCAACAGCTCATCACTCTCGACCGGTCGGGTGAGTAGCGGTGGGGTCGCTAGGTGCGCCTTGAGTTGTTCGAAAGCGCTCTGGCACTCCTCAGACCATTCAAACTTAGGAATTTTCCTTAGGGCCCCGAAAAACGGAGGCACTTCTTTCCGGATCTGGACATAAAGCGGCTCAGGGCGTCCACCCTCCCCGTGAGTCTCATGATATCGACATTGCTCTTGGGTGTTTCCATATTGAGGATGGCGCTGATCTTTTCTGGGTTTGCTTCGATTCCTCGGTGAGTGACCATGAACTCGAGGAACTTCCTACTGGCGACTCCGAACGCACAGTTAGATAGATTCAGCTTCATTTTGTACTTGAACAGGACGTCGAATGTCTCTCCGAGGTCTTTAGTGTGCCCGGCTGACAAGGTGGATTTTACGAGCATGTCGTCGACGTAGACTTCCATGTTTCTCCCAATCTGCGGTTTGAATAGCTTGTTGACAAGCCGCTGGTACGTGGCCCTAGCGTTCTTGAGTCCGAAAGGAATTACTTTGTAGCAGTAGACCCCCTGATTAGTGGTGAAGGCGGTAAGTTCTTCGTCGGCCGGGTTCATCCGGATCTGATTGTAACTGGAGAAAGCATCCATAAAGTTCAGTAGTTCATGGCTGGCCGAACTATCCACTAGCTGGTCTATCCGAGGAAGTGGATAGTTGTCTTTGGGGCAAGCCTTATTCAAGTCCATGAAATCGACGCACATGCGCCATTTCCCATTTTCCTTCTTGACCATGACCACATTTGCCAGCCAATCCGAGTAGTCCAGGTTTCTGATGAAATTGGCAGCGAGCAATTGATCCACCTCATCTTCTATCACCTTTTGTTTAACCGGCGCAAAACTTCTCTTCTTCTATCGGATAGGCCGGGCCTTCGGGTCGACCCTGAGCTTGTGGGAGATTACTTCAGGGTTAATCCCGGGCATGTCCGCTAGTGTCCAAGCGAATACATCCGAGTTATCTTGGAGGAACTGGATCAGGCCTTCACGGTGGTCCCTTGTCAAGAGAGAGCCGATCTGGACTGTCCAGCTATCGACTCCCTCTACGAGGGGGATTTCCGTCAACGCTTCCACCGGAGCACCTCGAACTTCCTTTTGGTCGTCGCGCGTATCTAAAGACCCCTAGAAGTCATGTGTGTCTTCAAAATCGCTGCCCTATTCTCCGGCGGGGGACGTCAAGGCGAGGCAAATCTTGGCGGTTTGCTGGTCCCCATAGGCCCAGCCTATCCCCCTTGATCCAAAGTGAATTTGAATGCAAGGTCATAAGTCGAGAGCTGAGCTCGGCGGACGTTAAGGGTAAGGCGTCCCAGGAGAACGTTATAGAATGACGAGACCTTAGCAACGAAGAAGTTCGCCGGTATGGTCTACATCTTGCCTCCTTCCCTAATGTTGAGGAGGAGGGTGACCGATTCCTCGACCGGGACGGAATGGTTGGTGAACCCAGAGAGGACATGGGAGGTCGGTTGAAGGTCGAATGAACCCAACCCCATACGTCGGAAACAGTCGTAGAACATGATGTCTGCCAAGCTCCCTGAATCGATCAATATTCTCTGGACCTCGTAACAGTGGACTCGGGCCGCTATCGCAATGGGGTCATTATGAGGAAGTGATATGCCGTGAAGGTCTTCATCGGTGAAGATGATCGAGTCACCCTTCCTGCACTTCTTGTGGGGTGGATCGCTTACCTCCTCGACTGGTAGTAGGCGGTGATTCCCCCACTTTCCCGAGCTGGATCCGCGGTAACGACCATGATTTGCTCGATGGTTAATTCCCGTGGAGGGGTTTGGTCCTTTTGCTCCCGCTCCGCCTACCGCTTGTCCCGTAGGCATTTTTCCAGGTGGCCGGAGCGGATCAACTCCTCGATGTAGTCACGGAGCTTCTTGCAGCTCTCGGTAGAGTGACCCTGTAACTTGTGATAGGCGCAGTACGGGCCGCGGAGATGCTTGCCCACTCTTTGGGTAACTGGTGGGAGCTTAAATAACCTCTCGCCCATAGCATCCTCCAATATCTCGGTCTGGGAAATGTTCAGAGGGGTGTACTCCTGGAACCTCAGGGAATAAGGTTTCGGACGATCGAATTTCTGTTTCTCTTCCCTGTCCCTCTTCTTTCGGTCTACTTGGTCGCCTCTGGGCAGGTTGGAGTTCACCTCAAACTCGAGTTGGATTTCTCGCTCGGTATATGGTTTCACTTCGGCCATGATCTTAGGTTGCGCCAATGCAAAATAGTGGAGCCACTCATTGTGCCTAAGACCAAACCTCAACACGGTGATAACTGTTTCGTCGCAGTGCTCGGGAACCTCCAAGAAGGTATTGTCTCCGCTCTTGACAGTGAACAGGTAGTCAACCGTCCTCTTCTGTCAAAGGTCGAGATGGAGCACGGCGCAAGCCCTCGGAACCAGTCCCGGCCAACTCGGATTAGGGTGGTGGGAAAAGCTCAGCATTGAGCCGCGTCCGAGTTGTCTTGAAAGCTCATGCCCGCTATAAATGCGTCCAAGTTGTCCTTCGGGTCGGACTTCCCGTCGAAGAGGGCCACTTTAGGCGGCTTGTTCCTGGATAAGACGCGCTCGGCCAGTAGCTTTTCTATAAAGGGCTTTATGAGTGAATTAGCGGAGTACTTTGCCCCTTCGCTAGACATATAGCCATCTCGTCATATGCCTTCAATTTTCTTTTCGAGGGCTTCGGTCCGGTGGTGGTACCCCGAGGATTCAGCACAGTCGGAGCGGCGGCTATCCCCGCTCCTGGACTTTGCGATGGTGCGGTTTCGATTCCGCTCTATCACATTTCTTAAATCCTTGGGCGAGGCCTTTCTCGAGTAGTCCCGATGTTCATCGTTTGCGCAACCTCGACGGGAGTGGGGGCATCGGTTGTGCTTGAAAGCAGGTGAACAAACCGATACCTCCTCGGGGGGTGTGAGCGCGCGGCGAGCGGCGGAGCGACGGCCTAGTCTTCCCTGAGATCGTGGTGTGGAGCTGTCCGGCGCCCAGCGGTTCATGGAATCATTTGCCGCATGTGGGTCATGGTTGCCGGAGTCGGCACGCCGGCGTTCAGTGACGCTGAGATGAGTGTGAGCGAGATCGAGGGCCTGAGCGTGCCTATCTGTCCTTTTGCGGACGTCATTATCCTGGGGAAGGGTAACCGCGGCCTGAGGGGTCGGGCTCGCCGCTTGAATGCGGACGAGCGCATCCACCATAGCTGTGAGTCTGTCGATCCGAGCAGATAAAGTGCCGATGAAGTTAGGAGAAGGAGTAGAACCGCTCCCGCCTCCGTTATGGAGGGTGGGCGGCTCGTATTAGAATCGTCGCGGTTGTCGCTCGCTATCGGGTCGAGAGCGGAAGATCAACTTTATGGGTGGAGAAGCTTCTGCGTTCCCACAGACGGCGCCAACTGATGGAGGTTGTGATCTCCTTCAGATGTTGTCCTCCATCGATCCGATTGCGAGCGGTTTGGATTTGGTTTGAGGGTTGAATTTGTGGATCCCAATGGGATGGTGTCAATGCCGAGCTACCTGCAGAGGAAGTCCTGGGGTAGGTGACCACCGTAGGACCCTCCGACGATCAAGTTAGTACCGAGGTATATAGGCAGGGTAGCGGCGTATTAGAATGAATTCGACTTACCTGAGTCGTCTGAAAGAGGAGTTTATATAGCGGTCGCATAGAGCGAGCCGGCGTGAGATCCTCGCCGTTCGTTACGCCCCTGTGTTAAGCCCGCATCAATGGCGGGATCCGTCCATTAATGGCGGAATATGCTCATTAATGGAGGGACGCACCGGCGTGAGACACGGAACGTGGGACGGCGGATATCTCGTATTGGCGAGATACACGGAGCCGTAGCAGGGGCGTTTGGGCTCCGCGCTCTCGGTTGATCGGGGAAGCCGAGAAAGCTCAGCTCGGTGGATGGCTCAGAGACGAGCCGGGAGGCCGAGAAAGCTCAGCCCTGCAACAGCTCGGAGACGAGCAAAGAGGCTAAGGAAGCTCGATTGTAGGATTGCTCGGAGGTGAGCCGTTGGCTGTTTGCTAGGTGAATATGGAAGGTACTCATGGGAGGTCTCCAAAAGATCAGATGCAACCTCAGAGATGAGGTGCCGTGGAATGTCCCCAATGCATTATATTTATTCCAGCTAGCTCCGTAGCCCCCAGAAATGTAGCGGGCTTACGTGAATGACACGTCATCCGCTACATGTCGGGATCTGAGGAATTCCCACTTATGAGCATCATCAAGACCTCTAACTCATTCATCAAGTGGAGTAAAAAATTATGGGTTCTTCGATCCATGAAAAATGTGATCACTTGAAGGACATGCTAGAGTATTCCAAATCATTTGAAATTTGAATCATAATCTCACAATAATATTTAGATCAAGATGGAAGGTTTGAATCAGTATAAAACATAGGGGTTTGGGTGTTTGAAAAATTGGCCTCAAAATAAGAAATGAGCCCGAACCTCATAGAATCAACCCCTTCCCCCCCCCCCCCTCTCTCTCTCTATATATATATATGAGAATAATGGAGGAAAGATGCTATAGGAGGGAATTTCCTCCTATGGCGTCGAAAAATTACGTCATCCATCATGTTTTCCGACGATCGGAATCCATCATCTTCATCGTTACCATCTAAGATGTGGGTACGCCAAATTTCATGTGATTCTACAAATTTTTCACCGCTGATTTAGCAATGTAAAAAGTTCTATTGTCGGTAAACCGTTAATTTTGAACCCACTAATTCAACGGTGAAAAAGTTGTAGAATCACATGAAATTTGGCATACCCACATCTTAGATGATAACGATGAAGATGATGGATTTCGATCGTCGGAAAACACGATGAAGGGCGTATTTTTTCGACGCCATAGGAGGAAATTCCCTCCTATGGCCTCTTTCCTACATTGTTCTCTCTCGATCTCTCTCTATCTCTATCTATATCTATATCTATATCTATATATATAAACAGACAATAGGTTTCCATCATTGCAAGTCAAAACAGTCAAGTTTTAAACAAAATATCAACGAAGAGGTGTTTGAAACAGTTTTAAAGATTTCAAAGGGTATCTACAAATACAAATATTAGAAATGCTATATACAAGAATAGAGGAGTAGCATTCTTACAATGAAAATGCAATGAAATTAGTTACTAAAGAAAAATTATCTCTACTTCTATAATTCAAAGTTCAAGGATGCAGCTCATTCCCCATCTTAAAAAAAGAGGTAAACCATCACAAAAAAAAACTCTTTTTTCTGCTGTCAAAAATCCCTTAGTCTTGAAACAGTAGTCAAAACCCCCATGGAAAATTTTTCTGCAATATCTACATAGTAACCTACTATATCTAATAAATTCATAAAATCTATTTAGATATCGCTGGTAGCAGTTTGGATATCACAGGCAACTGCTTAGATATCGCTGGATACTGCTTAAATATCGTAAAAAACTAGATATAGCAGACACCTACTAGATATCGTAAGAAACTATATATAGCAGACACCTACTAGATATCACAGGTAAGGGGTTTCTTGACAACTAAAGATTTTTCTTGGGGGTTTTGACTAACATTTCGAGGCCCGGTGTTTTTGACAACAGAGAAAAATGCTTGGGTGGTTTGGACAATTTTACCCTAAAAATGAATATAAATTAAGAATGAAAAACAAAACAAAAATGAATACCTCACATCAAAATATACATATCCAACTTTTTTAGATTTTAAATCTCCCTCTCCATCTCCTTTTTTTGTCTCTCTCTCAAATGTTAAATCTGTTCATGTCATCATTCTTCTTATCGAAAGTTTAAATTAGCTCAGGTGGTTCTCACTACTACAAATAAGGGTTGCCTCTACGGATTTATCCGTAGGGGCAACCCACTGCCCCTACGGATATCTGCGTAGGGACGAAAAAATACCCCGTAGGTGCAAAGGCCGCAGATGCAAGTTGAGACCCTGAACTTGCCCCTACGGGCAAATTCTTGCCCCTACGGATATATCTGTAGGTGTTGTTTCCCCTACGGATTACTCCGTAGAGGCAATCAAATCATATATGTATTTTTTTTTTTGAATATATTGTATGTACCTACGGATACAACCGCAGGTCCTTGTTCTACCCATACGGATATATCCGTAGGTAATATGTCGTAGGGGCAAAATATCAGGAAACCTGATATTTGGCCCCTACGGATAACTCCGTAGGGGATAGACAGTGGCCCCTACGGACATATCCGTAGGGGCACTCCCAACACCCTGCACTGAGATCAGGGGGGAAAATATCAGGTTTCCTGATAGTTTGCCCCTACGGATATGCCCGTAGGGGCAACATATATACCTACGGTTTAATCCGTAGGTACATATTGTCTGTATTTTTTTTTTAAAAATGGGCTGCTAGATTTTTTCCCGCCCTGTGCACAATACTATATACATCAATCAAATCATATATTGCAGTATTCATAATCACATCTCACGCATATATATAATATACAAAAGAAACCCAAAAACTGAATATGATATAAATACAAACCAATATCAATATCGTTTCAAAATGTAGTACAATGTGATATAAATAAATACATGTTTTAAAAAATAAGAACCAAAAAGCTACCCTAGTTCGGTCCAGCTCCACCTCTGAATAACGCGCGCCTGCTCCTCGGTCAATACACTATGCAATGCGTCGCGAGCGGGAGTCTGAGCGGCATGTGGAGCTGGCGATGTGATCTGCGCAGCCGCCGTCGAGGTAGTCGCTTGCGGAGCCGCGGTTGCCGGAGTCTGAGTGGGCGGTGGAGCTACAGGAGCTGTCTGCGGAACCGCAGCCGATGTAGTGACTTGCGGAGCCGCAGCCGAAGGAGATGCATGTGGAGGCTCGGCCGATCTACCCTGTCGCGTCTGGACATAACGTGTGTAAGAAGCGTGTAAGAACTGTGTATTATTCGAATTCGTTTCATTATTAAGTTATTTCGAAACCCTGTTTGGATATCTAGTTTGGAAAAGCGTTGTTTATTTTAATTACATATATATGTATGATTAATCAAACTTAAGTCTAAAACCAAATAAGCTCAAGCTACGTACTAATTATGGGTATGTTGATATGTATATAATATGAAATGATATTTTACTATAAAGTAGTATACATACCAGCATCTCCTTCAACTCCTAAACGGTGGCCCTCAAGCTATCCAGTTCCTGATGGACATGCCGGTCACTGGAGACGGAGGAAGTAACCGCCGGGGTGGAGTCCAACCTCATATGGGCCCTGCTAGGGCCCAATCCCCGGCCTCTCTCCCAACCTCCGTGGTGCCCTCCGTGTGCGGCGTCCAGAACTGGGGTCAGCAGCCTCGGATCGTTCTGTCCGGTAAAATCGATCCCCGAGGCCTGGGCCTGCTCAACCACCCGCTCCTACACCCACATTAAGCAGTAAAGTATAAGTATAAAATTTAAACTTGAACCTTCCAAAACTAAAATTTCAAATTTGGGTAGAAAAAATATTAACATTTACGCAGTACTCCTGGGTAGCGACGTCGGGATATCGAAGCTCGCCCGTGGCGGGATCTGTCGAGGTGCCGTGGACGGTAAGATATGCGGACAGCACGCTCGGTGTACCACCTGACGCCACGGTCCGAGATGTCTGCAATATTAGAAAGTAACTCTTAATATTAGAAATATTAGAGAATAACTGTTAATATTGCAGAATATTAGAGAATAACTCTTAATTTACCGATAACTCCATGGCTCGAGTAATGTTCCTCGAGCCACCTGTGTAAGTGGGGCGACCCCTCTTCGCCGACTTCCTGTTCTCCGTATTCTGAGCGGCCTGTTTCTGCACAACGCATTAACATTTAGTTTATAAATTATATCATAAATAATGAATTAAATTTAAAATACATACTTGTTTGCGTTCGGAGTCGAAATAAGCGCACAATAGAGGCCATGTCTCTACGTCGACTCTCGCAAACGCCGGAGTAGATAGGAGGGCCGCTCTCTCTGCCTCGGGGGTCGCTATCCACAGGGAGTAGCAGTCGGCCTTCAGCTCATTCTTGTTGTATCGGACCTTGGCCTGCATGTTCTTCATCAGGCCATTGTACAGAGCATGAAGGTCGAGCACCCTCCCCGGGTGATCAGGGTCGGCTACAGGTTGAAAATCGTAATCCAACTGAAAATACAAAAAAAAAACATTGTTATTAGATTGAAAGTGTTAATAATAAATATATTGGATAGATCAAATGAAAATATATATTAATACATACCCGAGCCTGATCAAAGACGAGGGCGAATGAGCGCTGGTGCTGCTCGCCCCACTCAACGTGAAGTGGATAGTTCTTCACGATCCGGCTCTCGTCCCCCAAATACCGGCCGAATCTCTCGGCATGAGAACCGGTATAGCGATAGTCAAAGGTAAAAAATAGGGGGAATGCTGCCTCCCCCCTAGCTCTATCAGGCCTCAGCCTATGGGACTGATTCGGGCCTCGAGTCCCCCTCTAGGGATGGAGAGGCCCTGCGTCTGCACGAAATATCAAGACAATCAATAATAAGACAAAGTTGTATTAAGAAATCAAGGTTAAACAAAAATTCAAGTGTGATATATACCTCCGGTGACTAGCGCCCGAGCCTGGGCCCGAGCAGCAGCACGAGCGGGACGATAGTTCCTCCGGTGAGGAACAACCGGGGTCCCGGACCCGGACGCATCCCCTCCAACTATAAAATAAACATCGACGCTAAATTTCCATGAAGTTCATATTTATTCTATAGAGCATATGTAAAATGAATAAATATTTTAAATTTATTCATACTAACCTGCAGACGATGCGGAGGGTATGGAAGCGGCAGGAGTGGCCCCTGTGGAAGGTGTGGACGCACCACCTATAATTAGACAATTAAAAATAGATTATATAAGTAATTGCAAAAAGAATGTGTAGATCAATAATATAACGTTCTAAATCAATATGCATGCACTATAGGATATATAAACATACCCGCAGGTGCGGTGGTGTCACCACCTACAGCTAGACAATAATAAAAATTGCTAAGTAAGAGCAAAAGGAATGTGTGTATTTATGATATAGCATTCTAAATCAATATACATACACTATATGATATATAAACATACCTGGAGGAGCGGGGGTGGCCTCTGTCCCAGATGTGGACGCATCACCAACAACTAGACAATCAAACATTGACAATATAAGTAATTTTGACATAAACATGCATGAATATCTGTAATATTACATTCAAAATGGATATGCGTGCAGTATACCTGGAGGTGTGGCCAAATCAACAAGGAAGGAGGCATCCGAAGGGGTCTCCGATCTGGGTGCAAGACCGGCCCTCTGAAGCTCCCTACGGTGCTCTCCG
Source organism: Agapanthus africanus (assembly GCA_030015575.1). Taxonomy (NCBI): domain Eukaryota; kingdom Viridiplantae; phylum Streptophyta; class Magnoliopsida; order Asparagales; family Amaryllidaceae; genus Agapanthus; species Agapanthus africanus. The sequence continues at coordinate 523,182,707 of CM057345.1, forward strand.
GGCGGCAGAACCGCTCTGCCTCTGCCTCTGCCTCTGCCGCGGCTGGAGCTCCTGCCGCCCCTCGCTGCTCCCGACATCATCATCAAATCTAGATAAACGGTTCGTGGACGCATTAGACAATCATTAAAAGTATTGACTATATATGATCTAGAGCGTAAAATGTGAAGTAATAATATAACATTACTGATAACCTTTTTCGTTTCGTGGGCGCATCATACATATCTACTTGGATTTCATCGTCGATGTCATTTCTAACCCACGTAACTTCATGATCGGTCGAAGACAACCCGTCCTTCGAAACAGACGGTCGGAGCACTTTAAGCCTTCTCTCTTCTTCGTCCTCATCGCTGTCCTCGTATTCTGGGACATCGTAGACATCTCTAGGTTTCCATCGGCATACAACACAAGTGAATGAAGGCGTTTGCTTTATACATTCTTAACTTGTCCACACGGGACAAATCTATGGGTTACCATACGATTGAATTTTCTCGTCGCGTAGACTATACGACGGTTGTTAGTATCGAGCTATATTGTCCGATATTTAACAACCTTCGTATAGTTCTAGGTCACGACGAGCATCGCACGTATGTTAACCGATAGACGGGGACTAAGTGGCGCTTTTAGTTTCATATATAGGTATCGATGGGAATATGAAGGTTTCATATTATCATCGAGTATCATATATTGGTTTTAACCTGAATATCTCGAGTCGCTCTCTAATTATGCGTTTGTTGTGCATTCGTGTTGTATGTGTAACATGATTTTAAACCATTGAGATCAAGATTGATAGAACTGATCATCCTACATTGCAATAGCATTCATCAACCAAAAACTATTATTGCAATGGTATACATCTATACCAATCAACAATTAAAACTACAAATATAGGATACTGATATCATAAAGCGTTATGAGACACGTCATCTGCCACGTGTCGTGATCATGGAAATCGCTAATATTGAGCATCATCAAGATTAGATTATGGTTTTGAAGCAAGTTATTGAGCATCTTGGATTGATTATCAAGTGTTGATTTTTATTTCAACACTTGACAGAATGAAAATCATAAATACAGTTGCAAAATGTGTTCCTCACCCCCATAAAGTGGATCTTAACAATCCAGACAAGACCATCATTGTTCAAATTGCCAAGGTAGACATAATCTCAGCAGTTATTTACGGTTGCTAGCTTGTATTGCTTGTTGCTATTCTTTTTTTTCCTTGCCCTTTCTTTCTTTCTTTTTTTTTTGGGATGGGGGGGTTGTGTTTGAAAGGTTTTAACCAACTCACTGCTATTTCTAGGCAATGCAGGAATATAACTAGTTTTATCCCCCAAAAGAAAGAGCTTCAGGCTTCATGCGTCAAGCGATGTGTATAATTATAGGATTTTCTTGCTAGCGGTTCATTTACAACTATTCTTTAGTCTATATGCCTAGCATCTGCTACTAGATATTACATCTTGCATCAACACCCCGCATGTTAAAATCAAAATCGATTATTTTTTTCTTGATCTTTTTCTGATTTTCTACCATCTGTGTCGAGTAAATTATGATTAACATTGTATTTGTCAACTAATCAGAAGAGCCATTCAACCAGCCCCACCGTAACCCTAACCCCAGCCCCACCGTAACCCTAACCCCAGCCCCACCCCAGCAGCAGCCGAACCCCAACCCTAACCCTACCCCGACCCCGACCCCGACCGCCACCGCGACCCCTGCCCAACCCCAACTCTCGCGCGCGCAACCCAGACCCAGCCATGAACCCTAAGCCCAAAATAATCCAAAAATGCTTTAATTTACCTCGAGATTTATACCTGAACGGCTGCTGGTGGGCTGGAGCGACGACGGTGGCGATTTGGCGACGAAACCGGCGGTGGCGACGAAACCGGCGGTGGCGACGACGGTGGCGACGGTGGCAACGACGGCGTGGCGATTTGGGGTTTTTTCTCGCGCGCGATTGAGAGAGAGAGAGAAAGTGAGCGTAGGCGATCGATCTGGCTTTATTTTAAAACGATATTTACTTGCCCCTACGGACATAACCGTAGGTCTTTTGTTTGCGGCTCCGTAGGGGCAAACACCAAATTAAGAATTAATATTTTTATTCTTGGACGTCTAGGGGCAACCTTTTATCCCTACGGATTAATCCGTAGGGCCAAGTTAAATCTGTCCCTACGGATATTGCCATCCGTAGGGACAACCTCCTATTTTACTAGTGTCTCAGCTCTCTATTGTACTCACATAGATAGATTTTTAATTTTCTTCACGTGCATTGAACATGAAGAAAACTGGGCAAGAATTGAGTAGAAAAGCATAAAGAGCTTCAATTGAGAATGAATTATGAGACAAGTAATATCATTTAATGCCAAAAATCCTAGGCAAGGGAATAGAAAAAGATGAAAAGGGACATGCTGGGACAGTGCAGGCCCATAACTGCAGTATTCATGTTACAGGCTTTAATGGGACCCAGCGGCTTTTTCTACACATAGCTCTTGAGTCCCACAGTACCCGCACACTGCAATTATAGGACTGCAGTATCCCAGCATATGCTCTTGATAGCCATAGAAAAATCTCAGCAGTGCCTTTTCAAGATGTCATCTTCAATATAGAGCAAGTAGCAGTGCAAGTGTGTTGGGGGGAGGGGGGGTGAGTGCAATAGTCACTAGTCAGTGACAAAGATGCGTGGGCGGCTAATGTGCGCCGATGATGATGACATTTTCCTGCACTACATTCTCATTCTTCCTTAGAGGCGGTTTTAATTGTTTGTTGCACGTGCGATTCACGTGAAAAAATTAATATTTTATACTGAATTTTGCATATATGAGCCATGGGGATGTATTTTTCAATGAGATAAATCAGGACGTGGAAGCTTTGAAATGTGTGTTTGAGAGAGGGGGATTTGAAATTTTGATAATCGGAGTTTATGATGTTTGTTTTATAGGAATGGGAATTGGAATTGGTTTCGCGAATAACAAGAAACTGTTCATGGGGTTCATAAACACTGAAATTCTTTTATATATAAATATGACAAGAAATTGTTCATGGGGTTCGAAAACACTGAAATTCTTTTATATATACATATAAAGAAATGAGAATTAGTTTTTTTAATAAATTGATATCAGCTTACGTCATCTATTTTGGAAATTCTAATTTCAAGTAGAGAAAATAGTTGTAAGAAACTCTCTCTAAGTAATTTACTACACAACATGGTTAAAGAGTGAGGAGCTCATCTCTTGAGTGGTCCCTAACCCTTCTCTCTTTTGTTCAGGAAATTGTTTAGGGGAGTTGTGCGTAAGCCCCTAAGCTCTTTTGTTCAGGAAATTGTTTAGGGTAGTTTCCGTACTTTTTGTTTCTCATTTTTCTTTTGGAAGTTGTGGCTAGGGCTAAAGTTAAGCTTTAAAAATTTAGGGGTTTAGGCTTGGGGCAGGGTTGAGGTTTTTTGCTTGATTTGTTGCTCAAATTTCCAACTAGTTTAATTTCTTTTTGGATTATTATTCTCAAACTACCTATTCACAGTGATTGGATTCTCCAATCTTTGAATTGGGTTATTTAGATGATTTTGGTTGTTGGTATGTTGGTTTTTTTTTCCCTAAGTTGTTTAACGTCCAACTTTTAATGAGGTAAGTAAAATTTTAGTTGATCCTATATTTATCAATCACTAATTCCCAAAACCCAATTCGTCTCTCTTTTTTGAACAGCTAAGCAACATAATATCCACAAACATAACTCATGTCAAACAAATGATGGAATATGAATTCCAAGCAGACAAGAGAAATGGAAATGTTGTGCTATACACCCAAATCCCTTTTTTGATTCCATGAGCCAAATGGCTAGATAGCATTCCCGGAACTTGTTGGCGGTTTTTATAAAACCTCAAGTTTTAAACCACTAGTTATATGTTATTTATTTTATTTATTAACAAATAATCTTAGTAGCCCAGTTAGTTTGTTAATATTTTGCTTCCCAACAGGTCAAGAGTTCAAATCTTGCCTAATACCCTTATAATTGATACTTAAGGTTGGGTCCGGTCTGGGCCGGTCTGGCCGTGGAACGGGATCGGGCTAATCGGGCTGAGACGCATTGAACACACAACACATAGCCCGTGGCTTAGTTGGCCGCGTACATGGTAGCCTATAGGTCGTCTAGTTGGTGCTTACGTGGCTGCATTGCGGGCTGATAGGTGTACATGGTTGTTGGGCTAGTAGGCGGTTTGAGTTGACTGTATTAGAGACTGTTGGGCTACCCATCAAATACTAGGCTCTGTAATTGATGAGGTTCTTAGGCTGTGTATCAACACTTTATATAAGGGGATCAAACCAGAAGGCTAAGGTTACAGACACACACACAGAGAGAGAGAGAGAGAGAGAGAGAGAGAGAGAATACACAGATTGTCCATCAAAGTCCATCAAAACCAGAAGAGAGCCCAGCCTGTGCACCAGAATCCGAGGAGGATCGTCCACCACGGCCAAATTTCAGAGTTGGTTGGTGCACACCAGAACTCCTGTTACTGTTATTGAGAGTAGTTCGTGATAAGAAAGCAATAAACTCAATCATTTTATTATGTGAATAATCATCTCAGTTTATATAATTCTAAATCAACTCAATGATAACAAACAATCCCAACGGTTTATCTAAACCGATAGATTCCCAACACATGAAATCATAACTAAAACTGTCTATAACAATTAAAATATCCAATACAACTATATGAATAAATTTCATATTCTAACAACCTCCCATAAGCTCATGGTGCTTAACCAAGAGTTTGAATAACACAGTCTGAATATGCAACCTACAGGAAACAAAGATGAAGAAAAACGGATCATATTATATCAAGCATGTTGGGTTGCCTAGCACGGCAGCAAGTTTTCAGGAGGTATCGTCCATGCCAATTTAAAAAATTTGCCGTTCTAGTAAATCCTAACCTTAGAATCACTACTAGAAAACCCGACGAAACATAATGTAAACACTTTACATCTAAAGTGAACAAGAAATACAACCTTTGTAGACCGGTCCTTCACTTCAATAGCTCTGTGTAGTAGTCCCTTCGCTGCGATCACGAACTCCCGGACTTTAAAGAGGCTCCCATAAAAAACGAACAAGCCTGTATCGAAGTTTTCGAGGCCGAAGATGATCTACGTCGAGGAGACACTAACCCAAGCTATTTCTTCACTAATGGTGAGATTAGTGAAGCAAACACCCTAAATTAAATGGCAAGTAGTAGAGGATGATGATGTAGGAAGTGGGCTCACTTTAGATATATTTTTCTCACACTAAATCTTCACTTAGAAAAAAAACCCTAGCAAGCCTTTTCTTTTGTTGAAGAAGAAAAGAAACTCATGAGAGAGTGAGATTAGAATTGCAACCATGGGTGAGTAAGTATCATGCCTAACTCAGGTAGAGAATAAACTAAGGTCAATGGTTAAGGTTGGGTTAACAAATATTTTAAGGAATGACAAAAGAGTGGACTTGGTCAATGTTCTACAAGCTTCATCCAAGCTTGAAACATTAACTAAGTCTTCACTATTTTGTGATAACTTAAGTGATAAATATCAAATCCTAGATTTAACCCTAGTATGGTATAAGTCTCATACATTCATGTTGCAAGTGTAACCTAGCATGACACAACAATATATATCGCATATATATTTTGTGTGCAAATAGAAAACAATACATATATCACATATATGTAAAGTGTATCAAATGTGAGAAAAGAAATTTTAAGTGAGCTAATACTAGTTAATGTAATATAATATATCAAATATATAATTATACATTAAATTATTAAATTAACTTTTGATTTAATAATCCGGTTATATTACATATAACCGACTAATATCAAATGCAACAACTTATCGAATCAACACTTGATCTGATAACCCGGCTATATCACATATACCCGACCAATTTCACAAGTCGCGAGAATAGAATGCGGTATCACATACTCGCATTAATCTTGGTCCCGCACATATCACATATGTGCTCATACTCCGTTTCGTTTGAGCCAGGAAAGCACTGTGTAGGACTCTAAAGACTCGTCAATACGCCGGCAGTAGGTGATGATCATATCAAACAACCACAACCCGCAAGCGGTCTGCTAAACGTAACGGACACCCGGGTATTGAGCGATCATAAGATCAACAAGCAAGCCTGCTCGTACTCCTGCAAATCCAATCAGTAACACTACCGTACAGTCCGGTCTCTTCGTCAGATATGTCGCATATCACAGCCTGGGGTGGTATAACGTCAGACCCCAATAGCTTGATAAGTCATGCCGATGCAAGGTCCATAACAGTTCGAGAAACTACTGGTAACACTTACCAGTAAATCTCAGCAACCCTGTCCAGGGATTTTCTGTTATGGCCAATCGAGCATAGCGCAACATTAACTCCCAATACCGGGAGAGACGAAACCCATCTTATCGCTCATTGCCTCCATATGACTCGGGACTGTACCCAAAAACCACCTTTTGCATGATCTCTTGACCGTGGTATGGTGGAAATCAAAGCACAGTGGGAATCACACAAGACTCTATGACGATCTCGGGTCTACAGACTAACCTGTACCAGTGTCACCAGAGAACTGCTATCCGATGATAGGTATAATACCATTTAGGAGTTCTCGGCGAGTACGTTCAGTGTATCCAGTCTCCACTGAGCACCCATATACCTTCTCTGATGTCAAACACCAATGGATGTGGGATCATCCATCGCCCATCATATGGGTCGAGAAGCATATACGCTAGTCTACTCTGGAGTATCAATACCCTATCTCGATACTCCCATGACTAGGAACATTTGAAGGATGAACTTACCGACTACCCTGTCCCCACTAGTATGATCTGCATCATAATCCTGGTAGTCAAGTACTCATCCGAAGGGCTTTATCAACATGTAATAAAGAGACAAGAAGTGTACATGTTAAGATAAAGAGCAACCAGATAGCATACTATCATGTCGAGCAAGAAAGTCCTCCCTATATATGTCCAAGCATCCACTACAATATACATCACATGTACAGTAATGGCCTCTAGAGCATACATATAACTAACAATCTCCCACTTGCACTAAGGCCATCTGTTGTAGTATCCTATACCTAACAATATAGCAGTGGTTGTAGTATCCCATACTCAACCATCCCATAGAAGTCTTTCTAGGGGTAAGGCCTTTGTGAGTGGATCCGCTATGTTATCCTTCGTGTCTACTCTCCTGACCTCAATCCCTTGGAGATCATCCATCTCCCTGATCAGGTGATACTTGCCTCAGAATATGTATGGAACGTTGATGGGACCTTCGTTCCTAGGCCAAAACCACAACTCCATTGTTGTCACAATAACAGTTATTGGACGCTCAATGGTAGGAACATTGTTCATCTCATGAACAAGAAATGTCCAGACAGCCACTTTGGCAGCATCATTGGTAGCAATGTATTCAGCATTTATCGTCTAGTATGTCACGGTATCTAGCTTGGAACTCTAATAACATATCGTCCCTACACTGAGGGTTAAGACAATGCCTGTGACTGACTCTCAGTTGACCTTATCACTCTGGGAGCTAGAACCAAGAACTTTCTTTTAGTGCTTCTCAAGTACATAAGAATATCCTTCACGGCTTTCCAGTGATTCTCTCAAGATCCGATTGATTCCTGATCACTACACCTAGTGAGTCATCTACATCTGGTCTGGTATATAACATCGCATACTCTGATAGAGCCTACTGCCGAAGCATAGGGTATCTCTTGCACGCGAGCTCTATCTAAATCAGTCTTAGAAGATATCTTTTTGGAGAGAGTGATCCATGAGTAGGTGGGCGAACCGCTACGCTTAGAATCATCCATACTAAACACCTTTAGTATGGTGTTAATGTATCTGGATTTAGGACACTCCCAACATCCACTTAGATCTATCACCATAGATCATAATCCACAAGATATAGTAGGTATCATCCAAATCTTCTATTGAGAATCCCCGTGATAAGAGGAGCTTGACCGAGTATAGCATAGGAAACCCTTTTCTATCAAGAGTATGTCATCTACGTACAATACGTGTAAGACAAGCTCACTCTCTACAACCTTCTTGTATATACAAGGTTCATCTACCATTTTGATGAAGTCAAACTCTTTGACTGTCACATCAAAACAGATGTTCCAACTCCGTGATGCTTGTATTGATCCTGATGGACTTGAGCATAGCTTTGAAAGTCTCAACTTTTCCATTTACACCAAGAAACTTCTCAAGATCCGTTTGCTCCTAATGGGTTTTACCCCTTCAGGTACAACAGTCAAAGTCATACTTTGTTGGTGTACATAGATTCCATCATTGATCGCATAGCATCCAGCCAATTCACAGAGTTTCCACTCGTGATGGCTTGCCTGAACCTAGTTGGGCCATCATCTACCATGATGCAATCCTCGCTCCCACTGTCACCAAGAATACCGTAGTATCTCTCAAGTGGATGAGGAACCCTACCAGATTCGCGGAGAGGCTAGGGTTCGTTGGAGACTACTGAATCCTTTGGTTTCACCAAATCATTAGCTGTTAGTTTGTCTAGCTGGAACTCCTTCCAGTTCTACCTCATGTCCACTAATTTCTTCACAAGAAATTCCTTTGCTAAAAAGGTGGCATGCTGAGAAACAAAACACCTTTTGCTCCTCAGAGTCGTAGAAGATATTCCCTTGCGAATGTTCGGGATATCCTAACAGACTTATACAGAACTGACCTTTCCTCGAGCTTGTCCGGATTCTGCCTTTCAACATAGGCCGGACAACCCCATATCTTAACTCGTTTAAGACATGGTCTCTTCCCACACCATATCTCATATGTAGTGGTAGTCCCTGATTTGGACGAAGCCCCATTCAATAGGTATGCAGCTTCTCAAGTGCATAACTCCAAAAGAAAACATGTAACTCAGCAGTACTCATCATAGAGTGCACCATATGTCATAGGGTGCGATAACTCCACCCCGATACACCGTTGTGCTGTAGTGTATTCGAAGGAGTAAGCTGAGAGAGAATCACATTCTCCTTTAAATAATCCAGAAACTCCATGCCCAAGTATTCTCCTCCTCGATCACATAGAAGGACTTTAACACTTCTACCCTTCTGGTTCTTAACTTCAAGTTTATATTCCTTGAATTTCTCAAAAGTTTCAGACTCATGTTTCAACAGGAACACATGTCCGAATCTTGAGAGATAGTCGATGAATGTAATGAAGAATCAAGAACCAATTTTGGCATTTGTAGACATAGGACCGTATACATCATCATGTACGTGTCCCAAGAGTTCACCAACTCTTTCTCTGTTTCCAGTAAACGGAGCATCGGTCATTTTACCTTTGAGACAAGACTGGCAAGTATCATAAGAGGAAAATTCGAACAGATTCTCATATTCATCCTTATGTAACTTAGCTGGTCGTGTCGTATTGATACGACCTAGTCTGCAATGCCCCAAGAAGGATTCGTTCATTTCTGAACTACTCCTCTTGTGTATGTTCTATACTTTGAACTGTGGTTTGATTTAGAACGTATATGTTATTATATAACGTGCCTGATCGAATCAACTCTTGATTCAGAAAAATGTTCACAACATTAGCCTCCAATACAGAATTATATCATTCTTTAACTTAGTAAAGAACATGATGTAATGTTGTATATCAAGTTCGGTATGTAATAACATTTGTTCAGAATCAGTGTATTAATACAAGGTGATATCTGCCAACTAACTTGACTACAACAATTGCACCATTCTCTAACTCTTAGAGACATATCATCCTTTCTCAGTTCTCTACCTATCTGTAGCCCATGTTACTCTTATATATGTGGGATCCTGATCCGGTATCTCATACATAGAACGTGGAGGATACTGAGAAACAGTTCTTCGTAATCGAACACACCCGAAGAATATACATCAACATGCACTTTCTTCGATTGGGTCGCGTGGAAATCCGGATATTCCCCTCTTTCCTGCTCGGACTTATAACAATTATAAGTGGAGCGGAACTAACGTTCCCTAACTCAGTATAATAAGTAGGTTTGGTCAATTCATCCATTTTATTATCTTGATTAAGGCGTGATATGGTCGCTACCAGGAGAGAAAGAGAAGAAAACACTCTGCGTGCGTTCTTGCAGGATTAGATTGGTTATTAATTTATCTAATCAGGATGGCTCCCACTGTTCTAGTCAAATCTACCTTCAAATCATAAAAGGTAAGACTAACTGGGATTAATTATACCCTACAAGTTCGCCAATCTTTCAGCCAGGCCAGTGTCGGTACTTTGAGGGAGGTTCCCCGTTCTTTCGCACGGACCTAATTAAAATAAACCTCGTTTTTCCAGGGGCGTAACCCCGTTAACACCTTTCTAGATACCTACTTGATCGGCTAATTGTAATGTGTAAAATTCTCCCAGGAGTAACTCTTACTCGCAGTGGGTATCGGGATCCAACTATCTCATAGAAGGTATGCAATCTCATTGCAAATTTCAACACTTGAAATTCCCGATAATGTTTTACCTCTAGCGTCCTATGACCTTGACGCAGGACAACAAGCCATAGTCCGCTAGTCAAGTTCTACCCGTACATTTCATGATTGAATTAAACCCATCCGCACGACCCTTGACGCAGACCAACAAAGTCGCACGACTACCCTAATCCAATCGCATCGTATGCTGCAGATAAGCACTAGTTAGCTACCGCACACTACGCCTTGACGCAGGCCAACAAACGTAGCACGAATACTAAGTAGTACTTTTCTGAAATGACGGAAGGCTACGACAGGTTTTTAAGAAAATCCTTTGCGTAATGAACTTGATCTCGTTTTAGAATCGAGTGATTTTGAAAAGGAGTGTTTTTTAGGCTTTTACTAGTTTGGGTAAAGAGGTCACTCCCGGTGAAGAGATCTCGGCTCTTTTCTTATCGAATAAGGTGCAGGATATTTCACAAATACCACTATGCAAAGCAAAAACTATAGAAACAATCAAAAGACAAACCGTGTGGGTTGTAGCGTCTGCTAGTTTCGCTAAAGAGGCCACTCCCAGTGAAGGGATCTCGGCTCTTTCCTTATCGAATAATGTGCTGGCTATTCTACAAGGAATACCGCTATGCAAAGCAAGAACTAGAGCTACCAGTTTTTAAAACAAGTTTCTACAACACCTTTAGGTTTCTTTTTCTTTCATTAATCTCATTAATGAAGTCCCATCTGTTATGCTTCCAAAGCATCACATTAGAAAGGAAAGCAACAATATTTATTATATCTCATATATATAATATAGGCATTCGTCTTAGAACATATCAAGTGATCACATCACAGAATATCAGCAGCAGAAGAATCACATAAGAAATATTGGATATACTAGGAATTCCGAGTTTTATTTAAGCCAGTAAAAACGCGGATTCCACGGTCGTGATGAATAGCCAAACCCACATCCCTAGACCCCTACGAGAGTGGCAAGCAACCCTCCTAATTCTAGAGTTAGAAGACCCAGTCTCGACTCCTCGAGATGGTCTCCCACTGGACCCAAGAACCCGGTTACTTGTGCTTCCCGCCTTGGGTGTATCCTAATGCGGAAAAGTAAATAATATGCATCAATGGTGACATCATCCTCAACCCGGAAGTGCCCCAATAAAAGAATATTATATACAATGAATTTTACATGAATGAAAATAAAAACCCTCATTTCACATAAAATCCCCGGCTATTCAAAACACGACGATCCAATATAACATATCACAGCAACACATAATATCACATGTCATCAACATAAGTAAATAAGCATATCCCAATTGTCATTGGCATATAGCAACGAAACCGGCAATACACCACATATTACACTTATGGTCGCAGAAAAGAAAGTGAAAAACTACAACAGTTGGAATCCGCAACCACCTTAGACATCATAAACCCAATGTATCACATACTTTGGATTTCATGCCTAACCAAATGAATTTCTCAGACATCACATGCCTAACAATTATAAATCACGCATTTTAGTCTTGATATTGAAAACACTTTCCAATAACCTGTCGGGTAATTCAACAAGATTCCCGATAACCAGATCCAATGCTCGTCGGAAACTTTAGTAGACGGCCGCACCCCCTGATGCAGTCGACGAAGTGCAATAAAGCGAAACATCGCGGCCGCGAGCACCCGAACGGATGCTTTTAGTAACGGGGTTCTCCTACAGTCACTTGGTCGGGGCTATGGGGCGTGGCTATCTAGTAAGGTTACCCGGTGAGTATCCGCGTACACTACTTAATTGCGACGGACTTTTGATCCACATCAAAATTCCGTGGCAACCGATCAAATGAGACTAAACTGCTAGATTTATAAAATTCAAACTAGTTATCTCATAACCAATTATGTGGATTCCAAATATTGTATCACAATCATAGATAGCTAAACGAAGTTAAACTTTTTGATCGAATAATCAAGCACCCAAAATTTCCCAATAAGCTCAACACTTGAGCGGAGTTCAAAAAGTACCCAGAAACTGCCACAGCTCCTATGAACCAGCCGTAGAAGGGTCAACCAATGCCTCACATGTTGCACCGCTGAACTACCACAATCCTTAGGGTTTGATGGCGGTTCTGACGGTCACATAATCGAGTTAGGGTTTCGTTCTTCTAGAGGGTCCACAGAATCGCTTGCAAGTTTTTCTGAAAATTTTAAACTCGGAAAAATCCAACTCTTGGAAAAATTTCCAGCGGGGAAAAATTGGGTTATTGATATCCGTTCGAACTTTTTAATATCGTCTAAATAACACGAATACATGTTAGAATTACGATTACGAAACACTCCAAGTTGCTTTTACAGAAAGTTAACATCACATGAAAATTTAGCAAAAACAAACGACACCTAAAACACCAAAACCCAGAGACTGGAACACACAAAAAATTTGATCCCAGACTTCACTAAAAAACCGAGCAGCTCAGTGTTCCCCGCCGAAAACACGGAGACGCGACCGCGTAGGTCCGTCTTGCCTTAATTTCGGGGCAGATGCTAATTGGTGCTATCCGTCCACCTCGCCGAAGATGCCAAGTTGATTTATGGCACCATGTATCGAAAGTTTAAACAGATGCGGCCGATATAGCAGACTTCATTAGATTCCACCTCGTTTGAGGGATTTTTGGGGACGTTCTTCCCTGCAGGAGCAAGACCCTGCAGTTAATTACGCTACCGCATCGCGGTAACAACTTTCTCCTTCTCCAGATGGTCACTTCATGTCGTGGGTGTTTGTTTTATGTTTGGTTGCCCGTGGATTGCATACGGAGACTAATTTATATTGTCGCCAGTAGGGCGTGGACTAGTCCAAATCCGTATCTTCTTAGATTTGGGTTTGGGGGTTGGGTTTAAGGATACGTTAGCCTCATTTGAGACTAAGATCAACTTAAACATTTGTTAAGGATACGTTAATCTAATTTTAGACTAAGATCAACTTAATGGGATCATTTAGATCCAACAAAAGAGCATTTGGACTCTATTGTTTAGTTTAGGGACATTGCGGTCGATTAGTTTAAGGACATTATGGTACATTGTTAGTTTAAGGACATCTCGGTCCAATGTTAGTTTAAAGACATCGCGGTCAAGGTTAAGGACATCATAGTCTGTAAGTTTAAAGACCTCACAGTCAAGGTTAAGGACATCATAGTCCGTGAGTTTAAAGACCTCACAGTTAAGGTTAAGGACATCATAGTTCATGAAATGTATGGTTGTCGGGACCCGTCACCTCTCTGAAGACGTTGAAGGATTACAATGACAAATATCAAAGGAGTGAGGAGATGTACCCTCGAACCAAAGTGTAGGGTTCCTAGACACACTAATGAGGTCTCACAACAGATCGAACATGCCCAATTCAAATTTTTTCATGTGCCTACAAACCCTAATACGGATCGTTAACTAGATGATAAGGCGATGCAATGCGAGTTAACAACTTTAACGAAGAGGAAAGTGATTACAACCTTTGTAGATCCGGTCCTCCACCTCTCTAGCTCCGTGATGACGTCCCTCCACTATACCTATCGGAATCCGGACTCTGGTGATGGTTTCGTCGGAGAAATGATCGGGCTAGGTCGTCGACTTCGATGCCGAAGATGATCTACGTCGAGGCAACTCAAGATCAAGCTCCACCTTCACCAAGTCATGAGACTTGTGAAGAAAACACCCTATACTACTTGGCAAGTGGTAGAGGATGAAGAAATAGGAAGTGGGTTCACTTTAGAATTGGATTTCTCACTCTTTTTCTCATTTCACCATTGAAGCTAGCAAGCTTTTTGAAGCTTGATGAAGATGATGAAGATGAAAGAATAAAAGGATTAAGTTAAAAAGAAAATCCCATTCATTCTTATCATAAGGCAACCTTGGTTAAGTGTAAAGAATGAACTAGGGTTAGTTGAATGGTTAGGTTAAGGCAAAGAAACAAAATGGTCAAAACTTCAAAGCTTCATGAAGTTTCAATAAAAAACAAAAGAAGCCACCCTTTTGTTTCTTGCCTTAAAATGAATAAAAGAATAAATAAATAAGTAAATCAAAACCCTAACCATTAACATAACCATGGTTTAATCATACACACCCAAGTTTGCATGTATCATCAAACATGATATAAACTAGTGCACAAAACTATATCATATATACAATGTGCACATCAAGTGAGAAAATCCTTTTTCAAGTGAACCAATACTAGTTAATGTAAAGTAATATATCAAATATATAATTATACATTAAATCATTAAATCAACACTTGATTCAATGATCCGGTCATGTCGCATATAACCGACTAGTATCCAATGTATCGACTTATCGAATTAATCTTCGATTCGATAACTAGGTTATATCGCATACAACCAATCGATATATTCATCGCAAGAATAGAATACGGTATCACATACACACATTATTCTTGGTCCCGCACATATTTCATATGCGCTCCTATTTCGTTTCGCTTGAGCCAGGAAACCTCTGTGTAGGACTCTAAAGACTTGTCAATACGCCGGCAGCAGATGATGATCATATCAAACACCCACAAGCCGCAAGCTGTCTGTTAAACGTAACGGCCACCCAGGTATTGAGCGATCAGAAGATCGACGAGCAAGCCCGCTCACACTCCTGTGAATCCAACCAGTAACACTTACCGTACAGTCCGGTCTGTTCGTCTGATATGTCGCATATCTCGCCTAGGGGTGGTAAACGTCAGACCCCAATAGCTTGATAAGTCATGCTGACGTGAGGTCCATAACATGTGTGAAACTACTGATAACACTTACCAGTAGATCACTGCAACCCTGGCCAGGGATTTCCAGTTATGGCCAGTCGAGCATAGCGCAACATCAACCCCCAATACCGGGAGAGACGAATCCCCTCCTATCGCTCATTGCCTCCATGTGAATCGGGACTATACCCAAAAACCACCTGTTTGCACGACTCAGTAGAGCCGTGGTAGGGTGGAAATCAAAGCACAGTGGGAGACACACAAGACTCTATGACGATCTCGGGTCAACAGACTAAGCTGTACCAGTGTCACCAGAGAACTTCCATCTGACGTGAGGTATAATACCATCTGGGAGTTCTTGGCGAGTCCGTTCAGTGTACCCAGTCTCCACTGAGCACCCGCATACCATCTCTGATGTCAAACACTAATGGATATGGGATCATCCATCGCCCATCACATGGGTCGAGAAGATATACGCCAGTCTACTTTAGAATATCGATGCCCCGTCTCGATATTCCCACGACTAGGAACATTGAAGGATGTACTCATTGACTACCCAGGCCCCACTAGTATGATCTGCATCATAGTCCTGGAAGTCGAGTACACATCCTAAGGGCTTTATCAACATGTAACAGAGAGACAGAAAGTATACATGTTAAGATAAAGAGCAACCAGATAGCGTACTATCATGTCGAGCAAGAAAGTCCTACCTATATATGTCCCAGCATCCATTACAATATACATCCAATGCACAGTAATGGCCTCTAGGGCATACATATAACTAACAATCTCCCACTTGCACTAGGGCCATCTGTAGCAGTAGTTGCAGTATCATATACTCAACCATCCCATATAAGTCTCTCTCTGGGGAAAAGAATTTGTGAGTGGATCCACCGTATTGTCCTCTGAGTCTACTCTCCTACCCACGATCACCCTGGAGATCATCTATCTCCATGATCAGGTGATGCTGCCTCAGAATATGTCTGTGTCACTGATGGGACCAGGGTTCCTGGGCCAAAGCCATACTTCCATTGTCACACAATGGTGGGAACCTAGTTCATCTTATGAACCAATATACACCCAAACTGCCTCTTTGGTAGTATCTTTAATAGCGATGTTACCAGCCTTTATCGTCTAGTTTGCCACGGTATCTAGCTTGGAACTCTTCCAACATACCATCCCTTTACTGAGGGTAAAGACAATGCCTGTGACTGACACTCAGTCGTCCTTATCACCCTGGAACCTTCCAGTGATTCACCTTTATCCTATTTGGAGAATCCTTGTGATAAGAGGAGATTGACCGTTCGTAGCATAGGAAACCCCTTTCCTATCAAGAGTATGTCATCCACGTACTCTACGAGGATCATCACCATACTCCATACTACCTTTTTGTACATACAAGGTTCATCTACTATTTTGATGAAGTCAAACTTTTTGACTACCACATCAAAACAGACGTTCCAACTCCGCGATATCTGCTTTATTCTGTAAAGCAACTTGCACACGTTTCTGCTGCTCCCACTGTCTACGAGGCCCTCTGGCTGTGTACTTATAGACGTTCTTTTCTAAATTAGTATTTAGAAAAGCAGTCATGACACCCAACCACCAGATATCGTAGTCATGGTATGTAGCAATGGCAAGTAGGATCTGGATGGATTTAAGCATAGTCCCTGGAAAGGTTTCATCATTATCCATGCCTGGTTGATGACGAAAATGTTTAACAAGTCTAGCTTTGAAAGTCTCAACTTTTCCATCTACACCAAGTAATCTTCTCAAGATATACTTGCTCCTGATGGGGATTTAACCCTTCAGATATAGCAACCAAAGTCCATACTTTGTTGGTGTACATGGATTCCATCTCTGATCGCTAAGCATCCAGCCATTCTTACAGAGTCCCTACTCTCGATGGCCTGCTCGAAACTAGTTGGGTCATCATCTCATGATGCATTCCTCGCTCCCACTGTCATCGAGAAACCGAGGTATCTCTCAGGCGGATGAGGAACCCTACCAGATCGGCGGAGAGGCTGAGGTTTGTCGGGAACTATTGAATCCTTTGGTTCTGTCAAATCATCAGCTGCAGTTTTGTATAGCTGGAACCTTTCCAATTCTACAGAACTGACCTTGCCTCGATCTTGTCCGGATTTTGCTTTAGGCATAGGCCGGACAATCCCAAATCTTAACTTACTTAAGAGATAGGCTCTTCCCATACCATATCTTATATGGAGTGGTAGACACTGATTTGATTCGAACCTAATTCAATAGGTATGCAGCTTCTCAAGTGCACAACCCCAAAAGGAAATAGGTAACTCAGTAATACTCATCATAGAGCACACCATATCTAATATTGTGCGATTGCTCCGCCCCGATACACCGTTATGCTGTGGTGTATTCAGAGGAGTAATACTGAGAGAGAATCTCATTTTCTTTTAGAATAGTCCAGGAATGCCATGCACAAGTATTCTCCTCCCTGATCTTATCATAGGACATAATACTTATACCCGTATTGGTTCTCTACTTCTAGCTTATATTCTGTGAATATCTCAAAAGATTCAGACTTGTGTTTCAACAGGAACATATGTCTGAATCTTGAGAGATTATCAGAGAACGTAATAAAGTATAAAGAACCAATCCTGGCATGTGTAGATAGGAGACCTTACATACATCATCATGTATCAGTCCCAAGAGTTTACTAACTCTTTCTCTGTTTCCATTAAACGGAGCTATGGTCATTTAATCTTTGTGACATGACTGGCAAGTTTCATAAGATATAAATTCAAACTGATTTAAATATGCATCTAAAATGTAACTTCAGCCAGTCGGGTCGCATTGATATGACTTAGTCTACAATGCTTCAAGAATGATTCGTTCATTTCTGAACTCTTCCGCTTGTGTGTGTTCTGTATACTAGGAACTGTAGTTTGATTTAGAACATCAATCCTTTTAGATAACGTGCCTGAACCGATCAACTTTTGATATAGGAAATGTTCAAAACATTATCCATCAATACAAAATTTTATCATTTCTTTACTAATAAATAGACGGATATGATTTTGTATATCAGGTTCGATATCTAATAGCATTTGTTCAGAATCAATGTATTGGTAATACAGGGTGACAGTGACCAACAGACTTGGCTGCAACACTTGCCCCGTTTTCTGTCTCATGAAACTTATCACCCATTCTCAGTTTTCTACCTTTCTGTAGCCCTATGTAACAGATTACATATCTGGGATCCTGATCCGGTATCAAATACCCAGGATGCAGAGGATACTGAGAAACAGTTCTTTGTAATGAACACACCCGAAGGAGATGCATCATATGCACTTTCTTCGTTTGGGCGGCATAGGAATTCTGGTATTCCCCTATTTCCTGCTCTGCCTTATAACAATTATAAGTTGGAGCGGGACCAACATTCCCCAGCTCAGTATAACAAGCGGGTTCGGTCAATACATCCATATTATTATCTTGATTAAGGCGTGATATGGTCGCTACCTGGAGAGAGAGAGAAGAAAACACTCTGCGTGCGCTCTTGCAAGATTAGATTGGTTATATATTTTATCTAATCAAGATGGCTCCCACTGTTTTTATCAAATCTTCCTTCAAACCTTAAAAGGAAAGACTATCCGGGATTAATTACACTCTACAAGTTCGCCAATCTTTCAGCCAGGCCAGTGTCGGTACTTTAAGGGAGGTTCCCCGTGCTTTCGCACGGACCTAATTACAGTAAAC
This sequence comes from Agapanthus africanus, assembly GCA_030015575.1. Lineage (NCBI taxonomy): Eukaryota > Viridiplantae > Streptophyta > Magnoliopsida > Asparagales > Amaryllidaceae > Agapanthus > Agapanthus africanus. The sequence goes on from CM057345.1 coordinate 523,201,626, forward strand.
CTCGTTTTCCCAGAAGCGTAACCCCGTTGACACCTTTCTAGACACCTACTTGATCGGCTAATTGTAAAGTGCAAAACTCTCCCAGGAGTAACAATTACTCGCAGTGGGTATCGGGATCCAACTATCATATAGAAGGTATGCAATCTCATTGCAAGTTTCAACACTTGAAACTCCCGATAATGGTTTTTACCCCTAGCACCTATGACCTTGGCTAAGGTCAACAAATCATAAGCACTAGTCAAGTTCTACCCGTCATTTCGTGATTAGTTAGACCCACCCACATGACCCTTGGCTAAGGTCAACAAAGCCACATGACTGTCCTAACTAATTGCATCATATGCGGTGTAGGAAGACATCACTTAGCTACCGTACACTACGCCTCGGCTATGGTCGACAAACGTAGCACGAATACTAAGTACTCTACTTCTTAAAATGACGGAGGGTTGCGGATGGTTTTTAAGAAAACCTTTAACGCTTTGAACTTGATCTCGTTGCGGAATCAAATGGTTTTTAAATGGAGTGTTTTTTAGGCTTTTCTAGTTTTGCTAAAGGGGTCACTCCCGGTGAAGGGATCGTCGGCCCTTTCCTCGTCGAATGAGGTGCGGGATATATCATATATATCACTGTGCAAAGCAGAAACTATAGAAGCAATCAAAAGACAAACCGAGTGTGTAGCATCTGCCAGTTATTGCTAAAGGAGTCACTCCCGGTGAAGGGATCTCGGTCCTTTCCTCGTCGAATAAGGTGCATGATGTTCTTCAAAGAACACCGCGATGCAAAGCAAGAACTGTAGCTACCTGTTTTTATTTTGAAATTCGATTCCACAACATCATTTAGGTTTATTTTCTTTCATTAATCTCATTAATGAATGTCCCATCATTTAAGTCCACCTAAACATCACAGATAAATATAACGTACGCTTATGCCATCCGCATTCGCCTCGATGTCCCGTCTGCACCGTTAGGTTAGGTAACTAACGCCAGAGCGAGGCAGGGCTAGCGCAGGTGTAAAACATAAGCAACGTCTATATAATATATCATATATACTATATACAATATCTATCAGAACAAATCACATGATCACATCACAGATAACGCAGCAAAAAATATCATATGAAATATTGGATATACTAGGACGCCCGTGTTTTTAATACGAGCCAGTATAAAACACGGATTCCACGGTCGTGATGAACAGCCAATCCCACACCCCTAAACCCTTATGAGAGCGGCAAGCAACCCTACCAATTCTAGGGTTAGGAGACCCGGACTCGACTCCTCGAGATGGTTTCCTACTGGACCCTAGAACCCGGTTACTCGTGCTCCTCTCCCTGGGTCTATCCTAATGCGGAAAAGTATATAATATACAAAAGGTGACATCTTCCGCAACCTGGAAGTGCCCTAATAAAAGAATATTACATACAAGTTTTTACATGAATGAAAATGAAAAACACTCATCTCACATAAAAAACCCCGGCTATTCGAACACGACGATCCAATATAACATATCCAGCAACACATAACATCACATGTCATCAACGTAAGTAAATATGCGCATCCCAATTGTCGTTGACATATAGCAACGAAACTGGCGATATCACATATTACACTTACGGTCATAGAAAAGAAAGTGTAAAACTACAACAGTTGGAATCCGCAACCTCTTTAGACATCGCATGCCTAATCAAATGAATTCCTTAGACATCGCATGCCTAACAATTATAAACCCCGCATTTTAGTCTCATTATTGAAAACACTTTTCAATATCAAGTCGGGCAATTCAACAAGATTCCCGACATCCTGATCGAATGCTCGTCTTAAACTTTAGTAGGCGGCTGCACTCCCGACGCCATCGACGAAGTGCACCAAGGCGTAACACCACTGCCGCGAGCACCCGAACGGATGCTTTCGGCGACGGGGTTCTCCTATAGTCAGTTGGTCGGGGCTATGGGGTGAGGCTGTCTATTAAGTTTACCCGGCGAGTATCCGCGTACACTACGTGATTGCGACGGACTTTTGATCACATCAAAATTCCGTGGCAACTGATCAAGTGAGACTAAACTGCTATGTTTATAACATTCATTCAGTTATCTCATAACTACTTGTGGATTCCAAATATTGTATCACATTCCGGATAAATAGAAAATGTTAAAATTTCCGATCGAACAATCGAACACCCAAGTTTTCCCGAAACTGCTCAACACATGAAATAGGTTTAAAAACATCCAGTTCATGCCTCAATACCAAAGGTCCAGCCGTAGAAGGGTCAAGCCAACGCCTCACATGTGGCATGCCATACTGCCCCAAACCCTAAGGTTCAAAGGGCAGTTCAAGACGGTCACATAATCGAGTTAAGGTTTGTTGTCTTCTAGAGGGACCATCGCGTTACTTGCACTACTTAGAACGTTATTAAACCACGGAAAGATCCAACACTTGGAAATTTCCCGACAGGGAAAAAAGTGGGTATTTATATCCGGTCGAACTTTTTAACATGTTCTTTAGATACCCGGAAAAACACAGTAAACAAAGTTAAATAATCCGATCGAATCACCGAGTCCCCAATACAACCCCAGAACACTCAACTCTTGAGTCATAAAAAAATACCTATAAAATATAAATCACAGAAATAGGAATTATGGTGCAAAAAATATTGCCTAACTCCTCTGTACGGCCGCGGAACCGCGGCCCAAGCAGGCTATTGCCGCGGTTCCGCGGTGGAATGTACGAATTAGGGGTTCGTTTTTCACCACAATTCTTATATTTTCCTGCTGAATTTTTCAGGTATTTTTAATTCAGAAAAATCCATAATTTTCAAAAATGTACAGAGAGGGGTCATGGATTAGGGTTTCGGGTTCGATCGGGTTTCTAACTCCGTCTACGCATCGCCTAAGGCTCTAGCTAGTCTCTGATACCACTGTAGGGTTTCTAGGCACACTAATGAGGTCTCACAACAGATCGAACATGCCCAATTCAAATTTTTTCTTGTGCCTACAAACCCTAATACGGATCGTTAACTAGATGATAAGGCGATGCAATGCGAGTTAACAACTTTAACTAAGAGGGAAGTGATTACAACCTTTGTAGATCTGGTCCTCCACCTCTCTAGCTCCGTGATGACGTCCCTTCGCTGTACCTATCGGAATCCGGACTCTGGCGATGGTTTCGTCAGAGAAATGATCGGGCTAGGTCGTCGACTTCGATGCCGAAGATGATCTACGTCGAGGCAACTCAAGATCAAGCTCCACCTTCACCAAGTCATGAGACTTGTGAAGAAAACACTCTATACTACTTGGCAAGTGGTAGAGAATGAAGAAATAGGAAGTGAGTTCACTTTAGAATTGGATTTCTCACTCTTTTTCTCATTTCACCATTGAAGCTAGCAAGCTTTTTGAAGCTTGATGAAGATGATGAAGATGAAAGAATAAAAAGGATTAAGTTAAAAAGAAAATCCCATTCATTCTTATCATAATGCAACCTTGGTTAAATGTAGAGAATGAACTATGGTTAGTTGAATGGTTAGGTTAAGGCTAAGAAACAAAATGGTCAAAGCTTCAAAGCTTCATGAAGTTTCAAGAAAAAACAAAAGAAGCCACCCTTTTGTTTCTTGCCTTAAAATGAATAAAAGAATAAATAAATAAGTAAATCAAAACCCTAACCATTAACATAACCATGGTTTAATCATACACACCCAAGTTTGCATGTATAATCAAACATGATACAAACTAGAGCACAAAACTATATCATATATACAATGTGCACATCAAGTGAGAAAATCCTTTTTTAAGTGAACCAATACTAGTTAATGTAAAGTAATATATCAAATATATAATTATACATTAAATCATTAAATCAACACTTGATTCAATGATCCGGTCATGTCGCATATAACCGACTAGTATCCAATGTATCGACTTATCGAATCAATCTTCGATTCGATAACTAGGTTATATCGCATACAACCAATCGATACATTCATCGCGAGAATAGAATACGGTATCACATACACGCATTATTCTCGGTCCCGCACATATCTCATATGCGCTCCTATTTCGTTTCGCTTGAGCCAGGAAACCTTTGTGTAGGACTCTAAAGACTCGTCGATACGCCGGCAGCAGATGATGATCATATCAAACACACACAAGCCGCAAGCGGTCTGCTAAACGTAACGGCCACCCTGGTATTGAGCGATCAGAAGATCGACGAGTAAGCCCGCTCACACTCCTGTGAATCCAACCAGTAACACTTACCGTACAGTCCGGTCTGTTCGTCTGATATGTCGCATATCTCACCTAGGGGTGGTAAACGTCAGACCCCAATAGCTTGATAAGTCATGCTGACGTGAGGTCCATAACATGTGTGAAACTACTGATAACACTTACCAGTAGATCACTGCAACCCTGGCCAGGTATTTCCAGTTATGGCCAGTCGAGCATAGCGCAACATCAACCCCCAATACCGGGAGAGACGAATCCCCTCCTATCGCTCATTGCCTCCATGTGAATCGGGATTGTACTCAAAAACCACATGTTTGCATGATTCAGTAGAGCCGTGGTAGGGTGGAAATCAAAGCACAGTGGGAGACACACAAGACTCTATGACGATCTCGGGTCAACAGACTAAGCTGTACCAGTGTCACCAGAGAACTGCCATCTGACGTGAGGTATAATACCATCTGGGAGTTCTCGGCGAGTCCGTTCAGTGTACCCAGTCTCCACTGAGAACCCGCATACCATCTCTGATGTCAAACACCAATGGACATAGGATCATCCATCGCCCATCACATGGGTCGAGAAGATATACGCTAGTCTACTCTGGAATATCGATTCCCCGTCTCGATATTCCCACGACTAGGAACATTGAAGGATGTACTCATTGACTACCCAGGCCCCACTAGTATGATCTGCATCATAGTCCTGGAAGTCGAGTACACATCCTAAGGGCTTTATCAACATGTAACAGAGAGACAGAAAGTATACATGTTAAGATAAATAGCAATCAGATAGCGTACTATCATGTCGAGCAAGAAAGTCCTACCTATATATGTCCCATCATCCATTACAATATACATCCAATGCACAGTAATGGCCTCTAGGGCATACATATAACTAACGCAAAGTGGATTGGGTGATCTATAGTCCAATTTGGAACTAAGATCAATTAATTAGATTATGAGCACATTGGCTCAGTTAAATCTAAATTGAGGACTTATGGCCAGTTTGGGCTAAGTCCAATTAGATATTGGCTCTTTGTTGGACCATTAAACACATTTGTCTGGGTTCAAGCCCATGTTATTTAGCAATGCTAAACCAGAGTTTGAGGGCGCTGATACATTTTTGTCTTTGACTGGGCATTAAACATTGTGGTTCTAAGTTTTACTCAACTTTGAGATTTAGTCAAAGGGGAGGTTTTTGCCTTTGGAAACTTAGCCAATTTGGCTAAGATAGGCTTTAAAATAGTGTTAAACACTAGAGGACAACAGTGTTAAACACTGGAAATGAAATGCTCAAAGTAGTGTTAAACACTAGAGGACAACGGTGTTAAACACTGGAAATAAAACGCTCAAATTAGTGTTAAACACTAGAGAGGAAGGGGTCACGTGGGGACACGTGAGGGCACCCAAAGGTGGGGCCAGATCTCTTTTACTTTGTTCTGCAAATAAGTGTTAAACACTTTTTGATCTTCTGTCCATCACGTGTTGGCACACGATGGATATTTGTGCATTGATTATTAAAGCATTTATCAGGGGTCACATGGTAACACGTGAGAGCGCCCAAAGCCAATACTGCCTTTGCTTTTGTTCCCTATATTATGAGGGTCACGTAGGGGTACGTGAGGCATTGCCTCAAAGCTTTTTCCTTCTCATTTTTGGGGGATCTGCTTAGGGGTCACGTGGGGACACGTGATCTAGTTCTTTACATGCATGGAGATCTTTCAAATCTCTTTATTTTTAAGAATTAAATTCTTTGTAGGGTTAAACCCTAATTTAGATTTTAAAGGAATTAAATTCCTATGCATGTGGAAGAATTAAATTCTTATGTAGGGTGAAACCCTAATTTCATTTAGGAGGAATTAAATTCCTGTGAATTTGAGAGAATTAAATTCTCAAGTACGGTCAAACCCTAGTTTTGTCTATCTTGAAGGAATTAAATTTCTATAAATTTAGAAGAATTAAATTCTCATATAGGGTTAAACCCTGGTTTTATCTTGGAGGAATTAAATTCCTGTGAATTTGGGAGAATTAAATTCTCATATAGGGTTGAACCTAGTTTTATTTTGGAGGAATTAAATTCCTGCGAATTTGGGAGAATTAAAATCTCTAAACTCAATTCTCCCTCTAAGTTTTGGATCTGCATGGCAGAATCTCCCCGATGAGAATTAAATTCTCAGCCTGTGGGGAGATTTGCTTCTGCAGATCTTCAACCAGAGAAAGAACTAAGTTCTTTTGCAGAAGAGTTAAACTCTTAGATTGAGAATTAAATTCTTTTTTTTGTTTTATGAAGCTTTGATCCCTTTCCCTTTTCTCACCTAGGGTTTTCTTTTCTTGAGAATTGAATTCTCCTTTCTTTTCTCTCTTTCTCTGCTATTTTCCTTCAGAAAATTTCAAGATCCCAAAGTTCTCTCTCTTTCTTCTCTTCTTAGCTCCTATTTATAGGAGAAGGAAAAGAATCAATTTGTTTAGTAAATCTTTTATTGAAAGATTTTGTTTGTTTTTCATAACTAATATGATCTTTTAGATCACTCAGTGAATTTTATTCACCATTGGATTTTTAATCCAAAAGATATTCTGTTTATTATTTTTGGTGAAATTTAGGGAAATCTTTCCTTGTATAAAATATTTTCATAAATTAGTGATTTTTAATCACCATTGAATTTCTAATCCAACGGTGCTCCACTCTACAGAGCATAGTCCTCTTTTGTTTGGAAAGATTTAAAGAAACACTTTCCCAGTTAGGGTCTTTGATTTCCCTTAATTAGAATTTAATTCTATTAACTCATAAGGCTTTTAATGCCCATTACGTGTTGGCACGTGATCCCAACGTTTGACCATTGAAATATAATTTAATTCTATCTGTCGCGTGTTGGCACGTGACCCTCCCTCATTCAGAATTTAATTCTGTCTTTTAACTGGGCTGAAGGACCATCACGTGACCCTTTGTCACGTATGAGCACGTGATGCCCCATTGGGGGTCTTTCCTTAGCCGTTTCGTTACATTTTTTTTTGATTTAGAATTTAATTCTAAAAAGTTAAGATCACAGGAAACTATCACGTGTCAACACGTGACCCTTGGTCACGTGTGAGCACGTGATACCTCATTGAGGTATTTCTTGATTTTTATCAGGGAACAAATCATCCCACAGCGTTGTTCTCACGTGTCTGCACATGAGTGCAACGCTGTCACCTTTATGACCGTTGGATCAGTCTAGGGAATAGGGGAGATGAAACGTTTCCCATCACATCCTATAAATGCCAAGGGTCTCTTCAGAAGCGCCTCCACTCTTTCATCTTCTTCCTTGTTCATTTTCTTTTAAGAATTTAATTCTCTTTCTCAGAGCTCAGTTCTCTGTTCCAAAATTTTCAGAGTTTAACTCTGTTGAAAGAATCCCTTTTCTCAGGTAATGGTCTTGAACGACTGAAGAACTTTTGCGGAAACCTTCATTGGATTTTAATATCCACACCAAAGGTTTTTTCCCTTTAACAAGAACCCATTTTTTTCTTAAGTTCTTTAAAAAGAAAACCACTCAATCCTTAAACAACAGACCTTGCTAGAGTTTCTCTGATCTTCTGGGGTCAATGGTGATGCTTGTCTTTTCTGTGGAATTTAATTCCATCTCCAAGAGCATAGCTCTGCCAACTTTCTGGGAATTTAATTCCTCTGCTTAAAAGAAATTTAATTCTTCTAAAGAACTCAGTTCTTCACAGAGAACTTCTTAGGGTTTTCTTGTCCTGAGTTGTTTCTTTGCACCCAAAAAGAGGAGATTTGCAGTAGGGTTTTCTGGGAATTTAATTCCCTTGTTCTGCTTGATTTTTTTTGCAGAGTCCAAGATGGATTTCTTTTTGGGGAATGTGTAGGGTCATTTGAAATCCACTTGTTCATTTATTGAGAATCTTCTTTTTGTCTCATAGTGATTGCTTTGTCTCATCATTAGCGAGCCGCCATCTTGATTTTGTGGGACCTTGTGTTTTGTAACCAATGGTCTCATAAAATGAGTCTTCTGTCGCTTTCTTCCACTGTCTTTTTATATATGCATTTACAAACATATATATATATATATATATATATACACACACGTGTTGGCTTCTCTTAACAGTTTCCCCTTCTTTTATTTCAGGCACAATGACTTCTGTTCCATACTTCCTTTTCACTCGCTCGGAGGCTTCCTTTCCTCAGTCACCGTCTGACGAGGAAGTGATGGCGATGATCAAGGCTCATGACCCGAATCGCACCAATTTACTTTTATGGGGGACCTGGTACGGTTACATCATCCGCGGTCACTGCAGTTTTCTTTGCGAGATACCGATGGAGCCTACCTATCCATTCCTGCCAATGGATCCTCCACGGACTGCCCTTGTTATGGAGATGCCGAATTGGACCCCTATGGGACGGCTTGAGCCTTCAACAACTGGTATTCCAAACCATCCGGTGCCGGCTATAGATATTTTAGGGCGCTGCATTTGCCAGGGCGAAGCCCGGCCATGGGGAAAGATTTATAAGATAGGGCTTATCCCTCGACACCCAACGGGCTACCTTCTCTGGGCTCGTTACATCTTGTCCGCCCATCGTACGCGACTGCATAGGGTTGGACTCTATCAGGCGATATATGCATCCCTTTTCCACTACCAATCTCCCCATGTCTGGTGGGTTAAGGCCTTCTTGAACCAATGGAATCTTCCCACCAACACCTTCCTTCTAGAGGACCGCGAAGTTTCAATTTCTCTGGAAGAATTTCGCGAGATCTCAGGGCTGCCGGTCAGGGGGACACTTTAAGAAGAATTGCTGCCTCCCGATGAGTATGTCTTCGAAACTGAGCCTGCAATGCTTGACGGCCTGTCTACCGAGAACGCCGTCCGCCATAAGCGTCCGATTTTGATCAAGACCCTGAGTATTTTTGACAAACTGTTCACGGAGTCAGAGGAGCAGGGTGTCACTTTTAAAAATTTTATCGCTTGTTTCCTTCGCGAAGATGTCCTATCAAAGACGGCTCCAAAGTTCGCGAGCATTAACGACCTCTTTAGGTTTGGTTTAAACAGGCGGCCGACTAAAGAAGAGGACTTGCCGCAGTATTACATTCCCATCATATCGGTGGTATCTTTCGAGTCGATTGCAGCTCCTGGTATGGATGAGGAGACTTTCTTTGTGTGCTTCATTAGCGTTTGGCTTAGCTGGTTCGTCATTCCCATGCATCGCCATTTCATGAGAGCCTCGGTTATTTACCCTGGTCATCGCATTGCTGAGGGAACGCGACTAGCTGTGGGCATTCCAGGGATAGTGCATCTATATCATAGGTTAGGCGCCGCGGCTAATACCTCAACTCCAAGTGTAGATGTGGTAAATTTCTCTCTTCATTACTTCACGTCCTGAATTGAGATGCACGTGTTGGGGGCCTTTGCTGCGCACCAAAGACCCAAATTTTATGACGCCTACACTTTTCCGCGACTCATGCGGCTGGTGGACGCTTCTGCTCCTGACCCAACTCAATTTGGGGCTATTTGTGTGCTGATCGCTCCCTATGCTAATACGGGCGGAATGGTATTCATCGATCGAGCCCTATCTGCTCCCTCGGGACCGATTCAACAGCTCCACGACTTGTCGAAAGAGGGGGTACCTTCTCTGAAGCCCAGGGAAGCCATGCACCTGTACACGATCGACCAGGTTATCTGGTATTTCGTCAGAACGGTGCGGCCCTCTTTATGTGGTACAACCCATACCGCTTTGCCCGGCAACTTGGATATGATCAGGGCGTCTCCTTCGAAGCATTTACAGTGGCGCCTAACCCATCGCCTGAAGCTGTTCGTGACGCCGCTCATCACTTTATGCGGCTGAACACTGGTTCTAGTTTCATGATTCCTGAAGCTGATCATATTCCTCGATGTGTGAGGTCTTTCACGGGCTGGTACCTCCACCGGGTCAGTCCAATTATTGCTGAGGAGAAGAGGGTGCTTCTTGGATATAGCGCTCCCATCCCGATTCAAGCCACGGGAGTTTCGCCGCAACCGCGTGCAACGGTTCGTCCTCCCTTGAGGGATACCAGTGTCATGCTTATTCCGGGGACGGCGGAAGTGGACTTAACTCCTACAGCTGGTATGCCACTGCGTACTCGGGCTCAATCAAGGGCTAATAGGGCGCCGGTAGCAGTATCATCATCCGCGGTGTCAACAATGGTCGTGTCGTCCTCGGTAGCACCGCCAAGCGAGGACATTGAAGGTGAAGTGGGTCAGCGTCGTACCAAAGCTCCACGGGGGAGGAAACGATCATCTTCGGCGGTTAGTTCTGGGTCCAAGAGGCGGAGGAAGACGGTCACCAATCTGCTCGACTCTTTAATAGAGTCCGAGCCTATTCTTCCGGATGAACCGCTAGCTATGTAAGAATCGGAAGGTGACCTACTTTTCCCGGGTTCGTCTGCTGAGGAAGCCGCACAATTGGCTGAGGCAATAAGATGCTCACATGACGAATCCAAGAATGTAAGGATCCTGAAGAAGCCTTACCCTGCCGTCATCTTTTACGAAGACCCTCCGTGGATACGGCAGCGATTCATAGGGCCTTTGGAAGAATGGGGCGAAAGGGCCTTAAACAGGCTGTTTCGGCCGACGCCGAGGACACGCTTTCATTGTGGACCGGTGGCCACGAGTCTACCCTCGGACCTCGGCGAGCACATCTCCTCAGGAAGGAGCGTCAGCTTGAACAAGCCATACTAGAAGCTCCCTTGCGCATCGGTATGTTCATGTATCTTTTTGTAATATTTTGTATTGCTTGCATACATATATATGTATCCTTATCCTCGTACAAACATTGCAGGGACTTCGGCGGCGGCGGAGGCTCTGAGTCGCGCTTTGACCGTAGATTCTGCTGATATCCCCAGTGAAACACTAATCAGTGTGGAGGGGGTCGATGCAACTGTTGCTCTTGCGATAGAGTCTCCCTCGGTGGTTCCTTCTTCCGAAGCGCTTGCTCCCTCGGGGGAGGCATCTTCGTCGGTCGCCGCTCCAATGGATCTTCCTGAGGGCGACCCGAGGACTACGGTACAGGTAGTCGAGGCTACCGTCCTTCCGCTGGAGCCTGTAGTGGCAGTCGCTGCTCCTCGCTCGGAAGTCGCTACATTGGTCCACGTCCTCGATGATGTGCCTGAGGTCACGGAGGAGGCTGCTGAAGTTGCTATCCCTCCAGCTCAGAATGGGAGGAGCGTCGAAGGTAGCCTTATATATTTTACATTAATAATCTCTCCATTATCTGAACCCTTCTGTCTTTTCAGAATTGCGCGGATTGGCGGCATCTATTGCTGATCTGTTTCCCAGACAGTCCTTTCAGCGCCTATTAGAGATGGCTGCTCCGCAGGCGATATCTGCTCAACGCATCGTTCTCTCCTCCGGGCAAGGTTAGTGTTGTTTACCCTCTTTTCACAGCATTATCACTATTTCATAAAATGACATTGATGTCTTTTACAGTTCTGGAGGCTGACGACGAGGTTGAGGTTCTTGACGGGCCTAGGGAGCCTTCAGATCCCTTTTGCATGACTGTGGGTAAGTAAAGTCTCAACGTCGTTCTATTTGTTCTTTGCTTACAAGTTTCGCTGACTGTTTATAAATCTGAACAGCTCTGCCAGTTCTCACCACGCTGGAGTCTCGCATCGCCATGCTACCCGGCCCTTATGCTCTGCGTGCCTCGGAACGGATGGCAAAGCTAAGCCTTCACTCCTTATCTGCTCTGATTGAAGGCCTTCGCGTTGGCAGTCTGATCACGGCCGAAGCGTTTGCCGCTGAAGCTAACGGCTCTCTTCCCTTTCTTGCCACTTACCATAGTGAAACATTGTTGCAAGTCTGGGTTGAATTTTGTCGGCAGGTGGAGGCTTGCTTGCATGTCCTTGAATATACACGCCTTCCTTCGGAGGTTGTGGCCGCGAAGGCGAGCTTACAGGGGCTGATTAAGCGGTGTGCTGCGAACATGATATCATGTGAGAAAAGGGTGAGCCACAAGTTTTCGGAAAGAGAGCTGGCTTCTAAAGCGCTGAGGGAGCTTCAAGCCAACCTTACGGCAAGGCCACTAAAGCATATGAACTTTGGCGAGGGCTTCAAGAGGCCATAAAGGAGGTGGTAGCCATTAATAAGGCCGCCGTGTTCACTTGTGAAATGGTCGAAGCTCATAAGGTTACTGAAAAGAGCTTGAAGGCCGGCTTGCCTCATACCAGGCCCAACAAGCTCAAGCAGAGGCCCGTCTTTTGACGATACTGAATCATGAAGGCGAGGCTCAGCGAAAAAGGGATGAACTAGCCATTCTACTAAATCGCCCGCCGACTTGAAGGATTGTATATATATATTTTTTTATTCTTCCTTTGTACATACTCCTGAATGAGAGTACATTTTTTTGTTCTTTCATGAATTGTACTTTGTATTCATTTTGATTCATGAATAAAAGACATATTTTTCTTCACGATGGTGTGCCCCTTTTAGTTAGTGTATTCTGTGGATTGTCTATTTCGATTTCTTTGCAGGACAACGATGGCTTAGGATTCAAGGTTAAGATCCGCCTCTTAAGACTTTTCAACTTTATGAGCTATGAGGGTCTCATAAAGAATTTTCTCCCTATGGGTCGAGAGGATCCTGTAGGTGTAATTTCTCCTTAAGAATCGTGAGAATTCCTAAGTGTGTTTTCTCTTACAAGTCGTAAGGATCTTACAAGAGAATTTGCTCCCTTACGAGTCGTGAGGACCCGCAAGTGATGGGTGAGGTTACCCTTATCCGCATTTCACGGAATTAGGAGTTGCTCTGGATGCTTCCTATGGGGTCATAGCCGTGTTCTGCGAGGACCAGGCTCCGCTCTAGACGTTTCCCACGGGGTCATGATTGACTTAAGCCGCGTTCCACGTTACCAGGAATTTTGCTCTGGATTCTTCCCGCGGGGTCATTGCCGTGTTCTGGGAGGACCAGGCTCCGCTCTGGATGCTTCAGACGGGGTCATTGTCGTGCTCTGCGAGGACCAGGATCCACTCTGGACGTTTCTCACGGGGTCAGGATTGACATAACCCGCATTCCACGTAACCAGGAATTTGCTCTGGATGCTTCCTACGGGGTCATTGTCGTGTTCTGCGAGGATCAGGCTCCACTCTGGATGCTTCATACGGGGTCATTGTCATGCTCTGCGAGGACCAGGATCCGCTCTGGACGTTTCCCACGGGGTCAGGATTGACATAAGCCGCGTTCCACGTAACCAGGAATTTGCTCTGGATGCTTCCCATGGGGTCATTGCCGTGTTCTGCGAGGACCAGGCTCCGCTCTGGATGCTTCACACGGGGTCATTGTCATGCTCTGCAAGGACCAGGATCCGCTCTGGACGTTTCCCACGGGGTCAGGATTGACATAAGCCGTGTTCCACGTAACCAGGAATTTGCTCTGGATGCTTCCCACGGGGACCAGGCTCCACTCTAGATGCTTCACACGGGGTCATTACCGTGCTCTGCGAGGACCAGGATCCGCTCTGGACATTTCCCACCGGGTCAAGATTGACATAACCCGCGTTCCATGTAACCAGGAATTTTGCTCTAGATGCTTCCTACGGGGTCATTGCCGTGTTCTGCGTGGACCAGGCTCCACTCTGGATGCTTCACACGGGGTCATTGTCATGCTCTGCGAGGACCAGGATCCGCTCTGGACGTTTCCCACGGGGTCAGGATTGACATAAGCCGCGTTCCACGTAACCAACAATTTGCTCTGGATGCTTCCCACGTGGTCATTGATGTGCTCTGTGAGGACCAGGCTCCGCTCTGGATGCTTCACACGGGGTCATTGCCATGCTCTGCGAGGACCAGGATCCGCTCTGCACGTTTCCTACGGGGTCAGGATTGACATAAGCCACGTTCCACATAACCAAGAATTTTGCTCCGGATGCTTCCTACGGGGTCATTGCCGTGTTGTGCGAGGACCAGGCTCCGCTCTGGATGCTTCACACGGGGTCATTACCATGCTCTGCGAGGACCAGGATCCGCTTTGGATGTTTCCCATGGGGTCAGGATTGATATAAGCCGCGTTCCACGTACCCAGAAATTTGCTCTGGATGCTTCCCACGGGGTCATTGCCGTGTTCTGCGAGGACTAGGATCCGCTCTGGACGTTTCCCACGGGGTCAGGATTGACATAGGCCGCATTCCACGTAACCGGGAATTTGCTCTGGATGCTTCCTACGGGGTCATTGCCGTGTTCTGCGAGGACCAGGCTCCGCTTGTTGGGTTGCTATGCACTGCCACAAGGGTCTACGAGGCATCAACCATGCCCGATTAAAAATTTAGCTGTGCCGAACAACCCGAAGCTGGATCTTTAAACTAGAGTTTAGGCGAAAACAAGTATGTTAAACTCTTTAACACTAAGTGAGAGGGATTACAACCTTTGTAGATTCGGTCATTCACTTCTTAAGCTCCGTGTTGAGGTCCCTTCGCTGCGATCATCGTGTTCCGGACTCTCGAGAGGCTACACGAAGAGAATGATGCAACCTTGCTTCCAATCTTCGATAACATAGATGATCTACCTTGAAGTTTCATTAACACAAGCTAACACTCACTAAATGAAGTGAACACTCTCATCTAAAGGGCAAGGATAGATGAGAATGATGAAGTAGGATTTTTTGCTCTCATTTATAATCTTTTTCTCACATATTTTCATCACAAATATCAAAGCAAGAAAGTTTTGCAAAGGAGGAAGAAGAAGAAGAATAGTGATCAATCCTTTTGTGATGAATAATGAAAGGATAATTATCATGAATAATGCAACCATGGTCAAGTAACCCATGTAGAGTATTAACTAGGGCTAGGGTTTGGATTGGGTTAAAGCATAAGTCATTTGAAAATATCTTGCACAAAACAAAAAGAAACCTTCTAGAATCATCAAGAAGGAACTAATCCAAAACAAACCCTAACCTTGTTTAATCTCCACTAAACATGTTGCATTAGTAATCATATCATGTTACAATATTATATATCACATATACAATATTTATCGTAACAAAATAAAATAATACAATTAACATATATCGCATATATATCAATGTATTACCCGAGTGAGAAAAAGAATCGTTTAGTGAGCTAATATTAGTTAATGTAATTTAATATATCATATATATTATTATACATTAAATTATCGAATCAACACTTGATCCGACAATCCGGCTATATCGCATATAACCGACTAATACGATGACCCGGCTATATCACATATACCCGGTCGATATCTCATATCCCGAGAATCCAATACGGTATCACATACCGCATTATCCTCGGTCCCGCACATATCACATATGTGCTCCTACTGCATTTTGCCTGAGTCAAGAAACCTCTGTGTAGGACTCTAAAGAATCGTCAATACGCCGGCAGTAGGTGATGATCATATCAAACACCCACAAGCTGCAAGCGGTCAGCTAAACATAACAGCCACCCAGGTATTGAGCGCTCAGATGATCAACAAGCAAGCCTGTACATTCTCCTGTGAATCCAATCAGTAACACTTCCGTACAGTCCGGTCTCGTCGTCTGATATGTTGCATATCTCGCCTAGGGGTGGTAAACGTCAGACCCCAGTAGCTCGATAAGTCGTATCGATTTGAGGTTTATAACAGTTTGAGAAACTACTGATAACACTTACCAGTAAATCTCAGCAACCCTGGCCAGGGATTTCCAGTTATAGCCAATCGGACACAGCACAACATCAACTCGCTATACCGGGAGAGACGAATCCCCTCCTATCGCTCATTGCCTCCATGTGATTCGGGACTGTACCCAAAAGCAACCTTTTTGCATGCCCTCTTAGACGTGGTATGATGGAAATCAAAGCACATTGGGAATCATACAAGACTCTATGACGATCTCGGCTCAACAGACTACTCTGTACCAGTATCACCGTAGAACTGCAATCTGACGTGAGGTATAATACCATCTGGAAGTTCTCGGCGAGTCCGTCCAGTGTACCCAGTCTCTACTGAGCACCCGTACACCATCCTTGATGTCAAACACCGATGGATATAGGATCATCCATCGCCCATCATATGGGTCAAGATGGGTATATGCTAGTCTACTCTGGTGCATCGATGCCCTGTCTCGATACACCCTCGACTAAGAACAGTTATAGGATGTACTCGTTGACAACCGTGGCCCCATTAGTATGATCTCATCATAGTCCCAGTAGTCGAGTACATATCCTGAGGGCTTTATCAACATGTAACATAGAGACAATCAGAGTACATATTAAGATAAAGTACAACCAGATAGCATACTATCATGTCGAGCAAGAAAGTCCTCCCTATATATGTCCAAGCATCCATTACAATATACATCGTATGTACAGTAATGGCCTCTAGGGCATACATATAACTAACAATCTCCCACTTGCACTAGGGCCATCTGTTGTGGTATCGCATACCCAATAATTAGCTGTGGTTAAAGTATCTCATACTCAACCATCCCATAAAAGTCTCTACTGGAAAAAAGGCCTTCGTGAGTGGATCCGCGCTGTTGTCCTCTATGTCTACTCTCCTAACCTCGATCTCCCTGGAGATCAACCATCTCCATGATCAGGTGTGTAAAGTTTCAGAAATCGTTTTGCGAATTTTCCCGTTTTAGGGCAAAATTGTCGGTATTTTCCGTTTTAACCCGATTTCGATCAAACGTCCGTATAAACTTGCCGGCACCTTTTTTAGCTAAAATAAAGCTTGTGCGCGAACTTTAGAGGTATTTGGTTCAGATAGAATTTTTCCCAAATAAAATATTATTTTAAGCGGTATTTGGTGCACGTAAATCGGGAAATTTCTTCTCTTGAGAATAAATTATATTTTTTGTCACTAGAATATTTTGGAAACTTCTTTTTAAATATCTAGATATTTTTTGGAGTGCAAAAGGTTTTATTTTAAAAAAATAGAAAATGTGTAAAGGTGGCAAAGTGCATTTATTAAGAATTTATTACTCTTTTTCCTAGCAATTTCTTCACAAAAATTCATAAAAATATCCCCCTCACCCCCTTGGCCGGCCCTTCCCTTCCCCTTGCTGCCCCTTATCATTCCCACTCTTTTTCAACTCATTTTGCATCAAATAAATTATGAAAAATCCAAATAAAATCACAAAAACTCAAATATATTCATTTTCCTTCTTTCTTCTTCACAAAAGTAGCTTGGATCTTTATTCAAAACATCATTTTTGAGGAAAAGATGATGAGTTTGGTTTTTTGGTTTTGATCTTTTGTGGAGGTATAAAACCCCCTAATCCTTTTTGTTATTTCTAAATTTCTATTTAGAATATTAATTGTTTATTTAAGCTTTTAATTTCATGTTTGAACTTAAAGACTTGATTTTTATGATAATCTAGTTAGGGTAAAACTTGATTTATGTGTTTAATATGTTATTGAAGTGTTAATTTGTGATTAGGAAAAGATTAACTTAGTAGAAAATATTAATTTTTGCTAATGAACACTTTATTTAATTATGCAATTTTGCTTACTAGGTTTTTGCTAAAATTTATTTAGCAAGTGTTAAAAATATAGAAATGGTTTTGATAGCTTAGTTAAGCTATTTTAAGGTGTTTGTAATCGCTAGATATGCGTTAGCTTGAAACTAGTGCGAAATATTGCGATAAGTTGTTTTCTAGGTTTCGGGGTTTTTCCGACGTGGGTTCGATTGGTCGTTGCGAGGTTATATCTATTTTATTCCTCGTAATTGTTTGTGTTGTGTTGCACGATCGGGACGATCGGGGTCTAGACTTAGTGTTTTGTACTTTAGCGACCCCAATTAGGGTTTTTGGCTGATGTTGTGCACGATAGATGCGCTAAGTGCGCAGTACAATTTTCAGGGCGTTATTCTTGCGTTTCGATGTCTTTTCGTCGATGTAGGATATTTGCTTATGTGATGTGTTTGTGAAATTTTAGGTTCGCAAGCGGGGACTTCGGACGCTACGACAAGGGAAAACAGGTGGTAGGCTTCACTTAGGCAGGAGCGTTGGTAAGTAGATTTAATATCTACAGGGGAATCACCCGCATGGCGTTATGCGTCTGGGCTAGAGATGTTATTTCTGTCGTATATTTTATGTCATATTTAGAATTGCGCATTTACCCTATTACTTAGATATTGTTGTGCTTGGACTAGTATCCTTAGGACACTGCACATATTATTGACGATTCATGTTGCACGAGCACTGATTGTATGTTACACACACCGTCAATAATTGCCATGTCACGCATAACCCACTTATAGATATAATATTGCTTGGTTAGGGACATTGAGACTTTGATTCATATTTCTTTACGCATTGACTTATAGCATACCTGTATACCTATATGCTTACACATCTGTTCTGACATACTTACATGCTAGTTACTTGTATACCTATAGAGTATTGTACCATTAGTGATAGGTACATGCACACTTTACGACATAGCTACAGGTATACCTTGCACACCTATTTCGCTTATACCCAGGGGGTATACTACATCATTTACTTATAGGTAGATACATATATCTTGCTATACCTTTATGTTGCACATATATCTGGTTATAGCTACATGTTTACCTTTACTTGATGTTATTTTAGAATTGGAGAGATTAGGAACCGCATGATATTATATTAACTTGTTACAGTTAATTGCTGCTTTTCCTTTATATGTTCGCATTTCAGATTTATGATGCGTATATTATATTCATGGATTTTGCATTTAGATATGGATTTTTCATGATGTTTTCTGGATTTGGGGACCATGGGAGTTCATGAAATTATGCATTATTTGAAAAACCCGGTTTCCCTTGATATGATATTTCAGCAGCCACCATGAGATTTATCGGTTCGGATATATATAACCCACGCGAGGAACGGAGGGGTTCGTGTGCGGGTACATGGTGGGGCCCGGAGGTACCCCGGGGCAAGAGTCGTGGAGTAGACGATGAGTTAGTGGGGGAACCATACCATCCGGTGACATTACCAATGACTCAGCGGTTATCATGCGGATACCGACGGGAGTCATGTACTTATAGATACGTCGAGAGGCGAGGGTCAGAGCTAGGCACTCGAGTTTTCGGGATAGCGTATGATACGTACCTATCAGGGTGCCAGTCGTGGTGACAGCACCTGATAGACCTACATTTCTGTGTCGATGCTTGACACATTAGTTTCATGATATTTCTTTTTACTCCTTTGTATATATAACAGAGGTTTAGGCTGTTGTTATATATGCCCTTACACCAATATTAGTGGAACGGGACGCTAATATATGTGTATTGACATTAAATTATATACATCATCATATTTATTCATGCAAATATACCTAGAATGTAAATGACTCATTGACATTGGATTTAGGACATTTGAGAGTTTATTTGATATTGATTACAGGATATATGTGAGATCTACTTGATATTGTACATTCGGGGTATGTGAGATATACTTGATATTGTACATACGGGATATGTGAAATCTACTTGATAATGTACATTAAGGATATGTGAGACTTACTTGATATGATAGCCAAATTGGGGGCTGATTTGAGGAAATTGGGATTTGGATTGTCTTGATGGATTTTGATCCTACCACGATGTCAGGATTCCGTGGAAATGACATATTTCATTCCATACTCTACATTTACTGTTTATGCACTGCTTCATGCATTAGTGTACCTGTTAGAGTACCTTCCATGACTGTTGCGTTTACATACCTTTATTCATATCATTTCTTCATGTATTAGTAGTACCTGTTAGAGTACCTTTCATGACTGTTGCATTTACATACCTTTATTCATATGCATTGCTTCATGTATTAGTTGTACCTGCTAGTGTACCTTTCATGATTATTGCATTCATATGACTTTTTATTGCTATTAATTGCACATGTTAGATTCACGCTGTATGTGCATACTCGCGATTACCTGCATATGTTATTTACTATTCACGAGTTGGCAACTCACCCCCGTTGTGCCACAGTGTTTGCAGGTGTTCCTCAGGATAGTCAGAGGCAGGCTATTATCATACATCTTATCATCTTTTGCTACGGATACCGCATCAGCTCACAGTGTGTAGTTTGCTTAGGTGGGTTTTGTGGTTATTCGTTGTATTGTATATTCGTTGTATCCCTGTACTCTCCATCTAATATTTTCTTGTTGACTTAGAGACTTGGTGAGGACGATATTGTATATTATTTGTGACTTGTTGTTTTTTTATACAGTTTCCTTTCTACCGTATTTTATTTCTTCGCTACTGCGTCGTATATTTGTTGTGGTGGTTGTTTTCCGCCTTTGGGCGTGGATTTGCTCCCGTTGGGGATGCTTTACTTTATATTTATGTTGTACCCATTTTTGGGGCTAGCTTTTACAAAGGAGGAGCTGCCAAAATTTTAAAGGAAATAAAGTTGGACTTTTAAAGAATTTAGGTTGTGATTTCAAAGACTTTTAAACAATGTTTCTTATCTTTTCTTGTCTTTTACTGGTTTAGATTTCTGGGTTTTGGCCTTCTTTTACTGCGTTACGCCTGTAGACGTTGCGTAGTATTAGGGTCGTCACATGCCAATTTCGGGTCGTGACAAGGTGATACTGCCTAAGACTTATATCTGGATTTTTTATGGGACGGTAGTTCCTTGGCAAAAGCCACAACTCCATTGTCACACAATGGTAGGAACGAAGTTCATCTCATGAACTTATATGTATCCAGACTGCCTCTTTGGTAGCATCTTTGGTAACGATGTATCTTGCCTTTAATCGTCTAGTATGTCACGGTATCTAACTTGGAACTCTTCCAACATACCATCCCTCTACTGAGAGTAAAGACAATGCCTGCGACTGACATTCAGTCATCCTTATCACCCTGGAACCTTTCCAGTGATTCTCCCCAGGATCGATTGATACCATCTCACTACAACTAGTGAGTATCCTAACAGCCAATTAGATCTATCTCATAGATCCAAAATCCAGGATATAGGAGGTATCAGTTTGATCCTATATGAAGAATTCTTGTGATAAGCGGAGATTGACCGATCGTAGCATAGGAAACTCCTTCGCTATCAAGAGTATGTCATCCACGTACTCTACGAGGATCACCACCATACTCCCTACTACCTTTTTGTATATACAAGGTTCATCTACCATTTTGATGAAGTCAAACTCTTTGACTACCACATCAAAACAGATGTTCCAACTCCGCGATGCCTGTTTTATCACATAAAACATCTTGCAAACGTTTCCGCTGCTCCCACTATCTACGAAGCCCTTTGGCTGTGTAGTTATAGACGTTCTCTTCTAAAACATCATTTAGAAAAGGAGTCATGACACCCAACCACCAGATATCGTAGTCATGGTATGTAGCCGTGGCAAGTATTATCTGGATAGACTTAAGCATAGGTTTGAAAGTCTCAACTTTTCCATGTACACCAAGTAATCTTCTTAAGATATACTTGCTCCTGATGAGGATTTAACCCTTCAGATAAAGCAACCAAAGTCCATACTTTGTTGGTGTATAAGGATTCCATCTCAGATCACTATGCATCCAGCCATTCTTACAGAGTCCCACTCCTGATGGCCAGCTCGAAACTAGTTGGGTCATCATCTCATGATGCAATCCTCGCTCCCACTGTCATAGAGAAACCGAAGTATCTCTCAGGTGGGTGAGGAACCCTACTAGATCGGCGGAGAGGCTGAGGTTCGTTGGTTACTATTGAATCCTTCGGTTCTGCCAAATCATCTGCTGAAGTTTGTATAGATGGAACTCTTTCCAGTTCTATCTCATGACCACTAATTTTTCACAAGAAATTCCCTTTCACAAAGGTGGCATGCTGAGAAACAAAACATCTTTGTTCCTCGATTTGGTAGAAGATATTCCCTTGCGAATGCTTGGGATATCCAACAAACTTCCACAGAACTGACTTTGATTTGAACCCTATTCAATAGGTATGCAGCTTCTCAAGTGCATAACACCCAAAAGGAAATAGGAAACTCAGTAGTACTCATCATAGAGCACACCATATCACATAGGGTGCTATTGCTCCGCCCCGATACACCGACGTGCTGTGGTGTATTCGAAGGAGTAATGCTGAGAGAGAATCTCATTCTTCTTTAGAATAGTCCAGGAATTTCGTGCTCAAGTATTCTCCTCCTTGATCTCATCAAAGGACATAATACTTATACCCGTATTTTGGTTCTCTACTTCTAACTTACATTCTGTGAATATCTCAAAAGGTTCGGACTTGTGTTTCAACAGGAACATATGTCTGAATCTTGAGAGATCATCAGAGAATGTAATGAAGTACAAAGAACCGGTCTTGGCATGTGTAGACAGGAGACTTTCATACATCAGCATGTATCAATCCCAAGAGTTCACTAACTCTTTCTCTGTTTCCAATAAACAAAGCTATAGTCATCTTATCTTTGTGACATGACCGGAAAGTTTCACAAGATGTAAATTCAAACAGATTTAAATATGCATCTAAATGTAACTCAGCTAGTCGGGTCGCATTGATATGACCTAGTCTACAATACCTCAAGAAGGATTCGTTCATTTCTGAACTCTTCCTCTCGTGTGTGTTCTGTATACTAAGAACTGTAGTTTGATTTAGAACGTCAATGCTTTTAGATAACGTGCCTGAACCGATCAACTCTTGATATAGGAAATGTTCAAAACATTAGCCAACAATACAAAATTATATCCTTTCTTTACTAATAAAGAGACTGATATGATGTTGTATAGCAGGTTCGGTATCTAATAACATTCGTTCAGAATCAATGTATTCTAGTAATACAGGGTGATAGTGACCAACAGACTTGGCTGCAACACTTGCACCGTTTTCTGTCTCATGAAACTTATCACTCGTTCTTAGTTCTCTACCTTTCTGTAGCCCATGTAACAGATTACATATGCGGGATCCTAATCCGGTATCTCATACCCAGGACGTAAAGGATACTGAGAAACAGTTCTCTGCAATGAACACACCCGAAGATGATGCATCAGCATGCACTTTCTTCGTTTGGGCGGCACGGGAAATCTGGTATTCCCCAATTTCCTGCTCTGTCTTATAACAATTATAAGTTGGAGCGGGACTAACGTTCCCTAGCACAGTATAACAAGCGGGTTCGGTCAATACATCCAGTTTATTATCTTGATTAAGGCGTGACATGGTCGCTATCAGGAGAGAGAGAGAGAAGAAAACACTCAGCGTATGCTCTTGCAAGATTAGATTGGTTATCTAATATATCTAATCAGGATGTCTTCCACTGTTTTAATCAAATCTTCCTTCAAACCCTAAAAGGAAAGACTATCCGGGATTAATTACACGCTACAAGTTCGCCAATCTTTCAGCCAGGCCAGTGTCGGTACTTTGAGGGAGGTCCCCCGTGCTTTCGCACGAACCTAATTAAAGTAAATCTCGTTTTTCCAGGGGCGTAATCCCGTTAACACCTTTCTAGACACCTACTTGATCGGCTAATTGTAATGTGTAAAACTCTCCCGGGAGTAACTCTTACTCGCAGCGGGTATCGGGATCCAACTATCTCATAGAAGGTATCCAATCTTATTGCAAATTTTAACACTTGAAATTCCCAATAATATTTTACCCCTAGTGACTTATGACCTTAACTATGGTCAACAAATCATAAGCACTAGTCAAGTTCAACCCGTCATTTCCCGATTGATTAGACCCACCAACATGACCCTCAACTAAGGTCAACAAAGTCATATGACTGTCCTAATTAATCACATCATATGTTATGTAGGAAAACATCACTTAGCTACCGTACACTGCGCCTTAACTATGGTCAACAAACGGAGCACGAATACTAAGTACTCTATTTCCTAAAATGACGGAGGGTTACGGCAGGTTTTTAAGAAAACCCTTTGCGTAATGAACTTGATATCGTTGTAGAATCGAGTGATTTTAAATGGAATGTTTTTTAGGCTCTTTCTAGTTTTGCTAAAGAGGTCACTCTCGGTGAAGGGATCGTCGGCTCTTTCCTCATTGAATAAGGTGCAGGATATTTCACAAATACCACTATGCAAAACAAAAACTATATAAGTAATCAAAAGACAAACTGAGTTTGTAGCATCTGCTAGTTTCACTAAAGAGGTCACTCCCGGTGAAGGGATCTTGGCTCTTTCCTTATCGAATAAGGTGCTAGATGTTCTACAAGGAACACCGCTATGCAAAGCAAGAACTAGAGCCACCATTTTTTAAACAAGTTTCTACAACATCTTAGGTTTCTTTTATTTCATTAATCTCATTAATGAAGTCCCTTTTTTATTATGCTTCAAAAGCATCACATTTGAAACGAAATCTGCAATATAACATATATCTCATATATATAATATAAACATTCGTCTCAGGCAGTAATATGATCTCATCACAGAACATTGCAGCAGAAGAACATATATGAAATATTGGATATACTAGAATGTCCGTGCTTTCAATACGAGCCTGTATAAAATACGGATTCCACGGTCGCGATGAATAGCCAAACCCACATCCCTAGACCCCTACGAGATCGGCAAGCAACACTGCCAATTCTAGGGTTAGGAGACCCGGTCTCGACTCCTCGAGATGGTCTCCCATTGGACCCCAGAACCCGGTTACTTGTGCTCCCCGCCTTGGGTCTACCTAATGCGGAAAAGTAAATAATATACAATGGTGACATCATCCTCAGCCCGGAAGTGCCCCAATAAAAGAATATTACATACAAATGAATTTTACATGAATGAAAAAGAAAAAAACTCTCATCTCACATAAAACCCCCGGCTATTCAAAAACGCGACGATCCAATATAACATATCACAGCAACACATAATATCTCATATCATCAACGTAAGCAAGTATGCGTATCCCGATTGTCGTTGATGTATAGCAATGAAGCCGGCGATACACCACATACTACGCTTACGGTCACAGAAAAGAAAGTGTAAAACTACAACAGTTGGAATCCGCAACCTCCTTAGACATCGCATGCCTAACCAAATGAATTCCTTAGACATCGCATGCCTAACAATTGTAAACCACGCATTTTAGTCTCATTATCGAAAACTCTTTTCAATATCAAGTTGGGCAATTCAACAAGATTCCCGACATCCTGATCGAATGCTCGTCGCAAACTTTAGTAGACGGTCGTACCCCTGTATGCCATCGACGAAGTGCACTATGGCGGAACACCGCTGCCGTGAGCACCCGAACGGATGCTTTTAGCGACGGGGTTCTCGTATAGTCACTTGGTCGGGGCTATGGGGCATGGCTGTCTATTAAGTTTACCCGGCGAGTATCCGCGTACGCTACGTGATTGCAACGGACTTTTGATCGCATCAAAATCCCGTGGCAACCGATCATCTGAGACTGAACTGCTAGATTTACAACATTCAAATTAGTTATCTCATAACTACATGTGGATTCCAAATATTGTATCACATTCCAGATAAATAGACAATGTTAAACTTTCCGATCGAATAATCAAACATCCAAGTTTTCCCAAATAGTTCTCAACACTTGAAATTAGTTTAAAAACATCCATCACATGCCACAGTACCAATGGTCCAACCGTAGAAGGGTCAAGCCAACGCCTCACATGTGGCACGCCGTACTGCCACAAACCCTAAGGTTTAAAGGCAGTTCAAGACGGTCACATAATCGAGTTAAGGTTTGTTGTCTTCTAGAGGGTCCACCGCGTTACTTGCATGACTTAGAACGTTCTTAAACTACGGAAAAATCCAACGCTTGGAAATTTTCCGGCAGGGGAAAAAGTGGGTTATTGATATTCGTTCGAACTTTTTAACACGTTGTATAAAATTACCCGGACAAACTAAACGAAGTTAAATTATCCGATCGAATCAACGAGTCCCCAATACAACCCTAGAAAACTCAACATTTGAGTGGAATTAAAAAATTCCAAGAAAAAAATGACAAGAAAGGCCCTAAGAATAAATATATGAAGTTCAAGGGACTAATTCAAAATTTTGGCCGTGGAACCGCCGCCAAACCCTTGGTTTGGCAGCGGTTCCGTGGTCAAATCAGCAAATTACAGGTCCGTACTTCACAGTAATTCTTAGTTTTTCCTGCTTAATTTTCTGAGCATTTTTAATTCATAAAAAATCACTTTTTTGAAAAATATCCAGAGAGGGGTTCAAATTAGGGTTTCGGTGTTCGATCGGACTTTAAACTTCATCTAGACTTCGCCTAAAACTCTAGCTTGGCTCTGATACCACTGTTGGGTTGCTATGCACTGCTACAAGGGTCTACGAGGCATCAACTATTCCCGATTAAAAATTTAGCCGTGCTGAACAACCCGAAGCCGGATCTTTAAACTAGAGTTTAGGCGAAAACAAGCATGTTAAACTCATTAAAACTAAGTGAGAGAGATTACAACCATTGTAGATCCGGTCCTTCACTTCTTAAGCTCCGTGTTGAGGTCCCTTCGCTGCGATCATCGTGTTCCGGACTCTCGAGAGGCTACACGAAGAGAATGATGCAACCTTAGTGAACACTCTCATCTAAAGGGCAAGGATAGATGAGAATGATGAAGTAGGATTTTTTGCTCTCATTTATAATCTTTTTCTCACATATTTTCATCACAAATATCAAAGCAAGAAAGCTTTGCAAAGGAGGAAGAAGAAGAATAGTGATCAATCCTTTTGTGATGAATAATGAAAGGATAATTATCATGAATAATGCAACCATGGTCAAGTAACCCAAGTAGAGAATTAACTAGGGCTAGGGTTTGGGTTGGGTTAAAGCACGAGTCATTTGAAAATATCTTGCACAAAACAAAAAGAAACCTTCTAGAATCATCAAGAAGGAACTAATCCAAAACAAACCCTAACCTTGTTTAATCTCCACTAAACATGTTGCATTAGTAATCATATCATGTTACAATATTATATATCACATATACAATATTTATCGTAACAAAATAAAATAATACAATGAACATATATCACATATATATCAATGTATTACCCGAGTGAGAAAAAGAATCGTTTAGTGAGCTAATATTAGTTAATGTAATTTAATATATCATATATATTATTATACATTAAATTATCGAATCAACACTTGATCCGACAATCCGGCTATATCGCATATAACCGACTAATACGATGACCCGGCTATATCACATATACCCGGCCGATATCTCATATCCCGAGAATCCAATACGGTATCACATACCGCATTATCCTCGGTCCCGCACATATCACATATGTGCTCCTACTCCGTTTTGCCTGAGTCAAGAAACCTCTGTGTAGGACTCTAAAGAATCGTCAATACGCCGGCAGTAGGTGATGATCATATCAAACACCCACAAGCTGCAAGCGGTCAGCTAAACGTAACAGCCACCCAGGTATTGAGCGCTCAGAAGATTAACAAGTAAGCCTGTACATTCTCCTGTGAATCCAATCAGTAACACTCCCGTACAGTCCGGTCTCGTCGTCTGATATATTGCATATCTCGCCTAGGGGCGGTAAACGTCAGACCCCAGTAGCTTGATAAGTCGTGTCGATTTGAGGTCTATAACAGTTCGAGAAACTACTGATAACACTTACCAGTAAATCTCAGCAACCCTGGCCAGGGATTTCCAGTTATAGCCAATCGGACACAGCACAACATCAACTCCCTATACCGGGAGAGACGAATCCCCTCCTATCGCTCATTGCCTCCATATAATTCAGGACTGTACCCAAAAGCCACCATTTTACACGCCCTCTTAGACGTGGTATGATGGAAATCAAAGCACATTGGGAATCACACAAGACTCTATGACGATCTCGGGTCAACAGACTACTCTGTACCAGTGTCACCGGAGAACTGCCATCTGACGTGAGGAATAATACCATCTGGGAGTTCTCGGCGAGTCCGTCCAGTGTATCCAGTCTCTACTGAGCACCCGTACACCATCCTTGATGTCAAACACCGATGGATATGGGATCATCCATCGCCCATCATATGGGTCAAGATCCGTATACGCTAGTCTACTCTGGTGCATCGATGCCCTGTCTCGATACACCCTCGACTAGGAACAGTTATAGGATGTACTCGTCGACTATCGTGGCCCTACTAGTATGATCTCATCATAGTCCTAGTAGTCGAGTACATATCCTAAGGGCTTTATCAACATGTAACATAGAGACAATCAGAGTACATGTTAAGATAAAGTACAACCAGATAGCATACTATCATGTCGAGCAAGAAAGTCCTCCCTATATATGTCCAAGCATCCATTACAATATATATCGTATGTACAGTAATGGCCTCTAGGGCATATATATAACTAACACCGCTCTGGATGCTTCACACGGGGTCACTGCCGTGCTCTGCGGGGACCAGGATCTGCTCTGGACGTTTCGCACGGGGTCGGTATTGACATAACCCGCATTCCACATAACCAGGAATTTGCTTTGGATGCTTCCCACGGGGTCATTGCCGTGTTCTGCGAGGACCAGGCTCCGCTCTGGATTCTTCACACGGGGTCATTGTCGTGCTCTGCGAGGACCAAGATCTGCTATGGACGTTTCTCACGGGGTCAGGATTGACATAACCCGCGTTCCACGTAACCAGGAATTTGCTCTGGATGCTTCACACGGGGTCATTGTCGTGTTCTGCGAGGACCGGGCTCCACTCTGGATGCTTCACACGGGGTCATTGCCATACTCTGCGAGGACCAGGATCCACTTTGGACGTTTCCCAAGGGGTCAGGATTGACATAAGCCGCGTTCCACGTAACCAGGAATTTGCTCTGGATGCTTCTCACGGGGTCATTACCGTGTTCTGCGAGGACTAGGCTCTGCTCTGGATGCTTCACACGGGGTCATTGCTGTGCTCTGCAAGGACCAGAATCCGCTCTGGACGTTTCCCACGGGGTCAGGATTGACATAAGCCGCATTCCACGTAACCAGGAATTTGCTCTGGATGCTTCCCACGGGGTCATTGCCGTATTCTGCGAGGACCAGGCTCCGCTCTGGATGCTTCACACGGGGTCATTGCCGTGCTCTGCGAGGACCAGGATCCGCTCTAGACGTTTCCCACGGGGTCAGGATTGACATAAGCCGCGTTCCATGTAACCAGGAATTTTGCTCTAGATGCTTCCCATGGGGTCATTGTTGTATTCTCCGAGGACCAGGATCCGCTCTGGATGCTTCGCACGGGGTCATTATCGTGCTCTGCGAGGACCAGGATCCGCTCTGGACGTTTCCCACGGGGTCAGGATTGACATAAGCCGCGTTCCACGTAACCAGGAATTTGCTCTGGATGCTTCCCACGGGGTCATTGCCGTGCTCTGCGAGGACCAGGCTCCACTCTGGATGCTTCACACGGGGTCATTGTCGTGCTCTGCGAGGACCAGAATCCACTCTGGATATTTCCTACGGGGTCAGGATTGACATAAGCCGCGTTCCACTTAACCAGGAATTTTGCTCTGGATGCTTCCCACAGGGTCATTGCCGTGTTCTGCTAGGACCAGGCTCCGTTTTGGATGCTTCACACGGGGTCATTACCATGCTCTGCGAGGACCAGGATCCGCTCTGGACGTTTCCCACAGGGTCAGGATTGACATAAGCCGCGTTCCACGTAACCAGGAATTTGCTCTGGATGCTTCCCACGGGGTCATTGCCGTGTTCTGCGAGGACCAGGATCTGCTCTGGACGTTTCCCACGGGGTCAGGATTGACATAAGCCGCGTTCCACATAACCAGGAATTTGCTCTGGATGCTTTCTACGGGGTCATTGCCGTGTTCTGCGAGGACCAGGCTCCGCTCTGGATGCTTCATACGGGGTCACTGCCGTGCTCTGTGAGGACTAGGATCCGCTCTGGACGTTTCTCACAGGGTCAGGATTGACATAACCCGCATTCCACATAACCAGGAATTTGCTCTGGATGCTTCCCACGGGGTCATTGCTGTGTTCTGCGAGGACCAGGCTCCGCTCTGGATGCTTCACACGGGGTCATTGCCGTGCTCTGCGAGGACCAGGATCCGCTCTGGACGTTTCCTACGGGGTCAGGATTGACATAAACCGCGTTCCACGTAGCCAGGAATTTGCTCTGGATGCTTCCCACAGGGTCATTGCCGTGTTCTGCGAGGACCAGGCTCCGCTCTGGATGCTTCCCATGGGGTCAGGATTACTATAAGCCGTGTTCTGCGAGGACCAGGCTCTACTCTGGATGCTTCACATGGGGTCATTGTCATGCCCTACGAGGACCAGGATCCGCTCTGGACGTTTCCTATGGGGTCAAGATTGACATAAACCGCGTTCCACGTAACCAAGAAGGGTTGACTTTATCCGCATTTCACGGAGTCGGGGTTTGACTCTCGGTCATCCGTGCACCGCCGAGTCACGGAACTGGGAGTTGCCACTGTTCCACTTTGCTTGATGTTGTGTCTGTTGTAATGAGACGAATGTCGAGATGATCTCCAGACTATCTGTGAACCGTTGAGATTTGGCTTCTTCTTCTGATGAAGCCTGGGGAGGAAAGGTGTGATTCCCTCTTTGTTTGCACCCCTGGTTTGTATACAGGGATTGATGTGATATCACCTCTAGAGCATAAATTTCATTTTTCTTTATTTCTTTCCACGATGCTCTATCATTTTAGCTTTTATATCGCGAAGGTCACGATTGCCCAATCATTTCGGCTATTTTTCGCGGTGCCCAATCATTTCGGCTATTTATTTTATTTTTTTTCTACTCGCTGCTTTTTATTGCATGTTGTCCAATCATTTCGGCTATTTTCCATGCATACATTTTTTACTTGTTGATTTTGTTGCAAGTTGCCCCATCATTTCGGCTATTTTGTATGCATGTGTGGCTCGCTATCTTCTTTGTTGCAAGCTTGGAATTAGACACCGATTTCGGCATTAGCACTGCTACAACTGGGATATTGCCAGGAGAGAATCATCATTTGCCTCTGTCGATGACGAACAAAGATGGCTTAGTAAACAGGGTTAGGATCCTGTTGACTAAGGCTTTTGACTTCATGAGCTGTAAGGGTCTCATAAAGGTAGTTCTCCTTGCGAGTCGTGAGGATCTCGTAGGTGTATTTTCTCCTTAGGAATCGTAAAGACTCCTAAGTGTATAGCTTCTCGTAAGTCGTAAGGATCTTACAAGAGTATTTTCTCCTTCTATGTCGAGAGGACTTACAAGGGCTATTCACCGTGTAGACATATTCCTAGTCACTGATGGGACTTTGTTAGGGAAATGTTTATTCGCGCCTGTGGATTGTATACAAGGGTCAGCATCGAGCCGCTTGTAGGGCAATATTAGAGGTTGTGGTGGCCGCTTAAGAACGGGTTTAGATCCCTGTAACTTAAGACTTTTGAATGTTATGAGCCGTGAGGGTCTCATAAGAGGACTCTCCTTACGAGTCGTGAGGATCTCGCAAGTGTAATTTCTCCTTAGGAATCGTGGGGATCCCTAAGTGTGTTGCTCCCTTGTGAGTCGTAAGGATCTCACGCAGGTGGTTTCTCCTCACAAGGTCGAGAGGACCTTGCAAGTGTCTTTTAACGAGGTTGCGTCCTTTCGAGTTTTCACAAAACTCGCCGGTAGCCCTGCTGTTTTTACTCACGGAGCTCTTTCGGTTTTTCATCCGTGCCCATTTCGCTTATGGACATACCATTTTCTTTTTCTTTCTTCTTTTTTTATTCTTTTATCCCCTTTTTTTCTTTTTTTTTGTATCGGCGTTGGGATGCTGCAATCTACAGTCGTTTATCGATGTCTCGGTCAACAGCTAGTTTCAAGACATAGTGGTCTGTTGTTAGTTTAAGGACGTTTCGGTCCAACGTTAGTTTTAGGACATTTCGGTCCGAAAACCAGCTACTACTTATAGAGTTTAGGCTTAGGAAGATAGCGAGCGGACATAGGCGTCGTCATCTATCGTTGACCTAGGCCATGACTCGTCAGGCATAGTATTTCTTTAGGAAGCGACCGTTTATTGGCCTGAAAGGTCTTTCACCATGCATGTCCATGAGTAGGTAGGCTCCACCTTGGTAGACTTTGTCTATGATATACGGGCCTTCATAATTTGGCTCGAATTTTCCCCGCTTGGCACGACTGGGGATCATAGGTCTTTTGACTACTAGCACGAGTTCGCCTTGGCGGAATGTCCTCGGCCTAGTTAATCTTTCATATGAGCGCGTCATCTTTGCTTTATAAGCCTCCAGATTTTGTTGCGCCATGAGCCGGGTTTCATCGAGGTGTCGAGCTCCTCAAGCCGAAGGTGAGCATTCTCTTCGTCCGTTAGCTCGTAATGAACTGCCACTCGTAGAGAGGGTAACTCTATCTCGAGGGGAGGACCGCTTCTGTACCGAATACCAATGTGTACGGCGTTGTGTTCGTGGCCGTTTTGAACGTAGTTCGATACGCCCAGAGAGCTTCAAGTAGTCTCTCGTTCCAGTCCTTCTTATTTCGCGACACCGTCTTTTTTAGGATCTTCGTCAAGGTCTTGTTAAAAGCCTCAACTAGACCGTTAGCTCGGGGATTATAGACTGATGAATATCTCCAGTCTATGTTATGTTGTTGTGCGAAGTGGCTGATCTTGTAGCTTCTGTAGGCTGGCTTGTTATCGGAGATGATCCGTCTCGGAGTTCCAAACCGATAAATGACGTGTGTCTTGAAGAAATGGAGGATATTCTTTGTCTTCACTTCCCTAAGCGGTACTGCTTCTACCCATTTGGAGAAGTAATCAGTTGTCGCCAAAATGAATCGATGTCCTCTGGACGATGCTGGCTCAATGGGGCCGATTATGTCAGTTCCCCACATTTCAAACGGCCAACTAGACACTGTCGGATGTAATGGATTCGAATGCTGGTGGATAAAGTCCCCATGGATCTGGCACTAGTGGCATTGCTTCGCATATTCAAGGCAGTCCTGGATCATCGTGGGCCAATAGTAGCCCATCCTTTTGATTTTCAACTTCATCTTCGGGCCGGCTTAGTGAGAACCGCAGAGTCCGTCGTGAGTTTCTTGGACGACTCTTTTTGCTTCTTCAGGTCCCAGGCATCTTAACCACAGAGAATCAAATGACCTCTTGTACAGAGTATCATTGACGAAGGTGAAAGATAGGGCTCGCTTCATGAGCTGATGTTTTGAGGACGCATCTTCGGGCGTTCGACGGGATTTGAAGTAGTCTATAAAGACTTCCCTCCAATCCATAACCTTTTCCTGGTCTTTTATTTGCAGGGCCGTTTGCTTGGTCGTTCCTTTTTCTCCGGACGACTCCGGAGATATTTCTGCCGGTGCAAGAACCCGACAACTTTGCACAATGATCCTCACGTCATGGAGGTTCTCGTCAGCCAGTTCTTTAGCGAGCTTGGATAATGCATCCGCCTTGTTATTTTCCGCACGCGGTATACTTTCCAAGGTGTAGGAAGGAATTTGAGTCAGGAGTTGCTATACTCTCTTGCCGTACTTTACCAACTCTGGCTTGCACGTTTGATAGTCGCCGTTTACTTGACTAACGACCAGTTGGGAGTCTCCGTATATGAGGAGGTTTTCAATTCCCATGTCGATGGCGATCTCGAGACCTGCTATCAAAGCTTCATACTCGGCTTCATTGTTTGTCCTCGGCTCTGTTAAAAAGAAGGCAAAGCACATTATCCCTCCTTGTAGAGTTACGAAGATGAGGCCTACTCCTGATTTGATTATGGGTGTGCTTTGTTTGCGCTTCTTCATGGAAGATGCTCCATCGAAGTAAAGTTCCCATTGGGTATCACCCCCTTCGATCGTGTCAAACCCATGTTCGTCTGGCAATTCGCAGTTTAAAGGAGAATCGGCAGGTATCAGATGCTCAGCGAGGAAGTCGGCGATGACCTGGCCTTTCACTGCCTTAAGAGGCCTATAAGTTATCGAGAATTCCATCAATAGAAAGGCCCATTTAGCGAGTCGTCCCGTTAATATGTCCTTCGACATCAAATATTTGAGAGGATCCACCTTCGATATGAGACGGACTTCATGCGCCAACGCATAGTGCCTGAGCTTCGTTATCGCGAAGATCAATGCCAGGCAGTGTTTTTCGATGGGAGAATAATTGCTTTCTGCCCCCAGTAGAACTCGAATCAAATAGTAGAGGGCTCTCTCCTTCCCTTGGTCATTTTCTTGTGCCTATAATGCGCCTAAGGAACCTTCAAGGGCGGTTGTATACAGAATGAGAGGTTTTCCTTTAACGGGAGCGGCCAGTACTGGCGGATTCTACAGGTATTGCTTGATTTCATCCAGTGCATTTTGGCATTTGCGATCCCAGACGAAAGGGGTTCCTTTCTTCATCAGGTGACTGTAAGGACGGCACTTGCCTGAGAGATTGGCTATGAAGCGCCGGATATACGCGAGCTTTCCTTGGAGAGACCGCAGTTGCTTGAGAGTCCTTAGCGGGGGTATTTCCATAATCGCCTTGATCTTTGACGGATCTATCTCGATGCCTCGGTGTCGGACAATGAATCCTAGGAATTTTCCCGAGGAAACTCCGAACGCGCATTTGAGAAGGTTCATCTTCAAGTTGTATTGTCGAAGGCGTTGAAATACGATCTTCAGATGCTCTAAATGTTCCTCGTATGATTTGCTTTTAACTACGAGGTCGTCGATATAACATTCGACGATTTCATGTATGAGGTCATCGAAAATCTTCGTCATGGCCTTCTGATAGGTGGCACCGGCGTTCTTTAGACCGAAGGGCATCACCTTGTAGCAGAATATGCCCAAAGGGGTCCAAAAAGCAGTATGCTTATGGTCCTCGGGATGCATTTTTATCTGATTATATCCTGACGATCCATCCATGAAGGAGAAGACTTCGTGAGTAGACGTGTTATCTATCATTAGCTCAGTGACTGGTACTGGAAAGTCGTCCTTTGGACAGGCTTTATTGAGACCCCGAAAGTCCACGCATATGCGCACTGTCCCATTTTTCTTCATCAATGGGACGATGTTGGCGATCCAGTCAGGATACTGAACCTCTTGGATGAAGCTAGAGTCGATTAGCTTCTTGACCTCGGCATTGATGCTCATCTCAAGCTTGAGCTGCATTCTTCTCGGTGCCTGTTTGATCAGTTGACGTCTGGGGATATTTCCAATTTATGGACAGCATTCTCTGGATATAGTCCTGGCATCTCGGAATAGTTCCATGCGAAGCAATTTTTATGCTGCATAAGCACGTCTTTTAGCATAGCCACCCTTTCTTCAGACAGCAGCTCACTGACGAATGTCGGTCGCGGGTCACTTGTCGTCCCTAAATCAATTTTCTTGAGGTTATCTGCAATAGTATGTATTCCATCTTCCAGCTCTTTCGGCGCCGGTGGAAACTCTGAGATCACCTCGCCATCATCGATTTTGAAGCACCAGGGGAGGTCATCCATATTCTCAGGCTCTTCTTCTGACAACGTTATCGTGTGACAGGTACGAGATCGTTTCCAAAATCGATGTTGATCTGGTTCTACTCCTGCTATACGTGTGGTTTTCAGTTCATGCTTCTGCGGCGGAGTTACCCTCCAACGGTTGGATAGAGCGAACCTGCCCTGTTGATACTGGTCTTCGACCCAGTTCTTGAAGGTGAAGCAGTCTTCGAGAGGATGTCCTACTGCTTGGTGGTAGGAGAAATAGTCCGGGTAGGAGATCTCGTTCGCTTGCTCGGGGTGCTTGGATTCCAGCAGTGTCATCATCTGATGCTTTATGACGATATCGAATATCTTCTTTGTCTTGTCTTGGGGAAAAGAATATTCCCGACCCATCTTCTTTATAAAAGACGAATCCGGATTGCTCAATTCTTGCTCGTGTGGCTTCTTAGACCCGTTGGGCTGCTGTCGAACGTTTTTTCCGTTCCTTGGTTTATTTTTGCCTCTGCGTCGGGTCTTTTGTGTGACGGGTTGGCGATGAGGAGCATTGTAATTCTCCGCGGCTCGTTGAAGGAGGCGTTGCATCCTGGTTTTCTCATAAATGGCCATTTCACGGTTATGGTCATCCCGGACCTTTCGACCTGCTTCCCTTATGAGCTTGTCCATTCGTTCTTCAAACGACGGGCTCGGCATTTTGTTGGTAGGATCTCGTTTTGGTTCAGGGTCAGCGTTTTCTAACAGGGCGTCTCCTTCTTCATCGAAGTCATGTATGGCGTAGCTACCATGGACTCGTTCCCGTTTCTTGGATTGGACATATCCAAGCCCGACCATTTCCATCCTTCCATTGGGAAACTTTCACTGAGTTCCGGGGATGTCCCAAATCCTATTGTAGAATCGAGCTTGTCGAGTAGTCTATCTGAAGGGTACCCCTTAGCGCTTCAATAGCCTTTTCAAGCCTTCCGTGTAATATCTAGGCAGACGGATGGGCTAGAGCCTGTCGAGCGTAGAATCGGCGCCGTTCCAGATTTCTTTATCCACTTTAATTTCCTCGGATCGGTAGAATAGGATCACCTGTTCACCTTTTCGCCTGGGAGGAATGTCTGCAGTTCTTGCACACTATAAGCTTCAAGTGCATCGAGATCTTTGTAATGTTCTTGTGGAACCATGGTAATTCACAAACTCTGATTATCACCAGCGAAGGGTTGTATTGACGGCCGAGCAGAAAATATAGCGTTAACCTCATCTTCTGAGTCGCTGCCGAAGATCAACATAGGGGCGGACGGTCCCGGGTTGTTGCGTTGGGGCGGCCCTGAATAAACTATCTCTTCTTCCCCCTCGGTATCACTCCCGAAGACCGGAATAGTAGCGATAGCTTTGTTCTTCGGTTTGTGACATCTTTCCGTGTCCTCAAAATCTGGTAAGTAGTATTTTGCATCTTCGTACTTTCAGACTTCGTTCATGGAGAATGGGTTTAACTCCCCCGTCACAGTGTACTCGAGACCATCCTTGAAATACTTCATACACTGATATTGTGCAGAAAGGATAATGTTGTACTCGTGTAACCAAGGCCTACCGAGCAAAGCATTGTAGCATGTCTTGGCGTCAATGACGTGAAATTTAATATCCGTGACAAGTAGCCCGAAGCCCAGCGTCAGTATCACAGACTCGAGAGTCCATGATGACTGGGAGTCGAAACCGGAGATGGTGATTTTATCACGAGCGAGGTGCTGAACGCTTATGCAGATTTCCTTCAACACTCACACGTTGAGGAGATTGACAGAAGACCCATTGTCAATCAGGATTTTGCCTATCTTGATATCGTGACAGTATCCGGAGACATAAAGGGGACGGTTGTGTTCGCACGTCCCAAGGAGGAGATCTTCATCGTCGAAGGTGATATCGGCTGTGTGTACTTCTTCCAGCTCGTCTTTCATCCTTTCTTCGGCGAGGAAAGCTTGGAATTGCTCTGGCCTTTGTAGTGCCTTGATCAATGAATCTCTCGCTTCTTTGGATAGCATAAGGGTGTCGAGAATGCTGAGCTGCGAGGGTAGCTTCCTCAAGTGTGCCAGAACGTTGTAGTCCACCTTACTTTTCTTTGGCGGGTCCTTGGCGGTTAGCTCTTTGATGACTTGGTCATCTAGGGTGATATCCTCAAAGACTTTTTCTTTTCCCTTATCTTTTCTATTCGTGGGTCCGAGATTCTTTTCGGGCAACGTACGATTGCGCAGCTAAATATTTTCACAGGTCTTCGGTTCTTCCTCTTTTCCGAGGTGGATTTTTTGAAGAGAGGGTCAAGAGTCAATTTTTTCTTCCTGAAGGTGAGAACTTGTGATCCTCCGGCGTTAACCATGCGACAGTTGCCGGTGGTTCTTCTAAGCTCCTCAGTCGTACTTCTTTTCTCCCGACGAGTTTTGCGTTTCATCCGCTTAAAACGTTGCCGGTGAGCAACATATCCCTGCCACTATCTTTTAAAAGCGTTGCACCCTTCGGTAGGGTGTGCAATCTTTCGATGATATGAGCAGTAGCTAGGATGTGTTTCCACTTCACCAAGAATATTTCCTTCGGAGGGTGGCAGCTTCATTCCCATTGATATGGCTTTAGCGAACCTTTTCCTCGTCTTGAACCTGATTTTATTCGCGGTAGATGTAATTTGATCTGGCGGGAGAGTTTCAACCCTTCCATCGAGTCCCCGGCGCTTGGCTTTCTCAAATATGGCCTTCTCACGCTCTTGAGCAGCTTTGCTTTTAAGAAATGCTTCATTCAGGAACGCATCAATCATTTCATCTGATGGCCCTAGAAGTTCCAGCTCAGGACCCGCCCCCAGTTTCTCTGTGTAAGGAACTTCTTCATCATTTATCGATGAGTGAGAGATCACATGGCAACTTGCTACGTAATCTTCAGATTCATCCGACGAGTCTTCTCCATCATCTCCGTCTTCAAGGACGTGACCGAGAAATTCTTGGAGTGTGATTGGAGTCCGCGCCTTCTGGTTATACTCTTCCAGCGCGTCAATCTGTTTTTGCAGGTCCGTGTGCTTGTCACCAGGCTTTACGGAGCTTTTTGTCTTCTTTTTCTTCTTCGAAGACTTTGACGGCTGGGTGTGAGTGTTTTGAATATCACCACCAATTTTGGAGTTGAGCACGGTTTCAGCATTCCCTTGATAATCTCAGGTTCCAGCGAATTCTTCCACCTAATCGCCGGACATGTCTGGAGATCGTTCAGCATTCTTTTAGTTTTGTCTGAAAGAGCGACCTCCCATGAAGCTTCTTCAACAAAAGAGCATGATGCCCCCGGTGTGTCTGTCTTCTTAGGAGTGTGCGGTTGTGGTGGGCTTACTTTCCACTTCTCAGACAGCGCAAACTTGCCTTGTTGGTATTGGTCCTCGATCCATCCCTTAAAGATGAATCAATCTTCAATCGGATGGCTTACCGTTTGGTGGTAAGGGCAATAATTGGGATTACTAGTCTCGCCGGGTTGCAGTGGTCGCTTAGGATTTGGCAGATTGATGTGCCTGTTGCGCACCGCCAGCTCGAACAGTCTCTTCGTTTTGTTTCGGGAGGAACGAATAAGGACGCTTCATTTTCTTATTGTAGTATCGTCGTCTTTCTTCCAGTTGATCCGTTAGTTTTGGGGCACTGGGCTGCTGTTGAGTATTCGCAAAATATGTCGCCTTCCCTTTACCCTTTTCATTCCGCGGCTCCGGCTTCGGAGGAGACGGTCTATGACCCATCTGGTCCATCTGGGCTAGCTTGTCGATCAAGGCTTAGAACGTGGTCGGCTTGAAGAACATCATGAATTAGGAAATAGTTGCATGAGGGTCCAAAGTGCCCACGAACATGCCCACCGCCGGCGCTTCCTCGATATGTTGCTCACATTTTGACCATAAATTTCGCCACCGTATTGCGTATTGTACCCAAGTTTCGCCTGGCTTTACCCTGGCATTAATTAACGCAGTAATCGGGGTATGCTCGCTAGCGCTCGCGAATCTTTGCATAAACAGCAGTTCCATTTCCGCAAATGTCTTGACAGAGTCGTTTGGAAGTTCAGAATACCATTCGAATGCCGTCTCTGACAAGCTGCCGACGAACTGACAAAGGAGCAGTTTATCATCACCTCCGGTGTTACCACATAGAGCCCTGAACTGGGCGACATGCTGGTGCGGATTTCCCGTCCCTTTATATACATGAAATTTAGGAATGGTATATCCCGGCGGGTACTTTATCTGGTCATACCAGCCTGGATATGGTCTCCCAGTTTTAACAACTTGGCCGGCCGCTTCATTCGCCTGGTGAGCTCGTATTTGCTGAGCAATGTAGTCGTCCAGAGTGGCTTTGGAAATGGTTTCCTCTTTGGCTGCCGAAAGAGTCGGAGGAGGGTTCGATGTCTCCCCTCTATCGTCTTCAATGATGACTGGAGGGTCTTCAGCTGGAGGTTCTGGCTATAACATCGTCCCGACCATGTCTTGGAAGAGAAGCGCCATTCGTTTTATATTAGCCGCTTGTTCTGCTGCTTCTCTGTCCTTCTTTTCGAGGACTCTTCGGAGAAAGTCAGCATCAGTTTCTAGTTCATGACGCTGCTCTGATGACGCCTCTGGGCTTTCTTTCGGGCTGGTGAGTGCGTCCATTTGCGTTAGCATTTCCTGAAGCTTCTGTTGCTGCTCCTGGGCTTTTGTCACGGATCGGGTGAGCGGTCGGTGACCCATAGAAGAGCGGCTTTCCTCCTTTCCGGAAGTAATATAAACGGTATGCACCATTATACCCCCAGATTTAGGGCGTTTGGGTTTGGCGCTTTTACGGTTCGCCACGTTCGTAGGGGCTTTTTCTGGCCTCCTTCTCTTTTGATCAGTTGAAGTCGAGGGGGCCGTCGCAGCGGGTACCCAGACAGCTGTTGCCCTTTGTGGATTGGCAAGATGGTTCTCTTCTTGTCGAACCTTCTCCTTTTTCTGTCGGCGAGGGTAATCTTGATCAATTACTGAGTCCTGAACCTGTCGCCAGACTTTGTAGATTTTGGAGGACAGCCGCTGAGGGGGCTGCTCCGGCTTCGCCTTCTGAGCATTCTCCACGGGTGGAGGAGATCTTTTCAGAACGGCGGTAGGAGAGTTCCTGCACCTTGTTCAGCAATTCAAAGCTGTTCCCGGTTAGAACAGCAGCATTGACTTCCACTGTTGGGGCTGGTGGAGTTAGCCCAGAGGGGGAGTTGCCCCCAGCTTTCCTTATTCGGAGCCAGTGGCGACGTCGAGCGTGTCGAGCCATTGGGATTGTTTCAGCTTTAGGGGTGACTTCGTCATGCCCCCTGTTCTGGTGAGGCGCTGCTGGTACCATCCTCTTGAAGACCGATGTCCGTTGAGCAGCAGCAATATCCAATCTGTCAAAAACAGACCTTTGAGTAGGAACGGGAGCCGGGGTGGCCAACCTCGTAAAGACTGATCCCTTGACGGGAGAAGCTTCTTTAGTGACCTCATGAGCAGGAATGGCTATTCGTTTCGGGATGGCCGCTTCAGGTATCGTGGGCTTCTTGACAGGCCCATTGGAGTTCAGGCTCAGCCTGTCGAAAACTGACGCTGTTGGCTTGACATCAGACGACCCGTTGAGAAGGGCCGTGGTATTAGTGAGCCGATCAAAGACCGACATCTTTTGCGTCTCTTACGGCAGCGGGATGTTAATGTTCACTGGTGGGAGCATGGTCCCGAAGAACAAACCGGTGGTGGCCTGCGTCACCTGCTCTATCGGCATTGTGAATAGGGAGGCCACATGGGCCCATAGGCTATACCTCCAGATGAGGCGGAACATGAGTTGCAGTTGCAGCCAGAACACTTTGTGCAAGTGGACACTATTGATCGTTCGCTTTCTGCACGGAGCAAGGCACCAAATCATAGTACCTCGAACCCAAGGGCAACCATATCAAACCGCAATTCGTTCGCGAACACGACACACGAAGTATGGAGTGGAAAGAGGAAAAGGTCCCACCGGGCGTGCCAGAATCTGTTCCCTGCCGAAAACACGGAGAAGCAACCGCGTAGGTCCGTCTTGCCTGAATTTCAGGGCAGATGCTAATTGGTTCTATCTGTCCACCTCTCCGAAGATGCCAAGTTGATTTATGGCACCATGTATCGAAGGTTTAAACGGATGCGGCTGATGTAGCAGACTTCGTCAGATTCCCCCCTCGTATGAGGAGTTTTTGATTGTGGGGACGCTCTTCCCTACAGGCGCAAGCCCCTGCAGTTAATTACGCTACCGCATCGCGGTAAAAACTTTCACCTTCTCCAGATGGTCACTTCGTGTCGTGGGTGTTTGTTTTGTGTTTGGTTGCCCGTGGATTGTATACGGAGACTAATTTATGTTGTCGCCCGTAGGGCGTGGACTAGTCCAAATCCGTATCTTCTTAGATTTGGGTTTGGGGGTTGGATTTAAGGATACGTTGCCTCATTTGAGACTAAGATCAACTTAAACGTTTGTTAAGGATACGTTAATCTAATTTTAGACTAAGATCAACTTAACGAGATCGTTTAGATCCAACAAAAGAGCATTTGAACTCTATTATTTAGTTTAGGGACATTGCGGTCGATTAGTTTAAGGACATTACGGTCCATTGTTAGTGTAAGGACATCTCGGTCCAATGTTAGTTTAAAGACATCGCGGTCGAGGTTAAGGACATCATAGTCCGTGAGTTTAAAGACCTCACAATCGAGGTTAAGGACATCATAGTCCGTGAGTTTAAAGACCTCACAGTCAAGGTTAAGGACATCATAGTCCGTGAAATGTATGGTTGTCGGGACCCATCACCTCTCTGAAGATGTTGAAGGATTACAATGACAAATATTAAAGGAGTGAAGAGATGTACCCTCGAACCAAAGTGGATTGGGTGATCTATAGTCCAATTTGGAACTAAGATCAATTAATTAGATTATGAGTACATTGGCTCAGTTAAATCTAAATTGAGGACTTATGACCAGTTTGGGCTAAGTCCAATTAGATATTGGCTCTTTGTTGGACCATTAAACACATTTGTCTGGGTTCAAGCTCACGTTATTTAGCAATGTTAAACCAGAGTTTGAGGGCTCTGATACATTTTTGTCTTTAACTGAGCATTAAATATTGTGGTTCTAAGTTTTACTCAACTTTGAGATTTAGTCAAAGGGGAGGTTTTTGCCTTTGGAAACTTAGCCAATTTGGCTAAGATAGGCTTTAAAATAGTGTTAAACAATAGAGGACAACAGTGTTAAACACTGGAAATGAAATACTCAAAGTAGTGTTAAACACTAGAGGACAACGGTGTTAAATATTGGAAATAAAACGCTCAAATTAGTGTTAAACACTAGAGAGGAAGGGGTCACGTGGGGACACATGAGGACACCCAAAGGTGGGGCCAGATCTCCTTTACTTTGTTCTGCAAATAAGTGTTAAGCACTTTTGATCTTCTGGCCATCACGTGTTGGCACGTGATGGATATTTGTGCATTGATTATTAAAGCATTTATTAGGGGTCACATGGTAACACGTAAGAGCGCCCAAAGCTAATACTGCCTTTGCTTTTGTTCCCTATATTATGAGGATCACGTGGGGGCACGTGAGGCATTGCCTCAAAGCTTTTTCCTTCTCATTTTTGGGGGATCTGTTTAGGGGTCACGTGGAGACACGTGATCTAGTTCTTTACATGCATGGAGATCTTTCAAGTCTCTTTATTTTTAAGAATTAAATTCTTTGTAGCGTTAAACCCTAATTTAGTTTTTAAAGAAATTAAATTCCTATGCATGTGGAAGAATTAAATTCTTATGTAGGGTGAAACCCTAATTTCATTTAGGAGGAATTAAATTCCTGTGAATTTGAGAGAATTAAATTCTCAAGTAGGGTTAAACCCTAGTTTTGTCTATCTTGAAGGAATTAAATTCCTATAAATTTAGGAGAATTAAATTCTCATATAGGGTTAAACCCTGGTTTTATCTTGGAGGAATTAAATTCCTGTGAATTTGGGAGAATTAAATTCTCATATAGGGTTGAAGCCTAGTTTTATCTTGGAGGAATTAAATTCTTGTAAATTTGGGAGAATTAAATTCTCTAAACTCAATTCTCTCTCTAAGTTTTAGATCTGCAAGGCAGAATCTCCCCGATGAGAATTAAATTCTCAACCTGTGGGGAGATTTGTTTCTGCAGATCTTCAATCAGA
This sequence comes from Agapanthus africanus, assembly GCA_030015575.1. Taxonomy (NCBI): domain Eukaryota; kingdom Viridiplantae; phylum Streptophyta; class Magnoliopsida; order Asparagales; family Amaryllidaceae; genus Agapanthus; species Agapanthus africanus. The sequence goes on from CM057345.1 coordinate 523,245,270, forward strand.
GGAAGAACTAAGTTCTTTTGCGGAAGAGTTAAACTCTTAGATTGAGAATTAAATTCTCTTTTTTGTTTTATGAAGCTTTGATCCCTTTCCCTTTTCTCACCTAGGGTTTTCTTTTCTTGAGAATTGAATTCTCCTTTCTTTTCTCTCTTTCTCTGCTATTTTCCTTCAGAAAATTTCAAGATCCCAAAATTCTCTCTCTTTCTTCTCTTCTTAGCTCCTATTTATAGGAGAAGGAAAAGAATCAATTTATTTAGTAAATATTTTATTGAAAGATTTTGTTTGTTTTTCATAACTAATATGATCTTTCAGATCACTCAGTGAATTTTATTCACCATTGGATTTTTAATCCAAAAGATATTCTGTTTATTATTTTTGGTGAAATTTAGGGAAATCATTCCTTGTATAAAATCTTTCCATAAATTGGTGATTTTTAATCACCATTGGATTTCTAATCCAACAGTGCTCCACTTTACAGAGTATAGTCCTCTTTTGTTTGGAAAGATTTAAAGAAACACTTTCCCAGTTAGGGTCTTTGATTTCCCTTAATTAGAATTTAATTCTATTAACTCATAAGGCTTTTAAAGCCCATCACATGTTGGCACGTGATCCCAACATTTGACCATTGAAATAGAATTTAATTCTATCTATCACGTGTTGGCACGTGACCCTCCCTCATTCAGAATTTAATTCTGTCTTTTAACTGGGCTGAAGGACCATCACGTGTCAGCACGTGACCCTTTGTCACGTATGAGCACGTGATGCCCCATTGGAGTCTTCCCTCAGCCATTTCGTTACATTTTTGTTTGATTTAGAATTTAATTCTAAAAAGTTAAGATCACAGGAAACTATCACGTGTCAACACGTGACCCTTGGTCACGTGTGAGCACGTGATACCTCATTGAGGTATTTCCTGATTTTTATCAGGGAACACTCGGATTTTCCACCAATGTGGCCGGCCTAAATTTCTCCAAATTGCCTCGAATTTCTTCTGTGTTCATGTCATATCACATATAACATTCTGCAGTTTTTAAAAAAATTTTTGAAGACTTTTTAAAATCGACAGAAACTAAGATATCGTATCGGGTGTTTCGGAGTAGTTTCGGTTTCGTAATCCTAGCAAACATCGTCTAATTTTCAAACATTGATCTGATACCACTGTTAGGTTGCCTAGCACGGCAGCAAGTTTTCGGGGGGCATCGTCCATGCCAATTTAAAAAATTTGTCGTTCTAGTAAACCCTAACCCTAGAATCGCTACTAGAAAACCCGACGAAACATAACGTAAACACTTTACATCTAAAGTGAACAAGGAATACAACCTTTGTAGACCGATCCTTCACTTCAATAGCTCCGTGTAGTAGTCCCTTCGCTGCGATCACGAACTCCGGAACTCTAGAGAGGCTCCCATTAAGAAACGAACAAGCTTGCATCGAAGTCTTCGAGGCCGAAGATGATCTATATCGAGGAGACACTAACCTAAGCTATCTCGTCACTAATGGTGAGATTAGTGAAGCAAACACTCTAAACTAAATGGCAAGTAGTAGAGGATGATGAAGTAGGAAGTGGGCTCGCTTTAGATTTATTTTTCTCACACTAAATCTTCACTTAGAAAAAAAAAACCAGCAAGACTTTTCTTTTGTTGAAGAAGAAGAAGAAGAAAAGAAACTCATGAGAGGGTGAGGTTAGAATTGCAACCATGGATAAGTAAGTATCATGCCTAACTTATGTAGAGAATAAACCAAGGTCAAGGGTTAAGGTTGGGTTAACAAATATCTTAAGGAATGACAAAAGAGTGGACTTGGTCAATGTTCTACAAGTTTCATCCAAGCTTAAAACATTGACTAAGTCTTCACTATTTTGTGATAACTTAAGTGATAAATATCAAACCCTAGCTTTAACCCTAGCATGATATAAGTCTCATACATTCATGTTGCAAGTGTAACCTAGCATGACACAACAATATATATCACATATATATTTTGTGTGCAAATAGAAAACAATACATATATCACATATATGTAAAGTGTATCAAATGTGAGAAAAGAAATCTTAAGTGAGCTAATACTAGTTAATATAATGTAATATATCAAATATATAATTATACATTAAATTATTAAATCAAATCTTGATTTAATAATCCGGCTATATTACATATAACCGACAAATATCAAATGCAACAACTTATCGAATCAACATTTGATCCGATAACCCGGCTATATCACATATACCCGACCAATGTTACAAGTCGCGAGAATAGAATGCGGTATCACATACTCGCATTAATCTCGGTCCCGCACATATCACATATGTGCTCCTACTCCGTTTCGCTTGAGCCAGGAAACCTCTGTGTAGGACTCTAAAGACTCGTCAATACGCCGGCAGTAGGTGATGATCATATCAAACACCCACAAGCCGCAAGCGGTCTGCTAAATATAACGGCCACCCGAGTATTGAGCGATCAGAAGATCAACAAGCAAGCCTGCTAGTACTCCTGCGAATCCAATCAGTAACACTACCGTACAGTCCGGTCTTTCGTCTGATATATCGCATATCACAGCCTGAGGGTGGTATAGCGTCAGACCCCAATAGCCTGATAAGTCATGCAGATGCAAGGTCCATAACAGTTCGAGAAACTACTGGTAACACTTACCAGTAAATCTCAGCAACCCTGGCCAGGGATTTCCTGTTATGGACAATCAAGCATAGCGCAACATCAACTCCCAATACCGGGAGAGATGAAACCCATCCTATCGCTCATTGCCTCCATGTGACTCGGGACTGTACCCAAAAACCACCTTTTTGCACGATCTCTTGACCGTGGTATGGTGGAAATCAAAGCACAGTGGGAATCACACAAGACTCTATGACGATCTCGGGTCTACAGACTAACCTGTACCAGTGTCACCAGAGAACTGCTATCCGACGATAGGTATAATACCATCTAGGAGTTCTCAGCGAGTCTGTTCAGTGTACCCAGTCTCCACTGAGCACCCGTATACCTTCTCTAATGTCAAACACCAATGGATGTGGTATCATCCATCGCCCATCATATGGGTCGAGAAGCGTATATGCTAGTCTACTCTGGAGTATCGATGCCCTGTTTCGATACTCCCATGACTAGGAACATTTGAAGGATGTACTTACTGACTACCCTGTCCCACTAGTATGATCTGCATCATAATCTTGGTAGTCAAGCACTCATCCTAAGGGATTTATCAACATGTAATAAAGAGACAAGAAGTGTACATGTTAAGATAAAGAGCAAGCAGATAGCATACTATCATGTCGAGCAAGAAAGTCCACCCTTTATATGTCCAAGTGTCCACTACAATGTACATCACATGTACTGTAGTGGCCTCTAGGGTATACATATAACTAACAAAGCAAGACCATCATAGTCTCTAATCTCTTTCGCGTAAGCTAGGCAGACTGAATCTCGAAATCGCTTTTGCTGGAAATGTCGAATAAAGAAGTTTAAGTTGCCGAGAAGTGTTATCGGAAGAAATGGCTGTGCAGACTTGATCTCAATGGAGGTTAAAGCCGTTGATTCAAAGAAGAGATAAAAACTCTGACTGGATATCGTTGTAAAATTTATTTATCGTGGGCAACTAAACTAAAAAATACAAATAGAAAATTTGTTGTTATGTAAGTTGGCTCTGATACCATGATAAGAAAACAGTAAACTCGATCATTTTATTATGTGAATAATCATATCAATTTATACAACTCTAAATCAACCCAATGATAACAAACAATCCCAATTGTCTATCTAACCTGATAGATTCCCAACACATGAAATCATAACTAAACCTATCTATAACAATCAGGGTTAATTGCACGTAGATCTCCTGAACTATTTGCGGTTGGGCACTTATACCCCTTGATCTATAATAATAAGCACTTACATCCCTTATGGTTAATAAATATTTTCTTAATACCCATTTTACTCCTTTCTTCTTGTCATGCCCCGCTTCCCAAAATACGGAATACGAGGAGTGATTAGGCCAGCCATGCTCTTACGGTCAAGAAATAATCCCGCCGTAGTCACACTTCGGTTTCTAGTATTACATGGTAATCAGTAAACATAGCATTAAAGTAAGGAAAATCACAGTTCACAACTTAATTATATTAAAATAATAGAGTTCAAGATACATTTAATTGCATGAAAAAAATAACCAACCAAGAAATAACAGTGTTCTTATAGCAAGCAGAAGGCGATAGTGCTGATGTCGCGGTCTAAATCTCCGCGATCTCGAATGGCAGGTCCTGCTTCTGGGCTGGGTCCACTCCGTCCTCTGAGCATGCACACTCAGGTTGTCAGGGCGGCACATATAGCAATAAATATATAGCGTATACTATAATATTAAACAAAAAATGAACGACAGAACACAGTCATCATGAGAATATGGATTAACAAGTGAATATGGACAGTGAGGTATAGACATCATGTCAGTAAACCATGCAATATGTATGTCACTACCTATCAGTCACTAAGTCAATTGAAATCAATCGGTGGAAAAGGATGGTCGTGTTTAACAAAGGTCTCGTGTGTGCCCGAGACGACGGTCCACTGTTGCCCGGAACATAACCATGCAGTCGTGCCGTTAGGCCCACGACCTAATATATATATATATATATATATATATATATATATATATATATATATCGCTAATATCGAATGATCATCCTCTAAGTCACTGTACCTCGCAAAATATGAGTTCTACTCCACCTTGATTTCCCCATTTTCCCAGGTTACACTAACTATATGTGTAGGACTAGTTGTATACAAGCACGCGCCAAATTACGGTTTTATTCACTTTTTACTGCACTGTTCACTTTCACGAATCAATCATTTATCACTGGCGTACTTGACACAACTAATCCAATACCACTCACATTCGACAATGCAAAGTTCGCTATAAATCACTATGAACGTTCGCTTTTACTAAAGGTATCACGCTCGGGTAAAATACATGAATGATGCATCATAGCAAGTCATGTACGATATGAAACATAATGTACTTTACGAGTTCAGGAAAACATATTAATTTGCACGATCGTATTTAGACAAATTCTATAAAAGAGGCTATAAGTAAACTCAAACAACGATCCAAAAAAAATTGTTCCAGGTCAATCGGGTTTTAGGTTTGTGAGTTACGGTTATTTTATTTTAAGTGTTCATCGCTGGAAATTAGGTTTCTGAATTGAAATTCCATTTCGTAACACATTTTAATTTCCTATTGGGATCATAATTAGGCGACTCTTCAGTTAGGTAAAATTTAGATCTGTCAATTACATTTCCAACGAACTAGACAGATCGACAATATGCTCTATGTGCTGGGAGATATGTCTTGTTTAAGGCTAGGGTATACAATCTGTCCCTGTACTAAACTGCAGTACACCTCGACAGTTTAAAATGCGATTATAATATCAAACTACAGTAAAATCAAATGAAACCACCACCTACAGTTAGCTAACAAGATTATATTCGCAAAGGTATAGGGTTTTACATATTTTCATTTTCATACAGAACTATGCATTTATTTAAAGTCAGGTGTCAATATGGGATGCTGCTCTGGACTGCAGTCCAGAGTCGCATTCCAAGTCAGTTTCCGTCGTTGTGATAATTTAGTATTGATGGATCTCTGGATCTCCTTCAAATGTTACCTTCCATTGATTTGCAGCGAGCGCTGATGGATGGCTGAGATTGAGTTGGAGGGTCGCCTCCTGAAGCGTGTGGATCTTAATGGGTTTTATGTGGTTGAGGCCGAGCTACCTGCAAGGAAGTCCCGGGGTGGTTGTACCACCGAGGACCCTCCGAAGATCAAGTTAGATGGGGTATTTTCGCAGAGTAACGGCCTATTGGGGTAAAATTCACTTACCTGAGTCGTCTGAGAGAGGGGTTTATATAGTGGCAGCTAGGGGCAGGCGGGCACGAGATTCACGCCGGCCGTTATGCCCCTGGCGTCACGCCCGCGTGATAGGCGGGATTCCCCATTAATGATGAAATATGCTCATTAATGAGGGATCGTGATGGCGTGGAACGCAGGATCATGGGCGGCGGATATCTCGCGTCTGGCGAGATTCGCGGAGCCGTGGCGGAGGCGCCTGTGATCGGTGTTGTGGGTCGGTCGGTGAGACCGAGGAAGATAAGCTCGGTGGGAGGCTCAGGAACGAGCGGGAGGCCGAGGCATCTTGGTTCTGTGATAGCTCAGAGACGAGCTGGGGGTGGTCTAGAAGGCCACCGAAGGTTGGTAACATCCCCGGGTCGCAGGCCCGGGGTATGCTTCCAACGTACCGTTCTTGATCCTTTCTTGTAGGCTCTGGGATACGTCATCTACCTCGTGTCATTATCTGCGGAGTCACCGATATCGAGAATCGACATTAGCCCCTCACTCTCGTCTCGACCCGTTCTTGGGTCGGGTCGAGAGTGGTCTGACCCATCACCCGGGGTGAGCTCTTATTTGAAGATATCGTCGGTGCGTATTCCCGGGCAGTTAGTCGTATTTTCCTGGTGATGACAGCGGATCAGGGGAGAGATCTCACATTAAAGGGGAAGCGCCGGTTTGTGCGTACATTCGTCGAAGCGACGACCCACGTGTCTGGCGATGGTTGGCTGACGAGACGGGCCGCAGGTGTTCCCGCGCCCGATGGGACGCGCCCAATGTGAGTGCGAAAGGTGGAATGTGGTCGACCGTTGGTTGCTAAGCGTTGTTTTGGCGGGAGGCGATCGGAGCCGTAGGATGTGTACGCCGACAGCTATAAATAGAGGTAGGATCCCCATCACGGCCCATACCTCACCATAATTTCCTCTTCCCTAAACGTGTTAGCTCGGCGCTCTTCTCCTCGGGTCGGATTCCTTGCATTTTCTCTCCCGAGGACTCATCCCTTTGATCATGTTAGATGTCTCCTACCGAGAAGTCTGTAGAAATAGTCCGGGTAGAGTCTAGGGAGTCTTCTGCAACTTCTTCTTCTTCCTCCTCTTCTGCCTCTTCCTCTTCCTCGTCTGAGTCGGGGTCCTCCCGGAAAGTTAGGGTTAGTCATGCTTTCCGGGGTCGTGCGACGGGGGCGGTCCCAGAGCGCAGGCCATGGATGCTCTTGGCGTGTCATCCATGCTGAGGCATTCGGATGAGCTCGCCACCATCCGGACTCGTTTCCACATTCCTCCCGGCTACTCGCTTCATCTGGCCGAGGAGGAGGAGAGGGCAGACCAGGTATGGGGCAAGGAGATTGCCTTGTACCTGGAAGCCTTTTGGGCCAGGATACGCCTTCCCTTCTCCCCCGAGGTAAGTGCGGCGTTGAATTATTTTAAGTTATCCCCGGGCCAGTTAGTGCCGAACTCTTGGAGGATTCTCCTTAGGTTCCTGGTCCAGTTAAAATTACGTCTGATCCCTTTCCGCCGGAGCCTTCTCGTTTCTTCTCCAGCCTTATAAAAACCACCCCGGCACTCGCAAGGGCAAGCCGAGCTGGGTATACATCTCTTTTAGAAAACACCGGGGAGATGCTGCCGGGTCGGGGGTCGTCGTAATACCTTCTTCCATTCACGAATGGAAGAAGAAGTTTTTGCTTGTTGGGCCGCTCGAGGGTGAGGATTGGCCTGTGCCCATCCAGTGGCACAGGAATAGTTGCCTACGGGTGAGTCGGTTGAATGATCCCGATACGGTGTCGGTGTCGGAGTGGGACCCCTCCCCCGGGCTGATGTGCTGCTGTCTGAGCGGGCTCTTAGTTGGGCCGGGCTCAACCCCGCCCAATTAGCGGATAAGTTAGGAGTTTTCAGGCGACATGTTTAGACTTATGTAGTCTTTCACTTTTTTTGGCATTGCTGACTCCTTTGTACTTTTGTCTTATGCAGACCCCATGGACCTAGGCAAATTTCGGACAGCCCTGGTCGAACAGAAGAAAGGGGAGAAAGCCGGAGGCGCCGGCCCTTCTCGCCCGTCATCGGCTCCGGCTCCACCGTCGTCCGCTCCATCCAGGCGCACAAGCGCGTCCCGGTCCCCAGAGTCCAGCCGTGCGCTGAGCCAAAAACATGCTCGGTAGCAAGAGCCCCGGGCTCCGGAGGTGGGAGGTGAGACTAGTTCCCCTGCGTCTCTCTTCGAGAGGTTCCATAGGACAACGCCCCGCTCCCCAGCTTCCCCGATCGTCGTGGATGATGGGGAGCTTCTCTTCGAGGTGCCCTCGGGGCTTTCCGTCGCTGACAACCTGCTCTCGAAGATGGAAAGGTCGGCCGGGGGCAGAATCCATTGGGGGACCCTCTGGGCCTAAATGGTGGCCATAGCTCAAGAGATCATGCATGTTAGTGTTCGCACCCCGCTCGAGTCTTCATTTAGTATTTTTGTTCACGAGATTGGGTGCCCTCCTTTTCTTTTTAACCCTCTTTTGTTTTCTTCAGGTCCTCCAGCATGTCGCCCTCGTCGTCAACATAGAGGACGAGGAAATTTCCCCGGCGATGCGGGCCGCGGGCGAGTTCTCCTCGCGGGAGGAGAGCTCAAGGCTGGACCTGGAGGCGGCGATGGAGAGGGTCACTGCCCTCGAAGAACGGGTGGCGGCCGAAAATCGGGAGATTGCCAAGTGCCGAGAGGCCGCCCGAGCCGCCGAGGCCAAGCTGGAAGATTCCAAGGTGCTCGTCGCTGTTGGATATAGTGCCCTCAAAGTCAATTATTGGATCGCAGGCACGTGATTGCAATGATTGCGGAGGACCTATACCGATATAACAGTCTTACTCGAGATGATAGTATGCTATCTAGTCTGTCTTTATCATCATGTAGATGTTGATAGAGCCCATTGGATTCTTGCTTGACTACCAGCAGTATGATGGCAATCATATAAGTGGGAGCTGGGGTCTATAAGCACATCCTTAAAGTGTCCCTAGTCGTGGGAGTTTCGAGACATGGCATCGATACTCCGGAGTAGACTAGTGTATACAGTCGAGACCCCAACGAAGGACGATGGCCGGTCTCACAAGCCACTGGTGTCAGTTGGATCACCTAAGATGTATACAGGTGCTCATTGGGTTATGAGTACACCGGACAGGACTCGCCGGGAACATACTAGTTGGTATTATACATATCGTCAGATAGCAGTTCCCTGGTGACATGTGTACAGGTTAGTTTGTCGACCTGAGATCGTCATTTGTCTCGTGTGAGTTCCCACTGTGCTTTAATTACTACCCTACCACGGCTCAAAGGAGGCGTGCAAACAGGTTTTAGTTGGGTACAGTCCCGAGCCACATGGAGGCAGTGAGCGGATCGTCGGGGATTCGTCTCTCCCGGTATTGGGGGTGAGATCGCGCTGTGTTCAGGAGAGCCATTACACAAAATCCCTGGCCAGGGTAATCGAGATTTACTGGAAGGTATTCCAGTAGTATCTCAGGATGTTCTGGGCTGCTCTCTGACACGACTTATACAGCTATTGGGGGTCTGACGTTTACCAGCCCCCTAGGCCTTATATGCGATACTCATAGACGAACGGACCGGACTGTACAGATATTGTCACTGTCAGGCTCAGTAGGGTTTATTGATGAGTTCGCTCGTCAGCTTTCCTTCCGATCAATACATAGGCAACCGTTACGTACAGCTAGTACCTCTGACGTGCTAGTGGTTATACCCAGTGCCAGTGTGTTGATGAGTCATTAGAATCCCCCACAGACAGTTTCCCAAGTTCGGGCGAAACGTTGTAGAGGCCGTATGATTTTATGGCAAGGTTCGGAAAATACACGTGCGTTTACGCACGTGTCATATTTCGGGCAGATAATACTGGTGGGCTTTGGTTTAAGCCGGATCTGAGTATTATACTGTGTAGATATAATATCTTTGTCTCAGTTGCATTTGTATTCGGTCGTAATACAAATACGGGTATGTTTATACTGTTACGGGATTATCCTGAAATTCGTTTCGGGATCGCTTTTGGAAGTTGTCAGTTTTCAGTTTCCTATTTTCTATCACCCGTATTAAACATTCGGTTAAATGCGGATTTATCTTTTCTTCCTGAGGGTGAGTCATGAGGGTGAGTCATGTGAGTGCTTCTAGAAGATTCTAGAATATGGTGACTAGGTTAGTGAGGTGTTATATGATTCATTGGTTGTATTTAATGCTTGATGATGTGTTAAGGTGACTCATGGTCATGCATTAATGATGAAATGAGTCATGATAAGTATGATTGCTAATGGTCACCCTCCTAGCTCCTACACTCACCTCCCCCCTCATTATATTGTGGCCGGCCCCTCTCTTGTGAGGGTGTGGGTAATTCATTTGGAAAAAGATGCAAGTTTTGGTTCATGGAAATTAGATAACTGGATTTCTCATTTCACCCGATTCCAAAAAGGCAACTCATTAACCGTTCGTCCATAGCTTTGGACAGAACGAGACAAACTGTTCTACTCATTCTCTACATCAATCTTGGTCATCTCTTTTAGCAAATGCAGGGTTCCTAGGCACTCTAGTGAGGTCTCCCAAGCCATCAACCATGGCAATTTCAAAAATTGTGGTGCCTGCAAACCCTAAAGTACGGATCGTTTGCTAGATGTCTAGGCGAACAAGAACTAGTTAACAGTTAACTATATGAAATACGGAAATACAACCTTTGTAGATCCGGTGCTCCACCTCCATAGCTCCGCAACGAGGTCCTCTCCGCTGTCCAAATCGAATCTGGGCTCTAAGATCGGCTTCGTCGGAGAATGGGCAAGCTAGGTCGTCGATGTCCATGCCGAAGATGATCTACGTCGAGGCATCGATGAATCAAGCTCCACCTTCACCAAACCGTGAAAAGTTGTGAAGGAAACACACTCTACTACTTGGCAAGAGGTAGAGGATGAAGAAATAGGAAGTGGGTAGACTTTAGTTTTGGATTTCTCACTCTTTTCCAACAATCACCATTGATGGACCTTGCTTTTCTTCACTTGAAGAATGAAGAAGAAGAAGAAAGATATTATGATAAGTTATTAGAAAATGAAAAGAAAATGAATTCTTATCATAATTCTAACTAGAGTTAAGTGTAGAGAATGAATCATGGTTAGTGGGAATGGTTAGGGTTAAGGATGAGATAAGGATGGTTGACTTGAACAAAGCTTCATGAAGCTTCAACTAAAGTCCAAATCTAGCAACCATTCTTTTCTCTTTTCTTTTTATTTTCCAAAGTGAATAAGCAAATAAATAAATAAATAAATAAATAAGTAATGGAAAATAAAACCCTAATCATTCTTTTAACCATGGTTTATTCTTTGCACTTAACCAAGTAACCTTGTATCATCAAACATGATACAATCAAGTGCACAAAATCATATCGCATATGTAATGTGCACACCCGAGCGAGAAAATCCATCTTAAGTAAACCGATACTAGTTGATGCAAAGCAATATATCAAATATATAAATATGCATTAAATCATTAAATCAACATTTGATTCAATGATCCGGTCATGCGCACATAACCGACTGGTATCTAATATATCGGCTTATCGAATCAACGCTTGAATCGATAACTAGGTTATATCGCATACAACCTTTCGATATATTTATCGCGAGAATAGAATACGGTATCACATACACGCATTATTCTCGGTCCCGCACATATCTCATATGCGCTCCTATTTCGTTTCGCTTGACCCAGGAAACCTCTGTGTAGGACTCTAAAGACTCGTCAATACGCCGGCAGCGGATGATGATCATATCAAACATCCACAAGCCGCAAGCGGTCTGCTAAACGTAACGGCCACCCGGGTATTGAGCGATCTGAAGATCGACGAGCAAGCCCGCTCACACTCCAGTGAATCCGACCAGTAACACTACCGTACAGTCCGGTCTGATCGTCTGATATGTCGCATATCTCGCCTAGGGGTGGTAAACGTCAGACCCCAATAGCTCAATAAGTCGTGTCGATATGAGGTCTATAACTGTTCGAGAAACTACTGGTAACACTTACCAGTAAATCTCAGCAACCCTGGCCAGGGATTTCCTGTTATAGCCAATCGAACACAGCGCAACATCAACCCCCATATACCGGGAGAGACGAATCCCTTCCTATCGCTCATTGCCTCCATGTGACTCGGGACTGTACCCAAAAACCACCGTTTTGCACGCCCTCTTGGACGTGGTAAGATGGAAATCAAAGCACAGTGGGAACCACACAAGACTCTATGACGATCTCGGGTCAACAGACTACTCTGTACCAGTGTCACCAGAGAACTGCCATCTGACGTGAGGTATAATACCATCTGGGAGTTCTCGGCGAGTCCGTCCAGTGTACCCAGTCTCTACTGAGCACCCGTATATCTCCTCTGATGTCAAACACCGATGGATATGGGATCATCCATCGTCCATCTGTATGGGTCGAGAAGGTACACGCTAGTCTACTCTGGTATATCGATGCCCCGTCTCGATACACCCACGACTAGGGACTTTGAAGGATGTACTTATAGACTACCATGTCCCCACTAGTATGATCCGCATCATAGTCCAGGTAGTCAAGTACAGATCCTAAGCGCTTTACCAACATGTAACAGAGAGACAATCAGCATACACGTTAAGGTAAAGGGTAACCAGATAGCATACTATCATGTCGAGCAAGAAAGTCCTCCCTATATATGTCCCAGCATCCACTACAATATACATCCTATGTACAGTAATGGCCTCTAGGGCATACATATAACTAACAATCTCCCACTTGCACTAGGGCCATCTGTAGCAGTGGTTGCAGTATCTCATACTCAACCATCCCATAAAAGTCTCTCTCTGGGAACAGGCCTTTGTGAGTGGATCCGCTGTGTTGTCCTCTGAATCTACTTTCCTAACCTCGATCACCCTGGAGATCAACTATCTCCATGATCAGGCGATGCTGCCTTAGAATATGTCTGGATCACTGATGGGACCGTCGTTCCTTGGCATGAGCCACAACTCCATTGTCTCACAATGGTAGGAACGTAGTTCATCTCATGAACCTATATACACCCAAACAGCCTCTTTGGTAGCATCTTAAGTAGCGATGTATCGTGCCTTTATCGTCTAGTATGTCACGGTATCTAGCTTGGAACTCTTCCAACATACCGTCCCTTTACTGAGGGTAAAGACAATGCCTGTGACTGACACTCAGTCGTCTTTATCACCCTAGAACAATTCCAGTGATTCTTCCCAGGATCGGTTGATACCGTCTCACTACAACTAGTGAGTATCCTAACATCCATTTAGATCTATCTCATAGATCCAAAACCCAGGATTTAGTAGGTATCACTTTTGATCCTATATGGAGAATCATTGTGATAAGCGGAGATTGATCGAGCGTAGCATAGGAAACTCCTTTCCTATCAAGAGTATGTCATCCACGTACTCTACGAGGATCGTCACCATACTCCCTACTACCTTCTTGTTTATACAAGGTTCATCTACCATTTTGATGATGTCAAACTCTTTGACTGCTTCATCAAAACAGATGTTCCAACTCCGCGATGCCTGCTTTATCCTATAAAGCATCTTGCACACGTTTCCGCTGCTCCCACTTCTATGAAGCCCTCTGGCTGTGTACTTATAGACGCTCTCTTCCAAATCATCATTTAGAAAAGCAGTCAAGACACCCAACCACCAGATATCGTAGTCAGGGTATGCAGCCGTGGCAAGTAGGATCTGGATGGACTTAAGCATAGTCACTTGAAAAGGTATCATCATGATCCACGCCTGGTCAATGATGCAAACCTTTAACAAGTCTAGCTTTGAAAGTCTCAACTCTTCCATGTACACCAAGTAATCTTCTCAAGATATACTTGCTCCTGATGGGGATTTAACCCTTCAGATCTTGCAGCTAAAGTCCATACTTTGCTGGTGTATAAGGATTCCATCTCAGATCACTAAGCATCCAGCCATTCTTACAGAGTCTTACTCTCGATGGCCAGCTCGAAACTAGTTGAGTCATCATCTCATGATGCAATCCTCGCTCCCACTGTCATAGAGAAACCGAAGTATCTCTCAGGTGGGTGAGGAACCCTACTAGATCGGCGGAGAGGCTGAGGTTCGTTGGTATCTACTGAATCCCTTGGTTCTATCAAATCATCTGCTGTAGTTCGTATAGCTGGAACACTTCCAGTTCTACATAACAGACCTTGCCTTGAGCTTGTCCGGATTTTGCTTGTAGACATAGGCCGGACAACCCCAAATCTTAACTGACTTAAGACATGGGCTCTTCCCATACCATATCATATATGAAGTGGTAGGCAATTGATTTGATTCGAACCCTATTCAATAGGTATGCAGCTTCTCAAGCGCATAACTCCCAAAAGGAAATAGGTAACTCAGTAGTACTCATCATAGAGCACACCTTATCATATAGGGTGTGACTGCTCCGCCCCGATATACCATCGTGCTATGGTGTATACGGAGGAGTAATGCTGAGAGAGAATCTCATTCTCCTTTAGAAAAGTCCAGGATTTCCGTGCTCAAGTATTCTCCTCCTAGATCACATCAAAGGACATAATACTTATACCCGTATTTCGGTTCTCTACTTCTTACTTATATTCTATGAATATCTCAAAAGGTTCGGACTTGTGTTTCAACAGGAACATATGTCTGAATCTTGAGAGATTATCAGAGAATGTAATGAAGTACAAAGAACCTGTCCTGGCATATGTAGACAGGGGACCTTACATACATCAACATGTATCATCCCAAGAGTTTACTAACTCTTTCTCTGTTTCCAATAAACAGAGCTGTGGTCATCTTATCTTTGTGACATGACTGGCGAGTTTCACAAGATGTAAATTCAAATTGATTTAAATATGCATCTATATGTAACTCTAGCTAGTCGGGTCACATTGATCTGACCTAGTCTACAATGCCTCAAGAAGGATTCGTTCATTTCTGAACTCTTCCTCTTGTGTGTGTTCCATATATTAAGAACTGTAGTTTGATTTAGAACATTAATGCTTTTAGATAACGTGCCTGAACCGATCAACTTTTGATATAGGAAATGTTCAAAACATTATCCAACTATACAAAATTTTATCATTTCTTTACTAATAAAGAGATAGATATGATTTTGTATATCAGGTTCGATATCTAACAACATTCGTTCATAATCAATGTATCGGTAATACAGGGTGACAGTGACCGACAGACTTGGCTGCAACTCTTGCCCCGTTTTCTGCCTCATGAAACTTATCACCCGTTCTCAGTTCTCTACCTATCTGTAGCCCTATGTAACAGATTACATATCTGGGATCCTGATCTGGTATCACATACCCAGGACGTAAAGGATACTGAGAAACAGTTCTGTATAATGAACACACCCGAAGATGATGCATCAGTATGCACTCTCTTCGTTTGGGCGGCACGGGAATTCTGGTAATCCCCAATTTCCTGCTCTGTCTTATAACACTTATAAGTTGGAGCGGGACCAACGTTCCCCAGCTCAGTATAACAAGCGGGTTCGGTCAATAATCCGTATTATTATCTTGATTAAGGCGTGATATGGTCGCTACCTGGAGAGAGAGAGAAGAAAACACTCAGCGTGCGCTCTGTCAAGAATAGATTGGTTATTATTTTATCTAATCAGGATGGCTCCCACTGCTTTTTATCAAATCTTCCTTCAAACCCTAAAAGGAAAGACTAGCCGGGATTAATTACACACTACAAGTTCGCCAATCTTTCAGCCAGGCCAGTGTCGGTACTTTGAGAGAGGTCCCCCGTGCTTTCGCACGAACCTAATTAATGTAAACCTCATTTTCCCAGAGGCGTAACCTCGTTGACACCTTTCTAGACACCTACTTGATCGGCTAATTGTAATGTATAAAACTCTCCCAGGAGTAACACTTACTCGCAGCGGGTATCGGGATCCAACTATCTCATAGAAGGTATGCAATCTCATTGCAAATTTCAACACTTGAAATTCCCGATAATATTTTGCCCCTAGCACCCTATGACCTTGACGGAGGTCAACAAACCATAGGCTACTAGTCAAGTTCAACCCGTCATTTCTTGATCGAATTAAACCCACCCGCACGACCCTTGACGGAGGTCAACAAGGCCGCACGACTACCCTAACTCAATCTGCATCATATGCATAAGCAGATAAATACTGGTTAGCTACCGCACACTGCGCCTTGACGGAGGTCAACAAACGCAGCACGAATACTAAACAGCACTTATCTGAAATGACGGAGGGCTACGACAGGTTTTTCTGAAAACCTATTGCGTAATGAACTTGATATCGTTATAGGATCGAATGAATTTTGAAATGGAGTGCTTTTGAGGCTTTTCTAGTTTTGCTAAAGGAGTCACTCCCGGTGAAGGGATCGTCGGTCCTTTCCTCGTCGAATGAGGTGCGGGATATATCATATATATCACTGTGCAAAGCAAAAACTCTTAAAAGCAATCAAAAGACAAACCGAGTGTGTAGCATCTGCCAGTTATTGCTAAAGGAGTCACTCCCGGTGAAGGGATCTCGGTCCTTTCCTCATCGAATAAGGTGCAGGATATATCACATATACCGCTATGCAAAGCAAGAACTGTAGCTACCTGTTTTATTTTGAAATTCGATTCTACAACATCTTAGGTTTCTTTTATTTCATTAATCACATTAATGAAGTCCCATCATTTATGTACCTAAACATCACAGATAGATATGACGTACACTTATGCCATCCGCATTCGCCTCGATGTCCCCTCGTGCACCGTTAGGTTAGGTAACTAACGGCAGAGCAGGGCAGGGCTAGCGCGGGTGTAAAACATAAGTAACGTCTATATAATATATCATATATACTATATACTGTATCCATCACAGAAACATCACATGATCACATCACAGATATCGCAGCAGAAGAAATATATGAAATATTGGATATACTAGGACGTCCGTGTTTTTAATACGAGCCAGTATAAAACACGGATTCCACGGTCGTGATGAATAGCCAAACCCACACCCCTAGACCCCTACGAGAGCGGCAAGCAACCCTACCAATTCTAGAGTTAGGAGACCCGGACTCGACTCCTCGAGTTGGTCTCCCACTGGACTCCAGAACCCGGTTACTTGTGCCCTCCTCCTTGGGTCTATCCTAGTGCGGAAAAGTAAATAATATACAACAGGTGACAACTCCCGCAACCTGGAAGCGCCCCAATAAAAGAATATTACATACAAGTTTTTACATGAATGAAAATGAAAAACACTCATCTCACATAAAAAACCCCGGCTATTCAAACACGACGATCCAATATAACATATCCAGCAACACATAACATCACATGTTATCAACGTAAGTAAATATGTCCATCCCAATTGTCGTTGACATATAGCAACGAAACCGGCGATATCACATATTACACTTACGGTCACAGAAAAGAAAGTGTAAAACTACAACAGTTGGAATCCGCAATCACCTCAGACATCGCATGCCTGACCAAATGAATTCTTTAGACATCGCATGCCTAACATTTATAAACCCCGCATTTTGGTCTCAAAATCGAAAACACTTTTCAATATCAAGTCGGGTAATTCAACAAGATTCCCGACATCCTGATCGAATGCTCGTCGCAAACTTCAGTAGGCGGCCGCACCCCCGATACCGTCGACGAAGTGCACCAAGGCGGAACACCGCTACCGCGAGCACCCGGAGGGATGCTTTCGGCGACGGGGTTCTCCTACAGTCACTTGGTCGGGGCTATGGAGTGAAGCTGTCTATTAAGTTTACCCGGCGAGTATCCGCGTACGCTACGTGATTGCGACGGACTTTTGATCACATCAAAATTCCGTGGCAACCGATCAAGTGAGACTAAATTGCTACGTTTATAACATTCATTCAGTTATCATATAACTTATTGTGAATTCCAATTATTGTATCCCATTCCAGATAAACAGAAAATGTTAAACTTTCCGATCGAACAATCGAACACCCAAGTTTTCCCGGTACAGATCAACACATGAAACAAGCCTAACAACATTCAGTTCGTACCTCAGTACCGACGGTCCAGCCGTAGAAGGGTCAAGCCAACGCCTCACATGTGGCACGCCGTACTGCCCCAAACCCGAAGGTTCAAAGGGCAGTTCAAGACGGTCACATAATCGAGTTAAGGTTTGTGTCTTCTAGAGGGACCATCGCGTTACTAGCACTACTTAGAACGTCGTCAAACTACGGAAAAATCCAACGCTTGGAAATTTCCCGAGAGGGGAAAAGTTGGGTATTTATATCCGGTCGAACTTTTTAACATATTCTATAATTTATCCGGAAAGCCACACAGACAAAATTTGATACCCCGATCGAAATACCGAATTCCCCAAACAACTCAGAAAAATTCAACTCTTGAAAAAATATTTAAAATACCCAGGAATACCAGAACAGCACAATATGAATTACTGTAAAAATTAGGATGCCAGAAGCGACAAAATGGCCGCGCTTGCGCCGCACGAGCCAAGCTCGTGCCGCGGAAGCGCGGCGCACTGTAGGAATTAGGCATCCGAATTTTACACTATTTCTTATAATTGCCTGCTGATATTTCTGAACATTTTTAATGTGGAAAAATCCCTGTTTTTAAAAATTGTACAGAGAGCAATTTTGTTTTGGAGTTCCGGGTTCGTTCGGACTTCAATTTCCGTCTACGCTTCGCCTAAGGCTCTAGCTAGGCTCTGATACCACTGCAGGGTTCCTAGGCACTCTAGTGAGGTCTCCCAAGCCATCAACCATGGCAATTTCAAAAATTGTGGTGCCTGCAAACCCTAAAGTACGGATCGTTTGCTAGATGTCTAGGCGAACAAGAACTAGTTAACAGTTAACTATATGAAATACGGAAATACAACCTTTTTAGATCCGGTGCTCCACCTCCATAGCTCCGCAACGAGGTCCTCTCCGCTGTCCAAATCGAATCTGGGCTCTAAGATCGGCTTCGTCGGAGAATGGGCAAGCTAGGTCGTCGATGTCCATGCCGAAGATGATCTACGTCGAGGCATCGATGAATCAAGCTCCACCTTCACCAAACCGTGAAAAGTTGTGAAGGAAACACACTCTACTACTTGGCAAGAGGTAGAGGATGAAGAAATAGGAAGTGGGTAGACTTTAGTTTTGGATTTCTCACTCTTTTCCAACAATCACCATTGATGGACCTTGCTTTTCTTCACTTGAAGAATGAAGAAGAAGAAGAAAGATATTATGATAAGTTATTAGAAAATGAAAAGAAAATGAATTCTTATCATAATTCTAACTAGAGTTAAGTGTAGAGAATGAATCATGGTTAGTGGGAATGGTTAGGGTTAAGGATGAGATAAGGATGGTTGACTTGAACAAAGCTTCATGAAGCTTCAACTAAAGTCCAAATCTAGCAACCATTCTTTTCTCTTTTCTTTTTATTTTCCAAAGTGAATAAGCAAATAAATAAATAAATAAGTAATGGAAAATAAAACCCTAATCATTCTTTTAACCATGGTTTATTCTTTGCACTTAACCAAGTAAACTTGTATCATCAAACATGATACAATCAAGTGCACAAAATCATATCGCATATGTAATGTGCACACCCGAGCGAGAAAATCCATCTTAAGTAAACCGATACTAGTTGATGCAAAGCAATATATCAAATATATAAATATGCATTAAATCATTAAATCAACATTTGATTCAATGATCCGGTCATGCGCACATAACCGACTGGTATCTAATATATCGGCTTATCGAATCAACGCTTGAATCGATAACTAGGTTATATCGCATACAACCTTTCGATATATTTATCGCGAGAATAGAATACGGTATCACATACACGCATTATTCTCGGTCCCGCACATATCTCATATGCGCTCCTATTTCGTTTCGCTTGACCCAGGAAACCTCTGTGTAGGACTCTAAAGACTCGTCAATACGCCGGCAGCGGATGATGATCATATCAAACATCCACAAGCCGCAAGCGGTCTGCTAAACGTAACGGCCACCCGGGTATTGAGCGATCTGAAGATCGACGAGCAAGCCCGCTCACACTCCAGTGAATCCGACCAGTAACACTACCGTACAGTCCGGTCTGATCGTCTGATATGTCGCATATCTCGCCTAGGGGTGGTAAACGTCAGACCCCAATAGCTCAATAAGTCGTGTCGATATGAGGTCTATAACTGTTCGAGAAACTACTGGTAACACTTACCAGTAAATCTCAGCAACCCTGGCCAGGGATTTCCTGTTATAGCCAATCGAACACAGCGCAACATCAACCCCCATATACCGGGAGAGACGAATCCCTTCCTATCGCTCATTGCCTCCATGTGACTCGGGACTGTACCCAAAAACCACCGTTTTGCACGCCCTCTTGGACGTGGTAAGATGGAAATCAAAGCACAGTGGGAACCACACAAGACTCTATGACGATCTCGGGTCAACAGACTACTCTGTACCAGTGTCACCAGAGAACTGCCATCTGACGTGAGGTATAATACCATCTGGGAGTTCTCGGCGAGTCCGTCCAGTGTACCCAGTCTCTACTGAGCACCCGTATATCTCCTCTGATGTCAAACACCGATGGATATGGGATCATCCATCGCCCATCTGTATGGGTCGAGAAGGTACACGCTAGTCTACTCTGGTATATCGATGCCCCGTCTCGATACACCCACGACTAAGGACTTTGAAGGATGTACTTATAGACTACCATGTCCCCACTAGTATGATCCGCATCATAGTCCAGGTAGTCAAGTACAGATCCTAAGGGCTTTACCAACATGTAACAGAGAGACAATCAGCATACACGTTAAGGTAAAGGGTAACCAGATAGCATACTATCATGTCGAGCAAGAAAGTCCTCCCTATATATGTCCCAGCATCCACTACAATATACATCCTATGTACAGTAATGGCCTCTAGGGCATACATATAACTAACAATAAACTTGATGATCGAGTTGCCTCGGTTCAGAAGCGGGAGCCTGTTTAAAGATCCGTCAACGTGGTGCCACCTGAACGAGAAGACTGGAAATTCAGGAGATCGGAGCAGCCGCAACAAAGCGTGGGATGATGGTTGAAGACCGAAGGACTCGGATCGTTCGGTATAACATTTCTACCCACTTTGTAGTTTGTTAGTTTAGCTTTAATGGCAGATCCGGGTTATAGCATGTGATAGCGCCAGCTAAAAAGTTTTTGTTCCGCATTTGGCGTCTGTTAGACGGCCGGGACGCTACCGTGTACTTACAGTGGTATCAGAGCCTCACCATTAAGCTTTACTAACTTGTGCTAACGCGTTTAAAACTTCGACTGAACGGATTTTCGAAAACTGCAATTTCCATGTTCAAAGTTTCTGTCGATTTTAAATCAGGTCTAAAAATTATTTTGAGCACTTCAGAAAATAGAGCAGGCTTTTTGAAGCAAACTGTGCAAATTTGGTCATGTGATCTTACAGTGTTGCCGCGGATCCGCGGTCAAAGCTAGGGTTTGACCGCGCATCCGTGTGTAAGTCCACGTTGCCTACCCCGGTGCTTGCGGGGAGGCAGAAAACGGAATAAAAATCGGATTTTTACTACTCTAGGCAACATGGACTAGACAAAGTCGGATCTTTGCTAAACAAAAACTAGCTAAAGCTAACTAGAAACTAGTTGAAGGGTAGAATGGTTATACCTAGGGCTTTATGTCCTTCTCTCCTTGCTCCTTGGAGTAGTAGAAAGGGATCACCTTTGTCGTCTTCTCACGTCGAAGAAGGATCCACCCGAAAGCCTCAACCTTTGGCTTCAACTCCAAGCTAGAAGTAACTAGGGTGCTAGAAGTTCTAATCCTAGAACCCTAGATGAGAGTAGAGATTATCAAGAAGTGGTTTTTCTCAAGCTCAAGTGTTTCTCAACACATGAGAGGGGAGAGCTTGAGGAAGAGGAAGAGCAAGAGAGAGAAAGTATATGATAGAATGAGAGAAAATATGAAGCATTCTCACATATATGTGTGAATTATTATAAATTGATAATTAGTAAGATAATTGTCATGGCTTAATCAAGACATGACCATTATCATTTCATTTTTAATGCAAATTGCAAGGATCAAAGAGCATCTTCCAAATGAAATGATGATGGTCAAAGTGTCAACCTAGGTCAACAAGTCAAGAAGGTCAAATGGTCAACAACCATAACCATGCACAATTATAATAAACTAATATCAATTAACCATAATACACACATAAGCATTAGGGTTAATAAAATGACAATGGTCATTAACCCTAATGAAAGTTCTCTCCCTCTGTCTCAAGCAACTGTGCATATGCACCTGTATTCGTGATCCGAGAAACACGAATACAATGAGATAAAACCAATCCCAAATCATATACTAGGATCCGGCTTAAACCAAATCCCGCTAGTATAAGTTGTCCGGACAGCAAACGTGTATAAGTGCGTGGATGTGAACGAACCCTGTCGCAAAACCATGCGACCTCTACTCATTTTGCCTAAAGGCGAATAGCTCTCTGTGTGGGACTCTAAAGACTCGACACTACGCTGGCAGTGGGTTTAACCACAGACCGCAAGCGGCACTAGCTGTACGTAACGGTCCCCAGGTAGATGCCGATAAGAAGACTGACGAGGTGACCCCATCTGAACTCCTACTGAGCCTGTATGTGACAATCTCCGTACAGTCCGGTCTGTTCGTCTGATACATCGCATGGCGGGCCTAGGGGGGCGGTGAACGTCAGTCCCTTAATAGCGGTACAAGTCGTGTCGGAGTGTAGCCCAGAACACCCTAAGATAACACTGGAAACCTACCAGTATATCTCGCTTGCCCTGGCCAGGGACTACTCATGTAATGGCTCTCCTAGACACAGCGCGATGTCAACCCCCAATACCGGGAGAGACGAATCCTGTCTAACCGTCACTGCCTCCAAGTGCTTCGGGACTGCACCCAACTACTACCTGTTTGCACGACTCCTTTGAGCCGTGGTAGGGTAGTAATCAAAGTACAGTGGGAACACACTCGAGGCGAAGTGACAGTGTCAAGTCAGCGGACTAAACTGTACTCATGTCACCTGGGAACTGATAACTGACGATAGGTATAATACCAACCAACAGTTCCCGACGAGTCCTGTCCAGTGTACTCGTAACCTAACGAGCACCCGCATACTATCTCAAGTACGACGTACTGACGGCTGTGGGAAAAACCGTCTCCTACGCTGGGATGAGAAGCGCATACGCTAGTCTACTCCGGAGTATCGATGCCCTGTCTCGATAGTCCAACGACTAGGGACCTGTATAAGGATGTGCTTATGGATTACCCAGCCCCCACGAGTGTGAGCGCTATCACAACGCTGGTAATCAAGCAAAGATCCTAAGGGCTCTACTAATATGTATATAAGCGATATGCTAAAAGAAACACATGCACATATTAAAGCAGAGACAAACCAAGTAGCATACTACCATTTCGAGCAAGATTGTATATACAGCTGTGAATATCCCAAGCTTCCATCAAGTAATATACATACTAGTATGATACAGTAATGGCCTCTAGGGCATATACACTAACAATCTCCCACTTGCACTAAGGCCATGTACTGGCGTATCGAAGACCTATTATCTCGATCAGCCGCTCGAACTGAGTCTGGGGTAAGGCCTTCGTGAATGGATCTGCAGTGTTATCGTCTGAAGCAACCCTCCGAACCTCGATCTCCTGGCGATCCACGATCTCCCTGATCAGGTGATACCGCCTCAAGATGTGTCTGGATTTTTGATGGGACCTGGGTTCCTTCGCTAAAGCTATAGCCCCGTTGTTGTCGCAATACAGAGGTATTGGGTCAACAATGGATGGAACCACCTGAAGTTCTTTCAGGAACTTCCTCATCCAGACAGCTTCTTTTGCGACATCAGATGCAGCGATGTATTCCGCTTCCATAGTCGAGTCAGCAACGGTTTCCTGTTTGGAGCTCTTCCAACACACCGCCCCTCCATTGATGGTAAAGACAAAACCCGACATGGACTTGGAATCATCCTTGTCACTCTGGAAGCTGGAGTCAGCAAAGGCCTCAATCTGGAGGTCTTTTCCGCCATACACCAAGAACATCTCCTTAGTCCTTCTCAGGTACTTGAGAATGTTCTTTACCGCTATCCAATATTTCTCCCCAGGGTTTGACTGATACCTGCTTATCACACTCAGTGCATAAGCTACATCTGGTCTGGTACACAACATCGCATACAATATAGAGCCTACCGCAGAAGCGTAGGGTATAATAGACATGCGATCCCTCTCCAAATTAGTCTTGGGAGACATCTCTTTGGAGAGGGTGATCCCGTGAAAAGTCGGTAGATTACCGCGCTTGGAATCTTCCATACTGAATCTCTTCAGTATGGTGTCGATGTACCTGGTCTGTGAAAGTCCTAATATCCTCTTGGATCTTTCACGGTAGATTCGGATACCCAGAATGTATGAGGCATCACCCAGGTCTTTCATGGAGAACCTGTGTGACAAGAACCCCTTGACAGATTATAGCATAGGAATGTCATTTCCTATTAAGAGAATGGCATCCACGTATAGAACGAGGAATACTACAGTTCTCGCTACAAATCTACAATAGATGCATGGTTCATCTGGATTTTTAATAAAGCCAAATTCCTTGACCGTCTCATCAAAACAGATGTTCCAACTCCGCGATGCCTGCTTTAGTCCATAAATGGACTTAAGCAACTTGCACACCTTTCCGCTGCTCCCACTCTGAATGAAACCCTCTGGCTGGTTCATATAGACACACTCCTCTAAATGTCCATTTAGAAAAGCGGTCTTTACGTCCATCTGCCAAATTTCATAATCGTGGAAGGCAGCAATGGCAAGAAGGATCCGAATGGATTTCAGCATAGCTACTGGAGAAAAGGTTTCGTCATAGTCCAAACCAGGTCGCTGACGAAAACCCTTTGCAACCAGTCTAGCTTTATAGGTCTCAACCTGTCCATCTACACCAATCTTCCTTTTGAAGATCCACTTGCATCCTACGGGTTTTACCCCATCTGGAGCAATGTCCAACGTCCATACTTTGTTGGTGTACATGGACTCCATTTCGGTCCGCATTGCATCCAGCCATTTTACCGAGTCGACGCTCTGAATGGCTTGCTGGAAGCTAGTAGGCTCATCACAATCTATGATGCAATCCTCTCTATCCCCATCAATGAGAAAACCGTAGTATCTCTCGGGCGGATGAGACTGCCTACTACTCCTGCGGAGTGGCGTGGGAATGTCCTGATCTTTCGAACCCTCTGGTTCTACTAAGCTTTCAGTAATAGCTCGTGGTTCTGGAATTTCTTCCAGTTCTATTGCTCTCCCACTTATTTCCTTTTCTATGAACTGGTGTTCTAGAAAGTGGGCATGGCGAGAAACAAAAACCTTTTGTTCCTCTTCGCAATAGAAGAAATATACCTTGGAGTTCTTTGGATATCCCACAAACTTGCACTATACTGAGCGTGCCTCGAGCTTGTCCGCATGCTGCTTTTTGACAAAAGCTGGACATCCCCATGTCTTAATGTGATTAAGATAGGGTCTCTTCCCATACCACATCTGATATGGTGTAGTAGGCACAGTCTTAGTAGGAACTCAGTTCAAAAGGTATGCAGCTGATTCTAGCGCATATCCCCAGAACGATCGCGGCAACTCAGTGTTACTCATCATGGACCGTACCATATCCAATAGGGTTCGGTTCCGTCTCTCCGATACACCGTTATGTTGCGGAGTGTATGGAGGAGTAAGCTGAGAGAGAATTCCATTCTCTTTTAAGTAACCCAGGAACTCGGCACTCAAGTATTCACCACCTCGATCAGATTTTAGTGCCTTGATACTTTTGCCTGTTTGTTTTTCTACTTCATTCTTATATTCCTGGAATTTTTCAAAAGCCTCGGATTTATGTTTCATTAAGAAGACATAACCGTACCTTGAAAAGTCATCCGTAAAAGTAATGAAGTAAGAATAACCGCTTCGTGCATGCGTAGACATTGGAACGCACACGTCGCTGTGTACGAGTCCCAAGAGCTCGCTCGCTCTTACTCCATGTCCAGTGAATGGAGTCTTTGTCATCTTTCCTTTGAGACAGGATTGACAAGTTGCATACGATTGATATTCGAACGAATCCAAATATCCTTCTGTATGTAACTTAGTCAACCTTCTCTCATTGATGTGACCCAGTCTACAATGCCATAAAAAAGTTTTATTGATTTCTGGAGACTTTCTTTTGTGTGTATTCTGGACATTGAAAATCTGTGGTTGGTTTAATACGTATATACCGTTGTTCAATGTACCTGACCCAATCAAAACTTGATTAAGGTGAATGTTCACTACATTACTTACAAATGCAAATTCATAACCTTCTTTAGATAATAAAGATACAGAAATGATATTACAGGTTGCATTTGGTACATAATAACAACTACGCAAAACCAAAAAGTGTTCATCCGACAATCCCAGGTGATAGTCCCCCACGGCCTCAACATCCATGCTAGCACCGTTTGAAACTCTGAGGGTCATGTCACCTGCTTTCAAAACTCTACGCTTTCTCAACGCCTGCAAAGAATTACAGATATGAGATCCTGATCCGGTATCCAATACCCAGGATGTAGAGTTTATTGATAGACAGTTTTCAATAACATACACACCTGAAGCTGAAGCCGCAACTCGCTTCAAATCCTGTGTTCTGGCCTTCCAAGCCTTGCAATCCTGTTTCCAGTGACCACTTTTATGACAGTAGAAGCATTCTTCCTTCCCCACCAGCTTTCCCGCTACCTTTGTTGCTTTTCCTTTTCCCTTCGTATCCACTTTACTGACACCGCCTCTTGGTTTGGCGGGGGCTTTCTTCTTCTTACCCTTGGCTTTCGCCCTGGATCTAGAAGAGGAAGATCCTCCTACAAACAAAATGGATGTCTCCCTACCTTTCTGTAGGGTGCCCTCTGCACTCCTCAGCATGTTGAGGAGCTCTGAAAGTTCAACTTCCTTTTCCTGTAAGTTGAAGTTCGGGATGAACTAGGCGTAAGTGGAAGGAAGGGACTGGAGAATCAAGTCCGTATAGAGCTCATTCTCCAACGTGGTCCCAAGTTCCGCAAGCTCCTCTATGTAGCCAATCATCTTAAGCACGTGTTCCGCTACCGATGATCCGAAAGCCAACCTTGCCGAAAATAACTTCTTCGACACTTCGTATCTTGCGATACGAGACTGCTCTCCATACAGTTCTTTTGTATGAAGAAATATGGACTCTAGGTCCATATTCTCATGCCTCCTCTGATGTTCGTTGTCCATCGAGGCAAGTACGAGGCATTTGGCCTTCGCGCAATCTATTTCCCAGGTCTTACGGATTTCCCTATCCGCGATACTAGTTTTGGGACCTGGGACAGGGGGAGCTTTGGTGGTAAGGAGATACCCCAACTTGTCGTAAGTGATTGCCATCTTGACATTCCTGAGCCAATCTTTGTAGTTTGGCCCTGTCAGTATGTTTTTATCTAGTAATAACTTAAGTCCGGTCATGTTGAATGGTCGCTACAATTAGGAGAGAGAAAAGAAACACTTTAGCATGATGCTCTTGCAAGTTTAGAGTGGTTTTTAGTTTGTCTAAACAGGATGGCTCCCACTGTCTCTCGAATCCCTTCTCAAACCATAAAGAAAGAATTAGTCGGGATCAATCTCACCGTACAATACTTGCTTAACCGTTCAGCCAGGCCAGTGTCGGTACTTCGAGGGAGGTTTTCCAACGCTTTCGCGAAGTTCCTTAATTAAGTAACCTCTTTTCCCTGTGGGCGTAGCCCCGCTAACACCTTTCTAGACACCTACTAGGTTTATAGCATTGATCGTTAAGTGAGAGTTTTCCCGAGGAGTAGCATATACTCACAGTAGGATCGGGATCCAAATATCATCGCGTGATAAAACCGAAGGAATCCTACCAGAATCATCACACTCCAAATGGTATGCAGTGCTAGCAAGTTTCAGTACTTATGAAACTCCCGATGTGGATTTTTGCCCCATGCTCTTATGACCTTGACTTTGGCCAAAATATCATAAGTCACATGTCAAGTTCTACCCGTCATTCTCCTGGTTAATTTTGACCCACCCGTACCTACCCTTGACTTTGGCCAAAATGGCAGCACGACTGTCCCAAACCAACGCATCTATCTATGCTGCACATGAATACCCAATAGCTACCAATCACTATGCCTTGACTTTGGCCAAAATACATAGCTTGAATACTTTTTGACCATTCGTGTGGAATGACGGAGGGCTACGAATGGTTTTGGTGAAACCGTGAACGTAGTGAACTTGATATAATCGATGGAACGAGATAGCTTTTAAAAAGAGTGGTTCAAGCTCCGCGTTTAAAAGTTTAGTTTTGAAAAGAACCGAGTGGTTTTCAAAGTGTTCCAATCGACTTTTACTTGGTTTATTTTCTTGCATTAGTTCTTTTAATGCGTCCCATCATTTAATCCTACCATTGCACAAAACAACCAAAATATGACGTACGCTTATGCTATTCGCATTCGCCACGAGGCCCCGTCATCACCCGTTAGGTTACTTAACTAACGACAGAGCGGGGGCTGGGCTAGCGCGGCTGTAAAACATAAGCAACGCCTAAATAGTTATAGTATATAAATATATAGCAATGATAGACATTACAGATCACAGATGAATACATTTGATATACTAGGAATCCGCAATCCGTTCGAGCCTGCAACGAAAAGCGGATTACACGGTCGCGGTGAATAGCCAAATACCCCATCCAAGACCCCTACGGGTGCGGCAAACTACCTGCCAAGTACCCGAAGCGAAGCAACCTCCCTCAACACCATGAGTAGGCCACTCGGCACTTCGAGATACCCGGTAGTTTGTGCACCCCCTCCATGGGTCTAACCTAGGAGCAAAAAAAGTAAAAAGAATTATACAATGACGGCTACAACCCCGACCCGGTTGTGCGGCCATACAAATGATAATACATCAATTTACATATTACAATGAATGAAAAAAAAAGAAACACTCATCTCACATCCACCCCGGCTATTCACCCGCGACAATCCAACGCATTCATATACACATACCATCATCAAACACAGATCACAGATATGTATAACCCCCACTAATCGACATATAGCGATTAGCCGACGTTCAATACATATAAACATCACAGATATAACCCTTTAGTCAAAGTGTAGTGAAGTCCGATCAAAAATACGGATTTATAAGCCCCCAAATACAAATTTCTTTTCTGGAAAACCTAGGCACAAATAAACCATCTTAAAAATCCCAAAACCATGCCAGAAGAATACTGCACCAAACTCGACCCAGAATCGAGTCAAAACGACCGCGGTTGCGCGGCAATAGCTTGCTATTGCCGCGAAACCGCGGCGCTTTGAGCGATTCACTGGATCGTTTTTGGTGGCTTTCTTCACAAAACCCTGAGATGATTTTTGACGTACGATTTATTTTATTTTGAACAGAAAAAATTTTAACAGAAACTTGGGTTTTTGTAAATTCGGTTTTGCGATTTTTCCGATTGAACTTCCATACACTTTACTACCTAGCTAGTTTATGTTTAGTTAGGCTCTGATACCACAGTAAGTCCACGTTGCCCACCCCGGTGCTTGCGGGGAGGCGGAAAACGGAATAAAAATCGGATTTTTACTACTCTAGGCAACATGGACTAGACAAAGTCGGATCTTTGCTAAACAAAAACTAGCTAAAGCTAACTAGAAACTAGTTGAAGGGTAGAATGGTTATACCTAGGGCTTTATGTCCTTCTCTCCTTGCTCCTTGGAGTAGTAGAAAGGGATCACCTTTGTCGTCTTCTCACGTCGAAGAAGGATCCACCCGAAAGCCTCAACCTTTGGCTTCAACTCCAAGCTAGAAGTAACTAGGGTGCTAGAAGTGCTAATCCTAGAACCCTAGATGAGAGTAGAGATTATCAAGAAGTGGTTTTTCTCAAGCTCAAGTGTTTCTCAACACATGAGAGGGGAGAGCTTGAGGAAGAGGAAGAGCAAGAGAGAGAAAGTATATGATAGAATGAGAGAAAATATGAAGCATTCTCACATATATGTGTGAATTATTATAAATTGATAATTAGTAAGATAATTGTCATGGCTTAATCAAGACATGACCATTATCATTTCATTTTTAATGCAAATTGCAAGGATCAAAGAGCATCTTCCAAATGAAATGATGATGGTCAAAGTGTCAACCTAGGTCAACAAGTCAAGAAGGTCAAATGGTCAATAACCTTAACCATGCACAATTATATTAAACTAATATCAATTAACCATAATACACACATAAGCATTAGGGTTAATAAAATGACAATGGTCATTAACCCTAATGAAAGTTCTCTCCCTCTGTCTCAAGCAACTGTGCATATGCACCCGTATTCGTGATCCGAGGAACACGAATACAATGAGATAAAACCAATCCCAAATCATATACTAGGATTCGGCTTAAAGCAAAGCCCGCTAGTATAAGCTGTCCGGACAGCAAACGTGCATAAGTGCGCGGATGTGAACGAAGCCTGTCGCAAAACCATGCGACCTCTACTCATTTTGCCTAAAGGCGAATAGCTCTCTGTGTGGGACTCTAAAGACTCGACACTACGCTGGCAGTGGGTTTAACCACAGACCGCAAGCGGCACTAGCTGTACGTAACGGTCCTCAGGTAGATGCCGATAAGAAGACTGACGAGGTGACCCCATCTGAACTCCTACTGAGCCTGTATGTGACAATCTCCGTACAGTCCGGTCTGTTCGTCTGATACATCGCATGGCGGGCCTAGGGGGCGGTGAACGTCAGTCCCGTAATAGCGGTACAAGTCGTGTCGGAGTGTAGCCCAGAACACCCTGAGATAACACTGGAAACCTACCAGTATATCTCGCTTGCCCTGGCCAGGGACTACTCGTATAATGGCTCTCCTAGACACAGCGCGATGTCAACCCCCAATACCGGGAGAGACGAATCCTGTCTAACCGTCACTGCCTCCAAGTGCTTCGGGACCGCACCCAACTACTACCTGTTTGCACGACTCCTTTGAGCCGTGGTAGGGTAGTGATCAAAGTACAGTGGGAACACACTCGAGGCGAAGTGACAGTGTCAAGTCAGCGGACTGAGCTGTACTCATGTCACCTGGGAACTGATAACTGACGATAGGTATAATACCAACCAACAGTTCCCGACGAGTCCTGTCCAGTGTACTCGTAACCTAACGAGCACCCGCATACTATCTCAAGTACGACGTACTGACGGCTGTGGGACAGACCGTCTCCCACGCTGGGATGAGAAGCGCATACGCTAGTCTACTCCGGAGTATCGATGCCCTGTCTCGATAGTCCAACGACTAGGGACCTGTATAAGGATGTGCTTATGGATTACCCAGCCCCCACGAGTGTGAGCGCCATCACAACGCTGGTAATCAAGCAAAGATCCTAAGGGCTCTACTAATATGTATATAAGCGATATGCTAAAAGAAACACATGCACATATTAAAGCAGAGACAAACCAAGTAGCATACTACCATTTCGAGCAAGATTGTATATACAACTGTGAATATCCCAAGCTTCCATCAAGTAATATTTATACTAGTATGATACAGTAATGGCCTCTAGGGCATATACACTAACACCGCGGCCGTTTTACAGGAACAGTGATCCAAATTTGCACAGGGTCTTCTACACAGTGAATTGTACTTTCTGGAAAATTTATTTTGGGCCCAGATTTTATTACTGTACACCAGATGTACGTGGGGCCCACTTCGGGAAGTTGTCGATCGAAATTTTAAACTTGTTAGTTTACAGTATTTACATTATATCTCCGACCGGGAATGTCATTTGAGCGGTAAATTGCATCTAATTGCTATAGCTCTTTTAGACGGATTTGCGAACGTGACATTCGCGTTGCTGTTCTGTTTTGTGTTGTGATGTTGCGGTTTTGTCGTGGTGGATAGCAGTGTGCAATGGTAGTGCTGTTTGGATTTATTTGTACATTTGATATTGCGGGGCGAGCGTCCGACTTGTGGACTGCCGTCACTGCCTGTTTGTATAATATTCTTTTGGGGCACGACCAGGCTGAGGTCGATGTACCCGTTGTATATATTTTTCATTTCTGTACTAGGTTTACCCCGCGACGGAGTGCACGGATAGCCGGGTTCTGGAGGGCAACGGGTCCGTATCTCATGGCTTTGAGAGGAAGAGGGGCCCCACTCTAGAATTGGCAGACTATTCGCCGCACTCGTAGGGGGTACAGGTTGACCCAAGGAGGGGTGCTCAAGTTACCGGATTCCATGAAGTGCCGGATGGTCCATTCACTTTGCTGTAGGGGGCTGCCTTACTTCAGGTTTTGGCGGGTAACTTGTCGCACCCGTAGGGGTCTAGGTTTCATTGCACAGGCTATCCACACAACCAGGGGAACGTCGGGTTTCAGTAGCGGCTCTGTGAAACCCGGGGATCCCAGATTATCTGTATTGTTCTGTGATACTTATTACTTTTCTGTAATGTTGCATTTATCATACCTGGAGCGATTATTATATATTGGTATATATACTAGTAGATGTTGTATATGTTTTGCACCCGCGCTAGCCCAGTCCCCGCTCTATCGTTAGTTAAGTAACCTAACGAGTGATGACGGGACCCAGTGACGAATGCGGATGGCATATACGTACATTTTATTTTCGTTCTTTTTTGGTGTGATTGATTGATGGGACTGCATTGATTCTTATCAATGCAAGGATAAAACAAACCTATATTTGATGTTGTTGGAACCAATTTTAAAAAGTGTTATTACAAAGACGTTTTCCTTTTGTTATGCTTAGAGGTATTCGGTTATGAATATCCACCACCTCATTCGACGAGGCAAGGGCCGAGATCCCTTCACCGGGAGTGACCCCTTGGGCAGAAGTTTGCGTCAGGGTAATAACTTTAGTATAGTCGATCACAAGTTGCTTTGCATCGCTGTATTCAGTTAGAATATCCTACACCTCATTCCACGAGGAAAGAGACGAGATCCCTTCACCGGGAGTGACCTCTTTAGCAAAGGTTTTCGCCACTATATTTTTATAAAAAGCTATCAGGTTCCTTCAACGAGATCAAGTTCTTTACGTTAAAGGTTTTTCGCCAAAAACCAGCCGTAATCCTCTGTCATTTCTTATGGATGGTCGGTAGTATTCAAGCTATGTTTGTTGGCTTACGTCAAGGCATAGTGTTTGGTAGCTGCTGGGGTATTCATTTGTTGCATAGATAGATGCATTAGTTTAGGACAGACGTACAGCCTTGTTGGCCTACGTCAAGGGCATGTACGATGGACCTAAATTAATCAAGACAACGACGGGTAGAACTTGACATGTGACTTATGATTTGTTGGCCTACGTCAAGGTCATAAAAGCATGGGATAAAAATTGTATCGGGAGTTTCAAACATACAGGAAACTTGCCAAACTTGCACATACCTTCTGGAGTGTGATAACGTGAGTGGATACCGTCACGTTATCATGTGATGAGAGTTGGATCCCGATTCCAACTGATGAGTTAGTTTACTCTTTGGGTGATCCCGACTAATTCTTCTTTCAGGTTTGGAGGAGAATTTGAGATAACAGTGGGAGGTTTCCTGATTAGATAAAGTGATAACCATTCTGATCTAGGTTAGAGTGCACGCAGAGTGTTTCTTTTCTCTCTCTCTTTGGCAGCGACCTTTGACCGACCCTAGACTATGACTCAATGACCAAGTTGACCGAACCTTCTTTAAAATACTGGCTTTTGGATTGTCTAAATTTGCATAAGTCATTACCGCTCCTTCTTTTACCCTTTGTATTTCTCAGAACACCCCGTATTATTACGGATATCCACTTCCATTGGATAGATCCATCATATGGTATATACGAACTCGGAGGGATTTCTTCGAGGATGGATCCAGCTTCAGGAGAAATAGAATTGGTTTATTCAGTTGTCTTTTATTATCACCTTCTCTCAGGTTGCGAGAGCTCCTTAGTTATAGGAGAGTACACCTATTGCGCTTATTGGATAGTCTTCTTCCAAACCATAGGCAGGTGCCGAAAGGTAGGGAATGAAGAAAACCAATTATCCTAAGTAGGGTGTACAGAAGGTAATAACTAAAGACAAAATAAAGGGATTAGAAAGAAGGGCAAAGTAAATTGCGACTGCTATCATTCACGGCCAAACCGCGTACTTCATCGCCACTCCTATTTCACCTTTGTTTTTCCCCAGATCGGGAGAAATAGAATAAGGTATTATTCAGTTGTCTTTTATTATCACCTTCTCTCAAGTAGCGAGTTCTTCTAGGATTAGGAGGGTACACCTATTATGCTTACTGGATAGTCTTCTTCCAAACCATAGGCTGGTGCCGAATGGTAGGGAAGGAAGAAAACCACTTAGCCTAACGATGGTGTACAGAAGGTAATGAATAAAGACAAATAAAGGGATTTGGAGAGATAACAAAGAAATATACGGTTAAGGTCGTGAATTGGATTATGGAAGAGGCATTACTAAGAATACCAGGATACCCCTTCGAAACATTTTCATGTTTCAATTACACTGTGCATTGTTAATTGTAAACTGATTTCCCAATTAAACCCTTGCTTCGAGATATGTATTTTACCAGGTATGCTTCTCACATCTGTATGGTTTTACAGATGATGAGTGGGAGTAAGCTATTGGGAATTAGGTGACCATCCTCATTATATCGGAATTCTTTGTAATTGGTGATATTTGAGGAAATCGCCTGGGTACAATTTTCAACCTACGACGCACAGGTTTTGAGTTATTCAACTCAACGGACTTATACAGAGTATTGTATGTTGTCCAGTGTCCATCAGGACAAAGGGGTTGGTCCCCGTACTCTGTTCTGTTTACTTATGACTTCTCTAGTTTTTAGACAAGTGTTTCATAGAAATACAAAGTCTAAGTGTTCCCTGATTAAAAATCAGGAAAAGATTCAAAAGAGGCATCACGTGCTCACACGTGACCAGTCGTCACGTGTTGGCACGTGATGGTTAAGCAGCGGCACAGAGCACATTCATTCCCTGATTAAAATTAGGAAAAAGCTTCAGAAGAGGCATCACGTGCTCACACGTGACCAGTGGTCACGTGATGCCACGTAATGGTTAAGCAGCGGCCAAAGAACAGAGCGCTGAAGAAGAGAAGCCGTGGCCAGGGGTTACGTGCCTACACGTGACCAGGGGTCACGTGGCCACACGTGACCGGCTTTAAAAGCCTTATTCTTTGACAGAATTAAATTCTGAGGGAAGATCTTTCAAATCTTTCCAAAATGAAAAAGGATTATCTGAAACCGTTGGATTAAAAATCTAAAGGTGATTAAATATCACCAATTTATGGAAAAATCTTGGACTTGGAAAGAATTCCCCCTAAATCTAACCGAAATAACAAAGAGATATCTTTGGATTTAAAATCCAATGGTGAATAAAATTCACCTAATAATCTAAAGGCCCAGATTAATGATAAATATAAATCAAATCTCTCAATGAACAAATTAAATCTTTCAATGAGAGATTTACCTAACAGATTGATTCTTTTCCTTCTCCTATAAATAAGAGCCAAGAAAATAAGAGGAGGGACCTTTTTTTTTGGAGAGATATACAGAGAGAGA
Organism: Agapanthus africanus; assembly: GCA_030015575.1. Taxonomy (NCBI): domain Eukaryota; kingdom Viridiplantae; phylum Streptophyta; class Magnoliopsida; order Asparagales; family Amaryllidaceae; genus Agapanthus; species Agapanthus africanus. Next base: position 523,280,779 of record CM057345.1, read on the forward strand.
GATATAGAGCCTTGGAATCTTGAAAATTCACAAGGAAGAACTTGATTCTCTGCAAAAGAAAAAATCCTAGGTAAGAAAAGAGAGGCTTCAAAAGAGAATTCAATTCTCAAAAGAGTTTAACTCTTGTATAAAGAAAAGAACTTAGTTCTTTCTCTGGTTGAGGATCTGCAAAGTGCACATCTCCCCATGAATTGAGAATTGAATTCTCATTGGGTTGAGATCCTGCCATGCAGATCTAAAACACAGAGGAGGAACTGGGTTTTGAAAATTTAATTCGCACAGAATTATAGGAATTTAATTCCTTTGAGATAAAATTAGGGTTTAACCGTATGTTATAGGAATTTAATTCCTTCAAAATGGACAGAACCAGGGTTGAACCCTAATTGAGAACTTAATTCTCTCAAAATCACAGGAATTGAATTCCCTTAAAAAAAGAATTAGGGTTTCACCCTATACTAGAATTTAATTCTTTACAGAAAAGAAATTAGGGTTTAACCCTATCTAAGAATATAGTTCTTCATAAGAAAACAGGAATTTAATTCCTCTAAAGTTTATTGCTAGGGTTTAACCCTATGAAGAATTTAATTCTTAAAAGATGAACAGATCTTTAAAATATGCAAAGAACCAGAGTCACGTGCTACCACGTGACCCCTGCAAAGATCCACAGAAAAGAACTTTGAGGTAATGCCTCACGTGCCCCACGTGACCCTTGAAGGACATAAAGAAAAAGCAAAAGAAACAGAAGAAATGGGCGTCCTCACGTGCTACCACGTGACCCCTTGGCTGAAGCTCTAACAGACAGACAATTAAATTCCCATCACGTGACAGCACGTGATGCTCCAAAGTATTCAATACTTTTGGCAGAGCAAAATAAAGATAAGCAGGGCGCCCTCACGTGCTCCACGTGACCCCTGAAAGACACAAAGAAAAAGCAAAAGAAATAAAGAGCTCTAGGGCGCCCTCACGTGTCAACACGTGACCCCTAGTGAGCATTCTAACAGATCAAAGTGTGAGCCCCCATCACGTGCCCATACGTGATGGCTGTCAGAATAAAAAGTGTTAAACACTTATCTGTATAACAAAATGAGGGGCATCTGGCCCCACCTTTTGGATGCCATCACGTGCTCCCACGTGATCTCCTCTCTGCTAGTGTTTAACACCAAACTGATAACTTGGTTGCCGGTGTTTAACACTGTTATTTATTAGTGTTTAACACTGATTCGAGAATCACAATTTTTAGTGTTTAACACTAATCTGATAATCTTATTTCCCAGTGTTCAACACTGTTGGTTTCTAGTGTTTAACACTAGCTTTAGCCCAATTGGCTAAGTTTCTAGAGGCAAAGCCTCTCCTTCAATGAACCAACAGAGGGTCAATATGAAACATGATTGGACTTAGCCCAAGAAGGCCATAAGTCCTCAATTCAAACTTAACTGGGCCAATGGGCTCATAATATAATAATTGATCTTAGTTTCCAAATTAGACTACAGATCACTTAATCTACCTTGGTTCAAGGGTACATCTCTTCACTCCTTTGATACTTGTCGTTGTAATTCCTCAACGTCTTCAAAGAGGTGACGGGTCCCAATAACCACACACATTTCACGGACTGTGGGGTCCTTAAACTCATGGACTATGAGGTCCTTAACCTTGACCGTGATGTCTTAAAACTAACATCGGACTGTGGAGTCCTTAAACCCACGGACTATGAGGTCTTTAACCTTGACCGTGATGTCTTAAAACTAACATCGGACTGTGGAGTCTTTAAACCCACGGACTATGAGGTCCTTAACCTTGACTGTGATGTCTTAAAACTAACGCCGGACTGTGGAGTCCTTAAATCCTCGGACTATGATGTCCTTAACCTTGACCGCAATGTCTTAAAACTAACATTGGACCGCAATATCCTTAAACTACCTATTGACCGTAATGTCACTAAACTAAACAACAGGGCTCCCCTAATTGCTCTCTTGTTGGATCTAAACGATCCCGTTAAGTTGATCTTAGTCTAAAACTAGACTAACGTATCCTTAACAAATGTTTAAGTCGATCTTAGTCTCAAATGAGTTTAACGTATCCTTAAACACAACCCCCAAACCCAAATCTAAGAAAGATACGGATTTGGACCAGTCCACGCCCTACGGGCGATGACATAACTCAGTCTCTGTATACAATCCACGGGCAACCAAACACAAATCAAACACATACGACACGAAGTGACCGTCTGGAGAAGGAGAAAGTTGTTACCACAATGCAGTAGCGTAATTAACTACAGGGGCTTGCGCCTGCAGGGAAAAGCGTCCCCACAATCAAAAACCCCTCAAGCGAGGGGGAATCTGACGAAGTCTGCTACATCAGACGCATCCGTTTAAACTTTCGATACATTGTGCCATAAATCAACTTGGCATCTTCGGAGAGGCAGACGGATAGCACCAATTTGCATCTGCCCCGAATTTCAGGCAAGACGTCCGTCACGCCGTCTTTCGGAGGGGAACAGATTCTGGCAAGCCCGGTGGGACCTTTTCCTCCTTCCACTCCACACTTCGTGTGTCGTGATTCGCGAACCAATCGCGGTTTGCTAATGTTTGCCCTTAGGATTCGAAGTACTAAGATTTTGCGTTTCGTTTGCTGTAGAAAACAAAAGGATCAATGGCTGGCAACTGCTCGAACTACTCCAACTGCAAACGCAACCGACGCTCCGCCTCACCTGGAGGTGTAACCTATGGACCACAGGCTGCTTCCCTGTTTACGATGCATGTGGAACAGGTAACTCAGGCCACCACCGGTCTATTTTTCGGGACCATGCTCCCGCCTGCAAGCTTCACCATGCCAATGCCCGCACCGGATGAGAACAAGAAGTCAGTCTTTGATCGACTTGCTACTCCTACGGCCCCTCACAATGGGTCGTCCAACTCCTCGGTCTTCACCAGGCTAAGCCTGAACTCCAAAGGGCTCGCTAAGAAGCCCATTATACCTGAGGTGGCCATCCCGAGGAAGTCAGCTGCTCCCGAAGTCGTCAAGGCGGCTTCTCCTCCCAGAGGGTCGGTCTTCGCGAGACTGACTACCCCCATTCCCGCCCCCGCTCAAAAATCTGTTTTTGACCGGATGGACGTAGCTTCTCAACGAACGTCAGTCTTCGAGAGGCTGACACCGGCATCATCCCCTCCCCAGAACAGGGGGCAAGACGAAGCCGTCGCTGAATCAATCCCAACAACCCGTCATGCCCGACGTCGCCACTGGCGCCGGATAAGGAAGACTGGGGGCAACTCCCCCTCCGGGCTAACTCCACCAGCACCAACGGTGGAAATTGAGGCTGCTGTTCCAACCGGGAACAGCTTCGAGCTGCTAAACAGGGTACGCAGAAATTCGCCAACTGCGGTTCTCAAAAGATCCCCTCTACCTGCGAAGAATGTTATAGAAACAAAGCCGGAGCAGCCCCCTCAACGGCTATCCTCCAAAATTTATAAGGTCTGGCGACGGGTTCAGGACTCGGTAATCATTCAAGATCACTCTTGCCGGCAGAAGAGGGTGAAGGTTCAGGAAGAAAAGAACCGTCATGTCAAACAACAAAAGGCGACAACCGCTTGGATGCCCGCTGCAACGGCTCCCTCCACGTCGACCACTCAAATGAGAAGAAGGCCGGAGAAGGTCCCCACTCCTGCAGCAAATGTCAAGGACAATAAGACTAAACGCCCTAAGTCTGGAGGCATGATGGTGCATACGGTATACATGGCGTCGGGAAAAGAGGACAGCCGTGCATCCACGGGTCATAGACCGCTTACACGGTCAGTGACCAAAGCTCAGGAGCAACAGCAGAAGCTCCAAGAAATGATGAACGCGATGGCCGCACTCACTGGCCGAAAGAAAGCCCCAAAGCGTCCTCGGATCAACGCCAGGAGCAAGAAACTGACGCTGAATTCCTTCGCAGGATACTTGAGAAGAAGGACAAAAAGGCTGCAGAACAAGCAGCTAATATACAACGAATGGCCCTTCTGTTTTAGGATATGGTGGGTATGATGATCCAACAAGATCCTCCTGCTGAAGATCCTCCGATCGTCCTTGAAGATGACAGGGGAGAAACGTCAAATCCTTTACCGGCTCTGTCAACAGCCAAGGAGGAGACAATCTCCAAAGCTGACCTAGACGAATATATAGCTCAGCAGATACGGGTTCACCAGGCGACTGAGGCAGCTGGTCAAGTTGTCAGAACAGGGCGACCATATCCGAGCTGGTAAGACCAGATCAAGTACCCGCCGGGCTATACAATACCGAAATTTCATGTCTATAAGGGGACGGGCAATCCCTACCAGCATGTTGCCCGGTTCAGGGCGCTTTGCGGCAACACCGGCGGTGATGATAAATTGTTGCTTCTCCAGTTCGTCGGTAGCTTGTCAGAAACGGCGTTCGAGTGGTACTCTGAGCTCCCAAACGACTCTGTCAAAACATTTGCGGAGATGGAGCTGCTGTTTACCCAGCGTTTCGCAAGCGCCAGCGAACGCACTCTGATAACGGTGTTAATTAATGCCAGGGTGAAACCAGGTGAGACGTGGGTCCAGTACGCTATACGCTGGCGAAACTTGTGGTCAAAATGCGAACAACGCATTGAGGAAGCGCCCGCGGTGGTCATGTTTGTCGGTACCCTAGACCCTCATGCAACTATTTCACAGTTCATGATGTTCTTTAAACTGACCACATTCCAGGCGTTAATTGATAACTTAGCCCAGATGGATCAAATGGGTTACAGACCGTCTCCCTCGAAGCCGGAACCTCGGAATGACAAGGGCAAAGGGAAGGCAACCTTCGTTGCGAACGCTTAGCAGCAACCCAGTACCCCAAAGCTAGTGGATCAACTGGAAGAAAGACGGTGGTATTATAATGAGAAAATGAAGCGCCCCTACTCATTCCCGCGGGATAAGACGAAGAGGCTATTCGAGCTGGCAGTACGCAACAGGCTTATCAACTTGCCGAACCCAAGGCGACCGCCGCAACCCAGTGAGGTGAATAACCCCAACTACTACCCTTACCATCAAACGGTAAGCCATCCGATTGAGGATTGCTTCGTCTTCAAAGGATGGATTGAAGATCAATACCTACAGGGCAAGTTTGCGCTGTCTGAGAAGTGGAAGGTGAACCCGCCACAACCTCACACTCCTAAGAAGACGGACACACCGGGGGCAACTTGTTCTTTCATTGAAGAAGCTCCATGGGAAATCGTGCTTTCAGCAAAAACCAAAAGAATGCTGAATGAGCTCCAAACATGCCCGGCAGTCAGGTGGAAGAACCCGCTGGAACCCCAGATCATTGAAGAGATGCTGAAACCACGCCCAACTCCGAAGATCAGTGGTGACGGCCCGAGCACTCACAACCAGCCGTCGAAATCTTCAAAGAAAAAGAAGAAGAAATCAAAGAAACCAGTGAGGCCTGGAGATAAGTGCATGGACTTACAGAAGCAGATTGACGCGTTGGAAGAGTACAATCAAAAGGCGCGGACTCTCATTACACTCCAAGAATTTCTCAACCACGTCTTTCAGGAGAAAGATAATGGAGAAAGCACGTCGGATGAATCCGAGGGATATGTGGCGAGTTGTCATGTGATCTCCCACTCGTTTACGGACGATGAAACAACCCCTGGCACTGAGAAACTGGGGGCAGAGCCTGAGCCAGAACCTGTATGGCCGACAGACGAAATGATCGACGCCTTTCTAGACGAGATTCGTTTGAAAAGTAAAGCCGATCGGGAGCGTGAGATGGCCGCATCAGAAGGAGCCAAACGCAGGCGACTAAACGAAAGAGTCGAAGCACTCCCGCCAGATCGAAAGACACCCAACGCGGATAAAAACATATTCAAGACGAGGAAAAGGTTTGCCAAAGCCATGTCAATAGGAATGAAACTACCACCCTCAGAAGAAAACACGCTCAATGGGGCAGAGAGGCACCCTAATTACTGCTCATATCATCGGAAGATTTCACACCCCACTGAGGAGTGCGACGCTTTTAAGATATGGTGGCAGGGGTATGTTGCCCACCGGCAACATTTTAAGCGTATGAAACGCAGAACTCGTCGGGAACAGGGAAGTACAACCGACAGGCACAAAAGAACTACCGGCAACTGTTACACGGTCAACGCCGGAGGATCACAAGTTATCACCTTTGGGAGCGACTCTGATGAAGAAATGGCTCTGGGCCCTCTCTTTAAAGAATCCGTTTTAGGCAAAGAAGAAGAACCAAAGGCCTGCGAAAACATTCAGCTGCGCAATCGCACGCTCCCGGAAAAGAATCTCGGACCCGCAACTAGAAAAGATAAGGGAAAGGAAAAGATTGTTGAGGATATCGCCTTAGATGACCAAGTTATGAAAGAGCTGACTGCCAAAGACCCGCCTAAGAAGAGTAAGGTGGACTACAACATCCTAGCGCACCTGAGGAAGCTACCTTCACAGCTCAGCATTCTCGACGCCCTCTTATTATCAAAAGAAGCGAGGGATTCATTAATCAAGGCGCTACAAGAGCCCGAGCAATTCCAAGCCTTCCTCGCCGAAGAGAGGATGAATGATGAACTAGAAGAAGTGCACACGGCCGATATCACTTTCGGTGACGAAGACCTTCTCCTTGGGACGTGCGACCACAACCGTCCCCTATATGTCTCTGGATATTGCCATGATATCAAGATAGGCAAAATCCTGGTTGATAATGGATCCTCCGTCAATCTCCTTAATGTTCGGGTGTTGAAGGAAATCTGCATGAGCGTTCAACACCTCGCTCATGATAAAATTACCATCTCCGGTTTTGACTCCCAGTCGTCACGAACTCTCGGATCTGTAATACTAACATTACGCTTCGGACTGCTCATCACAGACATTAAGTTTTACGTCATTGATGCCAAGACCTGCTACAACGCCTTGCTCGGTCGTCCTTGGTTACACGAGTACAACATCATCCCTTCTACACAACATCAGTGTATGAAGTATTTCAAGGATGGTCTCGAGTATACCGTAACAGGTGAGCTGAACCCGTTCTTCGTAAACGAAGTCCGCAAGTGCGAAGATGCAAAGTAATTTTTACCAGATTTTGAGGACACGGAGAGGTGTCTCAAACCGGAGAACAAAGCCGCCGCTACCATTCCTATTTTCGGGAGTGATACTGATTTATCTCAAAAACTATCTATTAACCGCAATCAAGAACGGCGTCGCATGTAGCTAGCCGGTGAGTACGGGTCGGTCCACATGGATGTTGTGAATTTTCTAGTCCCTCTTACGAGTTAATTACAAACGGTGTGAATGGATTAATTAAATATATAAACTAAATTAATCTAGGGCAATTGAATTAAAGATCTAACTATCTAACTAGGGCAAGAAATTAAATTTATACTAGGGCAGAGAATGAAAAATTACCTAGGATAAGAAATGAAATTAATTACTTACTTTACAGATGGCTCACACCAAACATCAACACAAGACTTGTCAGATCTGAATTTCTGAAATGAAAAGAGGCATTGATGCTCTCCAAAAGATATCTAAATTTTATTGATAAAAAAAGGCACATGGAGGCATAGCCTTTACAATGATTTAGAGTTCCTATTTATAGAAGATAGGAAACCCTAGGTTACAATTGATTCGCACGTCTACATTTACCAAAATATCCTTAGGAAGACCTAGTCAAAGTAGACTCCAAATTATGGTAAAATTTTATGTCTGGAAATTTTTGAACTGATTCTGGGCTTCTTGGGCTTTTTATTTCTTTGGATCTTTATTCAATTTAGCTTCTCTATTTCTTCCAGATCTCCAGTGAACAATTGCAGTGGACTTTTAACCGTTTGCTTTGTAATCTTGGACCTTGCGTTGCCTTGTACTGATCTTTTGTGTAGGCTTGATTAAGATCCTTCTATTTGTTGGTCGAAGTCCCTTTTTTGTGTCGTCTTTTGTCTTTTTCACTGTTTTCGCTCCAAGAACCTGTAACCTGTAATATATAGCAGACATGCGTCAAAAGCACCTGTTTATTTGTAAAAATAATAAGAATGGGGAATATAATAATACAATATTATGGTGTGAACAAATACCCCCAAACTTATCTTTTGCTCGTCCTCGAGCAAACTTATTTTTTATTCTTGACAAAAACCGAACCGCACTTTCGCAGGGAAACGCGATTGCACTGAGCTCGTGCAACAAGCCGTTAAACCTCTAGGTGTCCCTAGTAGGAGGAGTGTTGTCTCCTGAGGGTTTTTAGCGGATACTACCAACAAAATCCTATCAATTAGGCCCATTGACTTTTATTCTCCAATTGGGTTTTCTAACAAGGAATTCTATTATCTTCGACTCGTAAATTATCCACCCATATTCTTCACACTTTCTCATCATTTAACTTAAGATTATGTATGTTTTATAGACTTACTTAGCTTTCGGCATCTCTTAAGTTTTCCTTCTAGGGTTCCATCTCCACTTAGGAATTTTTATCAACTCTATTAAAGATACAAGTTCTTTTCTTCACTCCTTTCTTTTATCTAAACTCCAATCACATACCCCTACGTGTGTGTAAATATCACCCCTACATTTGGAAATTCAAATCAAGCAATCATACTCTTGTCCGTTGTCCAAAGCACTAATTAACTGGTGAATTTTTAATGAATTTTGCTTACACATCCTTCATGCGACCGTTAATACTTCTTGAGGTACCAACAACCGATTACAAGATATGTTTGACTTTAAAGCGTAATTCCTAGTCTTGCAACACCCAAGGTTTTTAGCAGTGACTCCCAAACCAGTTGGTCTAAGGCACTAGGTGATGAAGCACCCTCACTAAATATTTTTCTATTTTTACAGCCTTAAGTAATCACAAAACCAGTGTTCATTTTTTTTCTTTATTCACTTTTTTTTTTCTTTTATTTTCTTCATACTAAGGACTTTAGACAAGAGTATTTCAAGGTCTCCTCTACTATTCCAAGTTTCAAAGTGCGTGTTAGTGCAATTTATAGGGTATATATTTTCAGAATCTAGAATTAAGCTAGGAATTATTTTTCAAACTTATACTCTAATAAAAATATCAATATTTTTCCTTTGTTTTAACTTAGCCCAAGAAGTGAACTCAAAATTTGCCTATTTCTAAATAAACTACAAAGACATACACTTTCTACCATTAAACTCTAAAGAAGGTTATTTTAAGGGTTTTTAATTTACTAAGTCTAAGATCTAGTTGTTCCTAGCCAGTTAACCTATTTGTCAAACTCAAATCAAATATGGCCAAAATTGAATACATTAATTTTTATGATTTTTGAAAATTTTCAATTTTTTATGGGTTTTCAAATAAGTATGCAAATGCAAAAATATACACATGAATGCGAAGAAAGAAGACTTACCGAGCATACCCCCAAACTTAAACTTGACAGTGTCCTCACTGTCATGCTACACCAAGAGGGTCAAAATGCCGGCACTCCCCTGTTTATTTATTTATAAATTTTTTTATATATTTTTTTATGTTTTGAAAATTTTTTTATTTATTTTATTTTTTATAGAAAAAGAAAACAAAAAATATATATACATATATACAACAAGGTCCTCCCCAAACTAAGCAAGGCCTTACATAAGCCAAAGGTTAGCACCAACCATTCAAAGATCTTATCGTGGTAATGGTAGAGTTGGTGAAAGGAGAGAGTGGAAAGAAGAGAAATGAGAAGCACACGAGACCGTATGGAGATAGAAATGGTATATGGTTTCGGTGAAGGAGGAGAATGGCGGAAAAGAGAAAGAAGTGGTGTACGATCTTGAGGGTGTAAATTGAGTGAATATATTAGCGCAATTTGTGATGACCGATGTGTTAAAAACGATTGTGCTAATCTATCAACCCGTCGAGAAATGGGGTCAAATCCCTCAAGATTCGCAAGAAAGCATGGGTACGCTGAACTTGGTATTGGAGACGAAAGCGTAACGGTCTCTTGTACGGTCGGAACGATAGGAAGGACGAAAGGGAGTGAATTAGGGATAGTCTCATTCTCACCGTAGTAAACTGTCTCGAACTTGAAAGATTCCATCAATGGTTCGAAACGACTGTAAGCAACCGAGTCTGATGGTTCAACTAACTCATCTGAAAATTCAAAGGACTCAAACTAGGGCGGTGAGTCATCAACATCGTCTGAAAAAGTGAAACACTCGTAAGTGTTATCGGCTGTGAGAACTGTATCAGATTCAAAGGAAAATTTTTCAAGCTCACAGTCGTCAAGTGTGATCTTGTGCGTGGTCGGAACGATGGAAAGGAGGGAGGGTGATATAACAGTTAAAGGTTCAGGAGGATGAATTGAAAAGTCCGACAGATCAAACAAAAATGGTTCAACCTCAATACTCTCCTCAATACTATCCTCATAATTCTCCTCAATATTTAGCTCATCCATGTCATTATCATCAAAATCAAGATGCGTGTGAAGTTCGGGAGAAACTATTAATGACTCGGGATGATGAATTGGACATAAAAGTTCAATCAAATCGACTGGTTCATCATCCGAAATATTCCCGGCGTCTATATTCTCAATCAAGTGAAAATCAATTTTTTCTGACACCTCATCAAAAGCATGGATATTTATCAATTCAGGTTCTATATTGGAGGTGTAAAGATCGAAAGGATTAAGTGTGGTTTCACTCGAAAGGGGTTATTCACAATTTGGCAAATCAAGTACTACAAAATCACACAACTCATCATTTTGGATACATGTTTGAAAATTGGAGTTGTTGGATTCAGTTGGGTATGGGTAAGTTTGATTTGGAAATCCTCTCACATTCTCACTCTGTCCAACCGCCTTCTTATACATTGGAAAATTTGGAGCTAGTTGGAAACTAGCCGCCGGTTCACTAGGTTGCATAAGGGCGGTAATGGACGCATCCACATTCCTAACTATTTTGTTTGTTGCTACAATGTACACCTCCAACGAATGTTCCAAACTAGACATGGGTTGTGAAGGGGTTTCGGTAAAAGATTCAAAACTGTTTGGGTACGTGAAACTCCCAAAAGAATGTGTAGAAACAGTGTCTAGTGAAGGTGGGATTGTCGGGTAGGACTGGTAGGAAGTGGATGGTTAGACATGAGTAGGGTCAACAGTTGGATAAAAAGGTGAATGGACTCGTTGATTCCTAGAACTAGATGAGTGGAGAGGGGTGAAAGATCGGCTACGAGATTGAGCAATATGCTCAGCAATGGACATCGGCTTAGGAGTTACAACAGAACTTGAAAAAGTAGTATCAACATATGAAGGTGGTAAAGGTTGACTTGGTTGACACAAAGTGGGTTGCAAAGTCGAGCTGTTTCTCCTAGACGCTTCTATTTGATCTTTCAAAGATATTTTTGGCATGGAGAGATCTTCCTTAAATCGACCGAAACAATTGACGTACGACGCAAAGTTAGGTTCGGGATACCAAAGTTCGGCAAGAGATTTATGATGTGGGGTACCCATGATAGAAGAAAGGGGAAAAGAAAGAAGGTTGGGGTGCACGGATTTCTTAGCGATAAAAGTTGCAAGTCTTTTTTTTTAAAAAAAATTTCCTTTTTCCTTTTTTCTCTTTATTTAGAACTGTTTGCAAAAAGATTTTCGAGAAAAGAGCTAAGACACACTTTCGATCAACCAAAAATGCACAATCAGGCCTAGATCTAGGGTCACCTAGGTCAGTTAGACAGCTCCTAACAGTTCCAAAGGGCTAGAAATAGGACCTCAAACCGCCTCTGCAGGGTTCCTAGGCACTCTAGTGAGGTCTCCCAAGCCATCAACCATGGCAATTTCAAAAAATATGGTGCCTACAAACCCTAAAGTACGGATCGTTTTCTAGATATCTAGGCGAACAAGAACTAGTTAACAGTTAACTAAATAAAATACGGAAATACAACCTTTGTAGATCCGGTGCTCCACCTCCATAGCTCCGCAACGAGGTCCTCTCCGCTGTCCAAATCAAATCCGGGCTCTAGGATCGGCTTCGTCGGAGAATGGGCAAGCTAGGTCGTCGATGTCCATGCCGAAGATGATCTACGTCGAGGCATCGATGAATCAAGCTCCACCTTCACCAAACCCTAAAATCTTGTGAAGGAAACACACTCTACTACTTGGCAAGAGGTAGAGGATGAAGAAATAGGAATTGGGTTAACTTTAGAATTGGATTTCTCACTCATATCCAACAATCACCATTGATGGACTTTGCTTTTCTTCACTTGAAGAATGAAGAAGAAGAAGAAAGATATTATGATAAGTTATTAGAAAATGAAAAGAAAATGAATTCTTATCATAATTCTAACCATGGTCAAGTGTAGAGAATGAATCATGGTTAGTGTGAATGGTTAGGGTTAAGGATGAGATAAGTATGGTTGACTTTATCAAAGCTTCATGAAGCTTCAACTAAACTCCAAATCTAGCAACCATTCTTTTCTCTTTTCTTTTTATTTTCCAAAGTGAATAAACAAATAAATAAATGAATAAATAAGTAATGGAAAATAAAACCCTAATCATTCTTTTAACCATGGTTTATTCTTTGCACTTAACCAAGTAAACTTGTATCATCAAACATGATACAATCAAGTGCACAAAATCATATCGCATATGTAATGTGCACACCCGAGCGAGAAAATCCATCTTAAGTAAACCGATACTAGTTGATGCAAAGCAATATATCAAATATATAAATATGCATTAAATCATTAAATCAACACTTGATTCAATGATCCGGTCATGCGCACATAACCGACTGGTATCAAATATATCGGCTTATCGAATCAACGCTTGAATCGATAACTAGGTTATATCGCATACAACCATTCGATATATTTATCGCGAGAATAGAATACGGTATCACATACACGCATTATTCTCGGTCCCGCACATATCTCATATGCGCTCCTATTTCATTTCGCTTGAACCAGGAAACCTCTGTGTAGGACTCTAAAGACTCGTCAATACGCCGGCAGCGGATGATGATCATATCAAACATCCACAAGCCGCAAGCGGTCTGCTAAACGTAACGGCCACCCGGGTATTGAGCGATCTGAAGATCGACGAGCAAGCCCGCTCACACTCCAGTGAATCCGACCAGTAACACTACCGTACAGTCCGGTCTGATCGTCTGATATGTCGCATATCTCGCCTAGGGGTGGTAAACGTCAGACCCCAATAGCTCAATAAGTCGTGTCGATATGAGGCTCATAACGGGTCGAGAAACTACTGGTAACACTTACCAGCAATTCTCTGAGCAGCCCTGGCCAGGGACTTCCTGTTATAGCCGATCGAACACAGTGCAACATCAACCCCCATATACCGGGAGAGACGAATCCCCTCCTATCGCTCATTGCCTCCATGTGACTCGGGACTGTACCCAAAAACCACCGTTTTGCACGCCCTCTTGGACATGGTAAGATGGAAATCAAAGCACAGTGGGAACCACACAAGACTCTATGACGATCTCGGGTCAACAGACTACTCTGTACCAGTGTCACCAGAGAACTGCCATCTGACGTGAGGTATAATACCATCTGGGAGTTCTCGGCGAGTCCGTCCAGTGTACCCAGTCTCTACTGAGCACCCGTATATCATCTCTGATGTCAAACACCGATGGATATGGGATCATCCATCGCCCATCTGTATGGGTCGAGAAGGTACACGCTAGTCTACTCTGGTATATCGATGCCCCGTCTCGATACACCCACGACTAGGGACTTTGAAGGATGTACTTATAGACTACCATGTCCCCACTAGTATGATCCGCATCATAGTCCAGGTAGTCAAGTACAGATCCTAAGGGCTTTACCAACATGTAACAGAGAGACAGTCAGTATACACGTTAAGGTAAAGTTCAACCAGATAGCATACTATCATGTCGAGCAAGAAAGTCATCCCTATATATGTCCCAGCATCCACTACAATATACATCCTATGTATAGTAATGGCCTCTAGGGCATACATATAACTAACAATCTCCCACTTGCACTAGGGCCATCTGTAGCAGTGGTTTGAAGTATCTCATACTCAACCATCCCATAAATGTGTCTCTCTCTGGGAACAGGCCTTTGTGAGTGGATCCGCTGTGTTGTCCTCTGAGTCTACTCTCCTAACCTCGATCTCCCTGGAGATCAACCATCTCCATGATCAAGTGATACTGCCTTAGAATATGTCTGGATCACTGATGGGACCGGCGTTCCTTGGCATAAGCCACAACTCCATTGTCTCACAATGGTTGGAACGTAGTTCATCTCATGAACCAATATACATCCAAACAGCCTCTTTGGTAGCATCTTAAGTAGCGATGTATCCAGCCTTTATCGTCTAGTATGTCACGGTATCCAGCTTGGAACTCTTCCAACATACCGTCCCTTTACTGAGGGTAAAGACAATGCCTGCGACTGACATTCAGTCGTCTTTATCACCCTGGAACCCTTCCAGTGATTCTCCCCAGGATCGGTTGATACCGTCTCACTACATCTAGTGAGTATCCTAACATCCATTTAGATCTATCTCATAGATCCAAAATCCAGGATTTAGTAGGTATCACTTTGATCCTATATGGAGAATCATTGTGATAAGCGGAGATTGATCGAGTGTAGCATAGGAAACTCCTTCCCTATCAAGAGTATGTCATCCACGTACACTACGAGGATCGTCACCATACTCCCTACTACCTTTTTGTATATACAAGGTTCATCTACCATTTTGATGATGTCAAACTCTTTGTCTAACTCATCAAAACAGATGTTCCAACTCCGCGATGCCTGCTTTATCAGATAAAACATCTTGCACACGTTTCCGCTGCTCCCACTGTCTACGAGGCCCTCTGGCTGTGTACTTACAGACGCACTCTTCTAAATCATCATTTAGAAAAGCAGTCAAGACACCCAACCACCAGATATCGTAGTCATGGTATGTAGCCGTGGTAAGTAGGATCTGGATGGACTTAAGCATAGATCCTTGAAAAGGTTTCATCATAATCCACGCCTGGTAAATGATGCAAACTTTTAACAAGTCTAGCTTTGAAAGTCTCAACTCTTCCATGTACACCAAGTAATCTTCTCAAGATATACTTGCTCCTGATGGGGATTTAACCCTTCAGATATAGCAACCAAAGTCCATACTTTGTTGGTGTATAAGGATTCCATCTCAGATCACTAAACATCCAGCCATTCTTACAGAGTCCCACTCCTGATGGCCAGCTCGAAACTAGTTGGGTCATCATCTCATGATGCAATCCTCGCTCCCACTGTCATAGAGAAACTGAAGTATCTCTCTGGTGGGTGAGGAACCCTACTACATCGGCGGAGAGGCTGAGGTTCGTTGGATTCTACTGAATCCTTTGGCTCTATCAAATCATCTGCTGTAGTTCGTATAGCTGGAACACTTCCAGTTCTACATAACAGACCTTGCCTCGAGCTTGTCCGGATTTTGCTTTTAGACATAGGCCGGACAACCCTAAATCTTAACTAACTTAAGACATAGGCTCTTCCCTTTCCACATCACATATGAAATGGTAGGCAACTAATTTGATTCGAATCCTATTCAATAGGTATGCAGCTTCTCAAGTGCATAACACCCAAAAGGAAAAAGGTAACTCAGTATTACTCATCATAGAGCACACCTTATCACATAGGGTGTGATTGCTCCGCCCCGATATACCATCGTGCTATGGTGTATTCGGAGGAGTAATGCTGAGAGAGAATCTCATTCTCCTTTAGAATAATCCAGGAATTCCGTGCTCAAGTATTCTCCTCCTTGATCACATCAAAGGACATAATACTTATACCCGTATTTTGGTTCTCTACTTCTAACTTATATTCTGTGAATATCTCAAAAGGTTCGGACTTGTGTTTCAACAGGAACATAGGTCTGAAACTCGAAAGATCATCAGAGAACGTAATGAAGTACAAAGAACCAGTCCTGGCATTTGTAGACAGGGGACCTAACATACATCAACATGTATCATCCCAAGAGTTCACTAACTCTTTCTCTGTTTCCAATAAACAGAGCTGTGGTCATCTTATCTTTGTGACATGACTGGCGAGTTTCACAAGATGTAAATTCAAACTGATTTAAATATGCATCTTTATGTAACTCTAGCTAGTCGGGTCACATTGATCTGACCTAGTCTACAATACATCAAGAAGGATTCGTTCATTTCTGAACTCTTCCTCTTGTGTGTGTTCCATATACTAAGAACTGTAGTTTGATTTAGAACATCAACGCTTTTAGATAACGTGCCTGAACCGATCAACTTTTGATATAGGAAATGTTCAAAACATTATCCAACAATACAAAATTTTATCATTTCTTTACAGATAAAGAGACTGATATGATTTTGTATATCAGGTTCGGTATCTAATAACATTCGTTCAGAATCAATGTATTGGTAATACAGGGTGACAGTGACCAACAGACTTGGCTGCAACTCTTGCCCCGTTTTCTGCCTCATGAAACTTATCACCCGTTCTCAGTTCTCTACCTGTCTGTAGCCCTATGTAACAGATTACATATATGGGATCCTGATCCGGTATCACATACCCAGGACGTAGAGGATACAGAGAAACAGTTCTTTGTAATGAACACACCCGAAGATGATGCATCATCATGCACTCTCCTCGTTTGGGCGGCACGGGAAATCTGGTATTCCCCAATTTCCTGCTCTGTCTTATAACATTTATAAGTTGGAGCGGGACCAACGTTCCCCAGCTCAGTATAACAAGCGGGTTCGGTCAACAATCCGTATTATTATCTTGATTAAGGCGTGATATGGTCGCTACCTGGAGAGAGAGAGAAGAAAACACTCAGCGTGCGCTCTATCAAGAATAGATTGGTTATTATTTTATCTAATCAGGATGGCTCCCACTGCTTTTTATCAAATCTTCCTTCAAACCCTAAAAGGAAAGACTAGCCGGGATTAATTACACACTACAAGTTCGCCAATCTTTCAGCCAGGCCAGTGTCGGTACTTTGAGGGAGGTCCCCCGTGCTTTCGCACGAACCTAATTACTGTAAACCTCGGTTTCCCAGAGGCGTAACCTCGTTAACACCTTTCTAGACACCTACTTGATCGGCTAATTGTAATGTATAAAACTCTCCCAGGAGTAACTCTTACTCGCAGTGGGTATCGGGATCCAACTATCTCATAGAAGGTATGCAATCTCATTGCAAATTTCAACACTTGAAATTCCCGATAATGTTTTGCCCCTAGCTCGCTATGACCTTGACGCATGCCAAACAACCCATAGTCTGCTAGTCAAGTTCAACCCGTCATTTCCTGATTGAATTAAACCCACCCGCACGACCCTTGACGCATGCCAAACAACGCCGTACGAATACCCTAATCCAATCGCATCATATGCTAGCAGATAAGCACTAGTTAGCTACCGTACACTACGCCTTGACGCATGCCAAACAACCGCAGCACGAATACTAACTAGTACTTATCTGAAATGACGGAGGGCTACGACAGGTTTTTCTGAAAACCTATTGCGTAATGAACTTGATATCGTTGTAGGATCGAATGAATTTTGAAATGGAGTGTTTTTGAGGCTTTTCTAGTTTTGCTAAAGGAGTCACTCCCGGTGAAGGGATCGTCGGTCCTTTCCTCGTCGAATGAGGTGCGGGATATATCATATATATCACTGTGCAAAGCAAAAACACTTAAAAGCAATCAAAAGACAAACCGAGTGTGTAGCATCTGCCAGTTATTGCTAAAGGAGTCACTCCCGGTGAAAGGATCTCGGTCCTTTCCTCATCGAATAAGGTGCAGGATATATCGCATATACCGCTGTGCAAAGCAAGAACTGTAGCTACCTGTTTTATTTTGTAATTCGATTCTACAACATCTTAGGTTTCTTTTATTTCATTAATCACATTAATGAAGTCCCATCATTTAAGTACCTAAACATCACAGATAAATACGACGTACACTTATGCCATCCGCATTCGCCTCGATGTCCCCTCGTGCACCGTTAGGTTAGGTAACTAACGGCAGAGCGGGGCAGGGCTAGCACGGGTGTAATACATAAGTAACGTCTATATAATATATCATATATACTATATACTATATCCATCGCAGAAACATCACATGATCTCATCACAGATATCGCAGCAGAAGAATCATATGAAATATTGGATATACTAGGACGTCCGTGTTTTCAATACGAGCCAGTATAAAACACGGATTCCACGGTCGTGATGAATAGCCAAACCCACACCCCTAGACCCCTACGAGAGCGGCAAGCAACCCTACCAATTCTAGAGTTAGGAGACCCGGACTCGACTCCTCGAGTTGGTCTCCCACTGGACTCCAGAACCCGGTTACTTGTGCTCCCCTCCTTGGGTCTATCCTAGTGCAGAAAAGTAAATAATATACAACAGGTGACAACTCCCGCAACCTGGAAGCGCCCCAATAAAAGAATATTACATACAAGTTTTTTACATGAATGAAAATGAAAAACACTCATCTCACATAAAAACCCCCGGCTATTCAAACACGACGATCCAATATAACATATCCAGCAACACATAACATCAGATGTCATCAACGTAAGTAAATATGCATACCCCAATTGTCGTTGACATATAGCAACGAAACCGGCGATATCACATATTACACTTACGGTCACAGAAAAGAAAGTGTAAAACTACAACAGTTGGAATCCGCAACCTCCTCAGACATCGCATGCCTGACCAAATGAATTTCTTAGACATCGCATGCCTAACAATTATAAACCCCGCATTTTAGTCCCAAAATTGAAAACTCTTTTCAATATCAAGTCGGGCAATTCAACAAGATTCCCGACATCCTGATCGAATGCTCGTCGCAAACTTCAGTAGACGGCTGCACCCCCGATACCGTCGACGAAGTGCACCAAGGCGGAACACCGCTACCGCGAGCACCCGAACGGATGCTTTCGGCGACGGGGTTCTCCTACAGTCACTTGGTCGGGGCTATGGAGTGAAGCTGTTTATTAAGTTTATCCGGCGAGTATCCGCGTACGCTACGTGATTGCGACGGACTTTTGATCACATCAAAATTCCGTGGCAACCGATCAAGTGAGACTAAACTGCTACGTTTATAACATTCATTCAGTTATCTCATAACTTTTTGTGAATTCCAATTATTGTATCCCATTCCAGATAAACAGAAAATGTTAAACTTTTCGATCGAACAATCGAACACCCAAGTTTTCCCGAAACAGATCAACACATGAAACAAGTCTAACAACATTCTGTTCGTGCCTCAGTACCAACGATCCAGCCGTAGAAGGGTCAAGCCAACGCCTCACATGTGGCACGCCGTACTGCCCCAAACCCGAAGGTTCAAAGGGCAGTTCAAGACGGTCACATAATCGAGTTAAGGTTTGTGTCTTCTAGAGGGACCATCGAGTTACTTGCACTACTTAGAACGTCGTTAAACTACGGAAAAATCCAACACTTGGAAATTTCCCGACAGGGGAAAAGTTGGGTATTTATATCCGGTCGAACTTTTTAACATATTCTAAAATTTATCCGGAAAGCCACACAGACAAAATTTGATACCCCGATCGAAATACCGAAGCCCCAAATCAACTCAGAAAAATTCAACTCTTGAAAATATATTAAAAATATCCAGGAATACCAGAAATGTTAAATAGGAGTTACTGTGCTGTCAAGACCTCACAACACGACAAAACCGCCGCGCTTGCGCGGCACAAGCCAGGCTCGTGCCGCGGAAGCGCGGCGCTTTAAGGGAATTAGGGCTTACGTCTTCACAGTAACTCTTAGATATTCCTGCATGTTTCTCTGAATATTTTTAATACTGAAAATTCCCTGTTTTTAAAAAATGTACAGAGAGCAACTTTGAATCGGGGTTTCGGGTTCGTTCGGACTTCAATTTCCGTCTGGACTTCGCCTAAGGCTCTAGCTAGGCTCTGATACCACTGCAGGGTTCCTAGGCACTCTAGTGAGGTCTCCCAAGCCATCAACCATGGCAATTTCAAAAAATATGGTGCCTACAAACCCTAAAGTACGGATCGTTTGCTAGATATCTAGGCGAACAAGAACTAGTTAACAGTTAACTAAATAAAATACGGAAATACAACCTTTGTAGATCCGGTTCTCCACCTCCATAGCTCCGCAACGAGGTCCTCTCCGCTGTCCAAATCAAATCCGGGCTCTAGGATCGGCTTCGTCGGAGAATGGGCAAGCTAGGTCGTCGATGTCCATGCCGAAGATGATCTACGTCGAGGCATCGATGAATCAAGCTCCACCTTCACCAAACCCTAAAATCTTGTGAAGGAAACACACTCTACTACTTGGCAAGAGGTAGAGGATAAAGAAATAGGAATTGGGTTAACTTTAGAATTGGATTTCTCACTCATATCCAACAATCACCATTGATGGACTTTGCTTTTCTTCACTTGAAGAATGAAGAAGAAGAAGAAAGATATTATGATAAGTTATTAGAAAATGAAAAGAAAATGAATTCTTATCATAATTCTAACCATGGTCAAGTGTAGAGAATGAATCATGGTTAGTGTGAATGGTTAGGGTTAAGGATGAGATAAGTATGGTTGACTTTATCAAAGCTTCATGAAGCTTCAACTAAACTCCAAATCTAGCAACCATTCTTTTCTCTTTTCTTTTTATTTTCCAAAGTGAATAAACAAATAAATAAATGAATAAATAAGTAATGGAAAATAAAACCCTAATCATTCTTTTAACCATGGTTTATTCTTTGCACTTAACCAAGTAAACTTGTATCATCAAACATGATACAATCAAGTGCACAAAATCATATCGCATATGTAATGTGCACACCCGAGCGAGAAAATCCATCTTAAGTAAACCGATACTAGTTGATGCAAAGCAATATATCAAATATATAAATATGCATTAAATCATTAAATCAACACTTGATTCAATGATCCGGTCATGCGCACATAACCGACTGGTATCAAATATATCGGCTTATCGAATCAACGCTTGAATCGATAACTAGGTTATATCGCATACAACCATTCGATATATTTATCGCGAGAATAGAATACGGTATCACATACACGCATTATTCTCGGTCCCGCACATATCTCATATGCGCTCCTATTTCATTTCGCTTGAACCAGGAAACCTCTGTGTAGGACTCTAAAGACTCGTCAATACGCCGGCAGCGGATGATGATCATATCAAACATCCACAAGCCGCAAGCGGTCTGCTAAACGTAACGGCCACCCGGGTATTGAGCGATCTGAAGATCTACGAGCAAGCCCGCTCACACTCCAGTGAATCCGACCAGTAACACTACCGTACAGTCCGGTCTGATCGTCTGATATGTCGCATATCTCGCCTAGGGGTGGTAAACGTCAGACCCCAATAGCTCAATAAGTCGTGTCGATATGAGGCTCATAACGGGTCGAGAAACTACTGGTAACACTTACCAGCAATTCTCTGAGCATCCCTGGCCAGGGACTTCCTGTTATAGCCGATCGAACACAGTGCAACATCAACCCCCATATACCGGGAGAGACGAATCCCCTCCTATCGCTCATTGCCTCCATGTGACTCGGGACTGTACCCAAAAACCACCGTTTTGCACGCCCTCTTGGACGTGGTAAGATGGAAATCAAAGCACAGTGGGAACCACACAAGACTCTATGACGATCTCGGGTCAACAGACTACTCTGTACCAGTGTCACCAGAGAACTGCCATCTGACGTGAGGTATAATACCATCTGGGAGTTCTCGGCGAGTCCGTCCAGTGTACCCAGTCTCTACTGAGCACCCGTATATCATCTCTGATGTCAAACACCGATGGATATGGGATCATCCATCGCCCATCTGTATGGGTCGAGAAGGTACACGCTAGTCTACTCTGGTATATCGATGCCCCGTCTCGATACACCCACGACTAGGGACTTTGAAGGATGTACTTATAGACTACCATGTCCCCACTAGTATGATCCGCATCATAGTCCAGGTAGTCAAGTACAGATCCTAAGGGCTTTACCAACATGTAACAGAGAGACAGTCAGTATACACGTTAAGGTAAAGTTCAACCAGATAGCATACTATCATGTCGAGCAAGAAAGTCATCCCTATATATGTCCCAGCATCCACTACAATATACATCCTATGTATAGTAATGGCCTCTAGGGCATACATATAACTAACAGCCTCTTCACCGGCAATTGCGGCCAGGTAAATGCCAGGTAAGTGGGAGGCTCCCCGCTACAAGTAGCGGTCCTAATTAAGTAACCACTTGCCTTGACACACTTGCGTAGACACCGCAAAATCAGGTTAGGATAAACGGCTGATGCCTATAACTATTCCTCTATCCTATTGAGCGCGACGTCCTTAGGGCTGAGTCTAGTATTTTTTAATTAAATATGGTCAATGCAAATGCCTTATGTGATTTCTGGGGTCCTAAGAAGGGTGATGAAATCCCCACCCAATTTGAATTGGTCAAAAGCCCCTTAAAGTCAGTTTTAAAGATATGCAAAACAGAAAAATCACTTACAATCAAATCTTTTTTATTTTATGCGCGGCGCAAAGAATCCTGCACAAGATTGTTATTTGGAAGGGAAGATTTTTTTAAGCGCAAAAAATCCAGCAGAATATTTGACAAAAGATATATGGGGATTGGCAGAAGAGGGAAAAGGGGAGCAAACAGTGCAAAATTCGCGCGCTGACGTGGCAGATGGACCGCGGAACCTTGGCGGGAGAGCGGTTGCGCGGCGGATTAGCGGCGGTACGGAGGGTTCAGGTCTCCAAAAAAATTGAACTGTTCTGCTTTTCCAACCTCTTTCTGTTCTGATGTATCTTTTTCTGTTTCGAACTCTAGATTTTTCCAGATCCGTCGATCCTACAAAGATTCACAAAAAATACCCTTCACAAAATACAAAGATGATAAAATTTTTATATATATATTTTTTAATTTTTCAGATTTTTTTAGTTTATATTAACCTGAAATTGCAAAAAGAAAATAACACGCCATCCCCGGCAACGGCGCCATTTGATTTATCTCAAAAACTATCTATTAACCGCAATCAAGAACGGCGTCGCATGTAGCTAGCCGGTGAGTACGGGTCGGTCCACAGGGATGTTGTGAATTTCCTAGTCGCTCTTATGAGTTAATTACGAACGGTGTGAATGGATTAATTAAATATAAAAACTAAATTAATCTAGGGCAATTGAATTAAAGATCTAACTATCTAATTTGGGCAAGGAATTAAATTTATACTAGGGCAGAGAATGAAAAATTACCTAGGGCAAGAAATGAAATTAATTACTTACTTTACAGATGACTCTCTTCAAACATCAACACAAGACTTGTCAGATCTGAATTTCTGAAATGAAAAGAGGCATCGATACTCTCCAAAAGAAATCTAAATTTTATTGATAAAAAGAGGCACATGGAGGCATAGCCTTTACAATGATTTATAGTTCCTATTTATAGAAGATAGGAAACCCTAGGTTACAATTGATTCGCACGTCTACATTTACCAAAATATCCTTAGGAAGACCTAGTCAAAGTAGACTCCAAATTATGGTAAAATTTTATGTCTGGAAATTTTGGAACTGATTCTGGGCTTCTTGGGCTTTTTATTTTTTTGGATCTTTCTTCAATTTAGCTTCTCTATTTCTTCCAGATCTCCAGTGAACAATTGCAGTGGACTTTTAACCGTTTGCTTTGTAATCTTGGACCTTGTGTTGTCTTGTACTGATCTTTTGTGTAGGCTTGATTAAGATCCTTCTATTTGTTGGTCAAATTCCCTTTTTTGTGTCGTCTTTTGTCTTTTTCACTGTTTTCGCTCCAAGAACCTGTAACCTGTAATATGTAGCAGACATGCGTCAAAAGCACCTGTTTATTTGTAAAAAGAATAAGAATGGGGAATATTATAATACAATATTATGGTGTGAACAGATACTGAAGAAGAAGAAGAGATAGTTTACGCTGGGCCGTCTCGACGCAACAACCCGGGACCGTCCACCCCCATATTGATCTTCGGAAGTGACTCGGAAGATGAGGTTAATGCTGTGTTCTCCAGTCGGTCGTCAATACAAGCATCCCCCGGCGATGATCAGAGTTTGCAAATCACCATGGTTCCGCGGGAGCACTACAAAGACCTTGACGCACTTGAAGCTCACAGCGTGCAAGAGCTGCAGACATTTTACGTCCCTTCCAGGCGAAGAGGCGAAAAGGCGATCCTATTCTATCGATCCTCGGAAACAAGAGCGGAGAAAGAGATCTGGCATGTGGCGGATTCTACACTTGACAAGTTTCAACCCATCCGTTTGCCCATATATTACACAAACGGATTGAAAAGGCTATTGAAGCGCCAAGGCGTACCCTTAAAACAAACTATTCGACTAGCTCGATTCTATAACAGGATTTGGGATGTCCCTGGGACTCAGCCCAAGTTGCCTAACGGAAAAATGGAAACGCTTGGGCTTGGATATGTAAGATCCGGGAAACGGGAACAAGTCCACGGTAGCTACGCCATATATAACTTCGATGAAGAAGAGGACGCCCTGTCAGGAAATGCCAACCCCTCATCAAAACTAGATCCCGCAATCGAAGTGCCGAGTCCGTCGTTTGAAGAACGAATAGACAAGCTTATCAGGAAAGCGGGTCAAAAAGCTCGGGACGACCATAACCGCGAAATGGCCATCTACAAGAAAGCTAGGACGCAACGTCTTCTTCAACGGGCTGCAAAAGACGAAAATACTCCTCCTTGTCAACCTGTGGTGCAAAAGGCCCGACGCAGAGGTAGAAACAAGTCAAAGAGCAGAAAAGGCGTTCGACAGCGACAAAGCGGGACCAAGAAGGCACGTGATCGGGTATTGCGAAGTCCGGATTTGTCCCTTATGAAGAAGATGAGTTAGGCATACTCTTTTCCTCAGAATAAAACACGGAAGATACTTGACCTTGCTTTAAAACATCGAATGATTACACTTTCGGAGTCTAAACACCCTGAGCAAGCTAACGAGGTCTCTCATCCGGGCTATTGCTCTTACCACCGAGCCATAGGACACCCTATCGAAGACTGCTTCACCTTCAAGAACTGGGTCGAAGACCAATACCAGCGAGGCAGATTTGCTCTATCCAGCAGCTGGAGGGTAACGCCGCCACAAAAACACGAACCCAAAGCCATAAGAGCAGAACCAGATTCACATCGGTCTTGGAAGCGAGTTCGTACTTGTCATATGATAACAATCTCAAAAGGAGAGCCCGAGAATATGGATGACCTTCCTTGGTGCTTCGAAAACAATGACGACAAGGTAATCTCAGAATTTCCACCAGCGCCGAAAGAGCTGGAAGATGGAATACATACTACTGCAGATAACCTCAATAAGATTGAGTTGGGAACGGCAAATGACCCGCGACCGACATTCGTCAGCGAGCTGCTATCTGAAGAAAAGGTGGCTGCGTTAAAAGACGTGCTTATGCAGCATAGAGATTGCTTCGCATGGAACTATTCCAAAATGCCAGGACTAGACCCAGAGATTGCTGTCCACAAACTGGCGATATCCCCCGAGGTCAAGCCAGTCAAACAGGCGCCGAGAAGAATGCGGCTCGAGCTTGAGATGAGCATTAACGCCGAAGTCAAGAAGCTGATCGATTCTGGGTTTATCCAAGAAGTTCAATATTCTGATTGGATCGCCAACATCGTCCCGGTAATGAAGAAAAATGGGACAGTGCACATATGCGTGGACTTCCGGGATCTCAATAAAGCTTGCCCGAAGGACGATTTCCCAGTACCGATAACCGAGCTGATGATAGATAACACGTCTACTCACGAGGTTTTCTCTTTCATGGACGGCTCATCAGGGTATAATCAGATAAAGATGCATCCCGAAGACTAGAGGCATACCGCTTTTCGGACTCCTTTGGGTATATTCTGCTACAAGGTGATGCCCTTCGGTCTAAAGAACGCCGGTGCTACCTATCAGAGGGCCATGACAAAGATCTTCGATGACCTTATACATGAAATCGTCGAATGCTATATCGACGTGAAAAGCAAATCATACGAGGAACATCTCGAGCATTTGAAGACCGTATTTCAACGCCTTCGGCAATACAACTTGAAGATGAACCCTCTCAAATGCGCGTTCGGGGTGTCCTCAGGCAAATTCCTAGGATTCATTGTCCGACACCGAGGCATTGAGATAGATCCATCGAAGATCAAGGCGATCATAGAAATGCCACCGCCAAGGACTCTCAAACAATTGCGGTCTCTCCAAGGGTAGCTCGCGTACATCCGGCGATTTATAGCCAACCTTTCAGGCAAATGCTGCCCTTACAGTCACCTGATGAAGAAGGGAACCCCGTTCGTCTGGGATCACAAATGCTAAGGCACGCTGGACGAGATCAAGCAATACCTGCAGAACCCGCCGGTGTTAGCTGCTCCAGTAAAGGGAAAGTCTCTTATTCTTTATACCACAGCCCTCGAAGGTTCCGTAGGCGCGTTATGAGCATAAGAGAACGGCTAAGGGAAGGAAAGAGCTCTCTATTATTTGAGTCGAGTTCTGCTGGGGGCAGAAAGCAACTATTCTCCCATCGAAAAACACTGCCTAGCGTTGATCTTCGCGATAACGAAACTCAGGCATTATGCATTGGCGCATGAAGTCTTTCTTATATCAAAGGTGGACCCCCTTAAATATTTAATGTCAAAGGCCATATTGACCGGTCGACTCACTAAATGGGCCCTGCTCTTGATGGAGTTTTCAATAACTTATCAGCCTCTTAAGGCAGTGAAAGGCCAAGCCATCACCGACTTCCTCACTGAGCATCCAATACCTGCCGACTCTCCTTTGAAATGCGAGCTGCCAGACGAACATGCGTTTGACACAATCGACGGAAGTGGTACCTGGTGGGAACTCTACTTTGACGGAGCGTCTTCCATGAAGAAGCGCAGACAAAGCACCCCTATAATCAAGTCGGGGGTAGGTCTCATCTTCGTAACTCCACAAAGGGGGATAATGCGCTTTGCTTTCTCCTTGACAGAGCCGAGGACGAACAACGAGGCTGAATACGAAGCTTTGATAGCAGGCCTCGAGATCGCCATCGACATGGGAATTGAAAACCTCCTTATATACGGAGACTCCCAATTGGTCATTAGTCAAGGAAACGGCGATTACCAAACATGCAAGCCAGAGCTGGTAAAGTATGGCGAGAGAGTACAGCGGCTGCTGACTCAAATCCCCTCCTACACCTTGGAAAGCATACCGCGTGCTGAAAATAGCAAAGCGGATGCATTAGCCAAGCTTGCTAAAGAACTAGCCGACGAGAACCTCGATGACGTAAGAATCGTGGTACAAAACCGTCGGGTTCTTGCTCCGGCAGAAATATCGCCGGAATCATCCGAGGAAAAGAAAGCAACTGAGCAGACGGCCCTGCAAATAAATGGCCGAAAGAAGGTTGAAGATTGGAGAGAAGTCTTCATAGACTACTTCAAGTCCCGTCGAACGCCTGAAGATGCGTCCTCAAGACATCAACTTGTGAAACGAGCTCTGTCCTTCTCCTTCGTCGATAATACTCTGTATAAGAGGTCATTTGACTCTCTGTGGTTGAGATGCCTGGGACCTGACTAAGCGAAAAGAGTCGTTCAGGAAGTTCACGACGGACTCTGTGGTTCTCATCAAGGGGGCCCAAAGATGAAGCTGAAGATCAAACGAATGGGTTATTATTAGCCCACAATGATCCAGGACTGCCTCGAGTATGCAAAGCAATGCCACTCATGCCAAATTCATGGGGACTTCATCCACCAGCACCCAAATCCTCTACATCCAACGGTGCCAAGTTGGCCGTTCGAAATGTGGGGAACTGACATAATCGGCCCCATCGAACCAGCATCGTCCAGGGGACATCGTTTCATCCTAGCGACCACCGATTACTTCTCCAAGTAGGCAGAAGCAGTACCGTTGAGGGAAGTGAAGACAGAGAATATCCTCCATTTCTTGAAGACGCACGTCATTTATCGGTTCGGAACTCCAAAACGAATCATTTCCGATAATGGGCCAGCCTACAGAAGTCACAAGATTAGTCGCTTCGCACAACAACACAACATAGACTGGAGATATTCCTCAGTTTATAATCCCCGAGCTAACGGTCTAGCTGAGGCTTTCAACAAAACCTTGACAAACATCGTGAAGAAGACGGTGTCTCGAAACAAAAAGGACTGGCACGAGAGACTGCAAGAAGCTCTTTGGGCTTATCAGACTACGTTCAAGATGGCCACGAACACAACACCATGCGCGTTGGTATTCGGTACGGAAGCAGTACTCCCCCTTGAAATAGAGATACCTTCTCTACGAGTGGCAGTCCGCTACGAGCTGACGGACGAAGAAAATGCCCACCTTCGGCTTGAGGAGCTTGACGCCCTTGATGAAACCCAGCTCATAGCGCAACAAAATCTGGAGGCTTACAAAGCAAAGATGACGCGCTCATATGAAATATTGACCAGGCCGAGGACATTCCGCCAAGGCGAACTAATGCTAGTGGTCAAAAGACCTATAATCCCCAATCGCGCCAAGCGGGGAAAATTCGAGCCGAATTATGAAGGCCCGTACATAATAGACAAGGACTACCAGGGTGGAGCGTATCTGCTCATGGATATGCACGGTGAGAGACCTTTCAGACCAATAAACGGTCGCTTCCTGAAGAAATACTACGCTTGACGGGTTAAGGATTAGGTCAATGATAGATGACGACGACTATGTCCGCTCGCTATCTTCCTAAGCCCGAACTCTATAAGTAGTAACCGGCCTTCTTCAACAACGGACCGAAACGTCCTTAAACTAATAACGGACCGAAACGTCCTTAAACTAACAATGGACCACTATGTCCTAAAAACTAGCTGTTGACCAAGATGTCGATAAACTACGGTGGATTGCAGCATCTCAAAGCCGATACAAAAAATATAATAAAATAAAAAACGGTATGTCCATAAGCGAAATGGGCACGGATGAAAACCCGAAAGGGATCCGTGAGTAAAAACAGCAGGGCTACCGGCGAGTGTTTGTGAAAAGCCGAAAGGGCGCAATCTCGTTAAAGGACACTTGCAGGGTTCTCACGACCTTGTAAGGAGAAACCACCCGCGTGAGATCCTTACGACTCATAAGGGAGCAACACACTTTGGAGTCCTCACGATTCCTAAGGAGAAATTACACTTGCGAGATCCTCACGACTCGTAAGGAGAACTCTCTTATGGGACTCTCACGGCTTATAAGACTTGAAAGTCTTAAGTTACAGAAACCTGAACCTGTTCTTAAGAAACCCCCACAAACTTTGATATTGCCCTACAAGTGGTTCAATACTGACCTTTGTATACAATCCACGGGCGCGAATAAACATTTCCCTAACAAAGTCCCATCCGTGACTGGGGATATGATTGCACGGTGAACAACCCTTGTGAGTCCTCTTGACTTATAAGGAGAAAACCCTTTTGTAAGATCCTTACGACTTACAAGAGAACATGCACTTAGGAATCCTCACGATTCCCAAGGAGAAAACACACCTACAAGATCCTCACGACTTGTAGGGAGAAATACCTTTGTGAGACCCTTACAGCACATGAAGTCAAAAGCCTTAGTCGACAGGACCCTTAACCCTGTTTACTAAGCCATCTTTGTTCAACATCGACAGAAGCAAATGACAATTCGCTCCTGGCAATATCCCAGTTGTAGCGGTGCTGATGCCGAAATCGGTGTTTAACCCCAAGCTTGCAGCGAAAAACTAGCGAGCCACACATGCATACGAAATAGCCGAAATGATGGGGCAAGTAAAAATGTATGCATGAAAAATAGCCGAAATGATTGGGCAACTCGCAATAAAATGCAGCGAGTAAAAATAAAATAAATAAATAGCCAAAATGATTGGGCACCGCGAAAAATAGCCGAAATGATGGGGCAATCGCGACCTTCGCGATATAAAAGCTGAAATGATAGAGCATCGCGGAAAAATAAATAAAATAAAAATGAAATTTACGCCCTACAGGTGATGTTATATCTATCCCTGTATACAATCCAGGGGCGCAAACAAAGAAGGAATCACACTCCTCCTCGCCCAGGTTTCATTAGAAGAAGAGGCCAAATCTCGATGAGTCGCAGATAGCCTAGAGATCATCTCGACGTTCGTCTCGTTGTAGCGGACACAACATCAAGCAAAACGGAACAGCGGCAACTCCCAGTTCCATGACTCGGCAATGTACTCCCACTGAGAGTCGAATCCCAACTCCGTGAAATGCGGATACAATCAACAAAATTCCTGGTCACGTGGAACATGGATAACGTCATTCTTTGACCCCGTGGAAAAACATCCAGAGCGGAGCCTGGTCCTCGCCGAACACGGCAGTGAACCCATGGGAAGCATCCAGAGCAAAATTCCTGGTCACGTGGAACACGGATAACGTCACTCTTTGACCCCGTGGAAAACATCCAGAACGGATCCTGGTCCTCGCAGAGCACGACAGTGACCCCGTGTGAAGCATCCAGAGAGGAGCCTGGTCCTCGCAGAACACGGCAGTGAATCCGTGGGAAGCATCCAGAGCAAAATTCCTGGTCACGTGGAACGCGGATAACGTCACTCTTTGACCCCGTGGAAAACGTCCAGAGTGGATCCTGGTCCTCGCAGAGCACAGCAGTGAACCCGTGTGAAGCATCCAGAGCGGAGCCCAGTCCTCGCCGAACACGGCAGTGAACCCGTATGAAGCATCTAGTGCAAAATTCCTGGTCACATGGATAACGTCACTCTTTGACCCCGTAGAAAACGTCCAGAGCGGAGCCTGGTCCTCGCAGAACACGGCAGTGAACCCGTGGGAAGCATCCAGAGCAAAATTCCTGGTCACGTGGAACGTGGATAACGTCACTCTTTGACCCCGTGGAAACGTCCAGAGCAGAGCTTAGTCCTCGCCGAACACGGCAGTGAACCCGTGTGAAGCATCTAGAGCAAAATTCCTGGTTACATGGAACGCGGATAGCGTCACTCTTTGACCCCATGGAAAACGTCCAGAGCGGATCCTGGTCCTCGCAGAGCACGGTAGTGAACCCGTGTGAAGCATCCAGAGCGGAGCCTAGTCCTCGCCGAACATGGCAGTGAACCCGTGTGAAGCATCTAGTGCAAAATTCCTGGTCACGTGGAACGTGGATAACGTCACTCTTTGACCCCACGGAAAACGCCCAGAGCGGAGCCTGGTCCTCGCCAAGCACGGCAGTGAACCCGTGTGAAGCATCCAGAGCAAACACCGGACTGTGGAGTTCTTAAAATCCACGGACTATGATGTCTTTAACCTCGACCGTAATGTCTTAAAACTAACGATCAACCACCATGATTCTAGACTGATTTTACCTTGGTTAAAGGGTACATCTCTTCACTCCTTTGATATCTGGCGTTGTAATTCCTCAACGTCTTCAAAGAGGTGATGGGTCCCAGTAACCACACGTTTCGTAGACTGTGGAGTCCTTAAATCCATGGACTATGAGGTCCTTAACCTTGACCGTAATGTCTTAAAACTAACATCGAACTGTGGAGTCCTTAAATCCACAGACTATGAGGTCCTTAACCTTGACCGTGATGTCTTAAAACTAACATCGGACTGTGGAGTCCTTAAATCCAAGGACTACGGTGTCCTTAACCTTGACCGTGATGTCTTAAAACTATCATCGAACTGTGGAGTCCTTAAATCCACGGACTATGAGGTCCTTAACCTTGACCGGGATGTCTTAAACCTAACGCTGGATGTGGAGTCCTTAAATCCACGGACTATGGTGTCCTTAACCTTGACCGTGATGTCTTAAAACTAACATCGGACTGTGGAGTCCTTAAATCCATGAACTATGACGTCCTTAACCTTGATCGTGATGTCTTAAAACTAACATCGGACTATGATGTCCTTAACCTCGACCGTAATGTCTTAAAACTAACGATCAACCATGATGATTCTAGACTAATTTTACCTTGGTTAAAGGGTACATCTCTTCACTCCTTTGATATCAGGCGTTGTAATTCCTCAATGTCTTCAAAGAGGTGACGGGTCCCAGTAACCACACGTTTCGTGGACTGTGGAGTCCTTAAATCCACGGACTATGAGGTCCTTAACCTTGACCGTAATGTCTTAAATCTAATATCGGACTGTGGAGTCCTTAAATCCACGGACTATGAGGTCCTTAACCTTGACCGTGATGTCTTAAAACTAACATCGGACTGTGGAGTCCTTAAACCCATGAACTATGACGTCCTTAATCTTGACCGAGATGTCTTAAAACTAACATCGGACTGTGGAGTCCTTAAATCCACGGACTATGACGTCCTTAACCTTGACTGAGATGTCTTAAAACTAACATCGGACTGTGGAGTCCTTAAATCCACGGACTATGACGTCCTTAACCTTGACCGTGATGTCTTAAAACTAACATCGGACTGTGGAGTCCTTAAATCCACGGACTATGACGTCCTTAACCTTGACCGTGATGTCTTAAAACTAACTTTGGACTGTGGAGTCCTTAAACCCATGGACGATGGTATCCTTAACCTTGACCGCGATGTCTTTAAACTACGATACCTTGGAAAACATCCCAAAGCAACCCCTGACCCCGTGAAATACGGATAAGGGCGACCGCACCCAGCACTTGCGGGTCCTCACGACCTGCAAGGAAGAAAACTCTCTTGTGAGATCCTTACGACTCCCAAGGGAAAACCCGCTTAATAATACTCACGATTCTTAAGAAGATTTTACACCTACGGTATCCTCTCGACCTGTAGGGAGAAAAACTCTTTATGAGACCCTCACGGCTCATAAAGCTCAAAAGTCTTAGGAGGCAGATCTTAACCCTGAATCCTAAGCCATCGCTGCCCTGCAAGGAGACCTAGATAAATTGACCGCAGAACACATTCAATAAAAAGAGACACACCATTGAGAAGAGAAAAATATGTCTTTATTCATAAACCAAAATGAATATAAAGTACAATTCATGAAAGAACAAAAAGAAAATACTCTCATTCAGGAGTATGTACAAGAAGAAAGGAAAAGATACAAGTTTTCAAGCCGGCGGACGGTTTAGCAATTTTGCTAGCTCATCCTATTTTTGCTGGGCCATAGCTTCATGATTCAGGATCGCCAGACGACGAGCCTCCGCCTGAGCCTGCTGGGCCTGATACGAGGCGAGCCGGCCTTCGAGCTCTTTCTTGGTGACCTTGTGAGCCTCGACCCTTTCGCGAGTGAACACGACAGCTTTATCAAGAGCCACCACCTCTCTAATAGACTCTTGAAGTACCCGCCAGAGTTCATACGCTTTATTGGCTTTGGCTGTAAGGCTGGTTTGAAGCTCGCTCAACGCCTTAGATGCCAACTCCCTTTCCGAGAATTTTCGGCCGAGCCTCTTCTCGCACGACACCATGTTTGCCGCGCACCGCTCAATCAAACCTCGCAAGCCCGCTTTCGCAGCCACAGCCTCCGAGGAAGACGGGTACACTCGAGCACTGTATGAACAAGCCTCCATTCGACGACGATACTCGATCTAGAACACGCACAACTCACCTGATATGGGAGGCAACAAGGAAAATCTCCGATGCATATCTTATCGAGCATGCATTTACAACTATATGAATATTCGAAAGGAAATGATACCCAAAGCTCTGATGTGCATGCAACATAACGATAGTGCTTTCAATTAAAGAAAATTTCCATGGAGAAATATGAAGCTCATTTATGCAAGCAAGACGCACATACGAGTACCCGGCAAACATGAAAATTCAACAGAAAATCATACAACAGCCAATGACAAAAAGAGTATATCGATTTAAGCATACTACACTACCGGGAAAAGATCGCCAAACAAGGGATCAGTGGCACAAGGGTGAACAAAACAGTATTCAAAATTTTCTAACTCCCTCGCCGCCTTCTCCAGTACATCGAAGCGACGATTTTCACGAGGAGTGGCTCCCCACCGATTGGCACCATGTTCATCTGCAAAAGCAGACATAATATCCCGCCGGGCTCTTATTTGGCCCAGCAGGTGAACCGAGCAATCTTTCAGAGCCTGAGTGATCAGACACGCTTCGTGAAAACACTCGAGCTTGTCTTCAGCTGTGTCAAGCATCGCCAGGGTCATCTCCGCTGGGTGAGGAGGGATGTCAGCAAGAACGACAGCAAGAATCATCCGGAGCCAAAGGGATTCCATTGGAAGAGGAGACCCCCTACGGATCGAGAGTTCATATGTCGCTGAATCACATTCGTCATCGGTAAGAAGGGGATCCACCAATCGCGCAGCAAAGCGAGGAATCATCTCCTCGATAGGCACTTCCCACGGCTGTCGACGAGCATGTGGGCAATTGCAGGCCATGGCACTCAGTTGTTTCCTCAAAATAAATCACACTGAATTGAGAATAAATTTCTCTATGAAGAGAAAAAGAAAGCCATGGCCTCAGGTTATAAAGAGGGGCATTAAATGCTACGCATGGGGAATATTGCATGGTGGGACTATTTCCGAGGCCTAAAAAGGGGAAGCATTGGAAATCAAGGAAATGGGACTATTTCCAAGGCTCCTTTTTAGCATTAAATGCTGTACACAGAGAATATGGCATGAAAAATTAAACAGCCCCATCAAGGGGACCCCGCGTGCGGAGCACGTGAGCACCAAACTTGACGTGTACTGAAAAGTAAAATAGTGCTTTACACACTAAACATATCAGCAGCAACAATAGCAAAAATGACAAAATTCCGCGAAAAAGGTATGCAAACACAGAAGGGCACGATAAAACTTATCATTCATACTTTAAGAAGTTCATATAGAATAACAAAACGATTACAACGGCAAGACCTCAGACGCGGGGCATGGATTGAGAAACTCAAACGTGGCTTTGTCCAAGATCCTCCAAGCATTTCGAACCATCCGAGTATGTTTTCTTTCGTGGTCACAAGCGTCGGGGTCCTCACGAATGTCTTCTACCCTCCGATAGGCAGCGAGTATGGCCGACTGCTGAAAAGCCTGGTGCAAGAGATTGATGAGGTTATCTCGCCTTCTCTTCGAGATTAGACTCATCAGGTACACCGAATGTACCTTATCCTCGGCGGCATCCAATTCCCTGAGCGGCATGCCGGTGCAAAAGAGAGGGAGCGCTGATCAGTCGAAAATAATGTATTTTTAACACGGCAATTTCCCTATCATTTGTACTCATTTAGAAGTGTGACTATTTCCAAGGCTCCCTTTTAGCATTAAATGCTGTACACAGAGAATATGGCATGAAAAATTAAACAGCCCCATCAAGGGGACCCCGCGTGCGGAGCACGTGAGCACCAAACTTGACATGTACTGAAAAGTAAAATAGTGCTTTACACACTAAACATATCAGCAGCAACAATAGCAAAAATGACAAAATTCCACGAAAAAGGTATGCAAACACAGAAGGGCACGATAAAACTTATCATTCATACTTTAAGAAGTTCATACAGAATAAAAAAAACGATTACAACGGCAAGACCTCAGACGCGGGGCATGGATTGAGAAACTCAAACGTGGCTTTGTCCAAGATCCTCCAAGCATTTCGAACCATCCGAGTATGTTTTCTTTCGTGGTCACAAGCGTCGGGGTCCTCACGAATGTCTTCTACCCTCCGATAGGCAGCGAGTATGGCCGACTGCTGAAAAGCCTGGTGCAAGAGATCGATGAGGTTATCTCGCCTCCTCTTCGAGATTAGACTCATCAGGTACACCGAATGTACCTTATCCTCGGCGGCATCCAATGCCCTGAGCGGCATGCCGGTGCAAAAGAGAGGGAGCGCTGATCAGTCGAAAATAATGTATTTTTAACACGGCAATTTCCCTATCATTTGTACTCATTTAGAAGTGTGCGGTATTCATATTTCACATATTAGCAAATCAGTCGTTAAATATCAGATTGCATGTGTTAGACTCTAAAACCGACACTATAAAGGAAATTGACTGCATTTCATGGCATCGCATCATCCCTATATTGTGCAACACTTGTCTTGAGAAATTGTGCAGGAAAATCCAAACAAAAGCCAAAAGAAGCTGGAAACAGTACACCAGCTCCAAGTTTTGAGATCTGGTAGCAATATAAAGGGAAAACTACAATTCAACATATCAGAAGAAGGCCTATATGTCATCCCAAAGCAGCGCCAGGAGTTCAAAGCTCTGAAGCCACTACTTGACCGCGGAACCGCGGCCGGAGCCGGCTTGAGCCGCGGTTCTGCGGCGGCGCTGCCACGTCACCTACTCAAACTTGGTGCATTATTCTTCTGCCAGTGCCTACAGCTCAGAAATGTACTTCAGTTTCCAGAAGACTCCAGAGACTTCTGCCAGTTCAGCAAACTAGGGTTTCTAAGCTTAAATAATACTAGCTTAAAGCCTAAGCTAAACTCCTAACAAACTATTTCTAGAAACTCCTCAACAAACTTTTGGAGGGAAAACTCAATTTGAATTCCTAGACCTAGGGTTTGGAAAACCTATAAATAGACTCCTAAGTTCAATTATTAGGAGTTCATTCTTTGGTTGTTGAAAGCTAACTTCTTCTTCAACCTTCATCTTCCCCAATTTCCACCCACAAGTCTAGTGACAAGGCATGTGTCAAAACCCTAACCCTAATCCAATCAATCAAGATTCCAAATTCAAGATCCATGGAGTTCAAGCAAAGCAAGTCTTCAACCATCCTTTAGAAGCGAAGCCGGCATTCATCGGATCACAAGATCCAAGCCGATTCACGACTCAAGGAGCCGATGCAACGCTAGATTCGACAATTTTGTTCCTTCTCAAATTCTTATAGTCTCTTGAGCAATGTGTAACAATTTGTGGAATAAATAAAGGTGAAGATTCTTTAAACTTGCTTTTATTTCAATTCGAGCATTATGATTCATATTCAAATCTTGAATGTATTCTTTGTGATGATGCGCGAATAAACTCCACTCGTGGAGGAATCGAAACGATTATAGAATGATAATGTTGACGAATCTTTAACGTTTTCTTAAGTCTTATAACAATTGTAAATTCTTGAAAATCGAATGATCGATGATCTAGATCGATACGAATGCGTTCTTGATTCCTTTCGCACGATCTAGAGATCAATAATTGATCATTCGACTTTCAAGAAGCTATCTAGTGAATGTGATTCATCGAATGGACAAAGGATAGGATGAGGAACCTAATTCTTCGCAAGATCCTTGATCCTCAATGAATCTACATCGATTTAGCATCAACTTGTTAATAGATAAGAAATCGTATTCTTGAATCTTCATCACATCTATGATCTAATCGATTCCTACGAGTTTTACTTCAAATCTTGAAACCCTAAAGTGATTGGAATTCTATCGCTACTTGATTCTTGATGTTTATCATTTTCTTGAATCTTGATTAGAATAGTGATACTTGAAAATCATCGATAAAAATCTTGAATCATTTTCTTTGCTTTTCTTTTCTATTAAATTTTCGATTCAAACAAAATAAGATACGAACGAATCACGCAATCCCTGTGGACGATCCGCACTCACTAATGCGCTACAATCCGACACTGTTATTGATTGCGGTCAAAATATTTTTGGTTGTGATTTCTTTACAATTTTCATACTACACAATCCGAAATCGCATAACAATCAAATGGCGCCGTTGCCGGGGATCGCGCGCTAATTCGTTTTATATTGAAGTTTGAATTGAAAGATTTATTCCATTACATTTTGAGATCAAAATTCGCACAAAGCCTAAACGATTTGTTGTGGTTTACTGCAAGGAGATCTGGAGCTTGCTGTGAAATTGGAAAATTCTTTGGAGAATTCCAGAGGACAGGGGAAGTGAACAGGAACATTCCCTGAAAATTTTGTGCAGTGTTCTTTTCATTCGATAGCGGAAGGGCG
Source organism: Agapanthus africanus (assembly GCA_030015575.1). Taxonomy (NCBI): domain Eukaryota; kingdom Viridiplantae; phylum Streptophyta; class Magnoliopsida; order Asparagales; family Amaryllidaceae; genus Agapanthus; species Agapanthus africanus. Next base: position 523,318,584 of record CM057345.1, read on the forward strand.
GCAATAGCCAAGATTTGCGGCGGAACCGCGGCTTCCTTGAGGTATCTCTGCACCAAAATTCCTCAGGTACTTTCTTACTTTCTCCTCTCTCCTCTTTTTAGCTCCAACTAACAAATTTATGCAGGATTCTTTGCAAAAATCGCAGCGCCGCTAAAAAAAAAGCAAATTAAATTTGTGCGTGTTTTTGTTTCTTGGTTAATTGCATTACTAATACGGATATTAAGGGGCACGGCCAAATCCAAATTAGATGGGGAGTTCATTACCTTTCCTAGGCCCCGAAAATCTCAAAACTTGCATCCGCATTGACCCACATTAACTAAAAAATATCTAGAGATGACTCTAAGGACCGTCGCGCTCACTTAGGACAGAAGAAGGCCGTGGGTAATTCATTGCTTATCCGCGTTTTCTTGTGGTGTCTAAGGCAAGTTTGTCGAAGGCTAGTGGTTATTAATTAGGCCCACTACTTACGTAGTGGAGTACCTTCCCACTTACCTAGCACTTACCTGGCCACAGGGGGACAAAGAGGCAGTGGAGGATTCTATCCTGCGACTTGTCTTTTGGCAGTTAGGAGCGGTCTAGAGCCGGACCTAGTTGACCACTAGATTCCAGGGTTTTGTTGCTGCATTTGTTGTGTTGTATCATATTTTCAAAAATCCGTCCCTCTTTCAAAGCAAACACCGCATTCATTCATACCCCTAATTATAAGTCACGCTGCCACTTGTACTAACCCTTTTTAGTACAAGATAGGCTAGACACGGGATTCTAGTGCCCGTTTAGTCCGCGTACCCTTTATCGACTCCGAAGTCGGTATTTCTCCATTTACCTTTCCTTTACCCACTACCACACCCACATCGATGGATCCACCTCCATCGAACTTCTTTAACCCTAATCTGCCGCCGTCCTTTGGTGCGCAGAATCCACCCCGCATCTCTCTCCAGGAGAGGTGCTACCCTATTCGAGGTCCTCTTTCGACCTGCTTATCCACACCACCAGCCAACGGGGAAAATTTTGAAATAAAACCCCAATATATCAACCTTCTACCAAAATTTCACGGTCTCGAGATTGAGGACGCATACGTGTTTATCACAAAATTTGAAAATGTATGCGCAATGATGGGTACGTCACAACTTTCAGTGGATGCTATGCGTCTACGTCTTCTTCCATTTACCTTGTGCGATATAGCCGAGAAGTGGCTGTATAACACTACCGCACATTCTATTACGAATTGGGAAAAATTCGTTGCAGCATTCCTTAAGAAATTCTACCCTAATCACAAGACAGCTCGAGTCCGTAGCGAAATAAATCAATTCTCCCAGCTTCCAAATGAACCATTTTCAAAATATGTTGACCGCTTCAAGGATCTGTTGGTTCAATGCCCACATCACGGAATCCCGAGATGGGAACTGTGCTGAATCATATACGAGGGCAGTAACCCTAACACTAAACAGAGCCTTGAAAACATGTGTCAAAGAAATTTTATGACCAAAGATGATGGGGAAGCTTGGAAATACTTAGAAGATTTCGCTGAAAGATCTTTACAGTGGGAAAGTCCATCATTTAGGGGTGGCAATAACTAATCGAATGTTTCCATAGAAGTTAGAGCTGACATTTCAGCTATACACAAGAAACTCGAGACTATGGAAAACAAATTTTTAGCTGCCGTCCTAAATCAAATGTCACTTCCTAAAACTGTATGTGGTTGCTGTTCTGATCCTTCTCATTTAACGGAAGAATGTCCACGAAATTCTCCGTTTCAAGGTCATGGCATATCAATTCTGCTTACCAACAAAGACCTAGGAATGACCCATTTTCTTCCACATATAATCAGGGTTGGAGGAATCACCCTAACTTTGCTTGGAACCAATCACAATCTCAAAACATGGTTCCAAGCCAAAACAATTTCCAAAGGGTCCCTCCACCACAACAGCAACCACTTTCATTGAGTCAGGACCCCTTCCAAGCACAAAACTTCCAATATCCGGTCAACACACCTACACTGTCTAGTCCTTTACAGTTGACCGGGACGGATGAATCCTCTTCATTTGCACAATACATGAATTTGGTCTTAACAAATATCATGCAAGTTTCGGCTGAAATGAAGTCTTCTGTCGATAAAATTGAGAAAAACTCTGCGTCCCAAAGCGAGAGTATTAAATCGATGGAAGCAGAAATTGCACGATTAAAAGCCGAAATGAGTGCAAGAGAGAAAGGGAAACTCCCAGCTCAACCTTTACCTACTTCTGGCTATTCACATCATGTGAATGCAATCACCACGTTGAGATCTGGGAGAGTGCTTGACAATCAAGTTGGGGAAGAGATTGATGATACGGAAAAATCTATCAATGATACCCCGGCTGAGACCTTTCCTTCCACTTCTACTTCTAATTCTGACCCCAGTTCTTCTACCCTACCACCTTCTCGCGAGCCTATTCTCCATTTCCCACTAGGCTCGACACCTCAGTATAGCCCTTCTAGTTCTCCACAGACGATCCCCACTCCTCTTTTGGGATCACGTCTATCCCCTCTTCCTTCTCTTATGATGGACCCGGCGCTTATTGCTAAAGCATCTTATCCTAATCGGTTAAGGGCTAACACACCAAGTCCACAGATGGAGAAGATCACTGAGGTGTTTAAACAGGTTAACATAAACATCCCTCTTCTAGATGCTATCCAACAAGTCCCCGCATATGCGAAAGTTCTTAAAGACTTGTGCACTAGAAAGAGGAAGAAACAAATGCCCAAGAAGATATTCATAGCAAAGATTGTAGACACTGCTTTCCCCCAGCAATTACCGAGGAAACGTAAGGATCCAGGCTATCCTACGATTTCCATCTCTATTAGGGAGAAACACATCAACCGTGCTCTACTAGACCTTGGGCCAAGTGTTAACCTGCTTCTATACTCAGTCTATGAGCAGTCAGGGATCGGAAAGTTGAAACCATCTCCTTACACTCTCCAGATGGCTGACCGATCAATCACCAAACCTAGGGGTGAACTGGAGGATGTGTTAATGAAAATCGGGGAATTTATATTCCCTGTGGACTTTATTGTAATTGATACACAGCCTGTAGCGAACCCACGGAATCAAATTCCGGTGATTTTAGGTCGCATTTTTGGCCACTTCCAACGCTATCATCAACTGTCGTAATGGTTCTATGACCCTATCCTTCGGGAATAGGACAATAGAACTGAACATTTACAAGTTGGGAAGTGTACCCTCCGAACCTACTGCCCAGGTCTGTTCTGTCGACTTAATGGATGTCGACAGCAGCGAATTTGATGATCCTCCTGATACCGATCTAGACTCTTTTCATATGTTATTTGACCCAACGATGTATCATACACATACGGACTCTTCCACCGAGATATCCGGGTCAACAACTAACACTGATTATAAACTGCTTTTAGAGTCTGAAGATCACCCCGCACCATGTGATGACATTATTCTTCAGGGTATAGATGAAACTTTTGAGGAGATCTTCGCTGATGAACTCGCATTTCTGAAAAGCACGGGTGTTGAGATGAATCACGTCCAAATCAATGAAATTGAACCTCCACCCCTTCATATGGACTGTAAAAAGAATGCGAGTAATCCACCACATTCACTGCATCGTCTCTCCAAAATGAGACGCACACACACTTTCTTGCACCACTTAACCTTTCCCCACTTCTTCTTCCACCAACCCGAGCACTGCATTGATAAAAATTTTGAATGGTTGGTGTTGACATTCGGCCTTTGCAAAGCTTGGCATCGACCATTGATTTTTGACCCCCTCATGTGATTTTCAAAGATTAACATGGCTTAACTCAAGTTTGGGGGGAGACATTTTTTCTGGCTCTTGGAAAGAAAATATTTACAAAATGATGAGCCAAAAATAAGTTTGGGGGAGGTTCTTCACTTAAAAATTTTGCCCCCACTAATAAATTCCTCCCAACCTTACAGGTTTTTTTGGAGATTTAGCGGATGGCAACAGTGAGGACACTGTTGAAAACAAGTTTGGAGGAGGTTTGTGCTTATTTGCGCATCATTTGCATATCATTTGCATAAGCACAAAACATTTTTCGAAAACCTATAAAAATTTAAAAAATTTCAAAAAGATAAAAACATTTTTTGTACATAAATAAAATAATAAAAGATTAGATAGTGAAAAGTTACATCCATGAGATTAGAAAAATTTAAGAAAACTAAGAAAATTAGAAGTTGTCCCAAGGGTTAGTAAGATGGAAGACGTCACTAATCTGAGGATAAAAATAAGTCTGAAAAATAGTTTCTATTCTGGGAAGCCAAACATTTTAAACGTTGATACCCTGCTATTCGCACTTACACACGTCTTAAAACCCGGGATAGTAGAGGATACCTTGAAATGCTCTTGTCTTAAAGCCGATGTATGAAGGAAATAAAAAAAATGAAGAATATATAAAGTGGTGAGAAAAATGGACACTGGTTTTGTTATCGCCGAGGGCAATAAAAAATATATAGCGAGGGTGCCTCTTCACCTAGTGCCCTAAGGCCAACTGGTCTGGGAGTCACTGCTATGCCTGAGGTGGTGCAAGACGAGGAAAATACACCAAATAAGCAAGCACATGAGTAATCGGTCGGTTAGTACCTCAAGAAGTATTAACGGTCGCATGAAAGTGTGTGAGCAATCTCATCTAAATATTCATTAATTAAAAAGTACTGAGGCTGATGGGCAAGAGTATGATAGCTTGAATTGAATTCTCCGGGTGTAGGGATGTCCTTTACACACACGCAGGGTTATATGATCAATGTTTGGAAGAAAAATAGGAATGAAGAATAAGACAATGTTTTATTGAGGGAGGACGTGATTTCTGACATCTTTTCGTGACCATTAAGATAGGGCTCATGACAACCGAAAAGCTAGCTTAGTTGGAAACCCTAATTTTCAAGGCTTTTCTTTTACAATTCTTTTCTTTAAATGTAATATTCATGATCTTCCTTTTATTATTGGATTTTGTGGGTGCAATCCGCTGAAAACCCTCAGGAGACAACACTCCTCCTACTAGGGACACCTAGAGGTTTAAAGGCTTGTTGCTCGTGCTCAGTGCAATCGTGTTGCTTTTGAAAGTGTGCTAGTTAGTTTTTCTCTTTCTTTATTTTCTCCTTCTCTTTTTAATAAACAGTTCGCTCGAGACGATCGAAAATAAGTTTGGGGGAATTTGATCAGTCGAAAATAATGTATTTTTAACACGGCAATTTCCCTATCATTTATACTCATTTAGAAGTGTGCGGTATTCATATTTCATATATTAGCAAATCAGTCGTTAAATATCAGATTGCATGTGTTAGACTCTAAAACCGACACTATAAAGGAAATTGACTGCATTTCATGGCATCGCATCATCCCTATATTGTGCAACACTTGTCTTGAGAAATTGTGCAGGAAAATCCAAACAAAAGGCAAAAGAAGCTGGAAACAGTACACGAGCTCCAAGTTTTGAGATCTGGTAGCAATATAAAGGGAAAACTATAATTCAACATATCAGAAGAAGGCCTACATGTCATCCCAAAGCAGCACCAGGAGTTCAAAGCTCTGAAGCCACTACTTGCCCGCGGAACCGCGGCCGGAGCCGGCTTGAGCCGCGGTTCCGCGGCGACGCTGCCACGTCACCTCGTCAAACTTGGTGCATTATTCTTCTGCCAGTGCCTACAGCTCAGAAATGTACTTCAGTTTCTAGAAGACTCCAGAGACTTCTGCCAGTTCAGCAAACTAGGGTTTCTAAGCTTAAATAATACTAGCTTAAAGCCTAAGCTAAACTCCTAACAAACTATTTCTAGAAGCTCCTCAACAAACTTTTGGAGGGAAAACTCAAATTTGAATTCCTAGACCTAGGGTTTGGAAAACCTATAAATAGACTCCTAAGATCAATCATTAGGAGTTCATTCTTTGGTTGTTGAAAGTTAACTTCTTCTTCAACCTTCATCTTTCCCAATTTCCACCCACAAGTCTAGTGACAAGGCTTGTGTCAAAACCCTAACCCTAATCTAATCAATCAAGATTCCAAATTCAAGATCCATGGAGTTCAAGTAAAGCAAGTCTTCAACCATCCTTTAGAAGCGAAGCCGGCATTCATCGGAGCACGAGATCCAAGCCGATCCACGACTCAAGGAGCCGATGCAACGCTAGATTCGACAATTTTTTTCCTTCTCAAATTCTTGTAGTCTCTTGAGCAATGTGTAACAATTTGTGGAATAAATAAAGGTGAAGATTCTTTAAACTTGCTTTTATTTCAATTCGAGCATTGTGATTCATATTCAAATCTTGAATGTATTCTTTGTGATGATGCGCGAATAAACTCCGCTCGTGGAGGAATCGAAATGACTGTAGAATGATGATGTTGACGAATCTTTAACGTTTTCTTAAGTCTTATAACAATTGTAAATTCTTGAAAATCGAATGATCGATGATCTAGATCGATGCGAATGCGTTCTTGATTCCTTTCGCACGATCTAGAGATCAACAATTGATCATTCGACTTTCAAGAAGCTATCTAGTGAATGTGATTCATCGAATGGACAAAGGATAGGATGAGGAACCTAATTCTTCGCAAGATCCTTGATCCTCGATGAATCTACATCGATTTAGCATCAACTTGTTAATAGATAAGAAATCGTATTCTTGAATCTTCATCACGTCTTCGATCTAATCGATTCCTACGAGTTTTACTTCAAATCTTGAAACCCTAAAGTGATTGGAATTCTATCGCTACTTGATTCTTGATGTTTATCGTTTTCTTGATTCTTGATTAGAATAGTGATACTTGAAAATCATCGATAAAAATCTTGAATCATTTTCTTTGCTTTTCTTTTCTATTAAATTTTCGATTCAAACAAAACAAGATACGAACGAATCGCGCAATCCCTGTGGACGATCCGCACTCACTAATGCGCTACAATCCGACACTGTTATTGATTGCGGTCAAAATATTTTTGGTTGTGATTTCTTTACAATTTTCATACTACACAATCCGAAATCGCATTTCAATCAAGCGCCTCCCAGATCGCCAGCACGATGAGTCTCAGAAGAGAAGAGCGGCGAGAGAGTAGCCGACCATTGTACTCTTCAAACCGGCTCATGATCTCAGCACATTGAGCGTTGGTGAGCTCCTGGTTCTGGCTGCGGCCCAGTGCACGGATATTCCCGTAAGAAATGATCTCATCAAGATCATACAAATGGGCATCCATGATACCTGAAATAACGATCATGGAAATTCATTAAAAACTTCTTCCTCCCTGTTGAGAAAGAAAACTCAGGGCAAGGAAAACCCATGAAGTTCTTTAGGAAGAACATAGTTCTTCGTAGGAATTAAATTCCTTTCTGAAAAAGGGAATTAAATTCCCATAAAAGTTCTGTCCCAGAGCCGAAGCTTCTTGGGGATGGAATTAAATTCCATAAAAAAGCAACCAACATCATCATCTCCCTAAAGGATCAGATGAAGCCTAAGGAGATTTACTGAAGATTAAATGGATTCATATTTTGGTTAAAAAAAACTTAAAGAGAAAATGGGTTCATGTTAAAAGGGTGAAACCCTTGATGTGGATTTAAAATCCAGAGAGTTTTATGTATGAAAGTTCTTCGTTCGTTCGAAGATCATTACCTGAAGAAAGGGTCTCTCAAACAGAGTTAAACTCTGAAAAGTTTGAAGCAGAGAACTAAGCTCTGAGAAACGAGAATTAAATTCTCAAGGGAAAAGTTCTCAAAGGAAGAAGATGAGCAAAAGTGGAGGCTCTTCTGAAAGGACATGGGCATTTATAGGATGGGATGGAAAACGTTTCATCTACCCTACTCCCAAGACAGATCCGACGGTCACAAAAGTGGCAGCGTTGCACTCACGTGCAGACACGTGAGAACAACGCTGTGGGGGCATTTGTTCCCTGATTAAAAATCAGGAAAAGATTCAAAAGAGGCATCACGTGTTCACACATGACCAGTCGTCACGTGTTGGCACGTGATGGTTAAGCAGCGGCACAGAGCACATTCATTCCCTGATTAAAAATCAGGAAAAAGCTTCAGAAGAGGCATCACGTGCTCACACGTGACCAATGGTCACGTGATGGCACGTGATGGTTAAGCAACGGCCAAAGAACAGAGCGCAGAAGAAGAGAAGCCCATTCCAGGGGTCACGTGCCTACACGTGACCAGGGGTCACGTGGCCACACGTGACCAGGGGTCACGGGCCACACGTGACCGGCTTTAAAAGCCTTATTCTTTGACAGAATTAAATTCTGAGGGAAGATCTTTCAAATCTTTCCAAAATGAAAAAGGATTATCTGAAACCGTTGGATTAAAAATCTAAAGGTGATTAAATATCACCAATTTATGGAAAAATCTTGGACTTGGAAAGATTTCCCCCTAAATCTAACCGAAATAACAAAGAGATATCTTTGGATTTAAAATCCAATGGTGAATAAAATTCACCTAATAATCTAAAGGCCCAGATTAATGATAAATATAAATCAAATCTCTCAATGAACAAATTAAATCTTTCAATGAGAGATTTACCTAACAGATTGATTCTTTTCCTTCTCCTATAAATATGAGCCAAGAAAAGAAGAGGAGAGACCTTTTTTTGGAGGGATATACAGAGAGAGATATATAAAGCCTTGGAATCATGAAAATTCACAAGGAAGAACTTGATTCTCTGCAAAAGAAAAAACCCTAGGTAAGAAAAGAGAGGCTTCAAAAGAGAATTCAATTCTCAAAAGAGTTTAACTCTTGTATAAAGAAAAGAACTTAGTTCTTTCTCTGGTTGAGGATCTGCAAAGTGCACATCTCCCCCATGAATTGAGAATTTAATTCTCATTGGGTTGAGATCCTGCCATGCAGATCTAAAACACAGAGGAGGAACTGGGTTTTGAGAATTTAATTCTCACAGAATTATAGGAATTTAATTCCTTTGAGATAAAATTAGGGTTTAACCCTATATTATAGGAATTTAATTCCTTCAAAATGGACAGAACCAGGGTTGAACCCTAATTGAGAACTTAATTCTCTCAAAATCACAGGAATTGAATTCCCTTAAAAAAAAGAATTAGGGTTTTACCCTATACCAGAATTTAATTCTTTACAGAAAAGAAATTAGGGTTTAACCCTGTCTAAGAATATAATTCATTAGAAGAAAACAGGAATTTAATTCCTCTAAAGTTTATTGCTAGGGTTTAACCCTATGAAGAATTTAATTCTTAAAAGATGAACAGATCTTTAAAATATGCAAAGAACCAGAGTCATGTGCTACCACGAGACCCCTACAAAGATCCACAGAAAAGAACTTTGAGGTAAGGCCTCGCGTGCCCCACGTGACCCCTGAAGGACACAAAGAAAAAGCAAAAGAAACAGAAGCTATGGGCGTCCTCACGTGCTACCACGTGACCCCTTGGCTGAAGCTCTAACAGACAGACAATTAAATTCCTATCACGTGACAGCACGTGATGCTCCAAAGTATTCAATACTTTTGGCAGAACAAAATAAAGAGAAGCAGGGTGCCCTCACGTGCTCCACGTGACCCCTGAAAGACACAAAGAAAAAGCAAAAGAAATAAAGAGCTCTAGGGCGTCCTCACGTGTCAACACGTGACCCCTAGTGAGCATTCTAACAGATCAAAGCGTGAGCCCCCATCACGTGCCCACATGTGATGGCTGTCAGAATAAAAAGTGTTAAACACTTATCTGTATAACAAAATGAGGGGCATCTGGCCCCACCTTTTGGATGCCATCACGTGCTCCCATGTGATCTCCTCTCTGCTAGTGTTTAACACCAAACTGATAACTTGGTTGCCGGTGTTTAACACTGTTATTTATTAGTGTTTAACACTGATTCGAGAATCACAATTTTTAGTGTTTAACACTAATCTGATAATCTTATTTCCCAGTGTTCAACACTGTTGGTTTCTAGTGTTTAACACTAGCTTTAGCCCAATTGGCTAAGTTTCTAGAGGCAAAGCCTCTCCTTCAATGAACCAACAGAGGGTCAATATGAAACATGATTGGACTTAGCCCAAGAAGGCCATAAGTCCTCAATTCAAACTTAACTGGGCCAATGGGCTCATAATATAATAATTGATCTTAGTTTCCAAATTGGACTACAGATCACTTAATCTACCTTGGTTCAAGGGTACATCTCTTCACTCCTTTGATATTTGTCGTTGTAATTCCTCAACGTCTTCAAAGAGGTGACGGGTCCCGATAACCACACACATTTCACGGACTGTGGGGTCCTTAAACTCATGGACTATGAGGTCCTTAACCTTGACCGTGATGTCTTAAAACTAACATCGGACTGTGGAGTCCTTAAACCCACGGACTATGAGGTCCTTAACCTTGACCGTGATGTCTTAAAACTAACATCGGACTGTGGAGTCTTTAAACCCACGGACTATGAGGTCATCAACCTTGACCGTGATGTATTAAAACTAACGCCGGACTGTGGAGTCCTTAAATCCTCGGACTATGATGTCCTTAACCTTGACCGTAATGTCTTAAAACTAACATTGGACCGCAAAGTCCTTAAACTACCTATTGACCACAATGTCACTAAACTAAACAACAGGGCTCCCCTAATTGCTCTCTTGTTAGATCTAAACGATCCCGTTAAGTTGATCTTAGTCTAAAACTAGACTAACGTATCCTTAACAAACGTTTAAGTCGATCTTAGTCTTAAATGAGGTTAACGTATCCTTAAACACAACCCCCAAACCAAAATTTAAGAAAGATACGGATTTGGACTAGTCTACGCCCTACGGGCGACGACATAACTCAGTCTCCGTATACAATCCACGGGCAACCAAACACAAATCAAACACATACGACACGAAGTGACCGTCTGGAGAAGGAGAAAGTTGTTACCATAATGCGGTAGCGTAATTAACTGCAGGGGCTTGCGCCTGCAGGGAAGAGCGTCCCCACAATCAAAAACCCCTCAAACGAGGGGGAATCTGACGAAGTCTGCTACATCGGACGCATCCGTTTAAACCTTCGATGCATGGTGCCATAAATCAACTTGGCATCTTCGGAGAAGTAGACGGATAGCACCAATTAGCATCTGCCCCAAATTTCAGGCAAGACGTCCGTCGCGCCGTCTTTCGGAGGGGAACACTAAGTTTTGAGAAGTTGTAGGTATAGGAATAAAGTAGAGAACCAGGTGTCACAAGTATCGGGATTCTTCAAAGAAACCGAAGATGTAGATTCTTATGATTGGTATTCAGTTGATAGTAACGGTTTTGAGAAACTTGTTTCTCTTTCAGGTTACTCATAATTGGATGGATTCCTAAGTTGAGTAATGCTGATTAGCCTCTATCCATTAAGTTGATATGCACTGGAGATAACTGCATGTTTTTTGAATCTGGTTCCAATTAAATAAGTGCCAAAGTTTCTATATTGGATATAGAATGGTTCATATATTAACGATGTTAAGGTACGGTGAGTTGTCCAGCTTATGCTTAAAACCAGACTCTGGATAACTCAAAGCACGTTTTTGTAATGGATGTTTGTGGGTTGACCCTGGGTTTGACGAGGGTTGACTTTCTACCATATGGAAGATCAATAGTGATATTGTTCTAGACTCGCCACAGTTTTAGTAAAATGGATTTTTTCATAAAAAAAATAGTGGGAGTATGGTAGAACTGGAAGTGATTCCAGAACCGCAAACGATTACGGAAAATTTAATAGGACCTATATATTCAATCAGGTTTGACATTCCAATAGCCACTCCGCAGATATGGTGGGTAACCTCAGACACTCGAGAGGTACTCCGGTAGCCTCAAGGATGGTGACAGGGAGGTTCTTGTTTACCCAGACTTGACACTACTGTTGTTCCAGACTATGAGACCCGGCAGGAGGATAAGTATAGCGTCGTTCTAAACTAGCTTTAGAATTGTACGTATATATTATTCTGCCAGAGGGTTGTCGTAGTTGTTAGTGTATATGCCCTAGAGGCCATTACTGTATCATACTAGCTTGTATATTACTTAATGGAAGCTTGGGATATTCACAGTTGTATAGACAATCTTGCTCAAAATGGTAGTATGCTACTTGGTTTTTTTCTACTTCAATATGTGCATGTGTTTCTTTTAGCATATCGCTTATACATATTAGTAGAGCCCTTAGGATCTTTGCTTGATTACCAGCATTGTGATAGCAGTCATACTTGTGGGGGCTGGGTAATCTATAAGCACATCCTTATACAGGTCCCTAGTCGTAGGACTATCGAGACAGGGCATCGATACTCCGGAGTAGACTAGCGTATGCGCTTCTCATCCCAGCAGGGGAGATGTCTGTCCCACAGCCATCAGTACGTCGTACTGGAGATAGAATGCCGGTGCTCGTTAGGTTACGAGTACACTGGACAGGACTCGTCGGGAACTGTTGGTTGGTATTATACCTATCGTCAGTTATCAGTTCCCAGGTGACATGAGTACAGCTTAGTCCTCTGACTTGACACTGTCACTTCGCCTCGAGTGTGTTCCCACTGTACTTAGATTACTACCCTACCACGGCTCAAAGGAGTCGTGCAAACAGGTAGTAGTTGGGTGCAGTCCCGAAGCACTTGGAGGCAGTGACGGTTAGACAGGATTCGTCTCTCCCGGTATTGGGGGTTGACATCGCGCCGTGTCTAGGAGAGCCATTACACGAGTATTCCCTGGCCATGGCAAGCGAGATATACTGGTAGGTTTCCAGTGTTATCTCAGGGTGTTCTGGGCTACACTCCGACACGACTTGTACCGCTATTAGGGGACTGACGTTCACCACCCCCTAGGCCCGCCATGCGATGTATCAGACGAACAGACCGGACTGTATGGAGATTGTCACATACAGGCTCAGTAGGAGTTCGGATGGGTTTACCTCATCGGCCTTCTTATCGACATCTACCTGGGGGCCGTTACGTACAGCTAGTGCCGCTTGCGGTCTGTGGTTAAACCCACTGCCAGCGTAGTGTCGAGTCTTTACAGTCCCACACAGAGAGTTTCCCTGCACTGAGCGAAACGTGTAGAAGCCGTATGGTTTTACGGCAGGGCTGTGATCACTTACGTACACTTGTGTGCGTATGCTGTTCGGGCAGGCAATACTAGTGGGCTTTGGTTTAAGCCGGATCCTAGTATTACACGGATGGATTTGTTTTGTCTTCTGTGCATTCGTATTCTACGGAATGCGGATGCGGGTGTGTATGCACAGTTTTGAGGAGCGGAGAAGGAGGAGGTGCCTCATTAGGGTTTTGACAGTTGATTCGGTCAAAACCATATTGAGGCGGACTCATTAGGGTTTTGGAAATTCGTTCGGTCAAAACCATTATGAGCCGGGGACATCATTACTAATCCTCTTAGTGATAATTATATGATGGCTAATTGCTTTGACCATTTGACCACTCTTGACTTTGTTGACCCGTTGACCAAAGTTGACCATTGACCTTCATGAGAGGTCTACACTCTTCTTTGGTTTTCTTTTTCTTTTTCTTTCTTAAGTTATGAAAATGGTCAAGTCATTAGTGCCATCAACTTTATCATGATAGGATTTGTAATGATAGCTTTTGTGTATTATTGTAACCATGGTTCATTTCTTTAGCTCATAATTCATTTCTCATTCTCTCTCTTGTTCTTGTGAGAAGAAAAGAAAAGCTCTCATGATTGCTAGCTCCTCCTTCTTCCTCCTCTTGATTTCTTCTTTTGATCTCATGTGTTGAGAGAAAAAGATCCCACAAAGACAAACACTTCCATATATCTCTTCTACACAACCTAGGGCATCTAGACTAGCGATCTCGTTGCCCTAGTTGCCTCGGCTCGAGGTGGAGCTCGGTGTACAACTCTCGGGTGGATCGTCTTCGACTCAAGAAGGCCACGGAGGTGACCAAGATCCGGATCGTTCCTTGGAGCTTGGACGGACGAGCGGGACAGCGGAATGAAGACCCGAAGGACTGGTTTCGTGAGGTATAATTTCTACGGCATAATAGTTAAAGCCTCTAATAGTTTGTTAGTTTCTAGTTTAGCAAAGATCATTCCTTTAAGTCCATGTTGCCTCTGCGTCAAAAAACGTTTTTCGCCGTTTCCGCCTCCCCGTAAGAACCGGGGTGAGCAACGTGGACTTACAGTGGTATCAGAGCCTAACTAAACATAAACTAGCAAGTTAGCAAAGTATTTAGAATATCGATCGGAAAAAGGTCGCAAAACAAGTCCGGAAAAAACCATGTTTCTGTCAAATTTTTATACTGCTCTAAAAATGATTTAACATACATGAAAATTCGGCTCAGGGTTTTGTAAAAACACAGCACAAAAACAGTCCACTGAATCGATCAAACCACCGCGGTTCCGCAGCAAGAACATGCTTCTTACCGCGGTTCCGCGGCTGATTTGACTCGGTCGAGGACCGGGTTTTGTGCAGTATTTTTATTTTGCTGTTTTGGGATTTTTAGTACATGTTGATTCTACCCAGATTTTCCAGGGAACAAATTGATTTTTTTTGGGTGGTTACAAATCCGTATTTTGATCGATATTCGGTAGACTTTGGCTAATGGATATTATCTGTGATGTGATATATGTATTGAACGTCTGCTAATCGCTATACATCGATTAGTGGGGGTTATACATATCTGTGATCTGTAATGTTGATGGTTTGTGTATATGAACTCGGTGGATTGTCGTGGATGAATAGCCAGGATAGATGTGAGATGAGAGTTTCTTTTTCTTTCATTCATGTAAAAAATTTGTAAATTGATGTAATATTATTTATTTGGCCGCACAACCAGGGTGAGGTTGTAGCCGTCATTATATAATTTCTTTTTACTGTTTTTGCTCCTAGGATAGACCCAAGGTGGGGTGCATAAACTACCGGGTATCTCGATGTGTCGAGTGGCCTACTCACGGGTTGAGAGAGGTTGCTTCGCTTCGGGTACTTGGCGGGTAGTTTGCCGCACCCGTAGGGGTCTAAGGTGGGGTTTGGCTATTCATCGCGAACGTGTAATCCGCTTTTCGTTGCAGGCTCGAACGAATCGTGGATTCCTAGTATATCCAAAGTGTTCATATGTGATCTGGAATGGCTATAATTGCTATATATCTATATATGATATCTATTTAGGTGTTGCTTATGTTTTGCATCCGCGCTAGTCCAGCCCCCGCTCTGTCGTTAGTTAAGTAACCTAACGGGTGATGACGGGACCCCTTGGCGAATGCGGATGGCATAAGCGTACGCCATATTTTGGTTGTTTTCTGCAATGGTAGGATTAAATGATGGGACGCATCGGAATTAATGCAAGAAAAAATAAACCAAGTAGCAGTCGTTGGAACACTTTCAAAACCACTCGGTTCTTTTCAAAAACCAGCTTTTTAAACGCGGAGCTTGAACCACTCCTTTTAAAAGCTATCTCGTTCCATCGATTATATCAAGTTCACTACGTTCACGGTTTCGCCAAAACCATCCGTAGCCCTCCGTCGTTTCATATGAATATCCAACAGTATTCAAGCTGTGTTTGTTGGCCTTAGTCAAGGCACAGTGTTTGGTAGCTGGTGGGTATTCATATGTTGCATAGATAGAATGCGTTGGTTTGGGACAGTCGTATTACTTTGTTGGCCATAGTCAAGGGTATATACGGGTGGGTTCAAATCAACCTGGACAACGACGGGTAGAACTTGACATGTGACTTATGATTTGTTGGCCTTAGTCAAGGTCATAAGAGCATGGGGCAAAAATCCACATCGGGAGTTTCAAAAGAACTGAAACTTGCTAGCGTTGCATACCATTTGGAGTGTGATAATTCTGGTAGGATTCCTTCAGTTTTGTCACGCGATGATATTTGGATCCCGATCCTACTGTGAGTATATGCTACTCCTCGGGAACTTTCTCACTTAACGATCAATACTATAAACCAAGTAGGTGTCTAGAAAGGTGTTAGCGGGGCTACGCCCACAGGGAAAAGAGGTTACTTAATTAAGGAACTTCGCGAAAGCGTTGGAAAACCTCCCTCGAAGTACCGACACTGGCCTGGCTGAACGGTTAAGCAAGTATTGTACGGTGAGATTGATCCTGACTAATTCTTCCTTTATGGTTTGAGGAGGGATTTGAGAGACAGTGGGAGCTATCCTGTTTAGATAAATTAAAAACCATTCTAAACTTGCAAGAGCATCATGCTGAGTGTTTTCTTCTCTCTCTCTTAATTGCAGCGACCCAGTGACCGCACCTAGGTTACATCTAGATAATAAAATGACTGATTCTGACTGTTATGACTGGCAAAGGTCTGTCCAAATGTCCATTGCCCAAGACAAGCTGGGACACCTCTTAACTAATCCAACCCCTGCCGTCTCAGGTCCAGTTTCCCCTGTCACGGATATTCATATCCGTAAGACATCGGAAAAAGACTGTGCGAAAACCAAGTGCCTCGTGTTAGCCTCAGTTGATGGTGCAAACCAGAGGCAGCACAAGAAGAAGGACTTAGTTTCTATCTTCCTCCATAACAAAGATTTATATAGAGAGCAATCTCGTATTGCAAGATATGAGACTTCGAACGAATTGCTTCCAGCGAGGTTGGCTATCGGGTCTTCTGTAGGGGGCAACGTCCTTACAGAGACCAGCTATTTTGAGCTCACGGACCTAAAGACCACGTTGAAGAACGAGTTAGGTGCTGACTTGATCTTACAGTCTCTACCTTCTACCCTGAAGGAAACCAGGGAAGTAGAAGGAAAGGGAAGGGCAGAAGTTTCGGGAATGGATATAGTAAAAGAGGGACGTTCCTATTGTAACGGGAATGAACATTGGCAGAAGGATTGCAGGGCTAGTATAGCCAGTAGCCAGAATTCGAAGCATGTTGTGGCTTCGGCTTCGGGTGTGTTTGTAATAGAGAACTGTATGTCAGTTAACCCTACTTCCTGGGTATTGGATACCGGATCAGGATCTCATATCTGTAATTCGTTACAGGCTCTGAGAAACCGTAGGGTTATCAAGAAAGGTGATATGACTCTCAGGGTTGCTAACGGAATGAGCATGTACGCTGAATCCGTAGGGGAGTATCATCTTGGACTGACAACTGGGCAGATATTGATTCTGCGTAACTGTTTTTATGTACCAGGTGCGACATGTAATATCATATCTGTATCCTTACTTTCTAAGGAAGGATATGATTTTACTTTTGTAAGCGATGTAGTAAACATCCACCTAAATCAAGTTCTGATTGGGTCAGGTACATTGAAAAATGGTATATATGTTTTGAATCAAGCTCAGGTCTTCAGTGTCCAGAACATACTTAAAAGAAAGTCTCCGGAATTAAATCAGGCTTTCTTATGGCATTGTAGACTGGGTCACATTAATGAGACACGGTTGACAAAGTTACATAAAGAAGGATACTTAGATCCGTTCGAGTACCAGTCTTATGCCACTTGTGAATCTTGTCTCATGGGAAAGATGAAAAAGACTCCGTTCACTGGACACGGAGAAAGAGCAAGCGAGCTCTTGGGACTCATACACAGTGATGTGTGTGGTCCAATGTCTACACATGGGCGAAGTGGTTATTCATACTTCATTACTTTCACAGATGATTTCTCTAGGTATGGACATGTCTTCTTGATGAAGCATAAATCCGAGGCCTTTGAGAAATTTCGGGAATACAAGAATGAAGTTGAAAAACAAACAGGCAAAAGTATCAAGACACTGAGATCTGATCGAGGTGGTGAATACTTGAGTGCCAAGTTTCTGGGCTTCTTAAAAGAGAATGGAATTCTTTCTCAGCTTACTCCTCCATACACACCACAACACAACGGTGTATCGGAAAGGAAGAATCGAACCCTATTGGATATGGTTCGTTCCATGATGAGTAAGGCTGAGTTACCGCGATCCTTCTGGGATTATGCACTAGAAACAGCTGCATATCTTTTGAACCAAGTTCCTACTAAGTCAGTGCCTACCACACCATATCAGATGTGGAGTAGGAAGAAACCCTGCCTTAAACACTTTAAGACATGGGGGTGTCCAGCTTTTGTTAAAAAGCAGCATGCGGACAAGCTCGAGGCACGTTCAGTACAGTGTAAGTTTGTGGGATACCCAAAGAACTCCAAGGGGTATCTTTTCTATTACGCAGAGGAACAAAAAAAATTTTTTTCTCGTCATGCCCTCTTCTTGGAAACTGAGTTTTTGGAAAATCAGATAAGTGGGAGCGCAATAGAACTGGAATAAATTCCAGAACCACGAGCTATTACTGAAAGCTTAGTAGAACCAGAGGGTTCGAAAGAACAGGACATTCCTACGCCACTCCGCAGGAGTAGTAGGCAGTCTCATCTGCCCGAGAGATACTACGGTTTTCTCATAGACGGGGATAGAGAGGATTATACTATGGATTATGGTGAGCCTACTAGCTTCCAGCAAGCCATTCAGAGCGGTGACTCAGTAAAATGGCTGGATGCAATGCAGACCGAGATGGAGTCCATGTACACCAACAAAGTTTGGACTTTGGACTTTGCTCCAGAAGGGGTAAAACCCGTAGGCTGCAAATAGATCTTCGGAAAGAAGATTGGTGTAGATGGGCAGGTTGAAACCTATAAAGCTAGACTTGTTGCAAAGGGTTTTCGTCAAAGACCTGGTTTGGACTATGACGAGACCTTTTCTCCAGTGGCTATGCTGAAATCCATTCGGATCCTTCTTGCCATTGCTGCCTTCCACGATTATGAAATCTGGCAGATGGACGTAAAGACGGATTTTCTAAACGGAAATTTAGAAGAGTGCGTCTATATGGATCAGCCGGAGGGATTCATTCAGAGTGGGAGCAGTGGTAAAGTGTGCAAGTTGCTCAAGTCCATCTATGAACTGAAGCAGGCATCGCGGAGTTGGAACATCATCTTTGATGATACTGTCAAAGAATTCGACTTTATCAAAAACCCAGATGAACCATGCATTTACAGTAAGAATATAGGGAGAACTGTGGTATTCCTCGTCTTGTACGTGGATGACATTCTCCTAATAGGAAATGATATTCCTATGCTACAGTCAGTTAAAGGATTCTTGTCGCAGAGGTTCTCCATGAAGGACCTGGGCGATGCCAACTACATTCTGGGGATCCAGATCTATCGTGATAGATCTAAGAGGATGTTGGGACTTTCACAGTCAAGGTACATTGACACCATACTGAAACGATTCAGTATGAAAGATTCCAAGCACGGTAATTTACCGGCTTGTCACGGGATCACCCTCTCCAAAGAGATGTCTCCCAAGACTGATTTGGAAAGGGATCGCATGTCTATTATACCCTACGCTTCTGCGGTAGGTTCTATAATGTATGCGATGTTATGTACCAGACCAGATGTAGCATACGCATTGAGCGTTGTAAGCCGGTATCAGTCGGACCCAGGGGAGAAACACTGGATAGCGGTAAAGAACATTCTCAAGTACCTGAGAAGGACTAAGAAGATGTTCTTGGTGTACGGCGGAAAAGACCTCCAGATCGAGGCCTTTGTTGACTCCAGCTTCCAGAGTGACAAGGATGACTCCAAGTCCATATCGGGTTATGTCTTTACCCTCAATGGAGGGGCGGTTTGCTGGAAGAGTTCCAAGCAGGAGACCGTTGCTGACTCAACCATGGAAGCGGAGTACATAGCTGCTTGCGATGCCACAAAGGAAGCTGTCTGGATGAAGAAGTTCCTCACGGAGCTTCAAGTGGTTCCTACCATTGTTGATCCAATATCACTGTATTGCGACAACAACGGCGCTATAGTTTTAGCGAAGGAACCCAGGTCCCATCAGAAGTCCAGGCACATTTTGAGGCGGTACCACCTGATCAGGGAGATCGTAGATCGCTGGGAGATTGAGGTGAAGAGAGTAAATTCGGAGAACAACACTGCAGATCCACTCACGAAGGCCCTACCCCAGACTCAGTTCGAACGGCTGATCGAGATGATAGGTCTTCGATACGCCAGTACATGGCCTTAGTGAAAGTGGGAGATTGTTAGTGTATATGCCCTAGAGGCCATTACTGTATCATACTAGCTTGTATATTACTTAATGGAAGCTTGGGATATTCACAGTTGTATAGACAATCTTGCTCAAAATGGTAGTATGCTACTTGGTTTGTTTCTACTTCAATATGTGCATGTGTTTCTTTTAGCATATCGCTTATACATATTAGTAGAGCCCTTAGGATCTTTGCTTGATTACCAGCGTTGTGATGGCAGTCATACTTGTGGGGGCTGGGTAATTTATAAGCACATCCTTATACAGGTCCTTAGTCATAGGACTATCGAGACAGGGCATCGATACTCTGGAGTAGACTAGCGTATGCGCTTCTCATCCCAGCAGGAGAGATGGTCTGTCCCACAGCCATCAGTACGTCGTACTGGAGATAGTATGCGGGTGCTCGTTAGGTTACGAGTACACTGGACAGGACTCGTCGGGAACTGTTGGTTGGTATTATACCTATCGTCAGTTATCAATTCCCAGGTGACATAAGTACAGCTTAGTCCTCTGACTTGACACTGTCACTTCGCCTCGAGTGTGTTCCCACTGTACTTAGATTACTACCCTACCACGGCTCAAAGGAGTCGTGCAAACAGGTAGTAGTTAGGTGCAGTCCCGAAGCACTTGGAGGCAGTGATGGTTAGACAGGATTCGTCTCTCCCGGTATTGGGGGTTGACATCGCGCCGTGTCTAGGAGAGCCATTACACGAGTATTCCGTGGCCAGGGCAAGCGAGATATACTGGTAGGTTTCCAGTGTTATCTCAGGGTGTTCTGGGCTACACTCCGACACGACTTGTACCGCTATTAGGGGACTGACGTTCACCACCCCCTAGGCCCGCCATGCGATGTATCAGACGAACAGACCAGACTGTACATAATGTCACATACAGGCTCAGTAGGAGTTCGGATGGGTTTACCTCATCGGCCTTCTTATCGACATCTAACTAGGGGCCGTTACGTACAGCTAGTGCCGCTTGCGGTCTGTGGTTAAACCCACTGCCAGCGTAGTGTCGAGTCTTTACAGTCCCACACAGAGAGTTTCCCCGCACTGAGCGAAACGTGTAGAAGCCGTATGGTTTTACGGCAGGGCTGCGATCACTTACATACACTTGTGTGCGTATGCTGTTCGGGCAGGCAATACTAGTGGGCTTTGGTTTAAGCCGGATCCTAGTATTGCACGGATGGATTTGTTTTGTCTTCTGTACATTCGCATTCTACGGAATGCGGATGCGGGTGTGTATGCACAGTTTTGAGGAGCGGAGAAGGAGGAGGTGCCTCATTAGGGTTTTGACAGTTGATTCGGTCAAAACCATATTGAGGCGGACTCATTAGGGTTTTGGAAATTCGTTCGGTCAAAACCATTATGAGCCGGGGACATCATTACTAATCCTCTTAGTGATAATTATATGATGGCTAATTGCTTTGACCATTTGACCCCCTTGACCACTCTTGACTTTGTTGACCCGTTGACCAAAGTTGACCATTGACCTTCATGAGAGGTCTACACTCTTCTTTGGTTTTCTTTTTCTTTTTCTTTCTTGAGTTATGAAAATGGTCAAGTCATTAGTGCCATCAACTTTATCATGATAGGATTTGTAATGATAGCTTTTGTGTATTATTGTAACCATGGTTCATTTCTTTAGCTCATAATTCATTTCTCATTCTCTTTCTTGTTCTTATGAGAAGAAAAGAAAAGCTCTCATGGTTGCTAGCTCCTCCTTCTTCCTCCTCTTGATTTCTTCTTTTGATCTCATGTGTTGAGAGAAAAACCATAAAGACAAACACTTCCATATATCTCTTCTACACAATCTAGGGCATCTAGACTAGCGATCTCGTTGCCCTAGTTGTCTCGGCTCGAGGTGGAGCTCGGTGTACAACTCTCGGGTGGATCGTCTTCGACTCAAGAAGGCCGCGGAG
Organism: Agapanthus africanus; assembly: GCA_030015575.1. Taxonomy (NCBI): domain Eukaryota; kingdom Viridiplantae; phylum Streptophyta; class Magnoliopsida; order Asparagales; family Amaryllidaceae; genus Agapanthus; species Agapanthus africanus. The sequence goes on from CM057345.1 coordinate 523,340,435, forward strand.
GTGACTAAGATCCGGATCGTTCCTTGGAGCTTGGACGGACGAGCGGGATAGCGGAATGAAGACCCGAAGGACCGGTTTCGTGAGGTATAATTTCTACGGCATAGTAGTTAAAGCCTCTAGTAGTTTGTTAGTTTCTAGTTTAGCAAAGATCCTTCCTTTAAGTCCATGTTGCCTTTGCGCCAAAAATCGTTTTTCGCCGTTTCCGCCTCCCCGTAAGAACCGGGGTGAGCAACGTGGACTTACAGTAGTCAGTGGGAGCAGCGGAAGTATAGTGGGCAAGTAGCTTATGTCTATTTATAGGCTTGAGCACATATAGCGGAGATAAAATCATCTATTTTTTGATGTGACAATCATGGGTTTGACTTCCTCAGAATAGGGGATGGATCTGTTAAGAAGGTAGTAGGGTGTGATGTCCTGGTATTTGGATGACATACACAGAGTAGGAAGTAAAATTCCTATACTACGATCGATTGTACTGTGGTCGTCACACAGTACTTTCTCCACAAAGGATATGGATATAATATCTGACATTCTGGTTACTAGATCTATGGTTTTAGATCTAGATTTGGGTAGTTTCCCAATGTGGATACTTTGACAGTATTCTAATAGTATTTTAGAATAGATGACTCTTGGCATGGTGGTGTACCTACAGGTGATGGTGTCACCCTCTCTAAAGGTGGCTTACAGACTAAAGGGGAGAGGGATGTGCATGATTGGCAGATCACTTGCTTAGGCAATTGAGTCAATCGTGAGATGTCAAGTACCACACCAGACGTCGTTTTTCACTAGATGCGATAAGTTTATATTAATCCAATTCTGAAGAAACACAAGGAAGCAGTTTTAAGTACATGTTCTACGGATTTGATGACGGCGGCCTCCTTCGGGAGACGGTTATCATTCCAGGATTCAAAAGTGACATGGATGACAGAGTGATTGTCAGAGTTATAGTTTTCCCTTAGACGAGGGACAGTATTATGGATAAGTGGTCCAAGAGGATACTGTGGGAGGCATAGTGCTGGACACTGATTAGGTTCAGTGATCGATACAGTCTAAGAAGTTTGGATTTGGAGTTCATTTATGAACTATGTCCCATCAGATATCCAGACATATTCTAAGACAGGTATTACTCAATTCGGGAGATGGCTTTCTCCACGAATTTGAGATTAAGAGAGACATAGAAAGAAACATCGGGGCGGATCCACTCACTGAGGCTATTTCTCGAACACAATAGTTTTACAAACGGGCTTTGTGAAACTGATTAGTAAAGGAGTTGGATGTTCGGTATCACACGGGCTGTGAGTATGCGACATCGCAATAATTAGCCTTAAGTGCATTGGGAGATTGTTGGATATAATGCCCTCAAAGTCAATTATTGGATCGCAGGCACGTGATTGCAATGATTGCGGAGGACCTATACCGATATAACAGTCTTACTCGAGATGATAGTATGCTATCTGGTCTGTCTTTATCATCATGTAGATGTTGATAGAGCCCATAGGATTCTTGCTTGACTACCAGCAGTATGATGGCGATCATATATGTGGGAGCTGGGGTCTATAAGCACATCCTTAAAGTGTCCCTAGTCATGGGAGTTTCGAGACAGGGCATCGATACTCCGAAGTAGACTAGTGTATACAGTCGAGACCTCGACGAGGGGCGGTGGCTGGTCTCACAAGCCACTGGTGTCAGTTGGATCACATAAGATGTATACAAGTGCTCATTGGGTTATGAGTACACCGGGCAGGACTCGCCGGGAACATGCTAGTTGGTATTATACATATCGTCAGATAGCAGTTCCATGATGACATGTGTACAAGTTAGTTTGTCGACCTGAGATCGTCATTTGTCTCGTGTGAGTTCCCACTGTGCTTTGATTACTACCCTACCACGGCTCAAAGGAGTCGTGCAAACAGGTTTTAGTTGGGTACAGTCCCGAGCCATATGGAGGCAGTGAGCAGATCGTCGGGGATTCGTCTCTCCCGGTATTGGGGGTGAGATCGCGCTGTATTCAGGAGAGTCATTACACGAAATCCCTGGCCAGGGCAATCGAGATTTACTGGAAGGTATTCCAGTAGTATCTCAGGGTGTTTTGGGCTGCTCTTTGACACGACTTATACAGCTATTGGGGTCTGACGTTTACCAGCCCCTAGGCCCTATATGCGATACTCATAAACGAACGGACCGGACTGTACGGATATTGTCACTGTCAGGCTCAGTAGGGTTTATTGATGAGTTCGCTCGTCAGCTTCCCTTCCGATTAATACATAGGCAACCGTTACGTACAGCTAGTACCTCTGACGTGCTAATGGTTATACCCAGTGCCAGTGTGTTGATGAGTCATTAGAGTCCCCCACAGATATTTTCCCAAGTTTGGGCGAAACGTTGTAGAGACCGTATGATTTTATGGCAGGGTTCGGAAAATGCACGTGCGTTTACGCACGTGTCATATTTCGGGCAGATAATACTGGTGGGCTTTGGTTTAAGCCGGATCCGAGTATTATACTATGTAGATATAATATCTTTGTCTCAGTTGCATTTGTATTCGGTCGTAATACAAATGCGGGTATGTTTATACTGTTACAGGGTTATCCTGAAATTCGTTTCGTGATCGCTTTTGGAAGTTGCCAGTTTTCAGTTTCCTGTTTTCTATCACCCGTATTAAACATTCGGTTAAATGCGGATTTATCTTTTCTTCATGAGAGTGAGTCATGTGAGTGCTTCTAGAAGATTCTAGAATATGGTGACTAGGTTAGTGAGGTGTTATATGATTCATTGGTTGTATTTAATGCTTGATGATGTGTTAAGGTGACTCATGGTCATGCATTAATGATGAAATGAGCGATGATAAGTATGATTGCTAATGGTCACCCTCCTAGCTCCTACACTCACCTCCCTCCTCATTATATTGTGGCCGGCCCCTCTCTTGTGATGGTGTGGGCAATTCATTTGGAAAAAGATGCAAGTTTTGGTTCATGGAAATTAGATAACTGGATTTCTCATTTCACCCGATTCCAAAAAGGCAACTTCATTAACCGTTCGTCCATAGCTTTGGACGGAACGTGACAAAGTGTTCTACTCATTCTCTACATCAATCTTGGTCATCTCTTTTAGCAAACTTGATGATCGAGTTGCATCGGTTCAGAGGCGGGAGCCCGTTTAAAGATCCGTCGACGTGGTGCCACCTGGACGAGAAGACTGGAAATTCAGGAGATCAGAGCAGCCGCAACAAAGCATGGGATGATGGTTGAAGACCGAAGGACTCGGATTGTTTGGTATAACATTTCTACCCACTTTATGGTTTGTTAGTTTAGCTTTAATGGCAGATCCGAGTTATAGTATGCGATAGCGCCAGCTAAAAAGTTTTTGTTCCGCATTTGGCGTCTGTTAGACGGCCGGGACGCTACCGTGTACTTACAGTCGCTACCCTGAAGAAGACGGCGAACACCCTCCAGAGGGAGAACGAGGCGGCGAAGGAGGGAACGATGCATGCCGAGCTCCGAACGTCGAAGGCGGTGGAGATCTACAAGAAGTCAGAACAGTACTACACCGACCTCGCTGGAGCCGCCGCCGTCGTTTGGCACGACGCTCTCGACGCCATCAAGGCCCTGATGCCGGATTTTCCTGACAGCGAGCTCCAGGGTGAGTACCCTCTCGAGGATGATGCGCAGGGAAATGTCCCCGAAAGCACCGCAAGGGGAAAGGCCCCCGGTGGGAGCGTTGGGGAGAAGTCGGTCCTCCTGGCTCCCGGCGCTGAGGCTCCTGCGATGGGCGCCGACCTTCAAGACGCAACCCCGGTTGTGGTGGTGGATGCGGAGCTCGTCGAGGCTCTCCCCGACCCTGAGGCCTGAACCTCCTCACCTTTTTTTTCTTTTTGCACTGAAATTTCGTAAGCCTTCGGGCGTTTTTGTAAGGCTGGGGAGCCCATAATACCTCTGTAAAGACTTCCGACTTTATGAATAAAAATCTTTTTGCAGTGTTCTTTGCAAGCGCATTTTCCCTTTGTTTGTGGTAAACATTTTTGTTTGCGTGGTACTGCTTTCATGTTAGGTCGGTTTTTCATCTAGCGATCGCACGTCGAGTTGAATTCGACCATTTGCCAAGTGTGCAAAGATCGGTGAAAGGTCAGCATCTCTATGGCCCCGAAGTTAAGGTGGGGATTGCTTAGTAAAAACGCATAGGAAGTTGACCAGTGAAGCTACTCGGTGGCCTCTTGATGAGGGCTTTGATCCTTGGCGTCGGTGGGTAAGAAATTACCAGCCATGGATGGACTGAGCAGGGTTGCTGCCTGGTGGCCTCTTGGTGAGGGCTTTGATCCTTGGCGTCGGTGGGTAGTGGACTACCAGCCATGGATGGTGTCACGCCCCGCTTCCCAGAGTGCGCTAAGATCGGCACATGACAGAGCCAACCATGCTATCTGTGGCTAGGAAAGATCCTTCCACAGTCACATTACGGCTATCTAGAGATATCAAGAACAGTAGAAATAAAATAAACTATCTAGTACATGTCCATGAGCCAGAATACGAGTCAAGAAATAAAATAATGCGGAAGCAAAAGATTTAAATACAATAATCTGGAATGTACGTCCCAAAATACGGGCTCACAACAGGAATAAAAAATACTGAAAGGAAAACTAAACTAAACTAATAACAGGTCTTCACTGCTCGGCCTGTTGATCAAAATACTCCTGGACAGCCTGCGATAAAGATAAGAGATCTGGGCCATGCAAAACCCAGACGTCAGTGCGTCATAATATCAATAATTCTAAGCAAGCAGGATGTAATGAAATATGCAGGCATGAAGTATGAACAGTAACAAATCATCAGTAACATGAATATAGATCAGTGAACAGGATATAAACAGGTGAACTGCAGTGAGTAGTCTAAACTGTGCTATAGGATTATCTACTCTAAAGTTATTCAAAATCAATTAATGTAATCATAATCGTAACCCGTCGGTCTATGCCTCGTTCATTCCCCATGGGACCACGGTAACAAGATATGATAGACTGTGAGTCTATGTCCCGTTCATACCCCACGGGACCACGGTAACATGATGTAATAGCCCTTTGAGTTACGTTCAGCTACATTCTTAATTTCCCCATACCCCCAAGTTATGTGTTCAAGTCAGGTATTGAATAATCTGGAGCTAATGCCAACACAGGATCAAGCAGGTACAGGTTTTTCTGTAAAGACAACAAGATATGTCTGTAGGGACAACAGGTCAAGATTGTCGGCATTAGTAACAAGATCAGGTATCAAGTCAAGCAGTAGTATATCAGGTCATGTCAGGTAGTGCACAGATATCAAGTGGATACTCACAATCAAACTGTAGTAAGTATGGGTTGCACAAAATCAAGTATGGAGTATTAATATAACAATAAAATGAAATAATGTGACACGGTATGCAAATAGATATAAAATCAATAATATGGATGCACAATTATCAATTAGGGTTACATTTATAGTTCCATTACTAATTAGGATGCACTTTATTAAACATGGGGCGTTAATATAACAGTATTATGTGTTAATGTGATCTGTAGATGCAGCTATATGTATACTAGATGATATGGATGCAAACGGGTATCCAAAACTGTAAAACTTTAATATGGATCTATATTTTGATAAACGGGTAACATTTTATTCACATGGATGCGTAATACTATACCTAGCATGTAGCAAAATGATTTAGTATGCGACTAGATGTGTAAATCATGATATTGATGCATACAGATATCATTTAACCGTAAAATGAAAACTGGTAAATACGGGATGTACAATTTAAACAATATGTAATGTTAATATTCCATTGAGTGCAGTATATTGTAATATAGTATGTAGCATGATAGGTTTGCATGCGCTAGATGTAAAGTAACATGTACGGATGTATACGGATGTCGGAAAATTGTAAAACTAAACATGGGGTGCACGATTTGAAATCCAAGTTTTATATTTGCTAAAATAGATGTATATAAAGTGACGTAGCATGTAGCAAGATAAACTTGCCTAGACGGATCACGAAACGGATATGTACGGTACGCCCGACGTCGGCAAAATGTCACGACGCAGGCACGGCACACTGGACGGGTCCAAGCAACGCAAGTGGGTGATCACGCTGGTAAGGTACGTCCTCTGGGTCGTCTGGATCGTCGGCGTCAAGCCCGGCTCCGGCGAACTATGAAATTACAAAATTCAAGAATTAAAGAAAAAGAAAAGGAAAGAAGAAGGAGGAGGAGGAGAGGGAAGAGGCTCACTGGATCTGTAAGTGTTCTGTGGTTTCAGGGAGGAGGTGTGAGGGTAACGATGAGGTCGACGGAGCTCCGGCGATGCTAGGTTTGGTGTTAGGGTTATGCTAGGGTTTAGGCTCGGTTTTGTTTGCTGGGGTGTGCAGGGTTGGTGTAGGAGGGAGAATGCAGAGAGGAGAAGGAGAGGAGGAGGAGATGAAGGTGAAGGCAAGAGGTGGAGATGATCGGCGGCGATGGAGTGAGGTGGTGGTGCTGGGTTTAATGGGTGCAGGGTGTGCAAGGGTATTGGTGAGGGGGAAGGAAGGAGATGGCGGAGGAGGAAGAAGGAGGCTCTGTGATGGAGTTGAGGAGGCAATGGGGAGTTTAGGGTTAACGTCTGAGGAAGGCAGAGGAGTTGTGATGATGGGTTGAAGGAGGGCTCGGGTTTTATAGGAAGACGACGACGAGAAAATATAGGAGGAAGTTGAGGGAGGTGAGGCTAAGCCTCGGGGAGGTGACGGGATCCATCCTCACGGCGAGAGGAGAGAGAAAGACTGAGAGAGAGCTCGGTGGGGCCACAAGTCAGAGAGAGAGCTGGGATTAGTTAAAGGTTAGGATTTTAATTGATAAAATATTTTAGTTAGTTTAAAAAAATTAAACTGATAACGAAATTTAAATTGTTAAATAAATTTTAAATATTAAATAAATTTGAATTTTGGCGGGATACAAAAATATTCCAAAACACGTCCGGGTCGGGTCTAAAATTCAGTTTTAAAATATGAAAAATATATGCGATGACCAAATTTTAAAATGAATGTCCGGTTAACGAAAAAGCATACCCCCAAGAACGGATGCACGTTTGTGCGCGTAGACATCCAACAAGTCCGTTTCACTGAACGGGACGAGAACAAGATGCGCAGATACTACCACGGGATTAGGGGTATCATGCAGGCCATGCAATGTATTTTTAAAATATTTTACGTGACTTAAAATGTTATATTGTAAAAATGCGCATGTCAGATAAAATGCCAGTATGCAGTATTCATGAAAGTGCACAAGTCTACGTAATAAGTCAGGATAAACCATAAACATGAATCAAGACAGGTTCAATTAAGCGGTTCGGGTCGAATACTAATACAGATGTTAGATAAACTATTTGCACCCAAAATATAGTAAATCAGAAAAATACCATAATTAAAGAAATACGTGAACTGGAATTGGTATAAATGAACTAGGGTGTTACAGATGGACCGAGTAGGGTTGCTGCCTGGGCGCCTCTTGGTGAGGGCTTTGATCCTTGGCGTCGGTGGGTAGTGGACTACCGTCCATGGATGGACTGAGCAAAGTTGCTGCCTGGGGGCCTCTTGGTGAGGGCTTTGATCCCTGGCGTCGGTGGGTAGTGGACTACCAGCTATGGATGGACCGAGCAGGGTTGCTGCCCGGTGGCCTCTTGATAAAGGCTTTGATCCTTGGCGCGGGAGGGCATTGAGAGGCCTGCTAAGGATGGAACGAGCAGGGTAGCTGCTCGGTGGTCTCTTGATGAGGGCTTGGATCCTTGGCGTCATTGGGTAAGAGATTACCAGCCATGGATGGACCGAGCAGGGTAGCTGCTCGGTGGTCTCTTGGTGAGGGCTTTGATCCTTGGCATCGTAGGGTAAGAAATTACCAGCCAAGGACAGACCGAGCAGGGTAGCTGCTCGGTGGCCTCTTGATGAGGGCTTTGATCCTTGGCGTCGTGGGGTAAGAAATTACCAGCCAAGGATGGACCGAGCAGGATAGCTGCTCGGTGGCCTCTTGATGAAGGTTTTGATCCTTGGCGTCGGTGGGTAGTGAACTACCATCCATGGATGGACCGAGCAGGGTAGCTGCTCGGTGGCCTCTTGATAAGGGCTTTGATCCTTGGCGTCGGTGGGTAGTGAACTACCGGCCATGGATGGACCGAGCAGGGTTGCTGCCCGGTGACCTCTTGGCGAGGGCTTTGATCCTTAGCGTGGGAAGGCATGGAGAGGCCTGCTCAGGATGGACCGAGTAGGGTAGCTGCTCGGTGGCCTCTTGATGAGGGCTTTGATCCTTGGTGTCGGTGGGTAGTGAACTACCAACCATGGATGGACCGAGCAGGGTTTCTTCCTGGTGGCCTCTTGGTGAGGGCTTTGATCCTTAGCGTCGGTGGGTAGTAAAGTACCATTCATGGATGGACCGAGCAGGGTTGCTGCCTGGTGGCCTCTTAATGAGGGCTTTGATCCTTGGCGTCGGTAGGTAGTGAACTACCAGCCATGGATAGACCGAGCAGGGTTGCTGCCCGGTGGCCTCTTGGCGAGGGCTTTGATCCTTAGCGCGGGAGGGCATTGAGAGGCCTGCTAAGGATGGACCGAGCAGGGTAGCTGCTCGGTGGCCTCTTGATGAGGGCTTTGATCCTTGGCGTCATGGGGTAAGAAATTACCAACCAAGGATGGACCGAGCAGGGTTGCTGCCCGGTGGCCTCTTGGCGAGGGCTTTGATCCTTAGCGCGGGAGGGCATTGAGAGGCCTGCTAAGGATGGACCGAGCAGGGTAGCTGCTCGGTGGCCTCTTGATGAGGACTTTGATCCTTAGCATCGTGGGGTAAGAAATTACCAGCCAAGGATGGACCGAGCAGGGTAGCTGCTCAGTTGCCTCTTGATGATGGCTTTAATCTTTGGTGTCGTGGGGTAAGAGATTACCAGCCAAGGATGGACAGGGAAGGGTTGCTGCTTGGTGGATTTGCGAGGTTCAGTCTAACCTCCCTTAGTTCGTGAACATTGGGAGTAGCGTCCGTTGTGGGCGGCACGTGTTAGGAATGCTTGGGGGAGGCGTAACGTTTCGGGGAGCCGCGTCAGTTCTGCCACGTGGCGGCGCGGTATTGGAGTAACTTTGGTGGATCCCAGGATTCGCGCCCATGCGCGCGCGAATCTGGGTCCTTAAGGATTCTGTTTGAGGTTATAAATAGAGAAGGAGACGGAAACTTCTTCGGCATCGCTTTTTGAGATGACTGGGCACATGTATTCGATCGAAGAGATCATCACCTTCGACGACGTCTTCGTGTATGACCAATCCCTGTCTGAGGACAGGTACCGGGGAGTGGTTCAGCGCCTCGAGGGTCACATCGCCCGGCTTCTCCCTCGGCAGTCATCCCTCCTACAGTTGCTGATGTACGCAATTTGGAGGAGATCCCCGGGGCTATACAACCCCTTCTCCGAGGAGTTGCTGGATGAGGCGCTCGATAAGGTGCGCTCGATCTTCCTGCTCAGCCTCATCTTGAAGGTCAGGCACGACCGATCCTTGGCCCTCATGTTGGAGTGCTTCAAAAAGAGGTACATCGTGAGCCAAGGCGCGGAGGGCGGAGCGCCGAGTGCTTCCGTGGCGTCTCGGGTTCGCGTGCAGCATCGGCGGGAGTGGGCTGCAGAGGCTATGGCCCGGCTAGCGGAAATCTACTCTGAATATCACCAGGAGTACTTCCTCGATCCCGTTCCCTTCTGTTGTAAATTTTTCCTTTTTTTCTGTAAGGTTGAGGAGCCTATAATACCTTTTGAATAAATAAAATTCTCCTTTTTGCAATGCCCCATTGTTCCCTTCTTATTATTTAAATAGAAAGAACTTTAGAAAGGCTTACATCGCCTTTGCGAAAGAAGAAATATCATTCGTAGATATTCTTTTCAGAGGTACATCTTGAGCTTCTCAGCGTTGTAAGGCTGTGGAAATTGGCGACCATTTGCGTCATGTAAACGATAGGCTCCGCCGGGTAGGACCTCGGAGACGAGGAAGGGACCGTCCCATTTTGGGGAAAACTTATGCAGCTTGCCTTGATCGACGAACTCGTTCCACCTTAGGACTAAATCTCCAGTCTTGAAGAAGCGACGCTTGACTCGCGCGTTGTAGTAACGGGCAGTTTGTTGTTGATAGACGGCAACTCTGATCTGAGCTCGGTCTCATTTCTCTAACAAGATGTCCAGGTTAGTTCGGAGGGCCGAGGTGTTCGCTTCGTCGTCGAAGTGCTCGACCCGATGACTGGGGAGCCCGATCTCCACTGGGACCATTGCCTCGGTACTGTAGCAGAGGCTGAAAGGGGTCTCCCTAGTGGGGGTTTTCTTCAACGTGCGTGGGCCCATAATACTCTGGGTAATTCCTCGACCCAACTGCCTTGGCGTCCTTCTAGGAGTGTCCGAAGACCTCGAAGGACATTCCGGTTAGCGACCTCGGCTTGCCCGTTGCATTGGGGATGTGCGACCGCGGCAAACTTCATGAGGATACGATATTCGCTGTAGAATTCCTTAATTTTTTCGTTTTCGAAATTTGTCCCATAGTCGTTGATGATACACCTCGGGATGCCGAACCAGAGTATCACGTTGTTCTGAAGGAACTTGATAGTCGTGGTGGCATCCGGTTTCCTGTTGGGAATGGCCTCGATCCACTTCGTGAAATAGTCCACCGCAACGAGGACATACTTGTGACCGCCCGTACCGGTAGGGAACTGGCCTATCATATACATTCCCCACTGGGCAAATGGCCATGGGGAGGTTAGGGCGGTTAGCTTGGTAGCCGGAAGGCGAGCTATGCTTCCATGGAGTTGGCAGCTCTTGCATCTCCTGACGAGCTTCTGGGCGTCCTGATGAATTGTCGGCCAGTAGTACCCCTGGAGCAGTGCCTTCTGGATTAAGGTGCGGGCCCCTTGGTGCACGCCGCCGACCCCTTCATGGATCTCATGGAGGACATAGTCGGCTTCGTGGGGGTCGACGCACCGGAGCAGGGGCCGAGTGAAGGACTTCTTGTAGAGGTTCCCATTGCTCAAGACGAAATGGCGAGCTTTGGCTTGGAGATGGCGGGCTTCTCCCCGATCTTCTAGGAGCGTGCCTTCCCTCAGGAATTCCACGAGGGACTTTCTCCAATCCCGGCCTTCTTCCCGGGCTAAGTACACTTGAAGTGGCGTTGCCCCATCTTCCACGCTGGGCCGTGGCAAGACAACGAAGAGGATGTTCCTCTTGTTGTTGGCCGTATAAGATGAAGCCAGCTTACTCAAGGCGTCGGCCTGGGCGTTTAGCTGTCTGGGGATCTTCTCCACCTGGACTTCATGGAAGTCCTTTCGCAATCTTCTTACCTCGGCCAGATACTTCACCATCATAGGCTCCCATGCCTCGAATCGGACGGTCACTTGGCCAACGACTATGGCGGAGTCGCTGTGGATCCTGATCGTTTTCAGCCCCAGTCCGAAGGTTATGCGCAGTCCGGCCAGCAAGGCCTCGTATTCCGCCGCGTTATTTGAGGCTTTGAACCCGAGCTTCAAAGAATACTCTATTTCTGCCTCGTTCGGGCCCCGAATGATGAGGCCGGCACCACAGCCTTCCTCGGTCGAGGACCCGTCGACGTAAAGGATCCAATCAGGGACGGAGTTGGGCTTCCCATCGACTGAGTGTTGAGATACGGGGGCCGGCGTGGATTCCAGCTCTTTGCTGGGGATGGTGCACTCGACCATAAAATCGACCAGGGCTTGTGCCTTGATAGCCTGCCTCGGGCGGTATTTTATGTCGAACTGGGACAACTCCCACCTCTATTTCTCTAAGCGGCCAGAGGACTCTTGGGAGGCGAGGATAGCCCCCAAAGGCTGCTCGGTAAGAACGAGGTTGGTGTGCGCCTGGAAATAGTGTCGTAGTTTCCTTGAGGCCATGATGAGTGCCAAGACGATCTTCTCTATGGATGGGTACCTCGTTTCCGCATCCTTGAAGACGTGACTCACATAGTATACCGGCTTCTGGACTCCGTCGACCTCTCAGACGAGCACCGAGCCTGCGACTTTGTTGGATACCGCTAGATATAGTGATAGCTCGTCCCCTTCAACTGGCCGGGTGAGCAGCGGGGGAGTCACAAGGTGCCTCTTTAATTGCTCAAAGGCGGTCTGGCACTCCTCCGACCACTTGAACCTTGGTATCTTCCTTAAAGCTTTGAAGAACGGGAGGCACTTCTCCCCAAACCTCGACATGAAACGACTCAGAGCGGCTACCCGCCCTGTCAGCCGCATGATTTCGACGTTAGTCTTGGGCGCGGCCATGTTAAGGATGGCGCTTATTTTCTCCGGGTTAGCTTCGATTCCACGGTGGGTGACCATGAAACCGAGGAATTTTCCACCGGTGATCCCGAATGCACACTTGGCGGGGTTCAGTTTCATCCTGTATTTGCGGAGGACATTGAAGGCCTCACCCAGATCCTTGGCATATTTGTCCGATGAGACCGATTTGATGAGCATGTCGTCGACGTAAACTTCCATGTTCCTGCCGATCTGCGGCTTGAACATGCGATTGACCAAGCGTTGGTACGTAGCTCTGGCGTTTTTGAGACCGAAAGGCATCACCTTAAAGCAGTATACCCCCTGGTCCGTTGTGAATGTGGTGAGATCCTCGTCTGCCGGATTCATACGGATCTGGTTGTAGACGGAGAAGGCATCCATGAAGCTAAGTAGATCGTGGCCTACCGAGCTGTCGACGAGCTGATCTATCCGAGAGAGGGGATAGTTGTCTTTCGGGCAGGGCTTGTTGAGGTCGGTGAAGTCGACGCATATACGCCACTTCCCGCTTGACTTTTTAACCATGACTACGTTCGCCAACCATTCCGAGTAAGGCACATTCCGAATGAAATAGGCGGTGAGGAGCTTGTCTACCTCATCCTTGATTGCCTTTTGGTTGATCGGGGCGAAGCTTCGTTTTTTCTGCCTGACGGGTCGGACCATAGGGTATACCCCGAGCTTATGAGATATGATTTTGGGGTCGATCCCAGGCATGTCGGCAGGCGCCCAGGCGAACACGTCAGAGTTGTTTCTGAGGAAGTGAACCAGGTCATCTCGCTGAGTCCCCATCAAAAGCGATCCGATCTGAACGGTTCGTTCGTCGTCCCCTTCTACGAGGGGGACCTCTGTTAGTGGCTCCACCGGGGTCCCTCGGACCTCTTTTTGCTCGTCTCGAGTGTCCAGAGAACCCTTGATGTCACCCTCGCTCTCAACATTATTGTTTGGCCCCTCAGATGTACATGTTGCGGTGAAGCAAACATTTGCGGTTTGTTGGTCCCTGTAGGCCCGACCTATCCCGCCTTGGTCAAGCGGGAATTTCATCGCTAGGTGGTAGGTCGATATCTGGACCCGGAGGGAGTTCAATGTCGGGCAACCGAGGAGGACGTTGTAGGCCGATGGGATTCTCATGACGATAAACTCCATAGGCACGGTGCGCGTATGGCCTGCCTCTCCGATGTTAAATTGGAGAGTGATTACCCTTTCCGCCGGGATGGAGTGGTTAGTGAACCCTGACAGGACGTGGGCGGTCGGCCTTAGGTCCGATGGGGTGAGTCCCATACGCAGAAAGAGTTCATAAAAGAGAATGTCTGCCGAGCTTCCCGAGTCGATCAGTATCCTCTGCACTTCGTAGCGGTGGACCCGAGCTGTGATCACAAGCAGGTCATTATGAGGCAGGGATATACCGTGGAGGTCCTCATCGGTAAAAACGATCGGCTCGGCTACTTTGGCCTTCTTTCTCGGGTGGCTGTCGGTCCCCTTGATCGGTGATGGACGCTGAGTCTCGTCGGTCTTCGTCGTACCCCGTGCTGATATGGCCATAATTTGGCCGATTGTCAATTCGCCGGGAAGGAGGCGTTGCTCTTGCTCACGGTCGACTTGCCGCTTGTCTCACAAGTACGTTGCCAGGTGCCCCGAGCCGATTAGCTCCTCGATGTAGTCTCAGAGCTGCTTGCAGTTCTCGGTGGAGTGGCCCTACGACCTGTGGAAACCGCAGTAGGGGCCCCGGGTGCGCTTTGCCATCCTATTCGAGAGTGGGGGAGTTTGAAGAACCTCTCGCCCTTAGCCTCCTCCAACAGTACCGTCTGGGAGACGTTGAGCAGGGTGTACTCCTGAAACTTCGGGGAGTAAGGCTTTAGCCGCTCAATCTTCTTTTTCTCCTCCCGGGCCCTTTTCTTCTGATCAGCTTGTTCTGTTCGGGGCAGGTTGGCGTTGACTTCGGACTCAAGTTGGATCTCACGTTCGGTCCAGGCCTTTACCTCGACCATGGTCTTAGGTTGCGCTAATGCAAAGGAGCGTAGCCACTCCTTGTGCCTAAGATCCGACCTAAGGGCTGTAATGACCGTCTCATCCCGGTGTTCTGGGACCTCAAAGAGGGCATTGTAGAAGCGAGTGACGTATTCTTTGAAGGATTCTTTGTCCCCGCTCTTTATGGTGAAGAGATGATCGACGGTCCACTTCTGCCGTCTGTTCCCGACGAAGTGGCCGAGGAATTAAGTAGCCAGCTCATCGAAGGTAGTGATTGAGCATGGCGCGAGTCCTCGGAACCAGTCTCGTCCGGAGAGGATGAGAATGGCGTGGAAAGCGCGGCATTGAGCGGCTTTGAAACAATCCTGGAAACTTATCCCGGCTGTGAACGCGTCCAAATGGTCCTTCGGGTCGAACTTCCCGTCGAAGAGTAAGACTTTCGGGGCCTTGTTCCGGGAGGAGACGTGGACGGCAAGTAGCTCTTTGGTGAAGGGTTTCGTGAGAGAGTCGGCGGCATATTTAGCCCCGTCGCTTGAAGGACAATTTTCCCGATGCATGCCTTCGATCTTCTTTTCGAGGGCGTCGAGTCGGCCGTGGTATCCCGATGATTCAGCACATTCTGATTTTTGGCCTCTGCTGCCGGAGACCTGTGCCTGGCCATGGCCGCGGTTCTGTTCGATGAGGTTCTTTAGGTCCCTTGGTGAGGTCGTCTTCGAGCTGCCGTGGCGAGTCCCGTCCGCACGACCCCATCGAGGGAGGGGGTGCCGGTCATGCCTGGGCGCAGGCGAGCTGACCGTCACCTCCTCGGGAGGGACAGAGGCGCGATGGGGCTCGGGGCGAGGCGTTCTGGCGAAAGACCTCGGTGTTGAGCTGTGCGGCGCCCAGCAGATCATTGAATACATTGGCCCGGGGATCTACAGCCGCCGGAGACAGCAAGGTGGTGTCCGGTCATGCCAACGCGGGCAGAGTCTTCTCTCCCTCTGTAGGAGTCTCGGTCCTGAGGTAGGGGAGCGGCAACCTGGGGATCTTGCCCGGTCGTTTGGACACGGACTAGTGCATCCACAACGGACGCGAGCCGATCTATCCGAGCGGAGAGGGCGTGAATGGCGTTCGGGGGAGAAGGGGATTCCCCCTCATCCCTACTGCGGGGAGGAGGACGGCTGATGCTTGGATCGTTGCGGTGACCGCTCGCCATGAAGTCAAGATCGGAAGATAAACTTTCGTTGAGTGGAACTAGCATTCCCACAGACGGTGCCAAATGATGGGTCTCTGGATCTCCTTCAGATGTTACCTTCCGTTGATCTGCAGCGAGCGCTAATGGATGACTGAGATCGAGTTGGAAGGTCGCCTCATGAAGCGTGTGGATCTCAATGGGTTTTATGTGGTTGAGGTCAAGCTACCTGCAAGGAAGTCCCGGGGTGGTTGTACCACCGAGGACCCTCGACGATCAAGTTAGATGGGGTATTTTGGCAGAGTAACGGCCTATTGGGGTAAAATTCGCTTACTTGAGTCATCTGAGAGAGGGGTTTATATAGTGGCAGCTATGTGCAGGCAGGCGCGAGATTCACGCCGGCCGTTACACCCCTGGCGTCATACCCGCGTGATAGGCGTAATTCCCCATTAATGACGAGATATGCTCGTTAATAGAGGATCGTGATGGCGTGGAACGCGGGATCATGGGCGGCGGATATCTCGCGTCTGGCGAGATTCGCGGAGCCGTGGCGGAGGCGCCTGTGATCGGTGCTGTGGGTCGGTCGGTGAGACCGAGGAAGATAAGCTCGACGGGAGGCTCGGGAACGAGTGGGAGGCCGAGGCATCTTAGTTCTGTGATAGCTCGGAGGCGAGCTGGGTATGGTCTAGAAGGCCACCGAAGGTCGGTAACATCCCTGGGTCGCAGGCCCGGGGTATGCTTCCAACGTACCGTTCTTGATCATTTCTTGTAGGCTCTGGGACACGTCATCTGCCACGTGTCATGATCTGCGGAGTCACCGATATCGAGCATCATCAAGTATCGAAATATAAACTATAGGGGGGTTCTATTTTATCGAGTCAGCTTCGATATGAGCCATAGAACATTACATTCCAATTTGTATCTAAATTTATATCAATTTAACATCTCGACACGTACAGTAAAACCAATATTGATATCGCCTCTTTAGGGCATCATTACACGTGTGATACATCGTCATTTTGAGTTCAGTTTTCTACAAGAAATTCATAAGTAGCAAAAAGAAATATGGGTAAAATATTTGAGCATGATCGACGGGGTTTTAGTTCAGTTCTCCACATCGAACTATCAGCACACAATATCGAGAACTATCTAATTAAAGTTGGTTTTGCCAAACATGTGAAAATGGTGTCAAATGCTTACAATTCTGGTGTTAACGTGATGTTCGGATTCTACTACACTCAAACTAGCCATCCTAGATTATTATGGTTTTTCATAAAGATACGATAATAACTTACGAATAATATATGATAATAACTAACTATCACGGACTAGTAACAATCTATCTAGTATACGGTTCACACGAGTCTACAATTATAAGTATGTAGCATGTAGAAGCAAGTGAGGTTTCACTTGCCTTTGACGACGGCATAACGACGGCGATCGCAAGGACACGAACACGGCGAAGGCACGGCACGTCCGCGGCTGCGACAATGACCAACTTGGCTCGGCTACGAGTTCTGGAGAGGAGGGTGCTGGGCTCTGGCTCTGGGGAAGGTCGGCGGCGACATCGATGAAGGAAGACAGCCGAAGGTGCGACCGAGGTGAGAAGCTTGGTGAAGAGTCGAGAGAGATGATGGTGATGATGAAGATGGTGTCGAGAAGGTTAGGTTGCTGAGGGAACTCCAGTGAGGTGACAGTGGTGTTCAAGAGTAGGTAGCTGGTGGTCGTCGGCGATGAAGGTACACCGGCGTGGTGTGTGCAATGGATGTTTAGGTGGAGGAATGAGCTTCGGTGTTGATGGTGGGCTTGGTGGAGGTGATGGCGCTGAGTTGAGGTAAAAGGGACGGGGAGGTGGCAGGGGAAGCTCGTCGGTAAGGGGGTGAGCTTGGTTGCGAGAGGAGGAGGGTCGATGAGGTGATTGTCGGCGAGGTGGTGATCGCGCAGTGATGTCGGGGATGGGTTCTTGAGAGGGGAAGGTGTGCTAGAAGGGAAGTGGGATATTCGGTGGTCGTAGGGAAGCTCGTCAGTGACGAGCGCGATGGTTAGTGAGGAGTAGAGAGAGAGAGAGAGAGAATGAGAGATAGCTTTAAAGAGGGGGTGAGAGCTTGGGGGCGAGAGATCATGAGAGTAGATTCGAAGGAGGCGATCTCGGAGGGTTTAAGATTAAGTGGGGGCGTCGGCATGGAGCGGGTCTTGCGGGGGAGGGGGTGAGCGCGAGAGAGAAAGGGAGCCGTTGGCTCGTTCAAAAAGAAAAAGAAAGAAGAAGAAGAAGAAAGAGAGGGAGACGGGTCGGGTCGGGTGCATGGATTTGGGCTAGGCTCGAGCTGGGTGAAAGAAGTGGGTTAAGGAAATTATATAGGAAATTAGATTAAAGTTTCAAGAAAGGAAGAGAATTAGAAAAAAAATTGGAAAAAATATTTAGGAATTTAATTTGGGAATTTGAACGAAAATTTTTATTGGGATTAAAATTTTAAATATAGGCAGTACGACAAAGCTAGGGATTTACACTTCTTCTTCTCTTCTCTTTTAACAAAACTAATCTTTAATCCTAAAATACCAATATTTTAGCTCTAATCTAAAAGCTTGATGTTGTCTTTACTTCAATTACAATATTTTCCCATTATCTCGAAGGTATTTAAGTTTTTAGCCCTAATCTAAAAGTTTGATGTTTAAAATATTCTCTCCATAGATTTGAAGAAGGGGGAAAAAGAAATTCAAGATGAATATTTTTCAATTTTATTTTATTATTATTTTCTTTAGATGATTTTGTTAAGATTTTATTTTTGTTGGATTATTAGGCTTATGAGTTCTTCATGCTTGAAGAATAAGGAGAAAGAGAAGGGGATATAATGAGAATTAAAAATATATTTTTCAATTAGAGGGGGCAAAAACACTTATTATGATACTGCATGGGGTATAAGTGCTTGACCTCCCATAATACAGAGGTGTATCTGCAATTAACCCTAACAATTAAAATATCCAATATAGTTATATGCATGTATTTCATATTCGGTTATATGAATTTATTTCATATTCTAACGGTTCGGCTTTAAGATCCTGACACCGCAATACAGCTTTCTTCGTTGATTTACCAATAGATCAACGAATCGATCTAGTAATTGATCACCCCTGATGGAGGTCCTTTTCAGGCCTCCGTCAGATGTTGTCTTCCGTTGATCTCGCGATGGACTTAGTTGATTATCCTCCGTTGCATGTGGGTCTCAATGGGTTTTTGGAGGAGGAAGTGAAGTGAGGGAGTTGGTGCCGAGTACCTGCAAAGAAGTCCCGGGATGGTTTGGTACCACTAAGGACCCTCCGACGCTCAAGTTAGTGATGAGATTCGAGCAGGGTAACGGCTTAAAAGAGTAAAAAATTTCTTACTTGACCCCTCTGTGATGGGGGTTTATATAGTGGTGGAGCACGCAACAACGGGCGCGAGAATCTCGCCGGCAATTACACTCCCGACGTCACGCCCGCGTAGAGAGCAGATCGCCCATTAATAGGGATCGTAATGGCGCGGAACGTGGGACGTTGCTAGCATAAAGTCCGCGCATGGCGAGATTCGCGGAGCGGCAGTTACGCCTGGGAGTGGCGGAGTTGGTCGGAGGGCCGAGGAAGACGGCCTTGGCGGGAGCTCGGGGACGAGCGAGGAGGCCGAGGAGTCTTGGTCCTGCGGCAGCTCGAGGCGAGCTGAGAGGCCGAGGAGGCTAATTTGCAGGGAGCCCCGAGGAGAGCTAGCTTGTGCTTGCAGGTAGGGTACAGGGTGGCTTAGTTGGCCCCCGGGGGCCTCTTCTTCTGAGTTCTAGGGCACGTCACCTGCCACGTGTCATGATCTTAGGGATCGCCAATATCGAGCACTATCATTAACCCCCCACTCTTGTCCCGACCAGCTAGCGGGTCGGGTTAGGAGTGGACTGTCGGGCCTCCCGAGACGGGATCCCTTCTGGGGTTTCGTCAAGACGACTCCTCGGGCTGTCGGTTGTCTTTTCCGCTAGCGAGTCAATGCAAGATCTTCGGATTTAAAGAAGAAGCGCCGGTTCGTGCACTCTGCAATTTGAAGCGACGGTCCACGTGTCGGGCGCCGATTGGCTGATGCGATGTATGCAGGCCTACGGCGTCCGATGGGACACGGTTCAGTGCTGGACTGCCACGTGGAGCGATCGGAGCCGCTGGGCGCAAGGAGCCATTTAGGCGGGAGACGATGGGCACCGTTAGATGAGGCCGTATGCAGCAATAAATATGGGTGGGGTCCGCCCTAGGGCTCTTACTCCTTCATATTTTCCTCTCTCAAGCCTCAACTGCTTGGCGCTCGTCTCCCCTCTTTCGTTTTTAGCCCTTGAAGAATTTCTTTTCCCAGGTTAGATGTCTTCCCCAGTAGAATCAGTAGATGTTGTAGGAGTAAATGCTAGGGTTCCTTTAGCTGTGTCTGAGTCTTCTCGGGGAGCAGGGGTTGGATCTTCTCCCCAGGATCGTGAGGCGGGGGCCGCCTCCAGGGAGGAGGAGGCAGATGTGGCCCCCAGCACCCCGTGCTGGGTAAGGCATGAGGACGAGCTCGCCAACGCTCAGGCTCGCTTCCATATCCCCCCGCGCTACACGCTTCGTCTGGCCAAGGAGGGAGAGAGGGCAGATCAGGTACGGGGCAGGGAGATTGCCCTGTATTTGGAATCTTTTTGGGGCGGAATGCGCCTGCCCTTCTCTCCTGAGGTCATCGCCGCGCTGAATTTCTTCGGTTTGGCCCCCGGCCAATTAGTGCCGAACTCATGGAGGATTCTCCTCGGGTTTTTTATCCGCCTGAAGTTGCAGGCGGTTCCCTTCAGCCTTTCCCTTCTCGATTCTTCCCTTGTCTTCAAGAGTCACCCCGGGGGTTGAGTGGGCGACCCGAGATGGGTTTATCTTACTTTTACGAAGCGGCCAGGAGTCGCTGCCGGGACCGGGACCGGGGTCGTGGCCTTGCCCTCCTCCATTCACGATTGGAAAAAGAAATTTTTCTTCTGTAGGGTGTTTTTCGTCACCCCATTGAGATGGGAATACGCGCGCGCTTGTCAGGCGTACTACAGATTCCCCCGGCCTAGGGTAGGCCGGGGTTTAATGATTGTGGGGATCCGAATCTCCGGCAGCCGCGGACTAAGCTGCCGTTAATTACCCGTCGCCTTTGGGGCGAGGGAACCTCCGATTAACGGGTTAAACTGGTCATGCGAACTCAATGTGCAGTATACGTGTGTTCAGTTCTGAAAAAGGGGGGGTTTGGATATATCGGGAGCCACGCAGAGTTTTTACGGGGGTCCCGCTACCCGGATAGCGGGCTGGGGGTCAAGGGGGCTAGCAGCCCCCTTGCGGGGTGCGGGGCAGCGCCCCGTTAGAAATTTTTTTCTAACAGGGACAGTGTCGTGGAGTACGTGTATGTATAAATTTGTATACATATGTATAGGTGTATATATGTACACAAAAGAGGGGGAAAAGACATCCAAGGGATGCGCAGGTGCGCAAGCGCGCACGCGCCACGTGTCGGCACGCGGGCGACTTGCGCACTTGCGCAGTTGCGCAAGCGCGCGCGCCACGTGTCGGCACGCGGGCGCCTTGCGCAACTGCGCAGGTGCGCAAGCGCGCGCGCCACGTGTCGGCACGCGGGCGACTTGCGCACTTGCGCAGTTGCGCAAGCGCGCGCGCCACGTGTCGGCACGCGGGCGACTTGCGCACTTGCGCAGTTGCGCAAGCGCGCGCGCCACGTGTCGGCACGCGGGCGACTTGCGCACACAACAGGCTTTTAGCCTAAAAAGATTTCTCTGAAGAGAAATCAAAGAGGAGTTAGACTCCTGAGTGTTTTTGGTTTTTTTTTTTTGTTGGGTTAATGGAAGGGTTCTTCTTCTTCCTCCTGTTGCTTGCTGGATCTTGAAGATCAAGAGATGTAAAATCTCAAAATCTCTCCTTTTTAAGATCTGATGGCAGATCCAAGTTCCCCTTTGTGGGTTTTGTGGTGGAAAACTATTTAGTTTTGAAAAAGGAAGAGTAAAACTCTTGATTTAATTCAAGAGAAAGAAGAAGGTTTTGGAACCTTGAAGAAGGAAGAAAGAGCTCAGCTCTAATTTTTGTGGAGAGAATGAAAAGTATTACTTTATTCATCATCATTTTGCCTTTTATAGGCTTACATATTTGCATATAGCCCCTTGGGCTTTACAAAATGGCATTTTGCCATCCCATGGCTCATGTGCCATTTCATTTTTTGCACATAAGCCATGGGCTTACAAAATATTGGTTTTATGCCCATTTTGCATATATTCATGTATAAAAAATTTCATAAAAATTATTTATTACATGATTTCATTTTCGGCATGGGGAGGGTCGGCTGCTTCATGTTTCGGATTCGACCTGGGCATGGGCCCACTTGACCTGGGCTTGGGGTTGACCTTGACTTTGACTCGGTCAACCGGGGTGTAAATTTTTACCCCAACAAAGTGCCCCCCATCAATAAATGCACACCGCACATTTGAGTTGTGTGCATGAAATTGATGGATCTTGAAGCTGAACTTCGAGGTGGAACATCATTCCAGAGGCGAAGCATCATCCCGGGGAGCATGATTCCAGGGGATCGGAGTATCGTTCCGATTTGCGGAGCATCATTCCAAGGATCGGAGCATCATTCCGATGGGCGGAGCATCATTCCAAGGATCGGAGCATCATTCCGATGGGCGGAGCATGATTTCAGGGATCGGAGCATCGTTCCGATGGGCGGAGCATGATTCCAAGGATCGGAGCATCATTCCGATTTGCGGAGCATCATTCCAAGGATCGGAGCATCATTCCGATGGGCGGAGCATCATTCCGAGGATCGGAGCATCATTCCGATGGGCGGAGCATCATTCCGATGGGCGGAGCATCATTCCAGGATTCGGAGCATCATTCCGAAGGGCGGAGCATGATTCCAGAGATCGGAGCATCGTTCCGATGGGCGGAGCATGATTCCAGGGTCGGAGCATCATTCCGATTTGCGGAGCATAATTCCAGAGTTCGGAGCATCTTTCCGAGGAGCGGAGCATTATTCCAGGATTCGGAGCATCATTCCGAAGGGCGGAGCATGATTCCAGAGTTCGGAGCATCTTTCCGAAGAGCGGAGCATGATTCCAGGGATCGGAGCATCGTTCCGATGGGCGGAGCATGATTCCAGGGTCGGAGCATCATTCCGATTTGCGGAGCATAGTTCCAGAGTTCGGAGCATCTTTCCGAGGAGCGGAGCATTATTCCAGGATTCGGAGCATCATTCCGAAGGGCGGAGCATGATTCCAGAGTTCGGAGCATCTTTCCGAAGAGCGGAGCATAATTCCAGGGATCGGAGCATCGTTCCGATGGGCGGAGCATGATTCCAGGGTCGGAGCATCATTCCGATTTGCGGAGCATAATTCCAACGCAGAGCTTGCTGGTTGACTTGATTCCGAGGTGGAGCATAATTCCGACGAGGAGGTCGTTGGTTGATCCCGAGCCGAAGCATAATTCCGACAGGGAAGGCAGGTATACCGAGGCGAAGCATCATCTCGACACGGGGTGCATTCTGAGACGAAGCATAATTCCGACGCAGAGCTTGTTGGTTGATTTAATTTTGGTTGACATCAGCATCGCTACACTGGAATATGGTACCAGGAGCGAATCATCATTTGTCATGAGAGGATTTGGGAATTGTTTTTTTTTTGTTTGGCATCTGCATTGCTGCACTGGAATAATGCCAGGAGCAACTCATCATTTGCCCCGAGAGGATTTGGGAATTGGTTTTTTTGGTTTGGCATCTGCATTGCTGCACTGGAATAATGCCAGGAGCAACTCATCATTTGCCCCGAGAGGATTTGGGAATTGGTTTTTTGGTTTGGCATCTGCATTGCTGCACTGGAATAATGCCAGGAGCAACTCATCATTTGCCCCGAGAGGATTTGGGAATTGTTGGCTTAGGAGACAGGTTTAGATCCCTGTCACCTAAGCCTTTTCCATTTTGTAAGCCGTAAGGGTCTCACAAAGCATTTTCTCCCTACGGGTCGTAAGGATCCCGTAGGTGTATTTTCTCCTTATGAGTTGTGAGGACCCCCAAGTGTGTTGCTCCTTTGTGAGTCGTAAGGATCTCACGCGGGAATTTTCTCCTCACAAAGTCGAGAGGACTTTGCGAGTGCATTTCATTTCTTCATTTCTTTTTTTTTTACGAGTTTGCGCCCTTTCGGGTTTTCACAAACTCGCCGGCAGTCCTGCTGTTTTTACTCACGGAGCCCTTTCGGGTTTTCATCCGTGCCCATTTTGCTTGTGGACATACCGTTCTTCTTTTTTTTTTGTTTTCCTTTTTTTTTTCTCCTTTTTTTTCCTTTTTTTTTCTTCTTTTTTTTTTTGGAATCTTCCCTGCCGGTGGGACTTTGAATGTGATCTCGCCAGTAGGAGTTGGGAGAGATTGGGATCATTTTACGCCCGTGGATTGTATACGGTTTTGCAGGATGTATGATCCAGACCGTAGGGCCGAAAAAATATTTCGAGATTTTGTCGGCGTCTGCATCGCTGCACTGGAATATGGTACCAGGAGCGACTCATCATTCGCCGTTGGGGTATGGGATTTGGAATTTGGTCGGCGTCTGCATCGCTGCACTGGAATATGGTACCAGGAGCGACTCATCATTCGCCGTTGGGGTATGGGATTTGGAATTTGGGTTGGCGTCTGTATCGCTGCACTGGAATATGGTACCGGGAGCGACTCATCATTCGCCTTTTGGGGTATGGGGAGCGATGGCTTAGGAGACAGGTTTGGATCCCTATCACCTAAGACTTTTCAATTTTATGGGCCGTGAGGGTCCCATAAAAGCATTTTCTCCCTACGAGTCGTAAGGATCCCGCAGGTGTATTTTCTCCTTAAGAGTCGTGAGGGCTCCTAAGTGTGTTTTTCCTTGGTGAGTCGTAAGGATCTCCCGAAGGTTTGTTCTCCTCATGCATCGTGAGGACACATGAGTGGGTCTTTCCAATGAAGCATAATTCCAAAGGCGGAGACCAGCCGCGTAACTGGTGGTTGCGGTGGGGCATGGGTATGCTGAGAATTATTTGAGCCCGTGGATTGTATACGGTAGTCAATTTGGGGACTGGCCGTAGGGCTGGGAGAATTTTGGAAATTTGAATTTTTGTTGGCGTCTGCATTGCTGCACTGGAATAATACCAGGAGCAACTCATCATCCGCCCTTGTTTTTTTTTGTTTTTTTTGTTTTTTTTTTTACCGCGATTGCTCTATCATTTCAGCTTTTCTTATCGCGAAGGTCGCGATTGCCCTATCATTTCGGCTATTTATTCGCGGTTGCCCCATCATTTCGGCTTTATTTTCATTTTTATTTTTACTCGCTGATTTTTATTGCGAGTTGCCCCATCATTTCGGCTTTTCTTTATTTTTCTTTTATTTACACACATTTTTTTTTATTTACATTTTTTTTTACATTCCCAGTTTAACGACTTAGAGGTCGATTATTCCCAGTTTAATGACGTGGTGGTCGATTGTTTTCAGAGAAAGGCAGATGCCTGAGAGAATCGGTTTCACGAAGAACTTCGGTCTTCGTTTGTATGAAATTGGCGGTTGCAGCTTGACTGTTTGTTAACACGCCTTTGGACAGTTCTATCTCTCCTGCCTTGTATTGCTTTTCGACCCAATCTTTGAAGACGAAGCAGTCCTCAATGGCATGGCCTATCACTCTGTGATAGGGGCAGTATTTGGGGTCGTCGGTCCTATTCGCTTCCTGCGGTCTTTTTGACTCTGGCAGTTGTAGACCGTTCTTCAGGGCATCTTTGAATATTTTACGGATTTTGTCCCTTCTGAAGGAATAGACCTTATCCAGCTTCTCTTTCAGTGGAGACTCTCCTCCCTCTCCGAACACTGGCTTCCGAGGCTGGTTGGCGCTAGGCCCGCTCATCCCTTGCTTATTTCGGTTAGCCGAGGCATTGAAAGACTCAGAATCGTCGGAATTTCCGCCTTTGCGATTATCGTCCTTTCGGTTTCTCCATGACCTATTGTTATTTTGGGAATCCGAGGAGGACTCCTGCTTTGAGCGCTCCAGCATCTGAACTTTCCTGGTCAGCTCTTGGAATGTTTTGAGACCCGCGGTGCATAGAAACGGGGCCATCCAATTGTTGAGATTTCCGACGAGGAGACTGACAGATTGGTCCTGCTCTATCGGTGGTTCACATTTGACGGAGAGATTGCGCCATCGGGTTATAAAATCCGTGTTGCTTTCGTTGTTCTTGGGCTTGGTCCTTACGAGCTCGGCAATGGTGATCTTATCGCTAACGCTCATGAACCTTTGTCGAAACAAAGATTCCATTTGGACGAAAGTAGTAACGGAGCCATCTGGTATGCTCGCGTACCAGTCGAAAGCAACATCGGTCAGGCTATTAACGAACTGGCGGAGGAGAAGCGCATCATTGCCCCCAGTATTCCCGCAAGAGGCTTTGAAGTGGGCGATGTGTTGATTCGCATTTCCCGTCCCGTCGAATCTTCCGAATTTAGGGATGACATAGCCGCTAGGAAATTCCACCAGATCATACTGAGCAGGATATGGTCTCCCACTACTGCTGATATCTTTTTGTGCTTCGGCTTCGGCCACCAATGTTTTGACTTTGCTGGCAACCAAATCCATGATTTGATCTTGAGTTAGCGAGCTACTGTCATCGGTAGCCAAGACATTTCCTGAGATAGGATGCGATTGACTTTCATGAGGTCCGCCCCCTTTTGGATTTGAGGGAATAGGCGTCGGTTGCTTTGGGACACCGTTTCCCGGTTCATGAGCTGAGCCCTGTGCTTGATTGGGCGGCTGAGAGGCAAGTTGGGCCGTAAGCCGTAAGACGACATTTGTCAAGTCGTCGATCTTTGAGTAGAGCTTGGCCATCTCCTTATCTTTGCTTCTAAGCTGTTTTCGGAGCTCTTGGAGAAGTTGCTGCTCTGCGGTCTTAGGACGGAAAGTTGGCTCATCTTCGCTTTCCGAGCCTGACTCCTCATGAATTGAGGGCTCTCTCTGCCTATCAGCCTCATCGAGAGGGTTTTCATCATCCAGCGGAGGCGGCTGTTCTTGGGGAGTGGCAACCACATTCAAGCCAGATTGGATTTGAGATGTGGTGGCCCCGTCCTTGCTCTTGCTGCGCGTGCCCACCACGTAGACAGTGTGGATAACACATTCAGCCATCCCCTCATCTTTGGCGGGGTAACCCTGTTCTTCGAACCTCATGAGGTTTATCCTGGCAGTAGCCCTAGCCCTTTTGTTGGCTCTATATCTGAGCCTTTTCTCCCTCAGCTTCTCGATTTTGAAGGCTTGGCGGGCATCTGCTACCCGGGAAGCCATTGTGAGTTGATCAGAGGGAAGCTTAGAGAAGACACCCGATCGAGCAGTGGTCAAGGGCACCGCTGGAGCTTGCTCGGGACGCGTTGTAGCTTTCTTGGTGTTGATGGCCTTGTCCCCAGCTGGGGCCAAGGAAATTCGTTCAGACACCGACTTGCGTTTGGGTTGGGGCACCCTTGAGATCACCACATTTGGTCTCCTGCCTTTCGAGACCGGTTTGTCTGCCACCGGGGCTTGAGGAGCTAGGATGGTGCCAATCGGCATGAACACAATAGAGCCGAATGGTAGCAGCGGCTCCTCCCATTGTAGCCCGAGACTGGCCGGAATGACCGTCCTAGAGTCTATCCTCATCGTGTAGGAGACGGGAGATGAGTTCATCATCGAAGACATCGTCGGAAGGTGATTGCTTGAAAATCTGCATGAAAAAGCATTATTTTTAGTATAAATACAGGTATGTATATTTATTGAGTTCGCATGAACGCTTAACCCGAAATATGGGAGGAGAGATTGGTCCCACCGGGCATGCCAGAACCTGTAGGGTGTTTTTCGTCACCCCATTGAGATGGGAATACGCGCGCGCTTGTCAGGCGTACTACAGATTCCCCCGGCCTAGGGTAGGCCGGGGTTTAATGATTGTGGGGATCCGAATCTCCGGCAGCCGCGGACTAAGCTGCCGTTAATTACCCGTCGCCTTTGGGGCGAGGGAACCTCCGATTAACGGGTTAAACTGGTCATGCGAACTCAATGTGCAGTATACGTGTGTTCAGTTCTGAAAAAGGGGGGGTTTGGATATATCGGGAGCCACGCAGAGTTTTTACGGGGGTCCCGCTACCCGGATAGCGGGCTGGGGGTCAAGGGGGCTAGCAGCCCCCTTGCGGGGTGCGGGGCAGCGCCCCGTTAGAAATTTTTTTCTAACAGGGACAGTGTCGTGGAGTACGTGTATGTATAAATTTGTATACATATGTATAGGTGTATATATGTACACAAAAGAGGGGGAAAAGACATCCAAGGGATGCGCAGGTGCGCAAGCGCGCACGCGCCACGTGTCGGCACGCGGGCGACTTGCGCACTTGCGCAGTTGCGCAAGCGCGCGCGCCACGTGTCGGCACGCGGGCGCCTTGCGCAACTGCGCAGGTGCGCAAGCGCACGCGCCACGTGTCGGCACGCGGGCGACTTGCGCACTTGCGCAGTTGCGCAAGCGCGCGCGCCACGTGTCGGCACGCGGGCGACTTGCGCACCTGCGCAGTTGCGCAAGCGCGCGCGCCACGTGTCGGCACGCGGGCGACTTGCGCACACAACAGGCTTTTAGCCTAAAAAGATTTCTCTGAAGAGAAATCAAAGAGGAGTTAGACTCCTGAGTGTTTTTGGTTTTTTTTTTTTGTTGGGTTAATGGAAGGGTTCTTCTTCTTCCTCCTGTTGCTTGCTGGATCTTGAAGATCAAGAGATGTAAAATCTCAAAATCTCTCCTTTTTAAGATCTGATGGCAGATCCAAGTTCCCCTTTGTGGGTTTTGTGGTGGAAAACTATTTAGTTTTGAAAAAGGAAGAGTAAAACTCTTGATTTAATTCAAGAGAAAGAAGAAGGTTTTGGAACCTTGAAGAAGGAAGAAAGAGCTCAGCTCTAATTTTTGTGGAGAGAATGAAAAGTATTACTTTATTCATCATCATTTTGCCTTTTATAGGCTTACATATTTGCATATAGCCCCTTGGGCTTTACAAAATGGCATTTTGCCATCCCATGGCTCATGTGCCATTTCATTTTTTGCACATAAGCCATGGGCTTACAAAATATTGGTTTTATGCCCATTTTGCATATATTCATGTATAAAAAATTTCATAAAAATTATTTATTACATGATTTCATTTTCGGCATGGGGAGGGTCGGCTGCTTCATGTTTCGGATTCGACCTGGGCATGGGCCCACTTGACCTGGGCTTGGGGTTGACCTTGACTTTGACTCGGTCAACCGGGGTGTAAATTTTTACCCCAACATCTTCGTTTCCCCTCCCGAGGGCGAGGACTGGCCTGTGCCCACCAAGTGGTCGAGGGAGAAGTGTCTGCCGGAGAACCTATCCGATGACCCCGCCGCGGTGAGAGTGGAGTCGTGGGAGCCCTCCCTCGACATGACGTGCTACTGTCCGAGAGGGTTTTGAGCTGGGCCGGGCTTAGCCCCGTTGAGTTCGTCGGTAAGTTAGGCTTGCTTTTTGGGTTTACGTTTTACTCGTGTTGCTGATCTGTTGGGTGTTTGTTTCATGCAGGGTCCATGGACTTCGCCTCCCTCCGAGATTCTATGCGCCAGCCGAGGCAGCCTACTAGGGCCGGGGGCGCCAGCTCTTCTCGGGCGCAGCTCGCCCCGGCTCCTACCGCCCCGGTGGCGGTGCCCCGAGGACGCTCGGTGGTGGATCCCGCCCCGGGCCCCAGCAGAGCATTGGGTCGGAAACGGGCCCTGATTCTGGAGAACACGGCCTCGAAAGAGGAGACCGGCTCTCCCTCGGAGCCGCTCAAGAGGAGTTCCCGGAGATCCTCCCGGGGCCGGTCCTCGCCGACCGTAGTAGAGGAAGGGGGCTCCGGTTCGCGGTGCCGTCGGGGCTGTCGGTCGCAGACAGCCTCCTGCACGAAATAGAGACCTCGGCCAGGGGTCGAGTTCCTGGAGGGACCCTCAGGGCTCAGCTGGCGTCGATCGCCCAGGAGTCCGTGCAGGTAAGCCATTAGTTCATTATGAGATTTGGTGCCCCTTTCATCTTTCTGATCCTTTGTGTCTCCCAGGTTCTCCAGCATGTGGCCCTCGCCCTTCACATGGAAACCGAGATGGTAGCCTCGGCGTTGGAGGCCGCGGGTCAGCTCGCCTCGCTGCAAGAGAGCTCCAGGCGAGAGCAGGAGACGATGTCGACGAGGATCGCCGCCTTGGAGGGCGAGGTGGATGCCGGAAAAAGGGAGGTCACCCGGCATCGCGAGGCCGCCGTGATCGCCGAGGGCAAACTCGAGGACTCTCAGGTGCTCACCGGCAACCTGAAGAAGAAGGTGAAGACCCTCCGAAAAGAGTTGGGCGCGGCGGCCGAGGCGGCTAAGTTGGCTGAATCGAGGGCGGTGGCGAGCTATAAGGGGTCGAAGGATTTTTATGACGACCTGGCCATTGCCACGACCCGCATTTGGCATGACGCCTTCGATGCCGTTAAGTCTCGGATGCCGGGGTTCGACGACGCGGATCTCCTGGCCGAGTTCCCCCTCGTAGGCGCCGACATGCAAGGGGAAGAAGTTCCCGGCGAGGAGGTGGATGAGGACCCAGCGTGCCAAGTGGTGGAGGTCGAGGACCTCGAGGTCGTGCTTGGCCCCGAGGTGTAGAGCCCCCGTTCCCCTACCTTTATTTTGTTTTTCTTTCGAATTTTGTAAGGCTAGGGAGCCCAAAAAATACCCTTTGTAAAAAAACTTTTGCCTTTGGTAGTAATAAAGTTTTTCTTCGGCTCCATAGAATTGCGCTTTGCCGTCTGTTTGTGGAGAATGCTCGTGGGATATTTTTTGCCTGTACCGTTGTGCTTTAATGTCAGGTTGGCCATTTGTCTAGCGATCGTTCGTCGAGTTGTCTGCGATCACTTGTCGACGAGCGCTTCCGAGGAGGTATTGTAATACCCAGTCCTTTCGTATACCAATATCCGTATATTTTGTTACCCTTAAAATTTATTTATTTTATAATTATTACTTTTAGTAATATAACTTTCCCTAACCCTAATTTATCTAAAACCCTTTCATTTTCTCCCTGTTATTTTTCTAAAAACCCTAACCACACTTCCATCTTCCCCTTCATTACTTTTCCCAAAACTAAACCAAAACCAGATTACCTATTTCTTTTATATTTTCCATTTCCTCATAACCCAACCCAATTCTTAACATACTCAAATTAATTCCCCAATTTCATTAATTCTCTATCTTCCATTTAATACCCAACCTGAGCCGGCCCACTCTCTCTGTTATTTTTCTATATTTTCCCTTTTCCTTTTCCTCATAATTTCATAGGAAATTGGTTGCTAAATTTGTCGTATTTAAATATTTCTGAACCTTTAAAATCAAAGCCCAAACAATTAATTAAAACCCAAAACAAAATAAATTAAATTCCCTTTTATAATCCCCAGCCCAAACCTCTGTCCCCAGCCCACTTTCTTTTCCCTTCCTTAATAAATTCCTTATGTTCCCCGGCTCAACATCCCCTCAGCCCAAAGGAAATTTAAAATAAATTAAAACATTAAATCCTCACTTCCCCAGTCCGTTGCTACCAAGGCCCAGACTTAAAACAATTAATTATTAACCCCCTGCCCAGCCCAAGTTCCATAACCCTTTACCCAACACACCAAACCCGACCCGACCCGCTTTTAACCCCTCTTCCCCACAACGTAAAACTTCTCCCGCCCATTTTCCTTCGTCGCGAACCCACGTCCCCGAGCCTCCCCCTCGCGCCCACGTCGCCCGCGCCGTTGCGCCACGTCCCCGCGACCTCGACATCGACTCCCTTGAGTTCCTCAACCTCAAACTCTTCTCTCCCTCTCATTCTCCAACTCACTCTCTCCTCTCTCTCTCGGAAACTCCCAAGCCTACTGTTGAGCCCCCACTGCACCTCGTCGACCCCTTCATCCTCAACCTCGTCATCATTATCAACAACTCGAGCCCCACTGCCCCCTCTCTCTCTTCAAAACCATAACCTTTCCCCTCACTGCGAGCTTCGAACCCCTGCTGCTGCCCGTCGCCGAAGCGACGCCGTCGACCATCGTCGACCCCAGCACACTCACAGAGATCCACAAGAGCACCACCTCCGCTTCCAGTGACTATGAGTCGTTCCCCGGACAACTCCGACGACGAAACCGAAACGCGAGCCGAGGCCGTGAATCCAAACCGTGTCGTTCGTCGCGCGTTCGTGCCGTTGCCGCTTCCGTGTGTCGCCAAAGCGTCTCCAGGCAAGTACCCTACTTGCTACATACTAGATTATTTCCGTTACAAACTAAAATTGTATTAATTCCATGTTTACAATTCACGAAAACTTATATGACATAACTGTTCGATGCAAAATCCGAATGAAAACCTTCATTTAATTTGACGGAACTTGATTGCATATTCTGGCCCATGTGGCAATGAGCGCTGTGTAGAAATTTTACTGGAAAATACAATTGTTAATGGCTTAAACGAACACCCCCAATTACACCCGTAAAAACTGGGAACTTCCCGCACCTGAAATTTGTTAAAATCACAATTAAGTGTGTACATATTGAAATGAGGCGTTCGAGGGTCCAAATCGAAGCCGACTCGACGACCTGTAGCCTTATGCAAGTTCTTAATTGTCTCTGTACTGATATTATTACAAGAATTTGTTCGGAGAGCGGCTCTGGACTGCAGTCCAGAGCAGCTCTGGTTGTTGTTTCCTGTCTCATAATGCCATCCTTTTCGATGCCTGATCTTGTTTGTTGTGGAACCCTGCATTTTATTGAAGATTAATCTGTTATCTAAATAACACAAGTGATTTCACCCCGTTATATTGTCGTTTATTATTTAAACTGCAATTTAAAAGATCAGGACATCTAGCAGTCCCAAACAGAAACTAAACCGATACCCTAGTTTTGAACAGTGCATAACTTCTGACATACAGACGCGATTGAGAATCTGTCTAGTGCATTAGAAACCCTATCAAAAAGCCTAAATTTCATTCAACTGTAGCATCGCTAAATTCTGATCCCAACTGGGTTTAACATGCGTTACGAAACGGACGTCCGATTCTGAAACCGGATTTCCAGCAGTGAACGCTTAAAATGAAATGACCATATCTAGTGATCCTGAAACCCGATTGACGTGAAACCAAATTTGCTGGTTAGATAATCAAACGTACTACCTATCCCCTGTTCATTGTTTCACTTAATTTTGCATGTGTGATTTATGAAGATTTATGAAAGTGGTAGGACATCGTTTGATGACATCTTAATCACGCCTTAAATACTGTTTTCTCATCACATTATATATATGTCATTGCATTGGTAACCTAGTGATCATGTGCATTACCCAGTGTTAGGTATTAGTGGTGATTGTGGCAAGTACGTTAGTGTTGAGCATGAATGGATAAGTGAAAGTGACACGTACTTGTAAACAATCAGTGGACCCTATTGATTTATTGCATTATCGACGTCTGTGGGACGCGTATAAGTGTGACCATAACTGGTATGGGACAATTATGGAAGCACTTGTATGGGTGTCACAGGTAAGGCACCAAACACTGTCCATTGATTTTGGATATCAGTCGAGACATGCTTGATGGAAATCCTGTCTTCAGTTCTCAAGTAGACTCGTCATGGACCGGCTGGTATTTGAGTTTATGGTTGGCGTTTGATGTAGACCACGGGGTGTGGGGTAGTTTGAGTGTGAGTTCAACAGATTCTCGGGAGTCCCATGCCGGCACATATGGAGATATATGGAGATATACATGGATATCACTGATAATTAGCGAGCGACTCGGGCCCGTGTTCCCTTGCCCTTGGGTCCTACCCTTGGGTGGGGGATACTCATGAGTGGTTGACTCTCACACTTGGACTGACGATAGGCTTAGTGACCTGTACAGTAAGATTTAGAGACTGATAGGGATAGCGACATTGACATGCATTGCTTACTGAATCGACACACCTGACATACAATTTTACCGCTTTACTGTTCACCTGCTCTTTTAGACACCCGCATTGGTTACTTCATGTTCACATCTTTACTATCTTGATTTACTGTTATATATTCATTATTACTGTACGAGTTACCACTTGCATCTATATATATATTGCTATCGCGTCGCTCTGACGACCTGAGTATGCATGCTCAGAGTGAAAAGTGGATCTAGCTTGGACCAGGACCAGACGTTCATCACGAACATCTTGATCAGCTATCTAGAGCTATACTCTTTGATCTCCATCATGTTAGTTCCTTGTATCTATTTTGTTTCAGTTACTGCATTTCTCATTACCTGTGCGTTGTTTACTGATTACCACGTAAAGCTAGAAGCCGAAGTGTGACTACGGAGAGATATTACCTCGACCGTAGGAGCATGGCTGGCCTTGTCAACCCCTCGTATTCCGTATTTTGGGAAGCGGGGCGTGACATGGTTTTGTTGGTATCAGAGCCAGGTTTTTCTATGATTGGAATTGCAGTTTCCGAGTAGAGCTTGACAATTTAAGTCGCTCTTTCGGTCCAGATTGTGAACTGTTATCTTTAACTTGAATCTTTATTATTCGTCCTGCCATATTTTGACTCCATCCGTTAGAGTTTTGGGTGACTTAGTAGAGTTACGTGGTTGTAATTATGAACTGCAGTATAGCTACAATATTGTACTCTATTGGGTAACTTGGAGTTCTACATTTGTTTTCCGCTCGATTGAGTTTCACCTCACCTGATATTCTTGTTTCATTGTCAATTTTATATCTTGTTCTGATTTTTCCCCTGTATCTTATGCCGTCCTAAAATTGTTGTTTCAGGATCATGTCTCCCAACGACTCTTCCTCTATCTCCACTCCCCAGAATCAGACCGTAGAGATTCTGAATGCACTGCAAAGTCTGAAGGAAGCCCAGGATCAAACAAACGACCTGTTAGCTTAGGGACTAAGAAGGTAGATGACTCAGGCACCAGCGGAAGTCCCCAATCGTAAAGGGATCCCTGTTAGACGAGGAAAAGAGGTGAAGATCAAGCGCTCACTCGTTCCCCCGCGACAGAAGCAGCAGAAGACCCAATGTTGTGGGTACTGCAAGAAGCCAGGACACCTTCAGAGGGATTGTCGCCGCGCCAAAGGGAGGTGCCTGATTTGCGGATCCAGCGAACACTTTATCAATGATTGCCCTAAGAGAAAGGAGCTACAAGGAGGCGGTTCGTCCACACTCTCCACTTCTGCTAAGTGATGGTTATTTCGTAGTTCGAGCGTCGAAGAACAGTACGGACCCAGCGTAGGATTCAACTCGCGTGACGAGATTGCTGTAATCTAGAAATCCAAGAAGAGTTATCGCGTTTTCTGCTTTCAAAAAAAATAATAATAATATTGTCACTCCTTTGTAAATATCTCTTTTCGTTTGAAAACTTGTATCCGTCGAACTTTTAGCTGGAAGCAATAAAACTCTGAGTTGTGATGTATGTATCGTTCTCTTGCTTCTCACTTTATTTTATACTATTCATTGCATCAGCATCTTTACATTTTAATTTTCCGTCCTTGCCTCCAGCATATCCTCCCTGTGCTACCGTATCCTTGGATATCTTTTTAATGTGTCCCACTGCCTAATCATAACTCCCTCTTTTCAGGTCATGGCCCACTTTGGAGAAGCGCCGCCTCTAGATGAGGACACACGATCGTGCGTTTCCTCGGACTACATGCTGGTAAGATCAGATGACGAGATTAACGGCCCACAGGTTATTTTCGGAAACAGCGATTCGGAGGGTGAGGGATTCGCAGCCCCAGAAGTCGACATAGTCAGCGACTCTGACGACGAAGAAGAGGACCTCGAAGAAGACCCAATAGGGGAAGATTCCGAGGAGGACCCGATAGAAGAAAATCCTGGAGAGGAAAACCTTGGGGAGAATCCAGTGGAAGAAAATCCTATGGAAGAGGACCCAGCAGAAGAAGATCGCGTAGAATCAGACCTCGATGAAGAAGCTCCAGCCGA
This sequence comes from Agapanthus africanus, assembly GCA_030015575.1. Taxonomy (NCBI): domain Eukaryota; kingdom Viridiplantae; phylum Streptophyta; class Magnoliopsida; order Asparagales; family Amaryllidaceae; genus Agapanthus; species Agapanthus africanus. Next base: position 523,375,853 of record CM057345.1, read on the forward strand.
GGAAGAAGGGCCAGAAGAAGAAGACCCCATGACAAAAGAACTTCCAGTGGCGATCCCTGCGAGGCGATATGGGAATGGACGCCCCTATCTGAGCGCGCGAGCCTACCGTAACCTGCTGAACCTCCACAACCGCGACTGACGTGATTGAGCTTTCGTCTCCTCTGGCCAAATAAAATCTATGTATAGTTTAGGGCTATCTTTTATTCGTCGTGGATGCCCTGTTCGGACTTTTCTGAAATGAAATAAATTGCTGAGTCCGCTAATCTTTTGATTTTTTGGTTCACATGATGCTTGACTGTTTCCCCTACACATTTATTTTCCTCCTGAGATCCCTGACTGTCCGCCCCTGCACCTTGTGCTGTTTTGACCCTCGCTTAGATTAAAAAGTACCGCACCCCGATCTTTTGAATGGGCCACCCTTCATCTTTCGTATGTGCCTCGTTTGAGATCCTTCTGGAAGAGAAATTGATAGTGAAATTTCTGAGGTAGCTAACCCTTCAGATTTTTGATTCACATGATGTATCGACCGTTTTCCTTCCCATACATCCCTTTCCTCCTGTGGTTCTTTGATGCTCACCCTTACACCCTGGGCTGACCCGACCCCGGCCTCTTCGACCTTCAGTTTAAAGTGTCACACTCCGACCTTTTGAATGAGCCATACTCCATCGTAATCCCTACCCTGACTAGCCCTATACATCTTTGTGCTATCTCCTAGTGCCCTAACTATATTTAGGGACATCGTTATTCGAAAATTTAGTTTTCATTATTTTGTGTTTATCGAAAAGTGCTTGTTATTGACTACGTCCGTTTTATGCATTTTAAGTACACTACTATTCTTCCCATATTTCGGTAGCGCAACCATATATTGCACATGTTATTTTGTGCTATGTTTCTTATTCTCACCATGTGGTTTTCTAAGTTATGTTAAAATTGTTTGATTGATACGTTATTCTAAAATGTTTTAACCTATCGACAAATCCTGCACTATTTTATTATTGTCACTTTATTTTCCCGGGTATTGTGCTTATCGTTGCTCTTATAAATGGCTGTGTCTGATACTATTATTTTAGCTGCGCTATTTTGATATATGTATGTATGCATATATATATATAGGATCTCGATTTTATCTAGCATGCCTCGAGTGTTATTGGTCGTCATTGCTATTTTATCCCCTTGTACCTACTTAGACCTGCCCTTCAGTTATGTTAGTTTTTTTTATATACATATATAGACCATCAAAATTTTTCTATCTGACTTTTTTTTTGTAAACCACTATGTATTAGTGTTCGATGTAGTAGCTTTTCGCTTATGATTTTATAGCTTATCGTTTATTTTAAATTTCGAGGACGAAATTTTTGTAAGGGTGGTATGATATAATACCCAGTCCTTTCGTATACCAATATCCGTATATTTTGTTACCCTTAAAATTTATTTATTTTATAATTATTACTTTTAGTATTATAACTTTCCCTAACCCTAATTTATCTAAAACCCTTTCATTTTCTCCCTGTTATTTTTCCAAAAACCCTAACCACACTTCCATCTTCCCCTTCATTACTTTTCCCTAAACTAAACCAAAACCCGATTACCTATTTCTTTTATATTTTCCATTTCCTCATAACCCAACCCAATTCTTAACATACTCAAATTAATTCCCCAATTTCATTAATTCTCTATCTTCCATTTAATACCCAACCTGAGCCGGCCCACTCTCTCTGTTATTTTTCTATATTTTCCCTTTTCCTTTTCCTCATAATTTCGTAGGAAATTGGTTGCTAAATTTGTCGTATTTAAATATTTCTGAACCTTTAAAATCAAAGCCCAAACAATTAATTAAAACCCAAAACAAAATAAATTAAATTCCCTTTTAAAATCCCCAGCCCAAACCTCTGCCCCCGGCCCACTTCCTTTTCCCTTCCTTAATAAATTCCTTATGTTCCCCGGCCCAACATCCCTTCAGCCCAAAGGAAATTTAAAATAAATTAAAACATTAAATCCTCACTTCCCCAGCCCGTTGCTACCAAGGCCCAGACTTAAAACAAAAAATTATTAACCCCCGGCCCAGCCCAAGTTCCATAACCCTTTACCCAACATACCAAACCCGACCCGACCCACTTTTAACCCCTCTTCTCCACAACGTAAAACTTCTCCCACCCATTTTCCTTCGTCGCGAACCCACGTCCCCGAGCCTCCCCCTCGAGCCCACGTTGCCTGCGCCGTTGCCCCACGTCCCCGCGACCTCGACCACGACTCTCTCGAGTTCCTTAACCTCAACCTCTTCTCTCCCTCTCATTCTCCAACTCACTCTCTCCTCTCTCTCTCAAAAACTCCCAAGCCCACTGCCGAGCCCTCACTGTACCTCGTCGACCCCTTCATCCTCAACCCCATCATCATTATCAACAACTCGAGCCCCGCTGCCCCCTCTCTCTCTTCAAAACCATAACTTTTCCCCTCACTGCAAGCTTCGAACCCCCGCTGCTGCCCGTCGCTGGAGCGACGCCGCCAACCATCGTCGACCCCAGCGCACTCACAGAGATCCACAAGAGCACCACCTCCGCTTCCAGTGACCACGAGTCGTTCCCCGGACAACTCCGACGACGAAACCGAAACGCGAGCCGAGCCCGCGAATCCAAAACGTTCCGTTCATCGCGCGTTCGTGCCGTTGCCGCAGCCGTGCGTCGCCAAAGTGTCTCCAGGCAAGTACCCTACTTGCTACATGCTAGATTATTTCCGTTACAAACTAAAATCATATTAATTCCATGTTTACAATTCACGAAAACTTATATGACATAACTGTTCGATGAAAAATCCGAATGAAATCCTACATTTAATTTGACGAAACTTGATTGCATATTCTGGCCCGTGTGGCAATGAGCCCTGTGTAGAAATTTTACAGGAAAATACAATTGTTAATGGCTTAAACGAACACCCCCAATTACACCCGTAAAAACTGGGAACTTCCCGCACCTGAAATTTGTTAAAATCACAATTAAGTGTGTACATATTGAAATGAGGTGTTCGAGGGTCCAAATTGAAGCCGACTCGACAACCTGTAACCCTATGCAAGTTCTTAATTGTCTATGTACTGATATTATGACGAGAATTGGTTCGGAGAGCTGCTCTGGACTGCAGTCCAGAGCAGCTCAGGTTGTTGTTTCTTGTCTCGTAATGCCTACCTTTTCGCTGCCTGAGCTTGTTTGTTGTGGAACCCTGTATTTTATTGAAGATTAATCTGTTAGCTAAATAACGCAAGTGATTTCACCCCGTTATATCGTCGTTTATTATTTAAACTGCAATTTATAAGATCAGGACGTCTAGCAGTCCCAAACAGAAACTGAACTGATACCATAGCGTTAAACAGTGCATAACTTCTGACGTAGAGAAGAGATTGAGAATCCATCTAGTGCATTAGAAACCTTATCGAAAATTCTAAATTTCATTCAACTGTAGTGTTGCTAAATTCTGATCCCAACTGGGGTTAAAATGCGTTACGAAACGGACTTCCGATTCTGAAACTGGATTTCCAGCAGTGAACGCTTAAAATGAAATGACCATATCTAGTGATCCTGAAACCCGATTGACCTGAAACCAAATTTTCTGGTTAGATAATCAAACGTACTACTTATCCCCTGTTCATTGTTTCACTTAATTTTACATGTGTGATTTATGAAGATTTATGCAAGTGGTAGGACATCGTTTGATGACATCTTATTCACGCCTTAAATACTGTTTTCTCATCACATTATATATATGTCATTGCATTGGTAACCTAATGATCATGTGCATTACCCAGTGTTAGGTATTAGTGGTGATTGTGGCAAGTACGTTAGTGTTGAGCATGAATGGATAAGTGAAAGTGACACGTACTTGTACACAATCAGTGGACCATATTGATTTATTGCATTGTCGACGTCTGTGGGACGCGTATAAGTGTGATCATAATTGGTATGGGACAATTATGGAAGCACTTGTATGGGTGTCACAGGTAAGGCACCAAACACTGTCCATTGATCTTGGATATCAGTCGAGACATGCTTGATGGAGACCCTATCTTCAGTTCTCGCGTAGACTCGTCATGGACCGGCTGGTATTTGAGTTTATGGTTGGCGTTTGATGTAGACCACGGGGTGTGGGGTAGTTTGAGTGTGAGTTCAACAGATTCTCGGGAGTCCCATGCCGGCACATATGGAGATATATGGAGATATACATGGATATCACTGATAATTAGCGAGCGACTCGGGCCCGTGTTCCCTTGCCCTTGGGTCCTACCCTTGGGTGGGGGATACTCACGAGTGGTTGACTCTCACACTTGGACTGACGATAGGCTTAGTGACCTGTACAGTAAGATTTAGAGACTGATAGGGATAGTGACATTGACATGCATTGCTTACTGAATCGACACACCTGACATACTATTTTACTGCTTTACAGTTCACCTACTCTTTCAAACACCCGCATTGGCTACTTCATGTTCACATCTTTACTATCTTGATTTACTGTTATATATTCATTATTACTGTACGAGTTACCACTTGCATCTTGTTCCCGCCAAAAATTTCTGCGCAAAAGAGCCCAAGGTATCAAATGGCAGCGATACACTTAAGGAAATACGAACCAGTATCTTCCGGCCTATATTTTGATAAACTCCCAAAGGAGGAACAGCTAAACTCTGATGATATTGGAAGCATCTCGAAAAACCCTTCGATTTGATACATTATGGGCTTCATAATTCATCCGGGATCAAAAGTTATGAGCAAATATGCTGTGCACTGTTCCCTGATTAAAAATCAGGAATTACCTCAATGAGATATCACGTGCTCACACGTGACCAATGGTCACGTGTTGACACGTGATAGTTAAAACAGAAATAAAAATAACGGCTAAAGAAGAACCCAATTGGGGGTCACGTGCTCGCACGTGACCACTGGTCACGTGTTGACACGCGACAATTAAAACAGAAATAAAATAACAAATGTCTGAAGAAAATACCTCAATAAGGTATCACATGCTCACACATGACCAATGGTCACGTGTTGACACGTGATATTTAAAACTGAAGCATAAATAAACGCTGAGAAAAGAACCAATTGGGGGTCACATGCTCACACGTGACCAAGGGTCACGTGCCAGCACGTGACAGGCTTTGAAAGCCTTACAGTTTAATAGAATTAAAATTCTAAATTTCTCCAAATTTTTCCAAATAGAATTAAAATTCTAAATTTCTCTAAATCTTTCCAAATGGAAAAGAATTATGGGGACCGTTGGATTAAAGATCCAAGGGTGATTAAATATCACCAATTTATGAAAAGATCTTAGACAAGGAAAAATTTCCCTAAATTCTCACCAGAAATAACAAACATAATATCTTTGGATTTAAAATCCAACGGTGAATAAAATTCACTGAATGATCTAAAGGATCATATCAATTATGAAAACAAGCAAAATCTTTCAATGAAAGATTTGCTAAACAAATTGATTCTTTTTCTTCTCCTATAAATAGGAGCCAAGAAGAGAAAAGAAGAGAGCGACTTTTTTTGAGGAGAATTTGGAGAGAGAAAAACTTTAGAGAGAATTCTGATCTTGAAATTGCAGAGAGAAAGGAAAGGAGAATTTAATTCTCGACAAAGAAAACCCTAGGTGAGAAAAGGGAAAAAGATCAACTTCAAACAGAGAATTTAATTCTCAAAATCTAAGAGTTTAACTCTTCTGTAAATAAAGAACCTAGTTCTTCTTCTGGTTGAAGATCTGTACAGAGCACATCTCCCCATAGGATGAGAATTTAATTCTCATCGGGTTGAGATCCTGTCATGTAGATCCAAAACTTAGAGGGGGAATTGAGTTTAGAGAATTTAATTCTCCCAAAACAGAACTAGGGTTAACCCTAATTGAGAATTTAATTCTCTCAAATTCACAGAAATTTAATTCCTCTTAAAAAGAGATTAGGGTTTAACCCTACATGAGAATTTAATTCTCCTAGAATTATAGGAATTTAATTCCTCCAAAATCATAATTAGGTTTCAACCCTACAGAGAATTTAATTCTTAAAAATAACAGAGAACTCAAGAGATCTCCATCACGTGTCCCCACGTGACCCCTGAAAAGATCCCAAAAAATAAGAAGGAAAATGTTCTGAGGCAACGCCTCACGTGTTCCCACGTGACTTACAAAACGCAGAAAGGAAAAGCAAAGGAAATGAAGGCTTTGGGTGCTCTCGCGTGATACCACGTGACCTCTTAGCAAACACTTTAATAGTCAGCGCATAAATCACCGTCGCGTGTCAGCACGTGATGCTCAAAAATTAAAAAAAATATAAAAAAGTGTTTAACACTTAATTGCAGAACGAAGAAAAGGGATCTGATCCCACCTTTGGGCGCTCTCACGTGTCCACACGTGACCCCTCTTTCTTTAGTGTTTAACACTAATTTGGAGATTATATTTCCAGTGTTTAACACTGATTGTTTCTAGTGTTTAACACTAAATTGAAGATTATATTTCCAGTGTTTAACACTGATTGTCTTTTGGTGTTTAACACTAATTTGAGAGTTCTACCTCCAGTGTTTAACGCTGTTGTTCTCTAGTGTTTAACACTACTTTTAGCCAAATTGGCTAATTTTCCAGAGGCAAAAGTCCCTCCTCCAAATGAATCTCAAAATTGAAGAAATGAAGGACAAAATGTTGTCAGAGCCCCCCAAACCTCTGTTTAGCACTGCTGAATGATGAGGGGCTGAACCCAGACAAATGTCTAATGGTCCAAAGGGCCAATATTTCAAACATAATTGGACGTAGCCCAAACTGGCTATAAGTCCTCAAATCATCTTGAACTGAGCACATCTGCTCTTTCAACCAACTCATGGGTTCAAGGGTACATCTCTGAACTCCTCTGATATTTGTCGTTGTAATCCTTCAACGTCTTCAGAGAGGTGATGGGTCCCGACAACCATACATTATATGGACCACTATGTCCTTAAACTGGTATTGGACCACCATGTCCTTAAACTGGTAATGGACCACCATGTCCCTAAACTGGAACAATAGAGCCCAAATGCTCTTTTGTCGGATCTAAACGATCCCGTTAAGTTGATCTTAGTCTCAAATCAGACTAGCGTATTCTGAACAAACGTTTAAGTTGATCTTAGCCTCAAATTTGGCTAACGCATCCTTAAAGCAAAACTTTCAAAACAGACTTTAGTCCCAAATTGGACTATAGATCTCCCAACCAACTTTGGTTCAAGGGTACATCTCTGAACTCCTCTGACATCTGTCGTTGTAATCCTTCAACGTCGTCAGAGAGGTGATGGGTCTCGACGGCCATACATTCACGGACCACCATGTCCCTAAACTGGAACAATAGAGCCCAAATGCTCTTTTGTCGGATCTAAACGATGCCGTTAAGTTGATTTTAGTCTCAAATTAGACTAACGTATCCTTAACAAACGTTTGAGTTGATCTTAGCCTCAAATATGGCTAACGTATCCTCAAACCAAAACCCTAAACCCAAATCTAAGAAAATACGGATTTGGACTAATCCACGTCCTACGAGCGATGACATAAATTAGTCTCCGTATACAATCCACGGGCAACCACAAACAAAACAAACACCCACGACACGAAGTGAAATTCTGAAGAAGGAAAAAGTTGTTACCGCGATGCAGTAGCGTAATTAACTGCAGAGGCTTGCGCCTGCAGGAAAGTGTAGGGTTACTAGGCACTCTTACAAGGGTTAAGGAAGCATCAAACATGCCCGTTTAAAATTTTAGCCGTGCCGAATAACTCTAAAAAAGATCGTTGCTAAAAAATTAGGGTTTCATATGCAAGTAAACTACGTTTACGACTAAGTGAATATGAAATACAACCTTTGTAGATCGGTCCTTCACTTCTTTAGCTCCTTGTTGAAGTCCCTTCGCTGCGATCGTGGTTCTCCCAGACCCTTGCATGGCTTCACGAGGCGAAAGACGCGTCCTTGCTTGAAGTCTTCGAGGCCGAAAATGATCTACGTCGAGGGGATGCCAACTCAAGCTTCTACTTCACTAACTTGAGAATTAGTGAAGCAAACACCCTAAACTAAAGTACTAGTCTAGTAGAGGATGGAGAAATAGGAAGTGGGTTCTCTTTAGAATTTTATTTCTCACAATCTTTCTCACTTTGGATCAAACCCTAGCAAACTTTTTCTTTTTAACAATGAAGAAGAAGAACAAAAGAAAGAGATGAGGATAATGATCAAGTGAAAAAGCTAACCATGGTGAGTGAGTATCATATACTAACTCTTGTAGAGACATAACCATGGCTAATACTTATGGTTGGGTTAAGAAATATCCATAGTAAAAACAAATTTAGTGGAATTAGTCAATGCATCCACAAGCTTCCACAAGCTTCATCATTGTGCTAATCCTCCACTAATTTTGTAATTACTTAAAATATAAAAACCCAACATAATAGATAGCATGGTGTAAGTCTCATACACCCAAGTCTTGTGTATCATCAACCATGATACAAAAAGAAAACACAATTTTAATATATATCAAAGTTGTGTACATGTGAGAAAAAACCTAAAGTGAACAAGTGTTAGTTAATGTAAACTAGTATATCAAATATACAATTATACAATAAATTATTAAATCAACAATTGACTTAATAATCCGGTCATATCACATATAACCGACTAACATCCAATGTATCGACCTATCGAATCAACACTTGATTCGATAACCCGGCTATATCATATATAACCGACTGATACATAAAGTCGCGAGAATAGAATATGGTATCACATACACGCATAATTCTCGGTCCCGCACATATCACATACGTGCTCCTATTTCGTTTTGCCTGAGCCAGTAAAACCTCTATGTAGGACTCTAAAGACTCGTCAATATGCCGGCAGTAGGTGATGATCACATCAAGCACCCACAAGCCGTCAGCGGTACTAGCTAGACGTAACGGCCACCCGGGTATTGAGCGATCAGAAGATCGGCAAGCAAGCCCGCTCCAACTCCTATAAAAGCCTGCAGGTAACACTTCCCGTACAGTCGGGTCTCCTCGTCTGATATGTCGCATATCAAGTCTAGGGGTGGTAAACGTCAGACCCTAATAACCGATAAGTCGTACCGATGTGAGGCTCATAACGGGTCGAGAAACTACTGGTAACACTTATCAGTAAATCTCTAAATCAGCCCTGGCCAGGGACTTCCCTGTTACGGCCAATCGAGCACAGCGCAACATCAACCCCCAATACCGGGAGAGACGAAACCCCTCCTATCGCTCATTGCCTCCATGTGACTCGGGACTGTACCGAAAAACCATCGTTTTGCATGCCCTCATGGACGTGGTAAGGTGGAAATCAAAGCACAGTGGGAATCACACAAGACTCTATGACGATCTCGGGTCTACAGACTAACCTGCACAAGTGTCACCAGAGAACTGCCATCTGACGTAAGGTATAATACCATCTGGGAGTTCTCGGCGAGTCCATCCAGTGTACCCAGTCTCCACTGAGCACCCGTATACCATCTCTGATGTCAAACACCAATGGATATGGGATCATCCATCGCCCATCTCATGGGTCGAGAAGCGAATACGCTAGTCTACACTGGTATATTGATGCTCCGTCTCGATACACCCACGACTGGGGACCTTGAAGGATGTACTTATGGACTACCATGTCCCCACTAGTATGATCCGCATCATAGTCCAGGTAGTCAAGTACACATCCTAAGGGCTTTACCAACATGTAACTATAAGACAGTATGAAGAGACAAGTATATATGTTAAAGTAAAGTGCAACCAGATAGCATACTATCATATCGAGCAAGAAAGTCCTCTCTATATATGTCCAAGCATCCAATATAATATACATCATCTGTACAATACTGGCCTCTAGGGCATACATACAACTAACAATCTCCCACTTGCACTAGGGCCAGCTACTGTAGTATCGCATACCAAGCATCCCGAAGAGTCTCTCAAACTGTATTTGGGGAATGGCCTTCGTGAGTAGATCCGCAGTGTTGTTCTTCGTGTCAACCCTCCTGACCTCGATCTCCCGGTGATCAACTATCTCCCGAATCAGGTGATACCGCCTCAGAATATGCCTGGATCACTGATGGGACCTGGGTTCCTTGGCCAAAGCCACCGCTCCATTGTTATCGCAATACAAAGGTATTGGATGCTCAATGGATGGAACCACTCCAAGTTCAGTAATGAACTTCTTGATCTAGACAGCCTCTTTGGCAGCATCGATGGAAGCGATGTATTCAGCCTCCATCGTCGAGTCTGCCACGGTTTCCTGCTTGGAACTCTTCCAGCTAACCGCCCCTCCGTAAAGGGTAAAGACAAATCCCGACTGCGACTTAGAGTCGTCCTTATCACTCTGGAAGCTCGAATCGGTAAAGGACTCCACTTGGAGTTCTCCGTTACCATACAGCAAGAGCATCTCTTTAGTCCTTCCCAAGTACTTGAGAATGCTCTTCACAGCTGTCCAGTGACTCTCTCCAGGATCAGCTTGATACCTACTCACTACATTTAGTGAGTATGCTACATCGGGTCTGGTATATAGCATCGCGTACATGATAGAGCCTACAGCCGAAGCATAGGGTATCCCTTACATGCGAGCTCTCTCCAAATCAGTCTTGGGAGACATCTTTTTGGAGAGAGTGAGCCCTGAGATCGTGGGTAAAAACCCACGTTTGGACTCTTCCATACTAAACCTCTTTAGTATGGTGTCAATGTACCTGGATTGGGACAATCCCAATATCCTTTTAGATCTATCTCTATAGATCATAATTCCCAATATGCAGGAGGCATCACCAAGGTATTTCATTGAGAATCTTTGTGATAAGAAGAGCTTGACCGATTGCAGCATTGGAATGTCATTTCCTATCAAGAGTATGTCGTCCACGTACAATACGAGGAAGACAACCTTACTCTCTGCCACCTTCTTGTAGATACAAGGTTCATCTACGTTTTTGACGAAATCAAACTCTTTGATAACGACATCAAAGAAGATGTTCCAACTCCGCGATGCTTTCTTTAATCCATAAATGGATTTAAGCAGCTTGCACACCTTCCCGCTGCTCCCACTATCTACGAAGCCCTCTAGCTGAGTCATGTACACGCACTCTTCTAAATCACCGTTTAGAAAGGCGGTCTTAACATCCATTTGCCAGATTTCGTACTCTTGATATGCAGCGATGGCAAGCATGATCCGGATGGATTTAAGCATAGCCACTGGAGAAAAGGTTTCATCATAGTCCACACCTGGTCTTTGACGAAAACCCTTTGCAACAAGTCTAGCTTTGAAAGTCTCCACTTTCCCATCTACACCAAGTTTTTTCTTGAAGATCCACTTGCTCCCAATGGGTTTTGCCCGTTCAGGAGCATCTTCCAAAGTCCATACTTTGTTGGTGTACATGGATTCCATCTCGGACCGCATTGCATCCAGCCATTTCACTAAGTCCCCACTCGTGATGGCCTGCTCGAAGCTAGTTGGGTCATCATCAACCATGAAGCAATCCTCGCTCTCACCATCCATGAAAAAACCGTAGTATCTCTCAGGTGGGTGAGGAACCCTACTAGATCGGCGGAGAGGCTGAGGTTCGTTGGAAACTACCGAATCCTCTGGTTCCTCCAAATCTTCTGTTGCAGCTTTTGTAGCTGGAACCTCTTCCAGTTCTACCTCATGACCACAAATCTCTTTTGCAAGAAATTCCTTTTCTAAAAAGGTGGCATGCCGAGAAACAAACACCCTTTGTTCCTCAGTGTGGTGAAGATATACCCTTGTGAATTCTTGGGATATCCTACAAATTTGCATAGAACAGACCGTGCCTCGAGTTTGTCCGGATTTTGTCATTTGACATAGGCTGGACAACCCCATATCTTTACATAGTTAAGACATGGTCTCTTCCCTTTCCATATCTCATATGGAGTGGTAGGCACAGATTTGGTGGGGGCCATATTCAATAGAAGTATGGTTGTCTCTAGCGCATACCCCTAGAAGGAAATAGGTAACTCAGCTGTGCTCATCATAGAGCGCACCATATCTAATAGGGTGCGGTTCCTCCGTTCTGATACACCGTTGTGCTGTGGTGTATATGGAGGAGTCAGCTGAGAGAGAATCCCATTCTCTTTTAGGAAGTCCAGGAATTCATTGCTTAAGTATTCACCTCCTCGTTCAGATCATAGGATTTTAATACTTTTTCCGGTTTGGTTCTCGACTTCTTGTTTATATTCTCTAAATTTCTCAAAAGCTTCAGACTTGTGTCTTATTAAGAACACATGTCCGTATCTTGAGAGATCGTCAGTGAATGTAATGAAGTGCGAAGAACCATCCTTGGCATGTATAGACATGGGACCGCATACATCACTATGTATCAGTCCCAAGAGTTCGGTAACTCTTTCTCCGTTTCCCGTAAACGGAGTTTTGGTCATCTTGCCTTTGAGACATGACTGGCAAGTATCATAAGATGAAAATTTGAACGGTTTCAAATATCCATCCTTATGCAACTTAGCTAGTCGTGTCGCATTGATGTGACCCAGTCTACAATGCCACAAGAAGGAGTCGTTCAGTTCTGAACTCTTCCTCTTGTGTGTGTTTGTTATGCTCAGAACTGTTGATTGATTTAGAACATAAATGCCATTGCACAACGTGCCTGATCCAACCAACTTTTAGTTTAGGAAAATGTTCATAACATTATCCTGTAATACAAAATTATATCCCTCTTTACTCAACAAAGAAACCGATATAATATTGCATATCAGGTTCGGCATGAAATAGCATTCGTTCAGAATCAATGTATTACCAGTTGGCAATACAAGGTGATATTCCTCGACGGTTTTAGCTGCAACAATTGCACCATTTCCAACCCTTATGTCTTTATCACCTTCTCCAAGTTCTCTACCTTTCCTAAGCCCATGTAACTGATTACATATATGGGATCTTGACCCGGTATCTAATACCCAGGATGTAGAGCAAATGGAGAAACAGTTCTCTGTAACGAACACACCCGAAGAAAATGCATCAACATGTACTTTCTTCATTCGGGTGGCATGGGAATCCTGGTATTCCCCTATATCATGTTCAGTCTTATAACTCTTATAAGAAAGAATGGAACCAACGTTTCCCAGCACAGTATAACATGCGGGTTCGGTCAATACATCCATATTATTATCTTGATTAAGGCATGATATGGTCGCTACCTGGAGAGAGAGAGAAGAAAACACTTTAGCGTATGCTCTTGCAAGATCAGATTGGTTATTATTTTATCTAATCAGGATGGCTCCCACTGTTTTTATCAAATCTTCCTTCAAATCCTAAAAGGAAAGACTAGCCGAGATTAATTACACCCTACAACTTCGCCAATCTTTCAGCCAGGCCAGTGTCGGTACTTTGAGGGAGGTTCCCCGTGCTTTCGCACGGACCTAATTAAAGTAAACATCGTTTTCCCAGAGGCGTAACCCCGTTGACACCTTTCTAGACACCTACTTGATCGGCTAATTGTCCTATGTAAAACTCTCCCTGGAGTAACAATTACTCGCAGTGGGTATCGGGATCCAACTATCTCATAGAAGGTATGCAATCTCATTGCAAATTTCAACACTTGAAATTCCCGATAATATTTTGCCCCTAACGTGCTATGACCTTGACGAAAGCCAACAAACCATAGTCCGCTAGTCAAGTTCAACCCGTACATTTCTTGACTGAATTAAACCCACCCCCACGACCCTTGACGAAAGCCAACAAAGCCGTACGACTACCCTAATCCAGTCGCATCATATGCAGCAGATAAGCAGCATATAGCTACCGCACACTACACCTTGACGAAAGCCAACAAATGCAGCACGAATACTATATACAACTTATCTGAAATGACGGAGGGCTACGACAGATTTTTCTGAAAACCTATTGCGTAATGAACTTGATATCGTTGTAGAATCATGTGAATTTTGAAATGGAGTGATTTTGAGGCTTTCATTAGTTTTGCTAAAGAGGTCACTCCCGGTGGAGGGATCTCGGCTCTTTCCTCATCGAATAAGGTGCAGGACATATCATATATATCACTATGCAAAGAAAAACTCTAAAAGCAATCAAAAACAAACCGAGTTTTGTAGCATCTGCCAGTTTTGCTAAAGAGGTCACTCCCGGTGAAGGGATCTCGGCTCTTTCCTCATCGAATAAGGTGCAGGGTATATCATATATACCGCTATGCAAAGCAAACCTGTAGCTACCCTTTTTGAAAAATTTGATTCTACAACATCTTTAAGGTTTCTTTTCTTTCATTAATCACATTAATGAAGTCCCATCATTTAATTCACCTAAAACATCACAGATAAATATGACGTACACTTATGCCATCCGCATTCGCCTCGATGTCCCCTCGTGCACCGTTAGGTTAGGTAACTAACGGCAGAGCGGGGCAGGGCTAGCGCGGGTGTAAAACATAAGTAACGCCTATATAATATATCATATATACTATATACAGTATTTATCACATCACATCACATGATCACATCACAGATATCGCAGCAGAAGAAACATATGAAACATTGGATATACTAGGACGTCTGTGTTTTATTTTGAGCCTCTATAAAACACGGATTCCACGGTCGCGATGAATAGCCAAACCCACACCCCTAGACCCCTACGAGAGCGGCAAGCAACCCTACCAATTCTAGAGTTAGGAGACCCGGACTCGACTCCTCGAGTTGGTCTCCCACTGGACTCTAGAACCCGGTTACTTATGCTCTCCTCCTTCGGTCTATCCTAGTGCGGAAAAATAAATAATATACAAATGGTGACATCGACCTCATCCCGGAAGTGCCCCAATAAAAGAATATTACATACATTTAATTTTACATGAATGAAAATAAAAACTCTCATCTCACATAAAACCCCCCGGCTATTCAGAACGCGACGATCCAATATAACATATCCAGCAACACATAACATCACATGTCATCAACGTAAGTAAATATGCGCATCCCAATTATCGTTGACATATAGCAACGAAACCGGCGATATCACATATTACACTTACGGTCGTAGAAAAGAAAGTGTAAGACTACAACATTTGGAATCCACAATCTCTTTAGACATCGTAAATCCGAAATATCACATACTTCGCATTTCATGCCTAACTGTATGAATTCCACATATTGTATCACATTCCAGATAAATAGACAGTATTAAACTTTCCGATCGAATAATCAAATACCCAAGATTTCCTAAATAGCTCAACACTTGAGCGGAGTTCAAAAATTCCAGAATACGTCACAGTAGCAACGGTCTAGCCGTAGAAGGGTCAAGCCAATGCTTCACATGTGGCACGCCGTATTGCCCCAAACCCTAAGGTTCAAAAGGCAGTTCAAGACGGTCACATAATTGATTTAAGGTTTGTTGTCTTCTAGAGGGTCCATCGCCTCACATGCACGTATTTCCGAAAGATTTAAACCCGAGAAAAATTCAACACTTGAATGTTTTTCGTGCCGGGAAAAATTGAGTTAATGACATCCGTTCGAACATTTTAATACTTTCTAAATTATTCGGAATAACAGAACAAAATTAAATTCTCCGATCGAATCGACGATTACAAAATAAACCCCAGAATACTCAACACTTAAGTCAGATTAAAAATACCCAGAAAATATCAATTACAGAATTAGAAATTACAGTATAAAAACGATGGCATATTTCCTCTGTACGGCCGTGGAACCGCGGCCCAAGCAGGGTACGGCCGCGGTTCCACGGTGGCTTGTATGGAATATGCTGTCGTTTTTCACCACAATTCTTAGAAAACCCTGCTGAATTTTTTAGGTATTTTTAATACTGAAAATACACAGTTTTTAAAAAATGTACAGAGAGGGGGTTAACTTTGATGTATTCGAGTTCGTTCGGAGTTTTAACTTCGTTAACACATCGCCTAATGCTAGGCACTCTAACAACGGTTAAGGAAGCATCAAACATGCCCGTTTAAAATTTTAGCCGTGCCGAATAACTCTAAACAAGATCATTGCTAGAAAATTAGGGTTTCATATGCAAGTAAACTACGTTTACGACTAAGTGAATACGAAATACAACCTTTGTAGATCGGTGCTTCACTTCTTTAGCTCCTTGTTGAAGTCCCTTCACTGCGATCATGGTTCTCTTGGACCCTTGCATGGCTTCACGAGGTGAAAGACGCGTCCTTGCTTGAAATCTTCGAGGCCGAAGATGATCTACGTCGAGAGGATGCCAACTCAAGCTTCTACTTCACTAACTTAAGAATTAGTGAAGCAAACACCCTAAACTAAAGTGCTAGTCTAGTAGAGAATGGAGAAATAGGAAGTGGGTTCTCTTTAGAATTTTATTTCTCACAATCTTTCTCACTTTGGATCAAACCCTAGCAAGCTTTTTCTTTTTAACAATGAAGAAGAAGAACAAAAGAAAGAGATGAGGATAATGATCAAGTGAGAAAGCTAACCATGGTGAGTGAGTATCATATACTAACTCTTGTAGAGACATAACCATGGCTAATACTTATGGTTGGGTTAAGAAATATCCATAGTAAGAACAAATTTAGTGGAATTAGTCAATGCATCCACAAGCTCCACAAGCTTCATGCATTGTGCTAATCCTCCACTAATTTTGTAATTACTTAAAATATAAAAACCCAACATAATAGATAGCATGGTGTAAGTCTCATACACCCAAGTCTTGTGTATCATCAACTATGATAAAAAAAAAACACAATTTTAATATATATCACATATATATCAAAGTTGTGCACATGTGAGAAAAAACCTAAAGTGAACTAGTGTTAGTTAATATAAACTAGTATATCAAATATACAATTATACAATAAATTATTAAATCAACACTTGACTTAATAATCCGGTCATATCACATATAACCGACTAACATCCAATGTATCGACTTATCGAATCAACACTTGATTCGATAACCCGGCTATATCATATATAACCAACTGATACATAAAGTCGCGAGAATAGAATACGGTATCACATACACGCATTATTCTCGGTCCCGCACATATCACATACGTGCTCCTATTTCGTTTTGCCTGAGCCAGTAAAACCTCTATGTAGGACTCTAAAGACTCGTCAATATGCCGGCAGTAGGTGATGATCACATCAAGCACCCACAAGCCCTCAGCGGTACTAGCTGGACGTAACGGCCACCCGGGTATTGAGCGATCAGAAGATCAGCAAGCAAGCCCGCTCCAACTCCTGTAAAAGCCTGCAGGTAACACTTCCCGTACAGTCCGGTCTCCTCGTCTGATATGTCGCATATTAAGTCTGTTGGGTCCACGTTACCCACCCCGGTCCTTACGGGGAGGCGGAATAGGTAAAACAAAAAATTTTCCTAACTAGGTAAAATGGACCGTACATTAAGGATCGATGCTAAACAAGAACTAACAAAAATTCTACAAGTTCTAACTACTATGTAGAATGGTTATACCTTGGTCTTGAACTCCTTCTCTTCTTGTTGTGGTTCTTCCTCTTGCTTGCTCCTTATAGTTGCTTGAACGGATCCTCCTTGTCGTCTCCTCTTTGCCATAGATGGATCCACCCGAGGATCTCGAAATTGAGCTCCAATCTCAACCTAGAGATGACTAAGGTGTTTGGTTTGCTAAACCTAATACCTTAGATTGAGTAGAGAAGAGTGATGGTGGTTTTGTCTCAAAAGTTCATGATTTCCAATTCATGGAACACTTGAACCTTGAGAGAGGAAGAGGAAGAGGGAGAGCTTTCTTTCTAGGAGAGAGAAAGAGAATGATAGAATGAGCTCTCATAATCCAACCCTTCTCACAAAAGTGAGAATAATGATGATAATAATAATAATTGAGTATATGGTGATGGTTAATTTCAATGACCATTATCATTTCATGCTATAATTGCTTTTGCAAACAACAAGCAAGCAAAAGTCATACCCATGAAATGATAGCCATGAAATGATGATGGTCAACAAGTCCAAAATGGTCAACCGGTCAACAATTCAACAAAAGTCAAACTTTCAACTCAACCATGGCACAATAATACTTAATTAATATTATTAATCATATATCATATTCTCATTAGGATTTAAAGAAAAGACAACGGTCAACAAGTCAACCAAAGCCAAATGGTCAACAACCCTAATGAGAATCCTCTTCCTCTGCCTCTGTCAACTGTGCATACACACCCGCATCCGTGCTCCAACGAACACGAATACACTGAGACAAAACCAATCCCAAAACAGTTACTAGGATCCGGCTTAAACCAAAGCCCGCTAGTAACTACTGTCCGGACATCAACCATGCACAAGTGCGCGGATGTGAACGAACCCCGTCGCAAAACCATGCAACCTTTACTCTGTTTTGCCCAAAGGCGAGTAACCCTCTGTGTGGGACTCTGAAGGCTCGACACTACGCTGGCAGTGGGTTTAACTACAGGCAGCAAGCGGTACTAGCTGTATGTAACGGTCCCCAGGTAGATGCCGATAAGAAGACTGATGAGGTGAACCCATCGAACTCCTACTGAGCCTGAATGTGACAATCTCCGTACAGTCCGGTCTGTTCGTCTGAGAATATCGCATGGCGGGCCTAGGGGGCGGTAAACGTCAGTCCCCTAGTAGCGGTACAAGTCGTGTCGGAGTGTAGCCCAAAACACCCTGAGAATCTACTGGAAAACCTACCAGCAATTCTCGCTTACCCTGGCCAGGGACTTTGTGTAATGGCTCTCCTAGACACAACGCGATATCAACCCCCAATACCGGGAGAGACGAATCCTGTCTAACCGTCACTGCCTCCAAGTGCTTCGGGACTGCACCCAACTACTACCTGTTTGCACGACTCAGTAGAGCCGTGGTAGGGTAGTAATCTAAGAACAGTAGGAACACACTCGAGGCGAAGTGACAGTATCAAGTCAGCGGACTAAGCTGTACTCATGTCACCTGGGAACTGTTAACTGACGATAGGTATAATACCAACCAACAGTTCCCGACGAGTCCTGTCCAGTGTACTCGTAACCTAACGAGCACCTGCATACTATTTCCAGTACGACGTACTGATGGCTGTGGGACAGACCATCCCCCCTGCTGGGAAGAGAAGCGTATGCACCAGTCAAGCCTGGAGTATCGATGCCCTATCTCGATAATCCTACGACTAGGGACAAAATTAAGGATGTGCTTATAGACTACCCAACCCCCACTAGTGTGATTGCCATCACAACGCCGGTAGTCAAGCAAAAATCCTAAGAGCTCTACCATTATGTTTTTAGTGATATGTTAAAAGAAACATATACACATATTAAGATAGAAACAAACCAAGTAGCATACTACTATATCGAGCAAGACTGTCGTAAAACCATATATATATCCCAAGCCTCCAAAATGTATTATACAAACCAGTACTATACAATAATGGCCTCTAGGGCATACATATCTAACAATCTCCCACTTGCACTAAAGGCCAGTAATTGGTGTACCGCATACCCAAAGTCTGCACTAAGGCCAGCTGCCGGTGTACCGCATACCCAATAGCTCAAAAAGTCGCTCGAACTGTGTTTGAGGGAGGGCCTTCGTGAATGGATCCGCTGTGTTGTCTTTTGTGTCCACTCTCCGTATCTCGATCTCCTGGCGATCAATGATCTCCCTGATCAGGTGATACCGCCTTAAGATGTGTCTGGATTTCTGATGGGACCTTGGTTCCTTCGCTAAAGCTATAGCCCTATTGTTATCGCAATACAAAGGTATTGGGTCAACAATGGACGGAACCACCTGAAGTTCACTAATGAACTTCTTCATCCAGACCGCCTTTTTTGCGGCATCGCTTGCAGCAATGTATTCAGCCTCCATCGTCGAGTCTGCGATGGTATCCTGTTTGGAACTCCTCCAACATACCGCCCCTCCGTTGAGGGTAAACACAAAACCCAAGACAGACTTGCTGTCATCTTTGTCACTCTGGAAGCTTGAATCGGTAAAGGACTCGACCCTGAGGTCTCCATTACCGTAAACCAGGAACATCTCCTTAGTCCTTCTCGGGTACTTGAGAATGTTCTTCACTGCCGTCCAGTGGTCCTCACCTGGGTCTGACTGATACCGGCTCACCATGCTCAGCGCGTAAGCTACATCTGGTCTTGTACATAGCATCGCATACATTATACATCCTACCGCCGAAGCGTAGGGTATAGTGCTCATGCGAACCCTCTCCTCGTCAGTCTTAGGAGACATCTTCTTGGAGAGAGTAATTCCGTGCAATGCGGGTATGTTACCGCGCTTGGAATGCTCCATACTAAATCTCTTTAGTACAGTCTCTATGTACCTGGACTGCGAAAGTCCCAGTAGTCTCTTGGATCTATCTCTATAGATCTTGATCCTCAGAATGTACGAGGCATCACCCAGGTCCTTCATGGAGAACCATTGTGACAAGAATAGCTTGACCGATTGTAGCATAGGAATATCATTTCCTATCAAAAGAATGCCGTCCACGTACAAGACTAGGAATACGACAGTTCGTCCTACAATCTTCTTATAGACACAAGGTTCATCTTCGTTCTTGATGAAATCAAATTCCTTGATTGCCTCATCAAAACAGATGTTCCAGCTCCGCGATGCCTGCTTTAATCCATAAATGGATTTAAGCAACTTGCACACCTTCCCGCTGCTCCCACTGTCTACGAAACCTTCTGGCTGATCCATGTAAACGCACTCTTCTAAACAACCGTTTAGAAAAGCCGTTTTAACGTCCATCTGCCAGATTTCATAGTCATGGAAGGCAGCAATGGCAAGTAGGATCCGAATGGATTTGAGCATAGCTACTGGAGAAAACGTTTCATCATAGTCTAAACCAGGTCTTTGACGAAAACCTTTTGTAACGAGTCTAGCCTTATAGGTTTCCACCTGCCCATCTACACCAAGTTTCCTTTTGTAGATCCATTTGCATCCAACGGGTTTTACCCCAGGTGGAGCAATATCCAAGGTCCACACTTTATTGGTGTACATGGACTCCATTTCTGATTGCATTGCATCCAGCCACTTATTAGAGTCCTTACTGATAATGGCCTGCCTGAAACTGGTAGGGTCATCTTCTTCCAAGATGCAATCCTCTCGATCCCTGTCTATGAGAAAACCGTAGTATCTCTCGGGCGGATGAGAAATCCTACCAAATCTGCAGAGTGGCTGAGGTTCGTTGGGTGTAACTGAATCTAGCGGTTCCTCCAAATCTTTAGTTAAAGTTTGTGTTTCTGGAATTTCATCTAGTTCTATAGTGCTGCCACTAATATTTTTAACAAGAAATTCTTTTTCCAAAAATGTGGCATTCCTGGAAACAATTATCTTCTGTTCCTCTGCATAGTAGAATAGATACCCACTTGAATTTTTTGGGTATCCCACAAACTTACATAAAACTGCCCGTGCCTCAAGTTTGTCTGGGTTCTGCTTTTTGACATAAGCTGGGCAACCCCAAATCTTAATACGTTTAAGATACAAACTCTTACCACTCCATATTTCATACAGAGTCTTAGGCACGGTTTGGATTGAACTTGATTCAATAGATGTGCTTCTGTTAAAAGCGCATGTCCCCAGAATGAAAAAGACAACTCAGCACTACTCATCATGGAGCGAACCATATCCACTAGAGTACGATTCCTCCGTTCCGATACACCTTTGTGCTGTGGTGTATAAGGAGGAGTAAGCTGAGAGAGAATACCATTCTCTTTTAAGTAATCTAGGAATTCCCTGCTTAAGTACTCCCCTCCTCTATCTGATCGGAGGATCTTGATACTTTTGCTAGTCTGGTTCTCTACTTCGTTTCTGAATTCCTTGAATTTCTCAAAAGCTTTAGATTTATGTTTCATAAGATACACATATCCGAATCTAGAGAGATCATCAGTGAATGTGATGAAGTACGAAAACCCACCCCTTGCATGTATAGACATCGGACCACATACATCACTGTGTACGAGTCCCAAGAGCTCTGCTGCCCTTTCTCCATGTCCGGTGAACGGAGATTTGGTCATCTTTCCTTTGAGACAAGACTGACAAGTTTCATAAGATGAAAACTCGAACGTATTCAAGAGTCCATCTTTATACAACTTACTTAGTCTTTTCTCTCCAATATGACCAAGTCTACAATGCCACAAGTAGGATTCATTCGTATCTGAATTCTTCCTCTTGCGTGTGTTTTGTACATTGAGAACTGTATTCTGATTTAGAATGTAGATACCATTACACAGTGTACCTTCTGCAACCAGTACCTTATGAAGGTAGATGTTCATGATATTTCTATCAAGAACAAAGTTATATCCATCTTTATCGAGTAAAGAAACTGATATGATGTTGCAAACCATGGAAGGTACATAGTAGTAATCGTTCAAAATCATAGTATTGCCATTTGGCAACACAAGGTGATATTCACCGACGGCTGCAGCATTAACTTGTGCTCCGTTCGCTACTCTGAGCGACATATCACCAGGTACAACTCTCCTACTTTTTCTCAGTCCCTGCAATAGATTACAGATATGAGATCATGATCCGGTGTCAAGTACCCAGGAGGTAGGGCTGACCGTAAAGCAGTTCTCAATTACAAAAACACCTGAAGTAGATGCAAAACCATGCTTCTTCTTCAACTGGGTATCCTTGGAATCCATACAATCCTCTTTCCCTTGGTCATACTTATGACTGTTGTCGTAAGTTAGAGCTGAACCAACGTTCCCCAGCCCCGAATAAGAATTCGGATCGGTCAAGCGATACATTTTATTATCTTGATTAGGGCATGAAATGGTTGCTACCTGGAGAGAGAGAAAAGAAACACTCAGCATGCGCTCTTGCAAGATTAGATTGGTTTATTGATTTATCTAACCAGGATGGCTCCCACTGTTTCCTCAAATTCTTCTTTAAACCCTAAAAGAAGAACTAGTCAGGATTAATCGCACGTCACAATACTTGCTTAACCTTTCAGCCATGCTGGTGTTGGTACTTCGAGGGAGGTTTTCCAACGCTTTCGCGAAGTTCCTTAATTAAATAACCTCTTTTCCCTGGAGGCGTAGCCCCGCTAACACCGTTCTAGACACCTACTTGGTTTATAGCATTGATTGTTAAGTGAAATAATCTCCCGAGAGTAATCCAACTCATCAGTGGGATCAGGATCCAACTATCATTATGCGATGACCTAGATGGAATCCACTTTAGTCACCACACTCCAGAAGGTATGCTAAATCTGCAAGTTTCAGTTTCTTTAGAAACTCCCGATGTGGATTTTTGCCCCTAGGACTCAAGTGACCTTGACGGAGTCAACAAATCAAAGAGTCCTAGTCAAGTTCAACCCGTCATTATCTGGATTGCATTAAACCCGCCTGCATAACCCTTGACGGAGTCAACAAGGTTATACGACTGTCCTAACCAATCCCATATACTGCAACAAACAAGCAGCACTCAGCTACCGTACACTACGCCTTGACGGAGTCAACAAACGCAGCACGAATACTAAGTGTTACTTGTAAGAAATGACGGAGGGCTACGGCTGGGTTTTTGGCGAAAAACCCATTAACGTAATGAACTTGATATCGTTGAAAGAACCTGATAACCCTTTTGAAAATATAGTGGCGAAAACTTTTGCTAAAGAGGTCACTCCCCATGAAGAGATCTCGGCTCTTTCCTCAACGAATGAGGTGCAGGATATTCCAAACTGAATACCTCGATGCAAAGCAAGAATAATCGACTATAGTGAAGTTATTACCCTGATGCAAACTTTTTGTCCAAGGGGTCACTCCCGATGAAGGGATCTCGGCCCTTGCCTCGTCGAATGAGGTGCTGGGCATTCATAACCGAATACCTCTATGCAAAACAAAAGAGAGCGTCCTTGCAATAACAGCTTTTTGAAAATTGTTCCAACAACGTCTTATTAGGTTTGTTTTTTCTTTGCATTAGATTAATGCGTCCCATCAGTTAATCCTACCATTGCAGAAAACAACGAAAATATGACGTACTCTTATACCATCCGCATTCGCCACGGGGCCCCGTCATTACCCGTTAGGTTACTTAACTAACGACAGAGCGGGGGCTGGACTAGCGCGGATGCAAAACATAAGCAACGCCTAAATAGATATCATATAATATATAAACATTCGTCAGATGCAATGATAGCCATTCCAGATCACAGATGAACACATTGGATATACTAGAAATCCGCATACCGTACGAGCCTGTAACGAAGAGCGGATTACACGGTCGCGATGAATAGCCAAGACCCCATCCTAGACCCCTACGGGTGCGGCAAACTACCCGCCAAGTACCCGAAGCGAAGCAACCTCCCTCAACACCGTGAATAGGCCACTCGGCACTTCGAGGTACCCGGTAGTTTGTACACCCCACCTTGGGTCTATCCTAGGAGCAAAAACAGTAAAAGAAATTATACAATGACGGCTACAACCCCATCCCGGTTGTGCGGCCATATAAATAATATTACATCAATTACAAATTACATGAATTGAAAGAAAAAGAAAACTCTCATCTCACAACCCACCGGCTATTCATCCGCGACAATCCAATAAATTCATATACACAATCCAATAACATTACAGATCACAGATATGTATAACCCCCACTAATCAACGTATAGCAATTAGCAGACGTTCAATACATATATCACATCACAGATATAACCCGTCAGCTTAAGTCTTTAGAAGTTCGATCAAAATACGGATTTTTAAACCCTAAAACCAAATTTTGCTTTCTGGAAAATCTGGGAAGAAAAAACATATTCCAAAAATCCCAAAACACCCCAGACAACACATTGCAGGAAAACCGATCCACGGCCGAGTCAACTCGGCCGCGGATCCGCAGCAAGAAGCTATTCTTGCCGCGGTTCCGCGGTGAGTTGGTCGGTTCGCTTGATCGTTTTTCTTGGGTGTTTACTAAAAACCCTGAGCCGATTTTTGAGATGTGTTAAATAATTTTTAGAGCAGAATAAAAATCGACAGAAAGTTTAACCCTCGGGCGTGTTTTGTGATTTCCTTTTCCGATCGAACTTCTAGTTACTTTGCTAACATGCTAGAAATTGTTTAGCTAGTCTCTGATACCACTGTTGGGTCCACGTTACCCACCCCGGTCCTTTCGGGGAGGCGGAATAGGTAAAACGAAAATTTTGCCTAGCTAGGTAACATGGACCGTTTCATGAAGGATCGTTGCTAAACAAGAACTAACAAAAATTCTACAAGTTCTAACTACTATATAGAATGGTTATACCTTGGTCTTGAACTCCTTCTCTTCTTGTTGTGGTTCTTCCTCTTGCTTGCTCCTTATAGTTGCTTGAACGGATCCTCCTTATCGTCTCCTCTTTGCCATAGATGGATCCACCCGAGGGTCTCGAAATTGAGCTCCAATCTCAACCTAGAAATGACTAAGGTGTTTGGTTTGCTAAACCTAATACCTTAGATTGAGTAGAGAAGGGTGATGGTGGTTTTGTCTCAAAGGTTCATGATTTCCAACTAATGGAACACTTGAACCTTGAGAGAGGAAGAGGAAGAGGGAGAGCTTTCTTTCTAGGAGAGAGAAAGAGAATGATAGAATGAGCACTCATAATCCAACCCTTCTCACAAAAGTGAGAATAATGAAGATAATAATAATAATTGGGAATATGGTGATGGTTAGTTTCAATGACCATTATCATTTCATGCTATAATTGCTTTTGCAAACAACAAGCAAGCAAAAGTCATACCCATGAAATGATAGCCATGAAATGATGATGGTCAACAAGTCCAAAATGGTCAACCGGTCAACAAAGTCAACAAGTCAACAAAAGTCAAACTTTCAACTCAACCATGGCACAATAATACTTAATTAATATTATTAATCATATATCATATTCTCATTAGGGTTTAAAGAAAAGACAACGGTCAACAAGTCAACCAAAGCCAAATGGTCAAAAACCCTAATGAGAATCCCCTTCCTCTGCCTCTGTCAACTATGCATACACACCCGCATCCGTGCTCCAAGGAACACGAATACACTGAGACAAAACCAATCCCAAAACAGTTACTAGGATCCGGCTTAAACCAAAGCCCGCTAGTAACTACTGTCCGGACACCAAACGTGCACAAGTGCGCGGATGTGAACGAACCCCGTCGCAAAACCATGAAATCTCTACTCTGTTTTGCCCAAAGGCGAGTAACCCTCTGTGTGGGACTCTAAAGGCTCGACACTACGCTGGCAGTGGGTTTAACCACAGGCCGCAAGCGGTACTATCTGTACGTAATGGTCCCTAGGTAGATGCCGATAAGAAGACTGATGAGGTGAACCCATCGAACTCCTACTGAGCCTGAATGTGACAATCTCCGTACAGTCCGGTCTGTTCGTCTGAGAATATCGCATGGCGGGCCTAGGGGGCGGTAAACGTCAGTCGCCTAATAGCGGTACAAGTCATGTCAGAGTGTAGCCCAAAACACCCCGAGAATCTACTGGAAAACCTACCAGCAATTCTCGCTTGCCCTGGCCAGGGACTTTATGTAATGGCTCTCCTAGACACAGCGCGATATCAACCCCCAATACCAGGAGAGTCGAATCCTGTCTAACCGTCACTGCCTCCAAGTGCTTCGGGACTGCACCCAACTACTACCTGTTTGCACAACTCAGTAGAGCCGTGGTAGGGTAGTAATCTAAGAAGAGTGGGAACACACTCGAGGCGAAGTGACAGTGTCAAGTCAGCGGACTAAGCTGTACTCATGTCACCTGGGAACTGTTAACTAACGATAGGTATAATACCAACCAACAGTTCCCGACGAGTCCTGTCCAGTGTACACGTAACCTAACGAGCACCTGCATACTATCTCCAGTACGACGTACTGATGGCTGTGGGACAGACCATCCCCCCTGCTGGGAAGAGAAGCGAATGCACCAGTCTACTCTGGAGTATCGATGCCCTGTCTCGATAATCCTACGACTAGGGACCAAAATAAGGATGTGCTTATAGACTACCCAGCCCCCACTAGTGTGATCGCCATCACAACGTCGGTAGTCAAGCAAAAATCCTAAGGGCTCTACCAATATGTTTTTAGCGATATGTTAAAAAAAACATATACACATATTAAGATAGAAACAAACCAAGTAGCATACTACTATATCGAGCAAGACTGTCATAAAACCATATATATATCCCAAGCCTCCAAACTGTATTACACAAACTAGTACTATACAATAATGGCCTCTAGGGCATACATATCTAACAAAGTCTAGGGGTGATAAACGTCAGACCCCAATAACCGATAAGTCGGGCCGATGTGAGGCTCATAACGGGTCGAGAAACTACTGGTAACACTTACCAGTAAATCTCTAAATCAGCCCTGGCCAGGGACTTCCCTGTTACGGCCAATCGAGCACAGCGCAATATCAACCCCCAATACCGGGAGAGACGAAACCTCTCCTATCGCTCATTGCCTCCATGTGACTCGGGACTGTACCCAAAAACCACCGTTTTGCACACCCTCATGGACGTGGTAAGGTGAAAATCAAAGCACGGTGGGAATCACACAAGACTCTATGACGATCTCGGGTCTACAGACTAACCTGCACAAGTGTCACCAGAGAACTGCCATCTGACGTAAGGTATAATACCATCTGGGAGTTCTCGGCGAGTCCGTCCAGTGTACCCGGTCTCCACTGAGCACCCGTATACCATCTCTGATGTCAAACACCAATGGATATGGGATCACCCATCACCCATCTCATGGGTTGAGAAGCGTATACGCTAGTCTATACTGGTATATCGATGCTCCGTCTCGATACACCTACGACTAGGGACCTTGAAGGGTGTACTTATGGACTACCATGTCCCCACTAGTATGATCCGCATCATAGTCCAGGTAGTCAAGTACACATCCTAAGGGCTTTACCAACATGTAACTATAAGACAGTATGAAGAGACAAGTATATATGTTAAAGTAAAGTGCAACCAGATAGCATACTATCATATCGAGCAAGAAAGTCCTCTCTATATATGTCCAAGCATCCAATATAATATACATCATCTGTACAATACTGGCCTCTAGGGCATACATACAACTAACAAGAAGAGCGTCCCCACAATCAAAAACCTCTCAAGCGAGGGGGAATCTGACGAAGTCTGCTACATCGGCCGCATCCGTCTAAACCTCCGATACATGGTGCCATAAATCAACTTGGCATCTTCGGAGAGATGGACGGATAAAGCCAAATAGCATCTGCCCCGAATCTCAGGCAAGACGCCCAAGTCTTGGCCGCCACTCGGAGGGGAACAAATTCTGGCACGCCCGGTGGGACCTTTTCCTCTTTCCACTCCACACTTCGTGTGTCGTGATTCGTGAACGAATCGCGGTTTGCTAATGGTTGCTCGTGGGTTTCGAGGTACTAAGATTTGGCGTTTTTCTTGGTGCAGAAAGCAAAGGATCAATGGCGTTCACCTGCTCAAAGTGTTCCACATACAATTGCAACCCACGTCTTGCCTCAACTGGGGGTATATCTTATGGGCCCCAGGCGGCTTCCCTGTTCACAATGCCGATGGAACGGGTCACTCAAGCCACCACAGGATTGTTTTTCGGGACCATGCTCCCGCCAATGAGCTTCACTGCTCCTGTGCCAACACCGGAAGCTCCTAAGAAGTCAGTCTTCGATCGGCTTACAGCTACTGCGGCCCCTCTCAACGGGTCGTCCAACTCCAGTTCCTCGGTCTTCGCCAGACTGGACCAAAATTCCTGCGCGCCCACAATGAAGCTTGCAATCCCAGAGAAGGTTATTCCGAAGAGGATAGCCATCCCTGCTCCTGAAGTCGTCAAGGTGGCTTCTCCTACCAAAGGGTCGGTCTTTACAAGATTGACTGTTCCGGCTCCCGCTACGGTTCCTGTCCCTGCTCAGAAGACTGTTTTCAACCGATTGGATACTGCTTCTCAAAGGACATCAGTATTCAACAGGCTGACGCCAGCAGCAGCCCTCACCTGGACAGGGGGCAAGACAAAGCCATCCCCATCACCGAACCAACTCCATCAGCTTGACACGCTCGACGTCGCCACTGGCGCCGAGTAAGGAAGGCCGGGGGCAACTCCCCCTCTGGGCTAACACCACCAGCTCTAACGGTGGAAGTTAATGTTGCTGTCCCAACCGGGAACAGTTTAGAGCTGCTGAATAGAATACGCAGGAATTCGCCCACTGCCGTACTAAAAAGATCTCCGCCACCAGTGGAGACTGTCACGGAAATAAAGCCGAAGCAGTCCCCTCAACGGCTGTCTTCCAAAGTTTACAAAATCTGGCGACAAGTCTGAGAGTCGGTGATCAATCCAAATTTCTCCCGCCAGCACAAGAAACTGAAAGTCTAAAAGGAAGTCAGCCATCCTGCTAAGCCATGAAAAGCTGTCTGGGTGCCCACCTTGACGGCTCCCTCAACTTCGACCGCTCTTGAGAAAAGAAGGCCGGAGAAGATCCCTGTGCCGGCGACAAAAGTCAAAGGCACTGAATCCAAACGCCCTAAGTCTGGGGGCATAGTGGTACATACCGTCTACATGGCGTCCGGGAAAGAAGATAGCCGTATATCCACAGGTCATAGACCACTTACGCGATCGGTGAATAAAGCTCAAGAGCAGCAGCAGAAGCTCCAAGAAATGATAACTGCGATGGCCGCACTCACCGGGCCAAAAGAAATCCCAGAAGCATCCTCGGATCAACGCCAGGAGCAAGAAACCGAAGCCGAATTCCTTCGTAGGGTACTGGAAAAGAAGGATAAAGAGGCTGCGGAACAAGTAGCCAATGTAAAGCGAATGGCCCTCCTGTTCCAGGACATGGTGGGATTGATGATCCAACAAGATCCTCCAGCTGAAGATCCTCCGATCGTCCTTGAAGACGACAGGGGAGAAACATCGAATCCTCCTCCGGCTCTGTCAACGGCCAAGGAGGAGACAATCTCCAAAGCTGACTTGGACGAATATATAGCTCAGCAGATACGAGTTCATCAGGCGACTGAGGAGGCCGATCAGGTCGTAAAAACGGGGCGACCTTATCCGAGCTGGTATGACCAGATCAAGTACCCGCCGGGCTATACAATACCGAAATTCCATGTGTACAAGGGGACAGGCAATCCTCATCAACATATCGCTCAGTTTAGGGCTCTTTGCGGCAATACTGGAAGCGATGACAAATTGTTGCTTCGCCAATTCGTCGGCAGCTTAGCAGAAACGGCCTTTGAGTGGTATTCGGAACTACCTAACGACTCTGTCAAAACATTTGCGGAGATGGAGTTGCTGTTTACATAAAGGTTTGCCAGCGCCAACGAGCGCACCCCGATAACAGCACCGATCAATGCCAGGGTAAGGCCAGGTGAAACGTGGGTCCAATATGCAGTACGGTGGCGAAACTTATGGTCGAAGTGCGAACAGCGGATCGAAGAAGCGCCGGCGGTGGGCATGTTCATGGGCACTCTTGACCCTCAAGCGGCCATCTACCAGTTCATGATGTTCTTCAAGCCGACCACCTTCCAGGCCTTGATTGAGAATCATGCTCCAAGAGTTCCTCAGCCACGTTCTTGAGGACGGAGATGATAGAGAAGAATCATCGGATGAATATGAGGATTACGTAGTAAGCTGCCATATGATCTCTCACTCGTTAATAAACGGTGAAGAAGCTCCTGACGCAAATAAATTGAGGGCAGATCCTGAGCCGGAACTTCTAGGACCATCAGACAAAATGATTGACGCATTCCTGAACGAAGCCCGCCTAAAAAGCAAAGCTGATCGGGAGCGCGAGATGGCCATATTTGAAAAGGCCAAACGCCGGCGACTAGACAAAAGAGTCGAAACACTCCCACCAGGTCAAAGTACATCCGCCGCAAATGAAAGCAGGATCAAGACAAGGAAACGATTCGACAAAGCCATATCGATGGGGATGAAGCTGCCCTCTTTCACAGAAGATTCTCCTGGCGGTATACATCTTGATGAAGCGGACGTACATCCTAACTTCTGCTTATATCATCAGAAGATCGCACATCCTACTGAAGACTGCAACTCTTTTAAGTATCGGTGGCAAGGGTATGTCGCTCACAGGCAACACTTCAACAGGACAAAGCGTGAAGCTCGTAAACAGCGGAAAAATGCGACAGATGAGCGTAAAAGAATTGCCGGCAATTGTCATAGGGTTGATCCCGGGGGATCGCGAGTTCTCACCTTCGGGAGCGACTCCGACGAAAAAGTAGCCCACGGTCCTCTCTTCAAGGAATCCATCTCTGAAACGAAAGAATGGAGAAGTTGCGAGAACATTCAGCCGTGCAATCGCACGCTACCCGGAAAGAATCTCGGACCCGCAAACAAGGGATCGAACAAAAGGGATAAGGGGAATGGAAAAGCGACTTTCGTCGCCAACGCTCAACAACAGCCGGGTAACCCGAAACCGTTTGGTCGTCAAAACAACAAGCCGAGATACCTCAATGAGAAGTTGAAACGTCCTTACTCGTTTCCCAGAGATAAAACAAAGAGACTGTTCGAGCTAGCGGTGCGCAGCGGGCTCATCACTCTGCCGGATCCAAAACGTCCGTTGCAGCCAGGTGACGTTGACGATCCTAACTATTGTCCCTACCACTGAGTAATAGGTCACCCACTCGAAAATTGCTATGTCTTCAAAGGCTGGATGGAGGATGAATATCAACAAGGCAAACTCGCGCTGTCCGAAAACTGGAAGGTGAGCCCGCCACAACCACATGCTCCGAAAAAGATGGACACGCCCGGGGCATCATGCTCATTCATAGAGAAAGCCTAACGGACCACTATGTCCTAAAACTGGATATAGACCGAAACGTCGTTAAACTAATAATGGACCGCAATGTGCTAAAACTTGCAAATGACCGAAACGTCATTAAACTACTACCGCAGCATCCTCAGGCTGCCGTGGTAAAAAAAACGGTATGTCCATAAGCAAAATGGGCACGGATGAAAACTCGAAAGGGCTCCGTGAGTAAAAATAGCAGGGCTACCGGCGAGTCTTGTGAAAACCTAAAAGGGCGCAACCTCGTTAGAAAAAAGAATAAAAAGAATAAAAAAGAAGAAGACGGTATGTCCATAAGCAAAATGGGCACGGATGAAAACCCAAAAGGGCTCCGTGAGTAAAAACAGCAGAGCTACCGGCGAGTGTTTGTGAAAACCCGAAAGGGCACTACCTCGTTAAAAGACACTTACAGGGTCCTCTCGACCTTGTAAGGAGAAACCACCCGCGTGAGATCCTTACGACTCACAAGGGAGCAACACACTTAGGGATCCTCACGATTCCTAAGGAGAAATTACACTTCCGAGATCCTCACGACTCGTAAGGAGAACTCTCTTATGGGACCCTCACGGCTTATAAGATTTGAAAGTCTTAAGTTACAGAGACCTGAACCTGTTCTTAAGCAACCCCCACAACCTTCGATATTGCCCTACAAGCGGCTCTATACTGACCCTTGTATACAATCCACGGGCGCGAATAAACATTTCCCTAACTGAGTCCCATCCGTGACTGGGGATATGTTCGCACGGTGAACAACCTTTGTGAGTCCTCTCGACTTATAAGGGGAAAATCTTTTTGTAAGATCCTTATGACTTACAGGGGAACACGCACTTAGGAATCCTCACGATTCCCAAGGAGAAAACACACCTACGAGATCCTCACGACTTATAGGGAGAAATACCTTTATGAGACCCTTACGGCTCATGAAGTCAAAAGCCTTAGTTGACAGAATCCTAACCCTATTTACTAAGCCACCTTTGTTCGACATCGACAGAGGCAAATGATGATTCGCTCCTGATAATATCCCAGTGGTAGCGATGTTGATGCCTAAAACGGTATCAAATTCCAAGTCCTTTCATGGCAAATGATGATTCGCTCCTGGCAATATTCCAGTCGCAGAGATGCTGATGCTAAAATTGGTATCAGATCCCAAATCCCCTACTCGCGAGAAAAAATCAGCGAGCCAAAAATAATGCATACGAAATAGCCGAAATGATGGGGCAACTTGCAAACAAAATCAGCAAGTAAAAATGTATGCATGCAAAAACGGCCGAAATGATTGGGCAACTCGCAATAAAAAGCAGCGAATAAAAAGAATAGCCGAAATGATTGGGCAATCGCGACCTTCGCGATATAAAAGCTGAAATGATAGAGCATCGCGGAAATAAAATAATAGTATAAAAAAATGAATGAAACTAATGCCCTACAGTTGAGATCATATCGATCCCTGTATACAATCCAAGGGCACAAACAAAAAGGGAACCATACCTTCCCAACAGGCTCCACCAGAAAGCGAAGCCAAATCTCGATGGTTCATAGACAACCTAGAGACAACCTCGACATTTATCGCAATATTACAGATACAGTGTCAGCAAATGAAGCAAAGGAAGATCCCTAGCTTCGGGGTCTCGACGTCAACATCGACGACTTAGAGATCAACACCGGCGTTCTTCGTCCCTCCAACCTGATGCAAACGTGACGTCAACAACCGACCTCAGAGTCGCAACGAAACGGAACCATGGCAAAGGCCCTAATTCCAAATCTCAATGGCCACATCTGCAGCCTGGAGACCAACAATGGTGTGCCTCCTCATTCCAGCAGGACACAGATGTTACACCATCAAACGGAGTGACGGCGAAATCCCAGCTCCACCTCAGCATTCATCTCGATACAACAAACGAGATGTCAACAACGGCGTTCCTTCGCAGTCCAGCGGGATACGGATACAACGTCAACAAAAGACCTCACGGTCGAAACAAAGCGGAGCGACGGCAAAATCCCAGCTCCATCATAGCATTCGTCTCGATACAGCAGACGAGATGTCAACGACGACGTTCCTTCGCA
Source organism: Agapanthus africanus (assembly GCA_030015575.1). Lineage (NCBI taxonomy): Eukaryota > Viridiplantae > Streptophyta > Magnoliopsida > Asparagales > Amaryllidaceae > Agapanthus > Agapanthus africanus. Next base: position 523,409,655 of record CM057345.1, read on the forward strand.
GTCCAGCAGGATACGGATACAACGTCAATAAAAGACCTCACGGTCAGAACAAAGCGGAGCAACGACAAAATCCCAGCTCCATCTCAGCATTCGTCTCGATACAGCAGACGAGATGTCAATGACGGCGTTCCTTCGCAGTCCAGCAGGATACGGATACAACGTCAACGAAAGACCCCATGGTCAACAAAGCGGAGTGACGACAAAATCCCAGCTCCATCTCAGCATTCGTGTCGATACAGCAGACGAGATGTCAACGACGGCGTTCCTTCGCAGTCCAGCAGGATACGGATACAATGTCAACAAAAGACCTCACGGTCGAAACAAAGCGGAGCGCCGGCAAAATCCCAGCTCCATCTCAGCATTCGTCTCGATACAGCAGACGAGATGTCAACGACGGCGTTCCTTCGCAGTCAAGCAGGATACGGATACAACGTCAACAAAAGGCCTCACGGTCGAAACAAAGCGGAGCGACGGCAAAATCCCAGCTCCATCTCAGCATTTGTCTCGATACAGCAGACGAGATGTCAACGACGGCGTTCCTTCGCAGTCCAGCAGGATAGGAATACAACGTCAACGAAAGACCCCATGGTCAACAAAGCGGAGTGACGGCAAAATCCCAGCTCCACCTCAGCATTCGTCTCGATACAGCAGACGCAGTCAAAGCAAACGAAGTAAAGGCCAAATTCCTAGCTTCAGGGTCTTGATGGCAAGTCATATAAAGCCAGAAAGACATTCGGAGATCATCTCGCACCAGCGCGGAGTGGTCACCACCTCGACGATCGTCTCAATACAGCAGATGGAATGTCACCCCAACGTTCTTCCCCCAGCAGGATTCGGACGCGCCAAAGCAAGTGAAGCAAATGCCAAATTTCTAGCTTCGGGGTCTTGACGGCAAGTCATATAAAGCCTGAAAGACATTCGGAGATCATCTCGCACCAGCGCGGAGTGGTCACCACCTCGACGATCGTCTCGATACAGCAGATGGAATGTCACCCCAGCGTTCTTCCCCCAGCAGGATTCGGACGCGCCAAAGAAAATGAAGCAAAAGGCCAAATTCCTAGCTTCAGGGTCTTGACGGCAAGTCATATAAAGCCTGAAAGACATTCGAAGATCATCTCGCACCAGAGTGGAGTGGTCACCACCTCGACGATCGTCTCTATACAACAGATGAAATGTCACCCCAGCATTCTTCCCCCAGCAGGATTCGGACGCGCCAATGAAAATGAAGCAAAAGGCCAAATTCCTACCTTCAGGGTCTTGACAGCAAGTCATATAAAGCCTGGAAGACAATCGGAGATCATCTCGCACCAGTGCGGAGTGGTCACCACCTCGACAATCATCTCGATACAGCAGATGAAATGTTACCCCAGCATTCTTCCCCTAGCAGGATTCGGACGCGCCAAAGCAAATGAAGCAAAGGCCAAATTCCTAGCTTCACGGTCTTGACGGTAACTCATATAAAGCCTGAAAGACAATCGGAGATCATCTAGCACCAGCGCGGAGTGGTCACTACCTCGACGATCGTCTCGATACAGCAGATGAAATTTCACTACGGCGTCCTTCCTCCAACAGAATTCGGACACGCCAAAGCAAATGAAGCAAAAGGCAAAATTCCTAGCTTCAGGGTCTTGACGGCAAGTCATATAAAGCTTGAAAGACATTCGGAGATCATCTCGCACCAGCACAGAGTGGTCACCACCTCAACGATCGTCTCGATACAGCAGATGAAATGTCACTACGGCGTCTTTCCTCCAACAGAATTCGGACACGCCAAAGCAAATGAAGCAAAAGGCAAAATTCCTAGCTTCAGGGTCTTGACAGCAAGTCATATAAATCCTTAAAGACATTCGGAGATCATCTCACACCAATGCGGAGTGGTCACCACCTCGACGTTCGTCTCGATACAGTAGACGCGATGTCACCCCAGCGTTCTTCCTCCAACAGGATTTGGACACACCAAAGCAAACGAAGCGAAGGCCAAATTCCTAGCTTCAGGGTCTTAACGGCAGGTCATATAAAGCCTGAAAGACAATCGGAGATCATCTCGAACCAGTGCAGAGTGGTCACCACCTCGACGTTCGTCTCGATACAGCACACGCAACATCACCAAAAGGAGCCATGGCAAAATCCTTAGTTCCAAACCTCGACGGTTCACCAGCAACCTAGAGACAACCATGACATTCGTCTCGATACAGAGGACGCGATGCCAGCAAACGAAGCGAAGGCCAAATTCCTAGCTTCATGCGTCTTAACGGCAAGTCATAAAAAGCCTGAAAGATAATTGGAGATTATCTCGCACCGGTGCGGAGTGGTCACCACCTCGACATTCGTCTCGATACAGCAGACGCAACATCACCAAAAGGAGCCACGGCAAAATCCCTAGTTCCAAATCTCGACGGTTCACCAGCAACCTAAAGACAACCACGACATTCGTCTCGATACAGAGGACGCAATGCCAGCAAACGAAGAAAAGGATAAATTTCTAGCTTCAGGGTCTTAACGGCAAGTCATATAAAGCCTGAAAGACTATCGGAGATCATCCCACACCAGCGCAGAGTGGTTATGACTCATCGGGGCTCTCCAAAATGAGCCTAACCTCAAGTAAAAAGCAGCATGGCAAAATTCCTAACGCTTGCTCTTCCGACGGTCAAATTGCCTAGGAGGATTGCTTGAAGACGTCTTGTCCAGCCCCCGAAGGGATCAGAGACACGACATGTCGCAAGGCTACTCGAACAGCAAAACTGCCTATCGAGGGACACAACAGCCAACGCGACGGTACGACGGCTAAAATCCTAGTACCACAGACCCTAACGGACCTTTTGTCGTAAAGAGCAGAGGTTAACTGTGACGTTAGGATATCCTTGCGAGATCTGCTCGATCCGTTTCGACTCGTGAGGAAATTGATGTCTTTGCGAGAACTTCTCGATTCGTCTCGACTCGTGAGGAAAAGCCTTAGGCAGCGGGGATTGAAAAAAACCTGTTTCCTAAGCACTGGGGCCCTGTAAGGCGATCCAAAACGGTCTCTTGCATACTATCCACCGGTCACACTCTCCAAAGTCGAATCTCGACAAGGAGGGAAACAACCGCTTACGGGTCCTCTCGACTCGTAAGAGGGAAAATTCTCTTATAAGATCCTTACGACTTATGAGAGAAAACACACTTAGGAGTCCTCACGACCCCTAAGGAGAAAATACACCTACGAGATCCTCTCGATCCGTAGGGAGAAAAGTCTTTGTGAGACCCTCGCGGCTCATAAAGTTGAAAAGTCTTAGGCTACAAGGACCCTAAACTTGTCTCCTAAGCCCTCAATTCGGTGACCATGCATAACTTTGCACTACTTCACCCACATACATACTTACGTGGGCAAAGTAGTGGGGGCATTTGTTCCCGCCAAAAATTTCTGCGCAAAAGAGCCCAAGGTATCAAATGGCAGCGATACACTTAACGAAATGCGAACCAGTATCTTCTGGCCTGTATTTTGATAAACTCACGAAGGAGGAACAGCTAGATTCTGATGATACTGGAAGCATCTCGAAAAACCCTTCAATTTGATATATTATGGGCTTCATAATTCATCCGGAATCAAAATTTATGAGCAAATATGTTGTGCATTGTTCCCTGATCACGTGCTCACACGTGACCAATGGTCACATGTTGACACGTGATAGTTAAAACAGAAATAAAAATAACGGCTGAAGAAGAACCCAATTGGGGGTCACGTGCTCGCTCGTGACCAATGGTCACGTGTTGACACATGACAATTAAAACAGAAACAAAATAACAAATGTCTGAAGAAAATACCTCAATGAGGTATCACGTGCTCATACGTGACCAATGGTCACATGTTCACACGTGATATTTAAAACTGAAGCATAAATAAACGCTGAGAAGAAAACTAATTGGGGGTCACGTGCTCACACATGACCAAGGGTCACATGCCAACACGTGACAGGCTTCGAAAGCCTTACAGTTTAATAGAATTAAAATTCTAAATTTCTCCAAATCTTTCCAAATAGAATTAAAATTCTAAATCTCTAAATCTTTCCAAATGGAAAAGGATTATGGGAACCGTTGGATTAAAGATCCAAGGGTGATTAAATATCACCAATTTATGGAAAGATCTTAGACAAGGAAAGATTTCCCTAAAATCTCACCAGAAATAACAAACATAATATCTTTGGATTTAAAATCCAACGGTGAATAAAATTCACTGAATGATCTAAAGGATCATATTAATTATGAAAACAAGCAAAATCTTTCAATGAAAGCTTTGCTAAACAAATTGATTCTTTTCCTTCTCCTATAAATAGGAGCCAAGAAGAGAAGAGAAGTGAAGAGAAGAGAGCGACTTTTTTTGAGGAGAATTTGGAGAGCGAAAAACTTTGGAGAGAATTCTGATCTTGAAATTGCAGAGAGAAAAGAAAGGAGAATTTAATTCTCGACAAAGAAAACCCTAGGTGAGAAAAGGGAAAAAGATCAACTTCAAACAGAGAATTTAATTCTCAAAATCTAAGAGTTTAACTCTTCTGTAAATAAAGAACCTAGTTCTTCTTCTGGTTGAAGATCTGTACAGAGCACATCTCCCCATAGGATGAGAATTTAATTCTCATCAGGTTGAGATCCTGCCATGCAGATCCAAAACTTAGAGGGGGAATTGAGTTTAGAGAATTTAATTCTCCCAAAACAGAACTAGGGTTAACCCTAATTGAGAATTTAATTCTCTCAAATTCACAGGAATTTAATTCCTCTTAAAAAGAGATTAGGGTTTAACCCTACATGAGAATTTAATTCTCCTAGAATGGTAGGAATTTAATTCCTCCAAAATCATAATTAGGGTTCAACCCTACAGAGAATTCAATTCTTAAAAATAACAGAGAACTCAAGAGATCTCCATCACGTGCTCCCACGTGACCCCTGAAAAGATCCCCAAAAACAAGAAGGAAAATGTTCTGAGGCAACGCCTCACGTGTTCCCACGTGACTTACAAAACGCAGAAAGGAAATGCAAAGGAAATGAGGGCTTTGGGCGCTCTGACGTGATACCACGTGACCCCTTAGAAAACGCTTTAACAGTCAGCGCATAAATCACCGTCACGTGTCAGCACGTGATGCTCAAAAATAAAAAAATATAAAAAAGTGTTTAACACTTAATTGCAGAACGAAGAAAAGGGATCTGATCCCACCTTTGGGCGCTCTCACATGTCCACACGTGACCCCTCTTTTTTTAGTGTTTAACACTAATTTGGAGATTATATTTCCAATGTTTAACACTGATTGTTTCTAGTGTTTAACACTAAATTGAAGATTATATTTCCAGTGTTTAACACCGATTGTCTTTTAGTGTTTAACACTAATTTGAGAGTTCTACCTCCAGTGTTTAACGCTGTTGTTCTCTAGTGTTTAACACTACTTTTAGCAAAATTGGCTAATTTTCCAGAGGCAAAAGTCCCTCCTCCAAATGAATCTCAAAATTGAGGAAATCAAGGACAAAATATTGTCAGAGCCCCCCAAGCCTCTGTTAAGCACTGCTCAATGATGAGGGGCTGAACCCAGACAAATGTCTAATGGTCCAAAGGGCCAATATTTCAAACATAATTGAACTTAGCCCAAACTGGCCATAAGTCCTCAAATCATCTTGAACTGAGCACATCTGCTCTTTCAACCAACTCATGGGTTCAAGGGTACATCTCTGAACTCCTCTGATATTTGTCGTTGTAATCCTTCAACATTTTCAGAGAGGTGATGGGTCCCGACAGCCATACATTTTATGGACCACTATGTCCTTAAACTGGTATTGGACCACTATGTCCTTAAACTGGTAATGGACCACCATGTCCTTAAACTGGTCATGGACCACCATGTCCCTAAACTAGAACAATAGAGCCCAAATGCTCTTTTGTCGGATCTAAACGATCCCGTTAAGTTGATCTTAGTCTCAAATCAGACTAACGTATCCTTAACAAACGTTTAAGTTGATCTTAGCCTCAAATATGGCTAACGCATCCTTAAACCAAAACTTTCAAAACAGACTTTAGTCCTAAATTGGACTATAGATCTCCCAACCAACTTTTGTTCAAGGGTACATCTCTGAACTCCTCTGACATCTATCGTTGTAATCCTTCAACGTCGTCAGAGAGGTGATGGGTCCCGACGGCCATACATTCACAGACCACCATGTCCCTAAACTGGAACAATAGAGCCAAATGCTCTTTTGTCGGATCTAAACGATCCCGTTAAGTTGATCTTAGTCTCAAATTAGACTAACGTATCCTTAACAAACGTTTGAGTTGATCTTAGCCTCAAATATGGCTAACGCATCCTCAAACCAAAACCCCAAACCCAAATCAAAGAAAATACGGATTTGGACTAATCCGCGTCCTACGGGCGATGACAAAAATTAGTCTCCGTATACAATCCATGGGCAACAATAAACAAAACAATCACCCACAACACGAAGTGAAATTCTGGAGAAGGAGAAAGTTGTTACCGCGATGCGGTAGCGTAATTAACTGCAGGGGCTTGCGCCTGCAGGGAAGAGTGTCCCCACAATCAAAAACCCCTCAAACGAGGAGGAATCTGACGAAGTCTGCTACATCGGCCGCATCCGTCTAAACCTCCAATACATGGTGCCATAAATCAACTTGGTATCTTCGGAGAGGTGGACGGATAAAACCAAATAGCATCTGCCCCGAATCTCAGGCAAGACGCCCATGTCTTGGCCGCCATTCGGAGGGGAACAGATTCTGGCACGCCCGGTGGGTCCTTTTCCTCTTTCCACTCCACACTTCATGTGTCGTGATTCGCGAACGAATCGCGGTTTGCTAATGGTTGCCCGTGGGTTTCGAGGTACTAAGATTTGGCGTTTTGCTTGGTGCAGAAAGCAAAGGATCAATGGCGTTCACCTGCTCAAAGTGTTCCACATGCAACTGCAACCCACGTCTTGCCTCAACTGGGGGTATATCTTATGGGCCCCAGGCGGCTTTCCTGTTCACAATGCCGATGGAACAGGTCACTCAAGCCACCACAGGATTGTTTTTCGGGACCATGCTCCCGCCAATAAGCTACACCGCTCCTGTGCCAACACCGGAAGCTCCTAAGAAGTCGGTCTTCGATCGGCTTACAGCTACTGCGGCCTCTCTCAATGGGTCGTCCAACTCCAACTCCTCGGTCTTCGCCAGACTGGACCAAAATTCCTGTGGGCCCACAATGAAGCTTGCAATCCCAGAGAAGGTTATTCCGAAGAGGATAGCCATCCCTGCTCCTAAAGTCGTCAAGGCGGCTTCTCCTACCAAAGGGTCGGTCTTTACAAGATTGACTGTTCCGGCTCCCGCTACAGTTCCTGTCCCTGCTCAAAAGACTGTTTTCAACCGATTGGATACTGATTCTCAAAGGACATCAGTATTCAACAGGCTGACGCCAGCAACAGCCCCTCACCTGGACAGGGGGAAAGACAAAGCCATTCCCATCACCGAACCAACTCCATCAGCTCGACACGCTCGACGTCGCCACTGGTGCCGAGTAAGGAAGGCCGGGGGCAACTCCCCCTCTGGGCTAACACCACCAGCTCCAACGGTGGAAGTTAATGTTGCTGTCCCAACCGGGAACAGTTTAGAGCTGCTGAACAGAATACGCAGGAATTCGCCCACTGCCGTACTGAAAAGATCTCCGCCACCGGTGGAGACTGTCACGGAAATAAAGCCGAAGCAGTCCCCTCAACGGCTGTCTTCCAAAGTTTACAAAATCTGGCGACAAGCCCGAGAGTCGGTGATCGATCCAAATTTCTCCCGCCAGCACAAGAAACTGAAAGTCCAAAAGGAAGTCAGCCATCCTGCTAAGCCACGAAAAGCTGTCAGGGTGCCCACCTTGACGGCTCCCTTAACTTCGACCGCTCTTGAGAAACGAAGGCCGGAGAAGATCCATGTGCCGGCGACAAAAGTCAAAGGCACTGAACCCAAACGCCTTAAGTCTGGGGGCATGGTGGTACATACCGTCTACATGGTGTCCGGGAAAGAGGATAGCCGTATATCCACAGGTCATAGACCGCTTACGCGATCGGTGAATAAAGCTCAAGAGAAGCAACAGAAGCTCCAAGAAATGATAACTGCGATGGCCGCACTCACCGGGCCAAAAGAAAGCCCAGAAGCATCCTCGGATCAACGCCAGGAGCAAGAAACTGATGCCGAATTCCTTCGTAGGGTACTGGAAAAGAAGGATAAAGAGACTGCGGAACAAGTAGCCAATGTAAAGCGAATGGCCCTCCTGTTCCAGGACATGGTGGGAATGATGATCCAACAAGATCCTCCAGCTGAAGATCCTCCGATCGTCCTTGAAGACGACAGGGGAGAAATATCGAATCCTCCTCCGGCTCTGTCAACGGCTAAGGAGGAGACAATCTCCAAAGCTGACTTGGACGAATATATAGCTCAGCAGATACGAGTTCATCAGGCGACTGAGGCGGCCGGTCAGGTCGTAAAAACGAGGCGACCATATCCGAGCTGGTATGACCAGATCAAGTACCCGCCGGGCTATACAATACCGAAATTCCATGTGTACAAGGGGACAGGCAATCCTCATCAACATGTCGCTCAGTTCAGGGCTCTTTGTGGCAATACTGGAGGCGATGACAAATTGTTGCTTCGCCAATTCGTCGGCAGCTTAGCAGAAACAACCTTCGAGTGGTATTCGGAGCTACCTAACGACTCTGTCAAAACATTTGCGGAGATGGAGTTGCTGTTTACACAAAGGTTTGCCAGCGCCAACGAGCGCACCCCGATAACAGCACTGATCAACGCCAGGGTAAGGCCAGGCGAAACATGGGTCTAATACGCAGTACGATGGCGAAACTTATGGTCGAAGTGCGAACAGCGGATCAAAGAAGCGCCGACGGTGGGCATGTTCGTGGGCACTCTTGACCCTCAAGCGGCCATCTCCTAGTTCATGATGTTCTTCAAGCCGACCACATACCAGGCCTTTATTGACAAGCTGGCCCAAATGGACCAGGTGGGCCATAGGCCTTCTTCTTCAAAGATAGAGCCTTGGAATGAAAAGGGCAAAGGGAAAGCAACCTTCGTTGCCAATACTCAGCAACGGCCGAGCAACTTAAAGCCGGTTGTTCGCCAAAACAACGTGCGTCCACGCCCATCCCTCGAGGAGAGACTACGACGTCCTTACTCGTTTCCTCATAATAAAACGAGGAGATTGTTCGAGCAGGCAGTGCGCAACAGACTCATCAACCTGCCGAGTCCGAAACGTCCGTTGCAGCCAGGCGATGTCAACGATCCAAATTACTGCCCTTACCACCAAGCGGTAAGCCATTCAATCGAAGATTTCTTCATCTTTAAGGGATGGATCGAGGATCAGTACCAACAAGGCAAGTTCGCGTTATCCGAAAACTGGAAGGTGAACCCGCCACAGCTCCACACTCCTAAGAAGAAAAACACACCGGGGACAACGTGCTCTTTTGTTGAAGAAGCTCCATGGGAGATCGCTCTTTCAGCCAAAACCAAAAGAATGCTGAACGATCTTCATACATGCCCGGCGATCAGATGGAAGAATCCGTTGGAACCTGAGATCATCGAGGGGATGCTGAAGCCGCGCCCAACTCCAAAGATTGGTGGTGATAGCCAAAGCATTCATACCCAGCCGTCGAAATCTTCGAAAAAGAAGAAGAAATCCAAAAATCCCGTGAAGCCTGGCGACAAGCGCACGGACCTGCAGAAACAGATCGACGCGCTGGAAGAATATAACCAGAGGGCGCGGACTCCAATCATGCTCCAAGAGTTCCTCAGCCATGTTCTTGAGGACGGAGATGATGGAGAAGAATCGTCGGACGAATCTGAGGATTACGTGGCAAGCTGCCATATGATCTCTCACTCGTTAATAAGCGGTGAAGAAGCTCCTGACGCAAAGAAATTGGGGGCAGATCCTGAGCCGGAACTTCTAGGACCATCAGACGAAATGATTGATGCATTCCTGAACGAAGCCCGCCTAAAAAGCAAAGCTGATCGGGAGCGCGAGATGGCCATATTTGAAAAAGCCAAACGCCGGCGACTAGACAAAAGGGTCGAAACACTCCCACCAGGTCAAAGTACATCCGCCGCAAATGAAAGCAGGATCAAGACAAGGAAACGATTCGCCAAAGCCATATCGATGGGGATGAAGCTGCCCTCTTTCAGAGAAGATTCTCCTGGCGGTATACATCTTGATGAAGCGGACGTACATCCTAACTTCTGCTTATATCATCAGAAGATCGCACATCCTGCTGAAGACTGCAACTCCTTTAAGTGTCGGTGGCAAGGGTATGTCGCTCACAGGCAACACTTCAACAGGACAAAGCATGAAGCTCGTAGACAGCGAAAAAATGCGACAGATGAGCGTAAAAGAATTGCCGGCAATTATCATAGGGTTGATCCCGGGGATTGCGAGTTCTCACCTTCGGGAGCGACTCCGACGAAAAAGTAGCCCACGGTCCTCTCTTCAAGGAATCCATCTCTGAAACGAAAGAATTGAGGAGTTGCGAGAACATTCAGCCGTGCAATCGCACGCTACCCGGAAAGAATCTCGGACCCGCAAATAAGGGATCGAACAAAAGGGATAAGGGGAATGGAAAAGCGACCTTCGTCGCCAACGCTCAACAACAGCTGGGTAACCCGAAACCGTTTGGTCGTCAAAACAACAAGCCGAGATACCTCAATGCGAAGTTGAAACGTCCTTACTCGTTTCCCAGAGATGAAACAAAGAGACTGTTCGAGCTAGCGGTGCGCAGCGGGCTCATCACTCTGCCGGATCCAAAACGTCCGTTGCAGCCAGGTGACGTTGACGATCCTAACTATTGTCCCTACCAATGAGTAATGGGTCACCCACTCGAGAATTGCTATGTCTTCAAAGGCTGGATGGAGGATGAATATCAACAAGGCAAACTCACGCTGTCCGAAAACTGGAAGGTGAGCCCGCCATAACCACATGCTCCGAAAAAGATGGACACGTCCGGGGCATCATGCTCATACATAGAGAAAGCCCAACGGACCACTATGTCCTAAAACTGGATATAGACTGAAACGTCGTTAAACTAATAATGGACCGCAATCCTAAAACTTGCAAATGACCGAAACATCTTTAAACTAATACCGCAGCATCCTCAGGCTGGCGTGGTAAAAAAACGGTATGTCCATAAGCAAAATGGACACGGATGAAAACCCGAAAGGGCTCCGTGAGTAAAAACAGCAGGGCTACCGGCGAGTCTTGTGAAAACCTAAAAGGGCGCAACTTCGTTAGAAAAAAGAATAAAAAGAATAAAAAAGAAGAAGACGGTATGTCCATAAGCAAAATGGGCACGGATGAAAACCCAAAAGGGCTCCATGAGTAAAAACGGCAGAGCTACCGGCGAGTGTTTGTGAAAACCCGAAAGGGTGCAATCTCGTTAAAAGACACTTACAGGGTCCTTTCGACCTTGTAAGGAGAAACCACCCGCGTGAGATCCTTACAACTCATAAGGGAGCAACACACTTAGGGATCCTTACGATTCCTAAGGAGAAATTACACTTCCGAGATCCTCACGACTCGTAAGGAGAACTCTCTTATGGGACCCTCACGGCTCATAAGATTTGAAAGTTTTAAGTTACAGAGACCTGAACCTGTTCTTAAGCAACCCCCACAACCTTCGATATTGCCCTACAAGCGGCTCCATACTGACCCTTGTATACAATCCACGGGCGCGAATAAACATTTCCCTAACTGAGTCCCATCCGTGACTGGGGATATGTTCGCACGGTGAACAACCCTTGTGAGTCCTCTCGACTTATAAGGGGAAAATCCTTTTGTAAGATCCTTATGACTTACAGGGGAACACGCACTTAGGAATCCTCACGATTCCCAAGGAGAAAACACACCTACGAGATCCTCACGACTTGTAGGGAGAAATACCTTTATGAGACCCTTATGGCTCATGAAGTCAAAAGTCTTAGTTGACAGAATCCTAACCCTATTTACTAAGCCACCTTTGTTCGACATCGACAAAGGCAAATGATGATTCGCTCCTGATAATATCCCAGTGATAGCGATGCTGATGCCTAAAACGGTATCAAATTCCAAGTCCTTTCATGGAAAATGATGATTCGCTCCTGACAATATTCCAGTCGCAGAGATGCTGATGCTAAGATTGGAATCAGATACCAAATCCCCTACTCACGAGAAAAAATCAGCGAGCCAAAAAAAATGCATACGAAATAGCCAAAATGATGGGGTAACTTGCAAACAAAATCAGCAAGTAAAAATGTATGCATACAAAAACGGCCGAAATGATTGGGCAACTCGCAATAAAAAGCAGCGAGTAAAAAAAATAGTCGAAATGTTTGGGCACCGCGAAAAATAGCCGAAATGATTGGGCAATCGCGACCTTCGCGATATAAAAGCTGAAATGATAGAGCATCGCGGAAATAAAATAATAGTATAAAAAAATGAATGAAACTAATGCCCTACAGGTGAGATCACATAGATCCCTGTATACAATCCAAAGGCACAAACAAAGAGGGAACTATACCTTCCTAACAGGCTCCACCAGAAAGCGAAGCCAAATCTCGACGGTTCATAGACAACCTCGACATTTGTCGCAATATTGCAGACACAGTGTCAGCAAATGAAGCAAAGGAAGATCCTTAGCTTTGGGGTCTCGACGTCAACATCGACGACTTCGAGATCAACACAGGCGTTCTTCGTCCCTCCAACCTGATGCAGAAGTGACGTCAACAACCGACCTCAGAGTCGCAACAAAACGGAGCCATGGCAAAGGCCCTAATTCCAAATCTCAATGGCCACATCTGCAGCCTGGAGACCAACAATGGTGTGCCTCCTCATTCCAGCAGGACACAGATGTTACACCATCAAACGGAGTGATGGCGAAATCCCAGCTCCACCTCAGCATTCGTCTCGATACAGCAGACGAGATGTCAACGACGGCGTTCCTTTGCAGTCCAGCAGGATACGGATACAACGTCAACAAAAGACCTCACGGTCGAAACAAAGCGGAGCGACGGCAAAATCCCAGCACCATCTCAGCATTCGTCTTGATACAGCAGATGAGATGTCAACGATGGCGTTCCTTCGCAGTCCAGCAGGATACGGATACAACGTCAACAAAAGACCTCACGGTCGAAACAAAGCGGAGCGATTGCAAAATCCCAGCTCCATCTCAGCATTTGTCTCGATACAGCTGACGAGATGTCAACGACGGCTTTCCTTCGCAGTCCAGCAGGATACGAATACAACGTCAACGAAAGAACCCATGGTAAAGCGGAGTGACGGCAAAATCCCAGCTCCACCTCAGCATTCGTCTCGATACAGCAGACGAGATGTCAACGACGGCGTTCCTTCGCAGTCCAGCAGGATACGGATACAACGTCAACAAAAGACCTCACGGTCGAAACAAAGTGGAGCGACGGCAAAATCCCAGCTCCATCTCAGCATTCGTCTCGATACAGCAGACGAGATGTCAACGACGGCGTTCTTTCGCAGTCCAGCAGGATACAGATACAACGTCAACAAAAGGCCTCACGGTCGAAACAAAGTGGAGCGACGGCAAAATCCCAGCTCCATCTCATCATTCATCTCAATACAGCAGACGAGATGTCAACGGCGGCGTTCCTTCGCAGTCCAGCAGGATACGGATACAACGTCAACGAAAGACCCCATGGTTAACAAAGCGGAGTGACGGCAAAATCCCAGCTCCACCTCAGCATTCGTCTCGATACAGTAGACGCAGTCAAAGCAAACGAAGCAAAGGCTAAATTCCTAGCTTCAGGGTCTTGACGGCAAGTCATATAAAGCCTGAAAGACATTCGGAGATCATCTCGCACCAGCGCGGAGTGGTCACCACCTCGACGATCGTCTCGATACAGCAGATGGAATGTCACCCCAGCGTTCTTCCCCCAGCAGGATTCGAACGCGCCAAAGCAAGTGAAGCAAAGGCCAAATTCCTAGCTTCAGGGCCTTGACGGCAAGTCATATAAAGCCTTAAAGACATTCGGAGATCATCTCGCACCAGCGCGGAGTGGTCACCACCTCGACGATCGTCTCGATACAGCAGATGGAATGTCACCCCAGTGTTCTTCCCCCAGCAGGATTCGGACGCGCCAAAGCAAATGAAGCAAAAGGCCAAATTCCTAGCTTCAGGGTCTTGACGGCAAGTCATATAAAGCCTGAAAGACATTCGGAGGTCATCTCGCACCAAAGCGGAGTGGTCACCACCTCGACGATCGTCTCAATACAACAGATGAAATGTCACCCCAGTGTTCTTCCCCCAGAAGGATTCGGACACGCCAAAGAAAATGAAGCAAAAGGCCAAATTCCTAGCTTCAGGGTCTTGACGGCAAGTCATATAAAGCCTGGAAGACAATCGGAGATCATCTCGCACCAGCGCGGAGTGGTCACCACCTCGACGATCGTCTCGATACAGTAGATGAAATGTCACCCCAGCGTTCTTCCCCCAGCAGGATTCGGACGCGCCAAAGCAAATGAAGTAAAGGCCAAATTCCTAGCTTCACGGTCTTGACGGTAACTCATATAAAGCCTGAAAGACAATCGGAGATCATCTCGCACCAGCGCGGAGTGGTCACCACCTCGACGATCATCTCGATACAGCAGATGAAATGTCACTACAGCGTCCTTCCTCCAACAGAATTCGGACACGCTAAAGCAAATGAAGCAAAAGGCAAAATTCCTAGCTTCAGGGTCTTGACGACAAGTCATATAAAGCTTGAAAGTCATTCGGAGATCATCTCGCACCAGCGTGGAGTGGTCACCACCACGACGATCGTCTCGATACAGCAGATGAAATGTCACTACGACGTCCTTCCTCCAACAGAATTCGGACACGCCAAAGCAAATGAAGCAAAAGGCAAAATTCCTAGCTTCAGGGTCTTGACGGCAAGTCATATAAATCCTGAAAGACATTCGGAGATCATCTCGCACCAATGCAGAGTGGTCACCACCTCGACGTTCGTCTTGATACAGTAGACGCGATGTCACCCCAGTGTTCTTCCTCCAACAGGATTTGGACACACCAAAGCAAACGAAGCGAAGGCCAAATTCCTAGCTTCAGGGTCTTAACGGCAAGTCCTATAAAGCCTGAAAGATAATCGGAGATCATCTCGAACCAGTGCAGAGTGGTCACCACCTCGACGTTCGTCTCGATACAGCATATGCAACATCACCAAAAGGAGCCACGGCAAAATCCCTAGTTCCAAACCTCGACGGTTCACCAGCAACCTAGAGACAACCATGACATTCGTCTCGATACAGAGGACGCGATGCCAGCAAACGAAGCGAAGGCCAAATTCCTAGCTTCATGCGTCTTAATGGCAAGTCATATAAAGCCTGAAAGACAATCGGAGATTATCTCGCACCAGTGCGGAGTGGTCACCACCTCGACATTCTTCTCAATACAGCAGACGCAACATCACCAAAAGGAGCCACGACAAAATCCCTAGTTCCAAACCTCGACGGTTCACCAGCAACCTAGAGACAACCACGACATTCGTCTTGATACAGAGGACGCAATGCCAGCAAAAGAAGCAAAGGCCAAATTCTTAGCTTCAGGGTTTTAACGACAAATCATATAAAGCCTGAAATACTATCGGAGATCATCCCACGCCAGCGCGGAGTAGTTATGACTCATCGGGGCTCTCCAAAATGAGCCTAACCTCAAGTAAAAAGTGGCATGGAAAAATTCCTAACGCTTGCTCTTCCGACGGTCAAACTGTCTAGGAAGATTGCTTGAAGACGTCTTGTCCAGCCTCCGAAGGGATCAGAGACACGGCATGTCGCAAGGCTACTCGAACAGCAAAACTGCCTATCGAGGGATACATCAGCCAACGCGACGGTACGACGGCCAAAATCCTAGTACCACAGACCCTAACGGACCTTTGTCGTAAAGAGAAGAGATTAACTGTGACGTTAGGATATCCTTGCGAGATCTGCTCGATCCGTTTCGACTCGTGAGGAAATTGATGTCTTTGCGAGAACTTCTCGATTCGTCTCGACTCGTGAGGAAAAGCCTTAGGCAGCTGGGATTGAAAAAAACCTGTTTTCTAAGCATTGGGGCCCTGCAAGGCGATCCAAAACGGTCTCTTGCATACTATCCACGGGTCACACTCTCCAAAGTCGAATCTCGACAAGGAGGGAAACAACCGCTTACGGGTCCTCTCGACTCGTAAGAGGGAAAATTCTCTCATAAGATCCTTACGACTTATGAGAGAAAACACACTTAGGAGTCCTCACGACCCCTAAGGAGAAAATACACCTACGAGATTCTCTCGATCCGTAGGGAGAAAAGTCTTTGTGAGACCCTCACGGCTCATAAAGTTGAAAAGTCTTAGGCTACAAGGACCCTAAACTTGTCTCCTAAGCCCTCAATTCGGTGACCATGCATAACTTTGCACTACTTCACCCACGTACATACTTACATGGGCAAAGTAATGGGGGGCATTTGTTCCCGCCAAAAATTTCTGCGCAAAAGAGCCCAAGGTATCAAATGGCAGCGATACACTTAACGAAATTCGAACCAGTATCTTCCGGCCTGTATATTGATAAACTCCCGAATGAGGAATAGCTAAATTCTGATGATATTGGAAGCATCTCGAAAAACCCTTCGATTTGATATATTATGGGCTTCATAATTCATCCTGGATCAAAAGTTATGAGCAAATATGCTGTGGACTGTTCCCTGATTAAAAATCAGGAATTACCTCAATAAGGTATCACACGTGACCAATGGTCACGTGTTGACACGCGATAATTAAAACAGAAATAAAAATAATGGCTGAAGAAGAACCTAATTGGGGGGCACGTGCTCGCACGTGACCAATGGTCACGTGTTGACACGTGACAATTAAAACAGAAATAAAATAACAAATGTCTGAAGAAAATACCTCAATGAGGTATCACGTGCTCACACGTGACCAATGGTCATGTGTTAACACGTGATATTTAAAACTAAAGCATAAATAAACGCTGAGAAAAGAACCAATTAGGGGTCACGTGCTCACACGTGACCAAGGGTCACGTGCCAGTACGTGACAGGCTTCGAAAGCCTTACAGTTTAATAGAATTAAAATTCTAAATTTCTCCAACTCTTTCCAAATAGAATTAAAATTCTAAATTTCTCTAAATTTTTCCAAATGGAAAAGGATTATGGGGACCGTTGGATTAAAGATCCAAGGGTGATTAAATATCACCAATTTATGGAAAGATCTTAGACAAGGAAAGATTTCCCTAAAATCTCACCAGAAATAACAAACATAATATCTTTGGATTTAAAATCCAACGGTGAATAAAATTCACTGAATGATCTAAAGGATCATATTAATTATGAAAACAAGCAAAATCTTTCAATGAAAGATTTGCTAAACAAATTGATTCTTTTCCTTCTCCTATAAATAGGAGCCAAGAAGAGAAGAGAAGTGAAGAGAAGAGAGCGATTTTTTTTTAGGAGAATTTGGAGAGCGAAAAACTTTGGAGAGAATTCTGATCTTGAAATTGCAGAGAGAAAAGAAAGGAGAATTTAATTCTCGATAAAGAAAACCCTAGGTGAGAAAAGGGAAAAAGATCAACTTCAAACAGAGAATTTAATTCTCAAAATCTAAGAGTTTAACTCTTCTGTAAATAAAGAACCTAGTTCTTCTTCTGGTTGAAGATCTGTACAGAGCACATCTCCCCATAGGATGAGAATTTAATTTTCATCAGGTTGAGATCCTGCCATGCAGATCCAAAACTTAGAGGGGGAATTGAGTTTAGAGAATTTAATTCTCCCAAAACAGAACTAGGGTTAACCCTAATTGAGAATTTAATTCTCTCAAATTCACAGGAATTTAATTCCTTTTAAAAAGAGATTAGGGTTTAACCCTACATGAGAATTTAATTCTCCTAGAATGGTAGGAATTTAATTCCTCCAAAATCATAATTAGGGTTCAACCTTACAGAGAATTCAATTCTTAAAAATAACAGAGAACTCAAGAGATCTCCATCACGTGTCCCCACGTGACCCCTGAAAAGATCCCTAAAAACAAGAAAGAAAATGTTCTGAGGCAACGCCTCACGTGTTCCCACATGACTTACAAAACGCAGAAAGGAAATGCAAAGGAAATGAAGACTTTGGGCGCTCTCACGTGATACCACGTGACCCCTTAGCAAACGCTTTAACAGTCAGCGCATAAATCACCGTCACGTGTCAGCACGTGATGCTCAAAAATAAAAAAATATAAAAAAGTGTTTAACACTTAATTGCAGAACGAAGAAAAGGGATCTGATCCCACCTTTAGGCGCTCTCACGTGTCAACACGTGACCCCTCTTTCTTTAGTGTTTAACACTAATTTGGAGATTATATTTCCAGTGTTTAACACTGATTGTTTCTATTGTTTAACACTAAATTGAAAATTATATTTCCAGTGTTTAACATTGATTGTCTTTTAGTGTTTAACACTAATTTGAGAGTTCTACCTCCAGTGTTTAACGCTGTTGTTCTCTAGTGTTTAACACTACTTTTAGCCAAATTGGCTAATTTTCCAGAGGCAAAAATCCCTCCTCCAAATGAATCTCAAAATTGAGGAAATCAAGGACAAAATGTTGTCAGAGCCCCCAAACCTCTGTTTAGCACTGCTGAATGATGAGGGGCTGAACCCAGACAAATGTCTAATGGTCCAAATAGCCAATATTTCAAACATAATTGGACTTAGCCCAAACTGGCCATAAGTCCTCAAATCATCTTGAACCGAGCACATCTGCTCTTTCAACCAACTCATGGGTTCAAGGGTACATCTCTGAACTCCTCTGATATTTGTCGTTGTAATCCTTCAACGTCTTCAGAGAGATGATGGGTCCCGACAACCATACATTTTATGGACCACTATGTCCTTAAACTGGTATTGGACAACTATGTCCTTAAACTGGTAATGGACCATCATGTCCTTAAACTGGTCATGGACCACTATGTCCCTAAACTGGAACAATAGAGCCCAAATGCTCTTTTGTCGGATTTAAACGATCCCGTTAAATTGATCTTAGTCTCAAATCAGACTAACGTATCATTAACAAACGTTTAAGTTGATCTTAGCCTCAAATATGGCTAACGCATCCTTAAACCAAAACTTTCAAAACAGACTTTAGTCCCAAATTGGACTATAGATCTCCCAACCAACTTTGGTTCAAGGGTACATCTCTGAACTCCTCTGACATCTATCGTTGTAATCCTTCAACGTCGTCAGAGAGTTGATGGGTCCCGACGGCCATACATTCACGGACCACCATGTCCCTAAACTGGAACAATAGAGCCCAAATGCTCTTTTGTCGGATCTAAACGATCCCGTTAAGTTGATCTTAGTCTCAAATTAGACTAACGTATCCTTAACAAACGTTTGAGTTGATCTTAGCCTCAAATATGGCTAACGTATCCTCAAACCAAAACCCCAAACCCAAATTTAAGAAAATACGGATTTGGACTAATCCACGTCCTACGGTCGACGATAAAAATTAGTATCCGTATACAATCCACGGGCAACCACAAACAAAACAAACATCCACGACACGAAGTGAAATTCTGAAGAAGGAGAAAGTTGTTACTGCGATGCGGTAGCGTAATTAACTGCAGGGGCTTGCGCCTGCAGGGAAGAGCGTCCCCACAATCAAAAACCCCTCAAGCGAGCGGGAATCTGACGAAGTCTGCTACATCGGCCGCATCCGTCTAAACCTCCGATACATGGTGCCATAAATCAACTTGGTATCTTCGGAGAGGTGGATGGATAAAACCAAATAGCATCTGCCCCGAATCTCAGGCAAGACGCCCATGTCTTGGCCGCCATTCGGAGGGGAATACATCTATATATATATTGCTATCGCGTCGCTCTGACGACCTGAGTATGCATGCTTAGAATGAAAAGTGGATCCAGCTTGGACCAGGACCAGACGTTCATCGCGGACATCTTGATCAGCTATCTAGAGCTATACTCTTTGATCTCCATCAGGTTAGTTCTTTGTATCTGTTTTGTTTCAGTTACTGCATTTCTCATTACCTGTGCGTTGTTTACTGATTACCACGTAAAGCTAGAAGCCGAAGTGTGACTACGGAGAGGTATTACCTCGACCGTAGGAGCATGGCTGGCCTTGTCAACCCTTTATATTCCGTATTTTGGGAAGCGGGGCGTGACAGGTATCTCCCTGGGCCCCGGAGTCGAGGGGAGATCGTTTAGACTTGGACAGACCTGACGCCCCTCACTGGGGTCTCGGGTCTTCTACGGGCCATAAAGCATCTCTGATTCCGAGTGTTGGTCACCATCCGGGGGTGACTGGGCAAGGCAGCTGCCCCGTCACCTCTTGCAAAGGCTTTCTGGTTCCTGACGTAGTGGTAGGGGAGCTACCCGCCAGGGATGGCCGAGCAGGGTAGCTGCTCGGTCGCCTCTTGCGAGGGCCTGGTCTTTAGCGCTGGAGGGGCTGTAAGAGGCCCACTAAGGATGACTGGGTAGTGAAGTTGCGCGGTTACCTCTTGGCGAGGGCTTTGGCCTCTGGCGTCGTGGGTAGACAACTACCAGCCTGGGATGAACGAGCGGGGCAGCCGCTCTGGTGCCTCTTGTGAAAGGGTTCTATCCCTGGCGTCACGGGTAGGGAGCTACCAGCCGGAGTTTTTACCGAGCAGGGTAGCTGCCCGGTTGCCTCTTGCGGGGGCTTTGATCCTTCAGGACGGGGACCAAGCAGGGTTACCGCCCAGTGCCTCTTGGCGAGGACTTTGATCCCTGTCGGTTGTGGTAGGAAGCTACCAGCCGGGGATAGCCGAGCAAGGACCCGACTGCCTCTGGGAGGACTTTGGTCTTTGGCGCGGGAAGAGCTATAAAGCTGTAAGAAGCCTACCAAGGACCCTTGGCCGGGAAGGGTTACTGCCCGGTGCCTCTTGGCGAGGGCTTTTGTCCTGAAAGATAGCCGAGCGAAGGAACCTCGGGCTCGACTGCCTCTGGGAGGGCTTTTTGATCCCCGGAGTTGCGGTAGGGAGGCTGCCCGCTGGGGATAGCTGAGCGAGGAATCCTTGGGCTCGACTGCCTCTGGGAGGGCTTTTTGATCCCCGGCGTTGCGGCAGGGAAGCTGCCCGCTGGCGATAGCCGAGCGAGGAATCCTCGGGCCCGACTGCTTCTGAGAGGGCTTTTTGATCCCCAGAGTTGTGGCAGGGAAGTTGCCCGCTGGGGATAGCCGAGCGAGGGAACCTCGGGCTCGACTGCCTCTGGGAGGGCTTTTTGATCCCCGACGTTGCGGCAGGGAAGCTGCCCGCTGGGGACGACCGAGCAGGGTAGCTGCTGGGTTGAATCTTGACGAGGTGTAGCCCGTCCGTCCAGCTGTAGGTGCGGGGAATGGGAACGGCTGGGGCGACGGCGCTCGTAGCCAGTGCATTGAATGCGGGGGGAGGCGAAGCGCTAAGGACGCATCGCTTCGACTCCACCGGTGAAGGCTCGATGGCTGCCGCGTGGCGGTGACTCCCTGGGTGAAAGCGGGCGACTGTTGGGCTGCACAGTGGGCTATATAAGGCTGAAGAAGTACTGGTCCTTCATTCCTTCGTAAAAAGGTCGTCGAGAATGCAGGACTTTCCATTTACCATCCCCGACATAGTCCGCTTTGAAGATGTGTACCTTTACGACCCGTACTGCACCGAGGACACAGTGCAGCTGGTCTACGGGAGCATTGAGGACCATTTTGGCCGGCTGCTCCCCAGACGCTCCTATCTGCTGCAGCTGCTGATGTACTCCATCTGGAGGGCATCGCCGGGGCTTTACAACCCCCTGTCTGAGCTGCTCTTTGATGAGGCTGTGGGCAAGCTGCGGTCTTTGAGGCGTTTCGGCTTAATCTCCGCGAACCGGCTGGCCCGCTCAGAGGCGCTCGTCTGCGAATGCTATGAACTGAGGATCGAGGTCGATGCCCGTGGGGGAACCGAGGACAGCGGTTGGACCTTGCGCGGCCCCGGTTGGTGGAGATTTTCGCCGAGTACCACGAGCAGTGCTCGCTGCACCCTCTTCCCCCACTGTTGTGAATTTTTTTTTGCATGTACGGCTGAGGAGCCCATAATACCCTTGAATAAACAAATCTTTCCTTTCCTTTTCGCAATGCTCCACTGATCTTTACTAAATTAACAACGAGTCCTAGGAAGAATTTACATTGCTTTAAAAGAAAGGTACAGGCTAGTAGATGACTTTAGAGGCCTGGGCCGAGCTCCCTGAAGGGCTGTTGGTCCCCGCGCCTGACATGGGGCATGGCACCCCTCGAGCTCTGGGCTGGTCGTCCGTCGAGGCGAGCATGATCTGACCGATGGTCAGGTCGGCAGGAGGGTGATGCTACTCCTGCTCGCGGTCAGCCTGCCGTTTGTCCCTCAGGTAGGCGGCGAGGTGCCCAGATCGGATGAACTCTTCGATGTAGTCCCTTAGTTGTTTGCAGTCCTCCGTGGCGTGGCCCAGTACCCGGTGGAAAGCGCAGTAGGGGGCCCAGGTTCGCTTTGCGGCCTGACACGGGATCGGAGGGAACTTGAAGAACCCCTCGTTCTGGGCCTCCTCCAGCAACACCGCGAGGGAGACGTTGAGGGGGGTATACTCCTGGAACTTCGGGTGGTAGGGCTGCTGACGCTCTGGCCTCTCCTCTCGAGCCCTCTTCTTCTGGTCGGTCCGTTCTGCCCAGGGGAGGTTAGCATTCACCTCGGATTCCAGCTGAATCTCGCGCTCGGTCCACGCCTTGACCTCGGCCATGGTCTTAGGTTGCGCTAACGCGAAGGAGCGTAACCATTCTTTGTGCCTCAGACCGGATCTAAGCGCCGTGATGATGGTCTCATCCCGGTGCTCGGGCACCTTGAGAAGGGCGTTATAGAAACGGGTAATGTAGGCCTTGAACGTTTCCTTGTCCCCACTCTTAACCGTGAAGAGGTAGTCGACCGTGCGCTTCTGTCGACGGTTCCCCACGAAATGGTCGAGGAACTGGGTAGCTAGCTCATCGAAGGTCGAAATTGAGCGAGGCTCGAGCCCCCGGAACCAGTCCCGACCTGCGCGGATAAGGGTGGCCGGGAAGGCTCTGCACTAGGCGGCGTCGGAGTGATCCTGGAAGCTCATCCCTGCGGTGAAAGCGTCCGGATGGTCTTTCGGGTCGGTTTTCCTGTCGAACAGAGAGACCTTTGGAGGCTTGTTGCGCGAGGAGACGTGGACGGAGAGCAATTCCTCGGTAAACGGCTTTGTGAGCGAGTCGGAGGCATACTTAGCCCCGTCGCTCGAGAGGTGAGCCTCCCGGCGCATGCCCTCAATTTTCTTCTCGAGGACGTCGAGCCGACCGTGGTATCCCGAGAAGTCGGCGCCTTGGGATCCCTGGCCTCCGCTGCGGGCGACCTGCGTCTGGGAGCGGCCTCGGTTCCTCTCGATGTGGTGCCTCAGATCCCGAGGCGAGGTGGCTCTGGAACCGCCGAGGTGAGCCCCTTCTGTGTGGCCCCGCCGAGTGTGGTGGTGTCGACTGCGCCTGTGGATAGGCGAGGTGATTGACACCTCCTCAGGGGGATAAGGGTCGCATGGAGGCTCGGGGAAGGGTGCCCTGGCGGCGGATCTTGGTGTAGAGCCATGGGGCGTCCAGCGGGCCTCAGGGGGCACCGACTCGAGAGATTGATGGCCAGGGTCGTTGCCTGCTGGTGGTCAGCCGCCCTGACGGGGGCAGAGCCTTCTAGAGGCGGTGGAGCGGCGATCTGGGGCCCGGGTCCGGCTGTTTGGACGCGGATGAGGGCCTCCACGAGGGATTGCAGCCGATCTATCCGCCCTGCGAGGGCGTTGATGATGGTCATCGGAGGAGGCTCATCCCCGCCTTCGGTGAGTGTAAGGCGGCGGCTGGTACCGGGATCCTCAGGATGGCTGCTCGCCATTTGGGGGGAGATCGGAAGGCCAACTTTGTGTTTTGGGGAGTTGATTCCCACAGACGGCGCCAACTGATGGAGGTCCTTTTCAAGCCTCCGTCAGATGTTGTCTTCCGTTGATCTCGCGATGGACTTAGTTGATTATTCTCCGTTGCGTGTGGGTCTCAATGGGTTTTTGGAGGAGGAAGTGAAGTGAAGGAGTTGGTGCCGAGTACCTGCAAAGAAGTCCCGGATGGTTTGGTACCACCAAGGACCCTTCGACGCTCAAGTTAGTGATGAGATCTGAGTAGAGTTTCGGCTTAAAAGAGTAAAAAATGGCTTTCTTGACCCCTCTGTGATGGGGGTTTATATAGCGGTGGAGCATGCAGCAACGGGCGCGAGAATCTCGCCGGCAGTTACGCTCCCGACGTCACGCCCGCGTAAAGAGCGGATCGCCCATTAATGGGGATCGTGATGGCGCGGAACGTGGGACGTTGCTGGCGTAAAGTCCGCGCATGGCGAGATTCGCGGAGCGGCGGTTACGCCTGGGAGTGGTGGAGTTGGTCGGAAGGCCGAGGAAGACGGCCTTGGCGGGAGCTCGGGGACGAGCGAGGAGGCCGAGGAGTCTTGGTCCTGCGGCAGCTCGAGGCGAGCTGAGAGGCCGAGGAGGCTAATTTGCAGGGAGCCCCGAGGAGAGCTAGCTTGTGCTTGCACGTCGGGTACAGGGTGGCTTGGTTGGCCCCCGGGGGCCTCTTCTTCTGAGTTTTAGGGTACGTCACCTGCCACGTGTCATGATCTTGGGGATCGCCAATATCGAGCACTATCAACCCCTTTCCGACTTGATCTAGCAATAAATCAACTAACCGATCTAGCTATAAATCGCCCTTTTCGATCTAGGATAGATCATCCCTTTTTGATCCAGCAATAGATGTCTGATCCGAAATTGCTATACATTGTTCTAACTTGATCTAGCAATAAATCTCGTACAAAGAACAATTATTTAAAAAAAAATTGTGATCGATTCTGCTCCCCAACCCCAACATACTTTGCCATCTAATTCCCTTCTTACCTCTAGCTTTATTTTTATTTTTGACAAATCTTACCCCTCGATTTTGCAGTTAAAACAAAATACCTCAAATAACCAAATTAGCAAACATAGAATAATCTTAATCTTAGCATTGTTCTATATAATTTCTTCAAATTTTAATGTCTTGAAACCACACCGCAAAAGCATGCTATCAAGCAGACATGTACCGGTTTTCTGTTTGGTTGCTCCAATTCAAAATACCCTAAATAGTCTATCACCTACAACCAACGGCCTAAAATCATGTTTTTTTTTAATTTTTATTTATATAGAAATGTCTAAAATCATATTGGGAAAAAAAAACTGCCTAAAAACAGATCAACATGAAAACTCAAAGCCATCTACAAATTTCTTCCCATTCACCAAATCCTTTTCAACATAAATAAAAAAAACCCAAAAATAATTGAAAAATATAAGATATACAGCTGAGAGAGAGAGAGAGAGAGAGAGAGAGGGAGGGGTTTCAACCTTCAAACCTCTCTCCCTCTTTTTTTTTTTTAATTTTAAGAAACAAATCCCCCAAAAAACCCAAATCAACATAACAAAAGTCTTCTCCCTCTTTTTTTTTTTTTAATTTTAAGAAACAAATCCCCCAAAAAACCCAAATCATGACAAAAGTCTTCTCCATTGACCCTCTCCCTCAACACAACACCCCCCCCCCCCCCCCCCCCGCACCCCCGCGCCACCGCCACAAAAAAAGAAGGAATTTTTATCCCCAAAATCTCAATAAATTTGATGATTCTCTCTCAAATTTCTACACTAACAGAAGAAGAAGAAGAAGAAGAGGAGGAGGAGGAACATGGGCACATGCTTCTCAGGCCCCAACAAAGTTAGATCCAATAGCAACAGCAGCAGCAGCAGAAACCCCCCGCAATCTCATCAGCAGAAGCAGCAGCAGCAGCAGCAGCAGCGGCAGAAGCAAAAGCAAAATCCAAGAGAGTCCCATCATAGGAGAAGGGGGAATGGGGCTGTTCCTTGTGGGAAAAGGACTGATTTTGGCTACAACAGGGATTTTGAGAGGAGGTACTCGATTGGGAAATTGCTGGGCCATGGGCAGTTCGGGTACACGTTCGTGGCGACGGATAAAGCCGCCGGAGATCGAGTGGCCGTTAAAAGAATCGACAAGAATAAGGTATAAGATTTTGTTTGATTTTTTTTTTCATTTGGTGAATTGTATGTGCCAAAATTTGATCTTTGGGGAATAGGGCATTTTTTGGTTGTTGCATAATTGGGTTTTGATTGATTGGATGGAGTTATGTTGAAAATTGTAATGTGTGGTTTCTATTTGAATGAACATTTGAACCAAGGTTTAAAATCTGAGGATCGGTATTCGTATCGAATAATCGTTTTTGCGATCGAAATCGGCCATTTGGGATCGGAAAAATCGGATTTTAAAAATCATTTGACTAAAGAATAATTGAAGTTTCTACATAATGTAAATGAATGCTAAAAATAACAGTAAACAATTTGACATAATTTGTAGTATTTAAAGTATTTTTTCTAACATATTATAAAAATAACTATAAACTTTTGACATTTTATGAACTAATCAACGATGTCACCTAAACCAATAATCCATTGATAAATCCATTTACATGTTAATAGTTCTACTAATCCATTAATAAATTTAATGCTAAAACCTCAATAATCTATTGGGAGGTCCGAAGCCGAGGTTTAAAGTCTTGGGATCAATCTCGGGATCGGAAACTCGGACGGTCACTTTTGGGATCGGAATCGACTGTATCGGATCGGGATTGACCGAGATTTCAAACCATGATCTGAACTAAAATCGCAAGCACATGAATTCGATAGCTAATTGATAAGGCATGAAATGTTTTTAGCAATAATAATGAAATTTATAGCAAAACTATCATCTTTGTCGTTCTTCTAGACTTATGTCTTAGTCAAGGATATTCAAAGCACACTCTCTTTAAGACTATGACAAGCCCTTCTCATCTTAGTAGATTTCTTGACGAGGGACTTTGCTTTTGTTAGATACAAGGAAATGGAAATGAAGAAGCCGTTTTGTAAACAATCATTGTGAAAATCTATCAATGAATTCATCGACAGTTATTTGAAATTGTAAGCATGGTGTCATGCATGTCATAGGTGCTTGTCCTGTTGTGAACTTGATGCATCATTCTTTTATATCAATAAATTCATGTTTACTGATCCACTTGAGTTGTTCCTTCTTTATTGTAGATGATCCTTCCGATTGCCGTTGAGAATGTCAAGAGAGAAGTAAAGATTTTGAAGGCCCTAAAAGGCCATGAGAATGTTGTACACTTTCATAATGCGTTTGAGGATGATTCTAATGTATATATAGTTATGGAGTAAGTTTTTCCTTTCAAACTTTGCAAATGATCTTTAAATTTCTGCAGAATTGTTGAATGCGGCTATTTAGATGCTTGATATTGGTTTTCCCTATTATAGCTTTATTTGATGCTCCTGTTCTAGTTATAGCAAAACATCTTTTATTTTTATTTTTATATTGATATACTGAATAACTTAAAGTTCTGTTTTCATGCATATTCAAGTTTGAAGGTGCAGGCCTGTGAATTATGTTATGTATGACTAGTTTCCTAGCTCAGTGAGTTTTAATTATCAAGTCCATTCACGAATATCCTTATTTTTAATGTCCTTTAGGACTAATAATGTGCCACTGATATTTTTTTGCGTCACTGTTTGATTATTTGTCATTTGTTTATTTTTAACAAAAAGTCTACCAAAAGTGGAAGAATATCTTCAGGAAGAAATACACACAATATATGTTTTATACCAGGTGATGGGAATTCAATTTGTTTACTGCTAGAGTGTATTATGAAGGGTTAAACTTAAGAATAACAGGAAAATGGTGTCATTTGCTTGCTATTCTATACCCTTTGAATTATAACACACGCGTGTGCGCATGAACACCACACGCTTACAATCCTGAGAATTGTAAGACAACTCATTTGAACTATAGTTTGTCCACTTACATATTATCACATCCTTTGCCAAGCTTTCATAGATGTCAGGTAGCTGATATTTGTATTTAGGCCTTAATCGTAAGCTTCAAATGCATTCTTCTGATGTCTTAGTTGGGTTAAGACTTACGGATATCAACACAACTATATTATGCATAGCTTGTTTAGTCAATCTTTCTATTATGTACTCTCATGGGGTCATCCGTTTAGAAATTTACATAGGGGAAAATAATGTTATCTCTATCTGAACTTCAATACTTTTAAACCAAATTTTCGCGCTTTCATCCATTTATTTTGCTTTGGTTTACTGGTTTGCACTTCTGCATAAATGGTCTATTTTTCTGTATGTATAATGATAGGTTTGTATTTTCTTTTTTCTAGGTTATGTGAAGGTGGTGAATTGCTTGACCGCATACTAGCCAAGTAAGATTACTTTTCCTCTACATGACAGTTATTTCAAGGCTTTTTCCCATTTTATTATCAGAGTCCTTGATTAAACAGTCCATTTTCATCACATGTTTTTTGTTTCCTTTTTCCGTTTCTTATGTAGATAAGCTATCAATTTTTGGTTGTTTATTTCTTCTTTAAAGAACCTCAGCATTGGCCGCTTTAGCAGTAATTAGTTATAAACTAATCAAGAGTCAATATTTTTTTCTTAGGAAGGATAGCCGTTATACTGAGAAAGATGCTGCAATAGTTGTAAGACAGATGCTCAAAGTTGCAGCTGAGTGCCATTTGCATGGTTTGGTGCACCGTGATATGAAGCCGGAGGTAAGTCTGAAAACCTATAAAAATAGCTAAACATTTGGAATTTTGGATTATAAACCAGATGTAGTATAAATACATATATTTTTTTTTCTTTGCAGAACTTTCTTTTTAAATCAAAGAATGATGATTCATCTCTTAAGGCAACGGATTTTGGCTTATCGGATTTTATAAATCCAGGTATATAAACCAGCTAATTTGCATGGAGAGTTTTTAATATTTCAATTTTATTTCGGGGAAATTGACAATTTTAAAATGGTGTATTTCAGGGAAGAAATTTAGTGATATTGTTGGCAGTGCATACTATGTAGCTCCAGAAGTATTAAAACGGAAGTCTGGACCGGAGTCAGATGCCTGGAGCATAGGTGTGATTACTTATATATTGCTCTGTGGGAGGCGGCCCTTTTGGGACAAAACCGAGGATGGAATATTTAAGGAGGTATTATCCTTTATAATTTTTGGGATATTCATGTGTGCAAATGCACTGTTTTTTTTCCAATGCTTTGGCTTTTCCTCTTCATTGCTTTAACGGAACACTATATCAAGTGAAATGTTTTATATCCACTCAAAGGCAAAAATATTCATTTTTCAACTTTCGGCGTTTCTTTGAACTGTGTAAAGTTACCTTCGCATGAATTCACACGCGCTCGCACACACATAGGGGAGTGCTCCATTGCAAACTGGTCCACGTTGTTTAAAAACGGGAACTCTTGATCTACGGTATATTTTAACAATCCTATCTATTCAAGTTGATCACCCTACCCTCAAATGTATATGCGTAAAAAATCAAAGGATTTGAAGACCTCTAACCTATGCATCGAATGAAGTTTATGTTGCATTATCGAAAGACGTTCATTTTTGCATCCATCGATGCATAGGTTAAAGGTCTTCAAATCCTTTGATTTTTCATACACATGTATTTGAGGGTAGGGTGATCAACTTGAACAGATCGGATCATTAAAATATCCCGTAGACCGAGACTTCCCATTTTTAAAATACATGGACCGGTTATATATATATATATTGGATATTTGATCCAAGTTGGTTACATTTTCCTTGGTACTGTTAACTAGCATCAAAGGTATCTTTAATTATATTTTCTTTTTGTGCTCATTTGCAGGTCTTAAGGAACAAACCGGACTTCAGACGGAAACCTTGGTCAAGCATAAGCAACAGTGCCAAAGACTTTGTTCAAAAGTTATTAGTTAAAGATCCTCGCACTAGATTGACTGCCGCTCAAGCTCTGTGTATGTATTTATTTCTAGTTTTCTACTATTCAACACAAATTATGACAAGACAAACCAATATTTGGATTCTGTTTTAGAATTTTGTAGATACTGTTGTAGTCTTGAGTGCCAACATTAAATACTCTAATTCATTATAGAGTAAATAGCTCAAGCTTATCGATATAATAATAATAAAAATTCTCTTATATTTTATGTTTGGATTTTTAGCACACCCATGGGTGAGAGAAGGCGGAGATGCATCGGAGATTCCAGTAGATATATCTGTTCTATCCAACATGCGCCAGTTTGTGAAGTATAGCCGTTTTAAGCAATTTGCACTTAGGGTAAATATTATGTGCATCTTTTTTTTTCCTCTTATTTTTCTACGACTCCTTTGAGCTCTTAGTATTTTATATCCTTGACTGATGTAGGCTCTAGCAAGTACACTCAACGAGGGTGAGCTGGCTGATCTCCGCGACCAATTTGATGCGATTGATGTTGATAAGAATGGTTCAATCAGTCTAGAGGAGATGAGACAAGTATGTTTCTTCTAACATTCTCAGCAAATTAATGCACTTTGAAGAATTATTCAAAATCCAATTTTTATTTAAATATCTAATTAGGATGCTAGGAGGTTAAGGTGGCAAGAGGAGAAATTATATAATTTGGATGAATAATTGACTTCACATATTATTATGTTTTGCACCGTTATCATTCGAATGCTAGTCTGGGTGTTTATCAACCAAATTTACTAATTTTTGTTTGTGTAATGCTTATATGACCCTCCATTTATCTATTTGTTCAAGCTCTTCTTCCATGAGAAATCGTATGTTATATCATATATGAATATTAATTCAAAGTCCACTGACTTCTGCAGGCTCTTGCAAAAGATGTTCCTTGGAGAATGAGAGAGCCACGTGTTCTAGAGATCGTTCAAGCTGTAAGAAAGTATCCTGTGCTTTATGATCATGTTAGCTTTCTCTATAACACTGTTGCTAGTATGTACAACGATGCGATTTTGACACCCACTAATTGATGTATGATATGTGTTGCTTGTAGCTATAAGATATGCGACCTGAATTAGTGTTTCAAAAATCACCCGTAACAACAACAACAACAACACAATCCTATATCCAAAATTATGGAGCTGGTTACATGGGTCCTTTCTTTCACCGAGCTCTGTTAAGAGCCATCTTAAATTTTTATTTTCTTCCATCCATGTTTTTTTTTTAATGTTGATCTCTAGTCCTTGTTCCTCCATTAACTTTAATTTTGTTCATCCTAATGGGAGCTTTTCCCGGTCTGCGTTACACTAATTCAAACCATCTCAATCATTTTTCCCTCATCTTGTTCTTATGTGAGAGGTGACCTTCAACTCCTTACGAATGCACTCATTCTTATTCTATCTTTATTAGGTTTTATCTCCTTATGAATGCACTAATTTTCTGAACATGTTATCATTGCTCAACGTTGTGATGAAAATTAAAAATCACATTAGTGATATGATTTCATATGACCAGGTAATGAGGGTGGGATGTACAAAATCTTCTCTATTTCTTGTTTTTTTTTATATAAAAATTATCGGTAAACATTTGAAATGCGCGGTGTAATGATTATATATACATATTAGTACAATCGCTATAGGTGTTTTTCCTATATTATAGGTTCATGCCTAGAAAATGCGGGTTTAAATCTGCCATGGCTGTGCTTCTTCATTACATACGCTTTCCTTTTGGTGTCTACATACTTGTTCTGAAGTTTTACCCATAAGACATGAGACCTGACTTATTATTTATTTTATTTTATTTTTAATAAATCATTGAGCAGATTGACAGCAACACGGACGGACTGGTGGATTTCTCTGAATTTGTTGCCGCAACCTTACACGTAGGTCAGTTAATGGTGCACGACCAAGAAAAATGGAACAAACGCTCGCAAGATGCTTTTAATAAATTCGATGCCGATAGAGATGGATACATCACACCAGACGAGCTTAGAATGGTACTTTTTCTTTTAGGCGTATGCTATACTTATAGAGCTATAAATTATATTATGTGCCGTTATCACTTTCTTTAGTTTGATCAGTAAATATTTCTACATTTTCCTCCTTTCCTAAATTAGCATTTCCTTTCTGTTCCGTTTCGCTACTCACACACACAACATGCATACACACTCAGGTGTAGGCATGTACATGTATATAAGAGCGAGCGCACGCATGCATGCGCACATGCACACAAAAATTCATGTGTATACATGCACCCTATCATGGTGAAGATGTGGAAATGACCAATATGTCTATTATCATTGTTGATGTGACATGAAGCGAATTTATTAGAATAGAGAATTCACATTAGATATGGTAGTAGGAACTGTGGGGTATTGTCATGTCAGCGTCAATGTGGATAACACCCTAAAATGACACCATGTAGCCAGTTACCTCCATGTATAGTAGTGTTAACTTAAGTAATGTCTATTTTCATTAATGCGGCTTAGCCCCGAAACTAAAATAACAATGTATTTGAAGCTATAGAACATATTTTCTTATAAAGGTTTTTCTTTTAATGTAGCACACTGGGTTGAAGGGCTCTATTGATCCACTATTGGAGGAAGCAGATATTGATAAGGACGGCAAAATAAGCCTGTCAGAATTCCGCAGGCTCCTAAGAACTGCGAGTATGAGCAACCCCAGTCTTTGCGGCGTTAAAAATCCGCAAAAAATGTAGCTATAAAAGGTACTATCGAAAGGCCATTCACAAATATAGAAGAAGGCATTAAGGGGGTGCTGTATGTTGTCTGTGCATATGATGATAGATCGCCCGTTCATCTTCTCGAATTAGCTTTCGAGAAATTTTCCCCCTCTTTCCTTTTTGTGTGTGTTTTGTTATGCCTGCAGTTACGGGAGATTAGTGACATTAACACATTATACAAAATGTTGTCAGCAATCTCCTTGGCTGCTTCTTGTACGTCCTATTGTTGTGTAAATTATCGCTTTCAAATTTCTTCATCAAATTTACTATTATGCTATATCGATTTTGTACAAGGAAATTGGTTATAGCGCATTATATATAATGATCCTTCTGCTACATTTTTTTCTTTACCGAGCACCTTCGGTTCCTTTTTCTAATGATCCATTAGTTCAAAGCCAATCAGAGATTAAAATTATCGATAAATATAGTCGTATGAGCTATGCATGTACGATGATGATACCCATAGAAAAAAAGGAAAGAAAGTGAATGTTGAAGATATGAATTACTTATTACTTATATATCTTCTTGTTTCATTGCTGCATTACACTTCCTCCAGTATTATTTGTTATATTCATCCTTATCCTGCTATTAAATAATTGGCTCTCCATTTCTTTAGCCTGCACAAATATATCAGAAACCTGTGGCTGTGAGTTCTCAATCAAATTTAAAATTGAGATATGTGAAAAATAAAGCCATTTTATAATTTACATTTATATTATAGAAAATGCACCCAATTTTAAGATCATAAATTACTGCAAATCATCAATTAATAACAAACCATAAATTCCATTGCAGCTAACAGATAAAAACTCGAATTATTTGCTCTTTCCACTCATCAATTCTAAAGAAAAGACGAAATCTTATAAGACAAATGTACAGATATTTGGGGACTGCGAAAGTACATAAATGACAACAAATTTGAGAAAATTAATCAGCAAAGAATGAACATTAATTAAGACAGTTACTAAAGCTAAATTCAAAACTATTTCACCAAATATTGTGAATAGAACAAGAGAGCATGAACACTTGCCTGAAAACTATGAAAGGCATCGGACTGTTAATTTCTATATCGTTTTGAACTATAGAAACTGCTCTTTTAACTTTAAAAATTAAATATAGAAAACAATTAAGGACAGCAGAAAAATTATAAAATAGCTAGGATTTGCAGGCCTATTACCAGTGTTAGGAAGCCCTGGGAATTTATCAGGCATCGGCATTTCGCAAATATCTCCATTAAAATAGACTCTCCGAGGGAAAGCCCATCCGTTACTTAATGTGAACGAATCATAATCTTTGTCGATGAGAATGTCGCTGTGCACGTAAGTCAATCCTTTATCGCTCGCCTGTGGTAGCTCCGAGTTGTAGTACTCTAAGCCCCAGAAGATTGCTGCCTCATCTGTATCACTTCAAACTATGGTGGTTATTGAAGGACATATACAGCATGAACGATTTTCAGCAAACTAGCTTAAGGTCTATTTAATGGACTCCATTATTTTTGGTTTTAAGGGCGTATTTTTCACCAAAATACCTTAAAATGTAGCACTTTGATGGAGCTTACCGTAATTTACATCTTAACGAGAGCCACTGAAGAACGGTTATAGTTATGGGTAGTTTAGTGTAATTTAATATATTATAAAGCTCTTAACTGGAGTTTCAAAGATGAGGCAAGAAGATTGAAATACATTGAAAATGTGCACAAGAACCGGTTGCAGGCGCCGAAACATAAAATCATAGTCAAAAGGAAAAAAAAAATCAAAAGACAGTTTAGGAAAAATTACCCATGCGGCCGACGGTCGTGAGTCTGGTGGAATGGAAGCTATACGTCTGAATTCGTTGATTCAAGCCAGGGTGCTGAACCACCAAGTTCCAGTCTGAGTAGTTTGTGTATCGATAATTCGAAATTGTTGCTTTGACCCTCCACTTATCTCTGTAATTCGCCATCACATGCCAATGGACTCGAATAGGGCACATGTGGTCGGTGCATGTGACCGTGTTGATAATGGTCTTGGTACTGTCTACCAACACTTCAATCTCTCTCCCTCTGCACCCAAGTTTAAATTATTATTTCAAATTTTAAAATCAAGACCTAAATTGTCAATTGCATTTTATACTGGTGCTGACATGTCAATACATCACCGGATTACGCGTAAATCGAATCCAATATTTAATATGACAATTCTATCACTTTGAATGATAGGTATCTTCCAACATATATTGCCGCATCATCGTCGTTGTATGGTGTGACCGAGATAGCACTTTAGGCACCCTTTTTTCCTATGTAACTCATTGGATGTCGCTTTGTAAATAAAGTGACATGACATAATGCGAATGCAAATTTAAATGAATGAGGCGTCGTATCGTTTTGAAATACTAATATCATCCAACAGAATGTTGCTACATTAGCGCCACTGTAGGGTGCATCCTAAAATGACATTTTAGACCCCGTCTTATCTTATTATATGAACTTGAAGCTTTGAACTAAAGAGGAGAGCGCACCCGACACATGTTCTGTTTTTGCAGCTGCAGCTACAAGCTGGACATGGCGTCACCTTCGGATTGTAAAAGGTCGAGAGAGAGACGCAACAAGAAGGCGTGTATTCCGCTACAAAGGGCGAGTAAGAGCACACAGATTTCCATGTTCCTGTTGATGATCAAATGCTACTTGCATCAGATTCAACTTTGATTTGATAAACTATTCGAAGAAGCTTGAGGTCGAGCTTGTTTAGGTGCACAAACCAACTTTAAATACAAATGCAAGTGTCTTCATCTGGAAATATTATGCTATAAAATGATTATAAATGGGAGCGTGCGAGATTATATATAACTGAAAATTCTTCATTTCCTATAGTTCATTACATTATTGAAATTGCTATGAAATTTATTGTTATTTTTCATATTTTGGATGTGACGCATATTGTAATCGAACCGGCAACCTCTCATTTTGAAAAGGAAATTCTACTGCATGAGCTACGACAAATTGGTACTAAGAAATCTCTTATCCTTAACTAGAAATAGCATTGAGAGGGTAGGCATATAACATCATTAAACTTCTAAATATGATTAGAAGTTAAAAAAGATCTAGAATGGTAAACTTTAATATTCTTGTTGCATGCCCACCATCGACTCTAACACACAAATGTGACGATCATGCATCATGCAATTGTAATACACACATGCATCACATGTGCACAGGTAGTAAGATACTAGTAATCTATACTTCATGAAATTCCTATCATAAAATCATGCATGCCACACATAGCAGAGAATATAGGTCCTGCGGATTCTGTGTTGCCCTTCGTATTAGTAGAAAAATCGGTTGTGTATGTTTTGGTGTTATATATAGGGTCATGTCTGTTTGGGTGCATGTTGTTGAGTCTGTATCTGTGCCTCTTAGGCGAGCCTAGGCTAAAATTACACGAAATTACCCTAAATTCTCTGTTTTCACTAAACTGCCTTGAAGTTCTTCTATTGCAGCAAGCTCCCTTTAAAGTGCCACAATCAGTTTAAGGGAGTTTCCTATAATAGAAAAACCTTAAGATAGTTTAGGGTGAAGTTAAGGGTACTTTAGTGTAATTTAGACTAAAAGAAGAAAAAAAACACCTAAACCAACAGGAATCGCGAGAAAATTCGTTACTGGAGTCTTACTATAAGCCTGCTCTTCTCTTTTTCCTCCCTCGACCTTGAATTTCGTTGGTGGCACATCCTCCAACTGTTCGCAGGTGTATCCGAGCCCGGGCACCTCTAGTGTAAGATTAACCGGCGGCGAAACACTTGTATTACCATTCAAGTTACCCACATACATATTAAATGACGAAAATGCCCTTTCCGGGTCAACGGCCCAGGCCGATATAATTCCTCCATGGCAACAATTCAAAGTCCAATTCTCTCCTGCGGCATCTAGGGTCTGGTCGAAGATGACTGGGTCCTTCTTGCATGAATGTGGGAGCCGCTTTAGGTTTTTGAATCCGGAGCAATCGCCTTGCTCGGCTGCCATGGCCCCTGCCATTGATAATATTATTTCTTTGCTTGCCCATGTCCAGCCTAGTTTCCACCCGGGCTTTTCGATGTGTCGGTATTGGTAGTAGTTTTGGATTGTTACCCTTGCCTGTTGATAGAGTTACTAGAATATTTAGTGTATGAGAAAACTAAGCCTAAAGTGATTGGAGTATATCTGACCTTGTAGTGATCATCCGTCCACTCGAGGATGTCGAGTGTTACGGTGACGTTCCCATTAGGATCGAGAGGGTCATAACAATCTGAAAAACATACCAAAAAGATATTTTCTAAAAATCATCGGTAAATTCTTCTGCATGAGAAATTTTAGGGGGAAGATGAAAAAATTGAAAGTGAATGAGAATGAAGATGAAAAAATGAATTGCCTGCTAATTTCCATCTATCCAACAAAAGCACCAACACCAAGCTCAAAATAAGCAGCTTCATATCTCTAAGCCCTGAACAAAGAAGTAGACATTGTGAAAATATATCTGGCATTTTTTCGGGTAGCAAACAATGAAGTTGCTTTGTAGTTTCAAATAGATACTAGAAAGAAACAAAGCATTGAGGACAAATCCTATAAATTTATTGAGCTGTCAAAGCTATCTCAAATTATCAGAAAAATAAGGTTTTATTAGTTGCAGCTGAAGATGCCTTTTCTTTTCTTGGAAGCTCATACTTCTTTTAGTTCTTTAGAACTTCACAGTACTAAGAGTCTTGAGCGTTTTTCTCTCAGATATTTTTGCTAACTTGGCAAATTTTTTCTGTTTGATACTAACAATATAACAACAATAAGCAAATCCAGTTCACATCCAGATAATTCTAGGATCAACCTTTGTAATTTTTGAATCTTTAGAATAAATCTTGCCTCCATTAGGAATATGCAATATAGGACAACCAATAAAATTATGAATTTGATTGATAATTTTGATGTTTTGTTATAAGAAATTACCGTTTGGCTTGCAACTGCTTACACTACTACAATATGGGGTTGCCGCTACGGCTACAGGAATCCGTAGGGGCAACTTTTTATTGCCTCTACGGATTAATCCGTAGATCCCCATGGTTGTCCCTACGGTGGCCTACGTTTTAATTTAAAAATATTAAATCTTAAATTGTTGTTTGGCCCTACGGAGCCGCAAACAAATGCCCTACGGTTATATCCGTAGGGGCATGTATATGGGTATTTAATAAAAAAAAGGCACAGAAAAGCCCTACGCCTCGATCTCTTTCCCCAATTTTCTCTTAATCTCTTCCGCGTCTCGAATTTTCTCGTCGTCGCCACCGCCCTCCGCCCGCGGCCCGCCACTGCCCTCCGCCCGTGGCCCGCCACCGCCCTCGTTCCCAAAACTTCCTCGTCGACTTCCTCGTCGCCACCGCCCTCCGCCCGCGGCTCGCCACCGCCCTCGTTCCCAAAACTTCCTCGTCGCCACCGCCCGCGACTCGTCACCGATTGCGTCGTCGACCACCGATCTCCTCCGTCGTCTCTTCCACCGTCCGCTACAGGTTAGTAAATCTCCAATTATTTATAATTTTGATGATGTTAGGGCTAAGGTTCGGGTAGGGGTGAGGGTTAGGGTTAGGCATCGGGTTCAGTTTAGGTTCAGGTTAGGGTTAGGGTTCGGTTGGGGTTGGGGTTGGGGTTGGGGTTAGGGTTAGGGTTCGGTTGGGATTGGGGTTGGGGTTCGGGTGCGGCTGGGGCTAGGGCTAGGTTGGGGTTGGGGCTAAGGTTAATTAGTTGGGCTTAGGGTTAGGGTAATTAGGGTTAGGGTTGGGGTTAGGGTTTGGTTCAGGTTTAGGGTTAACTTGGGTTAATTAGAGGGTATGGTTAATTTGAGTTAATTAGTGATAATTTGAAAGGGTTAGGGTGTTGATTAGGGTTGATTAGGGTTAATTAGGTTAATTTAGGTAAATTGGGTTAAGTTTGACCTGATTAGGGTTAATGAGGTTAATTTGGGTAAATTGGGTTAAGTAGGGATAATTTGTGTTAGGGTAACGATTATGGTTAATTGTGGTTAATTAGGTTAATTTGGGTTATTTAGGGTTAGGGTTTATGGTGCACTAGTTCATTCAGTAGGATACTCGATGATAACGTAAACGTACAACTTTACCGTAAACGCAAGAAAAATTTACCCTAAACTTGAAATTTCAAACCCTTAATAACGAAACGTAAACGTAAAACCTATTCACGTTAAATGTTCAAGTTAAAACCAATATATGATACTCGATGATAATATGAAACTTTCATATTCTCATCGATACTCATATATGAAACTCAAAGCGCCACTTAGTCCCCGTCTATCGATTAATATACGTTCGATATTCGTCGTGACATAGAACTATACGAAAGTTGTTAAATATCGGACGGTATAGCTCGGTACTAACAACCGTCGTATAGTCTATGTGACGAGAAGATTCAATCGTATGACAAGTTAGGAATGTATAAAGCAAACATCTGCATTCACTTGTGTTTTCATCCGTTTCGAGATATTTCGTCGGTACTTTTCTGCTGGTTCTCCGTGTACAAAGATAGATTAGATGTTCATTTCAACGTTGTTTCACAGCTTTGAAATGATTATCTATTCTATTACAGTGTACTCAGAGAACAGCGGGGAGGTGCTGCCGAAATTTACTCGAAACGGTTGAAAGCACAAGCGAATGGGTGTCCGCTCTATACATTCTTAATGGGATAGAAGCCTTACCCCCGACAGCCGAAATACACACATACAACAAGAATACACAACAAACGCATCATTAGAGAGTGATTCAAGATGTTCAAGTTAAAACCAATATATGATACTCGATGATAATATGAAACTTTCATATTCTCATCGATACTCATATATGAAACTCAAAGCGTCACTTAGTCCCCGTCTATCGGTTAACATACGTTCGATGTTCGTCGTGACATAGAACTATACGAAGGTTGTTAAATATCGGACGGTATAGCTCGGTACTAACAACCGTCGTGTATTCTATGTGACGAGAAGATTCAATCGTATGATAACCGATAGATTTGTCCCGTGTGGACAAGTTAGGAATGTATAAAGCAAACACCTTCATTCACTTGTGTTTTCATCTGTTTCGAGATATTTCGTTGGTACTTTTCCGCTGGTTCTCCGTGTACAAAGATAGATTAGATGTTCATTTCAACGTTGTTTCACAGGTTTGAAATGATTATCTATTCTATTACAGTGTACTCGGAGAACAACGGAGAGTTGCTGCCGAAATTTACTCGAAACGGTTGAAAGCACAAGCGAATGGGTGTCCGCTCTATACATTCTTAATGGGATAGAAGCCTTACCCCCGACAGCCAAAACACACACATATAACAAGAATACACAACAAACGCATCATTAGAGAGTGATTCGAGATGTTCAAGTTAAAACCAATATATGATACTCGATGATAATATGAAACTTTCATATTCTCATACATGAGTATCCTTAAATCTAATTTTGATTATCAATAATTTATTCTTTTCAATGACAAACGCACACACAAAGTATATACACGGATTTTTTCCTTTGTCAGTAACCATCACGTTCTTAGATTTCTCAATATAGTCATCATAACCTACAATTTATATGTTATACAGTCTAACATGGCCCATGAGTACGTCAGAGTTAAGGACTTGATGTATGTGGATTGGCAACAACGTATGCAACCTAAGTTTGTCGCAGGAGTTGTTTCTTTTATTGAATTTGCACGCGCACATAATAAGATCGTGATAGAGAAGATTCTCTGCCCGTGCGATAGATGTGGGAATAAGTACTGGCAGAAGGTAGAATTGGCAGAGCATCATATCGTAAAAAATAGTTTTACTAGACTTTATACAACTTGGCTATATCACGGGGAAGGAGAAGAACGCAGTAATGCGGCAGAAGAAGAAGGAGAAGACGATAATGCGGCAGGAGAAGAAAGAGAAGACGGTAATGCGGCAGAAGAAGAAGACGGTAATTTCTTTCCATCAGAAGAAATGGAGGATATGGTAGAGGCTGCCCTAGGTGAATCTATTCGTACCGAAGATAACATTCCTTCCGGTCAAGGACCGCGTACGGATAAATATGAAAATTTCATGAATGATGCTAGAAAACCAATTTATGAGAACGCAAAGTATTCCACCCTCTCATGGTTCGTCCAACTTTTCCAGATTAAGTGCCTAAATGGATAGAGCAACAAGTCATTCACAATGCTTCTTTCGTTTTTGAAAGATTCTATACCCCCGAGAAATAACGTGCCCGACAGCTGGTATGGAGCCCAGAAGATGATGTCTGATTTGGGTCTGAAGTGTGAGAAGATTCAAGTATGTCCTAAAAATTACGTGTTGTACCGGAAAGAGAATTCAGATTTGAAAGAGTGTCCAACATGCGGAGAGGCCAGGTATAAACCGAAAGATTCTGATAAGAAGCCCGATATAACTGGCAAGATAGCACGATATTTTCCCATAACACAGAGGCTGCAGAGGCTATTCAGGTGCAAGAAAACAGCCGAGGCAATGATTTGGCATCACCGTGCTCCTCCAAGTGAAGATGGAAAAATGAACCATCCAAGAGATTCACCGGCATGGAAGGATTTCGATAGGAGGCACGCAATATTCAGTAGCGATCCTCGCAATGTCAGGCTCGGACTGGCTAGTGATGACTTCTGCCCATTCAACTATATGGCTGGAAGCCACAGCACATGGCCCGTTGTAATGATAATTTATAATC
This sequence comes from Agapanthus africanus, assembly GCA_030015575.1. Taxonomy (NCBI): domain Eukaryota; kingdom Viridiplantae; phylum Streptophyta; class Magnoliopsida; order Asparagales; family Amaryllidaceae; genus Agapanthus; species Agapanthus africanus. The sequence continues at coordinate 523,451,026 of CM057345.1, forward strand.
TGTCGTCTTGGTTGGCTATGGACCAATCATACTTTATGATGCCTCTTCTTATCGACGGACCAAACTCACCGGGAAACAATATCGACGTCTATCTCCGACCTCTGATCGAGGAGTTAAAATCTTTGTTCATTGATGGTGTAGAGACTTACGATGCAAACACAAATACAACCTTCATACTGCGTGCGGCTTTAATGTGGACAATTAATGACTTTTCTGCGTATGGAATGCTATCAGGTTGGTCCGTACATGGTCACAAAGCATGTCCTCATTGCCATCAACATACAACATCGAAATTCTTGAATTTTAGCAGGAAGGTTTGTTATTGCGGCCATCGACGTTTCCTGCCTCTAGACCACCCCTACAGGTTAGACGTTGTTCACTTTGATGGTCATCAGGAGCTTCTTAGATACCTGATATTTTGCCCCTATGATCTCAGTAAGATGGGTTATACTTGTCCCTACGGATTGGACCGTAGGGGCATAAACATGTCCTACACAGGTATCCGTAAGGACAAAATATCAGGATACCTGATATTTTGCCTCCTACACATCTGGACCTACGCATGTCGCCGTAGGGGCAGTAATTAGGCCCTACGGAGTTATCCGTAGAGACAACTATTATATTTTATAAACCGATAAATTAAATAACTTTTTTGTCCCTACAGTGTAATCCGTAGGGATAGATGGACCTATGCATTAAACCGTAGGGGCAAGTATTTAACCGTAGGGGCATGTTTAAGGCTAAGACTTGCACTTGCGGCGTGTGCACCTACGGCGTATTTTCAGGCCCCTACGGCTATAGCCGTAAGGGCAGTGGTTTGCTCCTACGGATTTATCCGTAGGAGAAACCCCTATTTGTAGTAGTGTTATAATTAGGGATGCAAACGGATACAATTTTTTTTATATTATTAATCTTCGGTGACTGTTTGTATTTGTATTCACATCTACCAACAGTCATCCATATCCGTGTCCGACGTTTAGGTGCAAGTATGAGTTATATGTATGCCCTAGAGGCCATTACTGTACATACGATATATATTGTAGTGGATGCTTGGACATATATAGGGAGGACTTTCTTGCTCGACATGATAGTAAGCTATCTGGTTGCTCTTTCTCTTAACATGTACTCTGATTGTCTCTATGTTACATGTTGATAAAGCGCTTAGGATGAGTACTTGACTACCAGGACTATGATGCAGATCATATTAGTGGGGACATTGTAGTCGCTAAGTACATCCTTCAAATGTTCCTAGTCGTAGGTGTATCGAGACAGGGCATCGATATACCAGAGTAGACTAGCGTATGCGCTTCTTGACCCATATGATGGGCGATGGATGATCCTATATCCATTGGTGTTTGACATCAGAGAAGGTATACGGGTGCTCAGTGGAGACTGGGTACACTGGACGGACTCGCCGAGAACTCCCAGATGGTATTATACCTCACGTCAGATGGCAGTTCTCTGGTGACACTGGTACAGGTTAGTCTGTAGACCCGAGATCGTCATAGAGTCATGTGTGATTCCCACTTTGTTTTGATTTCCATCATACCACGTCCAAGATGGCGTGCAAAACGGTGGCTTTTGGGTACAGTCCCGAATCACATGGAGGCAATGAGCGATAGGAGGGGTTTCGTCTCTCCCGGTATAGGGAGTTGATATTGCGCTGTGTTCGATTGGCTATAACTGAAAATCCCTGGCCAGGGTTGCTGAGATTTACTGGTAAGTGTTATCAGTAGTTTCTCGAACTGTTATAGACCTCATATCGACACGACTTATCAAGCTACTGGGGTCTGACGTTTACCACCCCTAGGCGAGATATGCGACATATCAGACGAAGAGACCTGATCGCACGCTTTTGGCGTGTCGGATGTTCAAAATTCTAAAGTTATAACCGCGATCAGGACGGTGTCGCTATGCAGCTAGCCGGTTGAGCACGGGTCGATCCACAGGGAGATGGTTGTATTTCCGTTCGTGTTTTAGACGAGTCAATAAAGAATGTGTATATGTTTGTTCAAGTCTATCCCAAGTGTTCGTATTTATGTTCAAGTAAGCTTGTTAAGGTTAAGGTCGGTTAGTAGAGTTAGGATTAGTCTTGTGCTTGTCTTTTGCCATTCTTAAAACGGTGTTGGGATAATCGAAAGTAGCGGGGATTAGGAGGACATAGGAATGGGATTTGCGAGTTTAAGCGAGCTTTCCAATGCTAAATCCATTCCTAGTGCCCCTTGTCCGTCCGCTAAATACGCTTATTTCCAACCCTCGGCCAAACACCCGCAACCATGTATCCAAATAAGTCACAACTACATGTCACGTTGTAGTGCGCTTAAAGGACTTCTCGACTTAGGTCGCGGCTACATGTCACGTATAGCGCGCCTAAGTGAGGGGGTTGCGTTTGTTTGGTCGGGGTTCGTTTTAAGATGTTTGGCGAAGAGAAGCACAAGGGATTTCTCCGTCCCTCATACCACCTTCCTTAGCCTTAACAAGAGGGAAATTATTCACACATCATAAAAGAAAAGAAAACAAAACAAGAAGGAAGAAAGGAAAGCAAAATACGGTTTTACAAGTGATGCAAGCTAATTCTTGGGTCCTCACCTTAGCAAGGAACTCCGTCGAGTATCATCGCTTGGAAATAATACGGATAAGAAGAAGAAAAGAAAAGAGAACAAGAAAAGAAATAACAACAACTAGTTAAAAACAAATAATAAAGTTACACTAGAAATTAAATTACAATGCAATGAAATAAAAATACAAGATAAGAAAAATAACCCTTATCTTCATTTCATCATCCACTCAAAAAGCTCTCACTACAATTTTCATGGAGGAAAGAATGAAGAAGAAGAAGAAGCTAACTAAACTACACTAAAAGAGATGGAAAAGAAGCCATGAAGAAGACCTTGGCTTGGCACAAAACTGGGCTATTTATAGGCTGCGTGCTGAAACCCTAGGGCAACATTCTGGCCCTAAATGTAATGACCCAACTACCCCCAAAATTTCGTCATATGATGACACGAAACCGCGGCGGATCTGCCGCGAAAACCCACATTTGGCGGCGGTTCCGCCGCGGTTTTGTGGAATTGGGATCTCGTATTTTCTGGGTTTTCTTGTGTTGCTATCTTATGTTGTTCTACATGTCCCAAATTGCAAAATGCCTTCACAATTTCTTCAGATCTGCACAGTCCAAACATAGCTTCACTTTTGATTGATTTGACCTTTCTCCCTCGAGCTCCGTGCACCCATTGATTCTTGTGCTGCCTCCCTCGTGCTTTGTGCTGCCCCTCTCGTGCTTTGTGCTTGTCCGAGACACGAATGACCACTGTCATTTGTCTTGTCTCTGAAACTGGTACGCGGCACTGGACGGATACGGATGATCGGAACCCGGCTTTTATCTGCTGGCAACAGATGTTCTGGATTTTGGCGTAACAGTGGAGATTTTGTATCATTTGCGTTATTTTGGACTAGGAACCTGTAGACTGTAAATATGTAGCAAACACGGATTAAAAGCACCTACCTATAAACAAACGAGCATAATAATGGGCGGTATTAAAAGCAATATTCTGGTATGAACAAATACCCCCAAACTTAACTTTTGCTCGTCCCGAGCAAAACCAATTATTCACAAAAAAGTCCTAACCGCACTTTCGCAGGGAACGCGATTGCACTGAGCGTGTGCAACAAGCCGTTAAACCTCTAGATGTCCCTAGTAGGAGGAGTGTTGTCTCCTGAGGGTTTTCAGCGGATTACACCCACAAAATCCCGTCAAGCTAGTGTCATAAGTTAACATCGAATCTACTCCTACAATTTAGTATCTACGTTAGAAACTCTATTATCCTAAGTTAGAAATATTCAACCCTTATGTTTCACACCTCCTATCTATTTAACCTTAGATCCTATACGTTCCAAAAAAGTTTAGAAAGATGTTGGTATCTCCTGAGTTTTCCTTCTAGAGTGCGGTCTTAAATCAGGGATTTTTATCAACTTTACAGAAAACACAAGTCTTATTCTTTATTTCTATCTTTCCTCCAAATATCGATTGTATACCCCTACGTGTGTGTAAATTTGCATCTCTACACTCAAGAATTCAATTCAAGCTATAGTACCCTTGCCCTAATACCTAATACTACTTCTTTTCATTAATGATGAACGGTGTTGCTCACACACCTTTCATGCGACTATTAATGCTTCTTGAGGCACTAACGGCCGATTACTGAATGTGTGAGCTTAAAGCGTAAATAGCAGTTTCCGGGTCTTGACTTTATTTATTTGTTTTTCTTTTCTTTTCTTTTTCTTTTTCAAGACCGGATATATTTTTCAATGATGCTCTTTTGGTATTTAGCTTTAATTACCGTTTTTTTCTTTCATACTAGGTTTTCAGGCAAGAGTATTTTTAGGTATCCTCTACTATCCTAAGTTTCAAGGTGCGTGTAAGTGCAGTTTGTAGGGTATATACTTTCTAAATTTGAACTCAAGAAAAGAAACTATTTTTCAGACTTATCCTTCAGTAAAGCTTCAATACTTTCCCCTCATCTTGACTTACTCAAGAACTGAACTCAAGATTACCTACTTCTATAAAAAAAACTGTAAGGACGTATAATCACCAAGTTTAAACAGAATGAGGGTTATTTTTAGGATTTTCAATTCCTAAACCTAGAATTTAGTTATTTCTAACATATCAACTAAACTTTCAGAATAAAAATTTAAGTTACCCTATTAGCTAACTTGACGACAAAGTTTTTATATTTTGGAAAATTTTCGATTTTTTATGGGTTTTTAAAATAAGGTATGCCAATGCAGAATATACAAATGAATGCGAAGGAAGAAAACTTACCGAGCACACCCCCAAACTTAAACTTGACAGTGCCCTCACTGTCAGGCTACACCAAGATGGTCAAAATTGTCGGCATTTCCTAAAAGAAATATATACAAAGCAAAAAGAAAAACAAAAAATATATACACAAAAAGGTTCCCCCCCAAACTTAAGTGAAACAGTGTTTCCACTGTTAAGTGTTGAAGTCCAAAGTTAGGGGGAAAGAGAACAGTATCAAGCTATACAAGGCCTTACACATGCCAAAAGTTAACACCAACCATTCAAAGATCTTATCGTGATAAAGCAGTGGCTGGTGAAAGAATGCGGAGAGGTAAGAAATAGAGAATACGCGAGACCGTATGGAGATAGAAGCGGGATACGGTCTCGGTATATGAGAAGAAGAATGGCGGAAGGAAGAAAGAAGTGGAATACGAACTTGAGGGTGAAAATGGATTGAATAAATTAGTACAATCTGTAATGATCGATGTGAAAAGATGGATTGTACTAATCTATCAATATGGCGAGAAATTGGGTCAAATCCCTCAAGATTCGTGAGAAACCATGGGTAAGCCGAACTTGGTAAACCAGACACAGGAAGTGAAAATGATACGGTGTCTTGCCAGGTCGGAACGATGGAAAGGATGGAGGTAGGTGATTGAGGAAGGTTATCGGTTAAAGGTTCATGAGGGTGTACACAGTCAATGAAAGGGATAGGATGAATTGGAAAATCCGACTCATCAACAAGAACTGTTTCATCCTAAAAAATATCCTCAAAATTCTCCTCAAAGTTAAGCACATCCATGCATTTATCCTCAAAATCCAGACGCGTATGGGGTTCGGGAAAAACATTTAATGACTCGGGATGATGAATTGAAGAGAAAAACTCAGCCAAATTTATGGGTTCATCATCCAAAATATTCCCAGCGTCAATATCCTCAACCAAGTGAAAATCAATATTCTCAGACACCTCATCAAAAGCATGGATTTCAATCGATTCTGGTTCTAAGATGGAGGTGTAGAGGTCAAAAGGATTGGGTGTGGTTTCACTCAAAAGGGGCCCTTCACAATCGGGCAAATCAAATACTGCAAAGTCACACAACTCATTATCTGTTCTATCTTTAATCAATGAACCGTTTGGAACACTAGATAGACATTCAAAACTGGAGTTGTGGGATTCAAGTTAAAACGGGTAGGCTTGATTCGGAAGGGGGTACAGCTCACTCTCTCCACTCAAATTCTCAACCTGTCCTACCTCTTCTTCATACATTGGAAAATTTGGAGCTAGTTGAAAACTAGCTACCGGGTCACTAGGTTGTATGAGGGCGGCCATAGAAGCATTCAAATCCATCATCTGTTGGTACGACGCTACCCTAAAGTTTTCCAATGACTGTTCCAGACTAGACATGGGTTGTGAAGGGGTTTCAGTAAAAGATTCAAAGTTGTTTGGATACTGAAAACTCCCAAAAGGCTGTTCAGAAGTAATGTCTAGGGAAGGTGCAAAAGTCGGGTAGGACTGGTAGGAATTGAATGGCTGGACAGGGGTAGGATCAACATTTGGATACGAAGGTGAATGGAATTGTTCATCCCAAGAATTTGAAGTGGTGAAAGGAGTGAAAGATCGGCTATGAGATTGTTCAATATGTTCAGCGATGGACAAAAGACGACTTGCAAAAGGGGTATCAACATAAGCGGGTGCGGGAGGTTGAAAAGATTGATACAAAGTGGAATGCGGAGTGCAAGTGTTTGTCCTAGACGCATCTATGCGATCTGTCAGTGAAATTTTGGGCATGGAGGGGTCGTTCGAAATTCGACCAAAGCAAGAACCGTAGGAAGTTATGTCTGATTGTGGGTACCAAAGTTCGGCAAGAATTTTTCTAGGTGGAGTACCCATGATATGAAGAGAAGAAGAAGGAAAGGAAGGGAAAAAGAATGTGGATTTTTTTTTTATTAAAAAAATGTTTGTTTTTGGAGTTTCTGAAATTGTTTGTTTTAAAGAATACGGAATTATGAGACTAAAATTTACAAGCACAATCACAATCACAATATGCACAAACACACCTAGAGCTAGGGTCACCTAGGTCAGCTAGACAGCTCCTAACTGTTCCAAAGGGCTAGAAATAGGACCTTAAACCGCCTCTTCACCGCCAATTGCGCCAGGTAAGTGGGAGGCTCCCCACTACGAAAGTAGTGGTCCTAATTAAGTAACCACTTGCCTTAGACACACTTGCCTAGACACCGCAAAATCAGGTTAGGATAAACGGCCGATGCCTATAACTAGTCCTCTGTCCTATTGAGCGCGACGTCCTTAGGGCTGAGTCTAGTATTTTTTATTAGCTCAAGGTAATGCGTATGCAATTAGTAATTTGTGGGGTCTTAGGAAGGGTGATGAAATCCCCACCCAATCTGAATTGTTGTTATAGCCCCTTAATGTCCGTATTAATATATGCAAAGCGGTAAACAAACAAAATCTAAAACAACAAAAATTTATTTGGCAGCTGTGCAATTCTGTGCAAAGATACCTGCAGAAAATACAGTATAGTGGAATTCAGAGAGGGGACTAGAGGAAAGAGAAGAGGTGTAGAAAAAATTGGGCTCAGAAGCCACAATAGGACCGCGGAACCGCCGCCGAATCCCCTCTTTGACCGCGGTTCCACGGTCAAACTGTGGTGTTGGGGCTTGAAACTTTGGTCAATACACGTGGCCTTCTCTGTACACCCTAATAAAAACCTCTGTTTCTTGATTGGATTACTGTACTTGCTCCAGATTAGCCTGCACAATTGCATACAAAAATTATCAAAAATAACAAAAAGATTTTATTATATATATATATATATATATATATATATATACAAAAAGAATATTAACCCGAATAACAAGAAAGAAAATACGTTACCGTCTCCCCGGCAACGGCGCCATTTGGTCGCACGCTTTTGGCGTGTCGAGTTTTAAGAGTTCTAAAGTTATAACCGCGATCAGGACGGTGTCGCTATGCAGCTAGCCAGTTGAGCACGGGTCGATCCACAGGGAGATGGTTGTATGTCCGTTCGTATTTTAGACGAGTCAATAAAGAATGTGTATATGTTTGTTCAAGTCTATCCTAAGTGTTCGTATTTATGTTCAAGTAAGCTTGTTAAGGTTAAGGTCGGTTAGTAGAGTTAGGATTAGTCTTGTGCTTGTCTTTTGCCATTCTTAAAACGGTGTTGGGATAATCGAAAGTAGCGGGGATTAGGAGGACATAGGAATGTGATTTGCGAGTTTAAGCGAGCTTTCCAACGCTAAATCCATTCCTAGTGCCCATTGTCCATCCGCTAAATACACTTATTTCCAACCCTCGGCCAAACACCCGCAACCATGTATCCAAATAAGTCACAACTACATGTCACGTTGTAGTGCGCTTAAAGGACTTCTCGACTTAGGTCGCGGCTATATGTCACGTATAGCGCGCCTAAGTGAGGGTGTTGCGTTTGTTTGGTCGGGGTTCGTTTCAAGATGTTTGGCGAAGAGAAGCACAAGCGATTTCTCCGTCCCTCATACCACCTTCCTTAGCCTTAACAAGAGGGAAATTATTCACACATCATAAAAGAAAAGAAAACAAAACAAGAAGGAAGAAAGGAAAGGAAAATACGGTTTTACTGTAAGTGCACGGCGGCGCCCCGGCCGTCAATCCGACGCCGGAATGCGGAAGCGGTGAATAATTTAAATTTTTGCGGACTTTGCAAACCGGCACCACCGCGCACTAAAACTCCGGATCGAACCATTAACTAGTCTACGCTACTAATAAGAAAGGGAAGAGATGTACCGACTGATCCGAGTCCTCCGGTCTTCATCTCCACTCCGATCTCCTCGCGGGATCTCCGTCTGTCTCCTCCTCGTCGGAAAGGGCACCACATCGCCTGTAGCTTTTACGGGCTCCCACCTCAATACCGAGGCAACTCGGGCGTGAAGCTGGCGAATCGACGCGTCCAAGATTTGCTGTAGGAAGTGTAGTGTAAAATACGCTTTGTCTCAATGGGGTATTGGAGTTGCCTTTGATGGAGGAATCAAGAAGAACTTTGGAGGGAAATGAAGCTACCAATTTTGCAAGGAAAAATGAGATGAACAAATGAAGCATCAAAATTGAACCTCTCATTTTCCCTTCTCACCATGTGTGGCCGGCCAAAGCTATATGGAAATGGTGGTGGAGTTATGAACAAATTGCAAGAGGGAGGTAAGTGTAGGAGAAATGAAAGAGGTGACCACAACAACAACCATACCTATCACTTTAACCCATCCTCATTCAATCAAATCCCATTAAAGCAAAAGCATGGTGCAAAAGAAAATATTCTTATCATATCAAACCCTTTTGCAATAAAACCCCTCCACAAATGTTATTTGCACAATTGCAAATAACCCCCTCCATCGGAAAAGTCCGGCCGGGAAAGAACAAAGGAAAACCGGCCGGAACGGAATGCAAACTGGCAACTCCAGAAAACTGGTCCCGTAATAAATTACAGGAAAACCCCGATACTGTGCATACACACCCGCATCTGTATTCCGTCCGGATACAAATGCAAAGAGACAAAATCTACACTGTACTAAACTAGGACCGGCTTAAACCAAAGCCGGCCAGTAATATCCGTCCGATCCTGATCCGTGCAATACCGCACGTATCTGATCGAACGTTGCCATATAACTATACGGCCACTAGTACAAAACCGTCCGATCCTGATCCGTGCAATACCGCACGTATCTGATCGGACCCTGCCATATCTCCATACGGCCTCTACAGCGTTTCGCCCGAAACTTGAGTAACTGAAAGTGTGGTGGACTCTAAAGACTCGTCAATACTATGGCTGTGGATTTAACCACTAGCACGTCAGAGGTATAAGCCAATACGTGATGGGCCACCAGCTATTGACTAAATGAGACGTCGATGAGGAAGCTCACCCCGACACCCAACTGAGCCTGTCAGTGACAATATCCATGCAGTCCGGTCCGTTCGTCTATGAGTATCGCATGGCGGGCCTAGGGGGTTGGTAAAAGTCAGACCCCCAAAAGCGGTACAAGTCGTGTCGGAGTGTAGCCCAGAACACCCTGAGATACTACTGGAATACCTACCAGTAAATCTCCTTGCCTTGGCCAAGGACTTTGTGTAATGGCTCTCCTAGACACAGCACGACCTCACCCCCAATACCGGGAGAGACGAACCCCTGAAGATACGCTCACTGCCTCCATGTGGCTCGGGACTGTACCCAACTAAAACCTGTTTGCACGACTCCTTTGAGCCGTGGTAGGGTAGTAATCAAAGTACAGTGGGAACTCACACGAGACAAATGACGATCCCCAGGTCGATGAACTAACCTGCACACATGTCACCAGGGAACTGCCATCTGACGTCTGGTATATGACCAACTAGCATGTTCCCGGCAAGTCCTGTCCGGTGTACTCATAACCCAATGAGCACCTGTATACATCTTAGGTGATCCAACTGACACCAGTGGCTTGTGAGACCGGCCACCGCCCCTCGTCGGGGTCTCGACTGTATACACTAGTCTACTAATGGAGTATCGATGCCCGGTCTCGAAACTCCCACGACTAGGGACCTTTTAAGGATATGCTTGTAGACCCCCAGCTCCCACTTATATGATCGCCCTCATACTGCTGGTGGTCAAGCAAGAATCCTAGGGGCTCTATCAACGTGTAATAGCGACATGTCAGGTCACCTAAAACAGTACACGATGATAAAGGTAAACCAGATAGCATACTATCATCTCGAGTAAGACTGTCCTACCGGGATAGGTCCTCCCTCAATCATTACAATCACGTACCTGTGACCTAATAATTGACTCTGAGGGCACTATCTCCAACAATCTCCCACTTGCACTCAAGGCTAATTATTGCGATGTCGCATACTCACAGCCCGTGTGATACCGAACATCCAACTCCTCTACTAGTCAGTCTCACAAAGCTCGTTTGCGGAACTATTGCGTTCGAGGAATAGCCTCAGTGAGTGGATCCGCTTAGATGTTTCTTTCTATGTCTCTCTATATCTCAAGTTCGCGGAGAAACCCATCTCCCGAAAAGAGCAATACCTGTCTTAGAGTGTCTGGATGTCTGATGGGACATAGCTCATAAATGAACTCCAAATCCAAACTTCATAGACTGTATCGACAACTGAACTTAATCAGTGTCCTGCGCGCCATGCCTCCCTCAGTATTGCCTTGGACCACCTGTCCAAAATACTGCCCCTCGTCAGAGGGAAAACTATAACTCTGACAACCTCCTTGTCGTCCTTGTCACCTTGGAAGCCTGGAATGATAACTGTCTCCTCAACGAGGCTGTCGTTATCATATCCCTAGAACATTCTGTTATGTTCTAAAACTGCTTCCGACTGTTTCTCCAGGATTGGATCAATATCAACTTATTGCATCTAGTGCAAGAACAATATCTGGTGTGGTACTTGACATCTCATGATTAACTCAATTGCCTGAGCAAGTGATCTGCCAATCATGGACATCCCTCTCCCCTTTAGTCTGTAAGACACCTTTAGAGAGGGTGACTCCATCTTCTGCAGGTACACTACCGTGCATGGAGTCGTCCATTCTAAATACCCTTAGAATGCTGTCTAAGTACCCTGATTGGGAAACCACCCAAATCTAGATCTAATACCATAGATCCAGTAACCAGTATGTCTGATATAATGTCCAAGTCCTGTGTGGAGAAAACACTGTGCGACGACCAAAGTATAACCGATCGTAGTGTAGGAGTTTCTTTTCCTACTCTGTGTATATCATCCAAATACCAGGATATCACACCCTACTACCTTCTCAACAGATCCATCCCCTTTTCTGATGAAGTCAAACCCATGACTGTCACATCAGAAATAGATGATCTATCTCCGCTACATCTGCTCTAGTCTATAAATAGACATAAGCTCCCTGTCCACCAATGCTTCCGCTGCTCCCTCTGATTACGACAACCCTCTGGCAGAGTCATATAGACGTACACTTCTAAAACTAGTTTAGAACGACACTATACTCATCCTCCCGCCGGGTCTCGTAACCTGGAACAACAGCAATGGCAATTGTGGGTAAACAAGAACTTCCCTGTCGCCGTCCTTGAGGCTACCGTAGTGCCTCTCGGGTGCCTGAAGTTACCCACCTTATCTGCGGAGTGGCCAATGGAATGTCAATCCAGATTGAATCTTTAGGTTCCTTATCAAATCTTCAGTAATCGTTTGTGGTTCTGGAATCACTTCCAGTTCTACCATACTCCCACTACTGTTTTCTGAAAAAATCCATTTTTAATAAAACTGTGGCGAGTCTAGAACAATATCGCTATTGTTCATCCAGATGGTAGAAAGTCAACCCTCGTCATAGCCTGGGTCAACCCACAAACAGCCATTACAGAAACGTGCCTTGAGTTGTCCAGTGTCTGGTTTTAATCATAAACCGGACAACTCCCCGTACCTTAACATCGTTAAGATATGAACTGTTCTATATCCAATATAGAACCAGAGGCACTGATTTAATTGAACTAGATTCAAATCATGCAGCTGTCTCCAGTGCATGTCAACTAAATGGAAGAAGGCCGATCAGCGTTACTCAACTTAGGAACGCTTCCAATTATGAGTAACCTGAAAGAGAAGCAATTTCTCTTAATCATTACTATCAACTGAACACCATACACAAGTATCTACATCTTCGATCTCTTTGAAGAATCCCGATACTTGCTATACCTGGTTCTCTACTCTATTCAAATACATATAACTTCTCCAAATTCGGACCCTGTGTTTCCACGAAACACCTGTCTAAAAAATAGAGGAGTCATAAGTAAACCGAATATAGTACGAGGACCATCCCCTCTGTCCTGATGGACCCTGGACAACATACAATACTCTGTAAAAGTCCCTTGAGTCTGATTACTCATTCATTCACTGTGTGTCGTAGGTTGAAAACTGTACTTATGGTTAAGAAGAATTACACCGCTGTTTAATGCTCCTTACCTAACCATCCACTGATATAGGTAAATGTCGTAGACATAATTTCAGAAAGGTATATCTCACTCTATAAAAATAGACGTACAGATATATCAATTTGAAATTGGTGCATAACAGCGGATATTCAAAACCAAATATTTGCCGACCGGCAAACAACCCAGGTGATTTCCTCAAATATCACCGATTACAACGAATCCCGATATAATGAGGATGATCACCCAATTCCCAATAACTTACTCCCACTCATCATCTGTAAAACTATACAGATGTGAGAATCGTACCTGGTAAATACATACCCTGGAGTAAGTATCTAATCGGGAAATCAGTTTTTCCTTTAACATTACACAGTGAAACTGAAACATCGATATGTTCCGATGGGGTATCCCGGTATTCCTAGTAATGCCTCTTCCAGATTCACGACTGTAACCGTATAGTTCTTTGCCACCTCTCCAAATCCCTTCATATGTCTTTAGTCATTACCTTCTGCACACCCCTTTAGGCCAAATGGTTTTCTTCCTTCCCTACCGTTCGGCACCAGCCTATGGTTTGGAAGAAGACTATCCAAAAAGCATAATGGGTGTACTGTCCTAATCCTAGGAACACTCGCAATGCGAGAGAAGGTGAAGATAAAAGACACCTGAATGTACTTTATTCCTATTTCTCCTGAACCAGGATCCATCCCCGAACTGGAACAAGTTCCTTTCGAGTTCGTATATAACCATACGATGGATTATCCAATAAAATGGGATCTTCGTAGTGATACGGAGTGTCCTGGAGAAATACAAAGGTGATTTAGGATTGGCGAAGAAATACTTGGTTCGGTCGTGAATAGCAGTCGCAATTTACTTTGCCCTCTTACTAATCCCTTGTTTTGTCTGAACTTAATACCTTCTGTACACCGTTTAGGCTAACTGGTTTTCTTCATTCCCTACCGGTCGGCACCAGCCTATGGTTTGGAAGAAGACTATCCAATTTGCGTAATAGGTGTACTACTCCTAAACCAAGGAGTACTCGCAACCTGAGAGAAGGTGAAAAGAAAAGACAACTGAATAATCCTATTCGTTTTCTCCAGAACCGGAAACCATCCTCGAATTCCTTCGAGTTCGTATCTAACCATACGATGGTTTTGTCCAATGGAAGTGGACGTTCGTAGTAATACGGGGTGTCCTGGAGAAAAGGGTAAAAGTAGGAGTGGCAATGAGGTCTGCAACTCTGACAATCCAAAAGCCAGTGTTAAGAAGGTTCGGTCAACTTGGTCACTGAGTCAAAGTCTTAGGGTCGGGTCAATGGTCGCTGCCAAAGAGAGAGAGAAAAGAAACACTCAGCGTGCACTCTAACCTAGATCAGAATGGTTACCAATTTATCTAATCTGGAATCCTCCCACTGTACCTCAAATTCTCCTCCAAACCTGAAAGAAGAATTAGTCGGGGTCACCCGAGGAGTAAACTAACTCATCAGTGGGAATCGGGATCCAACTCTCATCGCATGACAACGTGATGGAATCCGCTCACGGTATCACACTCCAGAAGGTATGCGCATATCTGGCAAGTTTCAGTACTTTTGAAACTCCCGATGTGATTTCTGCCCCATGCTCTTATGACCTTGACTTTGGCCAACATATCATAAGTCACATGTCAAGTTCTATCCGTCATTCTCCAGGTTAATTTGAATCCACCCGTACATACCCTTGACTTTGGCCAAAATGGCAGCACGACTGTCCCAAACCAACGCATCTATCTATGCTGCATATGAATACCCCAATAGCTACCAATCACTGTGCCTTGACTTTGGCCAACATACACAACTTGAATACTATTGACCACCCATATGAAACGACGGAGGGCTACGAATGGTTTCTGGCGAAAACCTTTAACGTAAAGAACTTGATATCGTTGAAGGAACGGATAGCTTTTTAGAAAATATAGTGACGAAAACCTTTACTAAAGAGGTCACTCCCGGTGAAGGGATCTCGGCTCTTTCCCCGTAGAATGAGGTGCAGGATATTCCAAATGAATACCACGGTGCAAAGCAAAAGTAATCGGCTATAGTGAAGTTAATGCCCTGACGCAGACTTCTGTCCAAGGGGTCACTCCCGGTGAAGGGATCTCGGCCCTTGCCTCGTCGACTGAGGAGCAGGATATTCCAAATGAATACCACGATGCAAAACAAAAGTGAACGTCCTTGCAATAACAGCTTTTTGAAAAAGTGTTCCAACAACATCTGATTAGGTTTGTTTTTAACTTGCATTGATCCGAATCAATGCAGTCCCATCAATTGATCACACCAAAAAGAACGAAAATATACTGATGTACGTATATGCCATCCGCATTCGCCACTGGGTCCCGTCATTACCCGTTAGGTTAGCTTACTAACGACAGAGCGGGGACTGGACTAGCGCGGATGCAAAACATATACAACATCTACTAATATATATACCAATATATTATATTCGCTCAAGGCGTGAATAAAATGCAACATCACAGAAAAGTACAGCATCACAGAAACAATACAGATATCTGGGATCCCCGGGTTTCACAGAGCCACTGCTGAAACCCGACGTTCCCCTGGTCGTGTGGATAGCCTGTGCAATGAAATCCTAGACCCCTACGGGCGCGGCAAGTCACCCGCCAAAACCTGAAGCGAGGCAGCCCCCTTCAGCGCCGTGAATGGACCACCCAGCACTTCACGGAATCCGGCAACTTGGGCACCCCTCCTGGGTCAACCTGTACCCCCTACGAGTGCGGCGAATAGCCCGCCAATCCTAGAGTGAAGCCCCTTCCGTCTCAATGCCATGAGATGCGGGCTTGTTGCCCTCCAGAACCCGGCTATCCGTGCACCCCTCCGCGGGGCAATCCTAGTACAGAAAATAAAATATACATACACCGGGTACATCGACCGCAACCAGGTCGTGCCCCAAAATAATAATACAATCAGGCAGTGACGGCAGTCCACATGTCGGACGCTCGCCCCGCAATAACAAATGTACATAATACAACAAAAACGGTACTAGCATTGCATCCAGGCTATCCCCACGACCGATCCGCAACATCACAGCAAATACATAGAACATCAACGTGAAAGTCACGTTCGCAAATCCGTCTAACCGGGCTATAGCAGTTAGACCGGATTTACCGATCGAGTGACATTCACGGTCGCAGATATAATGTAAATACTGTGAAAAATGTGTTTAAAAAATTTCCGATTGATCAAACAATTAACAAGTGGGCCCCAAAGAAAACTGTAGCACTCACAGAAATAATTGGCCCAACTTTAATATTCCAAAGCCCATATTTTAAGCCCAGAAGGTCTCTGTAAAAAAATGGTGAAGTGATGTGAATAGTGCGCGGCGGAAGGGCCGCACAAAAGTGGTTTTCGCGGCGGTTCCGCGCTCCAACTGTGGAGTTACTTCGTCAAATTTTTACAGAACTCTTAGATTTTCCAGTACATCAATATTTTACAACCTGAAAAATTTTTCGAGACTGAAAAATTTCAACAGATTCTGTCGTGGGTAAAATGCAGTTTTGGAACTTTTTGATCGATCGGAAATGCAAACACATTACACAAAGTTAGACTAAGTTAATAGCGAGGCTCTGATACCACTGTAAGTGCACGGCGGCGCCCCGGCCGTCAATCCGACGCCGGAATGCGGAAGCGGTGAATAATTTAAATTTTTGCGGACTTTGCAAACCGGCACCACCGCGCACTAAAACTCCGGATCGAACCATTAACTAGTCTACGCTACTAATAAGAAAGGGAAGAGATGTACCGACTGATCCGAGTCCTCCGGTCTTCATCTCCACTCCGATCTCCTCGCGGGATCTCCGTCTGTCTCCTCCTCGTCGGAAAGGATACCACATCGCCTGTAGCTTTTACGGGCTCCCACCTCAATACCGAGGCAACTCGGGCGCGAAGCTGGCGAATCGACGCGTCCAAGATTTGCTGTAGGAAGTGTAGTGTAAAATACGCTTTGTCTCAATGGGGTATTGGAGTTGCCTTTGATGGAGGAATCAAGAAGAACTTTGGAGGGAAATGAAGCTACCAATTTTGCAAGGAAAAATGAGATGAACAAATGAAGCATCAAAATTGAACCTCTCATTTTCCCTTCTCACCATGTGTGGCCGGCCAAAGCTATATGGAAATGGTGGTGGAGTTATGAACAAATTGCAAGAGGGAGGTAAGTGTAGGAGAAATGAAAGAGGTGACCACAACAACAACCATACCTATCACTTTAACCCATCCTCATTCAATCAAATCCCATTAAAGCAAAAGCATGGTGCAAAAGAAAAGATTCTTATCATATCAAACCCTTTTGCAATAAAACCCCTCCACAAATGTTATTTGCACAATTGCAAATAACCCCCTCCATCGGAAAAGTCCGGCCGGGAAAGAACAAAGGAAAACCGGCCGGAACGGAATGCAAACTGGCAACTCCAGAAAACTGGTCCCGTAATAAATTACAGGAAAACCCCGATACTGTGCATACACACCCGCATCTGTATTCCGTCCGGATACAAATGCAAAGAGACAAAATCTACACTGTACTAAACTAGGACCGGCTTAAACCAAAGCCGGCCAGTAATATCCGTCCGATCCTGATCCGTGCAATACCGCACGTATCTGATCGAACGTTGCCATATAACTATACGGCCACTAGTACAAAACCGTCCGATCCTGATCCGTGCAATACCGCACGTATCTGATCGGACCCTGCCATATCTCCATACGGCCTCTACAGCGTTTCGCCCGAAACTTGAGTAACTGAAAGTGTGGTGGACTCTAAAGACTCGTCAATACTATGGCTGTGGATTTAACCACTAGCACGTCAGAGGTATAAGCCAATACGTGACGGGCCACCAGCTATTGACTAAATGAGACGTCGATGAGGAAGCTCACCCCGACACCCAACTGAGCCTGTCAGTGACAATATCCATGCAGTCCGGTCCGTTCGTCTATGAGTATCGCATGGCGGGCCTAGGGGGTTGGTAAAAGTCAGACCCCCAAAAGCGGTACAAGTCGTGTCGGAGTGTAGCCCAGAACACCCTGAGATACTACTGGAATACCTACCAGTAAATCTCCTTGCCTTGGCCAAGGACTTTGTGTAATGGCTCTCCTAGACACAGCACGACCTCACCCCCAATACCGGGAGAGACGAACCCCTGAAGATACGCTCACTGCCTCCATGTGGCTCGGGACTGTACCCAACTAAAACCTGTTTGCACGACTCCTTTGAGCCGTGGTAGGGTAGTAATCAAAGTACAGTGGGAACTCACACGAGACAAATGACGATCCCCAGGTCGATGAACTAACCTGCACACATGTCACCAGGGAACTGCCATCTGACGTCTGGTATATGACCAACTAGCATGTTCCCGGCGAGTCCTGTCCGGTGTACTCATAACCCAATGAGCACCTGTATACATCTTAGGTGATCCAACTGACACCAGTGGCTTGTGAGACCGGCCACCGCCCCTCGTCGGGGTCTCGACTGTATACACTAGTCTACTAATGGAGTATCGATGCCCGGTCTCGAAACTCCCACGATTAGGGACCTTTTAAGGATATGCTTGTAGACCCCCAGCTCCCACTTATATGATCGCCCTCATACTGCTGGTGGTCAAGCAAGAATCCTAGGGGCTCTATCAACGTGTAATAGCGACATGTCAGGTCACCTAAAACAGTACACGATGATAAAGGTAAACCAGATAGCATACTATCATCTCGAGTAAGACTGTCCTACCGGGATAGGTCCTCCCTCAATCATTACAATCACGTACCTGTGACCTAATAATTGACTCTGAGGGCACTATCTCCAACATTTACAAGTGAAGCAAGCTAACTCTTGGGTCCTCACCTTAGCAAGGAACTCCGTCGAGTATCATCGCTTGGAAATAATACGGATAAGAAGAAGAAAAGAAAAGAGAACAAGAAAAGAAATAACAACAACTAGTTAAAAACAAATAATAAAGTTACACTAGAAATTAAATTACAATGCAATGAAATAAAAATACAAGATAAGAAAAATAACCCTCATTTTCATTTCATCATCCACTCAAAAAGCTCTCACTACAATTTTCATGGAGGAAAGAATGAAGAAGAAGAAGAAGCTAAACTAAACTACACTAAAAGAGATGGAAAAGAAGACATGAAGAAGACCTTGGCTTGGCACAAAACTGGGCTATTTATAGGCTGCGTGCTGAAACCCTAGGGCAACATTCTGGCCCTAAATGTAATGACCCAACTACCCCTAAAATTTGGTCATATGATGACACGAAACCGCGGCGTATCCGCCGCGAAAACCCAAATTTGGCGGCGGTTCCGCCGCGGTTTTGTGGAATTGGGATCTCATATTTTCTGGGTTTTCTTGTGTTGCTATCTTATGTTGTTTTACATGTCCCAAATTGCAAAATGCCTTCACAATTTCTTCAGATCTGCACAGTCCAAACATAGCTTCACTTTTGATTGATTTGACCTTTCTCCCTCGAGCTCCGCGCACCCATTGATTCTTGTGCTGCCTCCCTCATGCTTTGTGCTGCTCCTCTCGTGCTTTGTGCTTGTCCGAGACACGAATGACCACTGTCATTTGTCTTGTCTCTGGAACTGGTACGCGGCACTGGACGGATACGGATGATCGGAACCCGGTTTTTATCTGCTGGCAACAGATGTTCTGGATTTTGGCGTAACAGTGGAGATTTTGTATCATTTGCGTTATTTTGGACTAGGAACCTGGAGACTGTAAAAATATAGAAAACACGGATTAAAAGCACCTACCTATAAACAAACGAGCATAAGAATGGGCGGTATTAAAAGCAATATTCTGGTATGAACAAGACCGGACTGTACGGGAGTGTTACTGATTGGATTCGCAGGAGAATGTACAGGCTTGCTTGCTGATCTTCTGATTGCTCAATACCTGGGTGGCTATTACGTTTAGCTGACCGCTTGCAGCTTGTGGGTGTTTGATATGATCATCACCTACTGCCGGCGTATTGACGATTCTTTAGAGTCCTACACAGAGGTTTCCTGGCTCAGGCAAAACGGAGTAGGAGCACATATGTGATATGTGCGGGACCGAGAACAATACGTGTATGTGATACCATATTAGATTCTTACGATATGTGATATCGGCCAGGTATATGTGATATAGCCGGATCATCGGATCAAGTGTTGATTCGATGAACTGATACAGATTATATTAGTCGGTTATTTGTGAAATAGCCAGATTATCGGATCAAATGTTGATTCGATAATTTAATGTATAATTATATATTTGATATATTAAATTACATTAACTAATATAAGCTCACTTAAAGATTCTTTTTCTCACTCGGGTAATACATTGATATATATGTGATATATGTTAAATGTATTATTTTATTTTGTTACAATAAATATTGTATATGTGATATATAATATTGTAACATATTATGGTTACAAATGTAACATGTTTTGTGGAGTTTAATTGTGGTTAGGGTTTGGATTATGGTTAAACTTGGATGAAGCTTTCAAGAAGCTTCTTGAAGTTTTGACTTTGACTTGTGATATTTTGCATAGATATTTGTTTAACTCAATCCAACCCTTCACCATAGTTAATTCTCTACATGGGTTAAGTCTTCATTCTTAACCCATGGTTGCATTTCTAACCTCATACTTAAGTTTCATTATTCATCACAAATGGTTTTCATCTTCTTCTTCCTCTTGATAAAGCTTTCTATCTTTTTGACTTGTGATGAAAATGAGTGAGAAATTGAAAACAAATGAGAGCTAAATTCCTATTTCACCATCCTCATATATTCTTGCCACTTAGATTAGGATGTTTGCTTTGCTAATACTTGATTAGCAAAGCAAGAGCTTGGATTTGAGTTTCTTCAAGGTAGATCATCTTTGTTATTGAAGATCGGAAGCAAGCTTGCATCTTTCTCTTCATGGAGCCTCTCTAGAGTCCGGGTACTTGATGATCGCAGTGAAGAGACCTCAACACGGAGCTTATGAAGTGAAGGAATGGACTACAAAGGTTGTAATCCCAAACTCTTAGAAGTAAAGTTGTTTACTTGCTTATGTTTTGCCTAATCTCTAGTCTAAGATCTTGGTTAGGGTTGTTCGGCACTTCTAAATTTTAAATCGGGCATGGTTGATGCCTTATAGACCCTTGTAACAGTGCCTAGTAACCCTACAGTGGTATCAGATCCAAGCTAGAGTTTTTGGCGTCGTGTAGACGAAGTTAAAAGTCCGATCGAACCCCGAAACGTCGGTTTAGACCCCTTCTCTGGAAATTTTTTAAAATGTTGATTTTTTCTGTATTTAAAATACTCAGAAAATTAAGCAGGGAATTCTAAGGATTACTGTGAAAAACGACATCCTAATTACCTTAAAGCGCCGCGGAACCGCGGCAATACCATGCCTTGCGCGGCGGTTCCGCGGCCGTATAGGGGTAGTAGGGTTAGATCTTTTCACAGTAACATCCGTAGGTATTTCTACATGTTTCTGGGAATTTTTAATATTACTCAAGTGTTGAGTTTTCTGGAGATCTTTTGTATTCGTTGATTTGATCGGAAAGTTTAACTTCGTTTAATTTTTTTTCGGGTAATTTAAAACGTGTTAAAAAGTTCGAACGGATATCAATAACTCACTTTTTCCCCTGTCGGAAAACTTTCAAGTGTTGGATTTTTTTTCTGGAGTTTGAAACTTTCGGGAAATCATGCAAGCGTATCTGTGGACCCTCTAGAAAAACGTAACCTTAACTCGATTATATGACCGTCAAAACTGCCACTTGAACCCTAGGGTTTGTGGTAGTTTAGCGTTGCCACATGTGAGGCGTTGGTTTGACCCTTCTACGGCTGGTTCATTGGGGCTGTGACATGTTCTGGGATTTTTGAACTCCGTTCAAGTGTTGAGCTATTTGGGAAATCTTGGGTGTTTGTTTATTCGATCGGAAAGTTTAACATTGTCTATTTATCTGGAATGTGATACAATATTTGGAATCCATAAGTAGTTATGAGATAACTAATTTGAATGTTATAAATCTAGCAGTTTAGTCTCAGATGATCGGTTGCTAAGGGATTTTGATGCGATCAAAAGTCCGTCGCAATCATGTAGCGTACGCGGATACTCGCCGAGTAAACTTAATAGACAACCACCCCATATAGCCCCGACCAAGTGACTGTAGGAGAACCCCGTCGTCAAAAGCATCCGTTCGGGTGCTCGCGGCAGCGGTGTTCCGCCTTAGTGCACTTCGTCGACGGCATCGGGGGTGCGGCCGTCTACTAAAGTTTTCGACGAGCATTCGATCAGGTTGACGGGAATCTTGTTGAATTACCCGACTAGATATTGAAAAGTGTTTTCGATATTGAGACTAAAATGCGGGGTTTATAATTGTTAGGCATGAGATGTCTAAGGAATTCATTTGGTTAGGCATGCGATGTCTAAAGAGGTTGTGGATTCCAACTGTTGTAGTTTTACACTTTCTTTTTTGCGACCGTAAGTGTAATATGTGGTGTATCGCCGGTTTCGTTGTTATACATCAACGACAATTGGGATACGCATATTTACTTACGTTGATAATATGTGATATTATGTGTTGCTGTGATATGTTATATTGGATCGTCGTGTTTGAATAGCCGGGGGTTTTATGTGAGATGAGAGTTTTTCATTTTCATTCATGTAAAATTCATTGTATGTAATATTCTTTTATTGGGGCACTTCCGGGTTGAGGATGATGTCACCATTGTATATTATTTACTTTTCCGCATTAGGATCGACCCAAGACGGGGAGCACAAGTAACCGGGTTCTAGGGTCCAGTGGAAGACCATCTCGAGGAGTCGAGACCAGGTCTCCTAACTCTAGAATTGGCAAGCTTACTTGCCGCTCTCGTAGGGGTCTAGGGATGTGGGTTTGGATATTCATCATGACCGTGGAATCCGTGTTTTATACAGGCTCGTATTAAAAATACGGACCTCCTAGTATATCCAATATTTCATTTATGTTCTTCTGCTGCAATGTTCTGTGATGAGATCATATTACTGCCTGAGACGAATGTTTATATTATATATATGAGATATATATTATATATTGTTGATTTCGTTTCAAATGTGATGCTTGTGAAGCATAATAAAATGGGACTTCATTAATGAGATTAATGAAATAAAAGAAACCTAAAGATGTTGTAGAAACTTGTTTAAAAACTGGTAGCTCTAGTTCTTGCTTTGCATAGCGGTATTCCTTGTAGAATATCCAGCACCTTATTCGATAAGGAAAGAGCCGAGATCCCTTCACCGGGAGTGACCTCTTTAGCGAAACTAGTAGATGCTACACACTCGGTTTGTCTTTTGATTGCTTCTATAGTTTTTGCTTTGTATAGTCGTATTTGTGAAATATCCTGCATCTTATTCGATAAGGAAAGAGCCGACGATCCCTTCACCGGGAGTGACCTCTTTAGCAAAACTGGAAAAGGCCTCAAAAACATTCCATTTAAAATCACTCGATTCTACAACGATATCAAGTTCATTACGCAAAGGGTTTTCTTAAAAACCTATCGTAGCCCTCCGTCATTTGAGATAAGTGATAGTTAGTATTCGTGCTGCGTTTGTTGGCCTTTGTCAAGGCGTAGTGTGCGGTAGCTGATTACTGCTTATCTGTATAAGCATATGATGCGATTGAGTTAGGGTAGTTGTGCGAACTTGTTGGCCTTTGTCAAGGGTCGTGCGGGTGGGTTTAATTCAATCAGGAAATGACGGGTTGAACTTGACTAGCATCCTATGGTTTATTGGCCTTTGTCAAGGTCATAGGAGGTTAGGGGTAAAATATTATCGGGAATTTCAAGTGTTGAAATTTGCAATGAGATTGCATACCTTCTATAAGATAGTTGAATCCCGATACCCGCTGCGAGTAAGAGTTACTACTGGGAGAGTTTTACACATTACAATTAGCCGATCAAGTAGGTGTCTAGAAAGGTGTTAACGGGGTTACGCCCCTGGAAAAACGAGGTTTATTTTAATTAGGTCTGTGCGAAAGCATGGAGAACCTCCCTCAAAGTACCGGCACTAGCCTGGCTGAAAGATTGGCGAACTTGTAGAGTGTAATTAATCCCGGCTAGTCTTTCCTTTTAGGGTTTGAAGGAAGATTTGAATAAAACAGTGGGAGACATCCTGATTAGATATATTAATAACCAATCTAATCTTGCAAGAGCATACGCTGAGTGTTTTCTTCTCTCTCTCTCTCTCTCTCCTGGTTACGACTATGTCACGCCTTAATCAAGATAATAATATGGATGTATTGACCGAACCCGCTTGTTATACTGCGCTTGGGAACGTTGGTCCCGCTCCGACTTATAAATGTTATAAGACCGAGCAGGATTTAGGGGATTACCAGAAATCCCGTACCGCCCAAACGAAGAAAGTGCATGCTGATGCATCTTCTTCGGGTGTGTTCATTACCGAGAACTATTTCTCAGTATCTTTTACGTCCTGGGTATGAGATACCGGATCAGGATCCCGCATATGTAATCTGTTACATGGGCTACAGATAGGTAGAGAACTGGGAACGGGTGATGAGTTTCATGAGATGGAAACGATGCAAGTGTTGCAGCTAAGTTTGTTGGCAGTAATCACCCTGTATTACCAGAATACATTAATTTTGAACGAATGTTATTAGATACCGAACCTGATATACAACATCATATCAGTCTCTTTATTTAGTAAAGAAGGATATAATTTTGTATTGTTGGATAATGTCTTGAACATTTCCTATATCAAGAGTTAATCGGATCAGGCACGTTACTAAAAGTATAGACGTTCTAAATCAAACCACAGTTCTTAGTGTACAGAACACACACAAGAGGAAGAGTTCAGAAATGAACGAATCCTTCTTGAGGCATTGTAGACTAGGTCATATTAATGCGACCCGACTAGCTAAGTTACATTTAGATGCATATTTAAATTAGTTTGAATTTACATCTTGTGAAACTTGCCGGTCATGTCACAAAGATAAGATGACCACAACTCTATTTATTGGAAACGGAGAAAGAGTTAGTGAACTCTTAGGATTGATACATGATGATGTATGGAATGTCCCCTGTCTACACATACCAGGACCGGTTCTTTGTACTTTATTACATTCACTGATGATCTCTCAAGACTCAGACATATGTTCCTGTTGAAACACAAGTCCGAAACTTTTGAGATATTCACAGAATATAAGTTAGAAGTAGAGAACCAAAAACGGGTATAAGTATTATGTCCTTTGATGAGATCAAGGAGGAGAATACTTGAGCACGAAATTCCTGGACTATTCTAAAGGAGAATGAGATTCTATCTCAGCATTACTCCTCCGTATACACCACAGCACGTCGGTGTATCGGGACGGAGCAATCACACCCTATTAGATATGGTGCGCTCTATGATGAGTACTACTGAGTTTCCTATTTTCTTTTAGGAGTTATGCACTTGTGAAGTTGCATACCTATTGAATAGGGTTTCAACCAAATCAGATGCCTACCACTTCATATGTGATATGGAATGGGAAGAGCCCATATCTTAAGTATGTTAAGATTTGGGGTTGTCCGGCCTATGTCTAAAAGCATAATCCAGACAAGCTCGAGGCAAGATCAGTTCTGTGGAAGTTTGTTGGATATCCCAAGCATTAGCAAGGGAATATCTTTTACCACATCGAGGAACAAAAGATGTTTTGTTTCTCAGCATGCCACCTTTGTGAAAGGGAATTTCTTGTGAAGAAATTAGTGGTCATGTGGTAGAACTGGAAAGAGTTCCAGCTATAAAAACTGCAGCTGATGATTTGGTAAACCCGAAGGATTCAATAGTTTCTAACGAACCTCAGCCTCTCCGCCGATCTAGTAGGGTTCCTCATCCATCTGAGAGATACTTTGGTTTCTCTATGACAGTGGGAGCGAGGATTGCATCATGAGATGATGACCCAACTAGTTTCGAGCAGGCCATCAGGAGTGGGACTCCGTAAGAATGGCTGGATGCTTAGCGATCTGACATGGAATCCTTATACACCAACAAAGTATGGACTTTGGTTGCTTTATCTGAAGGGTTAAATCCCCATCAGGAGCAAGTATATCTTGAGAAGATTACCTGGTGTACATGGAAAAGTTGAGACTTTCAAAGCTATGATTAAGTCCATCCAGATCCTACTTGCCACTGCTACATACCAGGACTACGACATCTGGCGGTTGGGTGTCAGGACTGCTTTTCTAAATAGTGATTTAGAAGAGAACGTCTATAAGTACACAGCCAGAGGGCTTCGTAGACAGTGGGAGCAGCAGAAACGTGTGCAAGTTGTTTTATGGGATAAATCAGGCATCGCGGAGTTGGAACGTCTGTTTTGATGTGGTAGTCAAAGAGTTTGACTTTATCAAAATGGTAGATGAACCTTGTATATACAAAAAGGTAGTAGGGAGTATGGTGGTGATCCTCGTATTGATCGTGGATGACATACTCTTGATAGGAAAGGAGTTTCCTATGCTACACTCGGTCAATCTCCTCTTATCACAAGGATTCTCTATATAGGATCAAGGTGATACCTCCTAAATCCTAGGTTTTATATCTATGGGATAGATCTAAATGGATGTTAGGATTCTCACTAGTTGTAGTGTGATGGTATCAATCGATCCTGGGAAGAATCACTGGAATGGTTCCAGGGTGGTAAGGTCGACTGAAAGTCAGTCACAGGCATTGTCTTTACCTTCAGTAGAGGGACAGTATGTTGGAAGAGTTCCAAACTAGATACCGTGACATACTAGACGATTAAAGGCAAGATACATCGTTACCAAGGATGCTACCAAAGAAATAGTCTGGATGTACAATAGTTCATGAGATGAACTTCGTTCCTACCATTGTATGACAATGGAGTTTTGGATTTTGCCAATGGAAACCCCGTCCCATCTGAGATCCAGACATATTCTTAGGCAGTATCACCTGATCATAAAGATGGTTGATCTCCAGGGAGGTCGAGGTTAGGAGAGTAGACACAGAGGACAACAGCGCGGCTCCACTCACAAAGGCCTATTTCCCAGTAGAGACTTTTATGGGATGGTTGAGTATGAGATACTTCAACCACAGCTGATTGTTGGGTATGCGATACCACAACAGATAGCCCTAGTGCAAGTGGGAGATTGTTAGTTATATGTATGCCCTAGAGGCCATTACTGTACATACGATGTATATTGTAGTGGATGCTTGGTGATCAGTCGAAAATACTGCATTTTTAACACGGAAATTTCCCTACCATTTGAACTCATATAAAAGTGTTCGGTATTCATAATTGCACATATTACCAAATCATCTCTGAAATACCAGATTACATGTGTTAGACTTTTAAACCGGCACTTTTAGGGAAATTGGGTGTTTATCATGGCATTGCATCATCCTTGTATTGTGCAACTCTTGTCTTGGGGTCTAATGCAGGAAATTCCAGAAGCAAAGCCCAAAATTGGGAAAAGAGCTGATAAAAGATACGCCAACTCAAAAACGTATGATCTGGTAGTGATACAAAAGACTAAACAAAATTCAACATATCAGAAACAGGCCCTAAACTCAGCCCAAGAATGTACCAGAAAATTCAAGTTCCAAAGCCCTAAAAGGACCGCGGATCCGCGGCCCAAACCCCCTTGGCGCCGCGGATCCTCGGCCTTATAATGTGATCATTGGCTCAAATTTTGTCACGTGCTCTCCTCTAACGGCCAAAGCTTCCAGAAGACCCCAGAAGCTCCATGTAACGCATCTAGAAGGCTCGGCTTAACAAACTATTTCTAGAAGGCTCTCTTAACAAACTTTTGGAGGGAATATTCAAATTCAAATCCTAGATCTAGGGTTTTGGAGTTCTATAAAAAGGAGCTTAGATCTAGGGTTGAGGTTGTTCAAGAATCACCCATCATCTTCTACCCACAAGTTGAGTGACACAACTTGTGCCCCAAACCCTAACCCTAATTCCAATTCAAAATCATCAAGATCCCGAGTGCAATTCAAGCAAGAGAGCCTTCAACCTTTAGAAGCGACGCCGGATTTCAACGGAGCAAGAGATCCAAGCCGATCCGCGACTCAAGGAGCCAAGTGAAGCCAAAATCGACGATCTAGTTTCATCCTTTTGTAAATTCAAAAGAGTTGTAACGAAATTTGTCGATAAATAAAGGTGAATTTTCTATATTCTTGCTTATCTTTTAATTCAAGTATTATGATTAGATCTCAATTTGTGATTGTGTTTGTGATCATGATGTTTGAGTAAAACTCTGCTCGTGTAGGAGTTGAGACGATCGATAGATGATGATGATTTAGACACTTTTACAATTCTTAAATCCTATAATGTTTTGTAAATTCTAGTGAATCAAATGATTAATGACCTAGTTTCGAGATGATGCTTTCTTGATTGTGTTCACTCGAAACTAGGGAACAACTATTGATCATTTGATTAACTAGAAGCTAGAATTTGAATGAGATTCATCGAAAGGACAAAGGATGAGTTGCGGAATCCCTAAAATTCTCCGCAAGATCCTTAACCTTCGGTAAATTCTCATCGATCTAGTATCAATTCGTTAATGGATAAGAATGAGTAATCATTAGATCTCATCACATCTATAGATCCGATCTACTCCTACGAGCCATACTTCTAATCTTGATTGTTGGTTGGAAATTATCACACATCTCACTTCTTGATTTTAATGTTTTTTTTTCTAGATCTAGATTTTTCTAATTCTTGATCTTCAATTACAAATCATGAATTGTTTTCTTTTCTTTTCCTTAAATTTTCAACTCATCTAATTCGGAAATTAAACGGATCTCACTTTCCCTGTGGACGATCCGCACTTACTAACGCGCTACATCCGACACCGTTATTGATTGTGGTCAAAATATTTTTGGTTGTGATTTCTCTATACATTTTCTAAACCGACACAACGAGAAAATATCAATCCAATCAAAATGGCGCCGTTGCCGGGGATCGTGTGCTATTTGTTCATTTTTTGAAATTTGAGTTGAAAAGTTTATTCCATCTAAAATTTTTAAGATCAAAACTCGCGCAAAACACTAAACGAGTTGTTGTGGTTAATTGCAAGGAAATCTGGAGCTTGCTGTGCAATTGGAAAAATATTAGGAGAATTCCAGAGAGCTCTGTAATTGAACAGTAGAGGGTACAAGAAATTTCATACAGTGATCGCTTGATAGAACCGCGGAACCACGGCATTTGTTGACTCCTGCGGCGGAATCGCGGCAGTTCAGGAGGATCTCTGTACAATTTTTGGCAGGTAACCTCTATCTTTCTTATCTCCTTCCTAAATCTGCTCCAATTAACAATTTGTTGCAGGCTTCTTTGCAAAAATCGCAGCGCCGCAAAAAGCAAAATAAATTGTGCTTGTTTTTGATTTTGTGGTTGTTTGCATAATTAATACGGACATTAAGGGGCACGGCCAAATCCAGATTAGGTGGGGAGTTCATTACCCTTCCTAAGCCCCAAAAATCACAAACTTGCATCCGCATTACCCTCATTAACTAAAAAATATCTAGAGATGACTCTAAAGACCGTCGCGCTCACTTAGGACAGAAGAAGGCCGTGGGTAATTCATTGCTTATCCGCGTTTCTTTTGTGGTGTCTAAGGCAAGTGTGTCGAAGGCTGGTGGTTACTTAATTAGGCCCACTACTTACGTAGTGGAGAACCTCCCACTTACCTGGCACTTACCTGGCCACAGGAGAGACAAAGAGGCAGTGGAGGATTTTATCCTGCGACTTGTCTTTTGGAAGTTAGGAGCGGTCTAGAGCTTTGATCTAGGTGACCATAGATTTTAGGGTTGCTTGTTGCATTTGTTGTGATCGCATTATATTTTCAAAATCCGTATCATTTTTCAAAACAAACACCGCATTCATTCATTCCCCTAATTATAAATCACGCTGCCACTTGTACTAACCCTTTTTAGTGCAAGATAGGCTGGACACGGGATTCTAGTGCCCGACTTGTCCGCGTCCTCTCGATCGACTCCGAAGTCGGTATTTCTCCATTTACCTATCTTTTACCCACCATCACACCCACACCGATGGATCCGTCTCCATCGAACCTCTTTACCGCTGCTCTGCCGCCGTCCGTTGGTGCGCAGAATCCTCCCCGCATCTCTCTCCAAGAGAGGTGCTATCCTTTGCGAGGTCCTCTCTCGACCTGCTTATCCATTCCACCAGCCAACGGGGATAACTTTGAGATTAAACCCTAGTACATCAACCTTCTACCCAAATTCCACGGTCTCGAGAC
Source organism: Agapanthus africanus (assembly GCA_030015575.1). Lineage (NCBI taxonomy): Eukaryota > Viridiplantae > Streptophyta > Magnoliopsida > Asparagales > Amaryllidaceae > Agapanthus > Agapanthus africanus. Next base: position 523,481,051 of record CM057345.1, read on the forward strand.
TGAAGACGCATACGTTTTTATCACCAAATTTGAAAACGTATGCGCAATGATGGGTACATCATAACTTTCTGTGGATGCCATGCGTCTACGACTTCTTCCATTTACCTTGTGCGATATAGCCGAGAAGTGGCTGTATAACACCACCGCATATTCCATCACGAATTGGGAAGAATTCGTTGCGGTATTCCTTAAGAAATTCTACCCTATGCAAAAGACAGCTCGAATCCGTAGCGAACTGTATCAATTCACCCAGCTTCCGGCTGAACCATTCTCAAAATGCTTTGAACGATTCAAGGATCTTTTGGTTCAATGCCCACATCACGGCATCCCGAGATGGGATCTTTGCCGAATCATATATGAGGGCATTAACCCTACCACTAAACAAAACCTTGAAAACATGTGTCAAGGCACCTTTATGACCAAGGATGATGGGGAAGCATGGAAATTTTTAGAAGAGTTCACTGAAAAGTCCTTACAGTGGGAGACTGGAACCCAGCCATCGAGTAGGGGTGGCATACACCAAATAGACGTGTCCATAGGTGTTCGAGCTGAGATGGCAGCAATGCAAAAGAAGCTCGACGCTATGGAACACAAATTCTTAGCAGCCTCCCTAAACCCGATGTCGCTTCCCAAAATTGTATGTGGGTGCTGTTCTGATCCTTCTCACTTAACGGAAGAATGTCCTTTAAACTCTCAGTTTCAAGGTCTCGAGCATACCAATGCCGCATTTCAAAGACCTAGAAATGACCCTTTTTCGTCCACATACAATCAGGGTTGGAGGAATCACCCGAATTTTGCTTGGAACCAATTCCAAAACACGGTTCCAAACCCGAATCAATTCCAAAGGGTCCTTCCTCCACAACAACAACCATTTCAACTCACCCAGCACCCCTACCAGTCACAAAATTTCCAAAACTAGGTCAACCCTCCTGCACCGTCTAATCCTATGCAGTCGACCTGTTCTGACGAGTTCTCTTAATTCGCTCAAACCATGAAATCACTCCTGTCAAATTTCATGGAAGTGTCGGCCGAGATTAGGTCTTCCGTCGGTGAGATAAAGAAAAACTCAACGTCCCAAACTGAGAGTATCAGAACGATGGAAGCTGAAATTGCACGACTTAAGGCCGAAATGAGTGCGAGAGAAAAAGGGAAACTTCCGTCTCAACCCCTACCGAATCCTGGGCATTACAATGTAAATGCCGTCACAACGTTGAGATCAGGAAAAATACTGAATAACCATGTTGGGGAAGAAGTTGATGATATTGAAAATCCTATCAACACCCCGGCTGAGACCTTCCCTCACACACACGCTTCTACTTCTGATTCTTGTTCTTCTACCCCACCGCCTTCTCGCGAGCCTATTCTCCATTTTCCTCTAGGCTCGACACCTCAGCCCACCTCTTCTAGTCTACCACCGACGATCCCCACTTCTATTTTGGGATCAGGTCCATACACACTTCCTTCTCCTATGATGGACCCATCGCTTATTGCTAAAGCACCTTATCCTAATCGGTTAAGGGCTAACACATCGAGTCCACATATGGAGAAGATTATGGACATGTTTAAGCAAGTTAACATCAACATCCCTCTCCTAGATGCCATCCAATAAGTTCCGTCCTATGCGAAAACTCTTAAGAACCTGTGCACTAGGAAGAGGAAGACTCAAGTGCCCAAGAAGATATTCATTGCAAAGACTGTAGACACGGCTTTCCCCCAGCAATTACCGAGGAAACGTAAGGATCCTGGATATCTTACTATTTCCATTTCTATTGGAGAAAAACACATCAACCGTGCTCTACTAGACCTTGGCGCTAGTGTTAACTTGCTTCCATACTCGGTTTATGAGCAACTAGGTATCGGAGAGTTGAAACCATCTCCTTGCACTCTCCAGATGGCTGACCGATCAATCACCAAACCTAGGGGTGAACTGGAGGATGTGTTAATAAAAATCGGGGAATTTATATTCCCTGTGGACTTTATTGTAATTGATACACAGCCTGTAGCGAACCCACGAAATCAAATTCCGTTGATTTTAGGTCGCCCCTTTTTGGCCACTTCCAACGCTATCATCAACTGTCGTAATGGTTCTATGACCCTATCCTTCGGGAATAGGTCAATTGAGCTGAACATTTACAAGTTGGGAAGTGTACCCTCCGAACCTACTGCTCAGGTCTGTTCTGTCGACTTAATGGATGTCGATAGCAGCGAATTTGATGATCCTCATGATACTGATCTTGACTCTTTTCATACGATGTTGTTTGACCCTACTATGTATCATACACATACGGACTCTTCCACCGAGATGTCCGGGTCAACAACTAATACCGATTATGAACTGCTTTTAGAGTCTGAAGATCACCCCGCACTTTGTGATGACATTATTCTTCGGGGTATTGACGGAACTATTGAGGAGATCTTCGCTGATGAACTCGCATTTTTGAATGACACGGGTGTTGAGATGAATCATCTCCCAATCAATAAAATTGAACCTCCACCCCTTATTCTGAACTGTAAAAAGAATGCGAGTAATCCATCACATTCACTGCATCGTCTCTCCAAAATAAGATGCACACACATTCTATTCCACCACTTACCCTTTCCCCACTTCTTCTTCCACCAACCCGAGCACTGCATTGATAAAATTTTTGAATGGTTGGTGTTAACGTTCGGTCTTTGCAAAGCTTGGTATCGACCACTGATTTTTGACCCCCTTATGTGATTTTCAAAAGATTAACATTGCATAACTCAAGTTTGGGGGGGCAATTTTTCTGGTTCTTGAAAAGAAAATTTTTACAAAAATTTCGAGCCAAAAATAAGTTTGGGGGAGGTTCTTCACTTATATATTTTGCCCCCACTAATAAATTCCTTCCAGGCTTACAGGTTTTGTAGATATAGCGGTTGGCAACTGAAAACAAGTTTGGGGGAGGTTTGTGCTTAGTTTTGCATCATTTGCATATCATTTGCATAAGCACAAAACATTTCTTTAAAAACCTATGAAAATTTAAAAAATTTCAAAATCCATAAAAATTCAAAAAATTTCAAAACTCATAAAAATTTAAAAAAATTTCAAAATTTCAAAATATTTAATATTTATGATAATAAAAGATTAGATAGTGAACAATTACATCCATGAGATTAGAAAAATTTAAGAAAACCAAGAAAATTAGAAGTTTTCTTATACGAACTAGTAATAAGTAGTTATGAGCCGTTGTCCCAAGGGTTAGTAAGATGAAGGAAGTCACTAATCTGAGGATAAAAATAAGTCTGAAAAATAGTTTCTATTCTGGAAGCCAAACATTTTGAACGTTGATACCCTGCTATTCGCACTTACACACGTCTTGAAGCCCGGGATAGTAGAGGATACATTGAAATGCTCTTGTCTTAAAGCCGATGTATGAAGGAAATATAAAAAAAAATATAATGATGAAGAAAATATAAAGTGGTAAGAAAAATGGACACTGGTTTTGTTATCGCCGAGGGCAATAAATAAATTTATAGTGAGGGTGTCTCTTCACCTAGTGCCCTAAGGCCAACTGGTCTGGGAGTCACTGCTATGCCTGAGGTGGTGCAAGACGAGGAAAATACACCAAATAAGCAAGCACATGAGTACTCGGTCGGTTAGTACCTCAAGAAGTATTAACGGTCGCATGAAAGTATGTGAGCAATCTCATCTAAATATTCATTAATTAAAAAGTACTGAGGCTGATGGGCAAGAGTATGATAGCTTGAATTGAATTCTCTGGGTGTAGGGATGTCCATTACACACACGCAAGGTGATATGATCGATGTTTGGAAGAATGATATGAATGAAAAAAAAGACGATGTTTTATTGAGGGAGGACGTGATTTCTGACATCTTTTCATGACCATTAAGATAGGGCTCATGACAACCGAAAAGCTAGCTTAGTTGGAAACCCTAATTTTCAAGGGCTTTTCTTTTACAATTCTTTTCTTTAAATGTAATATTCATGATCTTTCTTTTATTGTTGGATTTTGTGGGTGCAATCCGCTGAAAACCCTCAGGAGACAACACTCCTCCTACTAGGGACACCTAGAGGTTTAAAGGCTTGTTGCACGTGCTAAGTGCAATCGTGTTGCCTACGAAAGTGTGTTTTTCTCTTTCTTTATTTTCTCCTTCTCTTTTTAATAAAACAGTTCGATCGAGACGATCGAAAATAAGTTTGGGGGAATTTGATCAGTCGAAAATACTGCATTTTTAACACGGAAATTTCCCTACCATTTGAGCTCATATAAAAGTGTTCGGTATTCATAATTGCACATATTACCAAATCATCTCTGAAATACCAGATTACATGTGTTAGACTTTTAAACCGGCACTTTTAGGGAAATTGGGTGTTTATCATGGCATTGCATCATCCTTGTATTGCGCAACTCTTGTCTTGGGGTCTAATGCAGGAAATTCCAGAAGCAAAGCCCAAAATTGGGAAAAGAGCTGATAAAAGATACGCCAACTCAAAGATGTATGATCTGGTAGTGATACAAAAGGCCAAACAAAATTCAACATATCAGAAACAGGCCTTAAACTCAGCCCAAGAATGTACCAGAAAATTCAAGTTCCAAAGCCCTAAAAGGACCGCGGATCCGCGGCCCAAACCCCCTTGGCGCCGCGGATCCGCAGCCTTATAATGTGATCATTGGCTCAAATTTTGTCACGTGCTCTCCTCTAACGGCCAAAGCTTCCAGAAGACCCCAGAAGCTCCACGTGGCGCATCTAGAAGGCTCGGCTTAACAAACTATTTCTAGAAGGCTCTCTTAACAAACTTTTGGAGGGAAAATTCAAATTCAAATCCTAGATCTGGGGTTTTGGAGTTCTATAAAAAGGAGTCTAGATCTAGGGTTGAGGTTGTTCAAGAATCACCCATCATCTTCTACCCACAAGTTGAGTGACACAACTTGTGCCTCAAACCCTAACCCTAATTCCAATTCAAAATCAAGATCAAGATCCCGAGTGCAATTCAAGCAAGAGAGCCTTCAACCTTTAGAAGCGACGTCGGATTTCAACGGAGCAAGAGATCCAAGCCGATCCGCGACTCAAGGAGCCGAGCGAAGCCGAAATCGACGATCTAGTTCCATCCTTTTGTAAATTCAAGAGAGTTGTAACAAAATTTGTCGATAAATAAAGGTGAATTTTCTATATTCTTGCTTATCTTTTAATTCAAGTATTATGATTAGATCTTAATTTGTGATTGTGTTTGTGATCATGATATTTGAGTAAAACTCCGCTCGTGTAGGAGTTGAGACAATCGATAGATGATGATGATTTAGACACTTTTACAATTCTTAAATCCTATAATGTTTTGTAAATTCTAGTGAATCAAATGATTAATGACCTAGTTTCGAGATGATACTTTCTTGATTGTGTTCACTCGAAACTAGGGAACAACTATTGATCATTTGATTAACTAGAAGCTATAATTTGAATGAGATTCATCGAAAGGACAAAGGATGAGTTGCGGAATCCCTAAATTCTCCGCAAGATCCTTAACCCTCGGTAAATTCTCATCGATCTAGTATCAATTCGTTAATGGATAAGAATGAGTAATCATTAGATCTCATCACATCTATAGATCCGATCTACTCCTACGAGCCATACTTCTAATCTTGATTGTTGGTTGGAAATTATCACACATCTCACTTCTTGATTTTAATGTTTTTTTTTCTAGATCTAGATTTTTCTAATTCTTGATCTTCAATTACAAATCATGAATTGTTTTCTTTTCTTTTCCTTAAATTTTCAACTCATCTAATTCGGAAATTGAACGGATCTCACTTTCCCTATGGACGATCCGCACTTACTAACGCGCTACATCCGATACCGTTATTGATTGCGGTCAAAATATTTTTGGTTGTGATTTCTCTATACATTTTCTAAACCGACACAATGAGAAAATATCAATCCAATCACTTGGACATATATAGGGAGGAATTTCTTGCTCGACATGATAGTAAGCTATCTGGTTGCTATTTATCTTAACATGTACTCTGATTGTCTCTATGTTACATGTTGATAAAGCCCTTAGGATGAGTACTTGACTACCAGGACTATGATGCAGATCATACTAGTGGGGACAGTGTAGTCGCTAAGTATATCCTTCAAATGTTCCTAGTCGTTGGTGTATCGAGACAGGGCATCGATATACCAGAGTAGACTAGCGTATGTGCTTCTTGACCCATATGATGGGCGATGGATGATCCCATATCCATTGGTGTTTGACATCAGAGAAGGTATATGGGTGCTCAGTGGAAACTGGGTACACTGGACGGACTCGTCGAGAACTCCCAGATGGTATTATACCTCACGTTAGATGGCAGTTCTCTGGTACACTGGTACAGGTTAGTCTGTAGACCCGAGATCGTCATAGAGTCTTGTGTGATTCTCACTGTGCTTTGATTTCCATCATACCACGTCCAAGAGGGCGTGCAAAACGGTGGCTTTTGGGTACAGTCCCGAATCATATGGAGGCAATGAGCGATAGGAGGGGTTTCGTCTCTCCCGGTATAGGGAGTTGATGTTGCGCTGTGTTCGATTGGCTATAACTGGAAATCCCTGGCCATGGTTGCTGAGATTTACTAGTAAGTGTTATCAGTAGTTTCTAGAACTGTTATAGACCTCATATCGACACGGCTTATCAAGCTACTGGGGTCTGACGTTTACCACCCCTAGGCGAGATATGCGACAAATCAGACGAAGAGACCGGACTGTACGGGAGTGTTACTGATTGGATTCGCAGGAGAATGTACAGGCTTGCTTGTTGATCTTCTGATTGCTCAATACCTGGGTGGCTGTTACGTTTAGCTGACCGCTTGCAGCTTGTGAGTGTTTGATATGATCATCACCTACTGCCGGCGTATTGACGATTCTTTATAGTCCTACACAGAGGTTTCCTGGCTCAGGAAAAATGGAGTAGGAGCACATATGTGATATGTGCGGGACCGAGAACAATACGTGTATGTGATACCGTATTAGATTCTCGCGATATGTGATATCGGCCTGGTATATATGATATAGCCGGGTCATCGGATCAAGTGTTGATTCGATGAACTGATACAGATTATATTAGTCGATTATTTATGAAATAGCCAGATTATCGGATCAAGTGTTGATTCGATAATTTAATGTATAATTATATATTTGATATATTAAATTACATTAACTAATATTAGCTCACTTAAAGATTCTTTTTCTCACTCGGGTAATACATTGATATATATGTGATATATGTTAAATGTATTATTTTATTTTGTTACAATAAATATTGTATATGTGATATATAATATTGTAACATGTTATGGTTACAAATGCAACATGTTTTGTGGAGTTTAATTGTGGTTAGGGTTTGGATTAGGGTTAAACTTGGATGAAGCTTTCAAGAAGTTTCTTGAAGCTTTGACTTTGACTTGTGATATTTTGCATAGATATTTGTTAAACTCAACCCAACCATTCACCATAGTTAATTCTCTACATGAGTTAAGTCTTCATTCTTAACCCATGGTTGCATTTCTAACCTTATACTTAAGTTTCATCATTCATCACAAATGGTTTTTATCTTCTTCTTCCACTTGATAAAGCTTTCTAGCTTTTTGACTTGTGATGAAAATGAGTGAGAAATTGAAAAAAAATGAGAGCTAAATTCCTATTTCACCATCCTCATCTATTTTTGCCACTTAGATTAGGGTGTTTGCTTTGTTAATACTTGATTAGCAAAGCAAGAGCTTGGGTTTGAGTTTCTTCAAGGTAGACATCTTTGTTATTGATGATCGGAAGCAAGCTTGCATTTTTCTCTTCATGGAGCCTCTCTAGAGTCCAGGTACTTGATGATCGCAGTGAAGGGACCTCAACATGGAGCTTATGAAGTGAAGGAACGGACTACAAAGGTTGTAATCCCAAACTCTTAGAAGTAAAGTTGTTTACTTGCTTATGTTCCGCCTAATCTCTAGTCTAAGATCTTGGTTAGGGTTGTTCGGCACTTCTAAATTTTAAATCGGGTATGGTTGATGTCTTATAGACCCTTGTGACAGTTCTTAGTAACCCTACATGATATGCAAAAATAGTAGGGCTTTTTTACTAAAAAGCCCCAACATACTTCGCTAATTGCTAAAAAGCCTCCCATACTTCGTATTTACGTAAAGAACCCTTCATACATTTAAATTGCACTAAATAATCCCCCTTGTTGGTTTTCCATTCAAAGTAAACATCCTGTTAGGGAGATGGAACTGTAGTTTGAATTTGAGTTGCTATCTTACCTTCTAGATATTTAGGTAGGTTTTTCTTCCATAAAATGAACCGACATTCTCGCTTAGTTGAAAATTGGGATTTAAAACAACTAAAGAATCATTTTCATTTTGAATGAGATTGCCCACTAACTCGAAACTTGTAATTGAAGGGACAACGACACTCGACAAAGAGTCGTTGTTGGAGAAGGTTGAGAAAGACAAGCATGTTTCCATGATTAATTTGAGAGATCTTTGATCGAAGATTTAACCTTAAAGCTAATTTAGGAGGAAAAATTGGGAATTTTTGGAGAAAAAAGGGCCTGGGGGTTTGAGACCCTATCCCGATACTCACCGTTTGCCTTCTAACGGAGTAATCAAATATACAAAAAGATTTTTATTTTGGCACGTTAGGACGGGGTTTTAGTGTAATTTAAATTCATGGGGTCTTTTAAGTAAATACAAAATATGGAGGGGCTTTTTAGTAATCAGCGAAGTATGAGAGGGCTTTTTAGTAAAAAGCCCAAAATAGCAATATTTGGTTTTAGTGGATACGGTTTTCCCAATATACGGTCATGTTCGTAACCGTATCCGACTTTTACATTATAAGGATAAGGACAATTTTTTTTAATAAGTCTACATTTAATAAATAATTAGAGAAATAGACCTCATTAAAATTTATTTATCAAAATAGCCACTTTTTCCCACATAAGCAATTAGGGTTAAACATTAGGATGCATGGAATAATCTACGGGGCAATAATAAGATTTATTTCTCTAAACAAATTTAGATTTAAAACATTATATATTGATACAACATTGATTAAAAAATTCAGTTTTTGCCGGAAAATATATATCTTAAAATCTTAACCAACCTTTTTTTAACCATTTGGTATTTTTTTATGTCATCCATCTCCTCTTTTTCATGGGTCAAAAAAAATTAATTGATACAAAATTGATAAAGTCAGTGTATGCACTGGTGTATTGCACATGCGATGCACGTATGTCTATAATTTGTATTAAGATTATATACAAAAATTTGAAAAGAAAATTAAAGAGAACATACCTTAATCGATGTAGATATAAAGCAATCTTTAAGAATAAAGATCATCATCTTTACATCATTATGATTTCTCAAACAAAGTACACGAGAGAAGTAAATTAGAATTGAATTCAAATTTATCATCTATACATAACATCTTGAAAATATAAATTAAAATAAAATAACTCATTGATCTTAATAAGAAATATATGGGAAAAAGAAAAAAAAGAAGCATTTATTTGGCTCCATCGCCTACTTTGCTTCCTTATTCTTCATCTTTTCTTCCTCTTTTTTTTACTGTAATAACTGTTAGTGTCACGACCCGAAATAGCCCGTGACTGGCACTTGAATCATATGAAACCTATAGGACCCCATCTAATTCAAGTAAGCCAAAAGCCCAGAAATCTAAAACCATTTTTAAGGAGTAAATAAGGAAAACTAATTTTTAAGAAGTAAGGAAAACATGTACTAAAAGCAAGGTTTTTAAATAAGTAAGCCGAATATGCATTTTTAAAATCTATAATCTTTTCTAAAAATTTCGGCAGAGTTTCCTTTGTAAATACTGGCCCCAAACGGGGTATAACAAAAATAATATATGTACAATGAAAAAGGCAACCCCAAGCGGGAGCTAGCTCTTCGTCAATCGACGGTCACAACCACGCAAGCAGTATAATATACAACGCCAAAGGGCGATGATCAAAATCAAAAGAATCTCAAAATCAACATGAAAACCATAATACTACAACGCGCGAATCTAAGATCGAAATAATACATAACTGGTTTTCTAAGTCTGAAACAATATACAAATTTTGGTTGATGGAATTACTAGATACAACAGAATAAAATAAATACAAGGGTGGTCACGATGTGAGTGAACCCACCTACCAATGCAATCACCCAGAAAGGGAGCAGTGTACCAGAAAAGCCGCAATGAAACCTGTACGGCAAAACCTGCAAGAACTGTGGCACAACGGGGGTGAGTTGCCAACTCGTGAATAGAAAACATCACAGAGCAGAAATCGTATGTATGACATAATTCTAGGTCAATACGATCAAATATATATATATAAACCCCAAATGAATAAGTCTGAAGCATGATAAGATAGCAATGTAACATCTATACATTAGTGTAGTGCCAAGTACTCGTGCCAGTGCCTCAGGTAATAACATGTCATAAATATGAGGTATGATCAATGTAATCAATGTCAACTATATCAGGAAGTCTAGTAGTATGTGGATATCATCCAACTATATAATCAATGTCTGTAAGTATGTGGATCCCATCCACGTGTCACCCAATGACAATAAACATCATGCATGTAAATATCATAAAGCATATGCATGGAAATATGAGGATGTAAATCAACATGTGTCGCTCGCGACATATCAAAATCATGGAACCTGAGTATCTAGTATCGACACTCGAAAATATCATGAAAACCGTGCCCATCATCGGCACGTAAATCCTCATATATCTCAGGCGCCGCACACCCTGGTCGGCCCTCATATCCATTTCATGACTCCGGTCAGTATCCTCTGGATATCCGCTGAGCCCAAATACTATCACCGGTAGGTAGTGGTCCCTCTGCCAGGCTCACCGTCTAGCTACACAGCAGATCCGTTCTCGCCCCGGGGTACCATACCGGGTCTACCATGTACCCACAATCGGCCTCGTCCACTCCTCGAATCGGGTTTCACATGTCACTCTCAGCACCGAGAAAACATATGGTGGACGCACTGAAATATCATATCAAGGGTAACCGGGTTTTTAAAACAATTATATACTCTCTTTTGAAATATCCACGGTTCCCAAATCCAGAAATATCATGGAAACAACATATCTCAATGCGTATAATCAAAAACATGATGCATGCGACATGTAAAAGAAATGTAAGCATATCAGTATATTATGCAATATGGAATAGTAATATGCACATATTGAGGGGAAAACGCTCTTTTAAAATGAATCAGTTTTAAAGAGTATCTTGCGGTTCCCAAATCTCTAATCAAGCCAGAATCATCTATGTATATGCAAATACTTATGTATGTAAATATGGGTGTACAATGGGTATATACACAAGTATGCCATGCAAGAGACCATATCCTGAATGCAACAGTACTACAGTGTAGTGACATGGCAATTATCGATGATGAAGTGTGTGAGCCGGCAAGCAGGTGTACGTGGAACATATGCATCATCGATAATGGTGCTGGTGTCCTAACAGCATGAGTTTAATATAACAATAACCATTTGCACATACAATGCGAATAATAAGAATATGCAGGAATCGACTAATAAATGCAACGGTGACGCATCTGCATCAATATAAAAAGTCATACAGTTTGCCTTTTGAAATAAGACGAATCGGGGTTTTTAGTAAAATAAGAGCTACGGTGTTTTAAGAAAAGATGCGTCTTTTGAAAATATCCGTAGAATCCTTTTGCATGTCTTTAAAATACTCCCGATTCGTTAGTTTTGAAATAGGTATGATATCGACCCAGCCTAACATCTACTAGCAAAACTACAGCCCTAACTAACAAGTCAATCGGGAGGGGTATGGAAACCACCTAAATCTGAGTCGATATATATATAAAAGTATAATAGTCGGTGATCCCGCCTCAAAGGTACCGCGTACGATACAATATCATATGACATTCCCGAGTCATGAGTGCGGATCTATCATCAAAATAAAGCTCGTACGGTAAATCATCGTACGACATCCCAAAAGCTGGGTACGGGTCAATATCACATTCCTCTCATCAATTATCAGGTATCCTTATCATCATATCTCATGATCTGGGGTACTGATCTAAGTCTAGTACAAATCGATACCATCTATATAAATATAAATGCGTGTATGGAACACACGTCCAAAGGCCCGCTAAAATCACATGTCGTATCCCAAATACGAATCACAACATATCACCGATCTCATGGCACTGTGCCCAATCTCACCGACTCATCTCCAAATATCATCCACAATCCTCATCATCTAGGTATAACCATAAAAAATAAGCATGTGTGTGCGTGTGGGTGTAAAGCTATTCTAGGGTTCGCAACTAGGTACTATACTAGTTTACTTCTACGCCCTAATCTAATCATAGTACACCTAATCTCATCTCAAATATCCACGACACACAATAAGCTATCATATATATATAGTATATATAGTATACTAGATATCGAACTGCGGGGGTGCTATACACCATCCACCCGACTTCCCCCGTAGATATAATCTACTCACCTTGTATCCTGCGTGTCGGTTTCGATGTCGCCTTCGTCTTCTACATCGTATGGAATCCTCATGATGGTACCTACATAGATAACATAATCGGAACTCGTATTAAAATCGCATCGGGAATACCCAAAACGACACGCTAATGCCTATAGGTTAGAACCTATAGACTACGCTTTCAAAACCATCAAAAGACCATCAATCTCGTCATATAAACGTCAAGTGATCGAGGTAAAACACAATACGCAAATCCAGAATTTAAAATAGGAGAAACGAAACACGAATCCAAAACAGCAACTCAGGAAAACGGCTCCAGATTCTACCCTAGGTCAAATCAGACAATTTTGCATATACCCAGGGTCTAATTTATAGATGTAGGAGCTACAGAACCAAAACGACCCAAAATGGTGGGACCCAGGCCGCAAATTACGGCAAAACAGATTAAATTTGCGGCCAGAAAGAGGAGATAGGGTCTGGGGTTTTGGGGTTAGCTTCCTGGGTGCCTGCATGTATCACTGTGTTCACAAAATGATTTTCAGAGTCTCGGGGTGATAGCAGATTTCATAATACACTCACAGAATCACAATTCTTCCGATATCGGGTTTCTAAATCCGTATTCCGGGTTTCTAGTTTCAGGTTTAGTCCCATGTAACATCACAACAGGGGTTGCAGTCCCTAATTACATCTCAATTCTCCTTGTAATCAATTCAAACCCTAAACCCTAACTTGGAGTTTCCAAAGTTCACCAAAACCACACGATATCGGTTCAAATCTAACATGGGAGTGTATGTAATGGAAAAACTAAGCCCATGGTTCAGAAATTTCCTTATTTGGCAACTTAAGAAAATTCTTGAGTTGCCCCAAATAGTCAAAACCTTTCCTTTCTTGGTCCAATGTGTTGCTTGTGAGCTTGTACATCATTTTAATGAAGTGGGGATGATGTTTTGATGAAGGAATGAGGGTGTTTGTGAGGGTGTATAGGAGGAGGGAGAGAGGGCAGCAGCTTGAGAGGAAGATGAGAAGAGAAATGAAGGAGATGATGAAGGGAGACCAAGTCAAGAGACCCCTCACCTCACTCTCTCTCATGCCCATACCCATATATTTTATTCCTTTCCATTTTCTTTTCTTTTCTTTTCTCCTCTCTAAAAATCCAACAACCATGAAATAAAACATGTATGAAAGCCATAAGAATATGTAACAAGTGTAAAATGATATGGTGTATGTTTGCACAAAATATGCTAAAAATCCGATTAGCGATTTTTAATCGCGATTAGCACTAAATTAGCTTATAATTAATCATAAAATCTTAAAATTTGGATAATTCACATAAAACACCCTCTTTTAGTAATTTCTATAATTTTCTAAATTTTTCCCAATTTATCGGTATTTAATTATACCGAAATATTAAAATATTCATTAAAAATAATATTAAATTATAAAAATTCCCAAAAATAATATTTTATTTTTTTGAAATGTTACAATCTTCCCCCCTTAAAGAAATTCGGTCCCCGAATTTAAATTTAAACCCCTCAAATACTAAAACATTTCAATAGAAGGTCCAAGTCGTCGGGGCTCCGAAATCATCAATACATAAAACGCATCATAGCGCAATGCATGCACATGAACAATGAGCAGATAACTCAAAATTAAATCTCCATCAAGCATCCCGCAATCATCGGAGTCATGGTAAAGACACAAATGTCAAGCCGAAATAAAACCAATAAGATATAAATCAGAACTATACATGTAGACATCAAATCTATACGTGTAAATAGCTGAAGAAAATACATGCCAAATCCTTTTAAGTCGATGTGCGATGCGCATAACACTGCACAGTGGCGGACGTCTATTATAATAAAATAACCACATACGTATATATCCTTTGTTTAATATGTGCGTTCCGCCGTTTCGAAAACAATTTAGAAAGGTTTCCTTATTTTTAAACGTTTCGTGCCATATCAGACACGTAGGTAAATACTGAGACTATAGCTCTCTTTTTGGAAATCCTTTCGATAACTATCAATGCATGCAAAATATATCTAGGTACTGTCCTCTGACTAGTCCTGCTCAGTACGAAAACAAATGGCAAATATCATAAAAACGTACTGCTCCATAAGAAATCAATCGCAAAAATATGCATATGAATGATATGTGCATCTGGTGCACACGGAAATCAAAATTCACATAGGTGCCATATATGTGCACAGAAACAACATCTAGGTGCAACAGGTGTGCACGAAACATCTGCCAAGGGCAACGGGCGTGCCTGACAGCAAAATCAGGTGCATCTGACATGCATAAGGAATCCCGATTTAGTGCATCTGGTGTGCACCAAAATCGTATCTCAAACCATACGCTCATCACGCGCGAAAATCCAAATCAAAACACTAAAAGTACATAAAAACTATGCTGGAAGCATAAATCAAATCACCGGCCTAAAATAGGCATGAAATCACAATCAATACCCCAAGCGTAATAACTATGCGCAAAATATAAATACCCAGTAGGTGCAACCATGGTGCATGAAAACAAATATCATAAAACTCAGTCATCAAGACTAAATCATGCGAATAGATCGCCAAAAATACCGAAATCTAAGGTGACGGATACGTGATAATCGAATCACGAAATCACAAATCATAAATACCGTCATCGATATATCCTCCTTCAAAGTCGGGAAGGTGTCGGTGCATCCAATGCCAGCAGCGCAAGGTCTCTACTTGCCTCTTGCTCACGGTCTGGCGTCCTCTGTCTCTGGGTCCTTATCTTCTCTGCGGATTACCTATCTCGCAATCATTCGGCTCATCGGCCCTGTCAGGTGTGCTAACGGGGACGATTCCGTTCTAGCACTTCTCTGGTCATCTGTGTCCTCAGCACAGCATATTCCTCGGAAACTGGTCGCATCCCAATGCCTCTGCATACGTATCGCATCTCTAATGTCAGCGGAGTTGAACGTCATCTCGTCGAAATCTCGTGCGAACTTTTTACTCCACTGGTTCTGATGTCGACTGATTCGGACTCGTCTTATCGTGGCTGCATGGACTGCGCTCCAACGGCTATACTCGTATCTGGAGTCTCCTAAGCAGTGTATCCCATCACATGATATCCGAAAAATGTCGAACCATCCGATCGATTTGTTAAAACCTCATAATCCCCTAAGAGATCAACTTCTTGGGTACAGTTTATTAGTATCGAGTACATACCACAACATCAGTGGTCCAGCCGTAGAAGGGCAAACCCAAGCCTCACTAATGGCACCGCGGAACCGCCGCAAACCCTAAGGTTCAAAGGCTTTCACACGGTCATTATGTCGATTTAGGGTTTCATTCTTCTAGAGGGTCCATAGAATCGCTTGCATGTCTTTCCGAATACTTTAAACTTGGAATATGGGTTTCTGACATTCGATCGTCTCTATCGACTCTCAACGAATCTGCGTGAAGTCGTTTCTAGCTGGAATCAATCTATCTGATGACCTCGCATCGGGGTAAGCGAACGAACCACATGTCCTAGTCCTTCATCCTTGGGTGACTAGCGACCTTCCATCATATCTCTAAGTATATACTTATGCTGCAGTAGCTCCAACATCTGGGCGATATCTCGTCATTTGCAGCAGCAACTGGCTCATTCGTCTGTACGCTGAACATCGCCTCAATCACCATGAATAAGCGATATATCAATGGTCATCACACTCTGGCTGACCTCTAGCAGTAGCCTGATCCTCTGGAATCACGCTCTGGTCAGTCCTCGTCCGTGACGAGCTCATGCTGACGCAACTCTAGCCGTAGCTCTCTCTGCCCGTGTAGTCATGGCAGCAAAATCATAACCAAAATCGATGAGGATAGATCATAGGAATGAATATAATACTGTGCAAGGAAATGTACATCCTAAGGTTTCTTAAGCGGAGTGGCGTGTCGTAAGTATGCCGCGGAACATACACACGGTACGTCACTCTACTCAAGCTACCTACTCCATCAACCAAGGGTCATTCTACGCGACAAAAGTTCGGGTATAATACCCCCTCGACTAAGTCTAAGTTCCGTAAGGTCAAGCCTAAGTTCCGTATATATATAAATGCCCTAGGCTCCGCATAGTCAAACTTAGACTCGAACCAAGGTTAACCTAGCGCTCTGATACCAATTTTGTCACGACTCGAAATAGCCCGTGACTGGCACTTGAATCATATGAAGCCTATAGGACCCCGTCTAATTCAAGTAAGCCAAAAGCCCAGAAATCTAAAACCATTTTTAAGGAGTAAATAAGGAAAACTAATTTTTAAGAAGTAAGGAAAACATGCTCTAAAAGCAAGGTTTTTAAATAAGTAAGCCGAATATGCATTTTTAAAATCTATAATCTTTTCTAAAAATTTCGGCAGAGTTTCCTTTGTAAATACTGGCCCCAAACGGGATACAACAAGAATAATATATGCACAATGAAAAAGGCATCCCCAAGGGGGAGCTAGCTCTTCGTCAATCGACGGTCACAACCACGCAAGAAGTATAATATACAACGCCAAAGGGCGAGGATCAAAATCAAAAGAAACTCAAAATCAACATGAAAACCATAATACTACAACGCGCGACTCTAAGGTCGAAATAATACATAACTGGTTTTCCAAGTCTGAAACAATATACAAATTTTGGTTGATGGAATTACTAGATACAACAGAATAAAATAAATACAAGGGTGGTCATGATATGAGTGAACCCACCTACCAATGCAATCACCCAGAAAGGGAACAATATGCCAGAAAAGCCGCAATGAAACCTGTACGGCAAAACCTGCAAGAACTGTGGCACAACGGGGGTGAGTTGCCAACTCGTGAATAGAAAACATCACAGAGCAGAAATCGTATGTATGACATAATCCTAGGTCAATACGATCAAATATATATATATATATATATATATATATATATATATAACCCCTAAATGAATAAGTCTGAAGCATGATAAGGTGGCAATGTAACATCTATACATGAGTGTAGTGCCAAGTGCTCGTGCCAGTGCCTCAGGTAATAACATGTCATAAATATGAGGTATGATCAATGTAATCAATGTCAACTATATCAGGAAGTCTAGTAGTATGTGGATATCATCCAACTATATAATCAATGTCTGTAAGTATATGGATCCCGTCCACGTGTCACCCAATGACAATAAGCATCATGCATGTAAATATCATAAAGCATATGCATGGAAATATGAGGATGTAAATCAACATGTGTCGCTTACGACATATCAAAATCATGGAACTTGAGTGTCTAGCATCGACTCTCGAAAACATCATGAAAACCGTGCCCATCATCGGCACGTAAATCCTCATATAACTCAGGCGCCGCACACCCTGGTCGGCCCTCATATCCATCTCATGACTCCGGTCGGTATCCTCCGGATATCCGCCGAGCCCAAATACTATCACCGGTAGGTAGTGGTCTCTCTGCCAAGCTCACCGTCTAGCTACACAGCAGATCCGTTCTCGCCCCGGGGAACCATACCGGGTCCACCATGTACCCGCAATCGGCCTCGTCCACTCCTCGAATCGGGTTTCACATGTCACTCTCAGCACCGAGAAAACACATGGTGGACGCACTGAAATATCATATCAAGGGTAACCGGGTTTTTAAAACAATTATATAATCTCTTTTGAAATATCCACGGTTCCCAAATTCAGAAATATCATGGAAACAACATATCTCAATGCGTATAATCAAAAGCATGATGCATGCGACATGTAAAAGAAATATAAGCATATCAGTATATTATGCAATATGGAATAGTAATATGCATATATTGAGGGGAAAACGCTCTTTTAAAATGAATCAGTTGTAAAGAGTATCTTGCGGTTCCCAAATCTCTAATCAAGCCAGAATCATCTATGTATGTGCAAATACTTATGTATGTAAATATGGGTGTACAATGGGTATGTACACAAGTATGCCATGCAAGAGATCATATCCTGAATGCAACAGTACTACAGTGTAGTGACATGGCAATTATCGATGATGAAATGTGTGAGCCGGCAAGCAGGTGTACGTGGAACATATGAATCATCGATAATGGTGCTGGTGTCCTAACAGCATGAGTTTAATATAACAATAACCATTTGCACATGCAATGCGAATAACAAGAATATGCAGGAATCAACTAATAAATGCAACGGTGACGCATCTGCATCAATATAAAAAGTCATACAGTTTGCCTTTTGAAATAAGACGAATCAGGGTTTTTAGTAAAATAAGGGCTACGGTGTTTTAAGAAAAGATGCGTCTTTTGAAAATATCCGTAGAATCCTTTTGCATGTCTTTAAAATACTCCCGATTCGTTAGTTTTGAAATAGGTATGATATCGAACCAGCCTAACATCTACTAGCAAAACTACAGCCCTAACTAACAAGTCAATCGGGAGGGGTATGGAAACCACCTAAATCTGAGTCAATATATATATATATATATATATATATATATATATATATATATATATATATATATAACTATAATAGTCGGTGATCCCGCCTCAAAGGTACCGCGTACGATACAATATCATATGACATCCCCGAGTCATTAGTATGGATCTATCATCAATATAAAGCTCGTACGGTAAATCATCGTACGGCATCCCAAAAGCTGGGTACGGGTCAATATTACATTCCTCTCATCAATTATCAGGTATCCTTATCATCATATCTCATGATCTGGGGTACTGATCTAAGTCTAGTACAAATCGATACCATCTATATAAATATAAATGCGTGTGTGGAACACACGTCCAAAGGCCCGCTAAAATCACATGTCGTATCCCAAATACGAATCACAACATATCACCGATCTCATGGCACTATGCCCAATCTCATCGACTCATCTCCAAATATCATCCACAATCCTCATCATCTAGGTATAACCATAGCAAATAAGCATGTGTGTGTGTGTGGGTGTAAACCTATTCTAGGGTTCGCAACTAGGTACTATACTAGTTTACTTCTACGCCCTAATCTAATCATAGTACACCTAATCTCATCTCAAATATCCACGACACACAATAAGCTATCATATATATATAGTATATATAGTATACTAGTTATCGAACTGCGGGGGTGCTATACGCCATCCACCCGACTTCCCCCGTAGATATAATCTACTCACCTTGTATCCTGCGTGTCGGTGTCGATGTCGCTTTCGTCTTCTTCATCGTATGGAATCCTCATGATGGTACCTACATAGATAACATAATCCGAACGCGTATTAAAATCACATCGGGAATACCCAAAACGACACGCTAATGCCTATAGGTTAGAACCTATAGACTACGCTTTCAAAACCATCAAACGACCATCGATCTCGTCGTACAAACGTCAAGTGATCAAGGTAAAACACAATACGCAAATCCAGAATTTAAAATAGGAGAAACGAAACATGAATCCAAAACAGCAACTCAGGAAAAAGGCTCCAGATTCTACCCTAGGTCAAATCAGACAATTTTGCATATACCCAGGGTCTAATTTATAGATGTAGGAGCTACAGAACCAAAACGAACCAAAATGGTGGGACCCAGGCCGCAAATTGCGGCCAAACAGATTAAATCTGCGGCCAGAAAGAGGAGATAGGGTCTGGGGTTTTGGGGTTGGCTTCCTGGGTGCCTGCATGTATCACTGTGTTCACAAAATGATTTTCAGAGTTTCGGGGTGATAGCAGATTTCATAATACACTCACAGAATCACAATTCTTTCGATATCGGGTTTCTAAATCCGTATTCCGGGTTTCTAGTTTCAGGTTTAGTCCCATGTAACATCACAACAGGGGTTGCAGTCCCTAATTACACCTCAATTCTCCTTGTAATCAATTCAAACCCTAAACCCTAACTTGGAGTTTCCAAAGTTCACCAAAACCACACGATATCGGTTCAAATCTAACATGGGAGTGTATGTAATGGATAAACTAAGCTCATGGTTCAGAAATTTCCTTATTTGGCAACTCAAGAAAATTCTTGAGTTGCCCCAAGTAGTTAAAACCTTTCCTTTCTTGGTCCAATGTGTTGCTTGCGAGCTTGTGCATCATTTTAATGAAGTGGGGGTGATGTTTTGATGAAGGAATGATGGTGTTTGTGAGGGTGTATAGGAGGAGGGAGAGAGGGCAGCAACTTGAGAGGAAGAGGAGAAAAGAAATGAAGGAGATGATGAAGGGAGACCAAGTCAAGAGACCTCTCACCTCACTCTCTCTCATGCCCATACCCATATATTTTATTCCTTTCCATTTTCTTTTCTTTTCTTTTCTCCTCTCTAAAAATCCAACAACCATGAAATAAAACATGTATGAAAGCCATAAGAATATGTAACAAGTGTAAAATGATATTGTGCATGTTTGCACAAAATATGCTAAAAATCCGCTTAGCGATTTTTAATCGCGATTAGCACTAAATTAGTATATAATTAATCATAAAAACTTAAAATTTGCATAATTCACATAAAACACCCTCTTTTAGTAATTTCTATAATTTTCCAAATTTTTCCCAATTTATCGGTATTTAATTATACCGAAATATTAAAATATTCATTAAAAATAATATTAAATTATAAAAATTCCCAAAAATAATTTTTTATTTTTTTGAAATGTTACAGTTAGTTTAGCGACTAAAGTTGTTTTAACCCATGATCTAAAGTTTGTTTTGTTGAAGATGGAGAAGCCGATGCACGGAACACTGTTTGTGACAAACCAATCACTCAATTAACAACCACACAATTAACAACGAAAAGATAAATTAATAACGATGCGAGAATAAATAAATAAGAATCGCAAAGAGAGGGATTTGTTAACGAGATTCATCCACCGTATGGCTAGTCCCCGGCAGAGCGGAATCTGCAATATCTATTATAATCTTGAATCAAGTACACGGAGCAACCCTAGGAGTTTTCTCTAAAAACTCTCCAGATCAAAGCCGTCACCCTCTTATACAATGATCTCTCTTCTATTTGGATGTACATAATATAAGAGGTCCCTGTTTATACACAAACCAATTCCTTAATTAAGAAACTGCTATAATTAAGAAATTGCCATAAAACACTTCTTAATTAAGAAACTATGGTTTTGGTAAAATTTGATATGGCTTGTGTGCACGTCCAAATATCTACCTAAAGTCTCTCCATAATTTCAACAACCACCCATTTGGAGATAGTTTAGCCTTGATTCCCAACGCTCGTAGACTTCACACGACTCCGCTCTACTCTCTTCTCATCATATTTTCATGGAGAGATTCACCAACCTGCAATAGAGATCCAGCTTATCTCTGTCTACGATCTTGGTGAACATATCCGTTGGATTCTTTTCTCCCACGATTTTCTACAGTGTCAACTAGCCCTCTTCTACCGCTATGCGTATGCAGTGGTACCGCACCTTGGTGTTCTTCGTCTGAGAGTGATATGCCGCATTCTTCGCCAAATATATCGCACTTTGGCTGTCGCTTTACAAGGTATTGAAGTCTTGCTTTTTTCCCAATTCTTCAAGTAGCCCTTGCAACCATATCATCTCCTTACTGGATTCCGTGATCGCCACGTATTTAGCTTCCGTAGTCGATAATGCCACCACCTTTTGCAATTGAAAGATCCAACTCATCATTGTTCCCCTAACCGTGAATACGTACCCCGTCGTGCTCTTTCCACTATCTGGATTTCCCGAGTAGTCCGCATCAACATAACCTTACGCTTTTAGAGAGTCACCCCCGAAACATAAACGATGACTTAACGTACCCCTTAGATATCTCAACATCCACTTCACTTCATTCCAATATTCCTACCGCAGGTTTTGCATATACCTGCTAACAACTCCTACTGCATGTGTTGGTAAATCGATGCTAGGGTTGCAACGTTTGCGGACCGCGGCAGAATGTAAAATCAAAATTTTCAGGACTTGGTATCAATTTACAATTCCAAGATCACTCATTTACTATTCTAATTGCATAATAGAAAACACTAGAGAGCAAAGTGGAGCTTCTACAACTTTTGTAGCGTGTCCGCTCTCTAGCGGAAGACCCAAGCTACGCTTCGTCGGCATCTGGATGAAGCTTGATGGTCGACCGTCTCACCGAGGATGATCTATGGTGAAAGTACCAAACCCAACCTCCCACTTCACATAGAACACTTCCAAAGTGAAGCAACTATCTTTAATAACTTGCTAGGGTATAGAGGTAGTAGATGATGTGAATTGTTCTATCATATCTCTTTCTTTTCTTTTCTTTTTCCCTCTTTGAAAAAATGAAAATGAAAAAAAGGAGGAAGAAGAAGATGAGGGGCTGCCCCCCTCTCTATTCTTTTCTAAAAAGAAATTGTGTAGAGAAAAATGAGAACCCCTTCTTTTTTTCTCTTTCCCTTTCTCTCTCATAGTTGTAGTCATGCAATGAGAGGGTGTAGCCTCACTTCTTCACATGCCAAACAATTTTGTCATCTAATGACATTTGTATTTGTATCCATAAACAAATACAAGTATGTGTAGTATACATACATGAAGAGAGAGAGAGAGAGAGAGAGAGTATGCATCCTTATGCATATACAAATGTTATGTATCCAATACATAAACAATACCCCCCCCCCCCACATACATATATAGATCAAGAGAGAGAGAGAGAGAAAACATGTATCATATACATGAAAATATATTATGTATCATATACATAATAAAACAATAGTATCATATACTATAAGGAGAGAGAGTGCGTATCATATACACTATACTAGCTACCATATCATATATTTATATTAAGTCAACACTTGACTTAATAATCCAGCTTAAAAATAAACCAGCTAGTATAACCAAATATCCGATTAAATCATGTGTATCGAAGACATATATTTTATCGAACTCCTGCACGTATCCCCATACACACGCCACAACATCATTTCGCCTGGTGTCACGACCCGGAATTGGCACGTGACTAGCACTTGAATCACGTGAAGTCTATAGGACCCCACCGTAATCCAAGTAAGCCGAAAGCTCAGAAATCTAAAACTTTTTCGGAAAATAATGGAGGTGCAGTCTTGAAATAAAGGTGTAACGTAATCAAGTTCCTTCTTTTAAAAGTATAAGTAATATTATACGAAAATCCAAGAGAGTTGTATACTATAGTTTGGAAACATTTTCGTCATTTGAAATTTGGGCAGCACCTCCCTTGTAAGTTTTGATCCAAAACTAATACATCACAGCAATAATATAGGCATCCCAAGCGGGAGCTAGCTCTTCGCCAATTGGCGGAATCATAACTATGCAATAAATATATATATGACGCCCCAAGGCGAAGATCAATCACAGAAAGAAAATAAAAAAGACCAAGAAATCATCAAGCTCAAATCACGAACAATACACCCATTTCGCTCTAAATCTCAAAGAATATACAAGTCCGGTGTCTAGGTTTACCAAATATACATAGTCTGGTTGATAGAGCTTTTAACTAGATACAACCGAAAATAATATATACAAAAGATGGTCACGATCTAAGTGTACCACACCTACCAATGCAATTCACCCAGAAGGAAGCTGTGTGCCAACGAGTCGCTACTGATCCGAGCGGTCGATCCTGCATAAAAACCGTGGCACAACAGGGGTGAGTTGCCAACTCGTGAGTAGAAAATATCAACAGGTAGAAATCGAATGTATAACGATTTCCTAGGTCATACTATAACATAAAAGTAATACTATGTATCTAGGGTGATCGTGTATACATATGTGTAATGATGAAAAGGTCGTGCCAGTAACAGTATATAGTATCAAGTCATCTGAATCATATGCATGTATACATGGGTATCATCCAAAGTGTGTCCATCAACGACACATTAAATCATCATAAAACCTGAGTGTCCAGCATCGACACTCGAAAATATCATAAAAACCCGTGTCCAGTATCGAAACGTAAATCCTCATATCTCGGGCACCGTCTCATCGGATCGGCCCTCATATCCATTTGATCACACGAATCCAGTCGGTATCCTCCGGATATCTGCCGAGCCCAAACTATCACCGGTCGGTAGTGCTCCCCTGCCGGGCTCAGTGTCTCTCTATATGATCTTCTTGCCCCGGGATACCATATCGGGTCCACCATGTACCAGCAGACGGTGCCTCCTCTCTCCTCGAATCGGGTATACACATAACTCAGAACCGAGAAAACTCATGGTGGACATCGAAATATCAAATCAAGAGAAACCGCATTTTAAAAACAATCATAAGACTTTTAAAAATGTATCTGCGGTTCTCAAATCCAGAGACCTCACGAAAATAGAATCTCATATGTATGTAACCATAAAGGTACAGTAAATGCAAGCACAGAACAGTACTGTAAAGTATTGCAAGTGTTTTCATGTAAGCATGTCGTTTAACCAGGTAAGGAAGTGCAATATCTAAACTAGCATGTGTGGTAATAAGTACTGAATAATGACTATAATACTACAGTTTAAGAACAATACGGCGATATAGCAGTTTCTAATGTGTAAGTGGCATGGCAATTACCGATGATGAGTGTGTGAGCCGGCAAATCTGTGTACGTGCAACATGCGCATCATCGGTAATGGTGCGTGTGTCATAGCAGACGAAGCAATATAAAGAAAAGTGCCGGGAACGTAGTACGCAAGTCGCGAAGAAATAATACAGCGTAAACATGAACGGTATAAAATACGTAACTACACATGAACCATACGGTTATAGTTTTAAATAATACGAATCGTAGTTTTTGAAACTGGGACTACGGTGTTTTGAAAAAGAGATATCCTTTGAAAATACGTAGCGTCTTGTCATTTAAAGTGCCTAACGATTCGTTAGTTTGAAAATAGGTATGGTTCGAATGTATTCTATTATCTACCAAAGTGATTAGAAAGCAATGATTTTCCAAATCGAGACAATCCATAAGTCGGCGATTCAGCCTCATAGTGTCACATACGGTATAATCCATCGTACGTCATCCTCGGTCAAGAGTGCGGATCAATCATCCGGTATATCATATCACGTGCGGTATAATCTATCGTACGGTATCATTAATCAAAGTAAGAATCTATCGTCCTATACATTATATCGCGTACGGTATAGTCCATCGTACGGTACCATCGAATCAAAGTACAGATCTTTGGTCACGTATCTCATATTATCTTATATTCTCATATATATGTCATCTCATATCATATCTTAGCATATGTGTGTGTGTGTGTGTGTATTGCCTCGCATCCTCATGTCAAACATATTGACTCGTGTCATCTCGTTTCATCATGTCCTCATCTCATCATATCATCTCGTACTTATCCTTATGGTTATATCCGTATGTACATAAGCATATGTTTATATATATATACTACATCTGTGTTCTCCTAGTACTATGGTTGCGGGGATACTATACGCCATCCACCTGACTTCCCCCGTAGATATACATTTACTCACATACTATTCTTGCTCTAGCCGAAGTCGATGAATGTCTTGTTCTCCTTCATTGTCTCGGAACTCCACGCGAAGGTACCTACAAATCAATGCATACTGTAATGAAATCAAAATCAAACCCGAAAACCAATACGGCAAGCGAAACGTATATGGTTCACACATGCAAGAACAACCAAAAAATTCCCGACGCTGACGTACAAACGTCAAACGACCGAATCAAAACTTAAATACCATAAATCTAGTTTTCAAAAGTCGTAAACCGAAATCTGAAACTTGGAAAAATACTCCCAGATTTTACCCTAGGTGAAATTGGGACATTCTGCACATTGGATAAGCCTAGATATCAGATGATTGAGCCATAGACCAAAAACCAACCCCTAACTCAAAAATGTGGCCGCAAATTGCGGCCATATCTATTAAATCTGCGGCCATAGATGGGAGATGAGGGATCGAGTTTTTAAGGTATATTCCTAATAGACTGCACATCTTTCTGTGTTTGCAAAATATTTTTCAGAGTTCTCGAGTCATAGCAGATTCTAATTAATTATCACAAATCAACAAAAACCCGATATCGGAAAATTCTAAGTTCGTGTTTGAAACTCCAAACTCATGTTTTAGTCAAGAATTCTATCACTAATAGGTTTGTGGTCACTAAGTAAGCCTCAATTACATCTCCACAACTCAAAACATCCACTAATTATCTTCCTAGAATTTTCCAAGATCATAAAACATAACTTGTTTAACTCTATACTTATACTTGAGCTTAGGAAACATAAAACTTGAGGAAAGATGGAAGTTTTATCTCATGGATCAACTCAAGAAAATTCCTAGATGGTCCAAAGTGCTCAAAACTCCAACTTGCTTCTACCACCACCACCACAATATAGGGTTGCCCCTACGGCTACAGGAATCCGTAGGGACAACTTTTTATTGCCCCTACAGATTAATTCGTAGGTCCCCATGGTTGTCCCTACGGTACCCTACGTTTTAATTTAAAAATATTAAATCGTAATTTGTTGTTTGGCCCTACGGAGCCGCAAACAAATACCCTATGGTTAAGTCCGTAGGGGCATATATATGGGTTATTAATAAAAAAAGGCACAGAAAAGCCCTCGCCGTTCCAAAAAATTCTCTCTCTCACTCTCCCGCGCCTCGATCGTTCCCGCGCTTCGTCGCCACCGCCCTCCGCCCGCGGCCTGCCACCTTCCTCGATCGTTCCCAAAACTTCCTCGTCGACTTCCTCGTCGCCACCGCCCATGACTCGTCGCCGATTGCGTTGTCGACCACCGGTCTCCTCCGTCGTCTCCTCCACCGCCCGCTACAGGTTAGTAAATCTCAAATTATTTATAATTTTGATGATGTTAGGGCTAGGGTTCAGGGTTCAAGGTTCGGGTAGGGGTGAGGGTTAGGGTTAGGCATCGGGTTCAGTTTAGGGAAGGGTTAGGGTTAGGTTAGGGTTAGGGTTGGGTTAGGGTTAGGGTTCGGTTGGGGTTGGTGTTAGGGTTAGGGTTAGGGTTAGGTTGGGGTTGGGGTTGGGGTTGGGGTTGGGGTTAGGGTTGGGGTTAGGGTTGGGGTTAGAGTTAGGGTTAGGGTTCGGTTGGGGTTGGGGTTAGGGTTAATTAGTTAGGGTTAGGGTTTGGTTCAGGTTTAGGGTTAAAGGCTAGGGGTAATTTGGGTTAATTAGAGGGTAGGGTTAATTTGGGTTAATTAGTGATAATTTGAAAGGGTTAGGGTGTTGATTAAGGTTAATTAGGTTAATTTGGGTAAATTGGGTTAACTTTGGGTTGATTAGGGTTAATTAGGTTAATTTGGGTAAATTGGGTTAAGTTTGGGTTAATTAGGGATAATTTGTGTTAGGGTAACGATGATGGTTAATTGTGGTTAATTAGGTTAATTTGGGTTATTTAGGGTTAGGGTTTAGGGTGCACTAGTTCATTGCTGTAGGATACTCGATGATAACGTAAACGTACAACTTTACCGTAAACGCAAGAAAATTTTACCCTAAACTTGAAATTTCGAACCCTTAATAACGAAACGTAAACGTAAAACCTATTCATGTAAAATATTCAAGTTAAAACCAATATATGATACTCGATGATAATATGAAACTTTCATATTCTCATCGACACCCATATATGAAACTCAAAGCGTCACTTAGTCCCCGTCTATCGGTTAACATACGTTCGATGTTCGTCATGACATAGAATTATACGAAGGTTGTTAAATATCGGACGGTATAGCTCGGTACTAACAACCGTCGTGTAGTCTATGTGACGAGAAGATTCAATCGTATGATAACCGATAGATTTGTCCCGTGTAGACAAGTTAGGAATGTATAAAGCAAACACCTGCATTCACTTGTGTTTTCATCCGTTTCGAGATATTTCGTCGGTACTTTTCCGCTGGTTCTCCGTGTACAAATATAGATTAGATGTTCATTTCAACGTTGTTTCATAGTTTTGAAATGATTATCTATTCTATTACAGTGTACTCGGAGAACAGCGGGGAGGTGCTGCCGAAATTTACTCAAAACGGTTGAAAGCACAAGCGAATGGGTGTCTGCTCTATACATTCTTAATGGGATAGAAGCCTTACCCCCGACAGCCGAAACACACATATACAACACGAATACACAACAAACACATCATTAGAGAGTGATTCAAGATGTTCAAGTTAAAACCAATATATGATACTCGATGATAATATGAAACTTTCATATTCTCATCGATACTCAAAAATGAAACTCAAAGCGCCACTTAGTCCCCGTCTATCGGTTAACATACGTTCGATGTTCGTCGTGACATAGAACTATACGAAAGTTGTTAAATATCGGACGGTATAGCTCGGTACTAACAACCGTCGTGTATTCTATGTGACGAGAAGATTCAATCGTATGATAACCGATAGATTTGTCCCGTGTGGACAAGTTAGGAATGTATAAAGCAAACACCCGCATTCACTTGTGTTTTCATCCGTTTCGAGTTATTCCATCGGTACTTTTCCGCTGTTTCTCCGTGTACAAAGATAGATTAGATGTTCATTTCAACGTTGTTTCACATCTTTGAAATGATTATCTATTCTATTACAGTGTACTCGGAGAACAGCGGGGAGGTGCTGCCAAAATTTTCTCGAAACGATTGAAAGCACAAGCGAATGGGTGTCTGCTCTATACATTCTTACTGGGATAGAAGACTTACCCCCGATAGCCGAAACACACACATACAACACGAATACACAACAAACGCACATACAGCACATACACACTAACAACCCTACACTTAAGCGAAATCATAAATTGAAACACACATATATAGAATACAACTCATACATGGGTATCCTCAAATCTAACTTTGATTATCGATAATTTATTCTTTTCAACGACAAACACACACACAAAGCATATACACGGATTTTCTCCTTTGTCAGTAACCATCCCGTTCTTAGATTTCTCAATATAGTCATCATAACTTATAATTTATATGTTATACAGTCTAACATGGCCCATGAGTACGTCAGAGTTAAGGACTGGATGTATGTGGATTGGCAACAATGTATGCAACCTAAGTTTGTCACAGGAGTTGCTGCTTTTATTGAATTTGCACGCGCACATAATAAGATCGTGATAGAGAAGATTCTCTGCCCGTGCGATAGATGTGGAAATAAGTACTGGCAGAAGGTAGAATTTGCAGAGCTTCATATCGTTAAACATGATTTTACTAGACTTTATACAACTTGGCTATATCACGGGGAAGGAGAAGAACACTGTAATGCGGCAGAAGAAGAAGGAGAAGAAGATAATACGGCAGGAGAAGAAGGAGAAGACGGCAATACGGCAGAAGAAGAAGATGGTAATTTCTTTCCATCAGAAGAAATGGAGGTTATGGTAGAGGCTGCCCTAGGTGAATCTATTCGTACCGAAGATGACATTCCTTCCGGTCATAATAAGATCGTGATAGAGAAGATTCTCTGCCCGTGCGATAGATGTGGAAATAAGTACTGGCAGAAGGTAGAATTTGCAGAGCTTCATATCGTTAAACATGGTTTTACTAGACTTTATACAACTTGGCTATATCACGGGGAAGGAGAAGAACACTGTAATGCGGCAGAAGAAGAAGGAGAAGACGATAATGCGGCAGGAGAAGAAGGAGAAGACGGTAATACAGCAGAAGAAGAAGACGGTAATTTCTTTCCATCAGAAGAAATGGAGGTTATGGTAGAGGCTGCCCTAGGTGAATCTATTCGTACCGAAGATGACATTCCTTCCGGTCAAGGACTGCGTGCGGATAAGTTTGAAAATTTCATGAATGATGCTAGAAAACCAATTTATGAGAACGCAAAGCATTCCACCCTCTCATGGTTCGTCCAACTTTTCCAGATTAAGTGCCTTAATGGATGGAGCAACAAATCATTCACAATGCTTTTTTCGTTCTTGAAAGATTCTATGCCCCCTGGAAATAACGTGCCCGATAGCTGGTACGGAGCCCAGAAGATGATGTCTGATTTGGGTCTGAAGTGTGAGAAGATTCAAGCTGTTAGTTGTATGTATGCCCTAGAGGCCAGTATTGTACAGATGATGTATATTATATTGGATGCTTGGACATATATAGAGATGACTTTCTTGCTCGATATGATAGTATGCTATCTGGTTACTCTTTATCTTAACATGTACACTTGTCTCTTTAAACTGTCTTATAGTTACATGTTGATAAAGCCCTTAGGATGTGTACTTGACTACCTGGACTATGATGCAGATCATATTAGTGGGGACATGGTAGTCCATAAGTACATCCTTCAAGGTCCCTAGTCGTGGGTGTATCGAGACGGGGCATCGATATACCAGAGTAGACTAGCATATACGCTTCTCGACCCATGAGATGGGCGATGGATGATCCCACATCCATTGGTGTTTGACATCAGAGGTGGTATACGGGTGCTCAGTGGAGACTGGGTACACTGGACGGACTCGCCGAGAACTCCCAGATGGTTTTATACCTCACGTCAGATGGCAGTTCTCAGGTGACACTTGTACAGGTTAGTCTGTAGACCCGAGATCGTCATAGAGTCTTGTGTGATTCCCACTGTGCTTTGATCTCCACCTTACCACGTCCATGAGGGCATGCAAAACGGTGGTCTTTGGGTGCAGTCCCGAGTCACATGGAGGCAATGAGCGATAGGAGGGGTTTCGTCTCTCCCGGTATTGGGGGTTGATGTTGCGCTGTGCTCGATTGGCCGTAACAGGGAAGTCCCTGGCCAGGGCTGATCAGAGATTTGCTGGCAAGTGTTACCAGTAGTTTCTCGACCCGTTATGAGCCTCACATCGGCACGACTTATCGGTTATTGGGGTCTGACGTTTACCACCCCTAGACTTGATATGCGACATATCAGACGAACAGACCGGACTGTACGATAAGTGTTACTGGTTGGATTCACAGGAGTGTGAGCGGGCTAGCTCGTCGATCTTCTGATCGTTCAATACCCGGATGGCCGTTACGTTTAGCAGACCGCTTGCGGCTTGTGGGTGCTTGATATGATCATCATCTGCTACCGGCGTATTGACGAGTCTTTAGAGTCCTACACAGAGGTTTCCTGGTTCAAGCGAAACGAAATAGGAGCGCATATGAGATATGTGCGGGAGCGAGAATAATGCGTGTATGTGATACCGTATTTCATTCTCGCGATGAATGTATCAATTGGTTATATGCGATATAACCTAGATATCGAATCAAGGATTGATTCGATAAGCCGATACATAGGATACTAGTCGGTTATATGTGATTTGACCGGATCGTTAAATCAAGTGTTGATTTAATGATTTAATGTATAATTATATATTTGATATATTGCTTTGCATTAACTAGTATTGGTTCATTTTAAAAGGATTTTCTCACTTGATGCACATTGTATATGTGATATATTTATTGTGCACTTGTTTGTATCATGTTTGATGATACTTGCCCACTTGGGTTTGTGTAAAGATTGAACCATGGTTATATGAATGGTTAGGGTTTTGATTATTTACTTATTTATTTATTTATTCATTTTGGATATTATTAAGAATGGTGGCTTATTTTGTTTCTATGTTGAAGCTTCTTGAAGCTTTGACAAAGTCCACCATCCTTATCTCATCCTTAACCCTAACCATTCTAACTAACCTTAGTTTAATCTCTACACTTGACCATGGTTAGTATATGATAAGTATTCATATTAGTTTCTTTTTTAAATAAGAAACTTATCATATTCTTTCTTCTTCTCCTTCTTCTTCTTCAAGAAAAACCTTGTCTTCAACAATGGCATCTTGAGCAAAAGTGTAAGAAATCCGATTCTAAAGTGAACCCACCTCCTATTTCTTCACCCTCTACCTCTTGCCAAGTTGTTTTGGGTGTTTTCTTCACAAGTTTCACAAATTTGTGAAGTCGGAGCTTGAACTTGTGATGCCTCGACGTAGATCATCTTCGGCACGAAGCCGACGACCTAGTCCGCCCATTTCTCCGATCAAGCCGACGATTGAGTCCGGGATTTGAGATGGACAGTGAGAGGACGCCTACGTGGAGCCAAGGAAGTGGATATCCGGATCTACAAAGGTTGTAGCTTCTTATCTTTAGTTAAGTTGTTAACTAGATTCGTTTTTCGCCTAAATTTCTAGTTAACGATCCGTATTAGGGTTTCTCGGCACCCGTAAAATTTGAAATTGGCATGGTTGATGCCTTGTGAGACCTCTTGAGAGTGCCTAGGAACCTTACAGTGGTATCAGAGCCTAGCTAGAGCCTTAGGCGAGAAGTCTAGACGATGTTTGAAACCCGATCGAACCCGAAAACCTAACTTTTTGATGCTCTCTGGACTTTTTCTAAAAATTGGGATTTTTCCAGATTAAAAATTCCTAAAAAATTCAGCAGGAAATTGTAAGAATTACTGTGCAAATACGACACTGTTTGGAGCTTAAACAGCCGCGGAACCGCGGCAAGAGCTGGCTCATGCGGCGGTTCCGCCGCCACTTGATGACGTCATCCCTATCAATTTGCACAGTAATTCGTATTTAACAGTGCTGAGTTCTCTGGGTATTTTTAATATTTATTCAAGAGTTGAATATTCCAGGTTGTTTTGGGGATTCGATGATTCGATCGGATTATCAGATTTTGTCTATGTACTTTCCGGATATTTTTTTTGAATATGTTAAAAGGTCCGACCGGATATAAATACCCAATTTTTCTCCTGCCGGAAAATATCCAAGTGTTGGATTTTTGTGTGGTTTAAGGACGTTCTGAGTAGTGCAAGTAAGCGATGGTCCCTCTAGAAGACAACAAACCTTAACTCGATTATGTGACCGTCTTGAACTGCCCTTTGAACCTTCGGGTTTGGGGCAGTACGGCGTGCCACATGTGAGGCGTTGGCTTGACCCTTCTACGGCTGGACCGTTGGTACTGAGGCATGAAGTGAATGTCTTTGAACCTATTTCATGTGTTGGACGGTTTCGGGAAAACTTGGGTGTTCGAATGTTCGATCGGAAAGTTTAATATATTCTATTTATCCGGAATGGGATACAATAATTGGAATTCACAAACAGTTATGTGATAACTGAATGAATGCTATAAATCTAGCGGTTTAGTCTCATTTGATATTGAAAAGAGTTTTCGATAATGGGACTAAAATGCGGGGTTTATAACTGTTAGGCATGTGATGTCTAAGTATTTCATTTGATTAGGCATGTGATGTCTAAAAGGGTTGCGGATTCCAACTGTTTTAGTTTTACACTTTCTTTTCTGTGACCGTAAGTGTAATATGTGATATCGCCGGTTTCGTTGCTATATGTCAACGACAATTGGGATACGCATGTTTACTTACGTTGATGACATGTGATGTTGTGTGTTGCTGGATATGTTATATTGGATTGTCGTGTTTGAATAGCCGGGGGTTTTTTATGTGAGATGGGTGTTTTTCATTTTCATTCATGTAAAAACTTGTATGTAATATTCTTTTATTTAGGGCACTTCCAGGTTGCGGAAGTTGTCACCTTTCGTATATTATTTACTTTTCCGCATTAGGATAGACCCAAGGAGGGGAGCACAAGTAACCGGGTTCTGGGGTCCAGTGGGAGACCAACTCGAGGAGTCGAGTCCGGGTCTCCTAACCCTAGGATTGGCAGGGTTGCTTGCCGCTCTCGTAGGGGTCTAGGGGTGTGGGATTGGCTATTCATCACGACCGTGGAATCCGTGTTTTATTCTGGCTCGTATTGAAAACACGGACGTCCTAGTATATCCAATATTTCATATGTTTCTTCTGCTGCGATATCTGTGATGTGATCATGTGATGTTCTGTGATAGATACAGTATATAGTATATATGATATATTATATAGACGTTACTTATGTTTTGCACCCGCACTAGCCCTGCCCTGCTCTGTCGTTAGTTACCAAACCTAACGGTGCACGAGGGGACATCAAGGCGAATGCGGATGGCATAAGTGTACGTCGTATTTATCTGTGATGTTTAGGTATTTAAATGATGGGACTTCATTAATGTGATTAATGAAAGAAAAGAAACCAAATGATGTTGTAGAATCAAATTTTAAATAAAACAGGTAGCTATAGTTCTTGCTTTGCATAGCGGTATATATGATATGCCCTGCACCTTATTCGATGAGGAAAGGACCGAGATCCCTTCACCGGGAGTGACTCCTTTAGCAATAACTGGCAAATGCTACACAATCGGTCTGCTTTTGATTGCTTCTATAGTTTCTGCTTTGCACAGTGATATATATGATATATCCCGCACCTCATTCGACGAGGAAAGGGCCGACGATCCCTTCACCGGGAGTGACCCCTTTAGCAAAACTAGAAAAGCCTCAAAATCACTCCATTTCAAAACTTCATTTGATTCTACAACGATATCAAGTTCATTACGCAATAGGTTTTCAGAAAAACCTGCCGTAGCCCTCCGTCATTTCAGATAAGAACTCTTTAGTATTCGTGCTGCGTTTGTTGGCCTTTGTCAAGGCGTAGTGTGCGGTAGCTGAATAGTGATTATCTGCTTATGCATATGATGCAGATTGTTTCAGGGTAGTCGTACGACCTTGTTGGCCTTTGTCAAGGGCCGTGCGGGTGGGTTTGATTCAATCAAGAAATGACGGGTTGAACTTGACTAGCATGCTATGATTTGTTGGCCTTTGTCAAGGTCATAGGACGCTAGGGGCAAAATATTATCGGGAATTTCAAGTGTTGAAATTTGCAATGAGATTGCATACCTTCTATGAGATAGTTGGATCCCGATACCCACTGCGAGTAAGAGTTACTCCTGGGAGAGTTTTACACATTGCAATTAGCTGATCAAGTAGGTGTCTAGAAAGGTGTCAACGGGGTTACGCCTCTGGGAAAACGAGGTTTACATTAATTAGGTTCGTGCGAAAGCACGGGGGACCTCCCTCAAAGTACCGACACTGGCCTGGCTGAAAGATTGGCGAACTTGTAGTGTGTAATTAATCCCGGCTAGTCTTTCCTTTTAGGGTTTGAAGGAAGATTTGATAAAAACCAGTGGGAGCCATCCTGATTAGATAAGATAATAATCAATCTGATCTTGCACGAGCTTACGCTAAAGTGTTTTCTTCTCTCTCTCTCCAGGTAGCGACCATTTCATGCCTTAATCAAGATAATAATA
Source organism: Agapanthus africanus (assembly GCA_030015575.1). Taxonomy (NCBI): domain Eukaryota; kingdom Viridiplantae; phylum Streptophyta; class Magnoliopsida; order Asparagales; family Amaryllidaceae; genus Agapanthus; species Agapanthus africanus. Next base: position 523,516,602 of record CM057345.1, read on the forward strand.
TGGATGTATTGACCGAACCCGCATGTTATACTGTGCTGGGGAACGTTGGTTCCGTTCTTTCTTATAAGAGTTATAGGACTGAACAGGATATAGGGGAATACCAGGATTCCCATGCCACCCGATTGAAGAAAGTACATGTTGATGCATTTTCTTCGGGTGTGTTTGTTACAGAGAACTGTTTCTCCATTTGCCCTACGTCCTGGGTATTAGATACCGGGTCAGGATCCCATATATGTAATCAGTTACATGGGCTTAAAAAAGGTAGAGAACTTGGAGAAGGTGATAAAGACATTAGAGTTGGAAATGGTGCAATTGTTGCAGCTAAGACTGTCGGGGAATATCACCTTGTGTTACCAAATGGTAATACATTGGTTCTGAACGAATGCTATTACATGCCGAACCTGATATGCAACATTATATCGGTTTCTTTATTGAGTAATGAGGGATATAATTTTGTATTAAAGGACAATGTTATGAACATTTTCCGTAACCAAAAGTTGGTTGGATCAGGCACGTTGTGCAATGGCATTTATGTTCTAAATCAATCAACAGTTCTGAGCATAACTAACACACACAAGAGGAAGAGTTCTGAACTGAACGAATCCTTCTTGTGACATTGTAGACTGGGTCACATCAATGCGACACGACTAGCTAAGTTGCAAAAAGATGGATATTTAAATCCGTTTGAATTTTCATCTTATGACACTTGCCAGTCATGTCTCAAAGGCAAGATGACCAAAACTCCGTTTACGGGACACGGAGAAAGAGTTATTGAACTCTTAGGACTGATACATAGTGATGTATGCGGTCCTGTGTCTACACATGCTAGGGATGGTTCTTCATACTTCATTACATTCACTGACGATCTCTCTAGGTTCGGGTATGTGTTCCTGATGAAACACAAATCAGAAGCTTTTGAGAAATTTAGAGAATATAAGCAAGAAGTTGAGAACCAAACCGGAAAAAGTATTAAAATCCTACGATCTGATCGAGGAGGTGAATACTTAAGCAATGAATTCCTGGACTTCCTAAAAGAGAATGAGATTCTCTCTCAGCTGACTCCTCCATATACACCACAGCACAACGGTGTATCAGAACGGAGGAACCGCACCCTATTAGATATGGTGCGCTCTATGATGAGCACAGCTGAGTTACCTATTTCCTTTTGGGGATATGCGCTGGAAACAGCAGCATACCTATTGAATCAAGTTCCAACTAAATCTGTACCTACCACACCATATGAGATATGGAGTGGGAAGAGACCATGTCTTAAACGAGTTAAGATATGGGGTTGCCCGGCCTATGTCAAAAGGCAAAATCCGGACAAACTCGAGGCACGGTCAGTTCTATGCAAGTTTGTGGGATATCCCAAACATTCACATGGATATCTTTTCTACCATGCAGAGGAACAAAAAGTGTTTGTTTCTCGACATGCCACCCTTTTAGAAAAGGAATTCCTTGAAAAAGAAATTAGTGGCAAAGTGGTAGAGCTGGAAGAGGTTCCAGATACACAAACCGTAACTGAAGATTTAGTGGAACCAGAAGATTCAGTAGCTCCCAATGAACCCCAGCCTCTCCGCCGATCTAGTAGGGTTCCTCGCCAACCTGAGAGATACTACGGTTTTCTCATGGATGGTGGGAGCGAGGATTGCATCATGGAGGATGATGACCCAACTAGCTTCGAGCAGGCCATCACGAGTAGGGACTCAGTGAAATGGCTGGATGCAATGCGGTCCGAGATGGAATCCATGTACACCAACAAAGTATGGACTTTGGATGTTGCTCCTGAAGGGGTAAAACCCATCGGGAGCAAGTGGATCTTCAAGAAAAAACTTGGTGTAGATGGGAAAGTGGAGACTTTCAAAGCTAGACTTGTAGCAAAGGGTTTTCGTCAAAGACCAGGTGTGGACTATGATGAAACCTTTTCTCCAGTGGCTATGCTTAAATCCATCCGGATCATGCTTGCCATCGCTGCATATCATGATTACGAAATCTGGCAAATGGATGTTAAGACCGCCTTTCTAAATGGTGATTTAGAAGAGTGCGTGTACATGACTCAGCCAGAGGGCTTCGTAGACAGTGGGAGCAGCGGGAAGGTGTGCAAGCTGCTTAAATCCATTTATGGATTAAAGCAAGCATCGCGGAGTTGGAACATCTGCTTTGACGTCGTTATCAAAGAGTTTGATTTCGTCAAAAATCCAGATGAACCTTGTATCTACAAGAAGGTGGCAGAGAGTAAGGTTGTCTTCCTCGTATTGTACGTGGACGACATACTCTTGATAGGAATGATATTCCTATGCTGCAATCGGTCAAGCTCTTCTTATCACAAAGATTCTCAATGAAAGATCTTGGTGATGCCTCCTGCATATTGGGAATTAGGATCTATAGAGATAGATCCAAACGGATATTGGGATTGTCCCAATCCAGGTACATTGACACCATACTAAAGAGGTTTAGTATGGAAGAATCCAAGCGTGGGAACTTGCCCACGATCTCTGGAGTCACTCTCTCCAAAGAGATGTCTCCCAAGACTGATTTGGAGAGAACTCGCATGCAAGGGATACCCTATGCTTCGGCTGTAGGCTCTATCATGTATGCGATGCTATGTACCAGACCCGATGTAGCATACTCACTAAGTGTAGTGAGCAGGTATCAAGCTGATCCTGGAGAGAGTCACTGGACAGCTGTGAAGAGCATTCTCAAGTACTTACGAAGGACTAAAGAGATGCTCTTGGTGTATGGTAACGGAGAACTCCAAGTGGAGTCCTTTACTGATTTGAGCTTCCAGAGTGATAAGGACGACTCTAAGTCGCAGTCGGGATTTGTCTTTACCCTTTACGGAGGGGCGGTTAGCTGGAAGAGTTCCAAGCAGGAAACCGTGGCAGACTCGACGATGGAGGCTGAATACATCGCTGCCAACGATGCTGCCAAAGAGGCTGTCTGGATCAAGAAGTTCATTACTGAACTTGGAGTGGTTCCATCCATTGAGCATCCAATACCTTTGTATTGCGATAACAATGGAGCGGTGGCTTTGGCCAAGGAACCCAGGTCCCATCAGCGATCCAGGCATATTCTGAGGCGGTATCACCTGATCCAGGAGATAGTTGATCGCCGGGAGATCGAGGTCAGGAGGGTTGACACGAAGAACAACACGGCGGATCCACTCACGAAGGCCATTCCCCAGATACAGTTTGAGAGACTCTTCGGGATGCCCGGTATGCGATACTACAGCAGCTGGCCCTAGTGCAAGTGGGAGATTGTTAGTTGTATGTATGCCCTAGAGGCCAGTATTGTACAGATGATGTATATTATATTGGATGCTTGGACATATATAGAGATGACTTTCTTGCTCGATATGATAGTATGCTATCTGGTTACTCTTTATCTTAACATGTACACTTGTCTCTTTAAACTGTCTTATAGTTACATGTTGATAAAGCCCTTAGGATGTGTACTTGACTACCTGGACTATGATGCAGATCATACTAGTGGGGACATGGTAGTCCATAAGTACATCCTTCAAGGTCCCTAGTCGTGGGTGTATCGAGACGGGGCATCGATATACCAGAGTAGACTAGCATATACGCTTCTCGACCCATGAGATGGGCGATGGATGATCCCACATCCATTGGTGTTTGACATCAGAGGTGGTATACGGGTGCTCAGTGGAGACTGGGTACACTGGACGGACTCGCCGAGAACTCCCAGATGCTATTATACCTCACGTCAGATGGCAGTTCTCAGGTGACACTTGTACAGGTTAGTCTGTAGACCCGAGATCGTCATAGAGTCTTGTGTGATTCCCACTGTGCTTTGATCTCCACCTTACCACGTCCATGAGGGCATGCAAAACGGTGGTCTTTGGGTGCAGTCCCGAGTCACATGGAGGCAATGAGCGATAGGAGGGGTTTCGTCTCTCCCGGTATTGGGGGTTGATGTTGCGCTGTGCTCGATTGGCCGTAACAGGGAAGTCCCTGGCCAGGGCTGATCAGAGATTTGCTGGCAAGTGTTACCAGTAGTTTCTCGACCCGTTATGAGCCTCACATCGGCACGAATTATCGGTTATTGGGGTCTGACGTTTACCACCCCTAGACTTGATATGCGACATATCAGACGAACAGACCGGACTGTACGGTAAGTGTTACTGGTTGGATTCATAGGAGTGTGAGCGGGCTAGCTCGTCGATCTTCTGATCGTTCAATACCCGGATGGCCGTTACGTTTAGCAGACCGCTTGCGGCTTGTGGGTGCTTGATATGATCATCATCTGCTACCGGCGTATTGACGAGTCTTTAGAGTCCTACACAGAGGTTTCCTGGCTCAAGCGAAACGAAATAGGAGCGCATATGAGATATGTGCGGGAGCGAGAATAATGCGTGTATGTGATACCGTATTTCATTCTCGCGATGAATGTATCGATTGGTTATATGCGATATAACCTAGATATCGAATCAAGGATTGATTCGATAAGCCGATACATATGATACTAGTCGGTTATATGTGATATGACCGGATCGTTAAATCAAGTGTTGATTTAATGATTTAATGTATAATTATATATTTGATATATTGCTTTGCATTAACTAGTATTGGTTCATTTTAAAAGGATTTTCTCACTTGATGCACATTGTATATGTGATATATTTATTGTGCACTTGTTTGTATCATGTTTGATGATACTTGCTCACTTGGGTTTGTGTAAAGATTGAACCATGGTTATATGAATGGTTAGGGTTTTGATTATTTACTTAGTTATTTATTTATTTATTCATTTTGGATATTATTAAGAATGGTGGCTTATTTTGTTTCTATGTTGAAGCTTCTTGAAGCTTTGACAAAGTCCACCATCCTTATCTCATCCTTAACCCTAACCATTCTAACTAACCTTAGTTTAATCTCTACACTTGACCATGGTTAGTATATGATAAGTATTCATATTAGTTTCTTTTTTAAATAAGAAACTTATCATATTCTTTCTTCTTCTCCTTCTTCTTCTTCAAGAAAAACCTTGTCTTCAACAATGGCATCTTGAGCAAAAGTGTAAGAAATCCGATTCTAAAGTGAACCCACCTCCTATTTCTTCACCCTCTACCTCTTGCCAAGTTGTTTTGGGTGTTTTCTTCACAAGTTTCACAAATTTGTGAAGTCGGAGCTTGAACTTGTGATGCCTCGACGTAGATCATCTTCGGCACGAAGCCGACGACCTAGTCCGCCCATTTCTCCGATCAAGCCGACGATTGAGTCCGGGATTCGAGATGGACAGCGAGAGGACGCCTACGTGGAGCCAAGGAAGTGGATATCCGGATCTACAAAGGTTGTAGCTTCTTATCTTTAGTTAAGTTGTTAACTAGATTCGTTTTTCGCCTAAATTTCTAGTTAACGATCCGTATTAGGGTTTCTCGGCACCCGTAAAATTTGAAATTGGCATGGTTGATGCCTTGTGAGACCTCTTGAGAGTGCCTAGAAACCCTACACAAGCATGTCCTAAAAATTGCGTGTTGTATCGGAAAGAGAATTCAGATTTGAAAGAGTGTCCAACATGCGGAGAGGCCAGGTATAAGCCGAAAGATTCTGATAAGAAGTCCGATATACCTGTCAAGATAACAGATACTTTCCCATAACACAGAGGCTGCAGAAGCTATTCAGATGCAAGAAAACAGCCGAGACAATGATTTGGCATCACCGTGCTCCTCCAAGTAAAGATGGAAAAATGATTCATCCAAGAGATTCACCGGCATGGAAGGATTTCGATAGGAGGCATGCAATATTCAGTAGCGATCCTCGCAATGTCAGGCTCGGACTGGCTAGTGATGGCTTCTGCCCATTCAACTATATGGCTGGAAGCTACAGCACATGGCCCGTTGTAATGATAGTTTATAATCTGTCGTCTTGGTTGGCTATGGACCAATCATACTTTATGATGCCTCTTCTTATCGACGGACCAAACTCACGGGGAAACAATATCGACGTCTATCTCCGACCTCTGATTGAAGAGTTAAAATCTTTATTCATTGATGGTGTAGAGACTTACGATGCAAACACAAATACAACCTTCATACTGCGTGCGGCTTTAATGTGGACAATTAATGACTTTCCTGTGTATAGAATGCTATCAGGTTGGTCCATACATGGTCACAAAGCATGTCCTCATTGCCATCAATATACAACATCGAAATTCTTGAATTTTAGCAGGAAGGTTTGTTATTGCGGCCATTGACGTTTCCTGCCTTTAGATCACCTCTACAGGTTAGACGTTGTTCACTTTGATGGTCATCAGGAGCTTCTTGGACCTCCAGCCCCATTTTCCGGAGAGGACGTGACTGCTCAGTGGGATGGTTACAATAATATGACCTTCGGGATGGATCCGACAAAACAGGTCAAACCACCATTCTGGAACAAGTTAAGCATTTTCTTCGAGTTTCCATACTGTTCAACAAATTTACTGCGTCATTGTCTGGACATCATGCACATAGAGAAGGGAGTATCCGAGCACGTACTCAACTTGCTTCTTTGTAAAGACGGGAAATCGAAAGACAACCTCAATACTCGGATGGATCTACAGGACTGGAAAATTAGAAGTGAATTGCATCCTAAACCGGTAGCAGGTAAACCAGCAAAGTTTGTACTTCCCAATGCCGCTTATCATATGTCACAACCGGAGAAGAAAATATTCCTGCAGGTGTTGCATAATTTGAAAGTTCCCACAGGTTTCTCAGGATCATTCAGCAAGAAGATAAAAATTGTGAAAGGCAAGATGGATGGGATAAAAAGTCATGATCACCATGTTATTATGGAGCACCTTCTCTCATTAGCCCTCAGGACTTCCCTCCCCAAATCGGTTGGTCTAGTAATCAATGACCTATGTTGTTTTTTTAGAGAATTATGCGCTAAAAAACTGATGTTGTGACGCTGGAGAAACTAAAAAATTCTATTGCATTGATACTTTGCAAGTTTGAGCGTATTTTCTCACCGTCATTCTTCGATATCATAATACACCTGACGGTTCATCTTGCAACTGAGGATAAGTTAGCCGGATCGGTACAATATCGATGGATGTATCCCGTCGAGAGGTACGTGGAATTTTTCGTTTCGCGCAATTTGTAAAATTATTGTTGTCCTGTAAGCCCGTATTTATTTATTTAACATATTTTTCTTTAGGTACCTCTACACTCTTAAAAAGTATATACGCAATAGAAATCGACCAGAGGGTTCTATCATGCAAGGTTATCTTCTAGATGAAGCAATCACATTTTGTTCCCGCTATCTGGACGAGAACATTGAGACGAGACTTAACTGGCCTCGAAGAATTCAGGACGGGCCATATGGTAAAGCCGATTATAAGAGGGTAGACACTATGTTTATCGACAAGATATACCAGTTATCCTTCTCAATAGCGCATGTCTTGAAAAAACTAGAGAGTAAGTTTTTTTGATTAATTGTTATATTTGTATTTGTGTGTGTATGAAATGATATAATATTAATGTCATAATTTATTGTCGAGAACAGAATTCATTTTAACGAGGTACGCGAGGGGCATCCTGATTGGAACGATGAACGATTGGAAAAATATCATCAGGATAATTTTTGCGATTGGGTTGCAGATCATGTAAGTTATTCGAATAACATGTTATTGCTATCAGTTTTAATCTAAACTTATATCGTTATGTATTTGTCATAAAATTTGTTTTGTTAGATCCACGATCTGAACTTGTCTGCATCATTAGAGAGTGATTCAAGATGTTTAGCTCAGTTTCTTAGTATAGAGGTTGCATATTATAAAGGATTCGGTGTCCTTGGATACAAATTCGAAGTTAAGGACATAGAAACATCTAGAACCACTCAGAATAGTGGGATTGCGACGGTAGGATCGGATGGTGTGATTTATTATGGATACTTAAATTGTATACTCAGCATCCAATATCCCGGACGATCAGAACCTTTTTATATATTTCAGTGTACTTGGCACGATACACGAACCGATACGGATAAGTGGAGAAGCAATCCCGGGACTTGGAAAGATGAATATGGATTGACCAGTGTGAACACACTTCGATTTTACGGTCAGGAAGATCCGAACCAAGCGTTCCAAATATACTACTCACAGTGTTTGAACCATTCGGGATGGAGTGTCGTATGCCGTTGGAAACCCAGGTTTATTTACGATGTCCCAGAATTCGAGGACAGCGATGAGGATGAAGAAGAGAGAAGACTTAGAGTGCTCCAACCGTCTGATTCGAAAGACGGTTTGTCTTCGGCTGATCATGAAGTTACGTGGGTTAGAAATGATATCGATGATGAAATCCAAGTAGATATGTCTAATGCGTCCACGAAACGAAAAAGGTTATCAGTAATGTTATATTATTACTTCACATTTTACGATCTATACATATATAGCATGCATATTAATGATTGTCTAATGCGTCCACGAACCGTTTTATCTAGATTTGATGACGACGACGGGAGCAGCAAGGGGCGGCAGGAGCTCCAGCCGCGGCACCGGTAGAAGCAGAGGCAGAGGCAGAGCAGTTCTGCCGCCCGGAGAGCTGCGTAGGGAGCTTCAGAGGGTTGATCTTGTACCCCGATCGGAGACCCCTTCGGATGCCTCTTTTCGTGTGGACTTGGCCGCACCTCCAGGTATATTGCACGCATATTCATTTTGAATGTAATATTATAGATATACATGCATATTCATGTTAAAATTACTTACATAGTCAATGTTTGATTGTCTAGTTGTTGGTGCTGCGTCCACATCAGGGACAGAGGCCACTCCCGCACCTCCAGGTATGTTGCATGCATATTCATTTTGAATGTAATATTATAGATATACATGCATATTCATGTCAAAATTACTTACATAGTCAATGTTTGATTGTCTAGCTGTTGGTGCGTCCACATTAGGGACAGAGGCCACTCCCGCACCTCCAGGTATGTTTATATATCATATAGTGCATGTATATTGATTTAGAATGCTATATCATAAATATACATACATTCTTTTTGCTCTTACGTACTTACATCAGGGGCAGAGCCCACCACCGTACCTGCGGGTATGTTTATATATCCTATAGTGTATACATGTTGATTTAGAATGTTATATTATTGATATACGCATTCTTTTTGCAATTACTTATATAGTCAATGTTTGATTGTCTAATTATAGGTGGTGCGTCCACGTCTGGTGCAAGGGGCACTCCCGTCACTTCCATACCCTCCGCTCAGTCTGCAGGTTTGTATGAATAAATATAAAATATTTATTCATTTTACATATCCTTTAAGAATAAACATGAACTTCATGTAATTTTATCGATATTTATTTTCTAGTTGGAGGGGATGCGTCTACATCCGGGTCACCGGCTGTTCCTCACCGGAGGAACTATCGCCCCGCTCGTGCTGCTGCCTGGGCCCAGGCTCGTGCTTCTATCGCCGGAGGTATATATCACACTTCAATTTTTTTAAACCTTGATTTCTTAATACCACTTTGTCTTAATATTGATTGTCTTGATATTTCTTGTAGACGCAGGGCATCCCCATCCCGAGAGGGGGACTCGAGCCCCGAATCAGTCCCACAGGCTGAGGCCCGACAGAGCTAGGGGGGAGGCAGCATTCCCCCTCTTCTTTACCCCTGATTATCACTATACCGGCGATTATGCCGAGAGTTTCGGCCGGTATATGGGGGATGAGAGTCGTCTCGTGAAGAACTATCCACTTCACGTTGAGTGGGGCAACCAGCACCGGCGCTCATTCGCCCTCTTTTGGGATCAGGCTCGGGTATTAATATATATTTTCATTTGATTTATCCAATATATTTATTATTAACACTTGCAATTTAATAACATTGTTTTTTTTGTATTTGCAGTTGGATTACGATTTTCAGCCTGTACCCGACCCTGATCACCCTGGGAGGGTGCTCGATCTTCACGTTCTGTTCCATAGCCTGATGAAGAACATGCAATCGAAGGTCCGATACAATAGGAACGAGCTGAAGATCGACTGCTATTCCCTGTGGATGGCGACCCCCGAATCAGAGAGAGCGGCCCTCCTACATACTCCGGCCTTTGCGAGAGTCGATGTAGATACATGGCCTCTATTGTGCCAATATTTCGACTTTCAGCGCAAACATGTATGTATTTTAAATGTAATTCATTGTTTAGTATATAATTTATTTTTTTGTGTTGCTTAATTAGAAAACTAAATCTGAATGTGTTGTGCAGAAGCAAGCGGATCAAAATAAAGAGAATAGGAAGTCGGCGAAGAGGGGTCGCCCCACTTATACAGGTGGCTCGAGGAATATTACTCGTGCCATAGAGGCATCGGTAAATTACAATAGATCTATTGTGATATAATGTAATATTAAGAGTTACTTTATAATATATGTAATTTTTTTGCGAATTGCAGAGAGCTCAGACCCTGGCGCAGGGTGGTACACCGAGCGTGCTGTCCGCGTATCTTGCCGTCCACAGCACCTCGACAAATCCCGCCACGGGCGAGCTTCGATACCCCGACACCGCTACCCAGGAGTATTGCGTAAGTGTTAATATTTATTCAACCCCTATTTGAAATTTTTGTTTTGAAAAGTTCAAATTTAAATGATATACTTATATTTTACTGGTTAATGTGGGTGTAGGAGCGGGTGGTTGAGTAGGCGGAGGCATCGGGGATCGATTTTACTGGACAGAACGATCCGATGCTGCTGACCCCAGTCCTAGACGCCGCACACGGAGGGTATCTCGGAGGTTGGGAGAGAGGTCGGGGACTGGGTCCTAGCAGGGCCCATATGAGGTTGGACTCCACTCCGGCGGTTACTTCCTCTATCTCCCATGAGCGACGTCTAGAGCAAGAACTTGACACTTTGAAGGCCACCGTCCAGGAGTTGAAGGAGATGATGGTATGTGTACTACTTAATAGTAAAATATTATGTCATATTATAGATAGAAACATATCCAATATTAGTACATAGCCTGAGCTTATTTGGTTGTAGACTCAGGTTTGATTAATCATACATACATAGAACTGTCTAATTAAAATAAACTACGGTTTTCCAAACTAGATATCCAAACGAGGCCTAAGTACCTAAGTATTCATAGATTGGGGTTTCGCAATAACCTGATAATGATACGAATTCGACTAATACACAGTTCTTACTCGTTTATTACACGCAAAACTGAACAGACGCGACAGGGTACTTCGGCTGAGGCTCCACATGCATCTCCTTCGGCTGCGGCTTCGTAAGCCACTACCTCGTCTGCGGTTGCGCAGACCACTCCTACAGCTCCACAGCCCGCTCAGACTTCCGCAGTTATGGCTCCGCAAGCCACTACCTCGGCCGCGGTTGCGCAGACCACTCCTACAGCTCCACAGCCCGCTCAGACTCCCGCACCGTCCGAATTGCTCGAGTTGTTGACTCAGGGTTTATCCGAGGAGCAGATGCGCCAGATTACGGCGATTATCAGAGGTGGAGCTGGACCGAGCTAGGGTAGCTTTTTGATTTTTATATTTTAAACATGTTTTTACTTATATGATACATATTGTATATATTTTGGACGATATTGGTGGTGTTTGCGTGTTCATATTGATTCAGATTGATATCGTATTCTGCTTGTTGATTTCTTTTATATATTATGCGTGAGATGTTGATTATGAATACTCCGGTATTTATTCTGCTTGTTGATTACTTTCATATATGATGTATTTATTATTGTGCACAGGGCGAGGAAAAAACAGGCAGCCCTTTTTTTTAAAAAAAAACCCTGATAATATGTCCCTACAGATTAATCCATAGGGACACATGTTGCACCTACCGTTTAATCCGTAGGGTCCAACTTTGCCCCTACACATTTATCCGTAGGGACAAAATATCAGGATACCTGATATTTTGACCCTATGGACTCAATAACAGGGGTTAGGCTTGTCCCTACGGAGTAATCCGTAGGGACCTTAGCTTTACCCCTACACATTTATCCGTAGGGACAAAATATCAGGATACCTGATATTTTGCCCCTACACATCTGGACCTATGCATTAAACCGTAGGGGCATGTATTTGTCCCTACGGAGTTATCCGGAGGGGCAACTATTTTATTTTATAAACCGATAAATTAAATAAATATTTTGTCCCTACGGTGTAATCCGTAGGGACCGATGGACCTATGCATTAAGCTGTAGGGGCAATTATTTCACCGTAGGGGCATATTTAATGCTAAGACTTGCACCTGCGGCGTGTGCACCTACGACGTATTTCTGTGCCCCTACGAATATAGCCATAGGGGCAGTGGTTTGCTCCTACGGTTTTATCCGTAGGGGCAACCCCTATTTGTAGTAGTGCACGGGGTGTAGGATGATCTTGTGAGCAAGTTTTGTGAAGGTAGTGTGAGGTTTAGATGAAGTTTTGGGGGTGGTTTGTGGTGGTAGTGAGGAGTGGAGATGAAGGAAGAGGAAGATGAAGAATGAGATCAAAGAAAAATGAAGAGTGAAAAAGATGGTAGGAGGTAAGTATACACACTCTCTCTTTCTCTTTCTCTTTCTCACTCTCTCTCCTCATAATTACAATCACATCTATGTCTCCTCTCTCTCTCTTTTCCCATTTTCTTTTTCTTTAAAACAACAAAATATCAATCAACAAAAAAAGGAAACCAAGAATGTAACAAATGAAATGTGTCATGGCACATTCAAACATGGTTAACAAAAATGGATTTGGTTTAATGCATAATTAGTAATATATCAATCAAGTTTAACATAAACTTGCATGTAAATAATTATACAATAATTTATAAAAGCCCAATTCCAATAAATGCTTCCATAATTAATAATTCATATCAATTTCCAAATATTTCCCAAAATATAGGTATATAATTATACCATTCTACGAAAATCCAAATCCATACTCGTATAGTTTTCGTGAAATTTATTATTTTATTATTTAAATTCCAAAAATATTATTTTATATTTTCTGAAATGTTACAATCTTCCCCCTTAAATAAATTCGGTCCCCGAATTTAAATTTAAACCCCCCAGATATTTAAACATTTCAGTAGATCAAGCAAATCAACGGGGCTCCGAAATCATGGATAAGCTAAACATATCACAGCGCAACGTGTGCACATGGAAGCGAGTGCAAAACTCAAAAATCGAAAACTCCTTCAAGCGTCATGCCATCATGGGAGTTATGATGAAGATGCAAGTTTCGAAATTTACTGTTTAAATCGAGTATCATATACTCAAGACTATAATACGTATATAGTACGCATCCCTATAAAACCATCTAAAAAGCTGAATAAAAATACATGCAAAAATCCTTTTCAAATCGCCATGCGATGCGTATATCACGGTACAAATAGCGAACGCTCATTTTGTAAAGAAATAAATGTATGTCTATATATATTTTGCTCAAGATATACGTCCCGCCTTTTGAAAAATATCTCAGAAGGTTTTTCTTGTAAAAATTTGTGTCACTCATGGACAAGTAGGAAAATAGTGAGACTATAACTCCTTTTTGAAAACCTCTTCGGTAAATATCGATGCATGCAAAATACTCAGGTACTGTCCTCAGACCAGTCCTGCTCGGTTACCATATGATATAGTATATATCATAAAAACATGATGCTCTGAAAGAAATCAATCTCAATAAGTGTATCCAAAATACCACGTGCGTCTGGTATGCACGGAAATCAAAGTCAAATACAAGTACCATGAATGTGCACAGAAGTAAAAAATAAGTGCAACGGGTGTGAACGAAAGCATCTGTCTAGTGCAACAGGTGTGCACGACAACAACATCAAGTGCATAAAAAACGCATGGAAATCTCAATCAAGTGCAACTAACATGCACAAAAATCTCAATCAAGTGCATCCGGCGTGCACAAAATCACATCCAGTGCGCCAAGTGTGCGCGAAAATCTAAATCAAGTGCGTCAGGTCCGCACAAAAATATCTAGTGCAATAGAGTGCACGAAAATGAACATCAAGTGCACACGGTGCGCGAAAACATAAATCTAGTGCAACAGATGCACGGAAACAAATATCAGGTGCACCAGGTGCCCGAAAACTCGTCAATATATCAAAAGCGCATAGAAACAATATCGAGTGTATGAATCGAAATCCGCGGTATACAACATGCACGAGATCAAAATTGAGTATACCTAGCTGTATAAAGTCATAAACTTGTGCAACTGCGTGCACAAAAACCATATCAATGCACTGGAAGTACATGTGAACTATATCGAGTGCATAAGTTAAAGTCAAATGCATACAACATGCACGAAGTCAAAATCGACTGTATCAAAATACATAGAATCATAAATATGTGCAACAAATGCACAAAATCGATATCAAGTGCAATGGATATGCACAAATCATAAATCAAATGTAATAAATGTATAAAACATAAATCAAATGCAACAACTGTGTACAAAGGAAAATATCCAGCAGGTGCAACTACAGTGCACGAAAACATCCATCATGAAAACTAAATCATCAAAACTCAAAGTCCAAAACAATAAAAGCATGATACTCGGATCACTAGAACGCAAATCGCCAACAAATGATATTGAGGTATACCTTCTTCAATGTCGAAAGGTACCGGTGCACCCAACGCTGGCCGAGCAAGAATATATACTTGCCTCCTGTCCACGGTCTGGCGTTCTTTGTCACTGGGTCCTTGTTTTCTCTATAGATCACCAATCCCACAATCTCTCTACTCGACGGCCCGGTTAGGAGTAGCGACGGAAATAGTCCCGTCCTAACGCCTCTATAAACATCTTCTGGCCAATTAACCTGACCACTCGCAAAGTAGCACGTTATAGATGGCGGTATCTGGCCCTCTGAATACTGGCGATACAACTGATTCTGGGTGCAAATCTTGTCGCTACGGTGTCTTGGAAAGAACCTGCTATGGTCTCTTCTGATCTCACCTCTGCCGAACTGCCTAGAGACTGGCACTCTTTACTTAATCCTTTTCTGTTCCGGGACAGCTGCATTCTCAGCACGGATTTCCTCTGGAATTATGGCCGTATCCAACGCCTCTGCGTACGTATCAAGCCTCTGATATCAACAGGGAGGAACAACAACTCGTTAAGAGCTCACACGAATCTTTTATCCACTTTTCTTCATTATCGTTCAATTCGGAGACATATCTTGATAGCTGCATAGGCTGTAATCTATATTTGGTTATAGTCATATCCAGAGTCTCTCGCAAAGACTCGAAGTTACGAACTCGGGCTTCTTCACCATTCTGTGGAAGACAGCTGGACAATTACGTCCTCTGGAACTCGTCCAAGTCATCGGAGGAATACTCTTAATTTGTCATTTATTGATCAACTCACAACACGTCTGGATGAGGCCCCTCTAACTGAAGCTAGTCAACTTAATGATCTCGCATCGGAGCATCCAACAAACAAAATGTCCTCTCTTGATCGATTCACTCCAGGTTTGAGCAAGATCCTTCAAACTGGAATTATTCAACTTAATTGATCCTGCGTCGGGGCATCCAAATAGACGAATTATCTTAGTCACTTTATCCAAGAATGACTAGCTGTCTTCTGGCACATCCCTGCCTGTAAACTCATGTGGCTTCATCTTTATAAACTCTGTAAGCGACATCCCGTCAATCTCAGCAACAACTGGTTCATCTGTCTGGAAGATAGACAACACATCGATTTTTGGAGTAGGCGGTACATCGACGGTCCTCTCAATCTGGCTGGCCTCAAGCGATAGCCCGATCATCTAGTGTAGATCCTGAACGCTCGTGTCAAATGAGAAATCCTATCATAAAAAATAAATCAATACGTTCCTAAATCACCGGAAGAATATCATGTAAGGTTACCCCAGCGCCCCGTCCATCAATCCATGGCCAAACGCGGAACAAAAACTTTTTAAAACCCGGCGCTAGTGGAACCCGATTCCCGGATCGAACCATTAACCTTATACTAGTTAACTGTAAAAGGAGTTTAGAGAGATTATACCGATCGATCCGTGTCCTTCGGTCTTCAACCTCTATCCCAAGCTCCTCGCGGCTTCCTCGATCAAGTTTGATCTCCGGTCTCCCTTATCGAAGACGATCCATGTCGAGGATTAGTAATACGGGCTCCCGCTTCAAAACCGAAGCAACTCGGGCATCCAGTCTGCTAGTCTAGATACCCAAGGTGAAGTAGAGATAGTGTAAGAATACTTTGTCTCAAAGCACCCAAGGATTTAGGTGGAGGTGAATGAAGTTGCCATGGAAAAGTGTGAGCAAAAGAATTTTGCAAGTGAAAAATTGGGCTGCCCCCCAAAACGAAAAAATGTCCTTTGTGGAATTGTTGCGGTGTTGGAAAAAATGGGCTCTGCAAAAATTCCCAAATGGTTCACTGTGGATTTCCTAGTGGTAGTGGTGAGGAAATAGTAATAAATTAATCAACTAAAGAAAATCCTAATCAACAAACACCAGCCACCCACAACAAAATATCTCACTCATCCACAAAATATCCTACACCAAGAAAAAAACCATAAATGCATGAGCATGACTCACCTAAAGCCTACGAAATTTCCCAGCACACTGCCCACGCATTTCCCACTAAGAAATGCAAGCACAACAAATGGAATTGGCCAAAAAAAACATACTTACACTTTCACAAAAATTAAACATTAAACTAAATGTTTAAACTAAAAAGAGAATGGAAACTTCAAAAGTAAATTCGTAATGAATTATAAGAATACCCCTCATCTGTATATACATACATGCATCCGTATTCCGACTGAATACGAATACAACGAGACAAAAATAATCCAACAATATAATACTAGGAACCGGCTTAAACTAAAGCCCACTGGTATTATCCGTCCGATCATGATCCGTGCACAAGTGCACGTATATGATCGAACCCTGCCATAAAACCATACGGCCTCTACAACATTTCGTCCGAACCAGGGAAACCCTCTGTGTGGGACTCTAAAGACTCTTCAATACGCTGGCAATGGGTTTAACCATAAGCACGTCAGTGGCACTAGCTATACGTAACGGCTACCCAGGTATTGAGCGAAAGGGAAGCCGATGAGCGAACTCATCCTGAAACCCTACCGAGCCTGACAGTGACAATATCCGTACAGTCCGGTCCGTTTGTCTATGAGTATCGCATATCGAGTCTAGGGGGTGGATAAAGTCAGACCCCTAATAATGCGACATTTAGTGTCGGTATGAAACCTATCACCAACTGAGAAACTATCGATCCTAGATCGGTAATTCTCGTCTACCCAGGCCGAGGATTTCTAGTGATGGCCACCCGTGCACTCCGCGACATCAACCCCCAATATACCGGGAGAGACGAATCCCCTGACGATCCGCTCACTGCCTCCATGTGGCTCGGGACTGTACCCAACTAAAACCTGTTTGCACGACTCCTTTGAGTCGTGGTAGGGTAGTAATCAAAGCACAGTGGGAACTCACACGAGACAAATGACAATCTCAGGTCGATAGACTAATCTATACACATGTCACCTGGGAACTGCTATCTGACAATAGGTATAAAACCAACTAGCATGTTCCCGGCGAGTCCGTCCGGTGTACTCATAACCCAATGAGCACCTGTATACATCTTAGGTGAACCAACTGACACCAATGGCTTATGAGACCGGCCACCGCCCCTCGTCGGGGTCTCGATCCGTATACACTAGTCTACTCTTGGAGTATCGATGCCCAGTCTCGAAACTCCTGCGACTAGAGACACTTTAAGGATGTGCTTATTGTAAGTCCATGCTACCCTTCCCCGGTACTTACGGGGTTGCGGAAGTGATAAAAAACGATTTTCAAGAGGGTGGTAACATGGACTCAAAATACGGATCTTTGTTAAACAACTAACTAACAACCTAACTAGAGTTTTACCTACTTGGTTAGGGGGCTATACCTTTCTTGAACTCCTTTGTCTTCCACTCTTTCCGGTGTACGGATCGGCCTCACCTCGTCGTCTCCTTGCGCCGAAGATGGATCCACCTGAAAGCTTCTACCTTTGGCTTCTTCTTCGAACTTTGAAGAAACTAGAACACTTGGCTTGTTAGGCCTTGTGAACTAGAATGAGTAGAGGATTATTTTGGTGTCTTTTTATCTCTAAGACAATGAGTCTCAACACATGAGAATGGTTTTCCTTGAGCTAGAGAGAGCAAGAGGAAGAGGGAGAGCTTGAGAATGAGAGAGCTCAAGAGAGAGAAAGCAAATGAAAGAATGAGCCTCTTTTTTCTCATCCACCCTCTCATAATCCAAAAGCCATCATAACAAAAATAGTAATCAAGTATTGTGTGATGGTTTAAGTCAAAATGGCTATATCATTTCATGCACTCATTTTGCATAAATAAACAAGCAAGCAAAAGTCTTTGCCATGGAATGATAGCCATTGTCATGATGATGGTCAACTAGTCCAACCTAGTCAACCGGTCAACAAAGTCAACAAGTCAACAAAGTCAACCCCTCAACAGCCATGTCACTATAATACTTAATTAATATTATTGTTAATCATATATCTTATTCTCATTAGGGTTTAGTCAAAAGTCAATAGTCAACAGTCAACAGTCAACAGTCAACAACCCCAATGAGAATCCTCTGCCTCTGTCTCTCTGTCAACTGTGCATACACACCCGCATCCGCGTTCCGAGGAACACGAATACAAACGAGATAAAACCAATCCCAAAACGTACACTAGGATCTGGCTTAAACCAAAGCCCGCTAGTGTTAACTGTCCGGACACCAAACGTGCACAAGTGCACGGATGTGACCGAACCCTATCGCAAAACCATGCGACCTGTCGCAAAACCATGCGACCTCTACTCTTTTGCCTAAAGGCGAATAGCTTTCTGTGTGGGACTCTAAAGACTCGACACTACGCTGGCAGTGGGTTTAACCACAGACCGCAAGCGGCACTAGCTGTGTGTAACGGTCCCCAGGTAGATGCTGACAAGAAGACGGACGAGGTGAAACCCATCTGAACTCCTACTGAGCCTGAATGTGACAATCTCCGTACAGTCCGGTCTGTTCTTCTGATACATTGCATGGCGGGCCTAGGGGCGGTAAACGTCAGTCCCCTAATAGTGGTACAAGTCGTGTCGGAGTGAAGCCCAGAACACCCTGAGATAACACTGGAAACCTACCAGTATATCTCGCTTGCCCTGGCCAGGGACTACTCCTGTAATGGCTCTCCTAGACACAACGCGATGTCAACCCCCAATACCGGGAGAGACGAATCCTGTCTAACCGTCACTGCCTCCAAGTGCTTCGGGACTGCACCCAAAAACTACCTGTTTGCACGACTCCTTTGAGCCGTGGTAGGGTAGTAATCAAAGTACAGTGGGAACACACTCGAGGCGAAGTGACAGTGTCAAGTCAGCGGACTAAGCTGTACTCATGTCACCTGGGAACTGATAACTGACGATAGGTATAGTACCAACCAACAGTTCCCGACGAGTCCTGTCCAGTGTACTCGTAACCTAACGAGCACCCGCATACTATCTCAAGTACGACGTACTGACGGCTGTGGGACAGACCGTCTCCTACACTGGGATGAGAAGCGCATACGATAGTCTACTCCGGAGTATCGATGCCTTGTCTCGATAGTCCTGCGACTAGGGACCTGCATAAGGATGTGCTTATAGATTACCCAGCCCCCACGAGTGTGACTGCCATCACAACGCCGGTAATCAAGCAAAGATCCTAAGGGCTCCACTAATGTGTATAGGTGATATACTAAAATAAATACATGTACACATTAAAGTAGAAACAAACCAAGTAGCATACTATTATATTGAGCAAGATTGTCAATACAAGCTGAATATCCCAAGCTTCCATTAAGTAATATACAAACTAGTATGATACAGTAATGGCCTCTAGGGCATATACACTAACAATCTCCCACTTGCACTAAGGCCATGTATTGGCGTATCGAAGACCTATCATCTCGATCAGCCGCTCGAACTGGGTCTGGGGTAAGGCCTTCGTGAGTGGATCAGCAGTGTTATCTTCCGTAGCAACTCTCCGAACCTCGATCTCCTGGCGACCCACGATCTCCCTGATCAGGTGATACCGCCTCAAGATGTGTCTGGACTTCTGATGGGACCTGGGTTCCTTCACTAAAGGTAAATCCCCGTTGTTGTCGCAATACAGAGGTATTAGATCAACAATGGACGGAACCACCTGAAGTTCAGTTAAGAACTTCCTTATCCAGACGGCTTCTTTTGCGGCATCTGCAGCAGCGATATATTTCGCGTCCATCGTCGAGTCAGCAACGGTTTCCTGTTTGGAACTCTTCCAACACACCGCCCCTCCATTGAGGGTAAAGACATAACCCGATATGGACTTGGAATCATCCTTGTCACTCTGGAAGCTGGAGTCAGCAAAGGCCTCGATCTGGAGGTCTTTTCCGCCATACACCAAGAATATCTCCTTAGTCCTTCTCAGGTACTTGAGAATGTTCTTTACCGCTATCCAGTGTTTCTCCCCAGGGTTTGACTGATACCGGCTTACCACACTCAGTACATAAGCTACATCTGGTCTGGTACACAACATCACATACATTATAGAGCCTACCGCAGAAGCGTAGGGTATAATAGACATGCGATCCCTTTCCAAATCAGTCTTGGGAGACATCTCTTAGGAAAGGGTGATCCCGTGACAAGCCGGTAGATTACTGCGCTTGGAATCTTCCATACTGAATCTTTTCAGTATGGTGTCGATGTACCTGGACTGTGAGAGTCCCAGTATCCTCTTGGATCTGTCACGATAGATCCGGATCCCCAGAATGTATGAGGCATCACCCAGGTCTTTCATGGAGAACCTGTGTGACAAGAACCCCTTGACAGATTGTAGCATAGGAATGTCATTTCCTATTAAGAGAATGTCATCCACGTATAAAACGAGGAATACTACAGTTCTCGCTACAAATCTACTATAGATGCATGGTTCATCTGGATTTTTGATAAAGCCAAAATCTTTGACCGTCTCATCAAAACAGATGTTCCAACTCCGCGATGCCTGCTTTAGTCCGTAGATGGACTTAAGCAACTTGCACACCTTTCCGCTGCTCCCACTCTGAATGAAACCCTCTGGCTGGTCCATATAAACACACTCCTCTAAATTTCCATTTAGAAAAGCGGTCTTTACGTCCATCTGCCAAATCTCATAGTCGTGGAAGGCAGCAATGGCAAGAAGGATCCGAATGGATTTCAGCATAGCTACTGGAGAAAAGGTCTCGTCATAGTCCAAACCAGGTCTTTGACGAAAACCCTTTGCAACCAGTCTAGCTTTATAGGTCTCAACCTGTCCATCTACACCAATCTTCCTTTTGAAGATCCACTTGCATCCTACGGGTTTTACCCCATCTGGAGCAACGTCCAACGTCCATACTTTGTTGGTGTACATGGACTCCATTTCGGTCCGTATTGCATCCATCCATTTTACCGAGTCAACGCTCTGAATGGCTTGCTGGAAGCTAGTCGGCTCATCATAATCAATGATGCAATCCTCTCTATCCCCGTCTATGAGAAAACCGTAGTATCTCTCGGGCGGATGAGACTGCCTACTACTCCTGCGGAGCGGCGTAGGAATGTCATGTTCTTTTGAACCCTCTGGTTCTACTAAGCTTTCAGTAATAGTCTGTGGTTCTGGAATTTCTTCCAGTTCTATTTCGCTCCCACTTGTTTCCTTTTCTAAGAACTGGTATTCCAGAAAATGGGCATTACGAGAAACAATGATCTTTTGTTCCTCTGCGTAATAGAAGAGATACCCCCTGGAGTTCTTTGGGTATCCCACAAACTTGCACAGTACTGAGCGTGCCTCGAGTTTGTCCGCATGCTGCTTTTTGACAAAAGCCGGACATCCCCAGATCTTCAGATATTGAAGATAGGGTTTCTTCCCACTCCATATCTCATATGATGTGGTAGGCACAGTCTTAGTTGGAACTCGGTTCAAAAGGTATGCAGCTGATTCTAGTGCATATCCCCAGAATGATCGCGGTAACTCAGTGTTACTCATCATGGAACGTACCATATCCAATAGGGTCTGGTTCCGTCTCTCCGATACACCGTTATGTTGCGGAGTGTATGGAGGAGTAAGCTGAGAGAGAATTCCATTCTCTTTTAAATAGTCCAGGAACTCGGCACTCAAGTATTCACCACCTCGATCCGATCTTAGTGTCTTGATACTTTTGTCGGTTTGTTTTTCTACTTCATTCTTATATTCCTGGAATTTTCCAAAGGCTTCGGATTTATGTTTCATTAAGAAGACATAACCGTATCTTGAAAAGTCATCCGTAAAAGTAATGAAGTAAGAATAACCGCTTCACGCATGTGTAGACATTGGACCGCACACGTCGCTGTGTACGAGTCCCAAGAGCTCGCTCGCTCTTACTCCGTGTCTAGTGAACGGAGTCTTTGTCATCTTTCCTTTGAGACAGGATTGACAAGTGACATACGATTGATATTCGAATGGATTCAAATATCCTTCTGTATGTAACTTCGTCAACCTTCTCTCATTGATGTGACCCAGTCTACAATGCTATAAGAAAGTCTGATTTATTTCCGGAGACTTTCTTTTGTGTGTATTCTGGACATTGAAAATCTGTGGTTGGTTTAGTACGTATGTACCATTGCTTAATATACCTGACCCAATCAGAACTTGATTAAGTTGAATGTTTACAACATTACTTACAAACCTAAATTCATAACCTTCTTTAGAAATAAAAGATACAGAAATGATATTACAAATTGCGTTGGGTACAAAAAAGAAATTACGTAAAACCAAAACATGTCCATCTGACATTCCCAGGTGATAGTCCCCCCACGGCCTTAGCATCCATGCTAGCTCCGTTTGCAACTTTGAGGGTCATGTCACCTGCCTTCAAAACCCTACGATTTCTCAACGCCTGCAAAGAATTACAGATATGAGATCCTGATCCGGTATCCAATACCCAGGAAGTAGAGTTTATTGATAGACAGTTTTCAATAACATACACACCTGAAGCTGAAGCCGCAACTTGCTTCAGATCCTGTGTTCTGGCTTTCCAAGCCCTGCAATCTTTCTTCCAGTGCCCACTCTTATGACAGTAAAAGCACTCTTCCTTCCCCACAAGTTTCCCCGCTATCTTTGTTGCTTTTGCCTTTCCCTTTGTATCCACTTTACTAACACCGCCCCTTGGTTTGGCGGGAGTTTTCTTCTTCTTTCCCTTGGCTTTCGCCTTGGACCTAGAAGAGGAAGATCCTCCTACAAACAAAGTGGATGTTTCCCTACCTTTCTGTAGGGAGCCCTCTGCACTCCTCAGCATGTTGAGGAGCTCTGAAAGTTCAACTTCCTTTTCTTGCAAGTTGAAATTCAGGATGAACTGGGCGTAAGTGGAAGGAAGGGACTGAAGAATCAAGTCCTTATAGAGCTCATTCTCCAACATGGTCCTAAGGTCCGCGAGCTCCTCTATGAAGCCAATCATCTTAAGCACGTGTTCCGCTACCGATGATCCGACGGCCAACCTTGCCAAAAATAACTTCTTCGACACTTCGTATCTTGCGATACGAGATTGCTCTCCATACAGTTCTTTTGTATGGAGAAATATGAATTCGAGGTCCATATTCTCGTACCTCCTCTGATGTTCGTTGTCCATAGAGGCAAGTACGAGGCACTTGGCCTTCGCGCAATCGATTTCCCAGGTCTTACGGATTTCCCTATCCGCGACGCTGGTTTTGAGACCTGGGACAGGGGGAGCTTTGGTGGTAAGGAGATACCCCAACTTGTCATAAGTGATTGCCATTTTGACATTCCTGAGCCAATCTTTGTAGTTTGGCCCTGTCAGTATATTTTTATCTAGTAGTAACATAAGTCCGGTCATGATGATTGGTCGCTGAAATTAGGAGAGAGAGAAGAAACACTTTAGCATGATGCTCTTGCAAGTTTAGAGTGGTTTTTAATTTGTCTAAACAGGATGGCTCCCACTGTCTCTCGAATCCCTCCTCAAACCAAAAAGGAAGAATTAGTCAGGATCAATCTCACCGTACAATACTTGCTTAACCGTTCGGCCAGGCTGGTGTTGGTACTTTGAGGGAAGTTTTCCAACGCTTTCGCGAAGTTCCTTAATTAAATAACATCTTTTCCCTGGGGGCGTAGCCCCGCTAACACCTTTCTAGACACCTACTTGGTTTATAGCATTGATCGTTAAGTGAGAAATTTCCCGAGGAGTAGCATATACTTACAGTAGGATTGGGATCCAAATATCATTGCGTGACAAAACTGAAGGAATCCTACCAGAATCATCACACTCCAAATGGTATGCAGCGCTAGCAAGTTTCAGTTCTTTTGAAACTCCCGATGTGGATTTTTGCCCCATGCTCTTATGACCTTGGCGTGAGGTCAAAATGTCATAAGTCACATGTCAAGTTCTTACCATCATTATCCAGGTTAATTTGAACCCACCCGTACCTACCCTTGACGTAGGCCAAAATGGCAGTACGACTGTCTCAAACCAACGCATTCTATCTATGCAACAGATAAATATCCGGCAGCTACCAATCACTATGCCTTGGCGTGAGGTCAAAATACATAGCTTGAATACTACCGAATATTTAACTGAAATGATAGAGGGCTACGGATGGTTTTGGCAAAACCTTGAACGTAGTGAACTTGATATGATCGATGGAACGAGATAGCTTTTAAAAGGAGTGGCTTAAGCTCCGCGTTTAAAAGTTCTTTTTGAAAAGAAACCGAGTGGTTTTTGAAAGTGTTCCGACGACTTTTACTTGGTTTATTTTCTTGCATTAGTTCTTTTAATGCGTCCCATCATTTAATCCTACCATTGCAGAAAACAACCAAAATATGACGTACGCTTATGCCATTTGCATTCGCCACCGGGCCCCGTCATTACCCGTTAGGTTACTTAACTAACGACAGAGCGGGGGCTGGGCTAGCGCGGTTGAAAAACATAAGCAACGCCTAAATAATATCATATATAGATATATTGCAATGATAGCCATTTCAGATCACAGATGAACACATTGGATATACTAGGAATCCGCAATTCGTACGAGCCTGTAACGAAAAGCGGATTAAACGATCGCGATGAATAGCCAATACCCCACCCTAGACCCCTACGGGTGCGGCAAACTACCCGTCAAATATCCGAAGCGGAGCAACCTCCCTCAACGACGTGAGTAGGCCACTCGGCACTTCGAGATACCCGGTAGTTTGTGCACCCCACCTTGGGTCTATCCTAGAAGCAAAAACAGTAAAAAGAAATTATACAATGACGGCTACAACCCCGACCCGGTTGTGCGGCCATACAAATAATATTATATCAATTTACATATTACATGAATTGAAAGAAAAGAAAACTCTCGTCTCACAACCCCTGGCTATTCACCCGCGACAATCCAATGAATTCATATACACATACCATCAACATTACAGATCACAGATATGTATAATCCCCACTAATCGACGTATAGCGATTAGCAGACGTTCAATACATATAACACATCACAGATATATACCCGTCAGCTTAAGTCTTTTAGAAGTTCGATCAAAATACGGATTTTCAAGCCCTAAAAACTAATTTTTCTTTCTGTAAAATCTGGGCAGAAAAAACATATCCCAAAAATCCCAAAACAGCCCCAGAAACACTCTGCAAGAAACATTTTCCTCGACCGAGTCAACTCGGCCGCGGAACCGCGGCGCTTTGATCGATTCGATGGACCAAATTTCTTGGGTGTTTAACAAAGAGCCTGAGCCGATTTTTAAGATAAGATTTATCATTTTTTGGACAGAAAAAAAATTCGGCAGAAACTTGATTTTCCGGGTTCGTTTCGCGACTTTTTCTTTGATCGAATTTCTAGTTACTTTGCTAACATATTAGATAGTGTTTAACCTAGCTCTGATACCACTGTAAGTCCATGCTACCCTTCCCCGGTACTTACGGGGTTGCGGAAGTGACAAAAAACGATTTTCAAGAGGGTGGTAACATGGACTCAAAATACGGATCTTTGTTAAACAACTAACTAACAACCTAACTAGAGTTTTACCTACTCGGTTAGGGGGCTATACCTTTCTTGAACTCCTTCGTCTTCCACTCTTTCCGGTGTACGGATCGGCCTCACCTCGTCGTCTCCTTGCGCCGAAGATGGATCCACCTGAAAGCTTCTACCTTTGGCTTCTTCGAACTTTGAAGAAACTAGAACACTTGGCTTGCTAGGCCTTGTGAACTAGAATGAGTAGAGGATTATTTTGGTGTCTTTTTATCTCTAAGACAATGAGTCTCAACACATAAGAATGGTTTGCCTTGAGCTAGAGAGAGCAAGAGGAAGAGGGAGAGCTTGAGAATGAGAGAGCTTAAGAGAGAGAAAGCAAATGAAAGAATGAGCCTCTCTTTTCTCATCCACCCTCTCATAATCCAAAAGCCATCATAACAAAAATAGTAATCAAGTATTGTGTGATGGTTTAAGTCAAAATGGCTATTTCATTTCATGCACTCATTTTGCATAAATAAACAAGCAAGCAAAAGTCGTTGCCATGGAATGATAGCCATTGTCATGATGATGGTCAACTAGTCCAACCTAGTCAACCGGTCAACAAAGTCAACAAGTCAACAAAGTCAACCCCTCAACAACCATGTCACTATAATACTTAAATAATATTATTGTTAATCATATATCTTATTCTCATTAGGGTTTAGTCAAAAGTCAATAGTCAACAGTCAACAGTCAACAACCCCAATAAGAATCCTCTGCCTCTGTCTCTCTGTCAACTGTGCATACACACCCGCATCCGCGTTCCGAGGAACACGAATACAAACGAGATAAAACCAATCCCAAAACGTACACTAGGATCTGGCTTAAACCAAAGCCCGCTAGTGTTAACTGTCCGGACACCAAACGTGCACTTGTGCACGGATGTGACCGAACCCTATCGCAAAACCATGCGACCTGTCGCAAAACCATGCGACCTCTACTCTTTTGCCTAAAGGCGAATAGCTTTCTGTGTGGGACTCTAAAGACTCGACACTACGCTGGCAGTGGGTTTAACCACAGACCGCAAGCGGCACTAGCTGTGTGTAACGGTCCCCAGGTAGCTGCCGACAAGAAGACGGACAAGGTGAAACCCATCTGAACTCCTACTGAGCCTGAATGTGACAATCTATGTACAGTCCGGTCTGTTCGTCTGATACATCGCATGGCGGGCCTAGGGGCGGTAAACGTCAGTCCCCTAATAGCGGTACAAGTCGTGTCGGAGTGAAGCCCAGAACACCCTGAGATAACACTGAAAACCTACCAGTATATCTCGCTTGCCCTGGCCAGGGACTACTCGTGTAATGGCTCTCCTAGACACAGCGCAATGTCAACCCCCAATACCGGGAGAGACGAATCCTGTCTAACCGTCACTGCCTCCAAGTGCTTCGGGACTGGACCCAAAAACTACCTGTTTGCACGACTCCTTTGAGCCGTGGTAGGGTAGTAATCAAAGTACAGTGGGAACACACTCGAGGCGAAGTGACAGTGTCAAGTCAGTGGACTAAGCTGTACTCATATCACCTGGGAACTAATAACTGACGATAGGTATAGTACCAACCAACAGTTCCCGACGAGTCCTGTCTAGTGTACTCGTAACCTAACGAGCACCCGCATACTATCTCAAGTACGACGTACTGACGGCTGTGGGATAGACCGTCTCCCACACTGGGATGAGAAGCGCATACGCTAGTCTACTCCGGAATATCGATGTCCTGTCTCGATAGTCCTGCGACTAGGGACCTGCATAAGGATGTGCTTATAGATTACCCAGCCCCCACGAGTATGACTGCCATCACAACGCCGGTAATCAAGCAAAGATCCTAAGGGCTCCACTAATGTGTATAGGTGATATACTAAAATAAACACATGTACACATTAAAGTAGAAACAAACCAAGTAGCATACTACTATATTGAGCAAGATTGTCAATACAAGCTGAATATCCCAAGCTTCTATTAAGTAATATACAAACTAGTATGATACAGTAATGGCCTCTAGGGCATATACACTAACACTTATAGACCACCCAACTCTCATATATATGATCGCCATCATACTGCTGATAGTCAAGAAAGAATCCTATGGGCTCTATCAACATGTAATAGTGATCTTTAATGTCACCTGAAGCATGTACACGATGTTAAAGACAAACCAGATAGCATACTATCATCTCGAGTAAGACTGTTCTACCGGTATAGGTCCTCTCTCAATCATTGCAATCACGTGCCTGTGATCCAATAATTTACTTGAGGGCACTATAGCCAACATATCACGGTCAGTCCTTGTCCCTGACAAGCTCGCTCTGACCGCATCTTTAACCGCAGCTCTCTCTGCTCTCCTAGCCATGGTGACAGGAACCGCAAGCAACCATCGATGAGGATAGATCATAGGAATGAATAGAACAACGGATCTCAAAAAATGTACATCCTAAGGTCACTTAAGCGGAGCAGCGTATCGTAAGTATGCCGCAGAACATACACACGGTACGTTACTCTACTTAAGTTACCTACTCCATCAACCAACATCAACCTACGTGATGAAATTTCGGGTCTAATGCCCCCTCAGTCAAGTCTAAGTTCCGTAAGGTCAAGCCTAGGTTCCGAAATATATATATACGCCCTAGACTCCACATAGTCAAGCCTAGACTCGAACCAAGGTCAAACCTAACGCTCTGATACCAACTTTGTCATGACCCGGAATTGGCACGTGACCGGCACTTGAATCACGTGAAGTCTATAGGACCCCACCGTAATCCAAGTAAGCTGAAAGCCCAGAAATCTAAACCTTTTTCGGAAAATAATGGAAGTGCAAAGGTGTAACGTAATCAAGTTCTTTCTTTTAAAACTATAAGTAATATTATATGAAAATCCAAGAGAGTTGTATATTATAGTTTGGAAACATTTTCGTCATTTGAAATTTGGGCAGCACCTCCCTTGTAAGTTTTGACCCAAAACCAATACATCACAGCAATAATATAGGCATCCCCAAGCGGGAGCTAGCTCTTCGCAAATTGGCGAAATCATAACCACACAATAAATATATATACGACACCCCAAGGCGAAGATCAATCACAGAAATAAAATAAAGAAGACCAAGACATCATTAAGCTCAAATTACGAACAATACACCCATCTCGCTCTAAGTCTCAAAGAATATACAAGTCTGGTGTTTAGGTCTACCAAATATACATAGTCTGGTTGATGGAGCTTTTAACTAGATACAACTGAAAATAATATATACAAAAGGTGGTCACGATCCAAGTGTACCACACCTACCAATGCAATTCACCCAGAAGAAAGCCGTGTGCCAACGAGCCGCTACTGATCCGAGCGGTCGATCCTACAAGAAAACTATGGCACAACAGGGGTGAGCTGCCAACTCGTAAGTAGAAAATATCAGCAGGTAGAAATCGAATGTATAACGATCTCCTAGATCATACTGTAATATAAAAGTAATACTATGGTATCTAGGGTGACCGTGTATACATATGTGTAATGAAGACCAGGTCGTGCCCGTAACAGTATATAATATCAAGTCATCTGAATCATATGCATGTATACACGGGTATCATCCAAAGTGTGTCCATCAATGACATATTAAATCATCATAAAACCTGAGTGTCCAGCATCGACACTCGAAAATATCATAAAAACCCGTGTCCAGTATCGACACGTAAATTCTCATATCTCGGGCGCCATCTCATCGGATCGGCCCTCATATCCATCTGATCACACAACTCCAGTCGGTATCCTCCGGATATCTGCCAAGCCCAAACTAACACCGGTCGGTAGTGCTCCCCTGCCGGGCTCAATGTCTTTCTATACGATCTTCTTACTCCGGGATACCATACCGGGTCCACCATGTACCAGCAGACGGTGTCTCCTCTCTCCTCGAATCGGGTATATACATAACTCAGAACCGAGAAAACTCATGGTGGACATCGAAATATCATATCAAGAGAAACCGCATTTTAAAAACAATCATAAGACTTTTAAAAATGTATCTGCAGTTCTCAAATCCAGAGACCTCATGAAAATAGAATCTCATATGTATGTAACTATAAAGGTACAGTAAATGCAAGCACAGAACAGTACTGTAAAGTATTGCAAGTGTTTTCATGTAAGCATGTCGTTTAACCAGGTAAGGAAGTGCAATATCTAAACTAGCATGTGCGGTAATAAGTACTGAACAATGACTATAATACTGCAGTTTAAGAACAATACGGCGATATAGCAGTTTCTAATGTGTAAGTGGCATAGCAATTACCGATGATGAGTGTGTGAGCCGGCAAATCTGTGTACGTGCAACATGCGCATCATCGGTAATGGTGCGTGTGTCATAGCAGACGAAGCAATATAAAGATAAGTGCCGGGAACGTAGTACGCATGTCGTGAGGAAATAATACAGCGTAAACATGAACGGTATAAAATACGTAACTATACATGAACTATACGGTTATAGTTTTAAATAATACGAATCGTAGTTTTTGAAACTGGGGCTACGGTGTTTTGAAAAAGAGATACCCTTTGAAAATCCATAGCGTTCCTTGAGATTGTCATTTAAAGTGCCTAACGATTCGTTAGTTTGAAAATAGGTATGGTGCGAATATATTCTATTATCTACCAAAGTGATTAGAAAGCAATGATTTTCCAAATCGAGACAATCCATAAGTCGGCGATCCAGCCTCATAGTATCACTTACGGTATAATCCATCGTATGTCATCCTCGAGTCAAGAGTGCGGATCAATCATCCGGTATATCATATCACGTGCAGTATAATCCATCGTACGGTATCATCAGTCAATGTTAGGATCTATTATCCTGTACATTATATCGTGTACGGTATAGTCCATCGTACAGTACCATCGAATCAAAGTACGGATCTTTGGTCACGTATCTTATATTATTTCATATTCTCATATATATATGTCATCTCATATCATATCTTAGCATATGTATATATGTATATATATATCGCCTCGCATCTTCATGTCAAACATATCGACTCGTGTCATCTCGTTTCATCATGTTCTCATCTCATCATATCATCTCGTACTTATCCTTATGGTTATATCCGTATGTACATAAGCGTATGTTTCTATATATATACTACATCTCTGTTTTCCTAGTACTATGGTTGCGGGGGTACTATATGCCATCCACCCGACTTCCCCTGTAGATATACATCTACTCACCTACTATTCTTGCTCTAGCAGAAGTCGATGAACGTCTTGTTCTTCTTCGTCATCCCGGAATTCCACGCGAAGGTACCTACAAATCAATGCATACCGTAATGAAATCAAAATCAAACCCGAAAACAGATACGACAAGAGAAACGTATATAGGTTAGAACCTATGGTCCATACATGCAAGAACAACCAAACAATTCCCGACGTTGACGTACAAATGTCAAACGACCGAGTCAAAACTCAAATACCATAAATCTAGTTTTCAAAAGTCGTAAACCGAAATCTGAAACTTGGAAAAATACTCCCAGATTTTACCCTAGGTAAAATTGGGACATTCTGCACATTGGATAAGCTTAGATATTTGATGATTGAGCCATGGACCAAAAACCAACCCCTAACTCAAAAATGTGGCCGCAAATTGCGGCCATATCTATTAAATCTGCGGCTATAGATGGGAGATGGGGGCTCGGGTTTTTAGGGTATATTCCTAATATCCATCACATCTCTCTGTGTTTGCAAAATATTTTTCAGAGTTCTTGAGTCATAGCAGATTCTAATTGATTATCACAAATCAACAAAAACCCGATATCGGAAAATTCTAAGTTCGTGTTTGAAACTCCAAACTCATGTTTCGGTCAAGAATTCTATCACTAATAGGTTTGTGGTCATTAACTAAGCCTCAATTACATCTCCACAACTCAAAACATCCACTAATTATCATCCTAGAATTTTCCAAGATCATAAAACATAACTTGTTTAACTCTAAACTTATACTTGAGCTTAGGAAACATAAAACTTGAGAAAAGGTGGAAGTTTTACCTTATGGATCAACTCAAGAAAATTCCTAGATGGTCCAAAGTGCTCAAAACTCCAACTTGCTTCCACCATGGGATGTAAGATAATCTTGTGAGCAAGTTTTGTGAAGGTAGTGTGAGGTTTAGATGAAGTTTTGGGGGTGGTTTGTGGTGGTAGTGAAGAGTGGAGATGAAGGAAGAGGAAGATGAAGAATGAGACGAAGGAAAAATGAAGAAGGAAAAAGACGGTGGGAGGTAACCATACACACACTCTTTCTTTTTCTCTTTCTCTTTCTCTTTCTCACTCTCTCTCCTCATAATTATAATCACATCTATGTCTCCTCTCTCTCTCTCTTTTCCCATTTTCTTTTTCTTTAAAACAACAAAATATCAATCAACAAAAAAAGGAAACCAAGCATGTCACAAATGAAATGTGTCATGGCACATTCAAACATGGTTAACAAAAATGGATTTGGTTTAATGCATAATTAGTAGTATACCAATCAAGTTTAACATAAACTTGTATGTAAATAATTATACAATAATTTATAAAAGCCCAATTCCAATAAATGCTTCCATAATTAATAATTCATATTAATTTCCAAATATTTTCCAAAATATAGGTATATAATTATACCATTCTATGAAAATTCAAATCTATACTCGTATAGTTTTCGTGAAATTTATTATTTTATTATTTAAATTCCAAAAATATTATTTTATATTTTCTGAAATGTTACACCTAGACAGGCACATTCGTTGTGGGACTCTAAAGACCTAACAATACGCTGGCAGTAGGTTAAACAGGATCATATCCGATTATATCCGAAACACTTTCAGATTCAATCCCCTTACGGGTTAACCCACAAGCTCGTCAGCGGTACTAACTGCATGTAACGGCTACCCAGATAATGAGCAGAGAGGTAGGTCGACGAGCAAACTCATCTGAACCCAACAAAGCCTATAAGTGACGAATGCCATACAGTTCGGTCTCTTCATCAAAGAGTCGCATATCGGGTTTGAGAGGGTAGAAACCGTCAGACCACCAATAACCGAATAAGGTGTGTGACAGTGGACTCATAACCATCCGAGATACAACCGATAACACTTATCAGTTTATCTCCACCGTTCTGTCCAGAAACTTCTGGTTATAGTAATGTCCTGCACTGCGCGATATCGACTCCCTATACAGGGAGTGACGAATCCCCTCGACCGCTCACTGCCTCCATGTGCTTAGGACTATATCCAACTAAAACCGGTTTGCACGACTCTTTTGAGCCATGGTAGGGTAGTAATCAAAGTATAGTGGGAACACACACAAGACACTGTGGCGATCCCAGGTCAAGGGACTACTATGTACTATCGTCATCAAAGAACTGCTACCTGACATTGGTATAATACCATCTAGGAGTTCTCGATGAGTCCTTCCTGTGTAACTCATTCTCTAATGAGCATATGTATACAATCTCTAGTGTCAAACAACAATGGCTATGGGATCAACCATCGCCCCGGTCGGGATCAAGAAACGTATACACTAGTCTATTTTGGAATATCGATGCCATGTCTCGATACTCCCACGACTAGGAACTTTTAAGGATGTTCTTATGGACTGCTAGGCCTCACTAGTATGATCCCTATCATATCCTGGTAGTCAAGCAAAATCCTAAATTCTTAAGCTGTATCTTCTGCTGAGTCATAATCATCATCCAACGCCTTATCTATCTCAGTATCCCGCTTGAAACTTTTTCCAACATACCGCACCTCAAAAGAGGGTAAACTTATAACTCGTGACCGACATTCTGTCATCCTTGTCACCTTGGAAGCTGAAATCGGTACCTGCTTCCTGATGGAGGCTGCCATTACCATACACCAAGAATATCTCATATGTTCTTCACTGCTTTTCTTTGTTTCTCCAGGATTGGACTAATATCTGCTTACTACACTAAGTGCAAAAGCATTATCTGGTCTAGTACATGACATCATATGATTATCCATATCCCATATGGAGAAACTAATGAGACAACCATAGTTTAAACCAATTGTAGTATAGGAACATCACTTCCTATTAAGAGTATGTCATCCACTTACCATATGAGGAATACAACAGTTATTTCTACTACCTTTTTACTAATACCAGGTTCATCTTTCATTTTGATGAAGTCAAACACTTTGACTGTAATATCGAAAATAGAAGATCCATCTCCGCTATACCTGCTTTAGTTTATAAATAGACTTAAGCAACTTGCACACTTTCCGCTGCTCCCACTGACTAAGATAACCCTATGATGGAGTCATATATATGTACACTTCTAAATCAAATTTAGAAATACGTTATGGTCATGGAAGACAACAGTGGCAAGTTTTATCCATGTGGACTTCAGCACAGACTTTGAAGTAATAGTTTCATCACAATCTATACCGGGTATTTGATGAAAACCGTTTACTACAAGTCTATCCTTATTAGGTTACTAACTTTCCATTTGCACTGATCTCGAAAGATCTACTTGCTCCTTATTGGTTTTACCTTTTTTAGGAGCACGCAACAAAGTCCATACTTTGTTGCGGTGCATGGAGTCCAACTTAGATAACTTAGCATCCTGCCATCAGTCGGAAGCCACTACTTACCATGGCTTGCTAATAACTATTAAGGGCATCATCACATGACACAAACCTCCTTGTCACCGTCTACAAGGAAATCGAAGTATCTCTCGGGTGAATGAGATCACCTACTAAATCTGCGAAGTGGCTAAGGTTTGTCAAGGTCAATTGAATCTTCAGGTTCTTGTAAATTTTCAGTAACTGTTTGCGGTTATGGAAACACTTCCAGTTCTACCATACTCCCATTAATTTCTTTCGCAAGAAATTCCATTACCAAGGAGGCGGTGAGTCAAGAACAAAACGCTTTTGATCTTGAAAATGGTAGAAGTTAAACCCTTGCAGATGCTTGGGATAACCCACAAACTGCTTGTTACTGAAACGTGCCTCGAGTTTGTCTGGATTATATTTTCAAGAAAAAACCGGATAACTCTACATCTTAACAACCTTAAGATGAGAACCCATTCTATATCACATATAGAATCCGATGAACTTATTTAGATAGAACCATTGTCAATTGATATGCATATGTATCCAGTGCATATCCCCTAATTGAAAAAGGCGTTTCAGCATTACTCATCATGGAGCACACCCTTGGAGGAGTAATATGAGAGAGAATCATATTCTCAATACGGAATACCTAGAACCAACCCCTTGTCTAAATGGACACCGGACAACATACATCACTATGTATAAGTCTCACAAGTTTGCTAACTCAAACTCCATGTATTATAAGTTGAAAACTATTTTTGGTTAATGTAAACCAAAATCTTGTTATAAGGTAAAGCTTGGTGATTTTCCTCAATAGCAACAAATGCTCCGAAATCGACATTGAGGATCAAACCACCCGTTCTCAATTCTCTACTTCTTCTCATCATTTGTAATGCACTACAGATGTGGGATTCTAATCCGGTATCCAAATACTTAGGAGTCAGAGTTTATTGAGAAACAGTTTTCAAAAGCGAATACACAGGAATTATGAGACATCAAAATGTTTTAAGGGGTTGGTCGAGTATTCTTAGTAATGCCTCTTCCATTTTCCCAAGTTCATGACCGTAGTTACAATTTCTTTTGCCCTCACTTCAACCCATTTTGATGTCTCTCCATCTTATTTCTATATACCGAACTTATGCTAGTTAGTTTTCTTCTTTCTCTTCCTTCAGTTCTAGCCTCGGGATTGGAAGAAGACCATCTAACAAGCGTAACTGGTATATACTCCTTATTTAAGGAGCTCTAGAACTTGAGATAAGGTGGAGGGGAGAGACAAATGAACAATTCATTTACTCCAGAACCATTGGTCATTCTCAGATTGAAACAATTTCTTCGAGTTCGTATTTAACCATACGACAGCCTTCCAAGCTATATGGATCTCTGTACCGGATGCAGAGGGTTCTGGAGCAAGCAAAAGAGGAAGTAGGATAGGCAAAGACATATGCGAATATGTCATAAATAAGGGCAACAAGACATTCCAAAGCCAAAGTATGTAAAAAGGTCGGTTAACTTGGTTTTCAAGTTTTAGTTTAAGGTAAGTCTCAGGTCGTTGCCAGAGAGAGAGAGAAAAGAAACACTCAGCGTGCACTCTATTAAGATTAGATTGGTTGATTAATTCATCTAATCAAGACGGCTCCCACCGTTCTGTCAAATCCTCCTTCAAACCCTAAAAGAAGGATTAGCCGGGATCATTTATAAAAAATCTCCCGAGAGTAACTATTACTCACAGTGAGAATTGGGACGCAAACTATCGCATAGAATGGTATGCAACTCATTGCAAATTTCAACACTTGAAACTCCCGATATCGGTTTTTACCCTTAGGACTCTATGACCTTGGCAAAGGTCAACAAATTATAGAGTCTAGTCAAATTTAACCCGTCATTTCATGATTGATTTATATGTCAAACCCCGCTTCCCAGTGTACGGAATCGGTGACGTGGCGTGCCGCAACGTATTTACTAAGAAATAAATACGTTAAGCGTAATTAAGCAATATATGTAAAATGCACAAGAATGACAAGAGATATAAAATAAATAAACAAACATCAACTTTTATTTACATTCACTTTACATACAACTGTTTGAAAATGAAAAGATACAAAGATATAAACAATGCCTAAACAGTGGCATACAAACTGAAAGTAAGTACAAGATGAGCTAGTAGTCCAGCTGGGCAGTGAGCTGGTCCAAGTCCTCCTGGCTAGATTCGATCTCCTGAGAGTCCGGTTCTCCTGATGAACATTCCAAAGAAAGAAATAGACAGTAATGTCGTCGGCGAACTAGCGCTCGTTAAGTACCAAAAGAAGAAATGAAATATAATAAGTAATGAGAATTGAACTGTTAAGTTGTACAGTTATGATTGTTATTCTAACGTAGTTGTTTGTAGTTTGGTATAGAAAGTATTTGTATATACGAGAGGAGTCCATCTTACCCCCGTGGAATATGGTAACATGTAGTACAAGGCCCCATCAAAACCCACGGGACAACGGCACGAGAGTTCATGTAGGTGTCTTTTAAGTGGCCATCTCGTGCCATGTTAATACGTTCCTTACCAATCTACCCTCTTATCCCCGCGTAATGTATTGTATAAAGTTATATTTACAAGTCTTGCCGAAACCATAGATATAAGTTGTTCAAGTAGTCAGGTTCAGGATGTAAACATGTATTCAAGAAGTCAGGTCAAGTTATAACCATGGTTCGGTCAAGTCAAGTCAAGTATTCATGTTTGGTATTGATGTTTGAATTCAAGCATTCAGGTTCAAGTTCAAGCATTCATTGTTTCCCCCAATCAGAGCAAAGCTCTGTTCAAAATTCAAATTTTGAAAAGAAGCAACGCTTCAGAAGCAGCGCCAAGTGCGTTGTGCCCTAAGCAGCGCCAAGTGCGCTGCGCCCTAAGCAGCGCACCACGTGCAAAGTATGTATGCGCTAGCGCTAGGTGCGCTGCGCCCTAAGCAGCGCACCACGTGCAAAGCATGGGTGCGCTAGCGCTGGAACTAAAAGCTCCTCACCGTCAGATCAGGGATCCAATAATAATGATAAATCATCAATTAATCAGAATTAAATTCTGTTATGGAAAGATTCCTCAAAATCTTTCCAAACAAAAAGATTGTGCTCTGTAAATCAGAGCACCGTTGGATCAATGATCCAATGGTGATTAAAAATCACCAAAAACACAGAATAAAATCTGTTTAATGGAAAGATTTCCCAATCTTGTTAAAAACAAGAAGATTGCCTTCTGTAAATCAGAGGCCCTTCGATCAAAAATCCAACGATGGGAAATTCCTCAAATCAATTGGAGAAAAGATCTCCTTAACTGATTGAACTGATCAGCTTGCCCTATATAAAGGCCCCAAGACTTCAAGTCTCGGATATACAGAAGCATAGAGAGGAACCCCCCATAAGCTTTGAGAGATCTCAGAAAGAAGAGCCAAGCTCTCAGAAAAAGAAGAGTTTCTTCAAGGTAAAAAAATGAACAAAGAGATGAAATCATCTCATAATTAAAAAGAAGAATTCACTTCTTTAAAGATCATAGATCTACAAGACCAAGGTCTTTTACAAAGAGATCAAAAGATCTCATCATAAAACAAAAAGAAGAACATAATTCTTCTTACAGATTATAGATCTACAAGACGAAGGTCTTTTATACAAAGAGATCATGAATATCTCATTATAAAAAAGGGGGAGAATAAGTTATTTCTCTTAGGATCACAGATCCATAAAGGCAAAGCGTTTCATCAAATCAAGAGATTAAAACATCTCCTACAAAATAAGAACTTATGTTCTTAAAACCTTGAGGCAAAGTCTCTTATAAAAAGAGAATTTAATTTTCAGAGTGCACAACTAATCAAAGTTGCATAAAAGAAGAGCCTTAGCGCTCCCAATTTAAAAAACCTTCAGCGCTCCATATCTAGCGCAAAGCGCTGCAGAGCCTTAGCGCTCCTAATTTAAAAGATCTTTAGCGCTCCTAATCTAAAATAGCCTTAGATCTCCAAATTTAAAGAAGCGCTCTGTGCTCAAGACCGGTACTCAGCGCCAAGCGTACCACGTGTCCCTCACATTTGCGCTACCCAGCAGAAGTGCAATGCGCTCATGAACTACCGCTCTGCGCTCTTGGACTGGCGCTCAGCGCCAGGCGTACCACGTATCCCTCACGTGTGCGCCACTTAACAGTTGGCGCTTTGCGCTCCTGAACTAGCGCTTTGCGCTCATGGACTGGCGCAAAGCGCCAAGTGCACCACGTGCTCCTCACGTGTGTGCTACCCAGCAGAAGCGCTCTGCGCTCATAAACTAGCGCTCTGCGCTCTTTGACTGGCGCAAAGCGCCAAGCGCGCCACGTGCTCCCCACGTGTGCGCTAAAAGAACATAAATTGTTCTACAAATAAAGCCCAGAGCTATGATGAATGCTCAGCATTTAATAAAAGACAGAAATACTGTCAGAATCCAAATCAATGCTCAGCATTATTAAAAGGGCCAAGCCAAAAAAAATGTTCAAAAGCCCAAAATAAATGGTAAACATTTTAACCTGATTGGACTTAGCCCAAGATTGGCCATAAGTCATTAATTCAGATCAATTGAGCCCATATGCTCATAAATCTTTAAACAGATCTTAGTCCCAAATTGGACTACAGATCTTTCAACCAAAATTGGTTCAAGGGTAGATCTCTTTACTTCTCTGATATTTGTCGCTGTAATCCTTCAACGTCTTCAGAGAGGTGACGGGTCCCAACAACCATACATTTCATAGATTATGACGTCTTTAAACTGGACTGTGGGGTCCCTTTAAACCCACGGACTATGATGTCCTCAACGTCGGACTGTGGGGTCCCTTTAAACCTATGGACTATGATGTCCTTAACCTTGAACCGTAATGTCCTTAAAATAATCGACCGCAATGTCCCTAAACTAAACAATGAGCCCAAATGCTCTCTTGTTGGATCTAAACGATCCCGTTGAGTTGATCTTAGTCTAAAATTAGACTAACATATCCTTAACAAACGTTTAAATTGATCTTAGTCTCAAATGAGATTAACGTATTCTTAAACCCAACCCCAAACCCAAATCTAAGAAGATACGGATTTGGACTAATCCACGCCCTACGGGCGACAACATAAATTAGTCTCCGTATACAATCCACGGGCAACAAAAAACAAAAAAAACACCCACGACACGAAGTGACTATCTGGAGAAAGAGAAAGTGGTTACCGCTATGCGGTGGCGTAATTAACTGCAGGGGCTTGCGCCTGCAGGGAAGAGCGTCCCCACAATAAAAAAAAACCTCAACGAGGGGGAATCCGACGAAGTCTGCTACATCGGCCGCATCCGTTTAAACCTTCGATACACGGTATCATAAATCAACTTGGCATCTTCGGAGAGGTGGACGGATAGCACCAACTAGCATCTGCCCTCGGAATTCAGGCCCGTGACGTCGCAACGTCCCGGTCGCGTCTTTCGGCGGAGAACATTCATGTTAGACTTTGGATTCATGTTTGAATTTGACTCTGATTTGAGTTTGGATTCAGGTTTTGAGTTAGACTCAGACTGAGTCAGACACTTGTAACTGATTTAGGTACTGAATTAGGTTCGAGAGTTATCGGTAACTGCTGCATATGGATGACAGGATTTGTGTCTTTTTCCAAGACAATTACCATTGATAACTTCGTTAAGTTCCACTTTCTCTGGTTCCCTAGGGCTAAAGAGAATTGATTCCGTTTAAACCTATATTTACTAAAGTCCTTAAATATTATTTTATATAACTCGAGGGGGTTTTATGAAAAATATTTTTAATAAAATTAAAATAAACCTCGAGAAGTTATTTATATTATTTAGGGTTTTCATGGATGTGAATTTTAAGGATTTGAGGTATTTTAGTGATAATTACATAGCTTGGAAAGTTCATGGTACTTTATTGTAAAACTTGTCTTTTTTTGGTATCTTGATGGTATTTTGGTGAAATTTGTAATTCTTTCATTTAAAAAAATGCAAGTTTATTATATTTTAAAAATATATGGATTTGTAATTTTATATAATTATAAAAAATTAAATTTTATTTAAGTAGAAAAAAGTGTTTTTCTTAAAAAACCGTATCTAAAACCTTTCGAGACCGAATGCTCCGTGAGGAGGTCTGCATCTCGCTCTACTAGCCTAAGGATGTGCGATAATCCGCACCATCCAATAGCGGGTCCTCTAAAGAGGGTTGTAGAGGCATATTCGCAAAGGAATTTAAATTACTGCTTTAAAAGAAAACCGTTTTTAAAGTGAGCGGTATTTTAATGTAATATTTTCTTCATAACCAAAATTCACACAAATGCATCGTACTATGGAACAAGGGTGTATATGAAGGGTAGGTCGTTACCATATGAAGTTTTCCTAAGGTATGTTTAAGCGATACTAAAAGAGGTGATATTTAAAGTTCATGGTATTTAAATAAAAAAGTTAAATTAAAGTTATTTTGCATGGAATTCTAAGTTAAAATTTATTCTAAACATTTATAATTAAGATTACAAGTATTGTGTAAAATTTGGATGAATAATATGTAAGAAAAAGGGGAGTTTTTAGGGTTTAGAAGATAGATACCGGTATTAACTCCACTTACCGATATTCGTTTTAAAATGAATTTTTGAATAAGAGGAAAGAAGATTGGAAGGGACTTACAAGTTAGTTAGGTCAAAGAAAGGTTGAAGAAGGAGAGTTGAACTTCGTGGCGTCGCGGGATTGCCGGAATTTGCTTCGATCTTCGCCGGAAGTTGATCGCTTGCTAACTCCTCTTTTACTCCACTTGTACTTAAAAAATTTTGAGAGTTTTTGCTAGAATTTTCAGAATGATATTGAGCCAAAGGGTGGGGTGGTATTTATAGTGTAGGATTAGGGTTTTAGAATTAAAATGGTGAATTAAAATGCATTAAAAAGATGATAAATGGTGAAATGAAGGGTCTATGTTTGATTGCAGGGCAATCAAACAGTGCAGGGGAGTTAGGGGTAGGGGAAGAGTCGAGTGTGGAAAACCCGGGCATCATTTCACATGGTTCACCCGTCGGTACCGGCCCAAATCGCATTTCCGCCGGCCGATCAGTAGAGTTGAGTCACTGGATTTGTGCCACATGTACAAGTCAGTGTTTAAACCTTTTTGCACATGTTTGATTTTTTCCGACTTTTCATTTTTATGTGTATGGCACGTGTAAACTTTTGGGCTTCCAAATAGTTAAAAAGAAAAATCAGAAAAAATAATGTGTCTAATGGGGATCGAATACAGGGGCTACGTCACAGTAGTGCAAGGGCTTTACCGGCGAGCTACGTCATTACATTCTACCCTCCTTATAAAAATTTCGTTCTCGAAATTTACATTTACATAGGGACTCGAAATTTACATTTACATAGGGACTAATTTACAAATAAGTGAGGATATCTTGCACGCATGTCTTCTTCTCGTTCCTACGTTGATTTTCCTGGCGAATCTTTTCTCCACATCACTCGGACACGAAGTTAGCAAGCCGACGAAGCCTTTGGATGTGGAGGTGGAGTAATGAACTTTGAAATGGAGCTATCGAATTTTGTATGAGCCAATGAGATGAAAAAACCCACCCCAAAAATTTTGGACTCCCCCCAAAAGAAGTGGCCGGCCCTCACATGAGAAGAGGAGGGAGTGTGTCAATCATGCAAGAAAGAAAATGATGAATGATCATCATGAAGAAAGTCTTTTCCAAAGTCTTTTTCAATCCCCTCACAATAAAGCAAGTAATGATGCACAAAAGGAAGTCAAAGGATTCTTGAACCATCATGAAGCAACCATGTGCCATAAAAACCCTCTCCATAACATATTGCACA
Source organism: Agapanthus africanus (assembly GCA_030015575.1). Lineage (NCBI taxonomy): Eukaryota > Viridiplantae > Streptophyta > Magnoliopsida > Asparagales > Amaryllidaceae > Agapanthus > Agapanthus africanus. Next base: position 523,558,980 of record CM057345.1, read on the forward strand.
TTTGCAAATAAGCCCTTCCCACCAAAGGAATTTCAGCCAAGAAGGAATAAAGAAAAATGGCCGAAACGGAATGCAAACTGGCAACTTCAAAAAGCGGTCCCGTAATAAATTACAGGAAAACCTCGTGATTGTATATACATACCCGCATTTGTATTCCGACCGAATACAAATGCAATGAGACAAAATCTATACTGTATAATACTAGGATCCGGTTTAAACCAAAGCCCGCTAGTATTATCCGTCCGATCATGATCCGTGCAATACCGCACGTATATGATCGAACCCTGCCATATATCCATACGGCCTCTACAACGTTTCGCCCGAAACTTGAGAAACTGTCTTTGGGGGACTCTAAAGACTCATCAATACTTTGGCTGTGGATTTAACCACTAGCACGTCAGAGGTATTAGCCGTACGTAACGAGCTACCAGGTATTGACCAAAACGAAGGTCGATGAGCGAACTCATCCTAACACCCTACTGAGCCTGTCAATGACAATATCCATACAGTCCGGTCTGTTCGTCTATGAGCATCGCATGGCGGGCCTAGGGGGTTGGTAAAAGTCAGACCCCCAAAAGCGGTACAAGTCGTGTCGAAGTGTAGCCCAGAACACCCTGAGATACTACTGGAATACCTACCAGTAAATCTCCTGCCTTGGCTAAGGACTTCGTGTAATGGCTCTCTTAGACACAGCGCGATCTCACCCCCAATACCGGGAGAGACGAACCCCTGCCGATCCGCTCACTGCCTCCATGTGGCTCGGGACTGTACCCAACTAAAACCTGTTTTCACGACTCCTTTGAGCCGTAGTAGGGTAGTAATCAAAGTACAGTGGGAACTCACACGAGACAAATGACGATCTCAGGTCGATGAACTAATCTGTACACATGTCACCAGGGAACTGCTATCTGACGTCAGGTATAATACCAACTAGCATGTTCCCGGCGAGTCCTGTCCGGTGTACTCATAACCCAATGAGCACCTGTATACATCTTAGGTGAACCAACTGACACCAGTGGCTTGTGAGACCGGCCACCGCCCCTCGTCGGGGTCTCGACTGTATACACTAGTCTACTCTGGAGTATCGATGCCATGTCTCAAAAACTCCTACGACTAGGGACCTTTTAAGGATGTGCTTATAGACCCCAGCTCCCACTTATATGATCGCCATCATACTGCTGGCCGTCAAGCAAGAATCCTAAGGGCTCTATCAACGCGCAACAGTGACCTGTAAGGTCACTTAAAGCAGTACACGATGATAAAGATAAACCAGATAGCATATTATCATCTTGAGTAAGACTGTCCTACCGGTATAGGTCCTCCCTCAATCATTGCAATCACGTGCCTGTGATCCAATAATTGACTCTGAGGGCACTATATCCAACAATCTCCCACTTGCACTCAAGGCTAATTATTGCGATGTCGCATACTCACAGCCCGTGTGATACCGAACACCCAACTCCTCTACTAGTCAGTCTCACAAAACCCGTTTGCGAAACTAATGCGTTCGAGGAATAGCCTCAGTGAGTGGATCCGCTCTGATATTTCTTTCTATGTCTCTCTTTATCTCAAGTTTGCGGAGAAACCCATCTCCCGAAATGAGCAATACCTGTCTCAGAATATGTCTGGATATCTGATGGGACCTAGCTCATAAATGAACTCTAAATCCAAACTTCTTAGACTGTATCATCAACTAAACTTAATCAGTATCCTGTGTAATGCCTCCCTCAGTGTATGCTTGGATCACCTGTCCAAAACACCGCCCCTCGTCAGTGGGAAAACTATAATTCTGACAGTCACTCTGTCATCCAAGTCACCTTGGAAGCCTGGAATGATAACTGTCTCCCGAATGAGGCTGTCGTTATCATATCCCTAGAACATCCACTTATGTTCTAAAACTGCTTCCGAATGTTTCTCCAAGATTGGATCAATATTAACTTACTGCATCTTGTGCAAAAACAACATCTGGTGTGGTACTTGACATCTCATGATTGACTCAATTGCTTAAGCAAGTGATATGCCAATCATGCACATCCCTCTCCCCTTTAGTCTGTAAGACACCTTCAGAGAGGGTGACTCCATCACCTGCAGGTACACTACCGTGCCAGGAGTCGTCCATTCTAAAACACCTTTAGAATGCTGTCTTAATACCCTGATTGGGACACTTCCCAAATCTAGATCTAAAACCATAGATCCAGTAACCAGAATGTCTGATATGAAATCCATGCCCTATGCGGAGAAACCACTGTGTGACAACCACAGTATAACCGATCATAGTATAGGAATTTCACTTCCTACTCTGTGTATGTCATCCAAATACCAGGACATCACACCCTACTACCTTCTTAACAGATCCATCCCCTATTCTGATGAAGTCAAACCTATGACTGTCACATCAGAAATAGATGATCTATCTCCACTATATCTGCTTTAGTCTATAAATAGACATAAGCCTCTTGTCCACTAATGCTTCCGCTGCTCCCACTGACTACGACAACCCTCTGGCAGAGTCATATACACGTGCACTTCTAAAGCTAATTTAGAACGACGCTATATTCATCTTCCTGCCGGGTCTCACAGTCTGGGACAACAGCAATGGCAAGTCTGGGTAAACAAGAACCTTCCTGTCACCGTCTTTGAGCATACCAGAGTACCTCTCGGGTGCCTAAGGTTACCCACTATATCTGCGGAGTGGCTAATGGAATGTCAAATCAGATTAAATCTTTAGGTTCTTATCAAATTTTCAGTAATCGTTTGCGGTTCTGGAATCACTTCCAGTTCTACCATACTCCCACTTCTGTTTTCTGAAAAAATCCATTTTTATCAAAACTGTAGCGAGTCAAGAACAATATCACTATTGATCTTCCAGATGGTAGAAAATCAACCCTCGTCATAGCCCGGGTCAACCCACAAATTGCCATTACGGAAACGTGCCTTGAGTTATCCAGAGTCTGGTTTTAAGCATAAGCCGGACAACTCCCTGTACCTTAACATCGTTAAGATATGAACCGTTCTATATCCAATATAGAAACAGAGGCACTGATTTAATTGGAACCAGATTCAAATCATGCAGCTGTCTTCAGTGCATGTCAACTAAATGGAAGAAGGCCGATCAACGTTACTCAACTTAGGAATGCTTCCAATTATGAGTAAGCTGAAAGAGAAGCAAGTTCTCATAATCATTACTATCAACCGAATAGCATACATGAGTATCTACATCTTCGATCACCTTGAAGAATCTCGATACCTGCAACACCTGGTTCTCTACTTTACTCTTATACCTACAATTTCTTAAAACTTGGACCTTGTATTTTTACGAAACACATATCTAAGAACTAGAGAAGTCATAAGTAAACAGAATATAGTACGAGTACCAACCCCTCTGTCCTAATGGACACTGGATAACATACAATACTCTGTATAAGTCCCCTGAGTCCAATAACTCATTCGCTGTGTGTCGTAAGTTGAAAACTGTACTTATGGTTCAAAAGAATTACACCGCTGTTTAATGCTCCTTACCTAACCATCCACTGATATAGGTAAATGTCATAGACATAATTTCAAAAAGTTATATCTCACTCTATAAAAATAGACGTACAGACATGTCAATTTGAAATTGGTGCATAACAACGGATATTCAAAACCAAATATTTGCCGTCCGGCAAACAACCCAGGTGATTTCCTCAAATATCACCAATTACAACGAATCCCGATATAATGAGGATGATCACCCAATTCCCAATAATTTACTCCCACTCATCATCTGTAAAACCATACAGATGTGAGAATCAAACCTGGTAAATACATACCCTGGAGCAAGGACTAGTTGGGAAATCAGTTTTCTATTAACAATGCACAGTGAAACTGAAACATGAATATGTTTCGAAAGGGTATCCGGGTATTCCTAGTAATGCCTCTTCCATTATCCAGATTCACGACTGTAACCGTATATTTCTTTGCCATCTCTTCAAATCCCTTCATATGTCTTTAGTCATTACCTTCTGTACACCATCTTAGGCTAAGTGGTTTTCTTCCTTCCCTACCTTTCGGCACCAGCCTATGGTTTGGAAGAAGACTATCCAATAAGCATAATGGGTGTACTGTCCTAATCCTAGGAGTACTCGTAACCTGAGAGAAGGTGAAGATAAAAGACAACCGAATAAACCTTATTCCTATTTCTCCTGAACCAGAATCCATCCCCGAACTGGAACAAGTTCCTTCGAGTTCGTATATAACCATACGATGGAGTATCCAATAACTATAGATCTTTGTAGTGATACGGAGTGTTCTGGAGAAATACAAAGGTGAAGTAAGAATGGCGATGAAATACTTGGTTTGATCGTGAATAGCAGTCGCAATTTACTTTGCCCTCTTACTAACCCCTTTATCTGTCTTAACTTATTACCTTCTGTACACCATTGTTAGGCTAAATGGTTTTCTTCCTTCCCTACCTTTCGGCACCTGCCTATGGTTTGGAAGAAGACTATCCAATTAGCATAATAGGTGTACTGTCCTAATCCAAGGAGCACTCGCAACCTGAGAGAAGGAAAAAAGAAAAGACAACTGAATAGTCCTATTCGTTTTCTCCAGAACCGGAAACCATCCTCGAATCTGGAACAAGTTCCTTCGAGTTCGTATATAACCATACGATGGTTTTATCCAATGGAAGTGGATGTTCGTAATAATACGGGGTGTTCTGGAGAAAAGGGTAAAAGTAGGAGTGGCAATGAGGTATGCAACTCTGACAATCCAAAAGCCAGTGTTTTAAGAAGGTTCGGTTAACTTGGTCACTGAGTCATAGTCTAGGGTCGGGTCATGGTCGCTGCCAAAGAGAGAGAGAAAAGAAACACTCAGCGTACACTCTAACCTAGATCAGAATGGTTACCAATTTATCTAATCAGGAAATCTCCCACTGTATCCTCAAATTCTCCTCCAAACCTGAAAGAAGAATTAGTCGGGATCACCCGAGGAGTAAACTAACTCATTAGTGGGAATCGGGATCCAACTATCATCGCATGATAACGTGATGGAATCCACTCACGTTATCACACTCCAGAAGGTATGCGCATATCTGGCAAGTTTCAGTTTCTTTAGAAACTCCCGATGTGATTTTTACCCCATGCTCTTATGACCTTAACGAAGGTCAACAAATCATAAGTCACATGTCAAGTTCTACCCGTCATTGTCCAGGTTAATTTGAACCCACCCGTACAAGACCTTGACGAAGGCCAAAATAGTAGTATGACTGTCCCAAACCAACGCATCTATCTATGCAGCAGAAAAGTAACAACAAACTACCATACACTATGCCTTGACGAAGGCCAACATACATAGCATGAATACTATGTGCTACCTTTCTGAAATGACGGAGGGCTACGAATGGTTTTTGGCGAAAAACCTTTAACGTAATGAACTTGATATCGTTGAAGGAACCGGATAGCTTTTTAGAAAAATATAGTGGCGAAAACCTTCCCTAAAGAGGTCACTCCCGGTGAAGGGATCTCGGCTCTTTCCCTGTAGAATGAGGTGCAGGATATTCCAACTGAATACCACGATGCAAAGCAAAAGTAATCGAATATAGTGAAATTATTGCCCTGACGCAAATTTCTGTCCAAGGGGTCACTCTCGGTGAAGGGATCTCGGCCCTTGCCTCGTCGACCGAGGTGCTGGATATTCATAACCGAATACCACTGTGCAAAACAAAAGAGAACGTCCTTGCAATAACAGCTTTTTGAAAAATGTTCCAACAACATCAGAATATGTTTGTTGAGTTTGCATTGATCCGAATCAACGCAGTCCCATCATTTGATCACACCACAAAAGAACGAAAATACGATGTACGTATATGCCATCCGCATTCGCCACTGGGTCCCGTCATCACCCGTTAGGTTACTTAACTAACGACAGAGCGGGGACTGGACTAGCGCGGATGCAAAACATATACAATATCTACTAGTATATATATCAATATATAATAATCTCTCAAGGTGTGATAAAATGCAACATCATAGAAATGTATTAAGCATCACAGAACAATACAGATATCTGGGATCCCCAGGTTTCATAGAGCCGCTACTGAAACCTGACGTTCCCCTGGTTGTGTGGATAGCCTGTGCAATGAAATCCTAGACCCCTACGGACGCGGCAAGTTACCCGCCAAAACCTGAAGCGAGACAGCCCCCTTCAACAACGTGAATGGACCACCCAGCACTTCACGGAATCCGGTAACTTGAGCACCCCTCCTTGGGTCAACCTGTACCCCCTACGAGTGCATCGAATAGCCCGTCAATTCTAGAGTAAAGCCCCCTCCGTCTCAAAGCCATGAGATGCGGGCCCATTGCCCTCTAGAACCCGGCTACCCGTGCACCCCACCGCGGGGTAATCCTAGTACAGAAAGTAAAATATATATACAACGGGTACATCAACCTCAGCCCGGTCGTGCCCCAAAAGAATAATATACAAACAGGCAGTAACGGCAGTCCACATGTCGGACGCTCGCCCCGCAATATCAAATGTACATATACAACCAAACTGTACTACCATTGCATCCAGGCTATCCACCACGACAGATCCGCAACATCACAGCACAACACAGAACATCAACGTGAATGTCACGTTCGCAAATCCGTCTAAAAGGGCTATAGCAATTAGACAGGATTTACCGATCAAATGACATTCACGGTCGCAAATATAATGTAAATACTGTGAACTAATATGTTTAAAATTTTCGATCGACAAAGTTTCCCGAAGTGGGCCCCAAGCACAATACCCAGTACTCAAAAAATCTGGGCCCAAACAGAATATACCAAAAACCCCATTTCCAAGTTATGAACCACTGTAGGAAAAATGGCGCACTGTTGCTACAGTGCTGCCGCGGAACCGCGGCCAAAAGGAGGGTACGGCCGCGGTTCCGCCGCGCTACAGTGTCAATAGCTTACCAAATTTTCTCAGTTTTCATGAAAATGCCTGCACATATTTCTGCAACATACCAAATAATTTTTCGACGACAGGAAAAATTCGACAGAAACTGATGCTTGGAAATATGGTTTTTAGAAAATTCGTTCGATCGATATTTTAAATACGTTGGAACAAGCTAGAAAAGGTTAACGGCCTGGCTCTGATACCATGTAAGACCACGGTAGTGCCCCGGCCGTCTGTCCGAGGCCAAAATGCGGAAACAAAAACTTTTCTAAAACTAGAAACCGGCGCTACCGCGGACTATAAATCCGGATCGGACCATTAACCTACTACTAGCTAACTAGAGAAAGGGTACAGAGCTATACCGAGCGATCCGTGTCCTTCGGTCTTCGGCCACCATCCCGAACTCCCCGCGGAATCTCCGGTCTCGATCTCCTCATTAGAAAGGGCACCACATCGAGAAGTCTTTTTACGGGCTCCCACCTCTGAACCGAGGCAACTCGGACACGAAGTTGGTAAGCCAACGTGTCCAAGATTGCTGTAGACTATTCGTAGATCTCTATGTCTCAAGGGGTTATTTGAAGTTGCCATTTGGATGTGGAGGTGGAGTAATGAACTTTGAAATGGAGCTATCGAATTTTGTGTGAGACAATGAGATGAAAAACCCACCCCAAAAATTTTGGACTCCCCCCAAAAGAAGTGGCCGGCCCTCATATGAGAAGAGGAGGGAGTGTGTCAATCATGCAAGAAAGAAAATGATGAATGATCATCATGAAGAAAGTCTTTTCTAAAGTCTTTTTCAATCCCCTCACAATAAAGCAAGTAATGATGCACAAAAGGAAGTCAAAGGATGCTTGAACCATCATGAAGCAACCATGTGCCACAAAAACCCTCTCCATAACATATTGCACATTTTCAAATAAGCCCCTCCCACCAAAGGAATTTCAGCCAAGAAGGAATAAAGAAAAATGGCCGAAACGGAATGCAAACTGGCAACTTCAAAAAGAGGTCCCGTAATAAATTACAGGAAAACCCCGTGACTGTATATACATACCCGCATTTATATTCCGACCGAATACAAATACAATGAGACAAAATCTACACTGTATAATACTAGGATCCGGCTTAAACCAAAGCCCGCTAGTATTATCCGTCCGATCATGATCCGTGCAATACCGCACGTATATGATCGAACCCTGCCATATATCCATACGGCCTCTACAGCGTTTCGCCCGAAACTTGAGAAACTGTCTTTGGGGAACTCTAAAGACTCGTCAATATTTTGGCTGTAGATTTAACCATTAGTACGTCAGAGGTATTAGCCGTACGTAACGAGCTACCAGGTATTGACCAAAAGGGAGGTCGATGAGCGAACTCATCCTGACACCCTACTGAGCCTGTCAGTGACAATATCTGTACAGTCCGGTCCATTCGTCTATGAGCATCGCATGGCGGGCCTAGGGGGTTGGTAAAAGTCAGACCCCCAAAAGCGGTACAAGTCGTGTCGGAGTGTAGCCCAGAACACCCTGAGATACTACTGGAATACCTACCAGTAAATCTCCTGCCTTGGCCAAGGACTTCATGTAATGGCTCTCCTAGACACAGCGCGATCTCACCCCCAATACCGGGATAGACGAACCCCTGCCGATACGCTCACTGCCTCCATGTGGCTCGGGACTGTACCCAACTAAAACCTGTTTGCACGACTCCTTTGAGCCGTGGTAGGGTAGTAATCAAAGTACAGTGGGAACTCACACGAGACAAATGACGATCTCAGGTCGATGAACTAATCTGTACACATGTCACCAGGGAACTGCTATCTGACGTCAGGTATAATACCAACTAGCATGTTCCCGGCGAGTCCTGTCCGGTGTACTCATAACCCAATGAGCACCTGTATACATCTTAGGTGAACTAACTGACACCAGTGGCTTGTGAGACCGGCCACTGCCCCTCGTCAGGGTCTCGACTGTATACACTAGTCTACTCTGGAGTATCGATGCCCTGTCTCGAAAACTCCCACGACTAGGAACTTTTCAAGGATGTGCTTATAGACCCCAGCTCCCACGTATATGATCACCATCATACTGCTGGCCATCAAGCAAGAATCCTAAGGGCTCTATCAACGCGCAATAGTGACCTGTAAGGTCACCTAAAGCAGTACACGATGATAAAGATAAACCAGATAGCATACTATCATCTTGAGTAAGACTGTCCTACCGGTATAGGTCCTCCCTCAATCATTGCAATCACGTGCCTGTGATCCAATAATTGACTCTGAGGGCACTATATCGAACAGAATGACACTTCCTTCTGTAGAGTGCTGCAAATGGTGTCATTTCAATGCTTTCCTGATAACTGTTGTTGTATGAAAACTCCACAAAGTGTAGGTGATCTTCTCACGAACCTCCGAAGTCTAACACAAAAGCTCTTAGCATGTTCTCCAGAATCTGAATTGTTCGCTCGGTGACGTGGCAAAGATCAACAAAGTCGTATGACTATCCTAACTGATCGCTTCAAATGTAAGCAGGAAGACATCACTTAGCTACTTTACACTACGCCTCTGTAAAGGTCGGCAAACGTAATACGAATACTAAGTACTCTACTTCCTGAAATGACAGAGAGCTACGGCTGGTTTTGAAGAAAACTATTAACGTAATGAACTTGATCTCACTGAAAGAACCGAATGGTTTTGAAATTTATATGTAACATTTCAGAAATATAAAATATTATTTTTGGAATTTAAATAATAAATAATATATTTCACGAAAACTATTTGATTACGAATTGGGGTTTTCGTAAAATGATATAATTATATACCAATATTTGGAAAATAATTGGAGATTAATATGTATTATTAATTATAAAGGCATTTATTGGATTTGGACATTTTATAAATTATTATGCAATTATTTATATGCAAGTTATGCTAAACTTGAATAGTGCACTACTAATCATGATTAAACCAAATCCATTTTTATATTAACCATGACTAGTGCACCATGGCATGTTGTATTTGATTCATGCATGGTTTCATATTATTTGTTGTTGTTATTTAGGGTTTAAAGGAAAAAGAGAAAAGAAAAGAGGGGACAAGAGACCGGGGGGGGCGGGCGAACCATAAGGTATGGAGAAGAGAGAGAGAGGAGGGGGGGTTATCCTACTACCATGGCTCCTTCATTCTTTCCGTCATCCTTTGATACAACTCCTTCATCTTCTTCTTCACTTCCTCTACCTCCACTACCACCTCCAAAACATCCCTAAATCCTCATCAAAACCCCACACCACTTTCATTAAAAATGACCACCACCTCATCCTACACCCCCTAGTGAGCTCAATTTTGGATTTTGAGGACTTTTAACCATCTTGGAATTTTCTTCAGTTGCTCCAAGAGGTATAACCTTCACCTTTCATCTTGTTATCTAGTTTCTTCACTTTCTATTCATGTTTAGAGATCAATTAAGCAAGTTTAGTGACTTTGGAAATTTCTAGAATGTGTTAGTGGATAAATGGACTAGTAGAGATGTAATTAAGGTTTAGTTAGTGAAGCTAAAGCCATTAGTGATGATATTCTGGCTAAACTTGATACTAGAACCCCAAAACACGAACTTAGAATTTTCCCGATATCGGCTTTTGAGGATTTATGATGATCTATTAGGATCTGCTGTGACCCGAGAGCTCCATAAAATAAGTTTCCATCACAGTGAGACGTGCAGGCAACCAAGAATTTTCCCTAGAAACCCGAGACCCTACCTTCAAACCCAGGCCGCAGATTTATTCATTGTGGCCGCAAATTGCGGCCACACTGTGGAGTCTAGGGTTGAGTTTTGGTCCATTGTTCTTTTATCTGATATGTAGACCCACCCTATATGCAAAATCTCATAATTTAACCTAGGGTAGAATCCGAGAGTGATTTTCTATGTTGCTGATTTCGGGTTTCCGATTTATGAAAACTTGGTTTTGGTATTTGATTTTGGACTTGGTCGTTGGACGTTCGTACGTCAACGCTAAGGGCTATTTGGTTTTTTTTGCATGCGTAGGCTATAGGTTCTAAGCTATGAGCACTTCGTGTGCCGTATCGGTTTTTGAACTTGGTTTTAATATCATTACAATGTGTATTGAATGTAGGTACCTTCGTGTGGACTTCCGAGACGATGAAGGAGATCAAGAAGTTCATCGACTTCGGCTAAGCGAGGATATTGCAGATGAGTAGATCTATATCTATGGGGGAAGTCGGGTGGATGGCGTATAGCACCCCCGCAATCATAATAATGGAAAACCGATATATAGAATACATTTTGGAGAAACCTATGCTATGAACTTACGGATACGATCAAAAGATTTAGTATGAGATGATATGATAAATATAAGATGACTCGGATTGATATATTGATATGATGAAATGAGGATGCGAAGCGATATATAGATATATAATTGAACAGAGGATAAGTACAAGATGATATATATTGATATGAGGATATGATGAAACAAGATAACATGAGTGGACATGCTTGATATGAGGATGTGAGGTGATATGAAAACATAGATACATATGCCAAGATATGTTATGAGATTGATAAGATATGATGCGAGATTGATATAGATATGACACGAGGTTGATATAGATATGACATGAGATATGTATATATATGAGAATATGAGATAATGTTATGTATTAGGACGATAGATTCTTATTCTAATTTGATGACACCGTACGATGGGTTATACTGTACGTAATAGGATACCGGATGATTGATCCACACTCTCAACTCGAGGATGATGTACGAGAATTATATCACATCTGATACTATGAGGCTGGATCGCCGACTTATGGATTTGTCTTGATTCGGAGAATCATTACTTCTAAACACCTTAGTGGATAATGGGTTGTATTTGATGTATCCAGGGGTAGTTGCATATCTTATTACCGTTCATGTTATGCTGTATCATTCCCCGTGACATACGTACTATGTTCCCCGCATTACCTGTAGATGGCTTTGTCTACTAGTACACCTACACTATTACCGATGATGCGCATGTTATACTTACACAGATTTGCCGGCTCACACATTCATCATCGGTAATTGCCATGCCACTTACACAGTAGAACTGCTATATCACGGTATTACTCTTAACTGTAAAGTACAATCATTGTTCAGTAATTATCACATGACATGCGTACATGATAATACTTGAGATGCTTACAGTATTGTTCTATGTTTGCATATATTGTACTTTATAGTTACATGCATTGAGATGCTGTTTTCATGAGATCTCTGGATTTGAGAACCACGGCTATATTTCAAAGGAAATTGTGAATTGTTTTAAAGACGCGTTTTCTCGTGATGTCACGCCCCGCTTCCCAGAGTGCGCTAAGATAGGCACGTAACAGAGCTAACCATGCTACCTGTGGATAGGAAATATCCTTCCATAGTCACATTACGGCTGTAAAGATATCAAGAACAATAATAAACTATCTAACACATGTCCATAGGCCAAAATAAACGAGTTAAGAATAAAATAATATGCGGAAGCAATAGAAGCAAAACACCTGGAAAGTAAAACTGGATACCAACTGGATCCTCACTGCTCGGTCTAACAGCAAAAGTATTCCTGATCAGCCTGCGACAAAGGTAGAGGATCTGGGCCATGCAAAATCCAGACGTCAGTGCGTCATAATATCAAGAAATAATATAAACAGGGTAGCAAGAAATGCAGGTATGAGTATGAACGGTAAAACAGGTATAATCGTAATATAAAAGTGACAGTGAAGGGTAAGGCACAGGTGATGTGCAGTGAGTAATCTAAACTGGTCTACTGGGTTAACTACTCTCAAGTCTTTGAAATCAATTTGATGAATCATCGATGTAACTCAATAGTATCCCGTGCGTCCCCGGAACCACGGTGAAGATTCTCGGGCTGAATCCGAGACGTGCCGCTAGGCAGTAAAAGGTAGTATGTAACGATGAATGATGTCAGTCGCATCATCCCGGGGCTGGCCTAGCCCGTAAAACTGATCAGTAAAGGTATCGAACTGTCGAGTTACAAGTCAGGTTTCATCATTGATTTCCCCATACCCCCAAGTTATGTGTTCAAGTCAGGTATTGATAAATCTGGAGCTAATGCCAACACAGGATCAAGCAAGTACATGTTTGTCTGGATAGACAACAGAAAATGTCCGTAAGGACAACAGGTCAAGATTGTTGGCATTAGTAACAAGATCAGGTAACAGGTCAAGCTGTGGTACATCAGGTCAAATCAGGTAGTGTATGTGGATCCAATTATGTCAAGTAGTGCACAATATCAAGTCGTGTCACGTAGTGGTGTATCAAGTCATGTCAGGGGTGCACAAGTATCAAGTGAGTGCTCATAATCAAACTATAATAAGCATGGGTACACAAAAACAAGTATGGGGTACCAATATAACAATACAACAACAACAACAACTGAGCCTTTTATCCCAAGCATATGGGGTAGGCTACATGAACCAACATGAGAATCACGCCGGGTCCAGCACATGAATCCTCTGTCTCCACTCACTTCTATCGAACAATATACTTTCATTGAGTCCTTTGGCAACCATATCATTTCGTATCACCTCCATCCATGTTTTTTTCGGTCTCCCTTTTGCCCTTTTGCCATTACCCATATCGAGAGTATCTATTCGTCGAACCGGTGCTTCCATAGGTCTGCGTCGCACATGACCAAACCATCTAAGCCGGTTTTCCCGCATCTTCTCCTCCACGGGTGCTACACCAACTTTTGCACGAATATCCTCATTTCGCACCTTGTCTTTTCTAATGTTACCGCACATCCAACGAAGCATGCGTATCTCCGCTACGTGCATCTTCTGTGTATGATGCTTCTTAGGAGCCCAGCATTCTGTACCATATAATAAGGCAGGCCGAATAGCGCTCCGATAAAACTTCCCTTTCAATTTTAACGGAAAGTTACGATCACACAAAATCCCTGTTGCACTCCTCCATTTCAACCAACCAGCTTGGATCCTTTGATTAACATCACTATCGATCTCCCCATTCCTTTGGATGATGGAACCTAGATATCTAAACTGGTCACTCGGTGATATCTCTTGCCCTTCCAATGTTATACCAATATGGTTTTGACTTCTCTGGCTACTAAATTTGCAGTGCATATATGCTGTCTTGGACCTGCTCAATATGAATCCCCGAGATTCCAATGTTTGTCTCCATAATTCCAATTTGGCATTAACCCCTGCTTTCGTCTCATTTACTAGAACAATATCATCAGCGAATAGCATACACCAAGGGACCTCATCTTGGATAGTTCTAGTAAGCTCATCCATCACGATGGTAAACAGGAAAGGACTTAATGCAGATCCTTGATGTAAACCAATAGTAATCGGAAAATCACTTGTTAAGCCACCGCAAGTTCTGACATTTGCCACTACTCCGTCGTACATGTAAAGGTATCGAACTGTCGAGTTACAAGTCAGGTTTCATCATTGATTTCCCCATACCCCCAAGTTATGTGTTCAAGTCAGGTATTGATAAATCTGGAGCTATCGTACATGTAAAGGTACCAATATAACAATAAAATGGAAAAATGTGATGTAGTATGCAAATAGGTATATATTCAAACATATGGATGCACAGCTATCGATTAGGGTTAAAGTTATAGTTCCAACACTAATTAGGATACACTTTATCAACCATGGAATGTTAATATCATATTATTTTGTCTTAATATGATTTATGGATGCAATTATCTATATTCTAAAAGAGATGGGTGCAAATAGGTATCCGAAACATTATAAAACTATCAAATGGTAATGTGGGATATACAACTAAGCAATATGTGATATAAATATTGGTATGGATGCATTATAATGCAATCTACTATGTAACAAGATTATCTTCATGATCTAGATCTAAAATGATATAAGCGAATGCAAATGGAACATCGAAACGTGATAAAATGAAACATGTGGCACTAGATTTACACTACAGGTATAATCTATATTTAAATAGGTATAAAATAATTTAAATAGCACGTAGCAAGATTAACTTGCCTAGACGGAACAAGAATGGATGTGTACGGAACGTCCCACGTCGGCGAAATGTCGCGACGCGCGCACGGCACACGGAACGGGTCCAAGTAACGCACGAGGGTGAACACGCGGGTAAGGTACGTCCACTGGGTCGTCTGGAACTGCAGCTACGGTCACGGCTCCGGCGATCGCTGAAATCAAGATTTCAAGAAAGATAAAGAAAAATAAAAGAGGAAGAGGAAGAAGAAAGGGAAGGAAGAGGCTTACAGGGGTTTGTGCACTGTGGTCAGGGAAACGAGATGGTGGCGACGAGATCAACGGAGCTCCGGCGAGGTAGTCGGAAAACAAGAATCCAAGGAGTAAAGAGAAGAAAAGAAAGCAAGAAGAAGAAAGGAGAAGAAGAATAAGGATGGGGTTTTGATGATTTAGGGTTTGATGTTTCTGGAGTCAGAGGAGGCGATGGGAGGTGGCAACGAGTCGAGGGTTTTCCGGCGGTGGGTTTGCCGGCGAAAAGCAGTGAGGGTTTCTGATTCTTGGGGGTGTAGGGGGTGTATCGGGAAGGCATGGAGAGTTGAGGACGAGGAGGGGAAGAGAAGAGAGGTGGTGAAGAGGTGGAGGTGAGGTCGACAGTGATGGTCGGCGAAGGCGAGAGCGACGGCGAGGTGTGCAGGCGTGGGTCGGGGCTATGGGTTGCAGTGATGGGTATGGGTGAGGTTGCAGATGGGCTTGGGAGAAGAAGGGGAGAGGAGGAGAGATCGGGGAGAGATGTTCGGCGGCGAGAGGCGGCGAAGGCATAGGCGAGGTGAGGCATGGGTTTGGGTTTCACGAGGAGGCGGCGGGAAAGGGAATATGAAATGAAGAAGAGAAAGTGAGGAGAGAGAGAGTACGTGTGGAAATTAGTATGGGTAAGTGATTGGTAACAATTCTGCGTGTTCAAGTTTAGTTAAATACCGCAATCAAGACGGTTTCGCACGTAGCTAGCCGGTTGAGTACGGGTCGTCCGCAGGGAGATGGGAATCTTTTTCTATGTGCTTTAACGAGTTAAGTCCAGCTTTTCAGATTTTGTTGTGATTAATTAAGTGGTAAAATGATATGTAAAGAGAGCTTGTTAGGGTTAGGATTAGGTTAGTTTGAGTTAAGAGTCTCCCACATCTTTCGTTGCCCCTCTTAATATCGGTGTTACGGTAATCGGCAACAACGGGGATTAGCACGACTAGGAAGGAACTTGCGAGTATAAGCTAGGCTTTCCAACGCATAAGTTCTTCCTTTTGGTGCTTGTCCGTCCGTTCTTGGCTCTTAGCCATAACCTCCGGTTAATTCAACCACAACCGGTCTCACTACGGAATCACCGCTATCATGTAGGATAAGGTGCCGTAAGGAGCGGATTGTGGTTCAATTAACGGGAGTCGAATTAAGCTGTTGGGCAAGGAAAGAGTGAGAGAGATTTCCTTCTCTCAAACTTCCCTTATCCTACCCTAACAAGTATGAAACTACTCACACATCATGATACGGAAAAATAAAACAAAACAAAAGAGGAAGATAGAAAGAAGAGATTAGAAGAGAACAACTAGCTATTTGCAACCTCACCTTGGCAAGGATCAAGCGTAAGCATCATGGTTGTTTTAATGATAAAGGAAAAGAGAAGAGAAAGAAAGAACAAGAAATAACAACAACTAGTTAACAATTAAAATTACAAGCAATTATAAAAGAACAAGACAAGATATAATAGCAAAAGAGTCTTCTTTATTCATCATTCTTCACTCACAAAGCTCACTACAAGTTTTAATGGAGAAGAGATGAGAAGAGGAAGAAGAAACACAACTAAACCTAGAGAAAAAATACAAGATTATGGACCCTTTGCATTGGCAAGATCTGGACTATTTATAGGCAGGAAACTGGAAATCTAGGGCAACCATCTGCCTCCCCATCAAAAGACCAAAATACCCCTGAAATACCATCAGATGAGCCGCCAGTACGGCCGCGGATCCGCGGCCTAAGCCTCCTTATGCCGCGGATCCGCCGCACTATTGTGGAGTTGGGGCATGGGCTTCTTGTTACTTCCCTGGTCTGCTGTCCCCTCTTGTCTGGTACATATATTTTCTGAAAATACTTCCACATTTCTTCCAGAATTTCTGTTGAGGGAAAGGTGGACTTTGGACATGGATTTTCTTGAGCTCCGCGTAGATTTCTTGGTCTTGGTGTTGCCATAGTGCTTTGTGCATGAAGGTGACAATTGATTTGTCATTTTGTCTCCTAAACTGGTGTGTGGCAACAGACGGATAAAGAGCGGAGACCCGTGTTTTATCTGTGGTTGGAAGGAACTCGGATTTTGTCGTATTTTTCCATGGATTTCACCGTTTAGAGCCGAGAACCTGTATCCTGCAATTGACTAGCAAACACGGCTCAAGAGTACCTACCGATATGCAATGTGATAAAAATTGGGCGGTATAAAAATGCAAAAATCTGATATGAACAAATACCCCCAAACTTATCATTTGCTCGTCCCGAGCAAAGCCAATTTATTCACAAAAAAAAAAATTTCCTAACCTCACTTTCGCAGGGAACGCGATTGCACTGAGCATGTGCAACAAGCCGTTAAACCTCTAGGTGTCCCTAGTAGGAGGAGTGTTGTCTCCTGAAGGTTTTCAGCGGATACTACCCACAAAATCCGGTCAAGCTACTTTTGTAAAATAACTAAGATTCAGACCCCTAAAGTTTTGTTTCAGACAATAACAATTCTATGATCCTAAGTCTAGACTATCGAACCTTTATTTTTCACACCTCACTTCTTATTTAACTACAGATTTTATATGTCTTTACGTGTAGTGCAAATAGTGTCGTTAAGTTTCAGAAGGGTCGAATAAAGTCATCATGTCACACAAAAAAAACCCAGATAACAATTTTAAAAGGATCACATGAGTTTTATAAAGAGTTAAGCATTTTTCAAGTTTCGTTTTCCAGTAAGGTTTCAACTTCAGAATTTCTATCTTCCTTAACAGGAAACTAAGTCGTATTTTTCACTCCACCTTTTTCTTGTTTTTATTTCATACACACCTCTGTGAACGTGCAATAGTCTTTATCATAGAGTAAAACCTTCATATCTCCGCTAAAATTTTTATAAAAGCCTGTCTTTTATCAAGATTATTCTCACACAAAGAACCGTTAGGAATTTTAACTCGGAAAGAACACTTGCTTGACTTTGTTTTAATCTAGACTTTCTAGGCTTCTTAGCGAGCTTTGGGCCAATGCACCCAAACCAGTTGGTTTTAGGGCATTAGGTGTAGAAACACCCCAGCGGACTTAATTACTCAAGTTACCTAGGTCCAAAAACAAAAGACAGTTTGGCGTGAAAATCAGATGATTTAATACGAACGGAGATATAACCGGCAGTTCAGTTATTTTTTGGATAAAAGACGTGTTTAGTGGGTTTTGGTGTGTAATCGTTCCAATCAAGTTCCAGATGGGTTATTTTTCAGACTTAGTTCCAATTAAGGCATCAATAACATTCCTTCATATTCGCTTTACTTCATAAACTATTCTTGACATTACTTATTTCAGAACAAACCTATTTGATCCTCAGAAAATCATTTATCTGCTTAAAAGTTTTTAAACATAAAAGACTTGTCATCTAATTCCCAAAAACTCACGACACGTGCAGTGTGATGTAAAGACGTATATCAGCTATAGTTAACTTTAAAGGAGGGTTATCTTTCAGGTTTTCAAAATCTAAACATAATATTTAGTTATTCTTATTTTATCAAACAAAACCGTCGAAATGTTGAATCAGAGTTCTCCCACTAGCTAACTTGACAGAAAAGTTTTTATGTTTTTAAAAAATTTTCAGATTTTTATGGATTTTATGGATTTTAAATATGCAGATGCAAAATATACATATGAATGCGAAGGTAAGAAATGCGTACCGAGTGTACCCCCAAACTTAAACTGGACAGTTTCCTCACTGTCATTGCATGGAGAGATCATTTGCAGGGTCAAAATTGTCGGTTAGCGATACACAATTTTTTTTTGTTTTTAAAGAAAAGAAAAAGAATATACACTAATATATACAAAAATGGTTTATACATACCCCCAAACTTATTTGGAACAGTGTCCACTGTTCTTCGCTGGATAACCGAAGTTTGGTGGCAGGCAGAGGAAGATTATGCAGGGTAAACCGGCTCCTGTAAGAACAGGAGCTCCTCTGTTGGTTCGGCGCTAAGGTACGGTTTGAGTCGGTGTCCATTCACTTTGAAAAATGAACCGTCCTTTGGATTTTCCAAATCCACAGCACCCTGCGGATACACATTCCGCACAAAATACGGCCCTTTCCAGCGAGATCTGAGCTTTCCTGGATAGAAGTGAAGTCGGGTGTCGTAAAGCAGTACCTGTTGACCAGGTACGAAGGTTTTGCGCAAAAGGTGTTTATCGTGAAACACCTTCGTTCGATTCTTAACGACAACCGCGTTATCGTAAGCCTCATCCCTAAGCTCGCTCAATTCATTCAACTGCAGCTTCCGATGGCTGCCCGCATCCTCGAGAGACAGATTCAGCTCCTTTATCGCCCAAAATGCGCGATGCTCTATTTCGACAGGTAGGTGGCAGGATTTTCCGTACACAAGCCGATAGGGAGACATGCCAAGGTCGGTCTTATAAGCGGTTCGAAATGCCCAAAGGGCATCCGTGAGTTTCAGCGACCAATCCTTACGGTTCTTGGAAACCGTCTTCTCCAGTATCTGCTTGATTTGCCGATTTGAAACTTCGGCCTGCCCGCAGGTTTGGGGGTGGTAGGGCGTAGAGAGCTTATGATTAATGGAGTATTTCCGCATCAAGGCCTCGAAATTCTTGTTGCAGAAATGACTTCCATTGTCACTAATGATCGCTCGGGGGTGCCCAAACCGGGAAAAAATATTTTCTTTAAGGAACCTAACGACAACCTTGTTATCGTTAGTCCGGCTGGGCACAGCCTCGACCCATTTAGAGACGTAATCAACAGCGAGAAGGATGTACAAGTTCCCAAAAGAGCTGGGAAACGGCCCCATGAAATCTATCCCCCAAACATCGAAAATCTCCACAACCAAGATTGGTTGGAGCGGCATCTCGTTCCTCCGAGATATCCGGCCCATGTGTTGGCACCGGGAGCAAGTCTTGCAATAGTCATGAGCGTCTTTGAAGAGTTGTGGCCAGTAGAAACCACATTGCAAGATCTTCTCAGCTGTCTTTCTGGGGCCAAAATGCCCGCCACACGCTTGATCGTGGCAAAATGACAGCACACTCTTGAATTCCTCGTCAGGGACACACCGACGAATAATCTGGTCGGGACAGTACTTGAACAGATAGGGTTCGTCCCAGTAAAAGTGTTTTACTTGGGATAATAAGCGAAGTCTGTCCTGACTTGACCATTCAGTCGGTAGTAATCCCGTGGCCAAATAGTTCACAATATCTGCGAACCAGGGTTCGCAAGATACTGTCAAGAGCTGTTCATCCGGGAAAACGTCGTTGATCGGAATTGGAAGCGAAGGCGAAGAAGGAAGTCGTGAGAGATGGTCGGCAACTACGTTTTCACATCCTCTTTTGTCCTTAATGACAAGGTCAAACTCTTGAAGCAAGAGGATCCAACGTATTAACCGAGATTTTGCATCTTTCTTCGCAAAAAGATGGCGCAGAGCAGAATGGTCGGTGTAGACAATGACTGGAGAGCCGATGAGGTAGGGCCTGAACTTTTCTAAAGCAAATACAACAGCTAAGAATTCCTTCTCAGTTGTTGTATAATTGAGTTGGGCGTCGTTCAGGGTTCGGCTCGCATAATAGATTACGTGCGGCTTCTTGTTGATGTGCTGTCCAAGGACAGCACCAATGGCAAAGTCGGATGCATCGCACATAATCTCGAATGGGTGCGTCCAGTCAGGTGAAGCAAGAACGGGAGCAGAAGTGAGTGAGCTTTTCAATGACTCGAATGCAGTCACACAGCTCGAGTTGAAGTCGAATGGCGTATCCTTGGCCAGCAAAAGAGTCAAGGGCCTAGCAATCTTGCTAAAGTCCTTGATGAACCGTCTATAGAAACCGGCATGGACAAGGAAGGCTCGGATATCTCTGACGCATCGGGGAGGAGGCAGATTGGAAATGACCTCAATCTTTGCTTTGTCAACCTCTATGCCATTTTGCGAGATGATATGTCCTAAGACAATACCTTCGCGCACCATGAAGTGGCATTTCTCCTAATTCAAAGTGAGATTCTTGTCCTTACATCGGGTAAGGACAGCGTCAAGATACAGCAAACACTCGTTGAAGGAATCGCCGAAGATGGAGAAATCATCCATGAAAATCTCCAGAAATTTTTCCACCATGTCTGAGAAGATTCCCATCATACACCGCTGGAAGGTAGCGGGAGCATTGCATAACCCAAAGGGCATGCGTCGATATGCAAACGTGCCGAAAGGACAAGTGAAAGTGGTCTTGTCCTGGTCTTTTTCGGCGATGGGAATTTGATTATAGCCGGAGTAGCCATCAAGAAAGCAGTAGTACTCGTGTCCGGCCAATCGTTCAAGCATCTGGTCAATGAAAGGTAGCGGAAAGTGGTCTTTCCGCGTTGCGGCGTTGAGTTTTCTGTAATCAATGCATACTCGCCACCCAGTTTGGGTGCGAGTAGGGATTAACTCGTTCGCCTCGTTGGTTATGACCGTGATGCCCGACTTCTTGGGGACAACGTGGATGGGGCTAACCCACTGGCTATCAGAGATAGGGTAAATGATACCACTATCTAGACATTTTACGATCTCCTTCTTCACAGCCTCTTTCATGACTGGATTGAGACGTCTTTGTGGATCCCGGGCTGGTTTGGCATCATCCATCAGATGAATGTGATGCTCAACGATCAGGGGACTAATCCCCTTGATGTCCGCCATGGACCAGCCAAAAGCTTGCCTATTGCTGTGCAAGACCGCGAGAAGGGCTTTCTCTTGCTCTGGAGCTAGAGAAGCCGAAATGATGACAGGGAGGGTCTCGTTCTCACCTAAGTAAGCGTACTTAAGGTGAGACGGCAAAGGCTTGAGTTCGAGCGTTGGAGGTGAAACGATGGAAGGCAGGATTGGTGCAGAGGTCTCGAACTCAAAGGACTCCAGCAAAGGTTCGAAACGAGTGTAGGCGACTGAGTTGGATGGTTCAGGTAACTCATCCGGAAATTCGAAAGATTCAAACTCGGGTTGTGCGCGGCTAAGATCGTTTGAAAATGTGAAACACTCGTAGTCGTTGTCGGGCGCAGAAACAGCAGCAGGTTCGAAGAGAAACGCACTAGTGGCGTCAAGATTATCGTGATCAAACAGAAACTCCTCGAATTCACACTCTTCTGGGGTGATCTCCTGCATCGAGCAGACGTCCAGTATATGAGCATTAGGTTCGGCGGGCTGATTCCCCGACCTAAAAATGTTGAGTTCAATCGTCATGTTTCCAAAAGAGAGGTTCATTGAACCATTGCGACAATTGATCACAGCATTTGAGGTTGCAAGAAATGGGCGACCGAGTATCACCGGAATTTGATTCCGGGGGTTAGCTACAGGCTGTGTGTCTAATACAATGAAGTCAACGGGGAATATGAAGTCCCCGACTTTGATTAACACATCCTCTAGCTCACCCCTAGGATGGGTGATCGATCGGTCGGCCATTTGGAGAGTGCAGTGCGTGGGTTTCAGCTCTCCGACGCCTAATTGCTCGTATACTGAATACGGAAGCAGGTTAACACTGGCACCAAGATCTAATAGTGCGCGGTTGATGTTCTTATCCCCAATAGTAATAGAAATCGTAGGACAGCCAGGGTCCTTCCGTTTTTGTGGTAAAGATTGGGTAAGGGCCTCACTCACAGCACTAGCCAAGAAAACTTTCTTGGGTACCTGAGACTTCCTCTTTTTCGTGCACAAGTCCTTTAAGATTTTCGCGTAGGACGGGACTTGTTGGACAGCATCTAAAAGAGGAATGTTAATGTTAACCTGCTTAAATAACTCCAGAATCTTCTCCATTTGAGGATTTTGTTTATTAGACCTCAACCGGTTTGGAAATGGAACATTTTGAAAATTGGTTGAGTCTAATGCTGGAGGAGGAGATTGTGGAGTTGGAACGGATCCCAGAACAGGTGTTTTCGTGGAGTGAGAAGTGGGTCCGTTTAGAGCAGAAGAAGAGGAAGGAGAGCCTTGTGAAGAACGGAGAACAGGCTCAGAAGACGAAGAAAAAGAAGAAGAAGCAGCGGCCGGGGTGTCATCGTTGATCCGTTTGCTAATGTTGTTTTGCAGCATCCTTCCTGATCTCAGTGTGGTCACGGCACTCACATTATGGTTCTGTTGTTCAAGAGCAACATGTACATTCTGTGGGTGACCGGGATTTGGGAGTGGTTGGGACGGGAGCTTCCCCTTCTCTCGCTCGCTTAAGGCCGCGTTCAGCTGTGCAATCTGGGCCTCGATGGTCTTGATGCTTTGCCCGTGTGCGGCAGTGTGTTGCACTAAAGATTGAATGGAAGACTGGATGTTTGCGGTGGATTGAGTCGATTGTTTGACGAACGCCTCCAGACTTCGTTCGAGCGAGGAAACCTTATCGTTGTTTGACGGAACAAAGTTGTTTGGTGGAAAAGAATTGTTGGGTGCAAAGTTGTTCGTCTGATTTTGGAAAGGTTGGGGTTGGAAGGGTTGCTGAAACTGCTGTTGAGTTTGTTGTTGCGCTTGTTGTTGCGGCGGAGGGGGCCTTTGAAAATTGTTGCCTTGGAATTGATTCTGATTCTGATTCCAAGCGAAATTGGGGTGGTTCCTCCAACCGGGATTGTAGGTGGAAGAGTATGGATCATTCCTCGGTCTTTGCTGAAATGCAGCATTAACCTGATCCTGTCCGTGCAATGGTGGATTGTAAGGACACTCTTCGGTCAAGTGAGAAGGATCGGAACAACAAGCGCAAATGATACGAAGGGGGAGAACAGGGGCAGGAGTAGGAGAAGAAAATTTGCTCTCTATCGCTTCAAGCTTTCTTGTTATTGCAGCCATTTCAGCTTTCATCGCAATAGAGACATCAAGTTGGTGAATTCCTACCCTAGACTGACTGGTAGAAGTGGAGGTAGAAGAAGAAGAAGTCGGTCTGGTGCTCTCCCATTGTAGCGTTTGCTCCACAAGGTCGTCAAAGAACTGCCACGCTTCCTCATCAGATTTCGATAGGAAGTGGCCCTGACAGATGGTTTCCAACAACTGCTTCGTTGCTGGGTTTAGGCCCTCATATAAGGTTTGGCATAGTTGCCATTTCTCTATACCGTGGTGAGGACACTGAACAAGAAGGTCTTTGTACCGGTCAAAGCACTTCCAGAAGGGTTCAGAAGGAAGCTGAGAGAATTGGTTGATTTCATTTCGAATTCTTGCGGTTTTATGATTCGGATAAAACTTTTTAAGAAACGCTTTAACAAACTCGTCCCAACTGGTTATGGAGTGGGAAGCGGTGCTATACAGCCATTTTTCAGCAAGATCGCATAAAGTGAACGGAATGACCCGTAGACGTATAGCATCGTCCGACAGCTGGGTGGTTTTCATCATGGCACAGACGTTTTGAAATTTATTGATGAAGATATAGGCATCTTCAGATTCAAGCCCATGAAATCGTAGAAGCATGTTGATGAAGTGGGGCTTAATTTCAAAATTATCCCCATTGGCCGGTGGAAGAGAAAGGCAGGTGGGGAGTGCAGAACGGGTGGGATAGAAACGATCCTGGAGCGCAATTCGCGGCGGCGCTACAACAGACGGGTGTGGTGGGTTATTGGTCTCCGTAGGAGGTGGAGCCAATCCAGGGGTGGTCAAAGAGATGTTCGGATTAAATCCTGACATCGCGGAAGAAGAGGTCGGTGAAAGTGAAGGTGAAGGCGAACATGTATGAATAGAATTCTGGTCAACGTCGGAGTTGGCCGGCAAAGGAAGGGGTGAAAGAGGAGTGGACGGAGTATCGACATCTGAGTCGATCGCGTAGTCGGTAGCGACTAACGTAATGCGGACTAGACGGGCGCTAGTGTCCCGAGTCCAAGCGGACATACACTAAACGAGTTTAGTATAGTTAAAGCGGAGAAGGTGAGGGTAAGAAAATGTCAATGGAGAAAGGCGATGGGTGGTGGGTGAAAAATGGATTTTGGCGACAAAGGGCAAGTTTTTATAAAAGTTTTTGATTTTTTCTTTTTTTTTTAGAAAGAGCTTTACAGAAATATGTACGGACTTACGGCTTTAAGCAATCACAAACAAGATATGCACAATCACACCTAGATCTAGTGTCTCCTAGGTCTGCTAGACCTGCTCCAGAACTTAATTGTCGAAGCAAAACTGTGTCGAGAAACGGGCTTAAAAATACACTGATCACGAGGCCAGGTAAGTGCAGAGATAAGGGGAGGTTTTCCAACGCTTTCGCGAAGTTCCTTAATTAAATAACCCTTTCTCTTTTGGCGGTTGTGCCGTTAACACTTTCCTAGACACCCCGTAAACAATATACCGTTAAGCGAGATTCTAAACAAGGTTTAATTTCTCCTAATGAGCGCGAAGTCCTTAGGGCTGAAGTCTAGTATTTTTTAATTACAATGGACAATGCATATGCCTTTGTGATTTTTGGGGTCCTGGGAAGGGTGATGAAATCCCCACCCAATCTGAATTGGTTCCAAGCCCCTTAAGTCCGTATTAAAGAATGCAAAGCGGTAACAAATCAACTGCAAACAATTTTTATTTTAGCGCGGCGCAAAGAATCCTGCACAAGAACAGTTTATTGGAAGGGGGAGAAGAGTTTGCGCAAAGAAATCTGCAGAAAACACAGTTTATTGGAGTCCAGAGGAGTGGGAGAGAGGAGAGAGACTTACAGAGAGATTATGGGGCCCTGAAACCACCAAGTGGCCGCGGTTCCGCGGCCTAAGCTTGCTTATGCCGCGGTTCCGCGGCGGTTCTGGGGAATTGGGGCTCTGAAATTTTGGTGTGGGCTGTTTTGGGTGTCCTCTGCTGTTTTTAAGACCCTGAATCTGGATTTGCTCACTGGAACTGCTCCAGAATCTTAAAGTAGACCGTTTGCTTCGTTTTGTCCGTCGCGGTGTAGCCACGAAATGTGGGTCTATCTTCCCACGTCTTTGGCACTGATCTTGAACTCCGTATTATCTGACGTCTTGGCCACTGAACTCGAACTTCGTATTTTCCTGCACACTTGCACAAAAACTAATCAAAAATAACAAAATGATTTTTTTACAATGTATTTTTTTTTGTTTTGGTTATATTTATATTCATAAGTTAACCCGAAATTACACAAAGAAATAAATTACCGTCTCCCCGGCAACGGCGCCATTTGATTGGTAACGATTCTGCATGTTCAAGTTTAGTTAAATACCGCAATCAAGACGGTTTCGCACGTAGCTAGCCGGTTGAGTACGGATCGTCCGCAGGGAGATGGGAATCTTTTTCTATGTGCTTTAACGAGTTAAGTCCAGCTTTTCAGATTTTGTTGTGATTAATTAAGTGGTAAAATGATATGTAAAGAGAGCTTGTTAGGGTTAGGATTAGGTTAGTTTGAGTTAAGAGTCTCCCACATCTTTCGTTGCCCCTCTTAATATCGGTGTTACGGTAATCGGCAACAACGGGGATTAGCACGACTAGGAAGGAACTTGCGAGTATAAGCTAGGCTTTCCAACGCATAAGTTCTTCCTTTTGGTGCTTGTCCGTCCGTTCTTGGCTCTTAGCCATAACCTCCGGTTAATTCAACCACAACCGGTCTCACTACGGAATCACCGCTATCATGTAGGATAAGGTGCCGTAAGGAGCGGATTGTGGTTCAATTAACGGGAGTCGAATTAAGCTGTTGGGCAAGGAAAGAGTGAGAGAGATTTCCTTCTCTCAAACTTCCCTTATCCTACCCTAACAAGTATGAAACTACTCACACATCATGATACGGAAAAATAAAACAAAACAAAAGAGGAAGATAGAAAGAAGAGATTAGAAGAGAACAACTAGCTATTTGCGACCTCACCTTGGCAAGGATCAAGCGTAAGCATCATGGTTGTTTTAATGATAAAGGAAAAGAGAAGAGAAAGAAAGAACAAGAAATAACAACAACTAGTTAACAATTAAAATTACAAGCAATTATAAAAGAACAAAACAAGATATAATAGCAAAAGAGTCTTCTTTATTCATCATTCTTCACTCACAAAGCTCACTACAAGTTTTAATGGAGAAGAGATGAGAAGAGGAAGAAGAAACACAACTAAACCTAGAGAAAAAATACAAGATTATGGACCTTTTGCATTGGCAAGATCTGGACTATTTATAGGCAGGAAACTGGAAATCTAGGGCAACCATCTGCCTCCCCATCAAAAGACCAAAATACCCCTGAAATACCATCAGATGAGCCGCCAGTACGGCCGCGGATCCGCGGCCTAAGCCTCCTTATGCCGCGGATCCGCCGCACTATTGTGGAGTTGGGGCATGGGCTTCTTGTTACTTCCCTGGTCTGCTGTCCCCTCTTGTCTGGTACATGTATTTTCTGAAAATACTTCCACATTTCTTCCAGAATTTCTGTTGAGGGAAAGGTGGACTTTGGACATGGATTTTCTTGAGCTCCGCGTAGATTTCTTGGTCTTGGTGTTGCCATAGTGCTTTGTGCATGAAGGTGACAATTGATTTGTCATTTTGTCTCCTAAACTGGTATGTGGCAACAGACGGATAAAGAGCGGAGACCCGTGTTTTATCTGTGGTTGGCAGGAACTCGGATTTTGTCGTATTTTTCCATGGATTTCACCGTTTAGAGCCGAGAACCTGTATCCTGCAATTGACTAGCAAACACGGCTCAAGAGTACCTACCGATATGCAATGTGATAAAAATTGGGCGGTATAAAAATGCAAAAATCTGATATGAACAGTAAGGAGGAGAATTAATATATAATATTAATATATATTGGAGAGAGAGAGAGACAGAATCAGTGAATTAATATATAAAGAAAGAAGAGAGAGAAAGAACGAGAGGAGAGAGAAAAAGATATGCGAGAGGAGAGAGAGAGAGGAGAGATCAGAACTGTTAGAGAGAGAGAGAGAAACGTGATTACGGTATTAAAAAATATAAAAGAATATATAAAGAAAGAGAGAGAGAGAGGGATCTGTGAGTTTGCTTTAAAAGAAATCTTTTAAAATAAAATTTAAAACTAAAACATTTCTGAAACAATAAATAAATGGTGAGAATAAAATATAAAATATATTTTAGTTAAAACGTATATTAATAGTTATAAGGAATTAAGGAATATAATATTAGTCCGTTTTGAGTTTTTGGCAAATACAAACTTACTCCAAAGCACGTCTGGATCGGGTCTGAAAATTTAGATTTAAAATACGAAAATATATGCGACTTCCAAATTTCAAAATGAATGCTCAGTTAACGAAAATGCATACCCCCAAGAACGGATGCACGTACGTGCGCGTAGCTATCCAAACACGTCCGTTTCACTGAACGAGACGAGAACAAGATGCGCGGATACTACCACGGGGTTAGGGGTACCATGCAGACCATGTTTTGTAATTTTAAAATATTTTACGTGACCTAAAATGTTATATGGGAAAAGATGCAATGCCAGATAAAATGCCATTATGCACTAAACATGAAAATGCACAGTCTACGTAACAAATCAAGGTAATTCATAAATATGAATCAACAGGTTCAAGCAAGCGGGTCGGGTCGAATGCAATATAAAATGTAAAATACCATTCGCACATAAACACGATAAATCAAGAAAATACCACCAATAAGGAAATACGGAAACTGTAATTGGTATAAATGAACTAGGTTGTTACACGTGATATGATATTTCGTGTCCACCACGAGTTTTCTCAGTTCTGAACTATGTGATACCCGATTCGAGGAGTGAGGAGGAACCGTCTGCGGGTACATGGTGGACCCGGTAAGGTACCCCGGGGCAAGAAGATCGTAGAGTAGACGATGAGCCTGGCAGGGGATGTACTACCTACCGGTGACAGTTGGGACCCGGCGGTTATCCGGAGGATACCGACCGGAGTCGTGAAATCAGATGGATATGAGGGCCGATCCGATGATGCGGCGCCTGAGTTATGAAGATTTACGTGTCGATACTGAACACGGGTTTCATGATGTTTCGAGTGTCGATGTTGGACACTTAGGTTTCATGATGTTGATGTGTCGATACTGCACACGGGTTGCATGATGTTTCGAGTGTCGAGGTTGGACAATCAAGTTTCATGATGTTGATGTGCCGATGATGGACACACGTTGCTTGATACACATGCATACATGCATACATTTCAGATGACTATCATTACATGTTGTTATTGGTATGACTCTATTGTTGATACATATGCATGCATGGTCACCCTAGATACCATAGTATTACTTTCATGATACAGTAGGATCTAGGGATCGTTGTCTATTCGATTTCTACCTGCTGATATTTTCTACTCACGAGTTGGCAACTCACCCCCGTTGTGCCACAGTTTTCTTGCAGGTTCGACCGTTCGGATCAGTAGCGGTATCGCTGGCACACAGCTTTCTTCTGGGTGTTTTGTTTTGGTAGGTGGGATATACATTTGGATTGTGATCACTCTTGTACCTATTATTTCCACTGTATCTAGATAAGCTCCATCAATCAGAAACCAGACTTTGTATATTGGTAGACCTAGACACAGACTTGTATATTTGCTAGACTTAGAACCAGACGGGTGTATGTTCGCTATTTTGAGCCGATGATGTCTTACTTTACTTATTCTCTTTCTGTGTTTGATTTTCGCCGTAGGGCGTCGTATATATGTTTATTGCGTGGTTGTGATTCCGCCAATTGGCGAAGAGTTAGCTCCCGTTTGGGGATGTCTTTTTATTGCATGTATGTGGTTTTGGATCAAAATATACAAGGGAGGTGCTGCCCAAATTTTAAAGGTCGAAAATGTTTTCAAAGATAGATACAAACTATTGCATTTTCATATGATATGACGTATATTTTAAAAAGGATGTCTTAAATTCTTTATACCGATATTTCAAAACTGCACCTCTACTATTTTCCGCAAAAACATTTAGATTTCTGCGTTTCGACTTACTTGAATTACGGCGGGGTCCTGTATACTTCACGTAATTCTCATGCCGGTCACGTGCTAATTTCGGGTCGTGACATTATAGTTACATAGACTTTTACTTACGCGCGGATTCCCCGTGAAGGGATTAGAGTTCTTACCTCATCGAATGAGGTGTAGGATATTCCTAACCGAATATCTCTATGCAAAGCAAAATAATACGGCTATAAAATCTTTTTAGAAAAAAATGGTTCTTACAACGTGTTTTAGGTTTGTTTTCTTTGCATTAATTTGAATTAATGTAATCCCATCATTTAGATGATCTTATATTATCTTGCATCTTTTCACACAATCACAGAAAAATTATGAAAAGAAAATAGAATGCAATATATGCCATCCGCATTCGCCACGGAGCCTCGGGTCTTCACCGTAAGGCTACTTAACTTATGGCAGGACGGAGACAAGGCTAGCGTGGATGCAAAACATATATGAGTATTTATTTAAATATCATGTATATCATCGCAGACAGATAATCAACTTTATAGGCAAACGATAAATATCATCACATGCAGGTAATCACATTACAGGCATGTAATGAATATCACAGAGATGGAATGGTCGGATTTCCTAAGAATCCTGCATTTCGTTTGAGCCACAAACGAAACACGAGATTCTCTTATCGCGTGAATAGCCCGTACATAATCAACCGAAGATACCTACGAGTGCGACAAGCCACCCACCAATCCTAAAAATGAAGCAACTCAGCATCATCACCATGAGGGAGCTACCCAGTGCTTTCTAAAATGCGGTGACCTGAGTACTCTTCCGCGGGTCTATCCTAACCCCCTTCAAGCGCGGCGAACCACCCTCCAACCCTAGAATGAGACGACCCGGATCTTAATTTCTTAAGGTGGTCACCCGCTGCATTCTAGAATCCAGCTGTCCGTACGTTTCTTCGCGGGGCATATCCTATAACCTGTATTATATACAATGACCTCAATCTGGTCACGTCCCGACAAATAATAATACATTCAACGGCAACGACGACCACAAGTCGGCCGCTCGTCCCGAATAAAAGAATATACATTACACAATGAATTGAATAATGAATTATATACAACTAATTTGTACAAGAAAACACACACGTTGCGACAATCTGAACAGAACCAAGCACAAACCCACATATCAACATATGTCTCTGAAAAGTTACAAAATAATTAGATTAAACAATTTAATCAAATCATTTTGATTGTAGATGATCTAATTAAAACAAAACATACATCCATGCAAATATAAATATTAATTAATTTTCTCAATTTGAACAAAATAGTTTGAATTTGCCTTTCAACAATCAATTAATATTCCCATCCTTACAATTTTTTTAATAAAATTGAACCAAGCGGATCCCAACTTGGACAAATTGGGCGCGGTTGGAATGAGAAAGCTCTGTTTGAGCAGTGGAAAGAAAAAAAAATTATGCGAGGGATGGGAAATATTTGTTAATGGTCTAAAGGTAAAAGTGGAACATCAACTAATATTATAAAGGCAATGCATGCTTTTCTCTTACAAAGTCAGCCACAAGGAAAAAAATGGAGCTTGGAAAAACATGTGCACGATGCAAGTCTAAGAAAATTGCATCATAAAAAAAAATGCTAATAGTAAATGATCAGCTATGATATCATGTTGGTCAGACAGCGAACCCCATCCTTTGAGGTCGCCGTGGCACCATTTGCTCTCTCAGAACTATTTTGTACGCATGTCCTCTCGTGATAGACTACAACCCGCCGGATCCTTCGTACGGGACACGCTGAGAGTGAGAGTCTGCGCTTCGCCACACAGTCACACAGTGAGAACCCCCCAAAGGTCGGTACGACCTAATAGCTCTGATACCATGTTGGTAAATCGATATTAGGGTCGCAACGTTTGCGGACCGCTGCGGAATAAGACTGATCATCGGTCGGTTCGGGTCGGTTTTTTTCCAGAAAAAAAACAACTCGACCCGACCCGACCCAATCCAGCCCAACCCGACCTAAACCGAACCGACCGGATCGGATAGGTTTTGGCCAGCTTGGACCGGGCCAGCATGGACCTTAAAAATATTTAAAATTTCGTAAAATAACGGCTATACGGGCTAGGCCCAGCACCGCCGCAGCAAAATACCCCTAGTTGGACCTCAATAAATTAAGCAGTAGACCAGAAGGCAAAAAAAGTTTACAACAGTCACATTACATCCAGATCCAACAAATTACATTAAACAATTTGGTAAACTAATATACATTTCATATCTTGTAAATCTTGAAGAGATGCATAAAAATTAAAATTATACTCATAATCTAGCTCGCCATTTTGGAATTACATAGCCTACCTTGCCCATGACTCCGTAGCTCCACATTATCAATACCAAATACCTGAAAAGAAAAAATAATTAAATATTTGATAAGACAAGAATACACATAAACTTTATGAAATAACTAAAATTCAAATACCCATCTTAAATGGCGCCGTCGATTAAGATCGTCGACCAAGTAGCCAAGTGTACCAACTCCCAAGTAGTACCGTTGATTGAGAAATACCGACATTAATAATATGAAATAAGCAAAACTCAAAACTGAATAGTAAATAATGTATTAAGAACTAACATGCTCAGATTATCAATATTTTTCAGCGCATAACAACCCGTCATCAACCGACTATCAATCATACACCGAACCCTAATACCATATATATTGGGGCATCTAAAATAAATACCAAAATGTAATGAAGTGAACCGACCCGACCCGACCCGACCCGACCGATGAATGAGTAAATGAGAACGAAATTGCTAAAAAGCAACTCAAGCAAACAACCGACAAATTTGGTATCTATTTGGTCATAAACTACAATATAGAGGTAAAAAGGGATTCATTATATGAAGAATAGGGGCAACTAAAGTTTGTATAAATAAAAAAAACCGAGGCCAAAATACATAAATCATTATTGCATGTTATAGGGCTCATATAAATTTTATTGCCCAATTCTAAATACTAAATAAATTCCTAAATACTAAGTAGATTCCAAAATAGAAAGCAGCAGCAGCAAATACTAAATAGATTCCAAAATAGAAAGCAATAGCAACAGCAAATACTAAATAGCCAAATAGAAACCAAAATAGAACAAAGCAGTAAGCAGCAGCAACAAGTTTTTTTAAGATGCCAACACCAACAGAAACAACAGCAGAACAGAACAACAACAGGCAACAACAAATTACCAATACCAATAGGCAACAGAATAGCTGGTAAGATATATATGCCCTAGAGACCTTTATTGTATAGAATGTTGGGGATATATATGTACATGACGGTCTTACTCGATATGATAGTATGCTATTTGGTTTGTCTTTATTTTAACATGTGTATATGTTCTACTTGTTATTTTATTTCGCTAATACAAATTGATAAAACCCGTAGGATCCTTACTTGACTATTAGCGTTATGATGATAATCATACTAGTGGGGGCTGGGTAGTCTATAAGAACATCCTTAAATTGTCCCTAGTCGTAGGATTATCGAGACTGGGTATCGATACTCCAGAATAGACCAGTGTATACATTTCTTATTCCCGTCAGGGGAGATGACCGGTTCCACAGCCATTGGTGTACGACACCAAAGATTGTATACATGTGCTCATTAGTTTATGATTTACACTGGACGGACTCTTCGGGAGTTGCTGGATGGTACTATACCTAACTGTTGGGGTCAAAGATTACACCCCGGTTGACCAAGTCAAAATCAAAGTCAACTTCAAGTCAAGTGGGTCCGAGCCCAAGCCAAGTGGGCCTAAGCCTAGGACAAGACCGAGCATGGAAGGGGCCGGTCCTATGACAAAAGGAATGAAACCATAAATTAGTTTAATGTAAATTTTTTAAGAAATAAATGTATGAAATATGGGGAAAATGCCAAAATTCTGTAAACCCCAGGGTTTATGTGCAAAAAGAAATAAGCACATAAGACATGGGGAGGCACAAGTGTCATTTGGAAAAGCCCAAGGGCTATATATAAAGTGTGTAGCCTATAAAGGCAAACATGATGAGAAAATAAAAAATAACTTTCATTCACTCAAAAAAGTAGGGTTCTGTGCCTCCTTCTTCTTTCTCAAGGTTCTAAACCTTCTTCCTTTTTCTTGAATTAAATCAAGAGTTTAACTCTTCTTTTCCTAAAATGAAATAGTTTTTCACCACAAAACCCATGAAGGGGAGTTCAGATCTCCTATGAAATCTCTAAAAGGGGAGATTTTTAAGTCCCATCCCCTTTTTCTCCAAGATCCAGCCAATAGAGAGGAGGAAGAAGGAGACCCATCTTAAAAAATCCCACTTTAGGAAGATCCAAGGCTTAAGAGAGGAACTAGGGCTCAAGGGAGAAGAAAGGGGTCCCATTTCATTATCTCTGAAAATATTTTGGGAGTTTAACTCCAGAACAAGAATATCTTCTTTAGCAGTTTAACCCCAAACCAATATTTGAAGAGTTCAACTCCAAGATCCAAATTCTCAAAAGAGTTTAACTTCAAAATCCAGATATTTTAGGAGTTTAACTCCACAAAAGATCTCTTTTTTTAGGAGTTTAACTCTAAAAGTCACTCAGTAGTTCAACTCCCTAGTTTAGGGGCTAAGCCCCTTGTTCCATGGGCGTCCAGCGCCTACGTACGGGACGCGTGATCCGCTGGCGCCCAGCGCCCGTGTGCCGGGCGTGTGATCCGCTGGCGTCCAGTGCCCATGAGCCATGCATGTGAACCACTGGCGTCCAGCGCCCGCGTGCAGGACGCATGACCCGCTGGCGCCCAGCGCCCACACGCCAAGCATGTGAACCGCTGGCGTCCAGCGCCCGCGTGCAGGGCGCGTGACCCACTGGCGCCCAGCGCCCGCATGCAGGGCACGTGACCCGCTGGTGCCCAGTGTACACGCGCCACGCACGTGTCCCGCAGGCGTCCAGCGCCCATGTGCCATCTCACGCGTCCTTAAGACGCTCCTCACCCTTTTTTTCCACACACCCCACACTCAAAACACATCTTCTGTTAGAAAAAACACACGCACATGGCACACGGCACATTGAGTTCCTCGATATATCCAAAACCCTTCAAAACAAAACACACTCACACGGCACATTGAGTTCACATGACCAGTTTGACCCGTCAATCGGAGATTCCCTCGCTCTAAAAGCGAGGGATAATTAACGGCAGCTTAGTCCGCGGCTGCCGGAGATTTGTATCCTCACAATTAATAAACCCCCGGCCTACCCTATGCAGGGGGAATCTGTATATGCCTGATAAGCGCGCACATTCCAATCTCAATGGGGTGACGAAAAACACCCTATAGATTCTGGCACGCCCGGTGGGACCTTTTCTCTCATCCCATATTTCGGATTAAACATTCATGCGAACTCAATCAATATATATATCGATTGCCTGTACCGAAGTCAAATTTTTTTGTAGGTTAACAGTTTTCAGTCACAATCTCGAACTCAGCAATCATGTCTCCCAAGACGAGCTTCGTTTCTGACGCGACTCCGATTCCCTACGTAGTCAAGATCAATGCCCGCGTGGTTCTCCCTGCATGTCTCAACCGGCAATGGGAGGAGTTACCCTATCAATTTGGTTCCGCCATCATCTACCTTGCCGGAAACGCTTATCTGGCGGAGGTCCCGACAAACTAAGCGGCCAGTCCGACCTCAAGAGGCAGGAGGCCGAACGTTGTGGTCTCCAAAGCATCCTACTCCAAATGCAAATTCATATTCGAACGGCTCTCTACTGTTCCGACTGGGGGCAAGGCCATCAACACCAATGGAGCCCCAAAGCATCTCTAGCAAGCTCAGACGGTTCCCTTGACAATCACGTGAGCAGGCGTCTTCTCTGGACTCTTTGTCAATCGGTTTACGGCGTCTTATCGAGGGGTCGAAACCTGCCAAGTGCTCAAAACAGAAAAGTTAAGACAGAAGCGGCTCAGATATAGAGCCAACAAGAGGGCCAGGACTCCGGCCAAGTGGAATTTTATGAGATTCCAAGGACAGGGTTACCCCGTGACGACAGCCGATTCGGCCGTAAAAGTTAGCAACTCCTTCGAACCCCTGAAGTGGGTTCAGAAAAATGCTATGACCGCCAGAATGAAGAAGACATCAAACCGGGCGATGCTCCAAAACACGCCTTAGCCCCAACATCAAAAGCATGACACCGTCTCTTCAAGAGTCTATCAGATGCTTTGTGCCGCGCAAAAGCAACGGGGCAAAGCCAAAAAAGAAGCGCTAGTACCACTCAAGAACTCGGTCAGGCCAGCCGTCTTCAATCGATTGTTCGTTACCGAAACAGAAAGGCCACGACAGCGGTCCGCGAAATCAGCTGCTAATAATGAAAGGACGGACATATATGTTATCTACACGGTCTACATGTCGGGCACGCGTCCCAGCGACAACCTTCGCAGCAAAAGAAAGGGTGGGGCCACCACATCCCAAGTCCAATTTGGCTTGAATATAGTTGCCGCTTCCTAAGATCAGCCGCCTCCGCTAAATGATGAAAACCCTCTCTATGAGGCCGATAGGCAGAAAGACTCCTCAGTCCATGTGGAGTAAATCTCGGAAAGAGAGGAAGAGCCGACTTTCCGCCCCAGGACCGCAGAGTAAGAGCTGCTTCAAGAGCTCCAAAAATAGCTTATGAGCAAAGATAAAGAGATGACCAAGCTTTACTCCAAAATCGACGACTTGATGAATGTCATGATGTAGCTCACGGCTCAAATTGCCCGAACGCCATCCAATCAAGCACAAGTTTCCACTCATGAGTTGGGTGATACTGACCCGAAGCAACCAATGCCTGTTCCTTTAAGTCCGAGTATAGACGAACCACGCGAAAACCGGCCACATTCCACTTCTAGGGATGCCTTGGCCCAAGATGGCACCATCCCGTTAATACAAGATCGGATAATGGATTTGGTCACCAGCAAAGTTAAAACATTGGTGGCCGAAGCCGAAGCTTAGAAAGAAATTGGCAGTAGTGGGCGGCCATATCCCGCACAGTACGATCTGATCGAGTTCCCCAGCGGGTATATCATTCCTAAGTTTGGAAGATTTGATGGGACAGGAAACGCAAATCAGCACGTTGCCCACTTTAAAGCGTCATACGGAAATACATAGTGCAATGATGCACTTCTTCTTCGTCAGTTTGTCAACAGCTTGACCGGTGTCGCTTTCGACTGGTACACGAGCATACTAGACAGGTCCGTCACTACTTTTTCCTAAATGGAGTCTCTGTTTCGGCAAAGGTTCATGAGTGTCAGTGATAAAATCTCCATTGCCGACCTTATGAGGACCAAGCTGAGGAAGAACGAAAGAAACACGGACTTTATCGCCCGATGGCATAATCTCACGTTCAAGTGCGAACCGCCACTGGAACAGGACCAGTCCGTCTCATTGGGAATCTCAGCAATTGGATGGTCCCATTCTTATGTACAGCATGCCTTAATACATTTCAAGAGTTGACCAAGAGAGTTCAAATGTTGGAACGCTCGAAACAAGAGTCTACCCCGGACTTTCAGGTGACAAGTCTTGGAAGAGCAGAAAAGACGACAACCGTAAAAGCGGGATCTCCAACAAGACCAACGCCTTCAATGCGTCTGAAAATGAAGATAAGAGAAAGGCGGGCAGATCAAAAGTAGATCGGGCTCGAAAGCCAGTGCTAGGAGGAGAAGGGCCTTCACTAGAGGAGAAAAAGAACAAGGTCTACTCTTTCAGGAGGGATAAGGTCCGCAAGATATTCAAGGATGCCCTGAATAATGGTCTACAATTGCCGGAGTCGAAGAGACCTTATGAAGCAAAAATGACTGACAATCTCTTGTATTGCCCGTACCACAGAGTAGTGAGCCATGCGATTAAGGATTGATAAATTTTCAAAGACTGGGTTGAAAAGCAATACAAAACCGGAGAGATCGAGCTGTCCAAGAGTGTGTTGGTGAACAATCAAGCTGCAACCACAAACTTTATACAGACAGAAGCTGAAGCCTTCTAGAAGCAGACGACTGAATCCGCTACCCCGAGAAATGAATCTGATTCGCCACAGACTTCGTAGAGTATGCACGTATCTAATAAGACGAAGAAAATACTAAAACTACTTCAGAAAGAGCCCAGAACAGAATGGGAGGGGAAGAAGGAGCTCACCGTTCCAGCTACCAATTCGGCTCAATTGGGCTCAAAATCCAAAAAGCTAAAGAAGAAAAAAAAGGAAAGGTGCGGCTCGAAGCAAAAGGGAGTCGGCTGGGAGATCGACCATTCAAAGGCATATCGATTCCCTCGAAAACTATGAGCAAAAGGAAGAACTCTAATTCAATTGAAGGAGTTCATCCCCATAGAAGCATCTGAGATTCTGGAAGAACTGGAAGAAGACTCAAATGATGAGGTCTCTATCGTGGCCTTCTACGTCATCCACCTTGGTAGCGACTCTGAGGAAGAGCTTTGTTTCCCTGAAGAGTACGAGGAGCTTGCCACGAAGGCCAACCAAATCCATCTCAGAAGCAGTAAGGCTCTCCCGCCAAATCAAGGCAACTTCCCAAAAAGGAAAGAAAAACAAATCGCTAATGAAGAAGATGGCTGAGAGCTTGCTCATGAAAACTCGAGTCCTTCCCCAGTGGACTATAATGTCTTGGCTCATCTCCGGAAGCATCTGTCTCTTTTAAGAATCTATGATACTCTGGTTCTATCCAAGGAGCTCAGAGATGTTCTCATTCATACCCTATAAAACCCCGAGCGGTATCAGGCTCGTTTTGCGGAAATTAATATGAAAGAGGCCCAATACACTCTGCATACAGCAGCGGTCACATTTAAAGATGAAGACCTGTTACTGGGAATAGCTGAGCACAACCGACCGCTTTACGTGATAGGGTACATCGATGGAGACCGAATTAATCGCATATTGATTGATCTAGGATTCTCAGTGAACATCATGAACTTGCGGACTCTAAAGAGTTTGTCAATGGACGTCCGACACCCGTCAAGGGAAAGAATTGTTATTCAAGGCTACAATCAATTGCCAGCAAGTTCTGGGGTCTATTGTTCTGCCAATTAAATTTAGGGATTTGCAAAACGAAGATAAAAGATACGTGATCGATGCCGACACGTCTTATAAGATTCTCCTAGGACGACCGTGGCTCCACGATTACGGCATCGTTCCGTCAACTCTCCATCAATACATGAAGTATACTAAAAATGGTGAAGAAAGACGCATTGACGGAGACATCCAGCCGTTCGGTATGCATGAAGTCCGATATGAAGATTCCCGGTACTTTGTGAACCCCCAAAATGCTGAGCCACAACTGACCGAGGACAGAACGACCCCGAGACTCAAAAGCAAATCTGAGCCAGATGTCACATTCAAAAGAAAAAAACCCCAAGTACATCCGCGTTTCGGCAGTGACATTGATGAGTCTGACGCTAGAAGTCCATCATTCCGTAAAACTCGCCCTCATTTCGATAGTGATACAGATGAGTCTGATATTTAAGGCCCATCCGGCAGCAAAATTCACTCTCGTTTAGGCAGCGACACTGAAGAATCAGAGGAAGAGGACCCGTCTTGCAACAGCTGTGTAGATTGGGCTATCATGCAAAAAGAAAAAATAAGAGAGACTTCAAAGTTACAGAAGGGTCCCTAGCCGTCACAAGGGTGCTGGAGCAGATATGCAAAGAGCTTGATGCATTGTCAGTCTCTACCGTAGACCAGCTGAAAACCTTCTACGTTCCCGAAAGAAAGAGTGGACAGAAGGGCATCCTGTTTTATGGGTCCAATCCTGTCGTGCACCTGGATGATTTATCTGTCACGTGCCTTCCCTATGAAAGAGGCATAAGAGCCGTCCTAAACCCTAGATATTATCGCCTGAGATGCGGGAATATTTTAAAAAGTGCAGATGTCGGTTATATCAAACGGACCCCGAAGCGAAGTTTTATAAGGGGCTATGGCACCCGCCTCAGGTCCGAGCACTCATCGATGGACGAATCCCAGACAGACGGGGCATAGGTTTCATTCAACCTGATGTCAAAGTATGCTACATGATCCATGTTGGTGAAGCCAGCGAAGAGTCAAATGATGAAGACGAGCTAGCTAAATCAGAAGAAGCCCCTCAAGAGCTCGAAGATGGCGGACAAGCAACCTTCGACGAGCTAACCGAGATTGATTTGGGAACACCCGATAATCCAAGGCCGACCTACATCAGCTCACTCTTGTCAGAGGAAATAAAAGAGCAGATAATCTCCCTGCTGCATAAGTTCACCGACTACTTCGCGTGGACGTACAAAGAAATGCCTGGCCTTTCCCCTGAAGTGGCAGTGCATAAGCTGGCTATATCTCCTGATGCCAAGCCAGTCAAACAAGCTCCTCGAAGAATAAGAAGAGAGATGGATGAAAAGGTCATCGTGGAAACCAAGAAACTCATCGATGCCGGTTTCATCAGCGAAGAGAAATATGCGGACTGGAACGCATGCATCGTCCCAGTGAAAAAGAAGAATAGGCAGATCCGAGTCTGCGTCGATTTCAGAGACCTTAATAAGGCATGCCCTAAAGTCGACTTCCCGTTACCAGTCATGGAAATGATGGTCGACGATACCTCAAATTATGAGCTGTTCACCTTCATGGATGGCTCGTCTGGGTACAATCAGATAAAAATGTCACCTAAGGATGAGAAGCATACAATATTTTGAACCCCGATTGGCATATACTGTTACAAAGTGATGCCATTTGGACTGAAGAACATAGGCGCCACATATCAAAGGGCAATGACTAAGATCTTTGATGACTTAATCCATAAATTTGTCGAATGTTATATCGATGACTTGGTCGTCAAGACTAAAGCCAAGTACGATCACATCCAAGATCTCAGAACCGTTTTCACCAGTCTGAGGGAATGCGATTTAAAGATGAATCCTCTGAAGTGCAATTTTAGTGTGTCGTCGGGGAAATTCTTAGGCTTCATAGTCCGACATCGGGGGATCGAAGTTGACCCATCAAAAATAAAGGACATCTTGGAGATGCCTCCTTCAACGAATCTGACGTAGCTAAGATCCTTTCAAGGCAAGCTAGCTTACATACTGTTCCCTCATGGGAACTGAATAAAATCAAATAAAGCAGCAAGGAAAACCCAATAGGGCATCACGTGCTCACACGTGATGGGGCCTCGCATGCAAACACGTGACCTTTCATGGGCAGATTCTATCTGTGTCTGAATTGCCTAAATTGATAAAGTCGCGTGCCCACACGTGATGGGCTCTTGAACCCACTGAATTAATAGAATTAAATCCTAAATTAAAGCAGCAAGGAAAACCCCCAAAGGGGGGTCACGTGCCCACACGTGACCAGGTCTCACGTGCAAACACATGACCTTTTATAGGCAAAGCCTATAGGCGCTGAATAAAATAAGCAATTGGAAATGCTTAATCGGTGGGGTCACGTGCCAACACGTGATGGGTTCCTGGGCCCTGTAAAACAATAGAATTAAATTCTAATTAGATGCTTTATCAAGTGGGGTCACT
Organism: Agapanthus africanus; assembly: GCA_030015575.1. Taxonomy (NCBI): domain Eukaryota; kingdom Viridiplantae; phylum Streptophyta; class Magnoliopsida; order Asparagales; family Amaryllidaceae; genus Agapanthus; species Agapanthus africanus. Next base: position 523,600,505 of record CM057345.1, read on the forward strand.
TGCCAACACGTGATCAACTCCTAAACCATAACTAAAAGAATTAAATTCTAATTAAAAGTAATCAAAAACCCTAATTGGAAAAATACTTCCTTAGATCTTTCCAAACAAAAAGATTGCGCTCTGTAAAGTGGAGCACCGTTGGATTAAAAATCCAATAGTGATTAAAAAATCACTAATTTATAGAAAGATTCTGCAAAAGGAAATATTTTCCCAAAATTTGCCAGGAACAACAAATAAAATATCTTTTGGATTAAAAATCCAATGGTGAATAAAATTCACCAAATGATCTAAAAGATTATGTTGGTTACAAAATCAATCAAAATGTTTCAATGAAATATTGACTAAACAAACTGATTCTTTTCTTTCTCCTATAAATAGGAGCCAAGAGGGGAAAAAAAGGAGGATACAACAATAGAGAGAGAATACAGAAGAGAAAAAAAAGAGAGGGAGAAGAGAATTTAATTCTCCAACAAAAGAAGAAGAAGAAGAAGATATCTTCAGAAAAGAAAGAAACCGTAGGTAAGAGGAGGAAAGAGATCATTGTATAAGCTCCCACAAAACAAAAGAGAATTTAATTCTCAAACTAAGAGTTTAACTCTTCTGAATAAGAACTTAGTTCTTCCTTTGGTTGAAGATCTGCAGAAGCAGATCTTCCCATAAGTTGAGAATTTAATTCTCATCGGGGAGATTCGGCCATGCAGATCTAAAACCTAAGGGAGGACCTAAGTTCAGAGAATTTTATTCTCCCACAAAGCACATAGGAATTTAATTCCTCCAACAAAGATAGGGTTTAACCCTTAATATAAGAACTTAGTTCTTCTTCATGGTAATAGATCCGCAGAAGCAGATCTCCCCATAAGTTGAGAATTTAATTCTCATCGGGGAGATTCTGCCATGCAGATCCAAAACTTAGAGGGAGAATTGAGTTTAAAGAATTTAATTCTTTTAAACATATACGAATTTAATTCCTCTAAATAAAATCAGGGTTTAACCCTATAAGAGAATTTAATTCTTAAACAAGGGATTTATCTCTCCATGCACGTAAAAAGATCAAGTACCCAACATGATCACGTGGTAACACGTGACCCTCCCCTTCAATGATAAAAAGAGAACGAATAAGATTAGGTCACGTGATCCCACGGGACCCTTGAACAAACTTCTCAAAATAAAAAGGGCAGAGTAGATTTTGGGCGCCTCACGTGTCCCCACGTGACCTTTGACAAACACCTCTTTAAAAAAGAGAAAATGAGGTAAAACTGAGGGCACCTGTTCACACCATAATATTACATTAATTATATTCCCCATTCTTATTCGTTTTATAAATAAACAGATGCTTTTGACGCATGTCTGCTACATGTTACAGGTTACAGATTCTTGGACAGGAAACAGTGAAAACGATGAAAAGACGACGTAAAAGTGAGACTTTGACCGACAAACAGAGAATCTTGATCAAGCATACATAAGGAACAATTCACAAAGCAAGATTCAAGACATCGACTCAAAGCGAACGGGTAGAAGTCCACTACAATGTTCACTGGAAATCTGGAACCAACCTAGAAGCCCAAATGGAAAAGAATATACATAAACAGAAACCCCAAAAAGCCAGAAATCAGCCCAGGAAAATTTTTGGCCCAACTCCATCTTTTGGCCGCGGAACCACGGCCAAACCAGGCCTCGGGCCGCGGTTCCGCGGCGGTCCTGGGCGATCAGAAGAAATATTTTTTACCAAATGTTTGGCAGCGCTGAATAGTCAACCTTAGGGCTATATTTGTAATTGTAGACATGCGGATAAAAATGTAACCTAGGGTTTCTATTTCCTATAAATAGAACTCTTAATCATTGTAAACCTTATGCCTCCTTTTAATAATAAATTTCAGATCTCTTTTTGGAGAGCATCGGTGTTTCCTTTCCATTCAGAAATTCAGATTTGACAACCGTGCATGGATGATTGGAGGGATGCATCTGTAAGTAGATTTAATTTCTCGCCCTAGTGTAGATTTTAATTCTTTGCCCTAGGTAGATTTAATTTCATGCCCTAGGAACTTGTTTAGGGTTTAGCTTTGGGGAAGGATTTTGAGAGATGAGATCTCTCATCCCATTCTTACCCACCAAATATTTACAATAGGACTCCATGCATACACGCACACACCGCGCCCTACGGCATCCTACCCCTCGAGGTAACGATGACACCGTAGTGTAAAGGCCCGGTTGCGCGCGTTTTCCATGGAGGTTAGGGTAAAGATCTCTAAAGGAAGGACAAGAACCTAGAGGAAGGAACACCTTCCCGAATGGATCTAATCCCCTTTATTGATAATTACCATAACTCCTCATAGATCTTCATTCGGGTATAGAAAGCGTTGAGATTTAATTGCATTTCCAAACCATTCCTAAACCTAACCCTAGCAAGAATAGATCTAGATAATCGTAGATAGATTAATTTAGGTTTTTAGATTTAATAACCAATCCGAACACCCTTCGGAATTAACTCGTTAGCGCGACTAGGAGATTCACAAAATCCCTGTGGACCGACCCGTACTCACCGGCTAGCTACATGCGACGCTGTTCTTGATTGCGGTTTAGAAATAGTTTTTGACATAAAAATCAAATGGCGCCGTTGCCGGGGATGGCGTAAAATTTCTTTCTGTGTAATTTCGGGTTGATATAAATTTTAAAAAAATTATAAAAATCTAAAAATAAAAAAGAAATAAAAAATTATCAATTTTGATCTGTTTGAAGGGCGTATCTTTTGAATCTTGGAGGAACATCAAAGAATCGCGGATCTGGAAATTCACAGAGGGCAAAACAAAATAAATCATATCAGAACAGAGAAGGAAGATCACAACAGAGCCACAAAATTTTTTTGAGCCACTGATCTCCTCATCCCGCCGAGCTTACGCGGCAAAACTACCCCTCAGACCGCGGTTCCGCCGCTACTTGGCCACGTCAGCGCACTAAATTTTCTGGGTTTGTTTCTCCTTCTCCCCTCTGTCAACCTCCATATATCTTTTGTGAAAATTTTCTGCAGGAATTCTTTGCGCTAAAAATCTTCTCTCCCCTTCTAAATAACAGATTTTCTGCAGGTTTCTTTGCGCTACGCTAAAAAATTGATTGCAAGTGAATTTTATTGTTTTGCATAATTTAATCGGACTTTAAGGGGCTAATATAGTGGTGAGTATTCCCGCCTGTCACGCGGGTGACCCGGGTTCGATCCCCGGCAACGGCGCCATTTGATTAGTCCAAAAATACTTGTTAACCGTAATCAGAAATAGCGTCGCTTTGCAGCTAGCCGGTGAATACGGGTCGATCCACAGAGATGTGTAATTATCTTAATGTGTTTTTACGAGTTGATTCCAAATGTTGTTTGGATTGATTTATTAAATCTAAAAAAACCTAGATCTATCAATAAACTAAATTAATCTAAATTAAAGTCTTGCTAGGGTTAGGCTTAGGGGAAGTTGGGAGATTAAATGTTTCCTCGCCGCTTTCAATGCCTTTATTTTAGATCTATTAGATGTTATGGTAATTATCAATGAAGTGGATTAGAATCTTTTGGGAACATGTTTCTTCCTCTAGATTCTTGTCCTTCCTTTATCGATCCTTACCCTAACCTCCATGGAAAACACGCGCAACCGGTCCTTTATACTACGGTGTCACCGTTACCTCGAGGGGTAGGGTGCCGTAGGGAGCGGTGTGTGCGTGTATGCATGGAGTTCTAATTCTTAGTTGTGAAGGGGCATGAAAGGGGTGAGAGATCTCATCTCTCAAACCTTTCCCTAAGGCTAACCCTAACAAGCGAGGAGATTACTCGCTCATTAGGGGATTAAAAGACATTCTAATTAAAAGAGAATTAAAACAAGGAATTAAAATTAACTTACTAATTTTTTTATTGATGGCTCTCTCCAAGCAATAATACAGAACAAATCTGAATTTGTGAAATGAAAAGAGGCATAGGGTTTTACAATTTTTGATTACAATTTATAAGTAAACAGGAGAATTTAGGGTTACGGGATTCGTACATGTGCAATTACAGATTTGCCCACGAAAAATCCAAACCCCCGCACCGACGCACCGACACGAGAAAAATACACCGACACGGGCTTAAAATAGCCGCGGAACCGCGGCATTAGTAGGCTTGGGCCGCGGTTCCGCGGCCCTTTGGTGAGATCATCTCACCATCTTTTCTGGGCTTGTTTGTAGTTATCTGGGCTTGTTATTTCTTCATCTCATTTCTCTGTTTGGCTTCTTATTCTTCTCCAGATCTTTCAGTGAAAAACATGTAGCGATCTTTTAACCGTTTGCCCTGACATTTTGGACCTTGCACTGTTCTTCGTCTAGGCTTGACTAGGATCCTTCTATTTGTTGGTAAAAAGTCCCTTTTCTGTTGTCTTGTGTTTTTTTCACTGTTTTCGCTCCAAAAACCAGTAAACTGTAACATACAGCAGACATGCGTTAAAAGCACCTGTTTAATTATAAAACGAATAAGAATTGGGGAATATAAACTGCAATATTATGATATGAACAGCACCATCACGTGTCCACACGTGTTGGTCATGAAGATTAAGTGTTTAACACTTACTTGCATATTCTGAGAATAAAATAAAAGAAGCTTGGCCCAATACTCAAGCGCCTCACGTGACCCCATGTGAGCGCTTCTTTTTTTTTTAGTGTTTAACACTATTTTGTGCGCTTCATCCCTAGTGTTTAACACTATTTTGAGCACATCATGTGGGAGCACGTGATAGCCGAGTGTACTCTAGTGTTTAACACTATATTCGAGCCAATATTAGCCTAAATTAGCTAAGTCTTTTAGAGGCAGGACCCCCTTTTGACTGAACCTCAAATACACTCTTGTCTTCCAAAATTGATTATCTCATATGACATTCAAAGCAAAACCCAGAGCCTTTCAACCAACATTGGTTCAAGGGTACATCTCTTCATACCTCTGATACATGTCGTTGTAATTCCTCAGCGTCTTCAGAGAGATGGTGGGTCCCGATAACCAATAATTTTTGGTGCATCCCCAAATGGTTGAACCAAAACCAAATAGACTATGATGTCTTTAAACTGGGCCGCAATATCCTTAAACTAAAACAATAGAGCCCAAATACTCTTTTGTTGGATCTAAATGATCCTGTTAAGTAGATCTTAGTCTAAAATGAGACTAACGTATCCTTAACAACCACTTAAGTTGATCTTAATCTCAAACGAGATTAACGATCCTTAAATCAATCCAACTACAGATCTCTTAACTGACACTGGTTCATGTAAGTCTACGGTAGCGCTGCGGCCGTCAATCCGAGACCAAACGCGGAACAAAATCTTTTTACAAACTGGCGCTAACGTAGGCTTTTACCCGGATCGTGCCATTAACACTAAACTAGCAAACTGTAAAAGATGTTAGAATGACTATACCGATCGATCCGTGTCCTTCGGTCTTTAGCCACCATCCTTAGCTCCTTGCGGCATCTCTGATATCGCTCGATCTCCGGTCTTCTCGTCGAAGTGGCACCACGTCAACGAATCTTTATACGGGCTCCCGCCTCTATACCGAGGCAACTCGGACATGAAGTTTGCCAGCCGACATATCCAAGATTGAAGTAGAGAGAGTGTAGAATATATTGTCTCAAGGCACCCAATGAATTGGGTGAAGGTAAATGAAGTTGTCATGGAGATGTGATCAAGTGAACAAAGGATTTTTGCAATGAAAAATTTCCTCACCCCAAAAATTTGGGCTTGGCCAATACAATAATATCATCAATAGTGCTCTGCCATTTTTCAAGAAGTGTTCACTGGTTGTATCTTGATTGGGGAGGTGAGTGTAAACCAAAATCAAGTGGTGACCATTAGAAAAATATCAACACAAATATCTACATCAAATATCTTTGCAAAGAAAAATACATTTAATGCTAAAGCAAAAGCTTATCCACAAATGCCACCTCACCAATGACTCACAAAAAGAAGCCCACCCCACAACATGGTTCGGCCAAAACAATTGGCCCCAATTTCGAAATGCACACACACATGAAAATGGCCTAAAATGATAGCTAACAAATTCCATTAAACAATTGTTTAAAATGGAAGACTAAAAATTGGCAACTTCAAAAGTAATCCCGTAACAAATTACAAGATTACCCCACAGCTGTATATACATACCCGCTTCCGTATTCCGACTGAATACGAATGCAACGAGACAAAAATATTCCAACACAATATAATACTAGGATCCGGCTTAAACCAAAGCCCACTAGTATTATCCGTCCGAACCATGACACGTGCACAAGTGTATGTGTATGTTCGAACCCTGCCATAAAACCATACGGCCTCTACAACGTTTCGCCCGAACTTGGGAAACTATCTGTGGGGAACTCTAAAGACTCGTCAATACTCTGGAAGTGGGTTTAACCACAAGCACGTCAGTGGTACTAGCAGTACGTAACGGCTGCCCATGTATTGAGAAAAAGGGAGGCCGATGAGCGAACTCATCCTGAAACTCTACTGAGCCTATCAGTGACAATATCTGTATAGTCCGGTCCGTTCGTCTATGAGTATCGCATATCGGGCCTAGGGGGCTGGTAACGTCAGACCCCCAATAGCGGTATAAGTCATGTCAGAGTGTAGCCCAGAACACCCTGAGATACTACTGGAATAACTACCAGTAAATCTCCTTCCTTGGCCAAGGACTTCGTGTAATGGCTCTCCTAGATACAGCGCGATCTCACCCCCAATACCGGGAGAGACGAAACCTCTGCTGATCCGCTCACTGCCTCCATGTGGCTCGGGACTGTACCCAACTAAAACCTGTTTGAACGACTCCTTTGAGCCGTGGTAGGGTAGTAATCAAAGTACAGTGGGAACTCACACGAGACAAATGACGATCTTAGGTCGATGAACTAACCTGTACACATGTCACTAGGGAACTGCTATCCGACGCTAGGTATAATACCAACTAGCAGGTTCCCGGCGAGTCCTGTCCGGTGTACTCATAACCCAATGAGCATCTGTATACATCTTAGGTGAACCAACTGACACCAATGGCTTGTGAGACCGGCCACCGCCCCTCGTCGGGGTCTCGACTGTATACACTAGTCTACTAATGGAGTATCGATGTCCAGTCTCGAAACTCCTACGACTAGGGATACTTTAAGGATGTGCTTATAGACTACCCAACTCTCACGTATATGATCGCCATCATACAGCTGGTAGTCAAGCAAGAATCCTAAGGGCTCCATAAACGTGTAATAGTGACCTGTAATGTCATCTAAAGTATGTACACGATGATAAAGACAAACCAGATAGCATACTATCATCTCGAGTAAGACTGTCCTACCGGTATAGGTCTTCACTCAATCATTGCAATCACGTGCCTGCGATCCAATAATTGACTTTGAGGGCACTATATTCAACAATCTCCCACTTGCACTCAAGGCTAATTATTGCGATGTCGCATACTCACAGCCCGTGTGATACCGAATACCCAACTCCTCTACTAATCAGTGTCACAAAGCTCGTTTTTAAAACTATTGTGTTCGAGAAATAGCCTCAGTGAGTGAATCCGCCCTGATGTTTCTTTCTATGTCTCTCTTAATCTCAAGTTCGCGGAGAAAGCCATCTCCCAAATTGAGTAATACCTGTCTTAGAATATGTCTGGATGTCTGATGGGACTTAGTTCACAAATGAACTCCAAATCCAAACTTCTTAGACTGTATCGTCAACTGAACCCAATTAGTATCCGGCGCCACACCTCCCTCAGTATCCGCTTGGACCACCTGTCCAAACTACTGCCCCTCGTCAGAGGGAAAACTATAACTCTGACAGTCACTCTGTCATCCTGGTTACCTTGGAAGCCTGGAATGATAACTGTCTCCTAAAGGATGCTGTCGTTATCATATCCCTAGAACATCCACTTGTGTTCTAAAACTGCTTCCTAACGTTTCTCCAGGATTGGATTAATACCTCAACTGATTGCATCTAGTGCAAAAACAACATCTGGTGTGGTACTTGACATCTCATGATTAACTCAATTGCCTAAGCAAGTGATATGTCAATCATGCACATCCCTCTCCACTTTAGTCTGTAAGACACCTTTAGAGAGGGTGACTCCATCACCTGTAGGTACACTACCGTGCCAGGAGTCGTCCATTCTAAAATACCTTTAGAATACTGTCTAAATACCCAGATTGGGAAACTACCCAAATCTAGATTTAAAACCATATATCTAGTAACCAGAATGTCTGATATAATATCCATATCTTATGTGGAGAAACTACTGTGTGACAACCACAGTATAACCGATCGTTGTATAGGAATTTCACTTCCTACTCTGTGTATGTTGTCCAAATACCAGGACATCACACCCTACTACCTTCTTAATTGAAACACTTGTCTAAAATTTGAGAAGTCACAAGTAAGCAGAATACAGTATGAGGACAAACCCCTTTGTCCTGATGGACACTGGACAACATACAATACTTTGTATAAGTCCGCTGAGTTGAATAACTCAAACCTTGTGCGTCGTAAGTTGAAAACTGTACCCAGGCGATTTCCTCAAATATAACCAATTACAACGAATTCCGATATAATGAGGATGATCACCTAATTCCCAATAACTTACTCCCACTCATCATCTGTAAAACCATACAGATGTGAGAATCATACCTGGTAAATACATACCCTGGAGTAAGGGTCTAATTGGGAAATCAGTTTTCAATTAATAATGCACAGTAAAACTGAAACATGAAAATGTTTCGAAGGGGTATCCGGGTATTCCTAGTAATGCCTCTTCCATTATCCAGATTCATGACTGTAACCGTATATTTCCTTGCCATCTCTCCAAATCCCTTTATTTGTCTTTACTCATTACCTTCTGTACACCATAGTTAGGCTTAATGGTTTTCTTCCTTCTCTACCTTTCGGTACCAGCCTATGGTTTGGAAGAAGACTATCCAATAAGCGTAATATGTGTACTCTCCTAATCCTAGGAGTACTCACAATCTGAGAGAAGGTGATGATAAAAGACAACTGAATAAACCTTATTCTATTTCTCCTGAACCGGAGAAATGCAAAGGTGAAGTAGGAGTGGCAATGAACTACGCGGTTTGGTCGTGAATGATAGCAGTCACAATTTACTTTGCCCTCTTTCTAATCCCTTTATTTGTATTTACTTATTACCTTCTGTACACTCAACTTAGGCTAATTGGTTTTCTCCTTTCCCTAGCTTTCGGCACCAGCCTATGGTTTGGAAGAAGACTATCCAATAAGCGTAATAGGTGTACCCACTCCTAATCCTAGGAGCCCTCATAACCAGAGAGAAGGTAAAAGGAAAAGACAACTGAATAGTCCTATTCAATCTCTCCAGAACTAGAATCCATCCTCGAATCTGGAACAAGTTCTTCCGAGTTCGTATATAACCATACGATGGATTTATCCAATGGAAGTGGATGTTCGTAGTAATACGAGGTGTTCTGGAGAAATGCAAAGGGTAAAAGAAGGAGCGGCAATGATGTATGCAACATAGACAATCCAAAAGCCAGTGTTTTAAGAAAGTTCGATTAACTTGGTCACTGAGTCATAGTGTAGGGTCAGGCCATGGTCGCTGCCAAAGAGAGAGAGAGAAAAGAAAAACTCTGCGTGCACTCTAACCTAGATCAGAATGGTTATCAATTTATCTAATCAGGATGTCTCCCACTGTAACCTCAAATTCTCCTCCAAACCTGAAAGAAGAATTAGTCGGGATCACCCGAGGAGTAAACCAACTCATCAGTGGGAATCGGGATCCAACTATCATCGCATGATAACGTGAAGGAATCCACTCACGTTATCACACTCTAGAAGGTATGTTGGATATAGTGCCCTCAGAGTCAATTATTGGATCACAGGCACGTGATTGCAATGATTGAGGGAGGACCTATGCTGGTAGGACAGCCTTACTCGAGATGATAGCATGCTATCTGCTTTATCTTTATCATCGTGTACTGCTTTAGGTGACCTTACAGGTTGCTATTACACGTTGATAGAGTCCTTAGGATTCATGCTTGACTGCCAGGAGTATGATGGCGATCATAAGCACATCCTTAAAAGGTCCCTAGTCGTGAGAGTTTTCGAGACAGGGCATCGATACTCCGGAGTAGACTAGTGTATACAGTTGAGACCCCGACGAGGGGCGGTGGCTGGTCTCACAAGCCATTGGTGTCAGTTGGTTCACCTAAGATGTATACAGGTGCTCATTAGATTATGAGTACAGACCCCGAAGAGTCGTGCAAACAGGTTTTAGTTGGGTACAGTCCCGAGCCACATGGAGGCAGTGAGCGGATCGGCAGGGGTTTCGTCTCTCCTGGTATTGGGGGTGAGATCGCGCTGTGTTTAGGAGAGCCATTACACGAAGTCCTTGTCCAAGTCAGGAGATTTACTGGTAGGTATTCCAGTAGTATCTCAGGGTGTTCTGGGCTACACTCTGACACGACTTGTACTGTTTTTGGGGGTCTGACTTTTACTAACCCCCTAGGCCTGACATGCGATACTCATAGACGAACGGACCGGACTGTACGGATATTGTCACTGACAGGCTCAGTAGGGTGTCAGGATGAGTTCGCTCATCGACTTCCGTTTTGGTCAATACCTGGTGGCCCATTACATACAGCTAGTACCACTGACGTGCTAGTGGTTAAATCCACAGCCAGTGTATTGACGAGTCTTTAGAGTCCCCCACAGAAAGTTTCTCAAGTTTCGGGCGAAATGTTGTAGAGGCCGTATGGATTTATGGCAGGGTTCGAATATACGCATGTACTTGTGCATGTGTCATGGTTCGGACGAATAATACTAGCGGGCTTTGGTTTAAGCCGGATCCTAGTATTATACTATGTAGATTTTGTCTTATTGCATTTGTATTCGGTCGAAATAAAAATGCAGGTATGTAGATACATTTGCGGGGTTATCCTGTAATTTTATTGCGGGATCGCTTTTTGAAGTTGCCAGTTTGCATTCTTTATTTGGCCAAATATCATTCTATCCTTTCTTGGCTGATTTTTGCATTGAGGGGGGGCTTATTTGCAAATGTGGGATTTTGTAAAGGAAGGGCTTTTCTGTGGTGGCCGGTTCTCCAGCAGCATGTGGAGACTTTATGAGGTTTCTAGATGTGCTTGGTTCAATGTTTGCATTAATTGTGATTGGATTGACTTGGATATTAGAAGTGAAGTTTTCTTATGCTTATGGTCACCTCTTATTTGCTCCTACACTCACCACCACCATTCCTTTTATGGCCATGGCCGAGCACATTTTGGGGAGCCCCCATCTTTGAGAAAAAGAGATTGGTGATTCATTTTCATTTGCAACAAAATCCTTATCTCATCTCCAACGCTCATTTCTCCTCACACTTCCTAAAGGCAACTTCGATTAACCCTTGAGACAAAGTGTTCTACGTATATTCTACAGCAATCTTGGACACATCGGCTAGAAAACTTCGTGTCCGAGTTGCCTTGGTTCAGAGGCGGGAGCCCGTAAAAAGTCTTCTTGATGTGGTGCCCTTCCGACGAGGAGACCGGAGATCGGAGATGCCGCGAGGAGCTTGGGATGGTGGCCAAAGACCGAAGGACACGGATCGATCGGTATAGCCTTTCCAACCCTTCTCTAGTTAGCTAGTTTGTATTAATGGTTCGATCCGGATTTAAAGTATACGATAGCGCCAGTTTCAAGTTTTATAAAAGTTTTTTTTTCCGCATTTTGGCCTCGGATTGACGGCCGGAGCGCTACCGTAGACTTACATGGTATCAGTCGGGCCTAGGGGGTTAGTAAAAGTCAGACCCCCAAAAGCGGTACAAGTCGTGTCGGAGTGTAGCCCAGAACACCCTGAGATACTACTGGAATACCTACCAGTAAATCTCCTGCCTTGGCTAAGTACTTCGTGTAATGGCTCTCCTAGACACAGCGCGATCTCATCCCCAATACCAGGAGAGACGAAACCCCTACCGATCCGCTCACTGCCTCCATGTGGCTAGGGACTGTACCCAAATAAAACCTGTTTGCATGACTCCTTTGAGCCGTGGTAGGGTAGTAATCAAAGCACAGTGGGAACTCACACGAGATAAATGACAATCTCAGGTCGATGAACTAACCTGTACACATGTCACCAGAGAACTGCTATCTGATGTCAGGTATAATACCAACTAGCATGTTCCCGGCGAGTCCTGTCCGGTGTACTCATAACCCAATGAGCACCTGTATACATCTTAGGTGAACCAACTGACACCAATGGATTGTGAGACCGGCCACCGCCTCTCGTCGGGGTCTTGACTGTATACACTAGTCTACTCCGGAGTATCGATGCCCTGTCTCGAAAACTCTCACGACTAGGGACCTTTTAAGGATGTGCTTATGATCACCATCATACTGCTGGCAATCAAGCAAGAATCCTAAGGGCTCTATCAACGTGTAATAGCGACCTGTAAGGTCACCTAAAGCAATACACGATGATAAAGATAAACCAGATAGTATACTATCATCTCGAGTAAGACTGTCTTACCGGCATAGATCCTCTCTCAATCATTGCAATCACGTGCCTGTGATCCAATAATTGACTCTGAGAGCACTATATCCAACAATCTCCCACTTGCACTCAAAGTTAATTATTGCAATGTCGCATACTCACAGCCCGTGTGATACCGAACACCCAACTCCTCTACTAATCAGTTTCACAAAGCCCGGTTGTGAAACTACTGCGTTCGAGGAATAGCCTCAGTGAGAAGATCCGCCCTGATGTTTCCTTCTATGTCTCTCTTTATCTCAAGTTCGCGGAGAAAGCCATCTCCCGAAATAAGCAATACTTGTCTTAGAATATGTCTGGATATCTGATGGAACCTAGTTCATAAATGAACTCCAAATCCAAACTTCTTAGACTGTATCGTCAACTGAATTTAATCAGTATCCTGCGTCATGCCTCCCTCAGTATCCGCCTGGACCATTTGTCTAAACTACTGCCATTTGTAAGAGGGAAAACTATAACTCTGATAGCCACTCTGTCATCCAGGTCATCTTGGAAGCCTGGAATGATAACCGTCTCCCGAAAGAGGCTGTGAATATCATATCCCCAGAACATCAACTTATGTTCTAAAACTGCTTCCGAACGTTTCTCCAGGAATTGGATCAATATATCAACTTATTGCATCTCGTGCAAAAACAACATCTGGTGTGGTACTTGACATCTCATGATTGACTCAATTGCCTAAGCAAGTGATATGTCAATCATGCACATCCCTCTCCCCTTTAGTCTATAAGACACCTTTAGAGAGAGAGTGACTCTATCACCTGCAGGTATACTACCGTGCCTGGAGTCGTCCATTCTAAAATACCTTTAGAATGCTGTCTAAGTACCCAGATTGGGAAACTACCCAAATCTAGATCTAAAACCATAGACCTAGTAACCAGAATGTCAGATATAATATCCAAGCCCTATGTGGAGAAACCACTGTGTGACAACCACAGTATAACCGATCGTAGTATAGGAATTTCACTTCCTACTATGTGTATGTCATTCATATACCAGGACATCACACCCTACTACCTTCTTAACAGATCCATCTCCTATTCTGATGAAGTCAAACCTATGACTGTCACATCAGAAATAGATGATCTATCTCCGCTATATCTGCTTTAGTCTATAAATAGACATAAGCCACTTGTCCACTATGCTTCCGCTGCTCCCACTGGATACAACAACCCTCTGGCAGGATAATATACACGTGCACTTTCTAAAGCCAGTTCAGAACGACGCTATACACATCCTCCTGCCGGGTCTCATAGCCTGGAACAACAGTAGTGTCAAGTCTGGGTAAACAAGAACCTCCCTGTCACCGTCTTTGAGCATACCGAAGTACCTCTCGAGTGCCTGAGGTTACCTACCATATCTGCGGAGTGGCTAATGGAATGTCAATCTAGATTGAATCTTTAGGTCCTATTAAATTTTCAGTAATCGTTTGCGGTTCTGGAATCACTTCCAGTTCTACTATACTCCCATTACTGTTTTCTGAAAAAGTCCATTTTACTAAAACTGTGGCGAGTCAAGAACAATATCACCATTGATCTTCCAGATGGTAGAAAGTTAACCCTCGTCATAGCCCGGGTCAACCCACAAACAGCCATTACAGAAACGTGCCTTGAGTTATCCAGAGTCTGGTTTTAAGCATAAGCTGGAAAACTCCCTATACCTTAACAATGTTAAGATATGAACTATTCTATATACAATATAGAAATAGAGCCACTGATTTAATTGGAACCAGATTCAAATCATGCAGCTGTCACCAGTGCATGTCAACTAAATGGAGAGAGGCTGATCAGCATTACTCAACTTAGGAGTGCATCCAATTATGAGTAACCTGAAAGAGAAACAAGTTTCTCAAAACCATTACTATCAACTAAATACCATACACAAGTATCTGCATCTTCGATTACCTTGAAGAATCCCGATACTTGCGACACCTGGTTCTCTACTTTATTCTTATACCTATAACTTCTCAAAACTTAGACCTTGTATTTCTACGAAATACTTGTCTCAAAACTAGAGAAGTCACAAGTAAACAAAATATAGTACGGGGACCAACCCCTCTGTCCTAATGGACACTGGACAATATACAATGCTTTGTATAAGTCCCATGAGTTGAATAACTCAAACCCTGTGTGTTGTAGGTTGAAAACTGTACTATGGTTATGAAGAGTTACACCGCTGTTGAATGCTCCTTACCTAACCATCAACTGATATAGGTAAATGTCATGGACATAATTTCAAAAAGTTATATCTCACTTTATAAAAATAAATGTATAGATATATCAATTTGAAATTGGTGCATAACAATGGATATTCAAAACCAAATATTTGCCGTCCGGCAAACTGCCCAGGGGATTTCCTCAAATATCACCAATTACAACGAATCCTGATATAATGAGGATGATCACCTAATTCCCAATAACTTACTCCCACTCATCATCTGTAAAAACCATACAGATGTGAGAATCAAGCCTGGTAAATACATACCCTGGAGTAAGGGCTAATTGGGAAATCAGTTTTCTTTTAACAATACACAGTGAAACTGAAAACGTTTCATAGGGGTATCCGGGTATTCCTAGTAATGCCTCTTCCATTATCCAGATTCATGACTATAACCGTATATTTCTTTGCCATCTCTCCAAATCCCTTTATTTGTCTTTAGTCGTTACCTTCTGTACACCACCTTTAGGCTAAATGGTATTCTTGCTTCCCTACCGTTCGGCACCAGCCTATGGTTTGGAAGAAGACTATCCAATAAACATAATATGTGTACTCTCCTAATCCTAGGAGCCCTCGCAACCTGAGAGAAGGTAAAGATAAAAGACAACTGAATAAACCTTATTCCTATTTCTCCTGAACCAGAATCCATTCCCGAACTGGAACAAGTTCCTTCGAGTTCGTATATAACCATACGATGGATTATTCAAATAACTGTGGATCTTCGTAGTGATACGGGGTGTTCTGGAGAAATACAAAGGTGAAGTAGGAGTGGCGATGAAATACTTGGTTTGGTCGTGAATAGCAGTCGCAATTTACTTTGCCCTCTTTCTAATCCCTTTATTTGTCCTTACTTATTACCTTCTGTACACCTTACTTAGGCTAATCGGTTTTCTTCATACCCTACCGTTCGGCACCTGCCTATAGTTTGGATGTCCAATTAGCGTAATAGGTGCACTGTCCTAATCCAAGGAGCACTCGAAACCTGAGAGAAGGTAAAAGGAAAAGACAACTGAATAGTTTTATTTATTTTCTCCAGAACTGGAAACCATACTCGAATCTGGAACAAGTTCCTTCGAGTTCGTATATAACCATACGATGGTTTTATCCAATGGAAGTGGATGTTCGTAGTAATACGGGGTGTTCTGGAGAAAAGGGTAAAAGTAGGAGTGGCAATGAGGTATGCAACTCTGACAATCCAAAAGCCAGTGTTTTAAAAATGTTCAGTCAACTTGGTCACTGAGTCATAGTCTAGGGTCGGGCCATGGTCGCTGCCAAAGAGAGAGAGAAAAGAAACACTCTGCGTGCATTCTAACCTAAATCAGAATGGTTATCACTTTATCCAATCAGGAAACCTCCCACTGTATCCTCAAATTCTCCTCCAAACCTGAAGAAGAATTAGTCAGGATCACCCGAGGAGTAAACCAACTCATCAGTGGGAATCGGGATCCAACTATCATCGCATGATAACGTGATGGAATCCATTCACGTTATCACACTCCAGAAGGTATGCTCATATCTGGCAAGTTTCAGTTTCTTTAGAAACTCCTGATGTGATTTTTACCCTATGCTCTTATGACCTTGACGAAGGCTAACATATCATAAGTCACATGTCAAGTTCTACTCGTCATTATCCAAGTTAATTTGAACCCACCTGTACATACCCTTGACGAAGGCCAAAATAGCAGTACGACTGTCCCAAACCAACACATCTATCTATACAACAGAAAAGTAACAAATAGCTACCATACACTATGCCTTGACGAAGGCCAACATACATAGCATGAATACTAAGTGCTACCTTTCTGAAATGACGGAGGGCTACGAATGGTTTTTGGCGAAAAACCTTTAACATAATGAACTTGATATCGTTGAAGGAACCGGATAGTTTTTTATAAATATAGTGGCGAAAACCTTTGCTAAAGAGGTCACTCCCGGTGAAGGGATCTCGGCTCTTTCCCCGTAGAATGAGGTACAGGATATTCCAACTGAATACCGCGATGCAAAGAAAAAAGGCAATCGGCTATAGTGAAGTTATTACCCTGATGCAAACTTCTGTCCAAGGGGTCACTCCCGGTGAAGGGATCTCGCCCCTTGCCTCGTCGACTGAGGTGCTGGATATTCATAACCGAATACCACTGTGCAAAACAAAAGAGAACGTCCTTGCAATAACAGCTTTTTGAAAAATGTTCCAACAACATTATACAGGTTTGTTTAGCTTGCATTAATTCGAATCAACGCAGTCCCATCAATTGATCACACCAATAAAGAACAAAAATACGATGTACGTATATGCCATCCGCATTCGCCACTGGGTCCCGTCATCACCCGTTAGGTTACTTAACTAACGACAAAGCGGGGACTGGGCTAGCGCGGATGCAAAACATATACAACATCTACTAGTACATATATCAATATATAATAATCGCTCATGGCGTGATAAATGCAACATCACAGAAATGTAATAAGCATCACAGAACAATACAGATAATATGTGATCCCCGGATTTCATAGAGCCGCAACTGAAACCCGACGTTTCCCTAGTCGTGTGGATAGCCTGTACAATGAAATCCTAGACCCCTACGGGTGCGGCAAGTTACCCGCCAAAACCTGAAGCGAGGCAGCCTCCTTTAATAAAGTGAATGGACCACCCAGCACTTCACGGAATCCCGTAACTTGAGCACCCCTCCTTGGGTCAACCTATACCCCCTACAAGTGCGGCGAATAGCCCGCCAATTCTAGAGTAAAGCCCCCTCCGTCTCAAAGCCATGAGATGCGGGCCCGTTGCCCTCTAGAACCCGGCTATCCGTGCACTCCTCCGCGGGGTAATCCTAGTACAGAAAATAAAATATATACAACGGGTATATCGACCTCAGCCCGGTCGTGCCCCAAAAGAATAATCTACAAACAGACAGTGACAGCAGTCCACATGTCGGACGCTCGCCCCGCAAAATCAAATGTACAAATATAACCAAACTGTACTAACATTGCACCAAGCTATCCACCACGACAAATACACAACATCACAGCACAACACAGAACATCAACGTGAATGTCACGTTCGCAAATCCGTCTAAAAGAGCTATAGAAATTAGACAAGATTTACCGATCGAATGACATTCACGGTCACAGATAGTAATGTAAGTACTGCAAACTAACTTATTTAAAATTTTCGATCGACAAAATTTCCCGAAGTGGGCCCCAAGCACAAGTCCAGTACTCAAAATAATCTGGGCCAAAACTAAATATTCCAGAAACCCCAATTCCAAGTCAAAGATCACAGTAGAAAAATTGGTGCACTAAAGCTACAGTACCGCGGCGGAACCGCGGCCAAGTTTCCTGTATGTTTAAAACTCCCGATATGATATTTACCCCATGCTCTTATGACCTTGACGAAGGCCAACATATCATAAGTCACATGTCAAGTTCTATCCGTCATTGTCAGGTTAATTTGAACCCACCCGTACATACCCTTTGACGAAGGCCAAAATAGTAGTACGACTGTTCCAAACCAACACATCTATTTATGCAATAGAAAAGTAACAAATAGCTACCATACACTATGCCTTGACGAAAGCCAACATACATAGCATGAATACTAAGTGCTACCCGTCTGAAATGACGGAGGGCTACGGCTGGTTTTTGGCGAAAAACCTTTAACGTAATGAACTTGATATCGTTGAAGGAACCCGATAGTTTTTTAAAAATATATAGTAGCGAAAACCTTTGCTAAAGAAGTCACTCCCGGTAAAGGGATCTCGCCTCTTTTCCCGTAGAATGAAGTGCAGGATATTCCAACTGAATACCGCGATGCAAAGCAAAAAGTAATCGACTATAGTGAAGTTATTACTCTGACGCAAACCTCTATCCAAGGGGTCACTCCCGATGAAGGGATCTCAGCCCTTGCCTCGTCGAATGAGGTGCTGGATATTCATAACCGAATACCTCTATACAAAACAAAAGAAAACGTCCTTGTAATAACAGGTTTTTGAAATATGTTCCAACAACATCGAATATATTTGTTTTCCTTGCATTGATCAGAATCAATGCAGTCCCATCAATTAATCACACCAGAAAAGAACGAAAATAAAATGTACGTATATGCCATCCGCATTCGCCACTGGGTCTCGTCATCACCCGTTAGGTTACTTAACTAACGACAGAGCGGGGATTGGACTAGCGCAGGTGTAAAACATATACAACATATACTAGTATATATACCAATATATAATAATTGCTCCAGGTATGATAAATGCAACATTACAGAAAAGTAATAAGTATCACAGAACAATACAGATAATCTGGGAGCCCCGGGTTTCCTTTGAGCCGTAACTGAAACCCGACATTCCCCTGGTCGTATGGATAGCCTGTACAATGAAAACGTAGACCCCTACGAGTGCGGCAAGTTAACCGCCAAAACCAGAAGCGAGGCAACCCCCTTGAGCAAAGTGAATGGACCACCCAACACTTCACGGAATCCGGTAACTTGAGCACCCCTCCTTGGGTCAAACTGTAGCCTCTACGATTGCGGCGAATAGCTCGCCAATTCTAGAGTGAAGCCCCCTCCGTCTCAAAGCCATGAGATGCGGGTCCGTTGCCCTCCAGAACCCGGCTATCCGTGCACCCCACCGCGGGGTAATCCTAGTACAGAAAAGAAAATATGTACAACGGGGACATCGATCTCAACCCGGTCTGCCCCAAACGAATAATATACAAACAGGCAGTGACGACAGTCTACATGTCGAACGCTCGCCACGTGATATTAAATGTACAAATAAATCCAACCTGTAATAATATTGCAACTAAGCTATCCACCACGACAAATCCGCAACAATACAGCACAACACAGAACATCAACGTGAATATCACGTTCGCAAACCCGTCTAAAAGGACTATAGCAATTAGACAAGATTTACCGCTCGAATGACATTCACGGTCGCAGATAGTAATGTAATGCACTGTAAACTAACATATTTAAAATCTGGATCGACAAAATTTCCCAAAATGGCCCCAAGTGCAAATCCCAGCACTCAAACAAATCTGGGCCAAAACTAAATATTATAGAAACCACAATTCCATATGAAAGACACCCAGAAGAAATATGGTGCACTTTTTCCACCATACCGCCGTGCAACCGCGGTAAACATGAGGGTTCCGCCGCGGTTCCGCGGTCCGATGGTGAGAACGGGCTCTCAAATTTCTTCCAGAGTCTTAAAAAAGCCTGCACGATTTTCTGATATACCCAAAATAATTTTTAGACCACTTTCAAAATTCGGCAGAAACTTGATTACGGAAATGCGGTTTTGGAAATTTCGTTCGATCAATATTTTAAACATATTAGAACAAGCTAGTACGAGTTAATGGCCTGGTTCTGATACCATGTAAGTCTACGGTAGCGCCGCGGCCGTCAATCCGATACCAAACGCGGAAAATTTTTTTTTTACAAACTGGCGCTAACGTAGGATTTTACCCAGATCGTGCCATTAACACTAAACTAGCAAACTGTAAAAGATGTTAGAATGGCTATACCGATCGATCCGTGTCCTTCGATCTTTAGCCACCATTCTTAGCTCCTCGCGGCATCTCTGATATCGCTCGATCTCCGGTCTCCTCGTCGAAGTGGCACCACGTCAACGAATCTTTATACGGGCTCCCGCCTCTATACCGAGGCAACTCGGACATGAAGTTTGCCAGCCGACATGTCCAAAATTGAAGTAGAGAGAGTGTAGAATACTTTGTCTCAAGGCATCCAATGAATTGGGTGAAGGTAAATGAAGTTGCCATGGAGATGTGATCAAGTGAACAAAGGATTTTTGCAATGAAAAATTTCCTCACCCCAAAAATTTGGGCTCGGCCAATACAATAATATCATCAATAGTGCTCTGCCATTTTTCAAGAAGTGTTCACTTGTTGTATCTTGATTGGGGAGGTGAGTGTAAACCGAAATCAAGTGGTGACCATTAGAAAAATATCAACACAAATATCTACATCAAATATCTTTGCAAAGACAAATACATTTAATGCTAAAGCAAAAGCTTATCCATAAATGCCACCTCACCAATGACTCACAAAAAGAAGCCCACCCCACAACATGGTTCGGCCAAAACAATTGGCCCCAATTTCGAAATGCACACACACATGAAAATGGCCCAAAATGATAGCTAACAAATTCCATTAAACAATTGTTTAAAATGGAAGACTAAAAATTGGCAACTTCAAAAGTAATCCCGTAACGAATTACAAGATTACCCCACAACTGTATATACATACCCGCATCCGTATTCCGACTGAAAACGAATGCAACGAGACAAAAATATTCCAACACAATATAATACTAGGATCCGGCTTAAATCAAAGCCTACTAGTATTATCCGTCCGAACCATGACACGTGCACAAGTACACGTGTATGTTCGAACCCTGCCATAAAACCATACGGCCTCTACAACGTTTCGTCCGAACTTGGGAAACTATCTGTGGGGAACTCTAAAGACTCGTCAATACTCTGGCAGTGGGTTTATGTAAGTCCACGTTACCCTTCCCCGGTTCCTTGGGGTTGCGGAAATGGTGAAAAACGATTTTTCTTTGGGTGGTAATATGGACTCAAAATACGGATCTTTGTTAAACAACTACCTAACAACCTAACTAGGAGTTTTACCTACTCGGTTAGGGGGTTATACCTTACTTGAACTCCTTCGTCTTCAACTCCTTGCGGTGTTCGGATCGCCCTCACCTCGTCGTCTCCTCGCGCCGAAGATGGATCCACCTGAAAGCTTCTACGTTTTGGCTTCAACCTCAAACTAGAGGAAACTAGAACACTCAGCTTGCTAGACTTTGTGTGCTAGGATGAGTAGAGAAGTGTTTTGGGTTTTTATCTCCAAGACAAAATGATTCTTAACATATGAGAGGTTTCTTGCCTTGAACTAGAGAGAGAGCAAGAGGAAGAGGGAGAGCTTGAGCAAGAGAGAGCAAGCATGAGAGAGAAAGTAAATGAAAGAATGAGCTAGACTTTTTCCTCCCATGCTCTCATAATCCAAAAGAATAATAATAATAATAGTAATTGAGTATTATGTGATGGTTCATATCATGTCATATGGCAATATCATTTCATGCACTCATTTTGTAAAGTATAACAAGCAAGCAAAAGTCAAGCCATGAAATGATAGCCATTGTCTTGATGATAGTCAACAAATCCAACCTAGTCAACCGGTCAACGAAGTCAACAAGTCAACAAAGTCAACCTTTCAACCCAACCATGACACACTAATACTTAATTAATATTATTATTAATCAAGTTTCTTATTCTCATTAGGGTTTAGCAAAAGTCAACAGTCAACAACCCTAATAAGAATCCTCTGCCTGTGTCTCTGTCAACTGTGCATACACACCCGCATCCGCGTTCCGGGGAACATGAATACAACCGAGATAAAACCAATCCCAAAACGTATACTAGGATCTGGCTTAAACTAAAGCCCGCTAGTAATAACTGTCCGGACACCAAACGTGCACAAGTGTATGGATGTGACCGAACCCTGTCGCAAAACCATGCGACCTCTGTCTGGCCACCAAACGTGCACAAGTGCACGGATGTGACCGAACCCTGTCGCAAAACCATGCGACCTCTACTCTTTTTCCTAAAGGCGAATAGCTCTCTATGTGGGACTCTAAAGACTCGACACTACGCTGGCAGTGGGTTTAACCACAGACCGCAAGCGGCACTAGCTGTGCGTAACGGCCCCCAGGTAGATGCCGATAAGAAGACGGACGAGGTGAAACCCATCTGAACTCCTACTGAGCCTTAATGTGACAATCTCCATACAGTCCGGTCTGTTCGTCTGAGAATATCGCATGGCGGGCCTAGGGGGGCGGTAAACGTCAGTCCCCTAATAGCGGTACAAGTCGTGTCGGAGTGTAGCCCAGAACACCCTGAGATAACACTGGAAACCTACCAGTATATCTCGCTTGCCCTGGCCAGGGACTACTTGTGTAATGGCTCTTCTAGACACAGCGCGATATCAACCCCCAATACCGGGAGAGACGAATCCTGTCTAACCATCACTGCCTCCAAGTGCTTCGGGACTGCACCCAACTACTACCTGTTTGCACGACTCCTTTGAGCCGTGGTAGGGTAGTAATCAAAGTACAGTGGGAACACACTCGAGGCGAAGTGACAGTGTCAAGTCAGCGGACTAAGCTGTACTCATGTCACTTGGGAACTGATAACTGACGATAGGTATAGTTCCAACCAATCAGTTCCCGACGAGTCCTGTCCAGTGTACTCGTAACCTAACGAGCACCCGCATACTATCTCAAGTACGACGTACTGACGGCTGTGGGACAGACCGTCTCCCCTGCTGGGATGAGAAGCGCATATGCTAGTCTACTCCGGAGTATCGATGCCCTGTCTCGATAGTCCTACGACTAGGGACCTGTATAAGGATGTGCTTGTAGATCACCCAGCCCCCACGAGTGTGACTGCCATCACAACACTGGTAATCAAGCAAAGATCCTAATGGCTCTACTAATATGTATAAGCAATATGCTAAAAGAAACGCATGCACATATTGAAGTAGAAACAAACCAAGTAGCATACTACCATTTTGAGCAAGATTTTCTATACAACTGTGAATATCCAAAGCTTCCATTAAGTAATATACAAACTAGTATGATACAGTAATGGCCTCTAGGGCATATACACTAACAGTTTAACCACAAGCACGTCAGTGGTACTAACTGTACGTAACGGCTGCCCATGTATTGAGAAAAAGGGAGGCCGATGAGCGAACTCATCCTGAAACCCTACCGAGTCTATCAGTGACAATATCCGTACAGTCCGGTCCGTTCGTCTATGAGTATCGCATATCGGGCCTAGGGGACTGGTAACGTCAGACCCCCAATAGCGGTATAAGTCGTGTCGGAGTGTAGCCCAGAACACCATGAGATACTACTGGAATACCTACCAGTAAATCTCCTTCCTTGGCCAAGGACTTCGTGTAATGGCTCTCCTAGATACAGCGCGATCTCACCCCCAATACCGGGAGAGACGAAACCTCTGCTGATCCGCTCACTGCCTCCATGTGGCTCAGGACTGTACCCAACTAAAACCTGTTTGCACGACTCCTTTGAGCCATGGTAGGGTAGTAATCAAAGCACATTGGGAACTCACACGAGACAAATGACGATCTTAGGTCTATGAACTAACCTGTACATATGTCACCAGGGAACTGCTATCTGACGCTAGGTATAATACCAACTAGCAGGTTCCCGGCGAGTCCTGTCCGGTGTACTCATAACCCAATGAGCACCTGTATACTTCTTATGTGAACCAACTGACACCAATGGCTTGTGAGACCGGCCACCGCCCCTCGTCGGGGTCTCGACTGTATACACTAGTCTGCTAATGGAGTATCGATGCCCAGTCTCGAAACTCCCACGCTAGGGACACTTTAAGGATGTGCTTATAGACTACCCAACTCTCACGTATATGATCGCCATCATACTGCTGGTAGTCAAGCAAGAATCCTAAGGGCTCCATCAACGTGTAATAGTTACCTGTAATGTCACCTAAAGCATGTACACGATGATAAAGACAAACCAGATAGCATACTATCATCTCGAGTAAGACTGTCCTACCGGTATAGGTCCTCACTCAATCATTGCAATCACATGCATGTGATCCAATAATTGACTTTGATGGCACTATATTCAACAGTTCGTGGGTACATCTCTTCACTCCTCTGATATGTGTCGTTGTAATCCTTCAATGTCTTCAGAGAGGTGACGGGTCCCGACAACCAGACATCCCACGGACTGTGGGGTCCTTAAACTCATGGACTATGATGTCACGACCCGAATATTAGCTCATGACCAGCACTTGAATCACGCAACGTCTAAAGGCGTAACGGAATTCAAGTAAGCTGAAACCCAGAAATCTAAACCTTTTTAAGAAAATAAAGGAGGTGAAGTTTTGAAAAAGTGTATAATGAAATCAAGTTTTTCTTAATGCATAGAAAATAACATGAATGATTCAAGTGGAATTTACTAGTTTGAAAATATGTTTCGTCTTTTAAAAATTTTGGCAGCACCTCCTTTGTATATTTTGATCCAAAACCACAAATACATAATAATGATAAAGGCATCCCCAAGCGGGAGCTAGCTCTTCGCCAAACGGCGGATCACAACCACGCAATATAGCATAAATAAGTATACGACGCCCAACGGCGAAGTTCACCACAAAAGATAAAGAAAAGCAAGACATAAAACTCACAAGTAGCGGAAATCCCTCGCTCTGAGTCTCGCAACCACAGTCTCACTAAGTCTCATTACTTATACAAATCACTAATATTGATTGATTGATGGAGTTAACTAGATACAATATAAAATATAATACAAGAGTGGGTACGATACAAATGTCCCACCTACCAATGCAAAACACCCGAATGGAACTGTGTGCCAGCGAAGCCGCTGCTGATCCAAGCGGTCAACCTGCAAGAACTGTGGCACAATGGGGGTGAGTTGCCAACTCGTGAATAGAAAAAATATCTACAAGTAGAAATCGAATAAACAACGACTCTTAGGCCAACTATATCATAAGGTAATATTATGATATCTAGGGGGACCGGGTCGTATGTGTGCCAACAAGGTAGTTAATACCTATATGCATGCGGATAACATCCAACAGTAATAATCAATGCATGTATATGAATCTCGTCCAGCCGAAATCAAGGTATGTATGCATGTGGATCTCGTTCACCCATAAAATCAATGTGTGTATGCACGTAAATATCATAAAGGAGTGTGCATGAAAGTATGAGGATGTATATCAACGGTGTCCCTCCCGACACATCAAAATCATGGAACCTGAGTGCCTAGCATCGACACTCGAAAACATCATGAAAACAGTGCCCAGCATCGGTACGTAAATCCTCATATATCGGGCTCATTCAGTCTGGATCGGCCCACGGGCTCCGTCAGTCCAGATCGGCCCATATCATCTCTCGACTCCGGTCGGTATCATCCGGATATCCGCCGAGCCCAAATACTATCACCGGTAGGTAGTGCTCCCCTGCCGGGCTCACCGTCTAACATATACGAGTCTTCTTACCCCCGGGTACCTCACCGGGTCCACCATGTAACCGCAATTTGTGCCTACCACTCCTCGAATCGGGTTTCACATGCCACTCTCAGAACTGAGAAAACGCATGGTGGACGCACTGAAATATCATATCAAGAGAAACCGGGTTTTTAAAACAGTACATGCTTCCTTTTGAAATAGCCACGGTTCTCAAATCTAGAAATCTCATAAAAACAGCATACCTCAATGCGTAAAAAGCGTAGAGCATGATGTATGCGACATAGAACAGAATTGTAAGCATATCAATATATCATGCAACCTGGAACAGTGATATGACATATTAAGGGGAAACCGCTCTTTTAAAATGATTCCAGTTTTTAAAATATAACATGCGGTTCCCAATCTCACAATAAAATCAGTTATCTATGTAGGTACAATATGTATATGCGCAAGTATAGATGTACCAATGTATGTGTGCACAAATATGGATGTAAAAGTGTGTATATCCGCAAGTATGAATGTATTAATGTATATGTGCACGAATATGGATATACAAATGTGTATATCCGCAAGTATGAATGTATCAATGTATATGTGCACGAATATGTATATACAATGTGTATGTGCGCAAGTATGAATATATCAATGTATATGTGCAAGCAGGTTAGGCGAAGAGTCACATCATGATGCAGTAATCCTACTGTGTAGTGACATGGCAATTATCGACGATGAAGTGTATGAGCCTAGAATCTGTGTACGTGTAACATACGCATCATCGATAATGGTGCAAGTGTACTAGCACAGGTAAAAGCAATGCGATGGAAATAATATGAATGCAGCATAAGGTAAATCATCAGCTAAAAGCTAAAAACTATCAGGTATAGGTATATGTAACTATCATATGTCCGAGTCGATGAATCTATCAATCGGCATCTAGCCTCACAGCATCACGTACGGTATGATCCATCGTACGACATCCTCTAGTCAAGGATAAGGATCAATCATCAAATCAAGCTGATCACGCACGGAAAATCATCGTACGGCGGCATTAAGCTAAAAAGGATCCTATCATCCAATACGACAAATGAGGGTACGACCTAATATCACATACGGCCTATCATCCATGATTCACAACATTATATATATATATATATATATATATATATATATATATATATATATATAACCCTATATACCTATGTCCCAGGTCACATCTGCAATAATCTCATATCAGGGGACCGGCAGGGTATAAATCATCTCGATCGACTCGCATCCGTATACCATCATATCATCATATCCGTCTTGTATTCTTTCATCGCATTTATGTCTCATATCATGTCGAGTTTACATAAACATGCTATCTCTACTATGTATAAGTATCTAATCTAACAAACACACCCGAACCATACAATCAGATTTTTAAAGAAGTGAATCGTAGTTTTGAAAATATGGGTTACGGTGTTTTTAAGGAAAAGATATCATTTGAAAATCCGTAACATCTCTCAAGGTATACATTTAAAAGATACATACGATTCTTTGGTTTAGAAAAAGGTATGGTTCGGATGACGCATCTACATCGACTATCTAGTCCGACAGTACCCTGAGCGGTAATATCGCTAAACGTCATCCTATGACAGTAGTAACATATCACTTCTAACTATCCTATAGTTTCTAATATGGTTTCATAACTATCTCATTCTAACCCTAGTTTCCTAATCTAGGTTTCTTAACCATATTCTATAAATCAGTCTTCCATCAAACTTTGCGGGGGTGCTATACGCCATCCACCCGACTTCCTCGGTAGATATAGATTTACTCACCGTAGTCTTCGCTCACCGAAGTCGATGACGCTACGCTCCATCGCCTCGGAATCCACGCGAAGGTACCTACAATAACAACACATATCGTAATGATATTAAAATCAAGTTCTAAAATCCAAAATGGCACGCGCATTGCTCGTAGGTTAGAACCTATAGCATATGCGTACAAAATCAGCCAAACAACCCTTGTTGTTGATGTATGAACATTCAACAACCAAAACGAAACCAAATATCAAAACTCATCATTTAAAATACAGAAAACATATCCTAAATCACACACAAGTGTTCCCAGATTTTGACTCAGGTCAAATAAAGCCAAGCAAACAAGTATAGGGTGATGTATATAGTATATGCGAGCTACTGAACCAACCTAGGCTCCTACATTCACCAAGTGGCCGGCCCCTATACCCAAAATTCCGAGCTCACCGGCCAGGGGGTCCCTATTTGGGTTCATCAGGTCAGAGTGGTCTCCTAACAGTATATCTAGGCCCCCAGTATTGTTTGGTTGTCTCAGAAAGTCCCCAGGTCATCCCAGATCTCCCTGCACACTCTAATTCCCTCACAAACCGACATGGATAGTTCTGTTTTGGGGTTTCAGGTTTTGTATTTATGTTGGGTCTGGGTTTCTAGCACCAAGGGGTTTAAGCTCACCACTAGGTCTTATAAGCACAACCGCAACTCAAGAATCCCTTCAAACCCTAGCTAGGAATCCCCAAAGTCACTAAACTGATACGGGTCAATTCCTAAGTTCGTGCAACGGGTTCAGCTCTATGGCTCAGGTCATGAATCGTGTTACCATGGTCATGTAAATACTCACCAATGTCCCCAGATTTCACCCATAGGTATTACAGAAAAATCAAGTAGAACCAAACCCCCTTAAACACCTTCAGGTAACTACCCTACAGAACCCACACCCTAACTCTTCTATACACCCGGGGTCGCCTGATTTGTCTCCAAGGTCACCGGCCCATGACCGGTGGGAAGGGGTAGGGTTTTAGGTGGTCACCTAGGGCTACCAGTACAACACTTGAAGGGTTCCTAGGCACTCTCAAGAGGTCTCACAAGGCATCAACCATGCCAATTTCAAATTTTATGGTGCCGAGAAACCCTAGACTAGATCGTTAACTAGAATTTTAGGCGACAAAGAGAAACTAGTTAACTACTTAACTAAAAGAAAGATGCTACAACCTTTGTAGATCCGGTTCTCCACTTCCTTAGCTCCACGTAGACGTCCTCTCGCTGTCCGTCTCGAATCCCGAACTCAAGCATCGGCTTCATCGGAGAAATGGGCGGGCAAGGTCGTCGGCTTCGTGCCGAAGATGATCTACGTCGAGGTTACACAAGATCAAGCTCCAACTTCACCAAGTTGTGAAAATTGTGAAGTAAACACCCTATACTACTTGGCAAGAGGTAGAGGATGAAGAAATAGGAGGTGGGTTCACTTTAGAATTGGATTTCTCACTCAATTGCTCAAGTTGCCATTGATGAAGGCAAGGTTTTTCTTGAAGAACAAGAAGGAGAAGATCAAGAATATATGATAAGTCTCTTATTTAAAAAGAAAACTAATATGAATACTTATCATATCCTAACCATAGTCAAGTGTAGAGAGTAAACTAGGGTTAGTTGGAATGGTTAGGGTTAAGGATGAGATAAGAATGGTGGACTTGTTCAAAGCTTCAAGAAGCTTCAACATACAAACAAAATAAGCCACCATTCTCTTTTATTTTCCAAAATGAATAAATAAATAAATAAATAAGTAAATAAACAAAGCCCTAACCATTCATATAACCATGGTTTAATCTTTACACAAAATCAAGTGAGCAAGTATCATCAAACATGATACAAAGAAGTGCACAAAAATATATCACATATACAATGTGCATCAAGTGAGAAAATCCTTTTAAAATGAACCAATACTAGTTGATGCAAAGTAATAT
The DNA here is from genome assembly GCA_030015575.1 of Agapanthus africanus. Classification (NCBI taxonomy): domain Eukaryota; kingdom Viridiplantae; phylum Streptophyta; class Magnoliopsida; order Asparagales; family Amaryllidaceae; genus Agapanthus; species Agapanthus africanus. The sequence continues at coordinate 523,630,083 of CM057345.1, forward strand.
ATCAAATATATTATTATACATTAAATCATTAAATCAACACTTGATTTAACGATCCGGTCATATCGCATATAACCGACTAGTATCCTATGTATCGGCTTATCGAACCAATCCTTGATTCGATATCTAGGTTATATCACATATAACCAATCGATACATACATCGCGAGAATGAAATACGGTATCACATACACGCATTATTCTCGCTCTCGCACATATCTCATATGCGCTCCTATTTCGTTTCGCTTGAGCCAGGAAACCTCTACGTAGGACTCTAAAGACTCGTCAATACGCCGGCAGTAGATGATGATCATATCAAGCACCCACAAGCCGCAAGCGGTCTGCTAAACGTAACGGCCACCCGGGTATTGAGCGATCAGAAGATCGACGAGCTAGCCCGCTCACACTCCTGTGAATCCAACCAGTAACACTTATCGTACAGTCCGGTCTGTTCGTCTGATATGTCGCATATCAAGTCTAGGGGTGGTAAACGTCAGACCCCAATAACCGATAAGTCGTGCCGATGTGAGGCTCATAACGGGTCGAGAAACTACTGGTAACACTTACCAGCAAATCTCTTATCAGCCCTGGCTAGGGACTTCCCTGTTACGGCCAATCGAGCACAGCGCAACATCAACCCCCAATACCGGGAGAGACGAAACCCCTCCTATCGCTCATTGCCTCCATGTGACTCGGGACTGTGCCCAAAAACCACCGTTTTGCACGCCCTCATGGACGTGGTAAGGTGGAGATCAAAGTACAGTGGGAATCACACAAGACTCTATGACGATCTCGGGTCTACAGACTAACCTGCACAAGTGTCACCTGAGAACTGCCATCTGACGTGAGGTATAATACCATCTGGAAGTTCTCGGCGAGTCCGTCCAGTGTACCCAGTCTCCACTGAGCACCCGTATATCATCTCTGATGTCAAACACCAATGGATATGGGATCATCCATCGCCCATCTCATGGGTCGAGAAGCGTATACGCTAGTCTACTCTGGTATATCGATGCCCCGTCTCGATACACCCACGACTAGGGACCTTGAAGGATGTACCTATGGACTACCATGTCCCCACTAGTATGATCTGCATCACAGTCCAGGTAGGTAAGTACACATCCTAAGGGCTTTACCAACATGTAACCATTAGACATTTCAAAGAGACAAGTATACATGTTAAGATAAAGAGCAACCAGATAGCATACTATCATATCGAGCAAGAAAGTCATCTCTATATATGTCCAAGCATCCAATATAATATACATCATCTGTACAATACCGGCCTCTAGGGCATACATACAACTAACAACACTATGATACTGTTTGTTTTCCCAGTGAGTGCTCGGGGTTATAGCAGGTCAGCAACATCATCAAAACGACATCTAAAACACGATATCTCACAAAACTAATATAAAGGGAAGAAATTATACCTCATCTAGTCCACTCTAGATAGCACTAACTTCCTAACGTCGTCAAAATCCCACTTTGCTCGATTCATCGTGTAGAGGAGGAGATGGGGATTAAGTTTTGTGAAGGGAGTGTAGGGTTTTGGGGAATGGTTGGAGATAGATCTAGGGTTTAAGTGGAGGATTGTGGAGTTGAGGAGATGAGGAAGAAGGAGGAAAATGGTTGGGGATTCTAATGAGGCAGCAGCCCCTTCCCTCTCTCTCCCTAATACTCACTCTCTCTTCTCTCTCAAAAGTATACCTAACCACTCATTATGTCTCCTTTGACTTTTCATTTTTCTCATTTCTTTTCTCACAAAAAAAAACACACACCCATATAAAACCACAATGAAATAACATGTAAGCAAATGAGACATGTCATGGTGCACTAACCACGAAAACTGTAGAAATACGGATTTGGTTTAATCGCGATTAGCAGTGCACTAATCGGGTTTTTATCAAAACTGCATATAATAAATTTTAAAATTGCCAAATCCGTTAAATATATTATTAAATGAATAAATCATTTTAATTTCCAATTATTTCACAATTATTGGTATATATTTATACCCTTTTTCGAAAACCCCAATTTCGCAAATCGGGCAGTTTTGGGAAAAATATTATTTTAATATTAAATTCCAAAAATAATATTTTATATTTTCAGAAATGTTATAGTCTTCCCCCTTTAAATAAATTCCGTCCACGAATTTAAATTTAAACCCCCAAAATCTAAAACATTTCAATAATCGGCTCAAAACAACGGGGCTCCGAAATCATAGAAAACGCAGAAATAACACAGCGCGTCAAGTGTGCATGGAAACGAGTACAAAACTCAAAATCAAACTCCGTCAAGCGTTACGCAAATCATCGGATTCGCACGCATATCCTCAGAGTTACGATAGAGGCATAGATCTCGACATCCACTACCGAATTCCAATATACACTAGTCAAATACTATAATACGTGTATAGTACGCATCTTGGAAAGCTTTCAAGAACCAATAAAATTCATGCAAAATCCTTTCTAAATCGCCGCAAGAATGTGTAACTCACGGCATAACTGATGGACGCTCATTTTAAAATAATAATATATGTCCATATATGTTTTCTTAAATATACGTTCCGTCGTTTTCAAATTATCCCAAAAGGTTTTCCTTTATAAACGTTTGTGTCGCTCACGGACACGTAGAAAATAGCGAGTCTATAGTTCCTCTTTTTCAAAAACCTCTTGGTAAACTTTTGATGCATGCAAAGTGTTAGTTGTATGTATGCCCTAGAGGCCATTACTATACATAGGATGTATATTGTAGTGGATGCTTGGACATATATAGGGAGGACTTTCTTGCTCGACATGATAGTATGCTATCTGGTTGATCTTTACCTTAACGTGTATACTGATTGTCTCTTTGTTACATGTTGGTAAAGCCCTTAGGATGTGTACTTGACTACCTGGACTATGATGCGGATCATACTAGTGGGGACATGGTAGTCCATAAGTACATCCTTCAAGGTCCCTAGTCGTGGGTATATCGAGACGGGGCATCGATATACCAGAGTAGACTAGCGTATACCTTCTCGACCCATACAGATGGGCGATGTATGATCCCATATCTATTGGTGTTTGACATCGGAGATGATATACGGGTGCTCAGTGGAGACTGGGTACACTGGACGGACTCAGCGAGAACTCCCAGATGGTATTATACCTTACGTCAGATGGCAGTTCTCTGGTGACACTGGTACAGAGTAGTCTGTTGACCCGAGATCATCATAGAGTCTTGTGTGATTCCCACTGTGCTTTGATTTCCACCTTACCACGTCCAAGAGGGCGTGCAAAACGGTGGTTTTTGGGTACAGTCCCGAGTCATATGGAGGCAATGAGCGATAGGAGGGGATTCGTCTCTCCCGGTATAGGGAGTTGATGTTGCGCTGTGTTCGATTGGCTATAACCGGAAATCCCTGGCCAGGGTTGCTGAGATTTACTGGTAAGTGTTACCAGTAGTTTCTCAAACTGTTATAGACCTCATATCGACACGACTTATCGAGCTATTGGGGTCTGACGTTTACCATCCCTAGGCGAGATATACGACATATCAGACGAACAGACCGGACTGTACGGTAAGTGTTTCTGGTTGGATTCACAAGAGTGTGAGCGGGCTTGCTCGTCGATCTTCTGATCGCTCAATACCCGGGTGGCCGTTACGTTTAGCAGACCGCTTGCGGCTTGTGCGTGTTTGATATGATCATCACCTGCTGCCGGTGTATTGACGAGTCTTTAGAGTCCTACACAGAGGTTTCCTGGCTCAAGCGAAACGAAATAGGAGCGCATATGAGATATGTGCGGGACCGAGAATAATGCGTGTATGTGATACCGTATTCTATTCTCACGATAAATGTATCGAATGGTTGTATGTGATATAACCTAGTTATCGAATCAAGGATTGATTCGATAAGCTGATACATTGGATATTAGTCGGTTATATGCGATATGACCGGATCATTAAATCAAGCGTTGATTTAATGATTTAATGCATAATTATATATTTGATATATTACTTTGCATTAACTAGTATTGGTTCACTTAAATTGGATTTTCTCACTTGATATACACAAGTTGTATATGTGATATACTTTTGTGCACTTGTTTGTATCATGTTTGATGATACATGCAAACTTGGGTTTGTGTAAAGAATTAAACCATGGTTATGTTAATGGTTAGGGTTTTGATTTACTTATCTATTCATTTATTTATTTATTCATTTTTGCAAGATAAATAGAATGGTGGCTTATTTTGTTTCTTTCATGAAGCTTCATGAAGTGTTGAAAGCTTGACCATTTTGTTTGTTCACTTAACCCTAACCATTCAACTAAACCCTAGTTAATTCTCTACACTTAACCATGGTTGTAAATATGATAAGTATCATATTATTTTCTTTTTGAATAATACTTATCATCTTATCTTCTTCTTCTTCTCCTTCTTCAACAAGAAGAGAGCTTGCTACCATCAATGGCAACATGAGAAAAAGAGTGAGAAATCCAATTCTAAAGTGAACCCACTTCCTATTTTTTCATCCTCTACCACTTGCCAAGTAGTATAGGGTGTTTTCTTCATAATTTTCATGACTTGGTGAAGTTGGAGTTTGATCTTGAGTTGCCTCGACGTAGATCATCTTCGGCATCGAAGTCGACGACCTAGCCCACCCATTTCTCCGATGAAGCCGACGCTAGAGCCCAGGATCCGATGATCGCAGCGAGGGGACTTCATCACGGAGCTATGGAGGTGGAGGACCGGATCTACAAAGGTTGTATTTTCCGTTTTCTCTTAGTTAAGTTGTTAACTAGTTATCGTTTTCGCCTAAAACCCTAGTCAACGATCCGTATTAGGGTTTCTCGGCACTTGTAAAATTTGAAATTGGCATGGTTGATGCCTTATGAGACCTCCTTAGAGTGCCTAAGAACCCTACAGTGGTATCAGAGCCTAGCTAGAGCCTTAGGCGATGTTTTAACGAAATTAAAACCCCGATCAAACCCGTAATCGACAAAATAAAACCCTCTCTGTACGTTTTTTAAAATCTGGGATTTTTCCAAATTAAAAATGCTTAAAAAATTCAGCAGGGTATTCTAAGAATTACCATGAAAAACGAGCCCCTAACTCCTCTACATGGCCGCGGAACCGCGGCAATGACCCCCCTTTGGCGGCGGTTCCGCGGCAATGTAATGGAATTAGCGACGGATCTTTTCACAGTAATTCATATCTCTGTTTTTTTATTTTTTGGGCATTTTTAACACTGACTCAAGAGTTGAGTATTTTGGGGTTTAATTTTTAGTCATTGTTTCGATCGGAATTTTTAATTTCGTTGGGTTTTCCGGATATTTAGAATATGTTAAAAAGTTCGACCGGATATAAATACCCAATTTTTCCCATGTTGGGAAATTTCCAAGTGTTGGATTTTTTCGTGGTTTAAAGACGTTCTAAGTAGTGCAAGTAACGTGATGGACCCTCTAGAAGACAACAAACCTTAACTCGATTATGTGACCGTCTTGAACTGCCCTTTAAACCTTAGGGTTTGGGGCAGTACGGCGTGCCACATGTGAGGCGTTGGCTTGACCCTTCTACGGCTGGACCGTTGGTACTGAGGCATGAACTGGATGTTTTTTAAACTTGTTTCATGTGTTGATCTGTTTCGGGAAAACTTGGGTGTTTGATTATTCGATCGGAAAGTTTAACATTTTCTATTTATCTGGAATGGGATGCAATACTTGAAATACACAAGCAGTTATGAGATAACTGATTTGAATGTTATAAACATAGCACTTTAGTCTCACTTGATCGGTTGCCACGGAATTTTGATGCGATCAAAAGTCCGTCGCAATCACGTAGCGTACGCGGATACTCGCCGGTAAACTTAATAGACAGCCACGCCCCATAGCCCCGACCAAGTGACTGTAGGAGAACCTCGTCGCCGAAAGCATCCGTTCGGGTGCTCGCGGTAGCGGTGTTCCGCCTTGGTGCACTTCGTCGACGGTATCGGGGGTGCGGCCGTCTACTAAAGTTTGCGACGAGCATTCGATCAGGATGTCGGGAATCTTGTTGAATTGCCCGACTTGATATTGAAAAGTGTTTTCGATAATGAGACTAAAATGCGGGGTTTATAATTCTTAGGCATGCGATGTCTAAGGAATTCATTTGATTAGGCATGCGATGTCTAAGCAGGTTGCGGATTCCAACTGTTGTAGTTTTACACTTTCTTTTCTGTGACCGTAAGTGTAATATGTGATATAGCCGGTTTCGTTGCTATATATCAACGACAATTGGGATGCGCATATTTACTTACGTTGATGACATGTGATGTTATGTGTTGCTGGATATGTTATATTGGATCGTCGTGTTTGAATAGCCGGGTTTTTTTTATGTGAGATGATTGTTTTTTCATTTTCATTCATGTAAAAAACTTGTATGTAATATTCTTTTATTGGGGCACTTCCAGGTTGCGGAAGATGTCACCTTTTGTATATTATTTTCTTTTCCGCACTAGGATAGACCCAAGGAGGAGAGCACAAGTAACCGGGTTCTGGAGTCCAGTGGGAGACCAACTCGAGGAGTCGAGTCCGGGTCTCCTAACTCTAGAATTGGTAGGGTTACTTGCCGCTCTCGTAGGGGTCTAGGGGTGTGGGTTTGGCTATTCATCGTGACCGTGGAATCCGTATTTTATACTGGCTCGTATTGAAAACACGGACGTCCTAGTATATCCAATATTTCATATGTTTCTTATGCTGCGATATCTGTGATGTGATCATGTGATATGTTCTGTGATAAATACTATATATAGTATATATGATATATTATATAGACGTTACTTATATTTTACACCCGCGCTAGCCCTGCCCCGCTTTGCCGTTAGTCACCTAACCTAACGGTGCACGAGGGGACATCGAGGCGAACACGGATGGTATAAGTGTACATCGTATTTATCTGTGATGTTTAGGTAACTTAAATGATGGGACTTCATTAATGAGATTAATGAAATAAAAGAAACCTAAGATGTTGTAGAATCGAATTTCAAAAATAAAACAGGTAGCTACAGTTCTTGCTTTGCACAGCGGTATATATGATATATCATGCACCTTATTCGATGAGGAAAGGACCGAGATCCCTTCACCGGGAGTGACTCCTTTAGCAATAACTGGCAGATGCTACACCCCTCGGTTTGTCTTTTGATTGCTTCTATAGTTTCTGCTTTGCACAGTGATATATATGATATATCCCGCACCTTATTCGACGAGGAAAGGACCGACGATCCCTTCACCGGGAGTGACTCCTTTAGCAAAACTAGAAAAGCCTCAAAAGCACTCCATTTTAAAATCATTTGATTCTACAACGATATCAAGTTCATTACGCAATAGGTTTTCAGAAAAACCTGTCGTAGCCCTCCGTCATTTCAGATAAGTGGTAGTTAGTATTCGTGCTACGTTTGTTAGCCTGCGTCAAGGCGTAGTGTGCGGTAGCTAATTAGTATTTATCTGCTTATGCATATGATGCAGATTGGATTAGGGTAGTCGTGCGACTTTGTTGGCCTGCGTCAAGGGTCGTGCGGGTGGGTTTAATTCAATCAGGAAATGACGGGTTGAACTTGTAAGTCCATGCTAGCTCTCCCGGTACTTACGGGCTTGCGGAATTTGGTGAAAAACGATTTTCTAGAGGCGGTAACATGGACTCAAAACCGGATCTTTGTTAAACATCTAACTAACAACCTAACTAGGAGTTGTTAACTACTCGGTTAGGGGGTTATACCTTTCTTTCTTGAACTCCTTCGTCTTCAAACCTCGATGGTTGTCCGGATCGGCTTCACCCCGTCGTCTCCTTGCGCCGAAGATCGATCCACCTGAAAGCTTCTACCTTTGGCTTCTTCTTCGGACTTTGAAGAAACTAGTTCACTCGGTTTGCTAAACCTTGTGAACTAGAGTGAGTAGAGGAGAGTGTGTTGAGATTTTTTCTCTATGGTTCTTGGTTCTCAACACATGAGACAAGTGAACCATAGACTAAAAAGAAGGAGAGCAAGAGGAAGAGGATGAGAGCTCAAGAACACAAGAGAGAGAAAGGAAATGAAAGAATGAGCAAGACTTTTCTCTCTTGGCTCTCATAATCCAAAAACATCATAACCAATAATAGCAATCAAGTATTAGTGATGGTTTAAGCTACAATAGCCATATCATTTCATGCACTCATTTTGCACAAGAGAACAAGCAAGCAAAAGTCTTTGCCATGAAATGATAGCCATTGTCATCATGATGGTTAACTAGTCCAACCTAGTCAACCGGTCAACAAAGTCAACAAGTCAACAAAGTCAACCCCTCAACAACCATGTCACTATAATACTTAATTAATATTATTTTTAATTACATATCATATTCTCATTAGGGTTTAGCAAGAAGTCAATGGTCAACAGTCAACAGTCAACAACCCTAATGAGAATCCTCTGCCTCTGTCTCTCCGTCAACTGTGCATACACACCCGCATCCGCGTTCCGAGGAACACGAATACATACTGGATAAAACCAATCCCAAAACGTACACTAGGATCTGGCTTAAACCAAATCCCGCTAGTGTTAACTGTCCGGACACTAAACGTGCACAAGTGCATGGATGTGACCGAACCCTGTCGCAAAACCATGCGACCTGTCGCAAAACCATGCGACCTCTACTCTTTTGCCTAAAGGCGAATAGCTTTCTGTGTGGGACTCTAAAGACTCGACACTAAACTGGCAGTGGGTTTAACCACAGACTGCAAGTGGCACTACCTGTGCGTAACGGTCCCCAGGTAGATGCCGACAATAAGACTGACGAGGTGAAACCCATCTGAACTCCTACTGAGCCTGAATGTGACAGTCTCCATACAGTTCGGTCTGTTCGTCTAATACATCGCATGGCGGGCCTAGGGGGCGGTAAACGTCTGTCCCCTAATAGCGGTACAAGCCGTGTCGGAGTGAAGCCCAATACACCCTAAGATAACACTGGAAGCCTACCAGTATATCTCGCTTGCCCTGGCCAGGGACTACTCGTGTAATGGTTCTCCTAGACACAGCGCGATGTCAACCCCCAATACCGGAAGAGACGAATCCTGTCTAACCGTCACTGCCTCCAAGTGCTTCGGGACTGCACCCAACTACTACCTGTTTGCACGACTCCTTTGAGCCGTGGTAGGGTAGTAATCAAAGTACAGTGGGAACACACTCGAGGCGAAGTGACAGTGTCAAGTCAGCGGACTAAGCTGTACTCATGTCACCTGGAAACTGATAACTGACGATAGGTATAATACCAACCGGTCAGTTCCCGACGAGTCATGTCCAGTGTACTCGTAACCCAACGAGCACCCGCATACTATCTCCAGTACGACGTACTGATGGCTGTGGGACAGACCACCTCCCACTCTGGGATGAGAAGCGCATACGCTAGTCTACTCCGAAGTATCGATGCCCTGTCTCGATAGTCCTGCGACTAGGGACCTGCATAAGGATGTGCTTATAGATTACCCAGCCCCCACTAGTGTGACTGCCATCACAACGCTGGTAATCAAGCAAAGATCCTAAGGGCTCCACTAATGTGTATAGGCAATATACTAAAATAAACACATGTACACATTGAAGTAGAAACAAACCAAGTAGCATACTACTATTTTGAACAAGATTGTATATACAAGGTGAATATCCCAAGCTTCCATTAAGTAATATACAAACTAGTATGATACAGTAATGGCCTCTAGGGCATATACACTAACAATCTCCCACTTGCACTGAGGCCATGTACTGGCGTATCGAAGACCTATAATCTCGATCAGCCGCTCGAACAGAGTCTGGGGCAAGGCCTTGGTGAATGGATCTGCAGTGTTATCTTCTGAAGCAACCCTCCGAACCTCGATCTCCTGGCGATCCACGATCTCCCTGATCAGGTGATACCGCCTCAAGATGTGTCTGGATCTCTGATGGGACCTGGGTTCCTTCGCTAAAGCTATAGCCCCGTTGTTGTCGCAAATCCAGAGGTATTGGATCTACATTGGACGGAACCACCTGAAGTTCTTTTAAGAACTTCCTCATCCAGACAGCTTCTTTTGCGGCATCAGATGCAGCGATGTATTCCGCTTCCATCGTCGAGTCTGCAACGGTTTCCTGTTGGAACTCTTCCAACACACCGCCCCTCCATTGAGGGTAAAGACAAAACCCGACATGGACTTGGAATCATCCTTGTCACTCTGGAAGCTGGAGTCAGCAAAGGCCTCGATCTGGAGGTCTTTTCCGCCATACACCAAGAACATCTCCTTAGTCCTTCTCAGGTACTTGAGAATATTCTTTACCGCTATCCAGTGTTTCTCCCCAGGGTTTGACTGATACCGGCTTGCCATACTCAGTGCATAAGCTACATCCGGTCTGGTACACAACATCGCATACATTATAGAGCCTACCGCAGAAGCGTAGGGTATAATAGACATGCGATCCCTCTCCAAATCAGTCTTGGGAGACATCTCTTTAGAGAGGGTGATCCCGTGACAAGCCGGTAGGTTACCGCGCTTGGAATCTTCCATACTGAATCTTTTCAGTATGGTGTCGATATACCTGGACTGTGAAAGTCCTAATATCCTCTTGGATCTATCACGATGGATCCGGATCCCCAGGATGTAAGAGGCATCACCCAGGTCTTTCATAGAGAACCTGTGTGACAAGAACCCCTTGACAGATTGTAGCATAGGAATGTCATTTCCTATTAAGAGAATGTCATCCACGTATAAAACGAGGAATACTACAGTTCTCGCTACAAATCTACTATAGATGCATGGTTCATCTGGATTTTTGATAAAGACAAATTCCTTGACCGTCTCATCAAAACAGATGTTCCAACTCCGCGATGCCTGCTTTAGTCCATAGATGGACTTAAGCAACTTGCACACCTTTCCGCTGCTCCCACTCTGAATGAAACCCTCTTGCTGGTCCATATAGACACACTCCTCTAAATTTCCATTTAGAAAAGCGGTCTTCACGTCCATCTGCCAAATATCATAATCGTGGAAGGCAGCAATGGCAAGTAGGATCCGAATGGATTTCAGCATAGCTACTGGAGAAAAGGTCTCGTCATAGTCCAAACCAGGTCTTTGACGAAAACCCTTTGCAACCAGTCTAGCTTTATAGGTCTCAACCTGTCTATCTACACCAATCTTCCTTTTGAAGATCCACTTGCATCCTACGGGTTTTACCCCGTCTGGAGCAATGTCCAACATCCATACTTTGTTGGTGTACATGGACTCCATTTCGGTCCGCATTGCATCCAGCCATTTTACCGAGTCAACGCTCTGAATGGCCTGCTGGAAGCTAGTAGGCTCATCATAATCTATGATGCAATCCTCTCTATCCCCGTCTATGAGAAAACCGTAGTATCTCTCGGGCGGATGAGACTGCCTACTACTCCTGCGGAGCGGCGTAGGAATGTCCTGTTCTTTTGAACCCTCTGGTTCTACTAAGCTTTCAGTAATAGCTCGTGGTTCTGGAATTTCTTCCAGTTCTACTGCGTTCCCACTAATTTCCTTTTCTAAGAACTGGTGTTCTAGAAAGTGGGCATGACGAGAAACAAAAACCTTTTGTTCCTCTTCGCAATAGAAGAAATATCCCTTGGAGTTCTTTGGATATCCCACGAACTTGCACTGTACTGAGCGTGCCTCGAGCTTGTCCGCATGCTGCTTTTTGACAAAATCTGGACTTCCCCATGTCTTAATGTGATTAAGATAGGGTCTCTTCCCACACCACATCTCATATGGTGTAGTAGGCACAGTCTTAGTGGGAACTCGGTTCAAAAGGTATGCAGCTGATTCTAGCGCATACCCCCAGAATGATCGCGGTAACTCAGCGTTACTCATCATGGACCGTACCATATCCAATAGGGTTCGGTTCCGTCTCTCCGATACACCGTTATGTTGCGGAGTGTATGGAGGAGTAAGCTGAGAGAGAATTCCGTTCTCTTTTAAATAGTCCAGGAACTCGGCACTTAAGTATTCTCCACCTCGATCCGATCTTAGAATCTTGATACTTTTGCCGGTTTGTTTTTCTACTTCATTCTTATATTCCTGGAATTTTCCAAAAGCTTCGGACTTATGTTTCATTAAGAAGACATAACCGTACCTTGAAAAGTCATCCGTAAAAGTAATGAAGTAAGAATAACCGCTTCGCGCATGTGTAGACATTGGACCGCACACGTCGCTGTGTACGAGTCCCAAGAGCTCGCTCGCCCTTACTCCGTGTCCAGTGAACGGAGTCTTTGTCATCTTTCCTTTGAGACAGGATTGACAAGTGGCATACGATTGATATTCGAACGGATTCAAATATCCTTCTGTATGTAACTTCGTCAACCTTCTCTCATTGATGTGACCCAGTCTACAATGCCATAAGAAAGTCTGATTGATTTCCGGAGACTTTCTTTTGTGTGTATTCTGGACATTGAAAATCTGTGGTTGGTTTAATACGTATATACCATTGCTTAATGTACCTGACCCAATCAGAACTTGATTAAGGTGAATGTTTACAACATTACTTACAAACGCAAATTCATAACCTTCTTTAGAAGTCAAAGATACAGAAATGATATTACAAGTTGCGTTGGGTACAAAATAGCAATTACGCAAAACCAAAACGTGTCCATCTGACAACCCCAGGTGATAGTCCCCCACGGCCTTAGCATCCATGCTAGCTCCGTTTGCAACTTTGAGGGTCATGTCACCTGCCTTCAAAACCCTACGGTTTCTCAAAGCCTGCAAAGAATTACAGATATGAGATCCTGATCCGGTATCCAATACCCAGGAAGTAGAGTTTATTGAAAGACAGTTTTAAATAACATACACACCTGAAGCTGAAGTCGCAACCTGCTTCAGATCCTGTGTTCTGGCCTTCCAAGCCCTGCAATCATTTTTCCAGTGTCCCTTCTTATGACAATAGAAGCATTCTTCCTTATCCACAAGCTTTCCCACTTTCTTTGTTGCTTTTGCCTTTCCTTTCGTATCTACTTTACCAACACCGCCTCTTGGTTTGGCGGGGGCTTTCTTCTTCTTTCCCTTGGCTTTCGCCTTGGACCTAGAAGAGGAAGATCCTCCTACAAACAAAGTGGATGTTTCCCTACCTTTCTGTAGGGTGCCCTCTGCGCTCCTCAGCATGTTGAGGAGTTCTGAAAGTTCAACTTCCTTTTCTTGTAAGTTGAAGTTCAGGATAAACTGGGCGTAAGTGGAAGGAAGGAACTGGAGAATCAAGTCCGTATAGATCTCATTCTCCAACGTGGTCCCAAGGTCCGCGAGCTCTTCTATGTAGCTAATCATCTTAAGCACGTGTTCCGCTACCGATGATCCGACGGCCAATCTTGCCGAAAACAACTTCTTCGACACTTCGTATCTTGCGATACGAGATTGCTCTCCATACAGTTCTTTTGTATGGAGAAATATGGATTCGAGGTCCATATTCTCATGCCTCCTCTGATGTTCGTTGTCCATAGAGGCAAGCACGAGGCACTTGGCCTTCGCGCAGTCGATTTCCCAGGTCTTACGGATTTCCTTATCCGCGACGCTGGTTTTGGGACCTGGGACAGGGGGAGCTTTGGTGGTAATAAGATACCCCAGCTTGTCGTAAGTGATTGCCATCTTGACATTCCTGAGCCAATCTTTGTAGTTTGGCCCTGTCAATATGTTTTTATCTTGAAGTAACTTAAGTCCAGTCATGTCGATTGGTCGCTGCAATTAGGAGAGAGAGAAGAAACACTCAGCATGATGCTCTTGCAAGTTTAGAATGGTTTTTAGTTTGTCTAAACAGGATGGCTCCCACTGTTTCTCGAATCCCTCCTCAAACCAAAAAGGAAGAATTAGTCAGGATCAATCTCACCGTACAATACTTGCTTAACCGTTCAGCCAGGCTAGTGTCGGTACTTCGAGGGAGGTTTTCCAACGCTTTCGCGAAGTTCCTTAATTAAATAACCTCTTTTCCCTATGGGCGTAGCCCCGCTAACACCTTTCTAGACACCTACTTGGTTTATAGCATTGATCGTTAAGTGAGAATTTTCCCGAGGAGTAGCATATACTCACAGTAGGATCGGGATCCAAATATCATCGTGTGACGAAACTGAAGGAATCCTACCAGAATCATCACACTCCAAATGGTATGCAACACTAGCAAGTTTCAGTTCTTTTGAAACTCCCGATGTGGATTTTTGCCCCATGCTCTTATGACCTTGACTTTGGCCAAAATATCATAAGTCACATGTCAAGTTCTACCCGTCATTCTCCAGGTTAATTTGGACCCACCCGTACCTACCCTTGACTTTGGCCAAAATGGCAGTACGACTGTCCCAAACTAACGCATCTATCTATGCTACACATGAATACCCAATAGCTACCAATCACTATGCCTTGACTTTGGCCAACATACATAGCTTGAATACTATTGACTATTCATGTGAAACGACGGAGGGCTATGAATGGTTTTGGCAAAACCGTGAACGTAGTGAACTTGATATAATCGATGGAACGAGATAGCTTTTAAAAGGAGTGGCTCAAGCTCCTCATTTAAAAGTTGTTTTTGAAAAGAACCGAGTGGTTTTTCGAAAGTGTTCCAACGACTTTTACTTGGTTTATTTTCTTGCATTAGTTCTTTTAATGCGTGATATTCTTGTATTAGTTTTTTTAATGCGTCCCATCATTTAATCCTACCATTGCAGAAAACAACCAAAATATGACGTACGCTTATGTAAGTCCGTGTTGCCCATCCCGGTGCTTACGGGAGGCGGAAAACATAATAAAAATCGGATTTTTAATGACTTAGGCAACATGGACTATGCTTGTGAGGATCTTTGCTAAACTAAAACTAGCTAAAGTAAACTAACAACTAACAAAGTTGTAGAAAGGTTATACCTTTGGTCTTTAGTCCTTCTCTCCTTGCTCCTAGGTATGGTAGAAAAGGATCACCTTGCTTGTCTTCTCCCGTCAAAGAAGGATCCACCCGAAAGCCACCACCTTTAGCTTCAACTCCAAGCTAGGAGTAACTAGAGTGCAAGAAATGCTAAGACTTGAACCCTAGAAGTGAGAAGAGAAGATCAAGAGAGGGTTTTTCTCAAGCTTTTTGTTTCTCAACACATGAGAGGGAGAGAGCTTGAGGGAGAGGATGAGCAAGAGAGAGAAAAGATATGATAGAATGAGAAAATAGTGAGCCATTCTCACTAATATGTGTGAGTTATTTTAATTAATTAATTAGCAAGAAAATTGTCATGGTTTAATCAAGAGGTGACCATTATCATTTCATTATTAATGCAAATTGCAAGAATCAAAGAGCATCTTCCAAATGAAATGATCATGGTCAAATTGTCAACTTGGTCAACAAGTCAACAAAGTCAAAGTGTCAACAACAACAACCATGCACAATAATTAAGCTAATTATTAATTAACAATAATACACACAAAAACAATAGGGTTAATAAAATGACAATAGTCATTAACCCTAAACAAGGTCCTCTCCCTCAATCTCAAGCAACCGTGCATACGCACCCGCATTCGTGATCCGAGGAACACGAACACAATGAGAAAAACCAATCTCAAATCATATACTAGGATCCGGCTTAAACCAAAGCCCGCTAGTATAAACTGTCCGGACAGCAAACGTGCACAAGTGCGCGGATGCGAACGAACCCTGTCGCAAAACCATGCGACCTCTACTCATTTTGCCTAAAGGCGAATAGCTCTCTGTGTGGGACTCTAAAGACTCGACACTACGCTGGCAGTGGGTTTAACCACAGACCGCAAGCGGCACTAGCTGTACGTAACGGTCCCCAGGTAGATGTCGATAAGAAGACTGACGAGGTGAACCCCATCTGCACTCCTACTGAGCCTGTATGTGACAGTCTCCGTACAGTCCGGTCTGTTCGTCTGATACATCGCATGGCGGGCCTAGGGGGGCGGTGAACGTCAGTCCCCTAATAGCGGTACAAGTCGTGTCGGAGTGTAGCCCAGAACACCCTGAGATAACACTGGAAACCTACCAGTATATCTCGCTTGCCCTGGCCAGGGACTACTCGTGTAATGGCTCTCCTAGACACAGCGCGATGTCAACCCCCAATACCGGGAGAGACGAATCCTGTCTAACCGTCACTGCCTCCAAGTGCTTCGGGACTGCACCCAAAAACTACCTGTTTGCACAGCTCCTTTGAGCCGTGGTAGGGTAGTAATCAAAGTGCAGTGGGAACACACTCGAGGCGAAGTGACAGTGTCAAGTCAGCGGACTAAGCTGTACTCATGTCACCTGGGAACTGATAACTGACGATAGGTATATTACCAACCAACAGTTCCCGACGAGTCCTGTCCAGTGTACTCGTAACCTAACGAGCACCCGCATACTATCCCAAGTACGACGTACTAACGGCTGTGGGACAGACCGTCTCCCACACTGGGATGAGAAGCGCATACGCTAGTCTACTCCGGAGTATCGATGCCCTGTCTCGATAGTCCAACGACCAGGGACCTGTATAAGGATGTGCTTATAGATTACCCAGCTCCCACGAGTGCGAGCGCCATCACAACGCTGGTAATCAAGCAAAGATCCTAAGGGCTCTACTAATATGTATACCAGCAATATGCTAAAAGAAACACATGCACATATTAAAGCAGAGACAAACCAAGTAGCATACTACCATTTCGAGCAAGATTGTATATACAACTGTGAATATCCCAAGCTTCCATTAAGTAATATACAAGCTAGTATGATACAGTAATGGCCTCTAGGGCATATACACTAACAATCTCCCACTTGCACTAAGGCCATGTACTGGCGTATCGAAGACCTATCATCTCGATCAGCCGCTCGAACTGAGTCTGGGGCAAGGCCTTGGTGAATGGATCTGCTGTGTTATCCTCTGATGCAACTCTCCGGACCTCGATCTCCTGGCGATCCACGATCTCCCTGATCAGGTGATACCGCCTTAAGATGTGTCTGGATTTCTGATGGGACCTGGGTTCCTTCGCTAAAGCTATAGCCCCGTTGTTGTCGCAATACAGAGGTATTGGGTCAACAATGGACGGAACCACCTGAAGTTCTTTCAAGAACTTCCTCATCCAGACAGCTTCTTTTGCGGCATCAGATGCAGCGATGTATTCCGCTTCCATAGTCGAGTCAGCAACGGTTTCCTGTTTGGAGCTCTTCCAACACACCGCCCCTCCATTGAGGGTAAAGACAAAACCCGACATGGACTTGGAATCATCCTTGTCACTCTGGAAGCTGGAGTCAGCAAAGGCCTCAACCTGCAGGTCTTTTCCGCCATACACCAAGAACATCTCCTTAGTCCTTCTCAGGTACTTGAGAATGTTCTTTACTGCTATCCAATGTTTCTCCCCTGGGTTTGACTGATACCTGCTTTCCACACTCAGTGCATAAGCCACATCCGGTCTGGTACATAACATCGCATACATTATAGAGCCTACCGCAGAAGCGTAGGGTATAATAGACATGCGATCCCTCTCCAAATCAGTCTTGGGAGACATCTCTTTGGAGAGGGTGATCCCGTGACAAGCCGGTAGATTACCGCGCTTGGAATCTTCCATACTGAATCTCTTCAGTATGGTGTCGATGTACCTGGACTGCGAGAGTCCTAATATCCTCTTGGATCTGTCACGGTAGATCCGGATACCCAGAATGTAGGAGGCATCACCCAGGTCTTTCATGGAGAACCTGTGTGACAAGAACCCCTTGACAGATTGTAGCATAGGAATGTCATTTCCTATTAAGAGAATGTCATCCACGTATAAAACGAGGAATACTACAGTTCTCGCTACAAATCTACAATAGATGCATGGTTCATCTGGATTTTTGATAAAGCCAAATTCTTTGACCGTCTCATCAAAACAGATGTTCCAACTCCGCGATGCCTGCTTGAGTCCATAAATGGACTTGAGCAACTTGCACACCTTTCCGCTGCTCCCACCCTGAATGAAACCCTCTGGCTGGTCCATATAGACACACTCCTCTAAATGACCATTTAGAAAAGCTGTCTTTACGTCCATCTGCCAAATCTCATAATCGTGGAAAGCAGCAATGGCAAGAAGGATCCGAATGGATTTCAGCATAGCTACTGGAGAAAAGGTTTCGTCATAGTCCAAACCAGGTCGCTGACGAAAACCCTTCGCTACCAGTCTAGCTTTATAGGTCTCAACCTGTCCATCTACACCAATCTTCCTTTTGAAGATCCACTTGCATCCTACGGGTTTTACCCCGTCTGGAGCAATGTCCAACGTCCATACCTTGTTGGTGTACATGGACTCCATCTCGGTCCGCATTGCATCCAGCCATTTTACCGAGTCGACGCTCTGAATGGCTTGCTGGAAGCTAGTAGGCTCATCACAATCCAGGATGCAGTCCTCTCTATCCCCGTCAATGAGAAAACCGTAGTATCTCTCGGGCGGATGAGACTGCCTACTACTCCTGCGGAGCGGCGTAGGAATGTCCTGTTCTTTTGAACCTTCTGGTTCCACTAAACTTTCAGTAATAGTTTGTGGTTCTGGAATTTCTTCCAGTTCTATTGCGCTCCCACTTATTTCTTTTTCTAAAAACTGATGTTCCAGAAAGTGGGCATTGCGAGAAACAAGGACTTTTTGTTCCTCTGCGTAATAGAAAAGATACCCCCTGGAGTTCTTTGGGTATCCCACAAACTTGCACAGTACTGAGCGTGCCTCGAGCTTGTCCGTATGCTGCTTTTTGACATAAGCTGGACATCCCCAAATCTTCAAGTATTGAAGATAGGGTTTCTTCCCACTCCATAACTCATATGGTGTGGTAGGCACAGTCTTAGTGGGAACACGGTTCAAAAGATATGCAGCTGTTTCTAGCGCATATCCCCAGAAAGATCGCGGTAACTCAGCATTACTCATCATGGACCGTACCATATCCAATAGGGTTCGGTTCCGTCTCTCCGATACACCGTTATGTTGCGGGGTGTATGGAGGAGTAAGCTGAGAGAGAATTCCATTCTCTTTTAAGTAATTCAGGAATTCGGCACTTAAGTATTCTCCTCCTCGATCCGATCTTAGGATCTTAATACTTTTGCCGGTCTGTTTTTCTACTTCATTCTTATATTCCTGGAACTTATCAAAAGCTTCGGATTTATGCTTTATTAAGAAGACATGTCCGAATCTTGAGAAATCATCCGTAAAAGTTATGAAGTAAGAAAAACCGCTTCGCGCATGTGTAGACATTGGACCGCACACGTCGCTGTGTACGAGTCCCAAGAGCTCGCTCGCTCTTTCTCCGTGTCCAGAAAACGGAGCCTTTGTCATCTTTCCTTTGAGACAGGATTGACAAGTTGCATACGATTGATAATCGAACGAATCTAAATATCCTTCAGTATGTAACTTAGTCAATCTTCTCTCGTTGATGTGACCCAGTCTACAATGCCATAAGAAAGTTTTATTAATATCTGGAGACTTTCTTTTATGTGTATTCTGGATATTGAAAACCTGTGGTTGGTTTAAAACGTAAATACCGTTGTTTAATGTACCTGACCCAATCAAAACTTGATTAAGGTGAATGTTCACTACATTACTTACAAATGCAAATTCATAACCTTCTTTAGATAATAAAGATACAGAAATGATATTACAAGTTGCATTTGGTACATAATAACAACTACGCAAAACCAAAAAGTGTCCATCTGATAATCCCAGGTGATAGTCCCCCACGGCCTCTGCATCCATGCTAGCACCGTTCGCAACTCTGAGGGTCATGTCACCTGCCTTCAAAACTCTACGCTTTCTCAACGCCTGCAAAGAATTACAGATATGAGATCCTGATCCGGTATCCAATACCCAGGATGCAGAGTTTATTGATAGACAGTTTTCAATAACATACACACCTGAAGCTGAAGCTGCAACTCGCTTCAAATCCTGTGTTCTGGCTTTCCAAGCCTTGCAATCTTGTTTCCAGTGGCCACTTTTGTGACAATAGAAGCATTCTTCCTTCCCCACCAGCTTCCCCGCTACCTTTGTTGCTTTACCCTTTCCCTTCGTATCCACTTTACCGACACCGCCTCTTGGTTTGGCGGGGGCTTTCTTCTTCTTGCCCTTGGCTTTCGCCCTGGACCTAGAAGAGGAAGATCCTCCTACAAACAAAGTGGATGTCTCCCTACCCTTCTGTAGGGTGCCCTCAGCAGTCCTCAACATGTTCAGAAGTTCGGCCAGTTCGACCTCCTTTCCTTGCATGTTGAAGTTGAGAATGAACTGGGCGTAAGTGGAAGGAAGGGACTGGAGAATCAGATCAGTATAGAGTTCATTCTCCAACGTGGTCCCAAGGTCCGCGAGCTCCTCTATATAGCCGATCATCTTAAGCACGTGGTCCGCTACCGATGATCCGACGGCCAACCTTGCCGAAAAGAGCTTCTTCGACACTTCGTATCTTGCGATACGAGACTGCTCTCCATACAGTTCTTTTGTATGGAGAAATATGGACTCTAGGTCCATATTCTCGTGCCTCCTCTGATGGTCGTTGTCCATCGAGGCTAATACGAGGCATTTGGCCCTCGCGCAATCTATCTCCCATGTCTTACGGATTTCTACATCCGCGACGCTGGAGGTGGGACCTGGGACGGGGGGAGCTTTGGTGGTAAGTATATACCCCAGCTTGTCATAAGTGATAGCCATCTTGACATTCCTGAGCCAATCTTTGTAGTTTGGCCCTGTCAATATGTTTTTATCTAATAGTAACTTAAGTCCGGTCATCTTGAATGGTCGCTGCAATTAGGAGAGAGAAAAGAAACACTTTAGCATGATGCTCTTGCAAGTTTAGAGTGGTTTTTAGTTTGTCTAAACTGGATGGCTCCCACTGTCTCTCGAATCCCTTCTCAAACCATAAAGAAAAGGATTAGCCGGGATCATTCTCACCGTACAATACTTGCTTAACCGTTCAGCCAGGCCAGTGTCGGTACTTCGAGGGAGGTTTTCCAACGCTTTCGCGAAGTTCCTTAATTAAGTAACCTCTTTTCCCTGTGGGCGTAGCCCCGCTAACACCTTTCTAGGCACCTACTAGGTTTATAGCATTGATCGTTAAGTGAGAGTTTTCCCGAGGAGTAGCATATACTCACAGTAGGATCGGGATCCAAATATCATCGCGTGATAAAACCGAAGGAATCCTACCAGAATTATCACACTCCAAATGGTATGCAACGCTAGCAAGTTTCAGTACTTATGAAACTCCCGATGTGGATTTTTGCCCCATGCTCTTATGACCTTGGCGTGAGGTCAAAATGTCATAAGTCACATGTCAAGTTCTTCCCATCATTATCCTGGTTAATTTGAACCCACCCGTACCTACCCTTGACGTAGGCCAAAACGGCAGTACGACTGTCTCAAATCAACGCATTCTATCTATGCAACGGATAAATATCCGGCAGCTACCAATCACTATGCCTTGGCGTGAGGTCAAAATACACAGCTTGAATACTACCGAATATTTAACCGAAATGATGGAGGGCTACGGATGGTTTTGGCGAAACCGTGAACGTAGTGAACTTGATATAATCGATGGAACGAGATAGCTTTTAAAAGGAGTGGTTCAAGCTCCGCGTTTAAAAGTTTTAGTTTTGAAAAGAACCGAGTGGTTTTCAAAGTGTTCCAATCGACTTTTACTTGGTTTATTTCTTGCATTAGTTCTTTTAATGCGTCCCATCATTTAATCCTACCATTGCAGAAAACAACCAAAATATGACGTACGCTTATGCCATTCGCATTCGCCACGGGGCCCCGTCATCACCCGTTAGGTTACTTAACTAACGACAGAGCGGAGGCTGGGCTAGCGCGGCTGTAAAACATAAGCAACGCCTAAATAGTTATTATATATAAATATATAGCAATGATAGACATTACAGATCACAGATGAATACATTGGATATACTAGGAATCCGCAATGCGTTCGAGCCTGCAACGCAAAGCGGATTACACGGTCGCGGTGAATAGCCAATACCCCACCCAAGACCCCTACGGGTGCGGCAAACTACCCGCCAAGCACCCGAAGCGAAGCAACCTCCCTCACCACCGTGAGTAGGCCACTCGGCACTTCGAGTACCCGGTAGTTTGTGCACCCCCTCCATGGGTCTATCCTAGGAGCAAAAACAGTAAAAAGAATTATACAATGACGGCTACAACCCCGACCCGGTTGTGCGGCCATACAAAGAATATTATTACATCAATTTACATGTTACAAATGAATGAAAGAAAAACAACGCTCATCTCACATCCAACCCGGCTATTCACCCGCGACAATCCAATCCATTCATATCCACAAACCAACAACAAACACAGATCATGTATAACCCCGACTAATCGTCTTATAGCGATTAGCCGACGTTCAATACATGCAAGCATTACAGATATAACCGATGTAGTTAAAGCGTAGTGAAGTTCCGAAAAAAAATACGGATTTATAGGCCCGCAAAAGCAAATTTTAGTTCTGGAAAATCTGGGCATATAATATATATCCTAAAAATCCCAAAAACAATACAGAAAGACACTGCACGAAAAACGATGCAGTGAAGACATCAAACCGCGGCGCTTCCGCGGCACGAGCCTACCTCGTGCGGCGGAAGCGCGGCGGTTTGGATGATTCTCTGTCTCGTTTTTCGTGGGTGTTTTTAAAAAACCCTGAGATGAATTTACAAATATAAAGTTTTCTATTTTGAGCAGAAAAAATTTCAACAGAAACTAGGGTTTTTCAAAGTTCGGTTTTTGGATTTTTCGGTTTCGAAACTTCGCTATACTTTACTACCTAGCTAGTTTGAGTTTAGTTAGGCTCTGATACCACTGTAAGTCCGTGTTGCCCATCCCGGTGCTTACGGGAGGCGGAAAACATAATAAAAATCGGATTTTTAATGACTTAGGCAACATGGACTATGCTTGTGAGGATCTTTGCTAAACTAAAACTAGCTAAAGTAAACTAACAACTAACAAAGTTGTAGAAAGGTTATACCTTTGGTCTTTAGTCCTTCTCTCCTTGCTCCTAGGTATGGTAGAAAAGGATCACCTTGCTTGTCTTCTCCCGTCAAAGAAGGATCCACCCGAAAGCCACCACCTTTAGCTTCAACTCCAAGCTAGGAG
This sequence comes from Agapanthus africanus, assembly GCA_030015575.1. NCBI lineage: Eukaryota > Viridiplantae > Streptophyta > Magnoliopsida > Asparagales > Amaryllidaceae > Agapanthus > Agapanthus africanus. The sequence goes on from CM057345.1 coordinate 523,653,163, forward strand.
TAACTAGAGTGCAAGAAATGCTAAGACTTGAACCCTAGAAGTGAGAAGAGAAGATCAAGAGAGGGTTTTTCTCAAGCTTTTTGTTTCTCAACACATGAGAGGGAGAGAGCTTGAGGGAGAGGATGAGCAAGAGAGAGAAAAGATATGATAGAATGAGAAAATAGTGAGCCATTCTCACTAATATGTGTGAGTTATTTTAATTAATTAATTAGCAAGAAAATTGTCATGGTTTAATCAAGAGGTGACCATTATCATTTCATTATTAATGCAAATTGCAAGAATCAAAGAGCATCTTCCAAATGAAATGATCATGGTCAAATTGTCAACTTGGTCAACAAGTCAACAAAGTCAAAGTGTCAACAACAACAACCATGCACAATAATTAAGCTAATTATTAATTAACAATAATACACACAAAAACAATAGGGTTAATAAAATGACAATAGTCATTAACCCTAAACAAGGTCCTCTCCCTCAATCTCAAGCAACCGTGCATACGCACCCGCATTCGTGATCCGAGGAACACGAACACAATGAGAAAAACCAATCTCAAATCATATACTAGGATCCGGCTTAAACCAAAGCCCGCTAGTATAAACTGTCCGGACAGCAAACGTGCACAAGTGCGCGGATGCGAACGAACCCTGTCGCAAAACCATGCGACCTCTACTCATTTTGCCTAAAGGCGAATAGCTCTCTGTGTGGGACTCTAAAGACTCGACACTACGCTGGCAGTGGGTTTAACCACAGACCGCAAGCGGCACTAGCTGTACGTAACGGTCCCTAGGTAGATGTCGATAAGAAGACTGACGAGGTGAACCCCATCTGCACTCCTACTGAGCCTGTATGTGACAGTCTCCGTACAGTCCGGTCTGTTCGTCTGATACATCGCATGGCGGGCCTAGGGGGGCGGTGAACGTCAGTCCCCTAATAGCGGTACAAGTCGTGTCGGAGTGTAGCCCAGAACACCCTGAGATAACACTGGAAACCTACCAGTATATCTCGCTTGCCCTGGCCAGGGACTACTCGTGTAATGGCTCTCCTAGACACAGCGCGATGTCAACCCCCAATACCGGGAGAGACGAATCCTGTCTAACCGTCACTGCCTCCAAGTGCTTCGGGACTGCACCCAAAAACTACCTGTTTGCACAGCTCCTTTGAGCCGTGGTAGGGTAGTAATCAAAGTGCAGTGGGAACACACTCGAGGCGAAGTGACAGTGTCAAGTCAGCGGACTAAGCTGTACTCATGTCACCTGGGAACTGATAACTGACGATAGGTATATTACCAACCAACAGTTCCCGACGAGTCCTGTCCAGTGTACTCGTAACCTAACGAGCACCCGCATACTATCCCAAGTACGACGTACTAACGGCTGTGGGACAGACCGTCTCCCACACTGGGATGAGAAGCGCATACGCTAGTCTACTCAGGAGTATCGATGCCCTGTCTCGATAGTCCAACGACCAGGGACCTGTATAAGGATGTGCTTATAGATTACCCAGCTCCCACGAGTGCGAGCGCCATCACAACGCTGGTAATCAAGCAAAGATCCTAAGGGCTCTACTAATATGTATACCAGCAATATGCTAAAAGAAACACATGCACATATTAAAGCAGAGACAAACCAAGTAGCATACTACCATTTCGAGCAAGATTGTATATACAACTGTGAATATCCCAAGCTTCCATTAAGTAATATACAAGCTAGTATGATACAGTAATGGCCTCTAGGGCATATACACTAACAGCTTATACCATTCGCATTCGCCACGGGGCCCCGTCATTACCCGTTAGGTTACTTAACTAACGACAGAGCGGCGGCTGGGCTAGCGCTGCTGTAAAACATAAGCAACGTCTAAATAATATCATATATAGATATATTGCAATGATAGCCATTTCAGATCACAGATGAACACATTGGATATACTAGGAACCCGCAATTCGTACGAGCCTGTAACGAAAAGCAGATTACACGGTCGCGGTGAATAGCTAATACCCCACCCAAGACCCCTACGGGTGCGGCAAACTACCCGCCAAGTACCCGAAGCGAAGCAACCTCCCTCAACTCCGTGAGTAGGCCACTCGGCACTTCGGGATACCCGGTAGTTTATGCACCCCCTCTATGGGTCTATCCTAGGAGCAAAAACAGTAAAAAGAAATTATACAATGACGGCTACAACCCCGACCCGGTTGTGCGGCCATATAAATAATTATTACATCAATTTACAAATTTACATGAATTGAAAGAAAAGAAAACTCTCGTCTCACAACCCCCGGCTATTCACCCACGACAATCCAATGAATTCATATACACATTCCAATGACATTACAGATCACAGATTTGTATAACCCCCACTAATCGACATATAGCGATTAGCAGACGTTCAATACAAATATCACATCACAGATAAAAACCCGTTAGCTTAAGTCTTTAGAAGTTCGATCAAAAATACGGATTTTTAGGCCCTAAACACAAAATTTTCGTTCTGGAAAATCTGGGCTGAAAAGACATATTTCAAAAATCCCAAAACAACCCCAGAAAAACACTGCACAAAGTTTGGACCTCGGCCGAGTCAACTCGGCCGCGGAACCGCGGCGGGAGCGTGCTCCCGCCGCATTTCCGCGGCGCTTTGATCGGTTCGTGGGACCAAATTTTGTGGTTATTCAACAAAAATCCTGAGCCGATTTTTAAGATGAAATTTATCAATTTTTGAACAGAAAAAAAATCGGCAGAAACTTGACATATCGGGTTCGTTTCGTGACTTTTTCTTTGATCGATCTTCTAGTTACTTTGCTAACATGTTAGATAGAGTTTAACTAGGCTCTGATACCACTGTAAGTCCATGCTACCTCTCCCGGTACTTACGGGCTTGCGGAATTTGGTGAAAAACGATTTTCTAGAGGCGGTAACATGGACTCAAAACCGGATCTTTGTTAAACATCTAACTAACAACCTAACTAGGAGTTGTTAACTACTCGGTTAGGGGGTTATACCTTTCTTTCTTGAACTCCTTCGTCTTCAAACCTCGATGGTTGTCCGGATCGGCTTCACCCCGTCGTCTCCTTGCGACGAAGATCGATCCACCTGAAAGCTTCTACCTTTGGCTTCTTCTTCGGACTTTGAAGAAACTAGTTCACTCGGTTTGCTAAACCTTATGAACTAGAGTGAGTAGAGGAGAGTGTGTTGGGATTTTTTCTCTATGGTTCTTGGTTCTCAACACATGAGACAAGTGAACCATAGACTAAAGAGAGGGAGAGCAAGAGGAAGAGGATGAGAGCTCAAGAACACAAGAGAGAGAAAGGAAATGAAAGAATGAGCAAGACTTTTCTTTCTTGGGTCTCATAATCCAAAAACATCATAACCAATAATAGCAATCAAGTATTAGTGATGGTTTAAGCTACAATAGCCATATCATTTCATGCACTCATTTTGCACAAGAGAACAAGCAAGCAAAAGTCTTTGCCATGAAATGATAGCCATTGTCATCATGATGGTCAACTAGTCCAACCTAGTCAACCGGTCAACAAAGTCAACAAGTCAACAAAGTCAACCCCTCAACAACCATGTCACTATAATACTTAATTAATATTATTGTTAATTACATATCATATTCTCATTAGGGTTTAGCAAGAAGTCAATGGTCAACAGTCAACAACCCTAATGAGAATCCTCTGCCTCTGTCTCTCCGTCAACTGTGCATACACACCCGCATCCGCGTTCCGAGGAACACGAATACATACTGGATAAAACCAATGCCAAAACGTACACTAGGATCTGGCTTAAACCAAAGCCCGCTAGTGTTAACTGTCCGGACACTAAACGTGCACAAGTGCACGGATGTGACCGAACCCTGTCGCAAAACCATGCGACCTGTCGCAAAACCATGCGACCTCTACTCTTTTGCCTAAAGACGAATAGCTTTCTGTGTGGGACTCTAAAGACTCGACACTACGCTGGCAGTGGGTTTAACCACAGACCGCAAGCGGCACTAGCTGTGCGTAACGGTCCCCAGGTAGATGCCGACAAGAAGACTGACGAGGTAAAACCCATCTGAACTCCTACTGAACCTTAATATGATAGTCTCCATACAGTCCGGTCTGTTCGTCTGATACATCGCATGGCGGGCCTAGGGGGGCGGTAAACGTCAGTCCTCTAATAGCGGTACAAGTCGTGTCGGAGTGAAGCCCAATACACCCTGAGATAACACTGGAAGCCTACCAGTATATCTCGCTTGCCCTGGCCAGGGACTACTCGTGTAATGGCTCTCCTAGACACAGCGCGATGTCAACCCCCAATACCGAGAGAGACGAATCCTGTCTAACCGTCACTGCCTCCAAGTGCTTCGGGACTGCACCCAACTACTACCTGTTTGCACGACTCCTTTGAGCCGTGGTAGGGTAGTAATCAAAGTACAGTGGGAACACACTCGAGGCGAAGTGACAGTGTCAAGTCAGCGGACTAAGCTGTACTCATGTCACCTGGGAACTGATAACTGACGATAGGTATAATACCAACCGGTCAGTTCCCGACGAGTCCTGTCCAGTGTACTCGTAACCCAACGAGCACCTGCATACTATCTCCAGTACGACGTACTGATGGCTGTAGGACAGACCACCTCCCACTCTGGGATGAGAAGCGCATACGCTAGTCTACTCCGGAGTATCGATGCCCTGTCTCGATAGTCCTGCGACTAGGGACCTGCATAAGGATGTGCTTATAGATTACCCAGCCCCCACTAGTGTGACTGCCATCACAACGCTGGTAATCAAGCAAAGATCCTAAGGGCTCCACTAATGTGTATAGGCGATATACTAAAATAAACACAGGTACACATTGAAGTAGAAACAAACCAAATAGCATACTATTATTTTGAGCAAGATTGTACATACAAGGTGAATATCCCAAGCTTCCATTAAGTAATATACAAACTAGTATGATACAGTAATGGCCTCTAGGGCATATACACTAACAGAACTTGACTAGCGCACTATGGTTTGTTGGCCTGCGTCAAGGTCATAGGACGCTAGGGGCAAAATATTATCGGGAATTTCAAGTGTTGAAATTTGCAATGAGATTGCATACCTTCTATGAGATAGTTGGATCCCGATACCCACTGTGAGTAAGAGTTACTCCTGGGAGAGTTTTATACATTACAATTAGCCGATCAAGTAGGTGTCTAGAAAGGTGTTAACGAGATTAGGCCTCTGGGAAAATGAGGTTTACATTAATTAGGTTCGTGCGAAAGCATAGGGGACCTCCCTCAAAGTACCGACACTGGCCTGGCTGAAAGATTGGCGAACTTGTAGTGTGTAATTAATCCCGGTTAGTCTTTCCTTTTAGGGTTTGAAGGAAGATTTGATAAAAAACAGTGGGAGCCATCCTGATTAGATAAAATAATAACCAATCTGATCTTGCAAGAGCGCACGCAGAGTGTTTTCTTCTCTCTCTCTTCTGGTAGCGACCATGTCACGCCTTAATCAAGATAATAATACGGATGTATTGACCGAACCCGCTTGTTATACTGAGCTGGGGAACGTTGGTCCCACTCCAACTTATAATTGTTATAAGACAGAGCAGGAAATTGGGGAATACCAGATTTCCCGTGCCGCCCAAACGAAGAAAGTGCATATGATGCATCTTCTTTGGGTGTGTTCATTACAAAGAACTGTTTCTCTGTATCCTCTACGTCCTGGGTATTTGATACCAGATCAGGATCCCAGATATGTAATCTGTTACATAGGGCTATAGATAGGTAGAGAACTGAGAACGGGTGATACGTTTCATGAGGCAGAAAACGGGCCAAGTGTTGCAGCCAAGTCTGTTGGTCACTGTCATCCTGTATTACAAATACATTGATTCTGAACGAATGTTATTAGATACCGAACCTGATATACAAAATCATATCAGTCTCTTTATAAGTAAAGAAATGATAAAATTTTGTATTGTTGGATAATGTTTTGAACATTTCCTATATCAAAAGTTGATCGGTTCAGGCACGTGATCTAAAAGCATTGATGTTCTAAATCAAACTACAGTTCTTAGTATATAGAACACATACAAGAGGAAGAGTTCGGAAATGAACGAATCCTTCTTGAGGCATTGTAGACTAGGTCATATCAATGCGACCCGACTGACTGAAGTTACATTTAGATGCATATTTAAATTAGTTTGAATTTACATCTTGTGAAACTTGCCAGTCATGTCACAAAGATATAATGACACCAGCTCTGTTTATTGGAAACAGAGAAAGAGTTAGTGAACTCTTGGGATGATACATGTTGATGTATAAAGGTCCTCTGTCTACACATTCCAAGACCGGTTCTTTATACTTCATTACATTCTCTGATGATCTCTTTAGATTCAGACATATGTTCCTGTTGAAACACAAGTCCAAAACTTTTGAGATATTCACAGAATATAAGTTAGAAGTAGAGAACCAAGATAAGGGTATAAGTATTATGTCCTATGATGAGATCAGGGAGGAGAATACTTGTGCATAGAATTCCTGGACTTTTCTAAAGGAGAATGAGATTCTCTCTCAGCATTACTCCTCCGTATACACCATAGCACGATGGTATATCGGGGCGGAGCAATTGCACCCTATTCGATATGGTGCGCTCTATGATGAGTACTACTGAGTTACCTGTTTCCTTTTGGGAGTTATGCTCTTGAGAAGCTGCATACCTATTGAATAGGGTTCGAATCAGATCACAGCCTACCACTCCATATGAGATATGGTATGGGAAGAGCCCATGTCTTAAACTAGTTAAGATTTGGGGTTGTCCGGCCTATGTCTAAAAGCAAAATCCGGACAAAGTCGAGGCAAGGTCTGTAATGTAGAACTGGAAAAGTTCCAGCTATACAAACTACAGCAGATGATTTGGTAGAACCAAAGGATTCAGTAGATTCCAACGAACCTCAGCCTCTCCGCCGATCTAGTAGGGTTTCTCACCCACCTGAGAGATACTTCGGTTTCTCTATGACAGTGGGAGCGAGGATTGCATCATGAGATGATGACCCAACTAGTTTCGAGCTGGCCATCAGGAGTAAGACTCTGTCAGAATGGCTGGATGCTTAGCGATCTGAGATGGAATCCTTATACACCAACAAAGTATGGACTTTGGATGCTTTATCTAAAGGGTTAAATCCCCATCAGGAGCAAGTATATCTTGAGAAGATTACTTGGTGTACATGGAAGAGTTGAGACTTTCAAAGCTAGACTTGTTAAAGGTCTGCATCATTGACCAGGTATGGATTATGATAAAACCTTTTCTAAGTAGCTATGCTTAAGTTCATCCAGATCCTACTTGCCACGGCTATATACCATGACTACGATATCTGGCGGTTGGGTGTCATGACTGCTTTTCTAAATGATGTTTTAGAAGAGAGAGTCTATAAGTACACAGTCAGAGGGCTTCGTAAACAGTGGGAGCAGCGGAAACGTGTACAAGATGCTTTATAGGATAAAGCAGGCATCGCGGAGTTGGAACATCTGTTTTGATGTGGTAGTCAAATAGTTTGACTTCATCAAAAGGGTAGATGAACCTTGTATATACAAAAGGGTAGTAGGGAGTATGGTGGTGATCCTCGTAGAGTACGTGGATGACATACTCTTGATAGGGAAGGAGTTTCCTATGCTACGCTCGATCAATCTCCGCTTATCACAATGATTCTCCATATAGGATCAAAGTGATACCTCCTAAATCCTGGATTTTGTATCTATAAGATAGATCTAAATGGATGTTAGGACTCTCACTAGATGTAGTGAGATGGTATCAATCGATCCTGGGGAGAATCACTGGAAGTGTTCCAGGGTGATGAGAACGACTGAATGTCAGTCACAGGCATTGTCTTTACCTTCAGTAAAGGGACGGTATGTTGGAAGAGTTCCAAGCTAAATACCGTGGCTTACTAGACGATTAAAGGCAAGATACATCGCTACTTAAGATGCTACCAAAGAGGCAGTCTGGGTGTCTATTAGTTCATGAGATGAACATCGTTCCTGCCATTGTGAGACAATGGAGTTGTGGCTTATGCCAAGGAACGTCCGTCCCATCAGTGATCCAGACATATTCTGAGGCAGTGTCACCTAATCATGGAGATGGTTGATCTCCAAGGGATCGAGGTTAGGAGAGTAGACTCAGAGGACAACACGGCGGATCCACACATAAAGGCCATTTCCCAGAAAGAGACTTTTATGGGATGGTTGAGTATGGGATACTACAACCACTGCTATCAGATGGCCCTAGTGCAAGTGGGAGATTGTTAGTTATATGTATGCCCTAGAGGCCATTACTATACATAGGATGTATATTGTAGTGGATGCTTGGACATATATAGGGAGGACTTTCTTGCTCGACATGATAGTATGCTATCTGGTTGATCTTTACCTTAATGTGTATACTGATTGTCTCTCTGTTACATGTTGGTAAAGCCCTTAGGATGTGTACTTGACTACCTGGACTATGATGCGGATCATACTAGTGGGGACATGGTAGTCCATAAGTACATCCTTCAAGGTCCCTAGTCGTGGGTATATCGAGACGGGGCATCGATATACCAGAGTAGACTAGCGTATACCTTCTCGACCCATACAGATGGGCGATCGATGATCCTATATCCATTGGTGTTTGACATCGGAGATGATATACGGGTGCTCAGTGGAGACTGGGTATACTGGACGGACTCGCCGAGAACTCCCAGATGGTATTATACCTTACGTCAGATGGCAGTTCTCTGGTGACACTGGTACAGAGTAGTCTGTTGACCCGAGATCGTCATAGAGTCTTGTGTGATTCCCACTGTGCTTTGATTTCCACCTTACCACGTCCAAGAGGGCATGCAAAACGGTGGTTTTTGGGTACAGTCCCGAGTCACATGGAGGCAATGAGCGATAGGAGGGGATTCGTCTCTCCCGGTATAGGGAGTTGATGTTGCGCTGTGTTCGATTGGCTATAACCGGAAATCCCTGGCCAGGGTTGCTGAGATTTACTGGTAAGTGTTACCAGTAGTTTCTCAAACTGTTATAGACCTCATAACGACACGACTTATCGAGCTATTGGGGTCTGACGTTTACCACCCCTAGGTGAGATATGCGACATATCAGACGAACAGACCGGACTGTACGGTAAGTGTTTCTGGTTGGATTCACAGGAGTGTGAGCGGGCTTGCTCGTCGATCTTCTGATCGCTCAATACCCGGGTGGCCGTTACGTTTAGCAGACCACTTGCGGCTTGTGGGTGTTTGATATGATCATCACCTGCTGCCGGCGTATTGACGAGTCTTTAGAGTCCTACACAGAGGTTTCCTGGCTCAAGCGAAACGAAATAGGAGCGCATATGAGATATGTGCGGGACCGAGAATAATGCGTGTATGTGATACCGTATTCTATTCTCGCGATAAATGTATCGAATGGTTGTATGTGATATAACCTAGTTATCAAATCAAGGATTGATTCGATAAGCCGATACATTGGATATTAGTCGGTTATGTGCGATATGACCGGATCGTTAAATCAAGCGTTGATTTAATGATTTAATGCATAATTATATATTTGATATATTACTTTGCATTAACTAGTATTGGTTCACTTAAATTGGATTTTCTCACTTGATGTACACAAGTTGTATATGTGATATACTTTTGTGCACTTGTTTGTATCATGTTTGATGATACATGCAAACTTGGGTTTGTGTAAAGAATTAAACCATGGTTATGTTAATGGTTAGGGTTTTGATTTACTTATCTATTCATTTATTTATTTATTCATTTTTGCAAGATAAATAGAATGGTGGCTTATTTTGTTTCTTTCATAAAGCTTCATGAAGTGTTGAAAGCTTGACCATTTTGTTTGTTCACTTAACCCTAACCATTCAACTAAACCCTAGTTAATTCTCTACACTTAACCATGGTTGTAAATATGATAAGTATCATATTATTTTCTTTTTGAATAATACTTATCATATTATCTTCTTCTTCTTCTCCTTCTTCAACAAGAAGAGAGCTTGCTACCATCAATGGCAGCATGAGAAAAAGAGTGAGAAATCCAATTCTAAAGTGAACCCACTTCCTATTTCTTCATCCTCTACCACTTGCCAAGTAGTATAGGGTGTTTTCTTCACAAGTTTCATGACTTGGTGAAGTTGGAGTTTGATCTTGAGTTGCCTTGACGTAGATCATCTTCGGCATCGAAGTCGACGACCTAGCCCGCCCATTTCTCTGATGAAGCCGACACTAGAGCCCGGGATCCGATGATCGCAGAGAGGGGACTTCATCACGGAGCTATGGAGGTGGAGGACCGGATCTACAAAGGTTGTATTTTCTATTTTCTCTTAGTTAAGTTGTTAACTAGTTATCGTTTTCGCCTAAAACCCTAGTCAACGATCCGTATTAGGGTTTCTCGGCACTTGTAAAATTTGAAATTGGCATGGTTAATGCCTTGTGAGACCTCCTTAGAGTGCCTAGGAACCCTACACGAAGTACTCAGGTACTGTCCTCGGATCAGTCCTGTTTGGCTACTACACAATATAGTGCCCAACATGAAAACAAAATGCTCAAAAGCAAAATCAGCCTCAAAAGGCGTATCCCATAATCACATGCGTCTGGTGCGCATGGAAACCAAACCTAAATATAGGTGCCACAATATGCACAAAAGCCAAAACTACGTGCAACGGTTGTGCACGAAAGTATCTGTCCAGTGCAACGGGTGTGCACGACAATAATATCGGGTGCATCAGATATGCATAAGAATCCGGATTTAGTGCATCTGGTGTGCACCAAAATCGCATCTCATATCATGCGCCTAACATGCGCGAAAATCCAAATCAGTGCATATGCCCCGCACGAATGGAATCGCATCCAGTATGCACAGAAGAAATCTAAATCAAGAGCATCCAACATGCACGAGTAAAATCTCACTCAAGTGCATCCGATGCGCACAAAATCCAAAATCAAGCGCCTAATATGCGCAAAATCCAACCAAAACGCGTCGGGTCCGTAAAAGCATATAATGCAGTAATATGCACGAAAACGAACGGCAAGTGCCAACGCGTACGAAAATACAAATCTGGTAAAACGAATGCTCAAGGATATAAATCGGGTGCAACCAAGGTACGGGGTATAAATCCTGTGCGGCAACGCATAAATACCCGTCCGGTGCAACAAATGCAGAATGCAATCTAGTGCACAAAATACAAATACAGTGTATCCAGTGCATGAAATACAAATACAGTGCATCCAGTGTACGAAATACAAATACGGTGCATCCTGTGCACGAAATACCGATCAATAACTCAAATGCATAAACAGCAACACCGAGTACACCAAGGTGTATAAAATCGTAAACGTGTGCAACTGCGTGCACAAAACGCATATCAATGTACTACAAGCACATATAAGCTATACCGAGTGCAAAAATCAACTCGAGTGCGTACCACACGCACAAAATCAAATCACCGTATGAAATCCACGAAATCATAAACATGTGCGGCTAAGGCACAAACTCGACATCAAACGCAATAGGCATGCACAAATCGCAAATCAACACAACGGTGTATAAAATATATATATCAGGAAACTCGTCATCAAAACTCAAATCCAAGCGATATAAGCGTGATACTCGGATCACAAACGCAAATCCCAAAAAGGACATTGAGGTACACCTCCCACAATATCGAAAAATAAATTGGTGCGCCAAAAACTGGCAGAACAAGAATATCTGCTCGCTTCCTGCTCACGGTCTGGCGTCTTCTGTCTCTGGGTCTTCTTTTTTCTCTGTGGATTACTACACTCGTAATCCATCGGCTCATCGGCCCTGCCAGGTGTGCTAACGTGGACGATTCCGTTCTGGCACTTCTCTGGTCAACTCCTGGTCAATCATCGCCACCACTCGTAGTGCAGTACGTCACTGGCGTCGGCCTTTGGTCCTCTGAATACACTTGACCCATCTGATCCTGGTGCAAATCTCATTGCAGCAGTGTCCTGGAAGGAATCTTGCTCAAGGTCTCTTCCGATCTTGCCTATGCCGAACTGTACGGAGGCTGGTACTCGGGCATAATCTTCTCTCGTTTTCTGGACATCTGCGTGTTCCGCACACCTTCCCTTGGAAACTGGCCGTGTCCCAACGCTTCTGTAAGCATATCAGGTCTCTGATCTCGACGGGGAGTAATAACAGCTCGTCAGCGTCTCGCACGAATCTCTGGTTCCACTCGTCTTTATCATCTCTCACTATAACGTCATGCCATGCTATCTGCGCACTGCAACTGTTCTCGTCCTCTGTCAATCCGGAGTCTCTCACACGGACTCGAAGTCACGAACTCGGTATCTTCATCACTCGGTAGAAGATGTCTGGCCGAACACGTCCTCGGGAACTCGCCCCTACCATCGGAGAAATACTCTATACTCGCTCACTCCCGATCAACTCACAACGCATCTGGGTGAGGTCCTCTATCCGAAGCTGGTCAGCTTACTGATCTCTTATCACATGGTATCTGGACGACGTCAAACTTTTCGATCGAGTCATCGAGGTCCCAAAATTTCCCGAAGGCTCAACACCTGAGCACAGTCTAAAAATATATGGTACATACCACAGCACCTCTGGACCAGCCGTAAAAGGGCAAACCCAAGCCTCACTGATAGCACCGCTAAACTGCCACAAACCCTAAGGTTCAAAGCGGTTCCATGGTCATCATGTCGAGTTAGGTTTTCATTCTTCTAGAGGGTCCACAGAATTACCTGCATGTTCCTCCGAACACTTTAAACTTGGGAAAATGGTGTCCTGGCACTCGTTTGAACCTTTTAGCTTCGCCAATACCACATGTGACTATTCTTCGCCCACATGCTAAACAACGCCTCAATCCTCCAGGAAAGGCGATACATCGGCGGTCATCTCTGGATCGGTCTGCTCTAAATCTGAGTAAGACTCTCCATACTGGAAATCTTCAACTCAACTGGGCCTGCTCCGGTGCATAAATCGGACGAATCACCTTCGTTTCTCAAATCGGGGTAGACTAGCTATCATCTGTCTCATATCTGCCTGGAAGCTCCGGCGATCTCAGCTCGTAAACCCCGGAAGCGACATCCTATCAATCTCAGCAACAGCTGGATCACCTGTCTACACGGTAGGCGACATCAATATCTCTGAGGTATGCTGTACATTGTTCATCACAGAAAACTGCATTTTATACCGCCCATTCTTATGCTCATTTGTTTATAGATAGGTGCTTTTAATCCGTGTTTGCTACATATTTACAGGTTACAGGTTTCCGGTCTAAAATAATACAAATCAGACAAAATCTCTACAGTTATGCCAATATCCAGAACATCTGTCATAGACAGATAAAAGCCGGGTTCCAGTCATCTGTATCCGTCCAGTGCCGCGTACCAGCTCCAGAGACAAGACATATGACAGTGGTCATTCGTGTCTCGGACAAGCACAAAGCACGAGAGGGACAAGCACAAAGCACGAGTGGGTATAGTGCATTCAATGCATAAAGTGTTGATGTGATTCAAAAATTCAAAAATTCAAACTTCCCTCCAAACTTTAGGTGCATTCAAATTCAAATTAAAGAAAAGGTCTTGTTTTGCCTATAAAAGGAAACCATTGGGTAAGTAAGAAGGAGTCCAATTTTCCATACATTGTATCATTCTTTAGCTTAGCTTCCCCTTGAGATTCTTGCCTTCTCTTGATCTTTCAACCTCTTCATTAAGCTTGAAGGTTTAAGGGTTGGTATTTGATCTCAAGGGTTGTATCATTTTGGAAGGAATAAAGTGTCTTTTGTTCTTCATTTTGCCTTGGGTTTTTAGCTCTCTCTTGATCTTGCAACCTTTTAATTGAGCTTGCAAGTTTAAGTTTGGGTTATTAGACCCATGGTGTGTAACTTGTTCTATGGTTCTTAGTGTTACTTTCTTGCTTATCTCTTTCTTGTATTTTTCTTACTTGCATTACATTCATGCAATTTATTACCATGTCATTTAATTACTTGCTTGTAATCTTTTCTTTTCTTTGTTTATCTTTTCTTTTGCTCTTTTTGGTTTGTTTTGTGAATGGTTGTTATTATGGTGATGTTAGGAAGAATTACGATATTGTAAGTTAACGTTTCGTTCCACATTTCCTTTTCCCGTTATTTTCCTTTGAACTCCGCCCAAACGTTACGCAAGCGCTCCGTTAGGCACCCTATCCTACCAAGGTAACGGCGGTTCCTAACCGCGACCGGTTGCGTTCGGTTTGGCCGGAGGCGAAAGCAAGAGACTAGAACGGAAGGACAAGGGTCAATAATCCGGATTCCAAGAATACCGTGCTTAAATCCACTAATCCACGTTGTTGCTGATTGCTCTAGCTTCAATTGGTTAAGACTCGACTCAAAGGTTTTGAATACGGATTTCCTTAGCTTACACTTTCGTATCTTTTCCTAACAACTTTACTTGTGCATATAACACATAGGGTAGATAAGAACAATCCCGCTCATGCGCATTAACTCGTAACGAGAAGAACGTAGAACGCTTCGTCTCCCTGTGGATTGACCCGTGCTCAACCGGCTAGCTGCAAAGCGACACCGTCCTGATCGCGGTAAACTTTAGAACTCTTAAAACTCGACACGCCAAAAGCGTGCGATCAAATGGCGCCGTTGCCGGGGAGACGGTAACGCTTTATTTCTTGTTATTTCGGGTTAATCATTGTACATTCCATCTATACAACTAACCCTATTTTCAAAACAACATAAAAATTTCAAAAACCAAAACCAAAACAAAAACTAACACAAACTAACTTCTTTTTGTTCTCTGGAATTTGACCTGCTTGCACTCTGTAACTCATTTGAAAAGATAAACAATACCAGTGTGGCATTAGTAGAACACTGTGATTGCTGTTGAAATTTGGAGCCCCAAATCCTAAGGAAATCCGGCGACACACCCTCCAATTCCGGCGTCGCCAGCCGTACCTCATCATCTTGTCTCCAAGTTTTCCCTTATGCTCCAGTGTTCTGTTTTTGTCTTATTGTTATTGTTTGTTTTTTTATAATTTTTAGTGTGCAGGTATTTGGGCATCCGTATCGCTTTTCCGCACTAATATCCATTTTTCCGACATTTTAGATTTTTGCGGATTTGCGAATTGCGATTGTGGGGAGCAAAGTGTATATTCAAAGCTAAGGTGATTGAAGTATAGTGCCAAAGATCCGGGTAGTTTGACCCGCGCAAGCGAACATTTCAAGCTATTCGGATTTAACTTCAACGGGGGTTCCTTAACCCAAAAACTTATCAACACGTATTTCTAACACCTTCTTCCTCAAATCCGACGCATCCAATATACTATTCTTTGCAGGATTCTTTGCAAGTTTGCTTCCAAACGCTAAAAATTGACTAACCCGACTTTGTTGCAGTGCCGTGCTTAAACTAAAAAAAGATTGTTTGATTCTTTAAATAATTTTTTGATTAATTTGCGCATTGCATCCATTAATACGGACTTAAGGGCAAGCGAACCCCACAACATACGGTAAAGGATTTCATCACCTTTTCCGTGGCCCACAAATCACGAACTTGAGCATAACGTTTACCCGCACAAATTTTAAAAGAAATTAGACTTTAAGCCTTAAGGACTTCGCGCTCACTAGGAGAGGTTAATTGTGTTTAGAACACCGCTTAATGGTATATTGTTTACGGGGTGTCTAGGAAAGTGTTAACGGCGAAACCGCCAAAAGAGAAAGGGTTATTTAATTAAGGACCTTCGCGAAAGCGTCGGAAAACCTCCCCTTATCTCTGCACTTACCTGGCCTCGTGATCAGTGTATCTTGAGCCCGTTTCTCGACACAGTTTTACTTCGACAATCAAGTTCTGGAGAAGGTCTAGTTGACCTAGGTGAACCCTAGAACGATTAGGTGTGTGGTATTTTTGTGTCGTGATTGTTTTTGTCCAGATTCCATTTTGTGTGTATATTTCATTCTTTTGTTAATAACTAACTTATAAAAAAGATATATATAAAAAATAATTTCACATTCTTTCCCCTCCTTTTCTCTTCTTCTTCTTCTTCTTTTCATATCATGGGTACCCCACCTCCTAAAACTCTTGCCGAACTTTGGTACCCACCGGTAGGTAGTGCTCCTCTGCCGGGCTCACCGTCTAACATATACGAGTCTTGTTGCCCCGGGGTACCTCACCGGGTCCACCATGTACCCGCAATCGGTGCCTACCACTCCTCGAATCGGGTTTCACATGCCACTCTCAGAACCTGAGAAAACGTATGGTGGACGCACTGAAATATCATATCAAGAGAAACTGGGTTTTTAAAACAGTACATGCTTCCTTTTGAAATAGCCACGGTTCTTAAATCCAGAAATCTCATAAAAACAGCATATCTCAATGCGTAAAATTCGTAGAGCATGATGTATGCGTCATATAACAGAATTGTAAGCATATCAATATATCATGCAACCTGGAACAGTGATATGACATATTAAGGGAAAAACCGCTCTTTTAAAATGATTCCAGTTTTTAAAATATAACATGCGGTTCCCAATCTCCCAATAAAATCAGTTATCTATGTAGGTACAATATGTATATGCGCAAGTATAGATGTACCAATGTATGTGTGCACAAATATGGATGTAAAAGTATGTATATCCGCAAGTATGAATGTATTAATGTATATGTGCACGAATATGGATATACAAATGTGTACATCCGCAAGTATGAATGTATCAATGTATAAGTGCACGAATATGTATATACAATGTGTATGAGCGCAAGTATGAATATATCAATGTATATGTGCAAGCAGGTTATGCGAAGAGTCACATCATGATGCAGCAATCCTACTGTGTAGTGACATGGCAATTATCGACGATGAAGTGTGTGAGCCTACAATCTGTGTACGTGTAACATACGCATCATCGATAATGGTGCAAATGTACTAGCACAGGTATAAGCAATGCGATGGAAATAATATGAATGCAGCATAAGGTAAATCATCAGCTAAAAGCTAAAAGCTATATGGTATACGTAACCATCATATGTCCGAGTCGATGAATCTATCAATCGGCATCTAGCTGTAGGGTTCCTAGGCACACTATAGAGGTCTCACAAGGCATCGAACATGCCAATTTAAAATTTTATGGGTGCCGAGAAACCCTAATACGGATCGTCGGCTAGATTTCTAGGCGAAACATTAAATTAGTTAACACTTTAACTAAAAGTTAGATGCTACAACCTTTGTAGATCCGGATATCCACTTCCTTAGCTCCACGTAGTCGTCCTCTCGCTGTCCTTTTCGAATCCTAGACTCATTCGTCGGCTTCATCGGGAAAACGAGCGGGCAATGTCGTCGGCTTCGTGCCGAAGATGATCTACGTCGAGGTTGCACAAGTTCAAGCTCCAACTTCACCAAGTTGTGAAACTTATGAAGAAAACACCCAAAACAACTTGGCAAGAGGTAGAGGGTGAAGAAATAGGAGGTGGGTTCACTTTAGAATTGGATTTCACTCACTTTTGCTCAAGTTGCCATTGATGGCATCTAGTTTTCTCTCTTGAAGAAGAAGGAGAAGATGAAGCTAAAATATGATAAGTGTTATGATAAGAATAAAATAAATCAATACTTATCATATCTTAACCAAGGTTAAGTGTAGAGAAAAGACCATGGTAAATGAGAAGGGTTAGGGTTAAGCTAGAAGACAAAATGGTTTCTTTAGTCAAAGCTTCATGAAGCTTCAACAAGCTTCATGATAAAAAGAAACCATTATGTTTTCATTTATCCATTTAAATAAATAAAGAATGGATAAATAAATGAGAGAATAAATCAAAACCCTAATTATCTACTTAACCATGGTTTAATTCTTTACACTTAACCATGTGAGCAAGTATCATCAAACATGATACATATATGTGCACAAAAGTATATCACATATACAACTTGCACATCGAGTGAGAAAATCCGTATAAAGTGAACCAATACTAGTTAATGCAAAGTAATATATCAAATATATAATTATACATTAAATCATTAAATCAACATTTGATTCAATGATCCGGTCATGTCGCACATAACCGACTAGTATTCAATGTATCGATTTATCGAATCAATGATTCGATAACTAGGTCATATCGAATATAACCAATCGAAATATTTATCGCGAGAATGAAATGCGGTATCACATACACGCATTATTCTCGCTCCCGCACATATCTCATATGCGCTCCTATTTCGTTTCGCTTGAGCCAGGAAACCTCTGTGTAGGACTCTAAAGACTCGTCAATACGCCGGTAGCAGATGATGATCATATCAAGCACCCACAAGCCGCAAGCGGTCTGCTAAACGTAACGGACATCTGGGTATTGAGCGATCAGAAGATCGACGAGCTAGCCCGCTCACACTCCTGTGAATCCAACCAGTAACACTTACCGTACAGTCTGGTCTGTTCGTCTGATATGCCGCATATCAAGTCTAGGGGTGGTATACGTCAGACCCCAATAACCGATAAGTCGTGCCGATGTGAGGCTCATAACGGGTCGAGAAACTACTGGTAACACTTACCAGCAAATCTCTGATCAGCCCTGGCCAGGGACTTCCCTGTTACGGCCAATCGAGCACAGCGCAACATCAACCCCCAATACCGGGAGAGACGAAACCCCTCCTATCGCTCATTGCCTCCATGTGACTCGGGACTGTACCCAAAGACCACCGTTTTGCACGCCCTCATGGACGTGGTAAAGTGGAGATCAAAGCACAGTGGGAATCACACAAGACTCTATGACGATCTCGGGTCTACAGACTAACCTGTACAAGTGTCACCTGAGAACTGCCATCTGACGTGAGGTATAATACCATCTGGGAGTTCTCAGCGAGTCCGTCCAGTGTACCCAGTCTCCACTGAGCACCCGTATACCCTCTCTGATGTCAAACACCAATGGATATGGGATCATCCATCGCCCATCTCATGGGTCGAGAAGCATATACGCTAGTCTACTCTGGTATATCGATGCCCCGTCTCGATACACCCATGACTAGGGACCTTAAAGGATGTACTTATGGACTACCATGTCCCCACTAGTATGATCTGCATCATAGTCCAGGTAGTCAAGTACACATCCTAAGGGCTTTACCAACATGTAACTATAAGACAGTATTAAAGAGACTAGTGTACATGTTAAGATAAAGAGTAACCAGATAGCATACTATCATATCGAGCAAGAAAGTCATCTCTATATGTCCAAGCATCCAATATAATATACATCATCTGTACAATACTGGCCTCTAGGGCATACATACAACTAACAATCTCCCACTTGCACTAGGGCCAGCTGCTGTAGTATCGCATACCGAGCATCCCGAAGAGTCTCTCAAACTGTATTTGGGGAATGGCCTTCGTGAGTGGATCCACCGTGTTGTTCTTCGTGTCAACCCTCCTGACCTCGATCTCCCGGCGATCAACTATCTCCCGGATCAGGTGATACTGCCTCAGAATATGCCTGGATCGCTGATGGGACCTGGGTTCCTTGGCTAAAGCCACCGCTCCATTGTTATCGCAATACAAAGGTATTGGATGCTCAATGGATGGAACCACTCCAAGTTCAGTAATGAACTTCTTGATCCAGACAGCCTCTTTGGCAGCATCGTTGGCAGCGATGTATTCAGCCTCCATCGTCGAGTCTGCCACGGTTTCCTGCTTGGAACTCTTCCAGCTAACCGCCCCTCCGTAAAGGGTAAAGACAAAGCCCGACTGCGACTTAGAGTCGTCCTTATCACTCTGGAAGCTCGAATCGGTAAAGGACTCCACTTGGAGCTCTCCGTTACCATACACCAAGAACATATCTCTAGTCCTTCGCAAGTACTTGAGAATGCTCTTCACAGCTGTCCAGTGACTCTCTCCAGGATCAGCTTGATACCTGCTCACTATACTTAGTGAGTATGCTACATCGGGTCTGGTACATAGCATCGCATACATGATAGAGCCTACTGCCGAAGCATAGGGTATCCTTTGCATGCGAGCTCTCTCCAAATCAGTCTTGGGAGACATCTCTTTGGAGAGAGTGACTCCAGAGATCGTGGGCAAGTTCCCACGCTTGGACTCTTCCATACTAAACCTCTTTAGTATGGTGTCAATGTACCTGGATTGGGACAATCCCAAAATCCGTTTGGATCTATCTCTATAGATCCTAATTCCCAATATGCAGGAGGCATCACCAAGATCTTTCATTGAGAATCTTTGTGATAAGAAGAGCTTGACCGCTTGCAGCATAGGAATATCATTTCCTATCAAGAGTATGTCGTCCACGTACAATACGAGGAAGACAACCTTACTCTCTGCCACCTTCTTGTAGATACAAGGTTCATCTAGATTTTTGACGAAATCAAACTCTTTGATAACGACGTCAAAGCAGATGTTCCAACTCCGCGATGCTTGCTTTAATCCATAAATGGATTTAAGCAGCTTGCACACCTTGCCGCTGCTCCCACTGTCTACGAAGCCCTCTGGCTGAGTCATGTACACGCACTCTTCTAAATCACCATTTAGAAAGGCGGTCTTAACATCCATTTGCCAGATTTCGTAATCATGATATGCAGCGATGGCAAGCATGATCCGGATGGATTTAAGCATAGCCACTGGAGAAAAGGTTTCGTCGTAGTCCACACCTGGTCTTTGACGAAAACCTTTTGCTACAAGTCTAGCTTTGAAAGTCTCCACTTTCCCATCTACACCAAGTTTTTTCTTGAAGATCCATTTGCTCCCAATGGGTTTTACCCCTTCAGGAGCAACTTCCAAAGTCCATACTTTGTTGGTGTACATGGATTCCATCTCGGACCGCATTGCATCCAGCCATTTCACTGAGTCCCTACTCGTGATGGCCTGCTCGAAGCTAGTTGGGTCATCATCCTCCATGATGCAATCCTCGCTCCCACCATCCATGAGAAAACCGTAGTATCTCTCAGGCTGACGAGGAACCCTACTAGATCGGCGGAGAGGCTGAGGTTCATTGGGAGCTACTGAATCTTCTGGTTCCACTAAATCTTCAGTTACTGTTTGTGTATCTGGAACCTCTTCCAGCTCTACCACTTTGCCACTAATTTCTTTTTCAAGAAATTCCTTTTCTAAAAAGGTGGCATATTGAGAAACAAACACTTTTTGTTCTTCAGCATGGTAGAAAAAATATCCTTGGGAATTCTTAGGATATCCCACAAACTTGCAAAGAACTGACCGTGCCTCGAGTTTGTCTGGATTTTGCCTTTTGACATAGGCCGGACAACCCCATATTTTAACTCGTTTAAAATATGGTCTCTTCCCACTCCATATCTCATATGGTGTGGTAGGTACAGATTTAGATGGAACTTGATTCAATAGGTATGCTGCTGTCTCCAGCGCATATCCCCAGAAGGAAATAGGTAACTCAGCTGTGCTCATCATAGAGCGCACCATATCTAATAGGGTGCGGTTCCTCCGTTCAGATACACCGTTGTGCTATGGTGTATATGGAGGAGTCAGCTGAGAGAGAATCCCATTCTCTTTTAGGAAGTCCAGGAATTCATTGCTCAAGTATTCACCTCCTCGATCAGATCGAAGGATTTTAATACTTTTTCCGGTTTGGTTTTCGACTTCTTGTTTATATTCTCTAAATTTCTCAAAAGTTTCTGATTTCTGTTTCATCAGGAACACATATCCGAATCTAGAGAGATCGTCAGTGAATGTAATGAAGTATGAAGAACCATCCCTGGCATGTGTAGACATGGGACCACATACATCACTATGTATCAGTCCCAAGAGTTCGGTAACTCTTTCTCCGTGTCCCGTAAACGGAGTTTTGGTCATCTTGCCTTTGAGACATGACTGGCAAGTGTCATAAGATGAAAATTCGAAAGGTTTCAAATATCCATCTTTATGCAACTTAGCCAGTCGTGTCGCATTGATGTGACCTAGTCTACAATGCCACAAGAAAGAATCGTTCAGTTCTGAACTCTTCCTCTTGTGTGTGTTTGTTATACTCAGAACTGTTGATTGGTTTAGAACATAAATGCCATTGCACAACGTGCCTGATCCAACCAACTTTTGGTTACGGAAAATGTTCATAACATTGTCCTGTAATACAAAATTATATCCTTCTTTACTTAGCAAAGAAACCGATATAATGTTGCATATCAGGTTCGGCATGTAATAGCATTCGTTCAGAACCAATGTATTACCAGTTGGTAATACAAGGTGATATTCCCCGACAGTCTTAGCTGCAACAATTGCACCATTTCCAACTCTAATGTCTTTATCACCTTCTCCAAGTTCTCTACCTTTTCTAAGCCCATGTAACTGATTACATATATGGGATCCTGACCCGGTATCTAATACCCAGGACGTAGGGCAAATGGAGAAACAGTTCTCTGTAACGAACACACCCGAAGAAAATGCATCAACATGTACTTTCTTCAATCGGGTGGCATGGGAATCCTGGTATTCCCCTATTTCCTGTTCATTCCTATAACTCTTATAAGAAAGAACGGAACCAACGTTCCCCAGCACAGTATAACATGCGGGTTCGGTCAATACATCCATATTATTATCTTTATTAGGGCATGAAATGGTCGCCACCTGGAGAGAGAGAGAAGAAAACACTTTAGCGTATGCTCGTGCAAGATCAGATTGGTTATTATCTTATCTAATCAGGATGGCTCCCACTGTTTTTATCAAATCTTCCTTCAAACCCTAAAAGGAAAGACTAGCCGGGATTAATTACACACTACAAGTTCGCCAATCTTTCAGCCAGGCCAGTGTCGGTACTTTGAGGGAGGTCCCCCGTGCTTTCGCACGAACCTAATTACTGTAAACCTCGTTTTCCCAGAGGCGTAACCCCGTTGACACCTTTCTAGACACCTACTTGATCGGCTAATTGCAATGTGTAAAACTCTCCCAGGAGTAACTCTTACTCGCAGTGGGTATCGGGATCCAACTATCTCATAGAAGGTATGCAATCTCATTGCAAATTTCAACACTTGAAATTCCCGATAATCTTTTGCCCCTAGCAGCTATATGACCTTAACATAGTCAACAAATCATAAGTGCTAGTCAAGATCAACCCGTCATTTCCCGATTGAATTAAACCTACCCGCACGACCCTTAACATAGTCAACAAAGTCGCACGACTACCCTAATCCAATCGCATCATATGCTTATACAGATAAGCACTAATTAGCTACCGCACACTACGCCTTAACATAGTCAACAAACGTAGCACGAATACTAACTAGTACTTATCTGAAATGACGGAGGGCTACGACAGGTTTTTCTGAAAACCTATTGCGTAATGAACTTGATATCGTTGTAGAATCAAATGAAGTTTTGAAATGGAGTGATTTTGAGGCTTTTCTAGTTTTCCTAAAGGGGTCACTCCCGGTGAAAGGATCGTCGGCCCTTTCCTCGTCGAATGAGGTGCGGGATATATCATATATATCACTGTGCAAAGCAAAAACTCTTAAAAGCAATCAAAGCCAAACCGAGTGTGTAGCATCTGCCAGTTATTGCTAAAGGAGTCACTCCCGGTGAAAGGATCTCGGTCCTTTCCTCATCGAATAAGGTGCAGGGTATATCATATATACCGCTATGCAAAGCAAGAACTGTAGCTACCTGTTTTGTTTAAAATCTGATTCTACAACATCTGTGGTTTCTTTTCTTTCATTAATCACATTAATGAAGTCCCATCATTTAAATACCTAAACATCACAGATAGATATGACGTACACTTATGCCATCCGCATTCGCCTTGATGTCCCCTCGTGCACCGTTAGGTTAGGTAACTAACGACAGAGCAGGGCAGGGCTAGCGCGGGTGTAAAACATAAGTAACGTCTATATAATATATCATATATACTATATACTATATCCATCACAGAACATCACATGATCACATCACAGATATCGCAGCAGAAGAAACATATAAAACATTGGATATACTAGGACGTCCGTGTTTTCAATACGAGCCAGTATAAAACATGGATTCCACGGTCGTGATGAATAGCCAATCCTACACCCCTAGACCCCTACGAGAGCGGCAAGCAACCCTGCCAATTCTAGGGTTAGGAGACCCGGACTCGACTCCTCGAGTTGGTCTCCCACTGGACCCCAGAACCCGGTTACTTGTGCTCCCCTCCTTGGGTCTATCCTAATGCGGAAAAGTAAATAATATACAAAAGGTGACAACTTCCGCTACCTGGAAGTGCCCCAAATAAAAGAATATTACATACAAGTTTTTACATGAATGAAAATGGAAAACACTCATCTCACATAAAAACCCCCGGCTATTCGAATACGACGATCCAATATAACATATCCAGCAACACATAACATCACATGTCATCAACGTAAGTAAATATGTCCATCCCAATTGTCGTTGACATATAGCAACGAAACCGGCGATATCACATATTACACTTACGGTCACAGAAAAGAAAGTGTAAAACTACAACAATTGGAATCCGCAACTTCTTTAGACATCGCATGCCTAACAGATATAAATCCCGCATTTTAGTCTCATTATCGAAAACTCTTTTCAATATCATATGGGACTAAATTGCTAGATTTATAACATTCATTCAGTTATCTCATAACTACTTGTGAATTCCAATTATTGTATCACATTCCAGATAAACAGAAAATGTTAAACTTTCCGATCGAACAGTCGAATACCCAAGTTTTCCCGATACAACTCAACACATGAAATAAGTCTAACAACATTCAGTTCGTGCCTCAGTACCAACGGTCCAGCCGTAGAAGGGTCAAGCCAACGCCTCACATGTGGCACGCCGTACTGCCCCAAACCCGAAGGTTCAAAGGGCAGTTCAAGACGGTCACATAATCGAGTTAAGGTTTGTTGTCTTCTAGAGGGTCCATCGCGTTACTTGCACTACTTAGAACGTCGTTAAACTAAGGAAAAATCCAACACTTGGAAATCTCCCGACAGGGGAAAAATTGGGTATTTATATCCGGTCGAACTTTTTAACATATTCTAAAAATTATCCGGAAATACACAAATGACGAAATTTGATAATCCGATCGAAATACCGAATTCCCAAAACAACCCTGAAAAATAAAACTCTGGAAAAAACATTAAAAATTCCCAGGAAAATCACCACTGGAAACTAAGAGTTACTGTGCAAAAAACTTTATATATTGAGGTCGTACGGTCGCGGATCCGCCGCATGAGCTAGGCTCATGCCGCGGATCCGCGGCGACTTAGTAGAATTAGGCTGTCGAATTTCACACAAACTCTTATATTTTCCTGATGGTTTTTCTGAATATTTTTAATCTGGAAAAATCCCAGATTTTAGAAAAAGTCCAGAGAGCTCATGGGTTTTGGGGTTTCGGGTTCGTTCGGACTTCAAACTCCGTCTAGACTTCGCCTAAGGCTCTAGCTTGGCTCTGATACCACTGTAGGGTTCCTAGGCACACTATAGAGGTCTCACAAGGCATCGAACATGCCAATTTAAAATTTTATGGGTGCCGAGAAACCCTAATACGGATCGTCGGCTAGATTTCTAGGCGAAACATTAAACTAGTTAACACTTTAACTAAAAGTTAGATGCTACAACCTTTGTAGATCCGGATATCCACTTCCTTAGCTCCACGTAGTCGTCCTCTCGCTGTCCTTTTCGAATCCTAGACTCATTCGTCGGCTTCATCGGGAAAACGAGCGGGCAATGTCGTCGGCTTTGTGCCGAAGATGATCTACGTCGAGGTTGCACAAGTTCAAGCTCCAACTTCACCAAGTTGTGAAACTTGTGAAGAAAACACCCAAAACAACTTGGCAAGAGGTAGAGGGTGAAGAAATAGGAGGTGGGTTCACTTTAGAATTGGATTTCACTCACTTTTGCTCAAGTTGCCATTGATGGCATCTAGTTTTCTCTCTTGAAGAAGAAGGAGAAGATGAAGCTAAAATATGATAAGTGTTATGATAAGAATAAAATAAATCAATACTTATCATATCTTAACCAAGGTTAAGTGTAGAGAAAAGACCATGGTAAATGAGAAGGGTTAGGGTTAAGCTAGAAGACAAAATGGTTTCTTTAGTCAAAGCTTCATGAAGCTTCAACAAGCTTCATGATAAAAAGAAACCATTATGTTTTCATTTATCCATTTAAATAAATAAAGAATGGATAAATAAATGAGAGAATAAATCAAAACCCTAATTATCTACCTAACCATGGTTTAATTCTTTACACTTAACCATGTGAGCAAGTATCATCAAACATGATACATATATGTGCACAAAAGTATATCACATATACAACTTGCACATCGAGTGAGAAAATCCGTATAAAGTGAACCAATACTAGTTAATGCAAAGTAATATATCAAATATATAATTATACATTAAATCATTAAATCAACATTTGATTCAATGATCCGGTCATGTCGCACATAACCGACTAGTATTCAATGTATCGATTTATCGAATCAATGATTCGATAACTAGGTCATATCGAATATAACCAATCGAAACATTTATCGCGAGAATGAAATGCGGTATCACATACACGCATTATTCTCGCTCCCGCACATATCTCATATGCGCTCCTATTTCGTTTCGCTTGAGCCAGGAAACCTCTGTGTAGGACTCTAAAGACTCGTCAATACGCCGGTAGCAGATGATGATCATATCAAGCACCCACAAGCCGCAAGCGGTCTGCTAAACGTAACGGCCATCCGGGTATTGAGCGATCAGAAGATCGACGAGCTAGCCCGCTCACACTCCTGTGAATCCAACCAGTAACACTTACCGTACAGTCCGGTCTGTTCGTCTGATATGCCGCATATCAAGTCTGGGGGTGGTATACGTCAGACCCCAATAACCGATAAGTCGTGCCGATGTGAGGCTCATAACGGGTCGAGAAACTACTGGTAACACTTACCAGCAAATCTCTGATCAGCCCTGGCCAGGGACTTCCCTGTTACGGCCAATCGAGCACAGCGCAACATCAACCCCCAATACCGGGAGAGACGAAACCCCTCCTATCGCTCATTGCCTCCATGTGACTCGGGACTGTACCCAAAGACCACCGTTTTGCACGCCCTCATGGATGTGGTAAGGTGGAGATCAAAGCACAGTGGGAATCACACAAGACTCTATGACGATCTCGGGTCTACAGACTAACCTGTACAAGTGTCACCTGAGAACTGCCATCTGACGTGAGGTATAATACCATCTGGGAGTTCTCAGCGAGTCCGTCCAGTGTACCCAGTCTCCACTGAGCATCCGTATACCCTCTCTGATGTCAAACACCAATGGATATGGGATCATCCATCGCCCATCTCAGGGGTCGAGAAGCATATACGCTAGTCTACTCTGGTATATCGATGCCCCGTCTCGATACACCCACGACTAGGGACCTTGAAGGATGTACTTATGGACTACCATGTCCCCACTAGTATGATCTGCATCATAGTCCAGGTAGTCAAGTACACATCCTAAGGGCTTTACCAACATGTAACTATAAGACAGTATTAAAGAGACTAGTGTACATGTTAAGATAAAGAGTAACCAGATAGCATACTATCATATCGAGCAAGAAAGTCATCTCTATATATGTCCAAGCATCCAATATAATATACATCATCTGTACAATACTGGCCTCTAGGGCATACATACAACTAACACTAGCCTCATAGCATCACGTACGGTATGATCCATCGTACGGCATCCTCTAGTCAAGGGTAAGGATCAATAATCAAATCAAGCTCATCACGCACGGAAAATCATCGTACGGCGGCATTAAGCTAAAAGGGATCCTATCATCCTATACGACAAATGAGGGTACGGCCTAATATCACATACGGCCGATCATCCATGATTCACAACATTATATATATATATATAACCCTATATACCTATGTCCCAGGTCATATCTGCAATAATCTCATATCAGGGGACCGGCAGGGTATAAATCATCTCGATCGACTCGCATCCGTATACCATCATATCAATATATCATCATCTCATCATATCATCAAATCCGTCTTGTATTCTTTCATCGCATTTATGTCTCATATTATGTCGAGTTTACATAAACATGCTATCTCTACTAAGTATAAGTATATAATCTAACAAACACACCCGAACCATACAATCAGATTTTTAAAGAAGTGAATCGTAGTTTTGAAAATAGGGGTTACGGTGTTTTTAAGGAAAAGATATCATTTGAAAATCTGTAGCATCCCTCAAGGTATACATTTAAAAGATACATACGATTCTTTGGTTTAGAAAAAGGTATGGTTCGGATGACGCATCTACATCGACTATCTAGTCCTACAGTACCCTAAGCGGTAATATCGCTAAACGTCATCTTATGACAGTAGTAACATATCACTTCTAACTATCCTATAGTTTCTAATATGGTTTCGTAGCTATCTCATTCTAACCCTAGTTTCCTAATCTAGGTTCCTTAACCATATTCTATAAATCAGTCTTCCATCAAACTTTGCGGGGGTACTATACGCCATCCACCCGACTTCCCCGGTAGATATAGATATACTCACCGTAGTCTTCGCTCGCCGAAGTCGATGACACCACGCTCCGTCGCCTCGGAATCCATGCGAATGTACCTACAATAACAACACATATCGTAATGATATTAAAATCAAGTTCTAAAATCCAAAATGGCACGCGCATTGCTCGTAGGTTAGAACCTATAGCATATGCGTACAAAATCAGCCAAACAACCCTTGTTGTTGATGTATGAACATTCAACAACAAAAAAGAATCCAAATATCAAAACTCATCATTTAAAATATGGAAAACATATCCTAAATCACACACAAGTGTTCCCAGATTTTGACTCAGGTAAAATAAAGCCAAGCAAACAAGTATAGGGTGATGTATATAGTATATGTGAGCTACTGAACCAACCTAGGCTCCTACATTCACCAAGTGGCCGGCCCCTATACCCAAAATTCCGAGCTCACCGGCCAGGGGGTCCCTGTTTGGGTTCATCAGGTCAGAGTGGTCTCCTAGTAGTATATCTAGGCCCCTAGTATTGTTTGGTTGTCTCAGAAAGTCCCCAGGTCATCCCAGATCTTCCTGCACACTTTAATTCCCTCACAAACCGACATGGATAGTTCTGTTTTGGGGTTTCAGGTTTTGTATTTGTGTTGGGTCTGGGTTTCTAGCACCAAGGGGTTTAAGCTCACCACTAGGTCTTATAAGCACAACCGCAACTCAAGAATCCCCTCAAACCCTAGCTAGGAATCCCCAAAGTCACTAAACTGATACGGGTCAATTCCTAAGTTCGTGCAACGGGTTCAGCTCTATGGCTCAGGTCATGAATCGTGTTACCATGGTCATGTAAACACTCACCAATGTCCCCAGATTTCACCTATAGGTATTACAGAAAAATCAAGTAGAACCAAACCCCCTTAAACACCTTCAGGTAACTACCCTACAAAACCCACACCCTAACTCTCATATACACCCGGGGTCACCGGATTTGTCTCCAAGGTCGCCGGCCCATGACCGGTGGGAAGGGGTAGGGTTTTAGGTGGTCACCTAGGGCTACCCGTACAACACTATGATACTGTTTGTTTTCCCAGTGAGTGCTCGGGGTTACAGCAGGTCAGCAACATCATCAAAACGACATCTAAAACACGATATCTCACAAAACTAATCTGAAGGGAAGAAATTATACCTCATCTAGTCCACTCTAGGCAGCACTAACTTCCCAACGTCGTCAAAATCCCACTTTGCTCGGTTCATCGTGTAGAGGAGGAGATGGGGATTAAGTTTTGTGAAGGGAGTGTAGGGTTTTGGGGAATGGTTGGAGATAGAACTAGGGTTTAAGTGGAGGGTTGTGGAGTTGAGGAGATGACGAAGAAGGAGGAAAATGGTGGGGGATTCTAATGAGGCAGCAGCCCCCTCCCTCTCTCTCCCTAATACTCACTCTCTCTTCTCTCTCCAAAGTATACCTAACCACTCATTATGTCTCCTTTGACTTTTCCTTTTTCTCATTTCTTTTCTCACAAAAAAAAACATACACCCATATAAAACCACAATGAAATAACATGTAAGCAAATGAGGCATGTCATGGTGCACTAATCACGAAAACTGTAGAAACACAGATTTGGCTTAATCGCGATTAGCAGTGCACTAATCGGGTTTTTATCAAAACTGCATATAATAAATTTTAAAATTGCCAAATCCGTTAAATATATTATTAAATGAATAAATCATTTTAATTTCCAATTATTTCATAATTATTGGTATATATTTATACCCTTTTTCGAAAACCCCAATTTCGCAAATCGAGCAGTTTTCGGGAAAAATATTATTTTAATATTAAATTCCAAAAATAATATTTTATATTTTCTGAAATGTTACATATGATGTCCTTAAACTTTACAGACTATGATGTCTCTAAACTACCACGGACTGTGAGGTCCTTAAACTCATAGACTATGATGTCTTTAAACTTTGCAGACTATGACGTCTTTAAACTGGACTATGATGTCCTTAAACTTTATGGACTGTGAGGTCCTTAAACTCATAGACTATGATGTCTTTAAACTTTACAGACTATGATGTCTTTACTGGACCGTAATGTCCTTAAACTAATTATGGACCGCAACGTCCCTAAACTAAAACAATAGAGCCCAAATGCTCTTTTGTTGGATCTAAACGATCCCGTTAAGTTGATCTTAGTCTAAAATTAGACTAACGTATCCTTAATAAACATTTAAGTTGATCTTAATCTCAAAAGAGACTAACGCATCCTTAAACCCAACCCCAAACCCAAATCTAAGAAAAAAAGGATTTGGACTAATCCACACCCTACGGGCGACAATGTAAATTAGTCTCCGTATACAATTCACGGGCAACCAAAAATAAAACAAACACACACGACACGAAGTGACCATCTGGAGAAGGAGAAAGTTGTTGCCGCGATGCGGCAGCGTAATTAACTGCAGGGGCTTGCGCCTGCAGGGAAGAGCGTCCCCACAATCAAAAAACCCCTCAAACGAAGGGGAATCTGACGAAGTCTGCTATATCGGCCGCATCCGTCTAAACCTCCGATGCACGGTTCCATGAATCAACTTGGCATCTTCGGAGAGGTGGACGGATAAAACCAAATAGCATCTGCCCCCAAAATTCAGGCCAGACGTCCCAACGTCCCGGTCGCGTCTTTTCGGCGGAGAACAGATTCAAGCACGCCCGGCGGGACCTTTTCCTTTTTCCACTCCGCACTTCGTTTGTCGTGTTTTTCCACGATTAAATAATCGCGGTATATATGTTTGTGGTTGCTCTTAGGGGAGTGGATACTGAAGCCGGCATTTCGTCTCTATGAAGAATGGTGTTTTCTCCCACCCTAGCAACTCAGGCTCTGTCATATCCAGTGGAGTCAAGTAAAGGCCACTTGCAGCCTCAAATCTCTGCAATCGGGTTCTTCAAGAAATCAACGGGCTTCTTTTTGGGTCGATACTCCCACCTCCCACCCTCGGTGCCTCAACGTCGAATAAGGAAGCCCAGAAGAAGTCTGTCTTCTACAGGCTGGTTCCCCAAGCAGCAGCTTTGCCGACGGAATCAGTCCTCAAACAACTGGCACCTGCCAAGAACCAAGGTCGATGCAGGGGGCAGAATATTCAAGCTCCTAAAGGAAACAAGGGGCAGGCTCGGCAAAATCCTGAGGCTAATCAAATCCTGGCCGTAAGAAATGCTCGACGTCGATATCGGCATCATACAAAATGAGCTGGGGGCAGTTCTCCGTATGGTTCTGTTTCAACCCCAGTAGTGAATGTTGTTCCAACCGGGAACAGCTTAAAATTGTTGCGAAGGGTCAGACAAAATTCTCCTACCGCTATATTGAAGAAATCTCCGCTGCCCATGGAGATCCCACGAGAGCAGAAACCAATTCGCTCCCTAAAGCAACTTTCCTCATCTATATATAAAGTGCGGAAGCAAGTGAAGGTCTCTGTCGTTAACCGCGGCTCTTCCCCTAGATGTCAGCCAAATTCTGATAAATTCTCTTTCAAATATAAGGGGACTCATTCCAAGACGGATCCTGATACAGCGGTTCCTCCCAAAACCAAAGCGGCCTTTCACAAAAAAAGGAGGCCCAATAAGGTCAAGTGCCCGAAGCAAACTCCAAAGGCCAAAAACTCCAAACACCCCAAGCCTGGGGGCATGGTAGTTCACATAGTCTATGTGGTGAATTCAAAAGATGAAGTTCGAGCTTCTACTAGTCACCGACCTCAAACTCGGTCCTTAACAAAAGTTCAACTTCAACGTGAAAAGCTGCAGGAGATGCTTGCTCAAGCGGCACCACTCGCTAATCCATCGTTTAAGGCAAATCCCGAAGAAACACCTGGAGAAAGAATAGAGAAGGAGTTGGATATTAATTTCCTAAAGCGCGCTCTGAAAAAGGGAGATGCAGAAGCAGAAGAAATGTCCACTAATATGAACCGGATGGCCCTTCTGATTCAGAATATGGCTGGAATGATGGTTCAATCGGAACCACTGGCAGATGAACCGCCGGTAGTCGATCTTAAAGATAAGGATGACATTTCAAATCCTCTGCAAATCTCATCAATGGCTGAGGAGGAAATGATTCCTAAAAGCAAAGCTGAACGAATATATCGCTCAGCAAATCGAAGCTCACTACGCCAGTGAAGCTGCAAATAGATCAATCAAGATTGGTCGACCGTATCCGACATGGCACAATTAAATACAGTAACTGCCAGAGTACACACTTCCAACGTGCCACATGTACAAAGGAACTGAGAATTCTCACCGGCACATTGTGCGATTTGAACCCATGTGCGGCAATACTGATATACTTCTTCTCTGACAGTTCATCGGCTGTCTGGTGGGCATTGCCTTCGAATGGTATGCAGAACTCCCGAATGACTCCATGAATACCTTCGACGAAATGGAGATGTCTTCCTGTCAGAGATTCGCTAGTGTGAATAAACGCACTACCGTGACGACACTAGTCAACGAAAGGGTTAGACCGAATGAGACTTGGGTTCAATGTGTTACCCGATGGCGAAATCTCTGGTCAAATACAAGCAACGCATCGATGAAGTTGTATCCATAGGAATGCTCATAGCCACCCTTGACCCAAATTCAAAGGCGTCCTCATATATGGCCTTCTTCAAACCGACAGCCTTCCAAGAGCTCATGGATAAAATGACTCGATTGGATCAGCTGAGTCAAGACCCTTCATCATCTGATGAAGATGAATAAAAAACGGAGGTAAGGTGGTATTTGTCGCCGACGCTCAACAAAAAAATGAGCGACTTTGAAACAACCTGTCACCAAAACAGCGACGGCGTGGGTACTCGCTCCCCCCGAGGTATACACAGGGGGCATATTTCTCATTGGCAGAAGAATCTCTATGTGGGATGGTCCTTTCTTCTCGAAAGACAGGAAGGATATCAAGGGGCCTACAAATAGGTCCTACAATCTAGTGGAATATCCCGCTCAAAAAAAAGAAAAAAAAACAACAGTATGTTCACAAGTAAAATGGGCACGGATGAAAACCCGAAAGGGTGCCGTGAGTAAAAACAGCAGGACTGCCGGCGAGCTTGTGAAAACCCGGAAGGGCACAATCTCGTTAAAAAAACGGTATGTCCACAAGCAGGATGGGCACGGATGAAAACCCGAAAGGGCGCCGTGAGTAAAAACAGCAGGACTGCCGGCGAGTTTGTGAAAACCCGGAAGGGCACAACCTCGTTAAATACACTTCCGAGATCCTCGCGACTCATGAGGAGAATCCCCTGTGAGACCCTCACGGCTCATAGGATTCAAAAGCCTTAAATTACAGCGATCTAGACCTGTTCTTAAGCCTTCATATCTCTTAAATTGCCCTACAGGCGGTCCATATTGACCCTTGTATACAATCCAGGGGCATGAATAAATATTTCTTTGCCAAGTTCTACGAATGGCAAGAAATATCCCCATATGGTGAATAACACTTGTAGGTCCTCTCGACTTATAAGGAGAAAACACTCTTGGAAGATCCTTACGACTTACAAGAGAAATCACTTAGGAATCCCCACAATTCTTAAGGAGAAAATACGCCTACGAGATCCTCACGACTCGTAGGGAGAAAACCCTTTATGAGATCCTTATGGCTCATAAAGTCAAAACTCTTAGTCGACAGGATCCTAACCCTGTTTACTAAGCCACCTTTATCCAAATCGACTGGGGCAAATAATGAGTCGCTCCTGACAATATCCCAGTTGTAGCGATACTGATGCCTAAGCAGGTGTCGAATTCTAAGTCAACCTCTCCGACAAATGCCGCCCCTACAGTCATCTAATGAAGAAGGGGACCCCGTTCGTTTGAGATCGCAAATGCCAAAGCGCACTGGACGAAATCAAGCAATACTTGCAGAATCCTCCGGTGCTAACCGCTCCAGTCAAGGGAGAGCCCCTCATCCTGTACGCAACCGCCCTTGAGGGTTCTCTAGGCGCGCTATGGGCACAGGAGAATGATCAAGGGAAAGAGAGAGCCTTCTATTATTTGTGTCGAGTTCTCCTGGAGGAAGAAAACAACTACTCCCCCATCGAAAAACACTGCCCGGCGTTAATCTTCGCGATAACGAAGCTCAGACACTATACGTTGGTGCATGAGGTTCACCTCATATCAAAAGTGGATCCTCTCAAATATTTGATGTCAAGAGCCATACTAACGGGACGGCTCGTTAGATGGGACCTCCTCTTGATGGAGTTCTCGATAACATACCGATCTCTCAAGGCAGTGAAAGGCCAGGCCATGGCCGACTTCCTCGCTGAGCATCCCATATGTGCCGATTCACCTTTAAATTGTGAGCTGCCAGACGAGCACGCGTTTGAAACGATCGACATGGAGAAAGGAAGGAGTGATACCCGATGGGAACTCTACTTCGACGGGGCATCTTCCATGAAGAAGCGAAAGCACAGCTCCTTTATAATCAAGTCTGGGGTTGGCCTTATCTTCGTGACTCCGCAAGGAGGGATAATGCGCTTTGCCTTCTCCTTAATGGAGCCGGGGATAAACAATGAAGCCGAGTATGAAGCTTTGATAGCAGGTCTCGAGATCGCTGTCGACATGGGAATCGAAAACCTCCTCATATACGGAAACTCCCAGCTGGTCGTTATTCAAGTAAATGACGACTATCAAACGTGCAAACCAGAGTTGGTAAAGTATGGTGAGAGAGTATAGCAATTGCTGACTCAGATCCCTTCTTATGCCCTAGAAAGCATACCGCGAGCTCAGAATAGCAAGGCGGATGCGTTAGCCAAACTCGCTAAAGAACTGGCTGATGAAAACCTCGATGATGTGAGGATCGTTGTGCAAAACCGTCGGGTTCTTGCACCGGCAGAAATGTCTCCGGAGTCGTCCAAAGAAAAGGAAGCGACCAAGCAAATAGTCCTACAAATAAAAGACCAGGAAAAGGCTAAAGATTGGAGAGAAGTCTTTATAGACTACTTCAAATCCCGTCGAACACCTGAGGATGGATCCTCAAGACATCAGCTTATGAAACGAGCTCTATCCTTCGCCTTCGTCAATGACACACTGTATAAGAGATCGTTCAACTCTCTATGGCTAAGATACCTGGGACCGGAAGAGGCAAGAAGAGTCGTCTAAGAAACTCACGATGGACTCTGCGGTTCTCATCAAGCCGGGCCGAAGATGAAACTGAAGATCAAAAGGATGGGCTACTATTGGCCCACGATGATCCAAGACTGTCTCGAATATGCGAAGCAGTGCCACTCGTGCCAAATTCACGGAGACTTCATCCATCAGCATCCAAATCCGCTACACCCGACGGTGGCTAGCTGGCCGTTCGAAATGTGGGGAACCGATATAATCGGGCCCATCGAGCCAGCATCGTCTAGGGGACATCGGTTCATACTGGCGACAACCGATTATTTCTCTAAGTGGGCAGAAGCAGTACCGCTAAGAGAAGTGAAGAAGGAGAACATTCTCCATTTCTTCAAGACCACGTCATCTATCGGTTCGGCACTCCGCGACGGATTATCTCCGATAACGGGCCGGCCTACAGAAGCCATAAAATCAGCTGCTTCGTACAGCAGCATAATATAGACTGGAGATACTCTTCGGTCTACAATCCCCGAGCTAATGGTCTGGCTGAGGCTTTCAACAAGATCCTGATGAAGATCGTGAAAAAGACGGTGTCCAAAAATAAGAAAGACTGGCACGAGAGACTGCATGAAGCTCTCTGGGCGTATCAGACCACGTTCAAAACGGCCACAAACACAACGCCGTATGCATTGGTATTCGGCACTGAAGCAGTACTCCCTTTGGAGATAAAGCTACCCTCCTTACGAGTGGCAGTTCATTACTAGCTAACGGACGAAGAGAATGCTCATCTTCGTATTGAGGAGCTTGATGTCCTCGACGAAACCCGGCTCATGGCGCAGCAAAACTTGGAAGCTTACAAAGCAAAGATGACGCGCTCGTACGAGAGATTGACTAGTCCGAGAACATTCCGCCAAGGAGAACTCGTGCCACTAGTCAAGAGACCTATGATCCCCGATCGTGCCAAATGAGGGAAGTTCGAGCCAAACTACGAAGGCCTATACATTACAGACAAAGTCTACTAAGGTGGGGCTTACTTGCTCATGGATATGCATGGCGAAAGACCCTTCAGGCCAATAAACGGTCGGTTCCTAAAAAAATACTACGCCTGATGAGTCACGGTTCGGGTCAACGATAGATGACGATCCCTATGTCTGCTCACTATCTTCCCGAGTCAAAACTCTATCCAGTAAGACCTCGCCTCGAAAGTACTATGGACCGAAACGTCCTTAAACTAACAACGGATCGAGATGTCCTAAAACTAACAACGGACCGAAATGTCCAAAAACTAACTACTGACCGAGACGTCTATAAACTACTACGAACCACAGCATCCCAAGGCTGATGCAAAAAAAAAAACAAAAAAAAAATGGTACGTCCATAAGCGAAATGGGCACGGATGAAAACCCGAAAGGGCTCCGTGAGTAAAAACAGCAGGGCTATCGGCGAGTTTGTGAAAACCCGAAATGGCGCAATCTCGTTAAAAGACACTTGCAAGGTCCTCTCGACCTTGTAAGGATAAAATACCTGCGTGAGATCCTTACGACTCATAAGGGAGCAACACACTTGGGAATCCCCACGATTCCTAAGGAGAAAATACACTTGCGAGATCCTCACGACTCGTAAGGAGAATTCCCCTTTGAGACCCTCACGACTCATAGGATTCAAAAGCCTTAAGCTACAGGGATCTGAACCTATTCTTAAGCCGTTATACACCCCGATTTTGCTCTACAAGCGTTTCAATATTGACCCTTGTATACAATCCACGGGCACGAATAAATATTTCCCTAACAAAGTCCCACCAGCGACTAGAGATATGCTCACACAGTGAACGACCCTTGTAAGTCCTCTCTCTTATAAGGAGGAAACACTCTTGTAAGATCCTTACGACTTATAAAAGAACATACACTTAAGAATCCTCACGATTTTTAAGGAGAAAATGCACTTACGAGATCATCATGACTCGTAGGGAGAAACACCTTTATGAGACCCTTACGGCTCATGAAGTTAAAAGCCTTAGTCGACATGATCCTAACCCTGATTGCTAAGCCACCTTTGCTCGAATCGACAAAGGCAAATGATGATTCGCTCCTGACAATATCTCAGTTGTAGTGATGCTGATGCCTAAATTGGTATCAGATCCCGAGTTCCATACTCACGGCAAAAGTCAGCGAGCCATAAATGCATATGAAATAGCTGAAATGATAGGGCAACTTACAACAAAATCAGCAAGTAAAATATATGCATACAAAATAGCCGAAATGATTGGGCAACTCGCAATAAAAAGCAGCGAGTAAAAAGAAAAAATATAGCCGAAATGATTGGGCACCGCGAAAAATAGCCGAAATGATTGGGCAATCGCGACTTTCGCAATATAAAAAGCTAAAATGATAAAGCATCGCGGAAAGAAAACAAAAAATAATACATATAAAATGAAACTTTTGCCCTACAGATAAGATCACATTGATCCCTGTATACAATCCAGGGGCACAAACAAAGAGGGAATCATATCATCCTACCAGGCTCCATCAGAAAGAGAGTCAAGTCTCAATGGTAACATCTACAGCTTGGAGACCCACAACAGCGTTCCTCCTCATTCCAGCAGGATTCAGACGCGACAATCAACCTCGGAGCCATGGCAAAGTCCCTAATTCCAAATCTCGACGGTACACAGACAACCTAGAGACCACCTCGATACTCGTCTCGTTACAGCAGACACAACGTCAGCAAAGCGGAGCCATGGCAAAGCCCATAGTTCCAAATCTCGAAGGTTCACGGACAGCCTAGAGACTATCTCGGAGCCGCGGCAAAGTTCCCAGTTCCATGACTCGGCGGTGCACAGACAACCGAAAGTCAACCCCTGACCCCGTACGGCCAAATTCAATACTGACCCCGTATGGCTAAAGTCAACCCCTGACCCTGTACGGCTAAAGTCAATCCTGACCCCCTATGGCTAAAGTCAACCCCTGACCCCGTACGGCCAAAGTCAATCCTGACCCCGTATGGCTAAATTCAACCCCTGACCCCGTACGGCCAAAGTCAATCCTGACCCCGTATGGCTAAAGTCAACCCCTGACCCGTACGGCTAAATTCAATCCTGACCCCATATGGCCAAAGTCAACCCTCGACCTCCCCGTCAAAAGCAATGCTTTGATTCGGGAGTAGTTCAACTCATCGATCACTTATGAGTCCTCTCGACTTGTAAGGAAGAAAATTCTCTTGTGAGATCCTTACGACTCTCAAGAGAAAACACACTTAGGAATCCTCACGATTCCTAAGGAGAAAATACACCTACAAGATCCTATCGACTCGTAAGGAGAAAAATCTTTATGAGACCCTCATGGCTCATAAAGTTGAAAAGTCTTAGGTGGCAGATCATAACCCTGTCTTCTAAGCTATCACTGCCCTGCAAAGAGGTCAAGATGGACTATCTATGGGCCACACTCTCCGAAGTCGAATATCGACAAGGAGGGAAACAACCACTTACAAATCCTTTCGACTTGAAAGCGGGAAAAATTCTCTTGTGAGATCCTTACGACTCTCAAGAGAAAACACACTTAGGAATCCTCACGATTCCTAAAGAGAAAATATACCTACGAGATCCTCTCGAATCGTAGGGAGAAAAATCTTTATGAGACCATTACGGCTCATAAAATCGAAAAGCCTTAGGCGGCAAATTTGAACCTGCTTCCTAAGCCATCGCCATCCTATAAAGAGGTCAAGATGAACTGTTATCTACCATCTGCAGACCATATTTGCCAAAATTACATGCCAGAAAAATGGAGGTACTACTCAAGAGTGCATAAACTACTCTGCGTTAAATCGAAATGAAAAGGCGTAACTTACAGACGTCAACTACATACTATGAATGGCAGTAAGAAGAACATTTGATTCGCATCCAGTTAAGCGTTCGAAGCATACCTATTTATGTATGTGCGGAAAAGGTTTAGTGCATAAAATAAACACGCGGAAACAAAAATTGTCTATTCATACTTCAGAAAATTCTTACAGTGATGAAAACGGTAAATAAAAACATCATTAAAATGTTTACAATGGCATGACATCAAATCCAGGACATGGATTGAGAAACTCAAAAGTCAGGCCATCTAAAATGTTTCGGGCCTTTC
The DNA here is from genome assembly GCA_030015575.1 of Agapanthus africanus. NCBI lineage: Eukaryota > Viridiplantae > Streptophyta > Magnoliopsida > Asparagales > Amaryllidaceae > Agapanthus > Agapanthus africanus. The sequence continues at coordinate 523,692,823 of CM057345.1, forward strand.
GGACCATCCTCGTATGCTTCTTTTCACGATCATAAGCGTCAGGGTCCTCACTGATGTCCCCCGCCCTTCGATAGGCAGCGATTATCGCCGCCTATTGAAAAGTTTGATGCAGAATATCAACAAGATTGTCTCGCCTTTTCTTTGAGATTAGGCCCATCAGATACACTGAGTGTACCTTATCTTCGGCGTTATCCAATGCTTTAAGCAGCATGCTGTCATAGAATAAAGAAAGTGCTTCCCAGATCGCTCTCACAATGAGCTTCAAAAGAAAGAAACGATGAGGAAGTAGTCGACCATTGTATTCATCAAAGCGACACATGATTTCGGCACACTGAGCGTTTGTAAACTCCTAGTTCTGGCAGCGGCCTAGTGCACGTATGTCTCCATAAGAAATAATCTCGTCGAGATCATACAGATGAGCGGCCATAACGTCTGAAAAGGAAAATCAGTGAGAGTTTAGTGGGCAGATTGATTAAGAAAAAGCTTATTGAAACAGACATTGGAATTCAAACAACTCTTGGAAAAACAACCTCTGATAAAACGCCTAACATTGGGGGTTTACTACCTAAAGATCGTGCATTCTTAGAGCTTGGAAAGATGAGTTTTTTTAAAGGGAAAAACCCTTGGTGTGGATTTAAAATCCAAATAAAATTTCTACAAAAAAGTTCCTCGGCCATTCAAGATCCTTACCTAAAAAAGGATTCTTTTTCGTTAACAGAGTTAAACTCTGGATTTTTGTTGAACAGAGAACTGAGCTCTGAGGAAGGAGAATTAAATTCTAAAGGCAAGAAAGTGGAAAGAAGAAGATGAAGGAGTGGAGGCGCTTCTGAAGAGACCCCTGCATTTATAAGACATGATAGGAAACGATTCATCTTCCCTGTTCCCTAGGCGAATCCAACGGCCACAAAGGTTACAGCGTTGCACTCACGTGCAAACACGTGAGAACAACGCTGTGGGGGCATTTGTTCCCTCATGGGAACTGAATAAAATCAAATAAAGCAGCAAGAAAAACCCCAATGGGGCATCACGTGCTCACACGTGATGGGGCCTCACGTGCAAACACGTGACCTTTCATGGGTAGATTCTATCTGTGTCTGAATTGCCTAAATTGATAAAGTCACATGCCCACACGTGATCTGCACTTGAACCTACTGAATTAATAGAATTAACTCCTAAATTAAAGCAGCAAGGAAAACCCCCAAAAGGTGGTCACGTGCCCACACGTGACCAGGTTTCACGTGCAAACACGTGACCTTTTATAGGCAAAGCCTATAGGCGCTGAATAAAATAAACAATTGGAAATGCGTAATCAGTGGGGTCACATGCCAAAACGTGATGGGTTCCTGGGCCCTCTAAAACAATAGAATTAAATTCTAATTAGATGCTTTATCAAGTGGGGTCACGTGCCAACACGTGATAAACTCCTAAACCATCTGAACTAATAGAATTAAATTCTAATTAAAAGGAATCAAAAACCCTAATTGGAAAAATATTTCCTTAGATCTTTCCAAACAAAAAGATTGCGCACTGTGAAGTGGAGCACCGTTGGATTAAAAATCCAATGGTGATTAAAAAATCACTAATTTATAGAAAGATTCTGCACAAGGAAATATTTTCCCAAAATTTTCCAGGAACAACAAATAAAATATCTTTTGGATTAAAAATCCAATGGTGAATAAAATTCACTAAATGATCTAAAATATCATGTTGGTTACAAAATCTTTCAATGAAATATTGACTAAACAAACCGATTCTTTTATTTCTCCTATAAATAGGAGCCAAGAGGGGAAAAAAGGAGGATACAACAACAAAGAAAGAATATAGAAGAGAAAAAAAAGAAAGGGAGAAGAGAATTTAATTCTCCAAAAAGAAAAAAAGAAGAAGAAGAAGATATCTTCAGAAAAGAAAGAAACCCTAGGTAAGAGAGGGAAAGAGATCATTCTATAAGCTCCCACAAAACAAAAGAGAATTTAATTCTCAAACTAAGAGTTTAACTCTTCTGAATAAGAACTTAGTTCTTCCTTTGGTTGAAGATCTGCAGAAGCAGATCTCCCCATAAGTTGAGAATTTAATTCTTATCGGGGAGATTCGGCCATGCAGATCTAAAACCTAAGGGAGGAGCTAAGTTCAGAGAATTTTGTTCTCCCACAAAGCACATAGGAATTTAATTCCTCCAACAATGAAAGGGTTTAACCCTTAATATAAGAACTTAGTTCTTCTTCATACTAATAGATCTGCAGAAGCAGATCTCCCCATAAGTTGAGAATTTAATTCTCATCGGGGAGATTCTGCCATGCAGATCCAAAACTTAGAGGGAGAATTGAGTTTAAAGAATTTAATTCTTTTAAACATATAGGAATTTAATTCCTCTAAATAAAATCAGGGTTTAACCCTATAAGAGAATTTAATTCTTAAACAAGGGATTAATCTCTCCATGCACGTAAAAAGATCAAGTACCCAACATGATCACGTGGTAACACGTGACCCTCCCCTTCAATGATCAAAAGAGAACGAATAAGATTAGGTCATGTGCTCCCACGTGACCCTTGAACAGACTTCTCAAAATAAAAAGGGCAGAATAGATTTTGGGCGCCGCACGTGTCCCCACGTGACCTTTGATAAACTCCTCTTTAAAAAAGAGAAAATGAGGTAAAACTGAAAGCACCATCACGTGTCCACACATGTTGGTCATGAAGATTAAGTGTTTAACACTTACTTGCATATTCTGAGAATAAAATAAAGGAAGCTTGGCCCAATACTCAAGCGCCTCACGTGACCCCACGTGAGCGCTTCTTTTTTTTTAGTGTTTAACACTATTTTGTGCGCTTCATCCCTAATGTTTAACACTATTCTGAGCGCATCACATGGGAGTACGTGATAGCCGAGTGTACTCTAGTATTTAACACTATATTCGAGCCAATCTTAGCCCAAATTAGCTAAGTCTTCCAGAGGCAGGACCCCCTTTTGACTGAACCTCAAATACACTCTTGTCTTCCAAAATTGATTATCTCATATGACATTCAAAGCAAAACCCAGAGCCTTTCTACCAACATTGGTTCAAGGGTACATCTCTTCATACCTCTGATACATGTCGTTGTAATTCCTCAGCGTCTTCAGAGAGATGGAGGGTCCCGATAACCAATAATTTTTGGTGCATCCCCAAATGGTTGAACCAAAACCATATAGACTATGATGTCTTTAAACTGGCCGGCAATGTCTCTAAACTAAAACAATAGAGCCCAAATGCTCTTTTGTTGGATCTAAATGATCATGTTAAGTAGATCTTAGTCTAAAATGAGACTAACGTATCCTTAACAACCACTTAAGTTGATCTTAATTTCAAACGAGATTAACGATCCTTAAATCAATCCAACTACAGATCTCTCAACTGACACTGGTTCATGGGTACATCTCTTCACTCCTCTGATATGTGTCGTTGTAATCCTTCAACGTTTTCAGAGAGGTGACAGGTCCCGACTACCAGACATCCCACAGACTATGGGGTCCTTAAACTCATGGACTATGATGTCCTTAATTTTTACAGACTATGATGTCTCTAAACTACCACGGACTGTGAGGTCCTTAAACTCATAGACTATGATGTTTTTAAACTTTGCAGACTATGACGTCTTTAAACTGGACTATGATGTCCTTAAACTTTATGGACTGTGAGGTCCTTAAACTCATAGACTATGATGTCTTTAAACTTTACAGACTATGATGTCTTTAAACTGGACCGTAATGTCCTTAAACTAATTATGGACCGCAACGTCCCTAAACTAAAACAATAGAGCCCAAATACTCTTTTGTTGGATCTAAACGATCCCGTTAAGTTGATCTTAGTCTAAAATTAGACTAACGTATCCTTAACAAACGTTTAAGTTGATCTTAGTCTCAAAAGAGACTAACGCATCCTTAAACCCAACCCTAAACCCAAATCTAAGAAAATACGGATTTGGACTAATCCACGCCCTACGGGCGACAACGTAATTTAGTCTCTGTATACAATCCACGGGCAACCAAAAACAAAACAAACACACACGACACGAAGTGACCATCTGGAGAAGGAGAAAGTTGTTGCCGCGATACGGTAGCGTAATTAACTGTAGGGGCTTCCGCCTGCAGGGAAGAGCGTCTCCACAATCAAAAAACCCCTCAAACGAAAGGGAATCTGATGAAGTCGGCTACATCGGCCGCATCCGTCTAAACCTCCGATGCACGGTTCCATAAATCAACTTGGCATCTTTGGAGAGGTGGATGGATAAAACCAAATAGCATCTGCCCCTAAAATTCAGGCCAGACATCCCAACGTCCCGGTCGCGTCTTTTCGGCGGAGAACACATATGAAGCTTCATCTCGAACCAATCGGGAAGATTCATGCCCTTTTCGAAGCTCATGAAGAAAGGAGCTCCTTTCGTCTGGGATGCCGAATGTCAAGAAGCATTCGAAAATATCAAATAGTACCTATTGCACCCTCCAGTACTTGCTGCTCCCATCCCAAATAAACCATTGATTCTCTATACCTCCGCGCTAGATGAGTCACTCGGTGCGCTTCTTGTCCAGAACAACGAGGAAAAAGAAAATGCCCTCTGCTACCTCAGTCGAACTTTAGTCAGGGCGGAACACAACTATTCCCCGATCGAAAAGCAATGCCTGGCTCTGATATTCGCTGTAAGCTGAGACACGATCTGCTCGCTCATCGGGTTATGCTGATCTCCAAGGTTGACCCGCTCAAACACTTAATGACTAAAACAAGCCTGGCCGGTAGAACGAAAAGATGGGCTGGCATGCTACTTGAATTCGACATAATCTATACTCCATAGAATGCAGTAAAAGGGTAAGCCCTCCCCGACTTCCTTGATGCTAATCCCATACCAGAAGGATCACCGCTTAATTGCGAGTTACCCGACGAACAAGTGCTGCACCTCGAGGATGACGAGCCATGTTCGGAGCTCTATTTCGATAGAGCCCCATCAATAAGGACCTCCAGCAAATCAAGCATCCCGGAGATTAAAGCAGGGATAGGATTGGTATTCATCACACCATCAAGAGGAACCCTACGATATTCCTTTGCTCTTACCGAGCCTCGAACAAACAACGAGGCTGAGTATGAAGCTCTGATAGTTGGTCTGGAGCTCACCATAGAAATGGAAATCCTTCGGCTACGGGTTTACGGTGACTCCCAGCTTGTCGTCAACCAGGTGAGCGGCGACTACAAGATACATAAGCCTGAATTAGCTCGATACAGAAGCCGGATAGTGGAACTCACGAATCAGTTCACTTACATTGAACTAATGAGAGTCCCTAGGGCGTTGAACGGAAAAGCCGACGTACTCGCTCACCTATCCAAAGAGCTGGCTGATCCCGACATGGATGAAATTCTGATCACAGTCAGGAACCGGTAAATTCTGCCCCCAATCTCTTTACGAGAAGGGGAAAGTGCAGAATAGAAGAGTAATCCTGCCGAAGAAGCTCAGATCATTCAAGACGAGCCCGATTGGAGAGAACCGTTCATAGAGTACCTCCGATACAACAAGGTGCCCGAAGAAAAATCCGCAAAGGTTTAGTTGAAGAAAAGAGCCCTCCGATATGTGTTTGTAAATAATACGCTATACTGCAGATTATATGACCAACTCTGGCTCAGGTGTCTGTCATCGACCAAAACCCAAAAAGTCATGAAAGAAGTTCATTCGGGCGTCTGCGTAGCTCACCAATCTGGTCCCAAAATACGGCTTCAAATTAAACGGCTTGGGTATTACTAGCCTACCATGATAAGGGATTGCGAAGAGCATGCGAAGAGGTGTCATCTCTGCCAAATTCACAGTGACTTCATTCATAAGCATCCCAATCCACTGCATCCTACGGTGGCGTTATGGCCCTTCGAAGTTTGGGGCACCGACATAGTTGGTCCAATTGATCCTTCTTCATCCAAAGGCCACCGGTTTATATTGGCTTCAACTGACTACTTCTCCAGTTGGGTTGAAGCTATCCTACTAAGAGAAATCAAGACAAAAGATATTCTGAAGTTTTTCCGGCATAATATTCTATACCACTTAGGTACACCTAGAAGAATCATTTCTGACAACGGTCTTTCTTTCAAGAGCTTCAAAGTCTCAAGGTACGCTTCTGAGCATAAGATAGACTGAAGATATTCCTCCATCTATAATCCAAGAGCCAATGGGCTAGCCGAAGCCTTCAATAAAACTCTATGCAGGCTCCTGAGGAAAAATACTTCAGCCAATAAGAGAGACTAGAATCTCAAGCTCTACGAGGCGTTGTGGGCATATCGTACCACGCATCGCACTCCAACTCAGTCTACCCCATACTCATTACTCTTTGGAGTGGAGGCAATCACCCCCCTTGAAATTGAAGTTCGAAGCTCAAGAATGGCCGTCCAGCACGAATTGATGGAGGAGGAAAACGTCCTCCATTGGCTCGAAGAGCTTGACTCCCTCGAAGAAAAGTGGCTTGCAGTACAACAAAATCTAGAGCTATACCGAGTCTAAATGTCACGGGCCTATGACAAGATGACCCGTCTCCGTGCTTTCAAGAAAGGCGAATTGGTGTTGGTCTTCAAAAGTCTGATCATCCCCAATCAACATGCCAAGGGAAAATTCAAGCCAAATTAGAAAGGGTCATACGTCATCGAGAAAGTGTTCGACAGAGGATCCTACTAATTAATAGGTGCCGAAGGAGAAAGGCCCATGCCACCCATCAATGGCTGATATCTCAAGAAATACTACGCGTGAATGCTCCAAGTCACAGGCGAATTGAGCACACCGGCCCTACGGTCTGGATCATACATCTTGTAAAACCATATACAATTCATGGTCGTGAATGACCCCTATCTCTTCCAAGTCCTACCGGCGAGAATACATCTGAAGTCCTACCACCGATGAAGCAAAAAAAAGAAGGAAGAAAAAAAGAAAAAGAAAAAAAAGGTATGTCCACAAGCAAAACGGACACGGATGAAAACCCGAAAGGGCTCCGTGAGTAAAAACAGCAGGACTGCCGGTGAGTTTGTAAAAACCTAAAAGGGCGCAAACTCGTGAAAAAAGATGAAATATACTCGCAAAGTTCTCTCGACCTTATGAGGAGAAAATCCCCGCGTGAGATCCTTATGACTCACAAAGAAGAAACACACTTAGGAATCCCTATGATTCCTAGGGAGAAAATACGCCTGCAAGATCCTCTCAACTTGTGAGGAGAAAATGCTTTTATGAGACCTTTACGGCTCATAAAATTGAAAAGCCTTAGGTGATAAGGATCTAAACTTGCCTCCTAAGACACCGTTACCCAACGGGCAACGACAAATGATGAGTCGCTCCTTGCATTACACTTCAGTGTTAGCTGTGATGATGCCGATCCAAAACCCAAATTCAAAGTTTTCCTAACGGCAAATGATGAGTCGCTTCTGGCACTACGCTTCAGTGTTAGCGGTGCTGATGCCGACCCAAACCAAATCCCAAGTCCTCTTAGGGCAAATGATGAGTTGCTCCTGGCAATATTCCAGTGCAGCAATGCTGATGCTAAACAAAATCCAAATTCCAAATTCTACTCAATTCAAAAGTCCAGCAAAATAAGGCAGAAATCAAACAGATCAAATCAACGTCCCACCCGGCAGCACTTCTAAGCTCAAAAGTCCCGCTAGACGGGTAGGGAACTCCCAAAACAAATCAAATCAAACAAGTCAACCAATCACCTAATCGGTGGAATCAAGCTCCACCTCGGAAAAAATTGTAACGTTTTAAAAATCGTTTAAGTTAATTGTCCGATAATCAGTAATATAACTTGTGTTTTCCGTAAAAAATTAATTATAATTATTTTTCAATATAGACTTAAATATACCTATTCTAGCTATGTAATTGCTAGTATTTGGTATTTAATTGGTCACTTGTAAATTTCTTGCTTACTTAAATATTTTTCTTAATTAATTATTTTAAATATTCTTATAAGCTTTCACTAATACATTTAATTAGTGATTATTACAAATTAGTATGGGTTAATACATTTTTATTGCACTATGACACAATTAGACTCACATGCAACATGTTAGTTTTAAGTGATATGTTGACCATGGTTCTAGAATATTCAAAAGAAATAGCTTAAATAAAATAAAATAAAATGAGATAAAGAAGTATGGAGCATTAATGAGATAAAGTGAACATGTTTCTTTGCTTCTTCTCTCACTCACCCACACACACACACACCATCCCCATTTTTCTGGCCGAAACTGCAGCCCTCCCCCTCCTCCATTCTTCTTCTTCTTCACTTGCCAAAAACTCACAAAAAAATCCATAAAATTAACTATAATTCCTAAAATTATCAATATCATTCCTTGTTCAAATCTAGCATGGATCTTGGAGCAAGAAGCCATTTTGGGAGGTCAAGTATCTAGTTAGATCTACAAATAAAATTGTGAGGTATAAATCCTAACCCTATGGTTTAATTGTTGGTTAATTTCTTAAATCAAACTTAATTAGGTATTTATTATGGTTCTAATTGCAAACTTAAAATTTCAAGAAAAGGGTTTGAGATCAAGTTTGGGTTTTTATCAATTGGATATGGTTATATGTGTAGTTTAACATATTTAGACATGAAAAATCTAGTCTAGTTGTTAATTTGTAAATTGTTATTTTCTAAATTGTCCTAATTAAGCTTTTTGCAAACTAACTTTTTGATTAATCTAAAATGGGTGAGATTAAAATTGTTGTAAAGGTTTGTGAGGCTTATTAGGATGGTTAATTGTGATTGTGGCCACTAGATCGCAAATCCGTGAAGTTTTTACGCCAAAACCCTATCAATGTGCTTACAAGGTTTTTGGAATAATTAGATTTTGGTTCAATTTGACGTTGCGATGATTTACATGCTATATCCTATAATATTTGATGTGTCGTGGATGCGCGATTGGGTTTTAGGCTTGTTGGTTGTCACGTGTAGCGACCCTAGTTGTGGTTTGTGGCGTTGTCGCGAGCGCGTTTTGTGCACCAAGTGTGTGCGCATCCAGTTAGTGCGCGTGGTTGACTTGTATCGTTTGTGTCCGCGACTATTTATATATCTATTTTCTTACTTGCTTGTGTACGCTTCTAGGATCGGGTGCAGAGGCGTCGGATATGGCGCGGAAAAAGAAAGGCTGAGATCGGATCAGATTAGCCGAGACGTCCCGGTGAGTAGATGTACACATCTACGGAGGATCGTCTAGATGGCGCGAGGCGCCCGATGGTTTAGGATTACTTGTAGTACTTGCATTTTATATACTTAGTTTCTCAGTTATTCATCTTATTGTATCGCACCATATATATATATATATATATATATATATATATATACATATGTGATATCATCTCATAGGACACTTGCACCATTACCATTGGTTCATGCCGCACGTGCACTATTCATGCGAACACACACGCCTTTGGTAATTGCTATGTCACGAACACTATAGAACTTGTTTAAAATCGGTAACTGTGCATTTGCATCATATATGATCCATATACTTATACTTGTATATCCATTTCATTAAATGGATACGTAAGATTGTTAGTTATATATACATACCTCATTGCATCATGATTCATGCATAGCTTCTGGCCGTACTTCGCATGGTATATAATACCGTATCATAGATTTCCATCATCACCGACATGTTTATATATTGTGATTTTTCTTGAGGATTTCAGTATTGATGAGATTTCTGGATTTTTGGGAAAACCGCAAGAATTTTATAAACCTGTTATCGCTTTAAAAATGCAAGTTGCGGTTTTCTCGTGATATGATGTATGTGTCGTTCACCATGAGTTTTCCTAATTATGTTGGTTTTCGAGACCCGATTCGAGGTGTTGGATGAACCGTTTTGGGTACATGGTGGGCCCGATATGGTACCCCGGGGCAAGAAGCTCGAGTTGTAGACGATGAGCCTGGCAGGGGCAGACTACCTACCGGTGATTATTGGTGCGACGGATATCCGGAGGATACCGACGTGGTCGTGAGATTTGATGATATGGGCCGATCCGGATTGATGGAGCCCGAGATATTGAGATATTGAGACATTGAGATATTGGGATATACACATATTGTGTCGATACTTGACACGGATTTTCTGTTGATTTCATTGATGATACTCAGTTTATTGCACAGATGCTTTTCTAAGATAAGAATAAAGGTTTTCTTTTACCAGACATGTTCAGGTTTTGTGTTTAATTATGCATTCATGCTAGTACATAGTATCATTTGAGATACGTGGGTTATGACGCATTTGCGTGTATGCTTACGATAGCGTTATTAGATGTTACTTACTACTCACGAGTTGGCAACTCACCCCCGTTATGCCACAGTATCTTGCAGATCCGACCCGTCAGCATTGTAGCGGCGGGCGTGCTTTTCTTGGCTTCTTTTGCTCGGACTTGCGACTTTGCTCGTAGGTGGGTTGCGAGGATTACTTTTGTATCCACTTGTACTATTATTTGTATATAGTATTCTCCATCTACCACTTCTACTATTGTATATGCGACCTAGAGATGAGACCGTGAGATTTGTATATATGTTGTTTCTCTGGGGTCGAGCTCACTTGAGCCGACGTGATGCTTTATTACTTTTGTGTTTTATATGCTCTTTTGCTCGATGATTATATATATATATATATATATATATATATATATATATATATATTGCGTGTGGTTATGATTTCGCTTTTGGCGAAGAGCTAGCTCCCGCTTGGGGATGCCATTATTCATTTCATGTTTATATATTCTTGTTTGTACCCGTTTGGGGACCAGTTTTTACAAAAGAGACTCTGCCGAAATTTTCGGGAAAATATGATATTGCTTTTAAATATTTAATGCCACTTATTTTGCTAAAACCACTTGCATTAAAACAAGTTTTCCTTCACTCTAATTGTTAAACAGTTTAGTTTTTTGGGTTTTGTCTTACTTAGATTACGATACGCCTTTAGACGTTTCGTAATTTAAGTGCCGGTCATATTCCGTACCTTCGGGTCGTGACAAAGTTGGTATCAGAGGGATAGGTTTTACCTTTCTAAGTGTAGGATGACCTTTGGTAGATGGAGTAGCGTGTGTATGTTCCGCGGCATAGTTACGATACGGTACTCCGCCTAAGTGACCTTAGAATATACATTTGCTTGTATTTCCTTCCTTGATTCCTGAAATCCTTTGATTTGATCGCAATGTTCCTATCAATCCTGTTCTTGCTCCAGACACTATGCCGTCGGAGACTACGAGGGCCAGAGGGCTGCCGCCGGGGATAAGATTAGAGTAGACTCGTTTGAGACGAGGACCGATCGGGGCGGTACGCCTACCTCTCAGGGACAGAGTGATCTGCCTTCTCTAGGACGGATAGCTAGGCTGGAGTTGAGTATTCAGGACTTGCGACAGATGGTTGGATTGTTAGTTGAGGCTAGCCGAGCTCCGAGAGCCGATGATGTCCCTCCTACTGCGGGGACTGTGATCGTACCTGCTGCTCAGGCAGCTGTTTCTGTTGTTACTGAGATTTTTCTGTATCCTTATAGGAGTTTTTGAGGCTGAAGCCTCTAGTTTTTACAGGCACAGATGCAGGGAAGGATCCGTAGACAATCTTTGACAGGATGGCTAGGAATTGTCATTCACAGAGAGGTTTTAACGAGATATGGATTGAGCTTTTGAGTTTTCGTCTAGAGAGGTCTTGCTCAGACGTGGTGCGAGTCAGTTGAGAGTGGCTGAGCTGCAGATCTACTTCCTATGACTTGAGATGAGTTCATAGCTATATTTCTTGCTCGTTTCCTTCCGGATAGCATTCGAGATTCCCGAACTCGTAGTTTTGAGCTTTTGCGTAAGACTTCAGGGATGACAGTGTCCGAGTACGATATCTAGTTTATTCAGCGGTCCGATATGCCCCTTACCTGGTGGACACTGAAGAGAAACGGATAAAGAGGTTCGCGGGGAGATTGGATATGCAGTTATTTCTTGCTGTCGGCACCCAGCCTTTTAACACTTACGTCGGTGCTATGGACGCGGCCTTACTGCTGGAGGAGCGCATTTATGAGACTCCAGTCATTTCTAGACCAAAGCGGATTCGTACCGGTATGCCAGCTCAGAGGCGGTTAGGTAGACGTCGTGACAGGGGTTATTTCGGTGTTTTCTTCCGATGCATATTTCTTTTTAGTGTTGTTTGAAATGGTATCCACATAATTTATATCGAAGTCGAGCCGATATTAGTCTTTGCTAAATCAGCCGCTTGTTGTGATTTCTTCCGTAGGCTGATCTTTTGTCGCTCGATATGTTTCTCATTCGTGTTTGTTTTGTTCGTATAGGAGATAGGGATCCTTCTGTCAATTTGATTCTTCTCGATGTGTTTTGACTTGATGTTCTTCTGGGTATGGATTGGTTAGTCACTTGTTATGCATCCATGTTCTGCCGTGAGAAGGCAGTCAAATTTAGTTTTCCGGGTAAGCCAGTTCTTGTTTGTTTTTTGGGGAGACAGTAGCGTCGTCTTTCCCAGTTTGATTTCTTCTTTTCGCGCTAGTTAGCTTTTGAGAATGGATGTCAAGAATTCTTGGCGTATGTTTGTGATGTTAGAGCCGCAGAGGTCCCGTTGGACCAGGTTCCGATTGTGAGAGAGTTTCCAGATGTCTTTCCTGACAAGATGCTTGCCTTGACGCCAGAGCGCGATATTGGGTTCTGATTTGACTTGGTTCCCAGCACGGAGCCTTTTTCTCTACTGCCATATCGGATGGACCCGGCGGAGCTTAAAGAACTAAAGGATCAGTTGCAAGATTTGTCGGATTAAGGGCTTGTTCGTCCGAGTGCGTCACTTTGGGGAGCTCATGTTCCGTTCGTCAAGAAGAAAGACGGCAGTTGTGTTGGTGTATCGATGATCGTCATTTGAATCGAGTTACTGTTCGGAATAAATATCCCCTACCTCGCATCGACAATTTATTTGATTAGCTCCAGGGTTCGGGACATTTCTCGAAGATTGACTTATGATTAGGCTACCATTAGTTGCGGGTTCGAGAGGATGATATTCTGAAGACTGCTTTTCGCACGCGTTGCGGGCATTATGAGTTCTTGGTGATGTCGTTCGAGCACACCAATGCCCCAGCAGCGTTTATGGACTTGATGAACCGCATATTCAAGCCGTTTCTTGATCGGTTATTATCGTGTTCGTTGATAACATTTTAGTATACTTTTAGAACCGAGAGGAGCCTGGGCTGTAATTGAGGATTTCGTTGCAGACTTTGAGGGAGCGCCAATTATTCGCTAATTTATCTAAGTGTGTTTTCTGGTTAGATTGTGTTGACTCCTTGGGTCACGTAGTTATGAGAGATAGTATATGTATGGAACTGAATGAGATCGAGGCCGTTCAGCATTGGCCCAGACCTGTATCAGTGACGGAGGTTCGCAGCATTTTGGGTTTGGACGGATACTATTGATGTTTCGTACAGGATTTTCGCATATAGCTGCAATGTTGACCGGGTGACCCGAAAGGGCATTTCTTTTTATTAGACTAAGGTATGCGAGCAGAGCTTTCAGCTGTTGAAGACTCGTTTGATTACGGCGTCAATATTATCTTTGCCTTTAGGATCGGGCGGTTTTGTTGGTTATTGCTATGCTTCTCAGCAGTTGAAGAAGCACGAGCAGAATTTTTCCACGCATGACTTAGAAATGGCTGCAGTGGTTTTTACACTTAAGATTTGGAGACACTACTTATACGACGAGTCTTGCCATATATTCACGGACCACAAGAGTTTAAAGTACTTTTTTTTTCAGCAGCGAGATCTGAATTTAAGACAACACAGATGGATGGAGCTAGTGAAAGATTATGAATGCGATGATTCTTTATCATCCGGGCAAGACAAATGTTGTGGCAGATACTTTGAGTCGGAGGTCCGGAGGTAGCTTTTCTTATTGAGCACAGTTCAGAGACAATCGACGGCAGATTAGCAGATTCTTTTTGACAGCCGAGTACAGTTCGATTTTACGTCGACCGGGGGACAACTTGTCCATGTCCGTGCACATACACAGTTATTTGATCATATCCGTGAGGCATAGTCCGATGACGTTCGTTTATCAGAGATCTTGGAGCAGGTTCGACAGGGCAGAGATTCAGAGTTCGTGATTGATGATCAGGGAGTACTACGATTTGGGACTCGACTATGTGCGCCAGATTTCGAGGGACTGAGATGCGAGATCTTAGAGGAGGCGCATCAGTCAGCATATATGAATTATGATTTGAGAGAAGTCTACTAGTGTGAAGGGATGAAGAGAGATGTCACAGATTCTGTTTCGGGATGCTGACTTGTCAGCAAGTTAAGGCTGAGCATCAGAGGCCAGCTGGAGAATTACAACCTTTACCCATTCCAGAGTAGAAATAAGAGCAGATTTCTATGGAATTTATTGTGGGTCTATCTAGGACCAGTCGAGAGTATGGCTATATTTGAGTGATCGTAGGCCAATTGACGAAAGCAGCTCACTTTCTGCCAGTGAAGACCACTTTCAGACTCGTGAGGACATGCTCCGAGTTTGTGTTCTAGATTTCGTGGCAGTCAGGATCGCCACTTGCCCTTGATAGAGTTTTCCTATAATAATAGCTTCCAGAAGGAGATTCAGATGGCACCTATCGAGGCGTTATATGGGAGGAGATGTCGATCGCCCGTTTGTTGGACATAGCTCAATGAGAGTAGTATTTTAGGACCGCAGATTGTGCAGGAGACGACCGAAAAGATTCAGTTGATTTGGGATAGGATGAGAGCGGCACAGAGCAGGCAGAAATCTTATACAGACCGACGTCGGCGCAAACTTGAGTTTATAGTAGGCGATCATGTTTTCTTGGGGGTTTCTCCGATGAAGGGCGTGTTGAGATTCGGAAAGAAAGGGAAGCTTAGTCCCAGATATATGGGTCCCTTTGAGATTCTCGAGCGTGTTGGCACAGTTGCTTATCGTTTGGCACTTCCACCTAATTTCCCAGATGTTCACCCCGTGTTTTGTGTATCGATACTCCGCAAGTACCTTCATGACTCCTCTCGCGTGACACAGCATCAGGCTGGAGCGCGATCTTTTTTTCACCAAGCAGCCGATAGTCATTCTAGATCGGCAGGTGAAGAAACCGATGTCCGAGGACATACCGTCCGTAATGGTTCTTTGGCGTGGCCCGAAAGGCGAAGAGGTCACGTGGGAAGCCGAGGTCGAGATGAGAAAGAAATATTCCTATCTCTTTGAGGGAACGCGTGGTTAGATTTTAAATCCGGGGACCGAATTTCTTTAAGGGGGGAAGATTGTAACGTTTTAAAAATCGTTTAAGTTAATTGTCCGATAATCGGTAATATAACTTATATTCTTATAAGCTTTCACTAATACATTTAATTAGTGATTATTACAAATTATTATGAGTTAATACATTTTTTAGTGCACTATGACACAATTAGACTCACATACAACATGTTAGTTTTAAGTGATATGTGTAAGTGCACGGCGGCGCCCCGGCCGTCGATCCGACGGCCAATTGCGGAAGCGGTGAAAAACTTAATTTTGCGGACTTAGCAAACCGGCACCCCCGCGCACTAAACACCCGGATCGTAACCATTAACAAGTCTAAGCTAACTAGAAGATGGGTTAGAGAGATATACCGACGATCCAAGTCCTCCGGTCTTCTCGTCATCGTCCCGATCACCTGCGGAATGTCCCGTCTCCTCCTCGTCGCCGGAAGTGCACCACATCGCCTACTTCTTTTACGGGCTCCCACCTCAATGCCGAGGCAACTCGGGCACGAAGCCGGCTACTCGACGTGCCCAAGATTCGCTGTAGAAAATAGTAGAACTAGTGTCTCATTTGGGGTTTATGGAGGTGCCATTTTGGTGGAGGAAATGAGGTATGAACTTTTGTGGAGGAACTCGGGGATTTTTCTAGCATCAAGAGAGCAAAAATCCCCACTACAAAAATGGGCAACCCACCCTCATGGTGGCCGGCCATCACTAGAGGAGAGGGAGTGTGAGAATGAGAGAGAGTCTCAAAAATAATGGGAGCCATTCTCATATCAAACAAGAGAGAGAGAGGAATGGTTATCATATGAACCAAATGATAACAAAGCAAAACCAACACTCAACTAACAACCATCTCTCATCATCAACAACCATCATCAAAACCATGATGATAAAGAAAGTCAAGCAATCATGAGTTTATGAAGTCAAATGATGGGACAAGTATCATGACATGATAATATGCAAAGACCTCCTCCACAAATGCTTATTTGCAACAATGCAAATAAGCCCTCCTCCACCAATCTTCGGCCAATGAACGGAACAATGGAAATTGGCCGAAACGGAAAGCAAACTGGCAACTCCAAAAACTGGTCCCGTAATAAATTACAGGAAAACCCCGATACTGTGCATACACACCCGCATTTGTATTCCGACCGAAATACAAATGCAATGAGACAAAGTCTACACTGTACTATACTAGGATCCGGCTTATACCAAAGCCGGCTAGTAATATCTGTTCGATCCTGATCAGTGCAATACCGCACGTATCTGATGGAACCCTGCCATATAACCATACGGCCTATAGTACAAACTGTCCGATCCTGATCCGTGCAATACCGCACGTATCTGATCGGACCTTGCCATATCTCCATACGGCCTCTACAACCTTTCGCCCGAAAGCTGAGTAACTGAATGTGGGGGACTCTAAAGACTCGTCAACACCTTGGTTGTGGATTTAACCACTAGCACGTCAGAGGTATAAGCCAATACGTAACGGGCTACCAGGTATTGACTAAAAAGGACGTCGATGAGCGAACTCATCCTGACACCCTACTGAGCCTGTCAGTGACAATATCCGTGCAGTGCGGTCCGTTCGTCTATGAGTATCGCATGGCGGGCCTAGGGGGTTGGTAAAAGTCAGACCCCCAAAAGCGGTACAAGTCGTGTCGGAGTGTAGCCCAGAACACCCTGAGATACTACTGGAATACCTACCAGTAAATCTCCTTGCCTTGGCCAAGGACTTTGTGTAATGGCTCTCCTAGACACAGCACGACCTCACCCCCAATACCGGGAGAGACGAACCCCTGAAGATACGCTCACTGCCTCCATGTGGCTCGGGACTGTACCCAACTAAAACCTGTTTGCACGACTCCTTTGAGCCGTGGTAGGGTAGTAATCAAAGTACAGTGGGAACTCACACGAGACAAATGACAATCCCCAGGTCGATGAACTAACCTGCACACATGTCACCAGGGAACTGCCATCTGACGTCTGGTATATGACCAACTAGCATGTTCCCGGCGAGTCCTGTCCGGTGTACTCATAACCCAATGAGCACCTGTATACATCTTAGGTGATCCAACTGACACCAGTGGCTTGTGAGACCGGCCACCGCCCCTCGTCGGGGTCTCGACTGTATACACTAGTCTACTAATGGAGTATCGATGCCCAGTCTCGAAACTCCCACGACTAGGGACCTTTTAAGGATAAGCTTATAGACCCCCAGCTCCCACTTATATGATCGCCCTCATACTGCTGGTGGTCAAGCAAGAATCCTAGGGGCTCTATCAACGTGTAATAGCGACGTGTCATGTCACCTAAAGCAGTACACGATGATAAAGGTAAACCAGATAGCATACTATCATCTCGAGCAAGACTGTCCTACTGGGATAGGTCCTCCCTCAATCATTACAATCACGTACCTGTGACCTAATAATTGACTCTGAGGGCACTATCTCCAACAATCTCCCACTTGCACTCAAGGCTAATTATTGCGATGTCGCATACTCACAGCCCGTGTGATACCGAACACCCAACTCCTCTACTAGTCAGTCTCACAAAGCTCGTTTGCGGAACTATTGCGTTCGAGGAATAGCCTCAGTGAGTGGATCCGCTTAGTTGTTTCTTTCTATGTCTCTCTATATCTCAAGTTCGCGGAGAAACCTATCTCCCGAAATGAGCAATACCTGTCTTAGAATGTGTCTGGATGTCTGATGGGACATAGCTAATAAATGAACTCCAAATCCAAACTTCTTAGACTATATCGTCAACTGAACTTAATCAGTATCCTGCGCGCCATGCCTCCCTCAGTATTGCCTTGGACCACCTGTCCAAAATACTGCCCCTCATCAGAAGGAAAACTATAACTCTGACAACTTTCTTGTCGTCCATGTCACCTTGGAAGCCTGGAATGATAACTGTCTCCTGAATGAGGCTGTCGTTATCATCTCCCTAGAACATCCACTTATGTTCTAAAACTGCTTCCGACTGTTTCTCCAGGATTGGATTAATGTCAACTTATTGCATCTAGTGCAAGAACAACATTTGGTGTGGTACTTGACATCTCACGATTGACTCAATTGCCTGAGCAAGTGATCTGTCAATCATGCCCGTCCCTCTCCCCTTTAGTCTGTAAGACACCTTTGGAGAGGGTGACTCCATTACCTGCAGGTACACTACCGTGCCAGGAGTCGTCCATCCTAAATACTCTTAGAATGCTGTTAAGTACCCTGATTGGGAAACCACCCAAATCTAGATCTAAAACCATAGATCTAGTAACCAGTATGTCTGATATAAAATCCATTTCCTTTGTGGAGAAACAACTGTGTGACAACCAAAGTATAACCGATCGTACTGTAGGAGTTTCTTTTCCTACTCTGTGTATATCATCCAAATGCCAGGATATCACACCCTACTACCTTCTCAACAGATCCATCCCCTATTCTAATGAAGTCAAACCCATGACTGTCACGTCAGAAATAGATGATCTATCTCCGCTACATCTGCTCTAGTCTATAAATAGACATAAGCTACCTGTCCACCAATGCTTCCGCTGCTCCCACTGACTACGACAACCCTCTGGCAGAGTCATATAGACGTGCACTTCTAAAACTAGTTTAGAACGATGCTATACTCATCCTCCCGCCGGGTCTCGCAGCCTGGAACAACAGCAATGGTAATTGTGGGTAAACAAGAACTTCCCTGTCACCGTCCTTGAGGCTACCGGAGTACCTCTCGGGTGCCTGAAGTTACCCACCTTATCTGCGGAGTGGCCAATGGAATGTCAATCCAGATTGAATCTTTAGGTTCCTTATCAAATCTTCAGTAATCGTTTGTGGTTCTGGAATCACTTCCAGTTCTACCATACTCCCACTACTGTTTTCTGAAAAAATCCATTTTTAATAAAACTGTGGCGAGTCTAGAACAATATCGCTATTGTTCATCCAGATGGTAGAAAGTCAACACTCGTCATAGCCTGGGTCAACCCACAAACAGCCATTACAGAAACGTGCCTTGAGTTGTCCAGTGTCTGGTTTTAATCATAAACCGGACAACTCCCCGTACCTTAACATCGTTAAGATATGAACTGTTCTATATCCAATATAGAAACAGAGGCACTGATTTAATTGAACCAGATTCAAATCATGCAGCTGTCCCCAGCGCATGTCAATTAAATGGAAGGAGGCCGATCAGCGTTACTCAACTTAGGAATACTTCCAATTATGAGTAACCTGAAAGAGAAGCAAGATCTCTTTATCATTACTATCAACTGAATACCATACACAAGTATCTACATCTTCGATCTCTTTGAAGAATCCCGATACTTGCTATACCTGGTTCTCTACTCTATTCAAATACCTATAACTTCTCCAAATTCGGACCCTGTGTTTCCACGAAACACTTGTCTAAAAACTAGAGAAGTCATAAGTAAACCGAATATAGTACGAGGACCAACCCCTCTGTCCTAATGGACACTGGACAACATACAATACTCTGTATAAGTCCCTTGAGTCTGATAACTCATTCACTGTGTGTCGTAGGTTGAAAACTGTACTTATGGTTAAGAAGAATTACACCGCTGTTTAATGCTCCTTACCTAACCATCCACTGATATAGGTAAATGTCGTAGACATAATTTCAGAAAGGTATATCTCACTCTATGAAAATAGACGTACAGATATATCAATTTGAAATTGGTGCATAACAGTGGATATTCAAAACCAAATATTTGCCGACCGGCAAACAGCCCAGGTGATTTCCTCAAATATCACCGATTACAACGAATCCCGATATAATGAGGATAATCACCCAATTCCCAACAACTTACTCCCACTCATCATCTGTAAAACCATACAGATGTGAGAATCGTACCTGGTAAATACATACCCTGGAGTAAGTATCTAATCGGGAAATCAGTTTTCCTTTAACATTACACAGTGAAACTGAAACATTGAAATGTTCCGATGGGGTATTCTGGTATTCTTAGTAATGCCTCTTCCAGATTCACGACTGTAATCGTATAGTTCTTTGCCACCTCTCCAAATCCCTTCATATGTCTTTAGTCTTTACCTTCTGCACACCCTTTTAGGCCAAATGGTTTTCTTCCTTCCCTACCGTTCGGCACCAGCCTATGGTTTGGAAGAAGACTATCCAATAAGCATAATGGGTGTACTGTCCCAATCCTAGGAACACTCACAATGAGAGAGGGTGAAGATAAAAGACAACCGAATAAACCTTATTCCTATTTCTCCTGAACCAGAATCCATCCCTGAACTGGAACCAGTTCCATTCGAGTTCGTATATAACCATACGATGGAGTATCCAAATAAACTGTGGATCTTCGTAGTGATACGGAGTGTCCTGGAGAAATACAAAGGTGATGTGGGAGTGGTAACGAAATATTTGGTTTGGTCGTGAATATCTGTTGCAATTTACTTTGCCCTCTTACTAATCCCTTGCTTTGTCTGAACTTAATACCTTCTGCACACCATCGTTATGCTAATTGGTTTTCTTCATTCCCTACCGGTCGGCACCAGCCTAAGGTTTGGAAGAAGACAATCCAATTTGCGTAATAGGTGTACTACCCCTAAACCGAGGAGTACTCGTAACCTGAGAGAGGGTAAAAGGAAAAGACAACTGAATAATCCTATCCGTTTTCTCCAGAACCTGAAACCATCCTCGAATAAATTCCTTCGAGTTCGTATCTAACCATACGATGGTTTTGTCCAATGGAAGTGTACGTTCGTAGTAATACGGGGTGTCCTGGAGAAAAGGGTAAAAGTAGGAGTGGCAATAAGGTTTGCAACTCTGACAATCCAAAAGCCGGTGTTTAAGAAGGTTCGGTCAACTTGGTCACTGAGTCAAAGTCTTAGGGTCGGGTCAAATGGTCGCTGCCAAAGAGAGAGAGAAAAGAAACACTCAGCGTGCACTCTAACCTAGATCAAAATGGTCACCAATTTATCTAATCTGGAATCCTCCCACTGTACCTCAAATTCTCCTCCAAACCTGTAAGAAGAATTAGTCGGGGTTACCCGAGGAGTAAACTAACTCATCAGTGGGAATCGGGATCCAACTCTCATCGCATGACAACGTGACGGAATCCGCTCACGTCATCACACTCCAGAAGGTATGCGCATATCTGGCAAGTTTCAGTTCTTTTGAAACTCCCGATGTGATTTCTGCCCCATGCTCTTATGACCTTGGCGTGAGGTCAAAATATCATAAGTCACATGTCAAGTTCTGCCCGTCATTATCCAGGTTAATTTGAACCCACCCGTACATACCCTTGACGTAGGCCAAAATAGTAGTACGACTGTCCCAAACCAACGCATCTATCTATGCAACAGATAAATACCCGGCAGCTACCAATCACTATGCCTTGGCGTGAGGTCAAAATACATAGCTTGAATACTACCGAATATTTAACTGAAATGACGGAGGGCTACGAATGGTTTCTGGCGAAAACCTTTAACGTAATGAACTTGATATCGTCGAAGGAACAGATAGCTTTTTGAAAATATAGTGACGAAAACCGTTGCTAAAGAGGTCACTCCCGGTGAAGGGATCTCGGCTCTTTCCCTGTAGAATGGGGTGCAGGATATTCCAAATGAATACCGCGATGCAAAGCAAAAGTAATCGGCTATAGTGAAGTTAATGCCCTGACGCAAACTTCTGTCCAAGGGGTCACTCCCGGTGAAGGGATCTCGGCCCTTGCCTCGTCGACTGAGGAGCAGGATATTCCAACTGAATACCACGATGCAAAACAAAAGTGAACGTCCTTGCAATAACAGCCTTTTGAAAAGTGTTCCAACAACATCAGATTAGGTTTGTTTTTAACTTGCATTGATCCGAATCAATGCAGTCCCATCAATTAATCACACCAAAAAGAACGAAAATATACTGATGTACGTATATGCCATCCGCATTCGCCACTGGGTCCCGTCATTACCCGTTAGGTTAGCTTACTAACGACAGAGCGGGGACTGGAATAGCGCGGATGCAAAACATATACAACATCTACTAATATATATACCAATATATTATATTTCGCTCAAGGCGTGAAAGAAATGCAACATCACAGAAAATGTACAGCATCACAGAAACAATACAGATATCTGGGATCCCCGGTTTTCATAGAGCCACTACTGAAACCCGACGTTCCCCTGGTCGTGTGGATAGCCTGTGCAATGTAATCCTAGACCCCTACGGGCGCGGCAAGTCACCCGCCAAAACCTGAAGCGAGGCAGCCCCCTTCAGCGCCGTGAATGGACCACCCAGCACTTCACGGAATCCGGTAACTTGGGCACCCCTCCTGGGTCAACCTGTACCCCCTACGAGTGCGGCGAACAGCCCGCCAATCCTAGAGTGAAGCCCCCTCCGTCTCAATGCCATGAGATGCGGGCTTGTTGCCCTCCAGAACCCGGCTATCCGTGCACCCCTCCGCGGGGTAATCCTAGTACAGAAAGTAAAATATACATACACCGGGTACATCGACCGCAACCAGGTCGTGCCCCAAAATAATAATACAATCAGGCAGTGACGGCAGTCCACATGTCGGACGCTCGCCCCGCAATATCAAATGTACATAATACAACAGAACTGTACTAGCATTGCATCCAGGCTATCCCCACGACCGATCCGCAACATCACAGCAAAAACAAAACATCAACGTGAAAGTCACGTTCGCAAATCCGTCTAACCGGGCTATAGCAGTTAGACCGGATTTACCGATCAAGTGACATTCACGGTCGCAGATATAATGTAAATACTGTGAAAAATGTGTTTAAAAATATCCGATCGATCAAAAATTAACAAGTGGGCCCCCAATCAAAACTGTAGCACTCACAGAAAACCTGGGCCCAATTTTAATATCCCAAAACCCATGAAATTAACCCATAAAGCCTCTGGAAAAAATTGATGCAGTGATGTCTACAGTATGCGGCGGAAGGGCGGCGAAATGTGGGGTTGTGCGGCGCTTCCGCGGTCTAACTGTGGGATCACATCATCGAAATTTTACAGAGTTCTTATCTTTTCTAGTACATCAATATTTTACAACCTGAAAAAATTTTCGAGACCAAAAATTTTCAACAGAGAACTGATGCAAGCAAAAAATGCGGTTTTGGGATTTTTGTTCGATCGGAATTGCAAACACATTACACAAAGCTAGACTAAGTTAATGGCGAGGCTCTGATACCACTGTAAGTGCACGGCGGCGCCCCGGCCGTCGATCCGACGGCCAATTGCGGAAGCAGTGAAAAACTTAATTTTGCGGACTTAGCAAACCGGCACCCCCGCGCACTAAACACCCGGATCGTAACCATTAACAAGTCTAAGCTAACTAGAAGATGGGTTAGAGAGATATACCGACGATCCAAGTCCTCCGGTCTTCTCGTCATCGTCCCGATCACCTGCGGAATGTCCCGTCTCCTCCTCGTCGCCGGAAGTGCACCACATCGCCTACTTCTTTTACGGGCTCCCACCTCAATGCCGAGGCAACTCGGGCACGAAGCCGGCTACTCGACGTGCCCAAGATTCGCTGTAGAAAATAGTAGAACTAGTGTCTCATTTGGGGTTTATGGAGGTGCCATTTTGGTGGAGGAAATGAGGTATGAACTTTTGTGGAGGAACTCGGGGATTTTTCTAGCATCAAGAGAGCAAAAATCCCCACTACAAAAATGGGCAACCCACCCTCATGGTGGCCGGCCATCACTAGAGGAGAGGGAGTGTGAGAATGAGAGAGAGTCTCAAAAATAATGGGAGCCATTCTCATATCAAACAAGAGAGAGAGAGGAATGGTTATCATATGAACCAAATGATAACAAAGCAAAACCAACACTCAACTAACAACCATCTCTCATCATCAACAACCATCATCAAAACCATGATGATAAAGAAAGTCAAGCAATCATGAGTTTATGAAGTCAAATGACGGGACAAGTATCATGACATGATAATATGCAAAGACCTCCTCCACAAATGCTTATTTGCAACAATGCAAATAAGCCCTCCTCCACCAATCTTCGGCCAATGAACGGAACAATGGAAATTGGCCGAAACGGAAAGCAAACTGGCAACTCCAAAAACTGGTCCCGTAATAAATTACAGGAAAACCCCGATACTGTGCATACACACCCGCATTTGTATTCCGACCGAAATACAAATGCAATGAGACAAAGTCTACACTGTACTATACTAGGATCCGGCTTATACCAAAGCCGGCTAGTAATATCTGTTCGATCCTGATCCGTGCAATACCGCACGTATCTGATGGAACCCTGCCATATAACCATACGGCCTATAGTACAAACTGTCCGATCCTGATCCGTGCAATACCGCACGTATCTGATCGGACCTTGCCATATCTCCATACGGCCTCTACAACCTTTCGCCCGAAAGCTGAGTAACTGAATGTGGGGGACTCTAAAGACTCGTCAACACCTTGGTTGTGGATTTAACCACTAGCACGTCAGAGGTATAAGCCAATACGTAACGGGCTACCAGGTATTGACTAAAAAGGACGTCGATGAGCGAACTCATCCTGACACCCTACTGAGCCTGTCAGTGACAATATCCGTGCAGTCCGGTCCGTTCGTCTATGAGTATCGCATGGCGGGCCTAGGGGGTTGGTAAAAGTCAGACCCCCAAAAGCGGTACAAGTCGTGTCGGAGTGTAGCCCAGAACACCCTGACATACTACTGGAATACCTACCAGTAAATCTCCTTGCCTTGGCCAAGGACTTTGTGTAATGGCTCTCCTAGACACAGCACGACCTCACCCCCAATACCGGGAGAGACGAACCCCTGAAGATACGCTCACTGCCTCCATGTGGCTCGGGACTGTACCCAACTAAAACCTGTTTGCACGACTCCTTTGAGCCGTGGTAGGGTAGTAATCAAAGTACAGTGGGAACTCACACGAGACAAATGACGATCCCCAGGTCGATGAACTAACCTGCACACATGTCACCAGGGAACTGCCATCTGACGTCTGGTATATGACCAACTAGCATGTTCCCGGCGAGTCCTGTCCGGTGTACTCATAACCCAATGAGCACCTGTATACATCTTAGGTGATCCAACTGACACCAGTGGCTTGTGAGACCGGCCACCGCCCCTCGTCGGGGTCTCGACTGTATACACTAGTCTACTAATGGAGTATCGATGCCCAGTCTCGAAACTCCCACGACTAGGGACCTTTTAAGGATAAGCTTATAGACCCCCAGCTCCCACTTATATGATCGCCCTCATACTGCTGGTGGTCAAGCAAGAATCCTAGGGGCTCTATCAACGTGTAATAGCGACGTGTCATGTCACCTAAAGCAGTACACGATGATAAAGGTAAACCAGATAGCATACTATCATCTCGAGCAAGACTGTCCTACTGGGATAGGTCCTCCCTCAATCGTTACAATCACGTACCTGTGACCTAATAATTGACTCTGAGGGCACTATCTCCAACAATATGTTGACCATGGTTCTAGAATATTCAAAAGAAATAGCTTAAATAAAATAAAATAAAATGTGATAAAGAAGTATGGTGCATTAATGAGGTAAGGTGAACATGTTTCTTTGCTTCTTCTCTCACTCCCCCCCCCTCCCCCCCCACACATCATCCCCATTTTTCTGGTCGAAACTGCAGCCCTCCCCCTCCTCCATTCTTCTTCTTCTTCATTTGCCAAAAACCCACAAAAAAATCCATAAAATTAACTATAATTCCTAATAAAATTATCAATATCATTTCTTGTTCAAATCTAGCATGGATCTTGGAGTAAGAAGTCATTTTGGGAGGTCAAGTTTCTAGTTAGATCTACAAATAAAATTGTGAGGTATAAATCCTAACCCTATGGTTAATTTTTGGTTAATTTCTTAAATAAAACTTAATTAGGTATTTATTATGGTTCTAATTGCAAACTTGAAATTTCAAGAAAAGGGTTTGAGATCAAGTTAGGGTTTTTATCAATTGGATATGGTTATATGTGTAGTTTAACATGTTTAGACATACAAAATCTAGTCTAATTGTTAATTTGTAAATTGTTATTTTCTAAATTGTCCTAATTAAGCTTTTTGCAAACTAACTTTTTGATTAATCTAAAATGGGTGAGATTAAAATTGTAGTAAAGGTTTGTGAGGCTTATTAGGATGGTTAATTGTGATTGTGGCCACTAGATCGCAAATCCGTGAAGTTTTTAGGCCAAAACCCTATCAATGTGCTTACTAGGTTTTTGGAATAATTAGATTTTGGTTCAATTTGACGTTGCGATGATTTACATGCTATATCCTATAATATTTGATGTGTCGTGGATGCGCGATTGGGTTTTAGGCTTGTTGGTTGTCACGTGTAGCGACCCTAGTTGTAGTTTGTGGCGTTGTCGCGAGCGCGTTTTGTGCACCAAGTGTGTGCGCATCCAGTTAGTGCGCGTGGTTGACTTGTATCGTTTGTGTCCGTGACTATTTATATATCTATTCTCTTACTTGCTTGTGTGCACTTCTAGGATCGGGTGCAGAGGCGTCGGATATGGCACGGAAAAAGAAAGGCTGAGATCGGATCAGATTAGCCGAGGCGTCCCGGTGAGTAGATGTACACATCTACGGGGGGATCGTCTGGATGGCGCGAGGCGCCCGATGGTTTAGGATTATTTGTGGTACTTGCATTTTATATGCTTAGTTTCTCAATTATTCATCTCATTGCATCGCACCATTTATATATATACATATGTGATATCATCTCATAGGACACTTGCACCATTACCATTGGTTCATGCCGCACGTGCACTATTCATGCGAACACACACGCCTTTGGTAATTGCTATGTCACGAACACTATAGAACTTGTTCAAAATCGGTAACTGTGCATTTGCATCATATATGATCCGTAGACTTATACTTGTATATCCATTTCATTAAATGTATAGATAGGATTGTTAGTTATATATACATACCTTATTGCATCATGATTCACGCATAGCTGCTGGCCGTACCTCGTATGGTATATAATACCGTATCATAGATTTCCATCATCACCGGCATGTTTATATATTGTGATTTTTCTCGAGGATTTCAGTATTGATGAGATTTCTGGATTTTTGGGAAAACCGCAAGAATTTTATAAACCTGCAAGTTGCGGTTTTCTCATGATATGATGTATATGTCGTCCACCATGGGTTTTCCTAATTATGTTGGTTTTCGAGACCCGGTTCGAGGAGTTGGATGAACCGTTTCGGGTACATGGTGGGTCCGGTATGGTACCCCGGGGCAAGAAGCTTGAGTTGTAGACGATGAGCCTGGCAGGGGCAGACTACCTACCGGTGATTGTTGGCACGGTGGATATCCGGAGGATACCGACGTGGTCGTGAGATTTGATGATATGGGCTGATCCGGACTGACGGAGCCCGAGATATTGAGACATTGAGATATTGATATATTGAGACATTGAGATATTGAGACATTGAGATATTGGGATATACACATATTGTGTCGATGCTTGACACGGATTTTCTGTTGATTTCATTGATGATACTCAGTTTATTGCACAGATGCTTTTCTAAGATAAGAATAAAGGTTTTCTTATACAAGACATGTTCAGGTTTTGTGTTTAATTATGCATTCATGCTAGTACATAGTATCATTTGGGATACGTGGGTTGTGACGCATTTGCGTGCATGCTTACGATAGCCTTATTATATGTTACTTAGTACTCACGAGTTGGCAACTCACCCCCGTTGTGCCATAGTATCTTGCAGGTCCGACCCGTCAGCATTGTAGCGGCGGGCGTGCTTTTCTTGGCTTCTTTTGCTCGGACTTCCGACTTTTCTCGTAGGTGGGTTGCGAGGATTACTTTTGTCTCCACTTGTACTATTATTTGTATCTAGTTTTCTCCATCTACCACTTCTATCATTGTATATGCGACCTAGAGATGAGACCGTGAGATTTGTATATATGTTGTTTCTCTGGGGTCGAGCTCACTTGAGCCGACGTGATGCTTTCTTACTTTTGTGTTTTATATGCTCTTTTGCTCGATGATTATATATATATATATATATATATATATATTGCGTGTGGTTGTGATTCCGTCTTTGGAGAAGAGCTAGCTCCTGCTTGGGGATGCCATTATTCATTTCATGTTTATATATTCTTGTTTGTACCCGTTTAGGGGCCAATATTTACAAAGGAGACTCTGCCGAAATTTTCGGGAAAATATGATGTTGGTTTTAAATGTTAAATGCCACTTATTTTGGTAAAACCACTTGCTTTAAAACAAGTTTTCCTTCACTCTAATTGTTAAACGGTTTAGTTTTCTGGGCTTTGGTTTACTTAGATTACGCTACGCTTTTAGACGTTTCATAATTTAAGTGCCAGTCACGTTCCGTACCTTCGGGTCATGACAAAAATCAATCCTGATACCGCAAAAAGCGGAGCAAGTCAACTTCAATCCCGACACCGCAGAAAGCGGAGCAGGTCAAATCAAATCCCGAGACCGCAAGAAGTGGAGCATGTCAAATCAAGCACCGACCGTCCAAATCGCTAAAAGGGCAGCACCGACCGTCCAAGTCGCTAAAAGGGCCGCACCGACCGTCCAAGTCACAAAAATGGAAGCATCGACCGTTCAAGTCGCTAAAAGGGAAGCACCGACCGTCCAAGTCGCAAAAAGGGCAGCACCGACCGTCCAAGTCGCTAAAAGGGCAGCACCGACCATCCAAGACGCAAAAATGGCAGCACCGACCGTCCTAATTGCTAAAATGGCAGCACCGACCGTCCAAGTCGCAAAAATGGCAGCACCGACCGTCCAAGTCGTAAAAATGGCAGCACCGACTGTCCAAGTCGCAAAAATGGCAGCACCGACCGTCCACATTGATAAAATGGCAGTATCGACCGTCCACATCGCTAAAATGGCAGCATACCCTCCACGTCATCAAAAGAGAACCCAGCCAAATCAAGCTCCATATAGAACAAGATCCATCAATTTCATGCACACAACCTATACACGCGGTGTGCATTTATTGATGGGGGGCACTTTGTTGGGGTCAAAGATTACACCCCGGTTGACCAAGTTAAAATCAAAGTCAACCACAACCCAAGTGGCCCAAGCCCAGGTCAAGACCGAGCATGGAAGGGACCGGCCCCATGACAAAATGAATGAAGCCATAAATTAGTTTAATGTAAAAAAATTTTAGAAATAAATGTATGGAATATTGGAAAGCCAAAATTTTGTAAACCCCATGGCTTATGTGCAAAAAGAAATATGCACATGAGATATGGGGAGGCACAAGTGTCATTTGGAAAATCCCAAGGGGGTATATTTAAAGTGTGTAGCCTATAAAGCCAAATATAATGAGAAAATAAAAAAGAATTTTCATTCTCTCAAAAAAATTAAGGTTCTGTGACTCCTTCTCCTTCCACAAGGTTCTAAACTTTCTTCCTTTTTCTTGAATTAAATCAAGAGTTTAACTCTTCTTTTCCTAAAAATAAAATAGTTTTTCACCACAAAACGTATTAAGGGGAGTTCGAATCTGCCATGAAATCTCTAAAAGGGAAGATTTTTAAGTCTCACCCCCCTTATTCTCCAAGATCCAGCTAACAGAGAGAAGAAAGAAGGAGACCCATCTCCAAAAATCCCACTTTGACAAGATCCAAGGCCTAAGAGAGGATCCAGGGCTCAAGGGAGAAGAAAGGGGCCCTCTTTCATTATCTCCGAAAATCTTTTGGTTGTTTAACTCCAGAACAAGAATTTCATCTTTACCAGTTTAACTCCAAACCAATCTTTGAGGAGTTCAACTCCAAATCCTCAAAGGAGTTTAACCTCAAAATCCAGATCTTTTAGGAGTTTAACTCCACAAAAGATCCCTTTTTTAGGAGTTTATCTCCAAAAGTCACTCAGGAGTTCAACTCCCAATTCAGGGGTTAAGCCCTTTATTCCGCGAGCGCCCAGCACCCACGTACGGGGTGTGTGATCCACTAGTGCCCAGCGCCCATGTGCCATGCACGTGAAACGCTGGCGCCCAGCGCCCACATGCTGGGCGCGTGATCCGCTGGCGCCCAGCGCCCATGCGCCATGCACGTGAACCGCTGGCAGCCAGCACCCGCGTGCAGGGCACGTAACCCACTGGCGCCCGGCGCCCGCGTGCCAAGTACATGAACCGCTGGCGCCCAGCTCTCGCGTGCAGGGCGCGTGACCCGCTAGCGCCCAGCACCCACGTGCCATGCACGTGGCCTACTGGCACCCAGCGCCCACGTGCCATCTCACGCGTCCTTAGGACGCTCCTCACCCCTCTTTTTCCTGCATACTCTACACTCAAACTCTGCGAGGCCCCCGATATATCCAAAACCCTTCAAAACAAAATACACGTACATGGCACATTGAGTTCACATAACTAGTTTGACCTATTAATCGGTGGTTCTCTCGCACCAAAAGTGAGGGGTAATTAACGGCAGTTTATTCCGCGGCTGCCAGAGATTCGGATCCCCATAATCAATAAACCCCTACCTAGGTAATTAACGGCAGTTTAGCCCGCGGCTGCTACAGATTCGGATCCCCACAATCAATAAACCCCCGTCCTACCCTAGGCAGGGGGAATCTGTATACGCCTGACAAGCGCACGCATTCCCATCTCAATAGGGTGACGAAAAACACCCTACACTAACATCAGATAGCAGCTCTCAGGTGACATAAGTACAGGGTAGTCTGTCGACATGATATTGTCATTTGTCTCGTGTGATTTCCCACTGTGCTTTGATTACTACCCTACCATGGCTCTACTGAGTTATGCAAACAGGTTTTAATTGGGTACAGTCTTAAGCTACGTGGAGGCAGTGAGTGATTGACGGAGATTCGTCTTTCCCTGTATAGAGAATTAATGTCGCGCTGTGTACGGTTGGCCAAAACCATAAGACCCTGGTCAAGGCAGTTGAGCTTTACTGATAGTTAGATCGGTGGTTTCTCGGATGGTCTTGAGCCACATCGGCACGACTTATCAGGTTATTAGGGGTCTTACGTTTTCCACCCCCTAGACTTGATATGCGATACTCTCAGACGAACTGACCAAACTATATGGAGATTATCACAGATAGACTCAGTGGGGATACAGACAAGTTTTCTTGTCGGTCTTCCTTTCGACAGATACCTGGGTAGCCGTTACGTATAGCTAGTACCACTGACGTACTTATGGTTAAACCCACTGCCAGAGATTGTTGAGTCTTTAGCGTCTTATACAAAGGGTTTTCCCGGTTCAGGCGAAACGATGTAGTATACGCATTTTGATACGCTCGGGTGTTCGATTAAATACGTGTATTTTATACATGTGTTTTAATCGGGCATTTTGTTAATACTAGCAGGTTCGAAAGATAGCCGGATATATGACCTAGTATTATATTTCTCTCTTTTAGGTATTTGTATTTTAACACAAATACAATATTTATATGAATATGTGTATTTGTATGAATACGGTTATTTGTGTCTTTATACAAATACAAGTATTTCTATCTTAATATGAATACGGGTATTTTGTATTTTCGATACAAATACGGTATTCATATTTTGGTAGAAATACGAGTATGCGTATTTATTACAAATACGGGTATTATGGTTGTATGTGTGTATGTATATGTGTACACTTGTGAGGTGGCTTCTCCTTTTCTTCTCATCTCTTCTTGTATTTACAAGATGTGTGTGGACTTGTGACTCACACTAGTGAGTCACAAATCCATTCACTTAGTTTTTAAAGGAAAAAGAAAGAGAAAAGAAAAGGAGATAAGATTATTATGCTAGCCATTCTCTTGTTCTTCATCCTTTTCTCTTGAGCTTAGAAAGAAAAAGAAAGAGAGCATCTTGAGACAAATACTACATCTTTAAGTATCAAGTCTTGGCAAGTCTTGATCTTTAGTTTCTTCTTTAGTTCACTAATAGAAACTAGAGCTTGAACCTACATTCTCGGGAGGATCATCTTTGACGTGGGAGACTTTTTCGCAAGCTTGATCAAAGAACCCTAGGAGCTCAAGAAGAGGACCACACATGACCCGAAGGACACGTCTTCAAAGGTTGTAGTCCTGAACCTAGTATTTAACTCTCTTGGTTTTATTAGTTTAGTGTTTGGATTCGATTTCTGGGGTTTTAGTTTCTAGTGCTCACTTAAAATTTAAGTTTTTCGATTCCACATAAGTCATAGTTGTAACGGTACGAGCACTAGCAACTTATACTGGTATCAGATCCATCCAAACACTTAAACTAATGGTAGACGATGTTTGTGTTTCGAAACCAAAATAGCTCCGTATTTGAATACTTAAAATCCAAGTTTCTGTTGATTTTTTTAGAACCTCTGAAATTTTTTTAAACAATTGCAGAGACCTCTACTTGGTATTATATTGGAACCAAAGAAGCACGAGACCCTAACTCTTTATTTTGGCCGCCCATTTTCTAGTTTTCCCCGCCAGTAGCGGCCAGAGTGTAGAATCTTGTGTTGTTCTTCTTCTGGTGTCTTGTGTACTTGGATTTAGGATTTCTGGTATAGTTTGTTTTTGCCCAGATTTCATTTAATGTTATCTTTGCATATGAGCAACACGGAATGTTTCAAAATTGAAATTAAAGTATCGTTGATTATCTTTTCATTTGTATATGTGTTTGTAAACGTTGGCTAATTGATATATGTCGATTAGAAGAGATTGCACATATCTTTCTTGTGTTGTGGTTATGGAATGGAATAGATGCGATCGTCGTGATTGAATAGGCAGGGGTTTTACATGAGACAGGTGTTTTTAAATTTTAATTCATGTAATTTTCATTGTGATGTAATATTATTCTTTTACGGGGAACTTCCGGGTCGAGATTGTAGCCACCGTTGTATTATTATTTTTTATTACATGTACCTAGGATATACCTAAGGTGGAGTGTTCAAGTAGCCGGGCTCTAGAATCTAATGGGTGACCATCTCGGGGAGCCGAGACTGGGTCACCTAATTTAGAATTGGTAGGGTTGCTTGCCGCGCTCATAGGGATCTACGGGAATGGGCTCTTGGCTATTCATCATGACTGTGGAATCCGCATTTGCATAAATGGCTTAAACAAAAATATGAAATTCCTAGTATATCCTCTATCCCATTTATTTGCTTATGCTTGTTCTGTGATAAGATATTATCATGCCTGCAATGAGAATATATATATATATATATATATATATATATATATATATATGTATGTATGTATGTATGTATGTATGTTGTATATGTTTTGCACCGGCGCTAGCCTTGCCTATACACTGCCGTAAGTTAAGTAACCTTACGCTGAAGTCCCCGGACCCCGTGGTGAATGCGGGTGGCATATACGTATATTCTATTTTCGTTGTTTCTGGTGTGATAGGTTTAATTGATGGGACCGCATTAATTTTGATTAATGCAAGAAAACAAACCTAATTTCTGACGTTGTTGGAATAATTACAAAACCACTCGGTTTTCTCGAAAACTATAAATTTTAAAGCGGAGCCTAAACCACTCCTTTTAAAATCTACTCAGTTCCTTCAACGAAATCAAATTCATTACGTTCAAGGTTTTCACCAAAACCAGCTGTAGCCCTCCGTCATTTCAGATGTGTATCAACTAGTATTCAAGCTATGTATTTTGGTCTTCGTCAAGGCATAGTGTTTGGTAGCTAGGGGATACTTGTCTGTAGTATAGAGAGATGCATTAATTTAGGACATGCGTATAGCTTTTTTGGCCTTCGTCAATGGTTGGTACGAATGGGTCTAGATTAATCAGGACAATGACGGGTTGAACTTGACTTACGACTTATGATATTTTGGCATTCGTCAAGTTCATAAGCGCTTGGGGCAAAAATCACATCAGGGGTTTCAAATATACCGAAAACTTGCTAGATTTGCATACCTTCTGGAGTGTGGTAGTTTTGGTAGGCTTTCTTCAAAATTATCACAAAATGATAGTGTCACGACCCGAAGGAGCACGTGACTGGCCCTTGAACCATATGAAGTCTATAGGACTCCATCTGATCCAAGTAAGCCAAAAGCCCAGAAATCTAAAACCATTTTAAGGATAAATAAACAACAAGCAATATACTATACAACGCCGAATGGCGAGGATCAAAATTTAAAAGAAACCCAGATAAGCATGAAACTGCAACACTACTAAGCGCGACTTTAAGGTCGAAATAATACATCACTAGTGTCTGAGTCTGAAACAATATACAAGTTTTTGGTTGATGGAATTTCTAGATACAATGAATAATACAAGTACAACGGCGGTTCTGATACAAAGAACCCACCTACCAAGCAAATCATCCGCAAAGGAAAACAGTGTGCCAGAAGTGCCGCTATGGAACCTGTACGGCAAGCCCTGCAAGAACTGTGGCACAACGGGGGTGAGTTGCCAACTCGTGAATAGAAAATATCTACAAGCAGAAATCGAATGCAAGACATAATCCTAAGTCAATACAATCGGTATATAATATAACCCTCAAGAGTAAGTCTGAAGCATGAAAATATGGCAGTATAACATCTAATCATGTAGGCAGTGTCAAGTACTCGTGCCAGTGCCTCAGATAATAACATGTCATAAATGTCAGGTATGTCTGCATGAAGTAAACATGATGAAGCATCAAATGGATATCAATACACATATATTAGCGTCCCATTCCACTAATATTGGTGTAAGGGTATATATAGCAGCGCCCTCGTACCCTGTTATATATATAAATGAAATATGATCAATGTAGTCAAGGTCTGTATGTAGTCAATGTCTGTATAAACGTGGAACCCGTCCACCCGTCACCCAATGACAATAAGCATCATGCATGTAAATGTGAGGATATAATCAAATCATGGAAAACATCATGAAACCCGTGCCTAGCATCGACACGTAAATCCTCATTTATCGGGCTCCGTCAGTCCGGATCAGCCCACGGGCTATGTCTGTCGAATCGGCCCTCGGCCCCGGCAGTACGCCCATATCCATCTATCGACTCTGGTCAGTATCCTCTGGATAACCGCCAGGTCCAACCAATCACCGGTAGGTAGAAGTCCCTCTGCTAGGCTCACCGTCTACTATACAGCGAAACCGTTCTCGTCCCGGGGTACCATACCGGGTCCACCATGTACCCGTAATCGGCCTCATCTAACTCCTCGATTCGGGTTCTCACATATCACTCTCGCACCGAGAAAACACATGGTGGACGCACCGAAATATCATATCAAGAGAAACCGGGTTTTTAAATAATTAACTATTTTCTTTGAAATATCCACGGTTCCCAAAATCCAGAATAAATATGGAAACAACATATCTCAATGCGTAATCTAAGCAAGTATAAAGGTATCAATGTACGTGTACAAGTATGAGTATGTGACATATAAAGGAAATGCAAGTATAACAGTATATCATGCAACATGGAAATAATAGTATGCACATACAAGGTTGTATCCTGATGCAATAATGCTACTGTGTAGTGACATGGCAATTATCGATGATGAAGTGTGTGAGCCGGCAAGCAAGTGTACGTGGAACATACGCATCATCGATAATGGTGCTAGTGTCCTAGCAACATGATAGTAATATAACAATAAACATATGCAAAGCAATGTGAATTGCATGAATATGCGGAAATAGAATAATCAACGCAACAGTAAAGAATCTACACCCATATGTATATGTCATGCAGTTTTGCCATTTGAAATAAGAATGACTCGGTCTAGTTTAACATTTACTACGCAACTACAGATCTAAGTATCAAGTCAATCGGGAGAGGTATGGAAACCACCTAAATCTGAGTCGATATACAAATATATATATACAATAGTCGGTGATCTCGCCTCAATAGTATCACGTACGACACGGTATATCATTTAGCATCCTCGAGTCATGAGAGCGGATCTAACATCAATAGAAAGCTCGTACGGTAAATTGTCGTACGGCATCCCAATAGCCGGGTACGGATCAGTATCACATTCCTCTCATCAAATATCACGTATCATTATCATCATATCACATAATCTGGGGTATAGATCTAAGTCTAGTACAAATCAATACCATCTATATAAGTATGAAAGCGGGGTAAAACACATGCCCAACGGCCCGCTAAGATCACATGTCGTACCGCAAGTACAAATCACATCACATCACCGATCTCACGGCACAATGCCCAAAATCATCGACTCATCTCCAATGTCATCCGATATCCTCATCAACACTGTGTAAGTATAGTGAATATGCAAGGGTGCGCGTGTGGTGTAAATCTATTCTAGGGTTCGTGACTAGGAACTATACTAGTTTATTTCTAACCCTAAGCTAACCATACTACACCTAACACAATATCCATGACACACTATAACTATCAAACATAATATATAGTATACCAACTACGGACTGCGGGGGTGCTATACGCCATCCACCCGACTTCCCCCAGTAGATATAATCTACTCACATTGCGTCTTCATTTGTCGACGTCTCCATGCGCTTTACTTGTCGTCCCGAAGTCTTCATGGGGTACCTACACATCAAAGTATCGTATATGGGTATTAAAACCAAATCCAAGCTAACACGGCACACGAAACCCAAAACGATACGATAAGGGGCTTATAGGTTAGAACCTATGGGCACGCCTTCAAAACCATCAACAAATCCTCGATATCGTCGTATAAACGCCAAATAGTCGAGGTAAATCACAATACACAATTCAGAACTAAAAATACGGAATACGGAAACATGAATCCAAAACAGCAACTTAGGAAATAGGCTCCAGATTTCACCATAGGTCAAATTAGACAAATCTAAATATTCCAGGGGCCTAGTCTACACATGTAGGAGCTACAGAACCAGAACGAGGCAAAATGGTGGGGTCCAGGACGCAATTTGCAGCCAAACAGGATAAATTTGCGGCCGGGTCTAGGAGTTAGGGGCTAGGGTCTTGGGGTTAGCTTCCAGGGTGCCTGCACATGTCACTGTCCATTCAATACTATTTTCAGAGACTCGGGTTGATAGCAGATCTCAAATAACCTTCACAGATTCCACAAACTTTCCGATATCGGTTTCTAAATCCGTATTCCGGGCCTTAATTCTCAGGTTGGGGTCTCAATTCATGCACTATGGTGTTGGTGTAGTCTCTACTGAACTCAATTTCATATTACAACTCATAATTTCCTCAAACCCTAACTAGGTTTTCTTTAAGTCCACAAAATCAACAATATCGGTTCAATCTAAACATGGGGGTATAAGTAATGCTAAAACTAAGCTAATAGTCCAGAAAATACCTCATTTGGCAACTCAAGAATTTTCTTGAGTTGCCCCTAGTGGCCAAAATCCTTGCTTCCTTGGTCCAATGTGTAGATCTTGAGCTTGTGCACACTTTTAATGAAATGAGAGTGGGGTTTTGGAGTTGTTTTCATGATGATTTGAGGAGTTGGAGAGGGGAGGGAGAATGAGGTGCAAGAGCAGCAGCAGCAAGCAAAGAAGAGGGAGAGAGAAATGGTGAAGACAATGGAGGAATGGCTAAGTCTTGGTCAAAGAAGCCCATACCTTTCTCTCTCTCTCACCAACTACTAAATTCTTTAATATAAACCCTTTTTCCATTTCTTTTCTTTTCTCTAATTTCCTTCTCACTCAAATAGTAAACCCAAATGAGAAACCATGGTAGAAAATGCACGAGTGTAAGAAGAATGATATGTGTATGTTTTGCACAAAAAGCTAGAAAAACCGATTAGCGATTTTTAATCGCGATTAGCACTAAATTAGAAAATAACTAACCAATTAAACTTAGAAATGGCATAATTCTCTAATTTACCCTATTTTAGAATTTTCCATAATTTTCCAAAATTTCCCCCCATTTATTTGTATTTAATTATACCGAATTATTAAAATATTCAATAAAATAATATTAAATTATAAATATTCCCTAAAAATAATATTTCTATTATTTAGAAATGTTACAATCTACCCCCCTTAAATAAATTCGGTCCCCGAATTTAAATTTAAACCCCCAATACTAAAATAATTCAGCAAAATCCAAATTGTCGAGGCTCCGAAAACATCAATACATAGAGAGTATCATCGAAGTGTACTGCTCTACTAGAAATCAATCCACAAAAATGTATACAAGAATATCCGGTGCGTCTGGTGCGCACGGAAACAAAATCCATGTATGTGTCATACAGGTGAACAAAACAACATCTAGGTGCAACTGGTGTGCACGAAACATCTGTCGTAGGCAACGTGTGTGCCTAACAGCAAAATCAGGCGCAGTTGACATGCACGAAGAATTTCGATTTAGTGCATCTGGCGTGCACCAAGATCGTATATCAAAACCAAATCATAAGTACCGTCGTCGGTAGTGCCTTCTTCAAGGTCGAGAAGGAGTCGGTGCATCCAATGCTAGCAGCGCAAGATATCTACTTGCCTCTTGCTCACGATCTGGCGTCCTCTGACTCTGGGTCCTTATCTTCTCTGTGGATTACCTACCTCGCAGTCAATCGGCTCATCGGCCTTGTCAGGTGTGCTAACGGGGACGATTCCGTTCTGGCACTTCTCTGGTCGTCTCTCGGTCAATCCTCATGACCACTCGTAAAGCAGTATGTTACTGGCGTCGGCCTCTGGCTCTCTGAATGCACATCACACATCTGATCCTGGGTGCAAACATCATTGCAGC
This sequence comes from Agapanthus africanus, assembly GCA_030015575.1. Lineage (NCBI taxonomy): Eukaryota > Viridiplantae > Streptophyta > Magnoliopsida > Asparagales > Amaryllidaceae > Agapanthus > Agapanthus africanus. Next base: position 523,731,697 of record CM057345.1, read on the forward strand.
AATGTCCTGGAAGGAATCCTGCTCAAGGTCTCTTCCGATCTTGCCTATGCCGAACTGTACGGAGGCTGTCTCTCTTGCATAATCTCTTCTCACTCGATGGACATCTGTGTCCTCAGCACAACATTTTCTCGGAAATTGGCCGCATCCCAACGCCTCTGTAAGCATATCAGGTCTCTAGTCTCGACGGGAAGTAATGACAGCTCATCAGCGTCTCGCATGAACCTCTGGTTCCACTTGTCTCTATCGTCGTCCACTATGACGTCACGCCATGCTATCTACGCACTGCACTGTTCTCGGCCATGGTCAATCCGAAGTCTCTTGCACAGACTCGAAAGCGCATACTCTGTAGCTTCATCATTCTATAGAAGGGGTCTGGCCGAACAGGTCCTCGGGAACGTGTCCCAACCATCGGAGGAATACTCAATACTCGTCCGTCCTTGATCAATTCGCAACGCATCTGGGTAAGGTCCTTTATCCGAACCTGGTCAACTACTTTGTCGACGATGCCGAACTCTGGCCTGCTAGGTGTGCGCAATATGACCACTCCTGGGTCTAGGTCTTCTCGTATCGTATTCCAGAAAGGTCCTGTCTAGGTTTCTCTCTCAAATCTCGTTCCTGCCGAATTGCCCGGAAGTCATCATCCATTGCTGAAGCTAATTCTTATTCCGGAATGGCTGCATACTTATCGTGCTTCTTTCTGGAAGATATATCCATATACAACGCCTCTGGGTGCGTATCACATCTCTGATGTCAGCGGAGTGGGACGTCATCTCGTCGAAATCTCTTGCGAACTCTTTTCTTCACTCTGCTTCAATGTCGACTGATTCGGACTCGTCTCATCGTGGCTGCATGGACTGTGCTCCAACGGCTATACTCGTATCTGGAGTCTCCCAAGCAATGCATCCCATCACATGATATCCGAATGATGTCGAAACATTCGATCGACTCGTCAGAACCTCATAATCCCCCAAGAGATCAACATCTTGAGTACAGTTTAATAGTATCGAGTACATGCCACAGCGTCGGTGTTCCAGCCGTAGAAGGGCAAACCCAAGCCTTACTAATGGCGCCGTGGAACTGCCGCAAACCCTAAGGTTCAAAGGCTTTCACACGGTCATTAAGTCGAGTTAGGGTTTCATTCTTCTAGAGGGTCCATAGAATCACCTGCATGTCTTTCCGTATACTTTAAACTTGGAAAATGGGCTCCTGACATTCGATCGTCTCTATCGACTCTCAACGAACCTGCGTGAAGTCGTCTCTAGCTGGAAACAATCTATCTGATGACCTCACATCGGTAAACGAACGAACCACATGTCCTAGTCATTCATCCTCAGGTGACTGGCAACCGTCCATCATATCTCTAAGTATATGCTCATGCTGCAGTAGCTCCAACCATCCGGCGATATCTCGTCATTTGCAGCAACAACTGGCTCATTCGCCTGTACGCCGAACAACGCTTCAATCCTCCAGGAAAGGCGATACATTGGCGGTCATCTCCAAATCGGTCTGCTCTAGATCTGAGTAAGACTCTCCACACTGGAAATCTTCAACTCCACTGGGCCCGCTCCGGCGCATAAATCGGACGAATCACCTTCTTCTCTCAAATCGGTAGACTAGCTATCATCTGTCTCATATCTGCCTGGAAGCTCCGGCAATCTCAGCTCGTAAGCTCCGGAAGCGACATCCTGTTAATCTCAGCAACATCTGGTCCATCTGTCTGCACGGTAGGCGACATCATAATCTCTGAGGTATGCTGTACATCAACAGTCCTCTCTCAACTGGCAGCTCTAACAATGGCCCGATCATCCGGTGCAAGACCAAGCACTCGCCTCCACTAGAGGTCACAGTCACCAATACTAACTTGAGACGTTCCCATGTCACCAGAAAACACAATGGTCGGCCCTCGTACCAGACGAGCTCGCACCGACCGTAACCCTAGCAGCAGCCCAAACTGCGCTCAAACATGGCGACAGGAACCTCAATCGAGTATCGAAGAGAGCAGATCAATGGCAAGAAAGAGAACAACAGATCCAAAGTGGATACATGATCATAGGAAGGAACAGCATCAATGAAGGTATAATCATGAAACTAATAGTATCGAGGATCTCAAATGGATGTTTAATCATGGATATGAAGAGAATCACTGATCTCGAAAATATGTACATCCTAAGGTTCCTTAAGCGGAGTGGCGTGTCGTAAGTATGCCGCGGAACATACCCACGGTACGTCACTCTACTTTAGTCACCTATTCCATCAACCAAGGGTCATCCTACGCGACGAAAGTTTGGGTCTAATACCCCCTCGACTAAGTCTAAGTTCCGTAAGGTCAAGCCTAAGTTCCGTATATATATAGATGCCCTAGGCTCCTCATAGTCAAACTTAGACTCGAACCAAGGTCAACCTAGCGCTCTGATACCAACTTTGTCACGACCCGAAGGAGCACGTGACTGGCCCTTGAACCATATGAAGTCTATAGGACTCCATCTGATCCAAGTAAGCCAAAAGCCCAGAAATCTAAAACTATTTTAAGGATAAATAAACAACAAGCAATATACTATACAACGCCGAATGGCGAGGATCAAAATTTAAAAGAAACCCAGATAAGCATGAAACTGCAACACTACTAAGCGCGACTCTAAGGTCGAAATAATACATCACTAGTGTCTGAGTCTGAAACAATATACAAGTTTTTGGTTGATGGAATTTCTAGATACAATGAATAATACAAGTACAACGGCGGTTCTGATACAAAAAACCCACCTACCAAGCAAATCACCCGCAAAGGAAAACAATGTGCCAGAAGTGCCGCTATGGAACTTGTACGGCAAGCCGTGCAAGAACTGTGGCACAACGGGGGTGAGTTGCCAACTCGTGAAAAGAAAATATCTACAAGAAGAAATCGAATGCAAGACATAATCCTAAGTCAATACAATCAGTATATAATATAACCCTCAAGAGTAAGTCTGAAGCAAGAAAATATGGCAGTTAACATCTAATCATGTAGGAAGTGCCAAGTACTCGTGCCAGTGCCTCAGATAATAACATGTCATAAATGTAAGGTATGTCTGCATGAAGTAAATATGATGAAGCATCAAATGGATATCAATACACATATATTAGCGTCCCATTCCACTAATATTGGTGTAAGGGTATATATAACAGCGCCCTCGTACCCTGTTATATATATAAATGAAATATGATCAATATAGACAAGGTCTGTATGTAGTCAATGTCTGTATAAACGTGGAACCCGTCCACCCGTCACCCAATGACAATAAGCATCATGCATGTAAATGTGAGGATATAATCAAATCATGGAAAACATCATGAAACCCGTGCCTAGCATCGATACGTAAATCCTCATTTATCGGGCTCCGTCAGTCCGGATCAGCCCACTGGCTATGTCTGCGGAATCGGCCCTCGGCCCCGGCAGTACGCCCATATCCATCTATCGACTCTGGTCAGTATCCTCTGGATAACCGCCAGGTCCAACCAATCACCGGTAGTTAGTAGTCCCTCTGCCAGGCTCACCGTTTACTACACAGCGAAACCATTCTCGCCCCGGGGTACCATACCGGGTCCACCATATACCCGTAATCAGCCTCATCCAACTCCTCGATTCGCGTTCACACATATCACTCTCACACCAAGAAAACACATGGTGGACGCACCGAAATATCATATCAAGGGAAACCGGGTTTTTAAATAATTAACTATTTTCTTTGAAATATCCACGGTTCCCCAAATCCAGAATAAACATGGAAACAACATATCTCAATGCGTAATCTAAGCAAGTATGAAAGTATCAATGTACGTGTACAAGTATGAGTATGTGACATATAAAGGAAATGCAAGTATAACAGTATATCATGCAACACGGAAACAATAGTATGCACATACAAGGTCGTATCCTGATGCAATAATGCTACTGTGTAGTGACATGGCAATTATCGATGATGAAGTGTGTGAGCCGGCAAGCAAGTGTACGTGGAACATATGCATCATCGATAATGGTGCTAGTGTCCTAGCAACATGATAGTAATATAACAATAAACATATGCAAAGCAATGTGAATAGCATGAATATGCGGAAATAGAATAATCAACGCAACAGTAAAGAATCTACACCATATGTATATGTCATGCAGTTCTGCCATTTGAAATAAGAATGACTCGGTCTAGTTTAACATTTACTACGCAACTACAGATCTAAGTATCAAGTCAATCGGGAGAGGTATGGAAACCACCTAAATCTGAGTCGATATACAAATATATATATATACAATAGTCGGTGATCTCGCCTCAATAGTATCACGTACGACACGGTATATCATTTAGCATCCTCGAGTCATGAGAGCGGATCTAACATCAATAGAAAGCTCGTACGGTAAATCGTCGTACGGCATCCCAATAGCCGGGTACGGGTCAGTATCACATTCCTCTCATCAAATATCACGTATCATTATCATCATATCACATAATCTGGGGTATAGATCTAAGTCTAGTACAAATCAATACCATCTATATAAGTATGAAAGCGGGGTAAAACACATGCCCAACGGCCCGCTAAGATCACATGTCGTACCGCAAGTACAAATCACATCACATCACCGATCTCACGGCACAATGCCCAAAATCATCGACTCATCTCCAATGTCATCCGATATCCTCATCAACACTGTGTAAGTATAGTGAATATGCAAGGGTGCGCGTGTGGTGTAAATCTATTCTAGGGTTCGTGACTAGGAACTATACTAGTTTATTTCTAACCCTAAGCTAACCATACTACACCTAACACAATATCCATGACACACTATAACTATCAAACATAATATATAGTATACCAACTACGGACTGCGGGGGTGCTATACGCCATCCACCCGACTTCCCCCAGTAGTATAATCTACTCACATTGCGTCTTCATTTGTTGACGTCTCCACGCGCTTTACTTGTCATCCCGAAGTCTTCATGGGGTACCTACACATCAAAGTATCGTATATGGGTATTAAAACCAAATCCAAGCTAACACGGCACACGAAACCCAAAACGATACGATAAGGGGCCTATAGGTTAGAACCTATGGGCACGCCTTCAAAACCATCAACAAATCCTCGATATCGTCGTATAAACGCCAAATAGTCGAGGTAAATCACAATACACAATTCAGAACTAAAAATACGGAATACGGAAACATGAATCCAAAACAGCAACTTAGGAAATAGGCTCTAGATTTCACCATAGGTCAAATTAGACAAATCTAAATATTCCAGAGGCCTAGTCTACACATGTAGGAGTTACAGAACCAGAACGAGGCAAAATGGTGGGGTCCAGGCCGCAATTTGCTGCCAAACAGGATAAATTTGCGGCCGGGTCTAGGAGTTAGGGGCTAGGGTCTTGGGGTTAGCTTCCAGGGTGCCTGCACATGTCACTGTCCATTCAATACTATTTTCAGAGACTCGGGTTGATAGCAGATCTCAAATAACCTTCACAGATTCCACAAACTTTCCGATATCGGTTTCTAAATCCGTATTCCGGGCCTTAAGTCTCAGGTTGGGGTCTCAATTCATGCACTAGGGTGTTGGTGTAGTCTCTACTGAACTCAATTTCACATTACAACTCATAATTTCCTCAAACCCTAACTAGGTTTTCTTTAAGTCCACAAAATCAACAATATCGGTTCAATCTAAACATGGGGGTATAAGTAATGCTAAAACTAAGCTAATAGTCCATAAAATACCTCATTTGGAAACTCAAGAATTTTCTTGAGTTGCCCTTAGTGGCCAAAATTCTTGCTTCCTTGGTCCAATGTGTAGATCTTGAGCTTGTGCACACTTTTAATGAAATGAGAGTGGGGTTTTGGAGTTGTTTTCATGGTGATTTGAGGAGTTGAAGAGGGGAGGGAGAATGAGGTGCAGGAGCAGCAGCAGCAAGCAAAGAAGAGGGAGAGAGAAATGGTGAAGACAATGGAGGAATAGCTAAGTCTTAGTCAAAGAAGCCCATACCCCTCTCTCTCTCTCACCAACTACTAAATTCTTTAATATAAACCCTTTTTCCAATTCTTTTCTTTTCTCTAAATTCCTTCCCACTCAAATAGTAAACCCAAATGAGAAACCATGGTAGAAAATGCACGAGTGTAAGAAGAATGATATGTGCATGTTTTGCACAAAATGCTAGAAAAACCGATTAGCGATTTTTAATCGCGATTAACACTAAATTAGCAAATAACTAACCAATTAAACTTAGAAATGGCATAATTCTCTAATTTACCCTATTTTAGAATTTTCCATAATTTTCCAAAATTTCCCCCCATTTATTTGTATTTAATTATACCGAATTATTAAAATATTCAATAAAATAATATTAAATTATAAATATTCCCTAAAAATAATATTTCTATTATTTCGAAATGTTACAGATAGTTGGATCCTAATTCTCACTGTTAGTTATATGTATGCCCTAGAGACCATTACTGTACATGCGATGCATATTGTAGTGGATGCTTGAACATATATAGGAAGGACTTTCTTGCTCGACATGATAGTATGCTATCTGGTTGTACTTTATCTTAACATGTAAACAAATACTGTTTTGTGATCACATGTTGATAAAGCCCTTAGGATGAGTACTTGACTACCAGGACTATGATGTAGATCATACTAGTGGGGACTGGGTAGTCGATAAGTACATCCTTTAAATGTTCCTAGTCGTGGGAGTATCGAGACAGGGCATCGGTACTCCAGAGTAGACTAGCGTATGCGCTTCTTGTCCCATATGATGGGCGATGGATGATCCAATATCCATTGGTGTTTGACATCAAAGAAGGCATACGGATGCTCAGTGGAGACTGGGTACACTGGACGGACTCGCCGAGAACTCCTAGATGGTATTATACCTATCGTCGGATAGCAGTTCTCTGGTGATACTGGTACAGGTTAGTCTGTAGACCCGAGATCGTCATAGAGTCTTGTGTTATTCCCACTGTGCTTTGATTTCCACCTTACCACGGTCAAGAGATTGTGTAAAACGGTGGCTTTTGGGTACAGTCCCGAATCACATGGAGGCAATGAGCGATAGGAGGGGTTTCGTCTCTCCCGGTATTGGGGGTTGATGTTGCGCTGTGCTCGATTGGCCATAACAGGAAATCCCTGGCCAGGGTTGCTGAGATTTACTGGTAAGTGTTATCAGTAGTTTCTCGAACCGTTATGGACCTTGCATCGGCATGACTTATCAGGCTATTGGGGTCTGACGTTATACCACCCCCAGGCTGTTGATATGCGACATATCAGATGAAGAGACCGGACTGTACGGTAGTGTTACTGATTGGATTCGCAGGAGTTATAGCAGGCTTGGTTGTTGATCTTCTGATCGCTCAATACCCGGATGGACGTTACGTTTAGAAGACCGCTTGTGGCTTGTGGGTGTTTGATATGATCATCACCTACTGCCGGCGTATTGACGAGTCTTTAGAGTCGTACATAGAGGTTTCCTGGTTCATGCGAAACGGAGTAGGAGCACATATGTGATATGTGCGGGACCGAGATTAATACGAGTATGTGATACCGTATTCTATTCTCGCGATATGTGATATCGGTCGGGTATATATGATATAGCCGGGTTATCGGATCAAGTGTTGATTCGATAAGTTGATTCTGTGATATTAGTCAGTTATATGTATTATAGCCGGATTATTAAATCAAGAGTTGATTTAATAATTTAATGTATAATTATATATTTAATATATTAAATTACATTGACTAATATTAGCCCACTTAAGATTTCTTTTCTCACTTTTTGATACATTGATATATATGTGATATATATTAATTATGTTCTTATAGCATATAATATATATATATATATATATATATATATATATATTATTGTGTCATGTTAGGTTACATATGCAACATGTATGAGACTAACACCATGTTAGGGTTAATGTTAGGGTTAATATTTATTCTTAAGTAATTACAAATTAGTGGATTAAATCATTGCTAGAAGCTTGTAGAACCTTGTGGATAAGCATTGACTAAGTCCACTCCTTTGTTTTCCTTAAGATATTTTGTGGCCCAACCATTAACCATACACAATGGTTAACTCTCTACAAGGGTTAGATATATGATATACTCACCCATGGTTGCATTTTAACCTTAATGGATTCATTCTTTCATCACTTGAGTTTCAACTTCTTCTTCCTCATTTTTAAGTTTTCTAGCTTTCGACAAAGTGATGATAGATTGTGAGAAAACCAAATCTAAAGTGAGCAATATTCCTACTTCATCATCCTCTACCATTAGCCATTTAGTTTAGGGTGTTTTCTTCACTAATCTACACAATTAGTGAAGAGATAGCATGAGCTAGTGTCTCCTCGACGTAGATCGTCTTCGGCCTCGAAGACTTCGAAGCAAGCTTGTTCGTTTCTTCATGGGAGCCTCTCAAGAGTCCGGACAATGGTGATCGCAGCGAAGGGACTTCTACACGGAGCTATTGAAGTGAAGGACCGGTCTATAAAGGTTGTATTTCTTGTTCACTTAGATGTAAAGTGTTTACATATCTTGTTTTACCCTAAGTCTCTAGTTAAGATCTTGGTTAGGGTTTGTTTAGCACTCCAAAAAATTCAAAGTAGCATGATTTATGCTTGCCAAAACCTTCACAAGGTGCTAAGCTAACCCTACAGTAGTATCAGAGCTAAGCTAGAGTATTAGGCGTCGTGTAGGCGAAGTTTAAAGTCCGATCGAACTCCGAAGCCCCGAAAAATCCCACTTTCTGGAAATATTTTCAAAAGTTGAAATTTTTCATATTAAAAATACTCAGAAAATCATGCAGGGAATTCTAAGGATTACTGTGAAGTACGAAGCCATAACCTACTCAAGGGACCGCGGAACCGCGGCCAAACCATGCGTTTGGCGGCGGTTCCGCGGCCAACTTTGGGAGTTAGGGGCTAATACTTCAAGGTTTATTCCTGGGTACTTTGTCATGCTTCTGGGAATTTTTAATTCTACTCAAGTGTTGAGCTTTCTGGGAAATATTGGGAACTCGTTGATTCGATCGGAAAGTTTAACTTCGTTTAAGTTTTTCCGGGTAATTTAGAACGTGTTAAAAAGTTTGAACGGATATCAATAACTCACTTTTTCCCCTGTCGGAAAACTTTCAAGTGTTGGACTTTTCCTGAGTTTATAACTTTCAGAAAATCATGCAAGCGAATCCGTGGACCCTCTAGAAGAACATAACCTTAACTCGATTATGTGACTGTCAAAACCGCCACTGAACCATATGGTTTGTGGTAGTTTAGCGTTGCCACATGTGAGGCGTTGGTTTAACCCTTCTACGGCTGGTTCATAGCGGCTGTGACATGTTCTGGGACTTTTTGAACTCCGCTCAAGTGTTGAGCTATTTGGGAAATCTTGGGTGTTTGTTTATTCGATCGGAAAGTTTAACATTGTCTATTTATCTGGAATGTAATAAAATATGTGAAATTCATATAGTTAGGCATGAAATGCGAAGTATGTGATATTTCGGATTTAAGATGTCTAAAGTGATTGTGGATTCCAAATATTGTAGTTTTACATTTTCTTTTCTGTGACCGTAAGTGTAATATGTGGTATATCGCCGTTTTCGTCGCTATAGATCGACGACAATTGTGATAGGCATATTTACTTACGTTGATGACATGTGTTGCTATGTGTTGCTGTGATATGTTATATTGGATCGTCGTGTTTTGAATAGCCGGGGGTTTTCATGTGAGATGAGAGTTTTTCATTTTCATTCATGTAAAAGATTGTATGTAATATTCATTTATTGGGGCACTTCCGGATTGAGGATGATGTCACCATTGTATATTATTTACTTTTCCGCATTAGGATAGACCCAAGGCGGGAAGCACAAGTAACCGGGTTCTAGGGTCCAGTGGGAGACCATCTCGAGGAGTCGAGACCGGGTCTCTTAACTCTAGAATTGGTAGGGTTGCTTACTGCTCTCGTAGGGGTCTAGGGGTGTGGGATTGGCTATTCATCATGACCGTGGAATTCGTGTTTTATACAGGCTCGCAATAAAACACGAACCTCCTAGTATATCAAATATTTCATATATGTTCTTCTGCTGCAATGTTCTGTGATGAGATCATATTACTGCCTGAGACGAATGTTTATATTATATATATGAGATATATATTATATATTGTTGATTTCGTTTCATATCTGATGCTTGTGAAGCATAATTAAATGGGACTTCATTAATGAGATTAATGAAATAAAAGAAATCTAAAGATGTTGTGGAATCGAATTTTCAAAAACAGGTAGCTCTAGTTGTTGCTTTGCATAGCGATGTTCCTTGTAGAACATCCATCACTTTATTCGATAAGGAAAGAACCGAGATCCCTTCACCGGGAGTGACCTCTTTAGCAATAACTGGCAGATGCTACAACCCTCGGTTTGTCTTCTTGATTGCTTTTCTAGTTCTTGCTTTGCATAGTGGTATTTTTGAAATATCCTGCACCTCATTCGACGAGGAAAGAGCCGAGATCCCTTCACCGGGAGTGACCTCTTTAGCAAAACTAGTAAAAGCCTAAAAAAAACAATCCATTTAAATCATTTGACTCTACAACAATATCAAGTTCATTACGCAAAAGGTTTTCTTAAAAACCTGTCGTAGCCCTCCGTCATTTCAGATAAGTACTACTTAGTATTCGTGCTGCGGTAGTTTGGCTTTCGTCAGGGCGTAGTGTTTGGTAGCTAACTAGTGCTTATCTGCTGCATACGATGCGATTGGATTAGGGTATTCGTACGGCGTTGTTTGGCATTCGTCAAGGGTCGTGAGGATGGGTTTAATTTAATCAGGAAATGTACGGGTTGAACTTGACTAGCGGACTATGGGTTGTTTAGCATTCGTCAAGGTCATAGCACGTTAGGGGTAAAATAATTATCGGGAATTTCAAGTGTTGAAATTTGCAATGAGATTGCAAACTATCTATGAGATAGATGGATCCCGATACCCACTGTGAGTAAGAGTTACTCCTGGGAGAGTTTTATACATTACAATTAGCCGATTAAGTAGGTGTCTAGAAAGGTGTTAACGGGGTTACGCCCCTAGGAAAACAAGGTTTATTTTAATTAGGTCCGTGCGAAAGCACAGAGAACCTCCCTCAAAGTACCGACACTGGCCAGGCCGAAAGATTGGCGAACTTGTAGGGTGTAATTAATCCCGGCTAGTCTTACCTTTTAGGGTTTGAAGGAAGATTTGACTAAAACAGTGGGAGCCATCCTGATTAGATAAAATGATAACCAATCTAATCTTGCAAAAGCGCACGCAGAGTGTTTTCTTCTCTCTCTCTCTTGGTTGCGACTATGCCACACCTTAATCAAGATAATAATATGGATGCATTGACCGAACCTACTTATTATACTGAGCTAGGGAACGTTGAATCCGCTCAATCTTATAATTGTTATAAGTCCGAGCAGGAAATTGGGGAATATCCGGATTCCCATGCCACCCAATCGAAGAAAGTGCATAATGATGCATCTTCTTCGGGTGTGTTCATTACCGAGAGCTGTTTCTCAGTATTCTTTACGTCCTGGGTATGTGATACCAGATCAGGATCCCACATATGTAATATGTTACATGGGCTACAGAAAGGTAGAGAAATGAGAATGGGTGATATGTCTCTAAGTGTTAGAGAATGGTACAGTTGTTGCAGCCAAATCTGTTGGCAGATATCACCTTGTATTTAATACATTGATTCTGAACAAATGTTATTACATACTGAACCTGATATACAACATTACATCATGTTCTTTACTGAGTTAAAGAACGATATAATTCTGTATTTGAGGATAATGTTGTGAACATTTTCCTGAATCAAGAGTTGATTCGGTCAGGCACGTTATATAATAGCATAAACATTCTAAATCAAACCACAGTTCAAAATATATAGAACACTGACAAGAGGAATAGTTCAGAATTGAATGAATCCTTCTTGAGGCTTTGTAGACTAGGTCATATCAACGCAACAGGACTAACTAAGTTACATAAGGATGAATATGAGAATCTGTTTGAATTTTCATCTTATGCTACTTGCTAGTCTTGTCTCAAAGATAAAATGACCAATACTCCGTTTACTAGAAGCAGAGAAAGAGTTAATGAACTCTTGGGACGGATACGTGATTATGTATATGGTCCCATGTCTACAAATACCAAGGTTGGTTCTTTTGAGAACCAAAACGGGTAGAAGTATTAAAGTCCTACGATGTGATCGAGGAGGAGAGTACTTAGGAATGGAGTTCCTGGATTTTCTAAAAGGAGAATGTGATTCTCTCTCAGCTTACTCCTTCGTATACACCACAGCACAACGGTGTATCGGGGCGGAGGTATCGCACCCTACGAGATATGGCGCGCTCTATGATGAGTATTGTTGAGTTACCTGTTTCCTTTTGGTGTTATGCGCTTGAGAAGCTGCATACCTATTGAATAAGGTTCCATCCAAATCATTTCCTACCACTACATATGAGATATGAAATGGGAAGAGACCATGTCTTAAACGAGTTAAGATATGGTGTTGTCCGGCCTATGTTGAAAAGCAAAAACTGGACAAGCTCGAGGCAAGGTCAATTGTGTAAGTTTGTCAGGATATCCCAAAACATTAGTGAGGGAATATCTTCTACCACTCTAAGGAGCAAAAGGTGTTTTGTTTCTCAGCATGCCACCTTTCGAGAAAAGGCATTTCTTGTGAAGAAATTTGTAGACATGAGGTAGAACTGGAAGAAGTTCCAGCTAGACAAACTAATAGCTGATGATTTGATGAAACCAAAGGATTCAATAGTCTCCAACGAATCTCAGCCTCTCCGTGAATCTGGTAGGGTTCCTCATCCACTCGAGAGATACTACGATCTTCTTGGTGACAGTGGGAGCGAGGATTGCATCATGAGATGATGGCCCAACGGAGTTCAGGCAGTTGGAACGTCTGTTTTGATGTGATAGTCAAAGAGTTTGACTTCATCAAAATGGTAGATGAACCTTATATATACAAGAAGGTTGTAGAGAGTAAGGTTGTCGTCCACGCATTGTACGTAGATGACATACTCCTGATAGGAAATGGTTTCCTATGCTACACTCGGTCAAGCTCCTCTTATCACGGGGATTCTCCATACAGGATCAAACTGATACCTCCTAAATCCTGGGTTTTTGGATCTATGTGATAGATCTAAATGGATGTTAGGATTCTCACTAGGTGTAGTGAGATGATATCAATCGATCCTGGGGAGAATCACTGGAAAGGTTCCAGGATGATAAGGACGACTGAATGTCAGTCACAGGCATTGTCTTTACCCTCAGTGGAGGGACAGTATGTTGGAAGAGTTCCAAGCTAGATACCGTGACATACTAGACGATAAAGGCTGAATACATTGCTACCAACGATACTACCAAAGTAACTGTCTGGACATTTCTTGTTCATAAGATGAACAAGGTTCCTACCATTGAGCGTCCAATAACTGTTATTATGACAACAATGGAATTGTGGCTTTAGCCAAGGAACACAAGTCACATCAGCGTTCCAGACAAAAACTGAGGACAGTATCACCTGATCAGGGAGATAGCTGATCTCCAAGGGATCAAGGTTAGGAGAGTAGACCAGAAGGTTGACACAGCGGATCCACTCATAAAGGCCTTACCCCTAGAGAGACTTCTCTACAATGGTTGAGTATGGGATACTACAACCTCTGCTATATTGTTGGGTATTGGATACTACAACAGATGGCCTTAGTGCAAGTGGGAAATTGTTAGTTATATGTATGCCCTAGAGGCCATTACTCTACATGTGATGTATATTGTAGTGGATGCTTGGATATATAGGAAGGACTTTCTTGCTCCACATGATAGTATGCTATCTGGTTGCACTTTATCTTAACATGTAAACAAATACTGTTTTGTGATCACATGTTGATAAAGCCCTTAGGATGAGTATTTGACTACCAGGACTATGATGTAGATCATACTAGTGGGGACTGGGTAGTCGATAAGTACATCCATCAAATGTTCCTAGTCATGGGAGTATCGAGACAGGGCATCGGTACTCCAGAGTAGACTAGCGTATGCGCTTCTTGTCCCATATGATGGGCGATGGATGATCCCATATCCATTGGTGTTTGACATCAGAGAAGGCATACGGGTGCTCAGTGGAGACTGGGTATACTGGACGGACTCGCCGAGAACTCCTGGATGGTATTATACCTATCGTCGGAGAGCAGTTCTCTGCTGACACTGGTAAAGGTTAGTCTGTAGACCCGAGATCGTCATAAAGTCTTGTGTGATTCCCACTGCGCTTTGATTTCCACCTTACCACGGTCAAGAGATCGTGCAAAATGGTGGCTTTTGGGTACAGTCACGAATCATATGGAGGAAATGAGCGATAGGACGGGTTTCGTCTCTCCCGGTATTGGGGGTTGATGTTGCGATGTGCTCGATTGGCCATAACAGGAAATCTCTGGCCAAGGTTGCTGAGATTTACTGGTAAGTGTTATCAGTAGTTTCTCGAACCGTTATGGACCTTGCATCGGCATGACTTATCAGGCTATTGGGGTCTGACGTTATACCACCCCCAGGCTGTTGATATGCGACATATCAGATGAAGAGACCGGACTGTACGGTAGTATTATTGATTGGATTCACAGGAGTTATAACAGGCTTGCTTGTTGATCTTCTGATCGCTCAATACCCAGGTGGCCGTTACGTTTAGCAGATCGCTTGCGTCTTGTGGGTGTTTGATATGATCATCACCTACTGCCGGCGTATTGACGAGTCTTTAGAGTCCTAAATAGAGGTTTCCTGGTTCATGCGAAACGGAGTAGGATCACATATGTGATATGTGCGGGACCGAGATTAATACGAGTATGTGATACCGTATTCTATTCTCGCAATATGTGATATCGGTCGGGTATATGTGATATAGCCGGGTTATCGGATCAAGTGTTGATTCGATAAGTTGATTCTTTTGATATTAGTCTGTTATATGTATTATAGCCGGATTATTAAATCAAGAGTTGATTTAATAATTTAATGTATAATTATATATTTGATATATTAAATTACATTGACTAATATTAGCCCACTTAAGATTTCTTTTCTCACTTTTTGATACATTGATATATATGTGATATATATTAATTGTGTTCTTATAGCATATAATATATATATATATATATATATATATATATTATTGTGTCATGCTAGGTTACACATGCAACATGTATGAGACTAACACTATGTTAGGGTTAATGTTAGGGTTAATATTTATTCTTAAGTAATTACAAATTAGTGGATTAAATCATTACTAGAAGCTTGTAGAAGCTTGTGGATAAGTATTGACTAAGTCCACTCCTTTGTTTTCCTTAAGATATTTTGTGACCTAACCATTAACCATATACAATGGTTAACTCTCTATAAGGGTTAGATATATGATATACTCACCCATGGTTGCATTTTAACCTTAATGGATTCATTCTTTCATCACTTGAGTTTCAACTTCTTCTTCCTCATTTTTAAGTTTTCTAGCTTTCGACAAAGTGATGATAGATTGTGAGAAAACCAAATCTAAAGTGAGCAATATTCCTACTTCATCATCCTCTACCATTAGCCATTTAGTTTAGGGTGTTTTTTTCACTAATCTACACAATTAGTGAAGAGATATCATGAGCTAGTGTCTCTTCGACGTAGATCATCTTCGGCCTCGAAGACTTCGAAGCAAGCGTGTTCGTTTCTTCATGGGAGCCTCTCAAGAGTCCGGACGATGGTGATCGCAGCGAAGGGACTTCTACACGGAGCTATTGAAGTGAAGGACCGGTCTACAAAGATTGTATTCCTTGTTCACTTAGATGTAAAGTGTTTACATATCTTGTTTTACCCTAAATCTCTAGTTAAGATCTTGTTTAGGGTTTGTTTAGCACCCCAAAAATTTCAAAGTAGCATGATTGATGCTTGCCAAAACCTTCATAAGGTGCTAAGCTAACCCTACACTCACTGTGAGTAATATTTACTCTTCGGGAAAGTTTTTCACTTTACAACTAGCTAAATCTAGTAGGTGTCTAGAAAAGGTGTCAGCGGGGTAACGGACTCCAGGAAAAAGAGGTTACTCCAATTAAGGAACTTCGCGAAATCGTTGGAAAACCTCCAACGAAGTTCCGACACCCCACCTGGCAAAAAAGTTAAGCAAATTTATTGTGTGCGATTAATCCTGACTAATTCTTCCTTTAAGATTTGAAGGAGAATTCGAGGAAACAGTGGAAGCCATTCTGTTTAGATAAACTAATAACCAATCTAAAATTACATGAATATATGCTGATTGTTTCTTTTATCTCTCCTAATTGCTGCGACAATGACGGGACTTAAGCTTCTACTAGATAAAAATATACTGACATGGCCAAATTATAAAGATTGGCTAAGGAATGTCCAAATGGCCCTTACTTATGATAAGATTGCATATGTCCTCACGGCTAAAGGCCCCGCTGTCTCAGATCCTGATTCCACAGTTGTGGACATTGAGGTCCGTAAGACTTAGGATCTCGATTGCGCAAAAGCCAAGTGCCTCGTGCTAGCCTCCATGGATAACGAACATCAAAGGCGACACTGTTTACCGCTGAAAGCAGAGACGAACTGGGTTAGAACGTCTTGCCTGAATTCGGGAGCAGATGCTATTTGGAACATATCCGTCCACCTCTCCGAAGATACCAAGTTGATTTATGGCACCATATATCGGAGGTTTGGACAGATGCGACCGATGTAGCGTGACTTATTAGATTCTCCCTCTTTGAGGGATTTTTTGATTATAGGGACGCTCTTCCTTGCAGACGCAAGCACCTGCAATTAATTACGCTATCGCATTATGATAACAACTATCACCTGCTCCAGACAGATCACTTTGTGTCGTGTTATATTGTTTATTTTGGGGTAGCCCATGGATTGTATA
This sequence comes from Agapanthus africanus, assembly GCA_030015575.1. Taxonomy (NCBI): domain Eukaryota; kingdom Viridiplantae; phylum Streptophyta; class Magnoliopsida; order Asparagales; family Amaryllidaceae; genus Agapanthus; species Agapanthus africanus. Next base: position 523,748,650 of record CM057345.1, read on the forward strand.
TGGAGACTAGTTTATGTCATCTCCCATAGGGCGTGGATTAGTCCAAATCTATATATATTAGATTTGGGTTTGAAGCTAGGTCATATGTTCCATTAGTTCAGGGGTTTGAGGATCATTAATCTTCTTTTAGATTAAGATCGACTTAAATATGAACGTATGGGCTAAGGATACGGTAGTCTTATATAAGATTAAGATCAACTTAGAAGTACGGTTAAGGATCATTAATCTTCTTTTAAATTAAGATCAATTTAACAGTGGTGAGCATTTGGGCTTGGTTACAATGAGCAATATGAGCTCAAGAAGTTTAAACTTAAGAGACTCGGCCAATTTTAGGCTGGATATAATATCTGAATCATGCACTGGCGCTCACGTGGATATCACGTGGGACGCTAAGGTTCTAGCGTTGCCATATTAATGCTAAGCACTTAGTTGTTTAGATTATGGATATAATATCCGAATCATCCACTGGTGCTCACGTGGATATCACGTGAGGCGCTAAGGTTCTGGCGTTCACGTGCCTTTCACGTGAGTGGTGCAAAGCACTATTTCATACAGCGCTCATGTGGATATCACGTGATGCGCATTCTTTTTCTAGCTTCAGGCACTCACGCGCTTTTCACATGATGCGCTCTTTCGTTTTAGCTATGAGCGCTCATATGGATATCACGCGATGCACATGTCTTTGTCTTCCAGCGCTCACGTGGATATCACGTGGTGCTCATGTCTTTGGCTTCCAGTGCTCATGTGGATATCACGTGGTGCTTATTTCTATTTGTTTTTCTTCCCAGAGCTCACGCGCTTTTCATATGAGATTTTTAGTCTCGGATGGGTTCTTTTAGAACGCTCACGTGGATATCACGTGAGGCACTTATTCATGTTTTCCTTTTGAGTGCTTATGTGCTTTTCACGCGAGTCGTTGTTTTCTTGGGTTTTCACGTGCCTTTCACGTGAGCCTTTGTTTTCTATGATGTTCACGTGTCTTTCCCGTAAGACTTTACCATATCCATGTAGAGATCAACTGCAAGAACTAAGTTCTTTTTTATATGAGAACCAGGTTCTTAGTGGGATTAAAACCCTATCTTTAGATTAAAAAAATATTAAAGGAACTAGGTTCCTCCTTTCTTCCATGTTCCTCTCTTGTGTTTATATGGGTGTGTGTGTGTGTGTGATAAAATAACAAAGTTTTCCCCTAGATCTTGAGTCTAAAGAACAAGATCTTCCCAATGAGAATTAAATTCTCAACTTGTGGGAGATTTGTCTTATAGATCTCAGATCCAGAGGAAGAACTTAGTTCTTTTTAGAGAGTTAAACCTTTATATATGTATATGATAGGTAAATGAGATTCTTTGATCTCTCTATTTTCTTTACCTAGAGTTTTGGAAAGAGGAAGACGTTTAGAGAGTTAAACCTTTATATATGTATATGATAGGTAAATGAGATTCTTTGATCTCTCTATTTTCTTTACCTAGAGTTTTGGAAAGAGGAAGACGGTCTTTTTTTAAAAAGAGAATTAAATTCTCAGTTGTTTGTAGAGGGGATTTTCTCTCTTGCAGAAGTTTATAAAGGGTTTTCTGTATATGAAGTCTCAGGTCCTTTATATAGGGGAGGAAAAACTATCAATAAATTTGAGAAAATCTCTCATTGAGAGATATCAATTGATTTAATTGATCTCAAAGTTCACATGGGAATTTTATCCACTGTTGGATCTAAGACCCGGGGAACTTTATTTAACAGAAAATATTTTATGTTCGTTTTAGCAAGGTTAGGAAAATATTTTCCTAACAAAGGGGTCGATTCTATCTTCTGATTTTGGTTGATGATATTATAATCACCGTTGGATTTTTGAATCCAGAGGCTCTCTGTTTCGCTCACGTGTTAAACATGTGGGAGGGTTTCGTTTCATCTTCTCATGATTTTATGAGTCATCTTCTTCTTATCTAACACTTTCTTTTGGTCAGAGCTTGGGAATCGTTCCAACTTAAACCACGTACAACATTTTTTGTGCCGAGACTTGAATGCTCCTCTTTATAATTTGAAGTAGTATTTATCTTCTCCTTCACTTTTACAGAGAAAGAATCATTTTCGTAGAGAAATAATTATGGCTTGCAATCGCCCACATGCTCCTCGACAGCCATGGGAAGTGCCCATTAGGGAGATTCTTTCTTGTTTTGCTACACGTTTAGCGAATCCCGCTCTTACGGATACTCGTATGATATGGTGATGCACGAACTCATGACCTGTAGGGGATCTCCTCTTCCCGCCGGCTCTATTTGGCTTCAAATGATCTTTTTAGCCATCCTCGACGATAATCCTCCTCATCCGGAGGGGATGGCTTTAGCGATGCTTGACGCAGTGGAGGACAATATCGACCGCATTCATGAAGCATGCTTGATTACGAAGCCCCTGAGGGACTACTCGATTCACATGCTGAGTCAAATAAGGGCTCGACGGGCTGTCATGTATTTTTTTGCCGACGAGCACGGCACTGACAGGTGGGGAGGGACTATTCGCGAGAATCGTCGTTACGACATGGTAGAGAGGGCCGAGTGGGAGTTAGAGAAATTTGTATACTACTTTATTAACCCCTATAGTCACGATCTCATGTTTGGTGATCTTTTCCCTCTAAATTGAAATAAATATTTAAATGCATATTTATTATTACTTGATGAACTTTTCACGTTAAACAGACACGAGAAGATGAACCTAGCTTCCCTCTTCCTCTACACAAAGGATTTGTATAGAGAACAATCTCATATTGCAAATTATGAGACCTCGAAGAAACCATTTCAAGCGAGGTTTGCTATCGGTTCATCTGTTAGGGACCACGTCCTGAAGATGATTAGTCTTATTGAGGAGATCACAGACCTCGGGACCATATTGGAGAACGAGTTATACACTGTCTTGATTCTACAGTCCCTACCCTCTACCTATGCACAGTTCATATTGAATTTCAATATGCAACGAGTGAAAGTTACACTTCCGGAATTTCTCAACATGTTGAGGAATGCAGAGGACACCTTGAAAAAAATCCAAGGAAACATTTATTCTAGTTGTTGGGGAACCTTCTTCCTCTAAATCTAAGGCTAAGGTTTTGGAGAAGAAGAAGAAGGCCCTCACCAAACCGAAAGCATATGTGCAGAAGGTGTAGGGGAAGGGAAAGGAAAATACTAGGGGAACAACAGTAAAAAAGGTGGAATGCTTTTATTGTCACAAGAAAGGGCATTGAAAGAAAGACTGCCGGACTTTGAAATCCAAGAATCAAGACACAAAGCAGGTTGTAGTTTCAGTTTCAGGTGTGTTCGTGATTGAAAACTGTTTCTTTATAAACTTACTTTCTGGGTATTAGATACCGGGTCTGGATCTCACATCTGTAATTCTTTGCAGGCGCTGAGAAGCCTTAGAGTTTTGACGAAAGATGATATGACCCTCAGGGTTGGCAACGCAGCAAGTGTAGATGCTGTTGCAGTAGGAGATTATCACCTCGGGTTATTGAGTGGGCATATTTTGGTTTTGCATAACTGCTTTTATGTACCCAGTATGGTGTGTAGTATTATATCTGTATCTTTGTTATCTAATGAAGGGTATAATTTTGCACTTGAAAGCAATGTCATAAACATTCACCTGAATCATGAAATGATTGTGTCGAGTACACTAAATAACGGAATATACGTACTCAATCAACATCAAGTTTTCAACGTCCAAAACACATTTAAAAGAAAGACTTCAGAATTAAATCAAGCTTTCTTATGGCATTGTAGACTTGGTCATATCAATGAAACACGATTAACTAAGTTACATAAAGATAGATATTTAAATCCATTTGAATATTTATCCTATGCAACTTGTCAATCATCTATCAAAGGAAGGATGACCAAAACTCCATTCACTGAACAAGGAGAAAGAGCCACTGAGCTCCTGGTACTCATACACAGCGACGTGTGTGGTCCGATGTCTACACATGCAAGAAGTGGTTATTCTTACTTCATTACTTTTACCGATGATTTCTCAAGGTATGGACACATATTCTTAATGAAACATAAATACGAAACCTTTGAGAAATTCAAGTAGTATAAGAATGAAGTGGAAAAACAAACAGGCAAAAGCATCAAGACACTTCGATCTGATCGGGATGGGGAATACTTAAGTGCCGAGTTCCTGAGATATTTAAAAGAGAATGAAATTCTCTCTCAGCTTACTCCTCCATACAAACCACAACACAATGGTGTATCAGAAAGACAGAATCACACCTTATTAGATATGGTGCGTTCCATGATGAATAGTACTGAGTTACCACTATTCTTCTAGGGTTTTGCACTAGAATCAGCTGCATACCTATTGAATAAAGTTCCAACTAAATCAGTGCCTACCATTTCATATGAAATATGGAATGGGAAGAAAGCCTGTCTTAAGTATCTTAAGATATGGGGGTGTCCAGCTTTTGTCAAAAAGTATCATTCGGACAAGATCGAGGCACAATCAGTATTGTGCAAGTTTGTGGGATACCAAAAGAATTCAAGGGGGTATCTTTTCTATTACACTGAGAAACAAAAGGTATTTGTTTCTTGACATGCCCACTTTCTGGAAACTCAATTTCTTGAAAAAGAAATTAGTGGGAGCGCTATAGAACTGGAAGAAATTCCAGAACCACAAACTATTACTGAAAACTTAATAGAACCTGAAGTTTCAATAGAAGCCGACGTATCTATGCCATTCCGCAGATCTAGCAAGCAGTCTCATCCGCCCGAGTGATACTACGGTTTTCTCGTAAACGAGGATCGAGAAGATTGCATCATCGATGACGATGAGCCTACTAGTTTTCAGTAGGCTATCACGAGCAGAGACTCGGTGAAGTGGTTGGATGCTATGCGGTCGGAGATAGAATCCATGTACACCTCCAAAGTTTGTACTTTGGACATTTCACTTTCAGGGGTAAAACCCGTAGGCTGCAAATGGATCTTCAAAAAAAAAATTGGTGCATATGGACAGGTTGAAACCTATAAAGTTAAACTTGTTGCAAAAGGTTTTTGTCAAGGACAAGGCTTAGACTATGACGAAACCTTTTCTCCAGTAGCTATGCTTAAATCCATCCGGATCTTATTTGCTATTGCTGCCTTCTATGACTATGAAATCTGGCAGATGGACGTAAAACCCGCTTTTCTAAATGGAAATTTAAAAGAGTGCGTTTATATGAATCAGCCAAAGGGCTTCATTGAGAGTGGGAGTAGTAGAAGAGCATGCCAATTGCTTAAATCCATTTATGTATTAAAGCAGGTATCGCGAAGGTTGAACATCTGCTTTGATAAGACAGTCAAGGAATTTGACTTTATAAAAAATGTAGATGAACCATGTATTTATAAGAAGATTGCAGCACGAACTGTGGTATTTCTCGTCTTGTACGTGGATGACCTTCTCCTGGTAGAAAATGACATTCTTATGCTATAATCGGTCAAGTTCTTCTTGTCACAGAAGTTCTCTATGAAAGACCTGAATGATACCTCTTACATTCTGGGGATAAAGATCTATCGGGACAGATCTAAGAGGATATTAGGACTTTCACACTCCAGGTACATTGACACCATACTAAAAAAGTTTAGTATGGAAAATTCCAAGCGCGGTAATTTACCCGCTTGTCACGGAATCACCCTCTCCAAAGAGATGTCTTCTAAGACTGATGAGCAGAGGGCTCGCATGAGCATTATACCCTACGCTTCAGCGGTAGGCTCTATAATGTATGCGATATTATGAACCAGGCCAGATATAGCTTACGTACTTAGCGTGGTAAGCAAGTATCAATCAAGCTCAGGTGAGAAGTATTGGATAGCTGTAAAAAATATTCTTAAGTACCTGAGAAGGACCAAGAAGACGTTCTTGTTAGTGATATGTATGCCCTAGAGGCCATTATTGTACATACGATGTATATTGTGGTGGATGCTTGGACATATATAGGGAGGACTTTCTTGCTCGACATGATAGTATGTTATCTGGTTGCACTTTATTTTAACATGTACTTTGATTGTCTCTATATTACATGTTGATAAAACCCTTAGGATGAGTACTTGACTACCAGGACTATGATGCAGATCATACTAGTGGGGACAGAGTACTCGTTAAGTACATCCTTCATTTGTTCCTAGTCGAGGGTGTATCGAGACAGGGTATCGATATACCAGAGTAGATTAGCGTATACGCTTCTCGACCCATATGATGGGCGATGGATGATCCCATATCCATTGGTGTTTGACATCAGAGAAGGTATACGGGTGCTCAGTGGAGACTGGGTACACTGGACGGACTCGCCGAGAACTCCAAGATGGTATTATACCTCACGTCAGATGGCAGTTCTCTGGTGACACTGGTACAGGTTAGTCTGTAGACCCGAGATCGTCATAGAGTCTTGTGTGATTCCCACTGTACTTTGATTTCCACCTTAGCACGTCCAAGAGGGCATGCAAAACTGTGGCTTTTGGGTACAGTCCCGAATCACATGGAGGCAATGAGTGATAGGAGGGGTTTCATCTCTCCCTGTATAGGGAGTTGATGTTGCGCTGTGTTTGATTGGCTATAAGTGGAAATCCTTGGCCAGAGTTGCTGAGATTTACTGGTTAGTGTTATGAGTAGTTTCTCGAACTGTTATGGACCTCATATCGACACGACTTATCGGTTACTGGGGTCTGACGTTTACCACCCCTAGACTAGATATGCGACATATCAGACGAAGAGACCGGACTGTACGGGAGTGTTACTGATTGGATTCGCAGGAGAATGTACAGTCTTGCTTGTTGATCTTCTGATCGCTCAATACCTGGGTAGCTGTTACGTTTAGCTGACCCTTGCAGCTTGTGGGTGTTTGATATGATCATCACCTACTGCCGGCGTATTGACGATTCTTTAGAGTCCTACACAGAGGTTTCCTGGCTCAGGCAAAACGAAGTAGGAGCACATATGTGGTATGTGCGGGACCGAGAATAATACGTGTATGCGATACCGTATTAGATTCACGCGATATATGATATCGGCCAGGTATATGTGATATAGCAGGGTCATCGGATCAAGTGTTGATTCGATGAACTGATACAGATTATATTAGTTGGTTATTTGTACAATAGCCGGATTATCGGATCAAGTGTTGATTCGATAATTTAATGTATAATTATATATTTGATATATTATATTGCATTAACTAATATAAGCTCACTTAAAGATTCTTTTTCTCACTTGGATAATACATTGATATATATGTGATATATGTTAATTGTATTATTTTATTTTGTTACAAAATATATTATATATGTGATATATAATATTGTAATATGTTAGGGTTAAAATTGCAACTAGGGTTTTGAGAATAAAACATGTTAGGGTTTGGATTAGGGTTAATGTTATGGATGAACTTTGTGGAAGCTTCTTGAAGCTTTGACTTTAGTCTTCATCCTTTGATATTTTGTGAAGATATTTGTTAACCCAACCCAAACCTTAACCCATGGTTTATTCTCTACAAGAGTTAAGGATGTTTTCTTTAACCCATGGTTGCAATTCTAACCTCATACAATTATTCATTATTCATCACAAAAGAAATTCTTCTTCTTCTTCCTCTTGAAAAAAAGCTTTCTAGCTTTTTGTGTTGTGATGAAATAATGTGAGAAATTGAAAACAAAAGAGAGCAAAATTCTTACTTCATCATCCTCATCTATTCTAGCCACTTAGATTAGGGTGTTCACTTCACTAATACTTGATTAGAAAAGTGAGAGCTTGAGTTTGAGATTTTTCAAGGTAGATCATCTTTGACAAGGAAGAATTCAAGCAAGCATGGATCATTCGGCTTGTGGAGCCTCTCTAGAGTTCGGAAGTTCATGGATCGTGATGAAGGGACTACTATTCGGAGCTTATGAAGTGAAGGAACGGACTACAAAGGTTGTAATCCCTAACTCTTAGATGTAAAGTTGTTTACATGCATGTTAACCCTAAGTCTCTAGTTAAGATCTTGGTTAGGGTTTGTTTAGCACCCCAAAATTTTTAAAGTAGCATGATTGATGCTTGCCGAAACCTTGCTAAGGTGCTAAGCTAACCCTACAGTTCTTAGTGTGCTGATTGGTTTGAAAAAGTGTGTCTATGTGTGTTCTAATTACCGCAATCAATAACGGTATCGCAATAGCTAGCCGATAGTGAGTACAGGTCGTCCAAGGGAAAATGGTGAACTACTTATCTTGTTTTAGACGAGTTGACAAAGAAAGGTGGAATTTTGATCGTTTATTACCAGGAAGGTTTGAAAAGTTTATAAGAAAAAGGCTTGTAAAGTTTATAGGATTTAGTAGTTAATGGATGGAGTTTTAAAAATAATTCTTTTTATCTTTTAATTATTTAATATTAGAGAAATAGCGATTAATGCGGATTAGAGTTCTTGTAGGGAATTAGGGTTTCTCTCTACTGACCCTTGTCCTTCCATTGATCTTTATTTGTCTCAAGCCCTTAACAAAACAATTATTAACGAATCTCAAATCGTGGTCGTGATTATCACGAATGGATAGCACGCCCGATAAGAGGGTTAATATTCATTTTGCTAAAATTTATAAAAATTAAACTTTAAAAAGAATTTAAGAGATATTGTTCATCCATTATACTACCTATCCTACAAACCCTAACAAGCGAGAATTTACTCGCTCATGGAGATCTACGAAGTAAAAGAAAGGTTGAAGATGAATGAACCCATAATTAAAATTAAAGGTACAGAAAGTAAATGCGGAAAGTAATTGCGGAAAGTAAATGCGACAAAATTAAAGAAAGAACTACCTTTTATTGAATAACTATTGCATTACAAAAGTTGCTCGCTGAAAAACCAAATTTCAAAACCCTAGTTTTCTCTAGATTACTTGATCGGTAGATCAATTGATTCTTTCTTCGATGGATTCCTAGATTGATAGATAGCTCCCGGTCTTTTTATAGGCTTTGGAACTTGAAACCCTAGACGTCATATTGAAGTGTGTGAAATTACGATCAAGCCCCTGATTTTTCACATCCTACGGCCACCAAAGAACCGTGCTTCCGCCGCCTATTACCCCTATTGGTCGCGGATAGCGGGTTTGAGTTTACAGATTCTTCGTGCCTTCTTCTATCGATATTTGAAGATTCTTTTAATAAAAATATTCTGAAAATATCGCTTTTTCTCTGTCGTTTGCGAGATTCTTCAATTTGCTCCTATCATTCGGCAAATTTGGTTTGGTGAATCGATTTAGTGTGGATCTCCTTACTTATATTTCAGACCTGAACTGATCTATTATAATACCTGCACAATATCTCAAATCATATTGTTAGTAGCATTTGTTTTATTTGAGATATTATTCCAACCAATTAAATGATATGATATCTTAAGAATATTGGTTAAGAATATTTGATATGATATGCATATTTTAATAATAAATAATCTCATGGGTATTTTATTTAAATATGATATGCATATATTTACCAATTATATTAATTATAAATTAAGAAACATATGACAATAATCTTTTTACAAATAAATCCACATATGTTCTTAATTTACAAATAACACCTTTTAGTAATTAATAATAATAGGGAAAATGACCATACAAATGTGCAATAAATTTGACTGATCAAATACCCCCAAACATATCTTTGATCGTCCCGAGAAAACTATTTTATTTTCAAAAGAAAAAGAAAAAAAACCTAGCACACTTTCGTAGGCAACACGATTGCACTTAGCTCGTGCAATAAGTCTTTAAACCTCTAGGTGTCTCTAATAGGAGGAGTGTTGTCTCCTGAAGGTTTTCAGCGGATTACATCCACAAAATCCCAAAATAAAAGAAAGAAGACAAAAATTACATACAAAGATAAGAACATATAAAAGAAAAACTTCAAAATAAGAGTTTCAAACTACACTAGCTTTTTAATTGTCATGAGCCCTATCTTAATGGTCTTGAAAAGATTTCGGAAATCACAACCTCCCTCAATAAAACATCGTTATTAGTCTTCCTTCCTATCTTTCCTCCAAATATCGATCATATACCCCTACGTGTGTGTAAAAGACGTCCCTACACTTGGAGAATTTAATTCAAGCTATCATACCTTTTGTCCATATTCCTTAGTACTTTTTAGTCGGTGATGTTTTAAATAGATTTGCTCACACATTTTTCATGCGACCGTTAATACTTCTTGAGGTACTAACTAATCGATAACCGAATGTGCTCACTTATTAAGGCGTAATTAGCAATATCGTAGTCTTGCAACACGTAAAGGTTAGCAGTGACTCCCAAACCAGTTGGTCTAAGGCACTAGGTGATAAGGCACCCTTGCTATATTTTTTATGCCGCCTTAAGTAATTACAAAACCAGTGTTCATTTTTCTTCACCATTTATATTTTGTATATTTTTTTATTCATACTAAGGTTTCTAGGTAAGAGTATTTCAAGGTATCCTTTAGTATCCTAAGTTTCAAGATGTGTGCAAGTGCGTATAGTAGGGTATCAACATTCAGAAGTTTGGACTCAAGAATATGGACTATTTTTCAGACTTATTTCTATCTGCAGATTAGCGATTCCTTCATCTTACTAACCCTTGGGACAACAGCTCATGACTATATATTACTAGTTTCGTTTTAAAACATCTAATTTTTTTGCATTTCTTAAATCTCTTCCAATCTTTCATATGTATTTTTCACTTTCTGACTTTTATTTTCAAAAATAAATTTTTTTTTATAGCGCTTTATTTTTATAGTGCAAAATGATACATGAATAAGCACAAACCTCCCCCGAAACCTGTTTGTAGCAGTGTCCTCACTGATGTTGTTGTTCAAGCGCAAAAAACCTGTAGACTTGGGTGGAGAATAATAGAGTCAAAAGTTAGTCAAATGAAAGCCACCCCCAAACTTGTTCTTAGCACGCACATATATTATATATATATAATACACACCTCCATTCTTAGATGAAACAATGTTACCGAAATATGGAGGTGAGGCGGAGAAAAGTTAGTCGTGATAAAGCGGCTCCTGCAAGAACAAGAGCTCCTCCGATGGGTCAACGGAAAAGTTACGATTTTAATCTATGCTCATTTACTTTGAAAATAGAACCGTTTTTAGTATTTTCTACATCAACTGCACCGTACGAGTATACATACCGTACTACAAAAGGTCCTTTCCAACGAGATCTTAGCTTACCCGGATGAAGATGAAGACGGGAATCGTAAAGAAGGACTTGTTGTCTCAGTGTGAATGTTTTTCTCAAAAGGTTTATGTCATAGAACACCTTTGACCGGTTCTTTACTATAACTGCATTATCATATGCTTCATCACGAAGCTCGCTTATCTCATTTAATTGCAGCTTCCGATAGCTGCCTGCTTGGTCAAAATCGAGATTAAGCTCTTTAATTGCCCACATTGCCTTATATTCGATCTCGACGGGGAGGTGGCAAGCCTTCCCAAACACCAGCCGATAAGGAGACATACCAAGATCGGTCTTATATGCAGTACGAAATGCCCAAAGAGCATCAGTAAGTTTAGTGGACCAATCTTTACGGTTCTTAGAAACCGTTTTCTCCAAAATTTGCTTGATCTGTCTATTAGACACTTCAGCTTGCCCGCTTGTTTGGGGATGATAGGGCATAGAAAGATTATGGTTGATTGAATATTTCCGCATTAAAGCCCCGAAAGACTGATTGCAAAAATGTGTCCCATTGTCGCTAATGATAGCATGAGAGTGCTCGAACCGAGAAAAAATATTTTCTTTAAGGAACTTAACGGCAACCTTGTTGTCATTAGTACAGCTCGGTATTGCTTCAACCCATTTAGAAACATAATCAACCGCTAATAAAATGTATAAGTACCCAAAAGATTTGGGAAACGGGCCCATGAAATCAATTCCCCACACATCAAATATCTCCACAACCAAAATTGGTTGGAGCGGCATCTCGTTTCTCCGTGAAATCCGACACATGTGTTGACACCGTGAACAAGTTTTGCAATAATCATATGCATCTTTGAATAATGTTGGCCAATAAAAGCCACATTGCAAAACTTTCTCCGCGGTTTTTCTTGGACCAAAGTGATAGCCACATGCTTGATCATGGCAGAAGAACAATACACTCCTAAACTCATTATTAGGGACACACCGGCGAATGATCTGATCCGGACAATACTTGAACAAATAGGGTTCGTCCCAGTAAAAATGTTTCACCAGGGATAAAAATCTATGATTGTCTTGATTTGACCACTCGCTAGGTAGAAGTCCCGTTGCTAAATAATTCACGATATCAGCGAACCAAGGTTTGCTAGATAGGGTCAAGAGATATTCGTCTGGAAAAGAATTTTTTATTGGTAAGGTCAAGGTTGGCGAAGAAGAAAGTCGTGAAAGATGGTCGGCTACAATGTTTTCACATCCACTTTTGTCTCTTATGACAAGGTCAAATTCTTGCAACAAGAGAATCCAACGTATTAGCCTGGATTTATCATCCCTATTCGATAAAAGATGTCGTAAGGCGAAATGATCGGTGTAAACTACGAACGGAGAGAAATTAAGATGGTCCTGAATTTTTCTAATGCAAATACAACTGCCAAGAGTTCTTTCTCGGTGGTTGTATAGTTCATTTGGGTATCGTTCAAGGCCCTACTCGCATAATAAATCACATGTGGCATATGATCAATGTGCTTTTTTAAGACTGCACCAATAGCAAAATTGGATGCATCACACATAAGTTCAAAAGGGTGATTCCATTCTGGAGATGATAGAATGAGGGCTGTAGTGAGAGAATGTTTAAGTGATTCAAAAGCAGCCAAGCACTCTTAGTCGAAATGAAATGTTGTATTCTCGGCTAAGATAAGAGTTAAGGGTCTAGCAATCTTACTAAACCTTTTAATAAATCGTCTATAAAATCCGGCATGACCAACAAAGGATCGTATATCTTTGACGCATTTGGAAGGAGGAAGGCTGGAAATGACATCTATTTAGCTTTGTCTATCTCAATGCCATTTCGTGAAATGATATGCCCTAAGACAATACCTTTTTGAACCATGAAATGACATTTTTCTCAATTCAAAATTAGATTCTTGTCCTTACAGCGGGTAAGAACAGCGTCAAGATGACGTAAGCATTCCTCAAACGAATACCCAAATATGGAGAAATCGTCCATAAATATCTCCAGAAAATGCTCGTCCATGTTCGAGAATATCCCCGTCATACACTGCTGAAATGTAGCGGGAGTATTGCATAACCCAAAGGGCATGCGTCTATAAGCGAAAGTACCGAAAGGACAAGTAAAAATCGTTTTATCTTGATTCTTTTTAGCGATGGGAATTTGGTTATATCCTGAGTAACTGTCTAAGAAATAGTAGAACTCATGCCCAGCTAAGCGTTCCAACATCTGGTCAATGAAGGATAGAGGGAAGTGATCTTTTCTCGTCGCGGCATTGAGTTTTCTATAATTAATACATACCCGCCACCCGGTTTGGGTGCGTGTTTGAATTAACTCGTCTGTTTCATTAGTTATGACCGTGATGCCAGACTTTTTAGAGACCACGTGAATAGGACTTACCTATTGGCTATCAGATATTGGGTAAATTATACCATTATCTAAGAATTTGATGATTTCCTTCTTCACCGCCTCTTTCATGACGGGATTTAACCGTCTTCATGGGTCGCGGGCTAGTTTGGCACCATCCATCAAATGTATATTATGTTCGACAATCAAGGGACTAATTCCTTTGATGTCCGCCATTGTCCAACCGAAAGCTTGCCGATTCGATCTCAAGACAGACAGAAGAGCTCTCTCTTTCTCTAAGGCTAGAGAAGCTGATATGATGACAGGTAAAGACTCATTCTCACATAAATATACATATTTAAGATGAGACGACAGTGGCTTGAGATCAAGTGTAGGCGGAGAGACGATAGAAGGTAGGGTAAGGGAATGATACTCGGACTCCATTAGAGATTCATAGCTAGCGTACGAGACTGACTTGGATAGCTCAACTAGCTTGTTCGAAAAGTTAAAGGATTCGAACTTGGGGGTTGACTTGTTGATAGAAGGGTCCCGTGAATCAAGATCATTAAGGAAAGCGAACCCTTCGTATTCCCTATTCGTGTAAGGAGTGGCTGGATCAAACAATAACGCACTAGTGGCATCGAGATCATTCTCATAGAACAAAACTCCTCAAATTCGCAACTTTCGGAAGCTATCTCGTTGACAGAACATATATAAATCCTATGAGCAGAAGGTTCAGAGGGTTGACTTCCTACCCTGAAAATACTAAGTTCAATTGTCATCTTCCCAAAGAATAGGTTCATGGAACCGTTACGACAATTGATTACTGTATTTGAGGTTGCGAGGAATGGTCGACTAAGAATCACCGGAATTTGGTTCCGTGGGTTCGCTACAGGCTGTGTATCTAAAACTATAAAGTTCGCAGGTAATATAAATTCCCCGACTTTGATCAATACGTCAACTACCTTACCCCTAGGGTGGGTGATAGATCGATCGGCCATCTGAAGAGTGTAGTGCGTAGGTTTCAACTCTCCTATGCCTAATTGCTCATAAACAGAATACGGGAGCAAGTTAACACTAGCACCAAGATCGAGTAGAGCACGATTGATGTTTTTACCCCCAATAATTATAGAAATTGGAGGACAACTGGGTTCCTAATGTTTCTTGGGCAAATTTTGGGTAAGAGCATCGCCCACATTGTTCGCTAAAAAAACCTTTTTAGGTATTTGAGTTTTCCTTTTCTTAGTGCACAAGTCCTTAAGAATTTTTGCATAGGATGGAACTTGTTGGATAGTATCTAAAAGAGCAATATTAATGTTCACTTACTTAAACATTTCCACAACCTTCTCCATCTGTGGATTTGGTTTGTTGGGCCTCAACCTGTTTGGAAAACATGCTTTATTAACAGGGGTAGGGTCCAACACTTATGGAGAAGTTTGTGGAGATGGAAAGGATCCCAAAATTGGATTTGGGGTGGTCTGAGATGGTAATTCCTTCAGGAAAGTGGACCGAGAGTTCGAGCCCAGTGGAGAACGGAGAATGGGCTCAGAAGAAGATGTTTCATTAGAAGAAGTAGAAGTAGAAGTAGTAGCCGGGGTGTTATTGAAATCATCAACTTGTTCTCCAACATGGTTATTCAGCATTCTTCCCGATCTCAACGTAGTTACGGCACTCATGTTATGATTTTGTTGGTTAAGGACAATGTTCACATTTTGTGGGTGGCAGGGATTTGGTAAAGGTTGAGATGGAAGTTTCCCTTTCTCTCTTTCACTCATTGCGGCGTTTAACTGTGCAATTTGTGCTTTGATCGATTTGATGCTTTCACCGTGGGAAGCAGTGTGTTGCACTAGCATTTGGATAGGAGAAGTTAAATTAGCCAATGTTTGCGCGGATTGTTTAATAAACGTTTCTAAGCTTCTTTCGAGTGCAGAGATTTTATCGATACCGGCAGGAAGAACATTATTTTGTGGTTGGAAAGAATTTTTGTAAGGGGGAAAGTTGTTGGCCGAATTTTGGAATGATTGCGGTTGAAAGCGCTGCTGGATTTGTTGTGGTGGTTGGTGTTACTGTGGAGGAAGCCTTTGATGGTTATTTTGATTTTGGAACTGATTTTGATTTTGGTTTTGAGTTTGGTTTTGGTTCCAAGCAAAATTAGGATGATTCCTCCATCCCTGGTTATATGTGGATGAATAAAGATCGTTTCTAGGTTATTGCCGAAAAGCAGTATTAGTTTGTTCTTGACCTTGAGACGGAGGATTTAAAGGACATTCTTCTGTTAAATGTAATGAGTTAAAACAGCAACCATACACGGTTTTGAGGAGCGTAACTTAGTTTAAGGAGGCTGAAAAGAATTTGCTTTCAATAGCTTCGAGCTTCTTTTGCATCGCAGCTATTTCGGCTTTCATTGCGATAGAAGTGTTGAGCTGATGGATACCTGCTCTAGATGAAGACGATGTTGTTGGTTTTGTGCTCTCCCATTGTAGTGTTTGTTCGGCGAGATCTTCAAGAAATTTCCACGTTTCCTCGTCTGATTTTGACATGAAATGACATTGACAAATGGTTTCTAGCATTTGTTTTGTCGCTGGATTAACACCCTCATACATAATTTGGCAAAGTTGCCATTTTTCGATTCCGTGATGAGGGCATTGGACAAGGAGATCTTTAAACCTTTCAAAGCATTTCCAAAAGGGTTCGTTGGAAAGTTGGGCAAACTGGTTAATCTCGCTCCTAATGCGGGCAGTTTTATGATTAGGATAAAATTTCTTAAGGAATGCTTTAACAAATTCATCCCAATTGGTTATAGAATGTGAGAAGGTGCTATAAAGCCACTTCTCTGCGAGATCGCACAAGGTAAAAGGGAGAAGATGTAATCGCATAATGTTTTAAACTCACGGTGTCGTGCATTTGAAGGGGTTTTGTCAAATTAGGATATGTCGGTTTCTTTTATGAAAATAGTGCACGACACGAGTCTTGAATTCTAAAAATACCGCAAGTGCACGGCGCGTTGTAGCGAGCCGACAAGTACGGGTCGATCCTCAGGGAGTGGATATCACGACATCATTTTGAGTTATGAAACAATGGGTTGAAAGTGGGTTGTCATGTTTTTATAGAAATAAATAAACAAAATGTTAAGGCGTGTTTAGGGAATACTTTAGGCTAAGGTTTATTAGAATTGAAATACGGTTTTTACCCCCAACTTTCAGTCTTGATTCAAGGTCCATTTTTAGTTTCTAATTGATTTAAGAAAGCATGCCGTATCTATCCGAAACAAGTGTCGGTTTAGAATACGATATCAAGGTTAAGTTCAAAAGAAACTAAAAATTTAAGGTTTTAGAGTGAAATGGATATGGAATTAGTTAAGTGAAGTTAGCAAGCATAGAACATATGCTTGTATGCTATATATTCTATCTAGCTAATTTACAACACTTAACTTAATTTCATATTCCTTTCAACTTCGATTCATAATATAACAATAATAAAATGTGAAGAAGGAATATGATGTATGTTAAAGGTTGATTTGCAACCATTCAAAACAATATATCCTATCAAGCAAAACTTAATAAGATTACATATATTAAGAAAAGAAGTGTAAAATGCAAGAATCAAGACGGAGGGGTTGGAAGGCAAGCCATTCCACAATCTACCTTACCATAGCCCAAGCACAAAACTACTCACACATCATAAAATGAAATCACAACTAAATAAAAAATAAGATGCAAAAGAGAAAAGATACAAGAATCAACTTGAGATAATGAAGCTTTGATTGCAATGGTTCCAAGTACAAAAAAATGAATTCAAATACCAAAATCTAATCTTGCAAGCTCAAGAAAGAGGTTGCAAGACCAGAGGAAGGCAAGGAACTCACACTAAGAGTTACAAGATCAACTAGTTACAATGTTTACAAAGTTTTCTCTCACAAAAAGTTTCCCCTCACTTGCCCACTGGTCTGGTATTTATAGGCTTAAAACAAAAATAAAAAAATAATAAAAACAGGAAGATGGGACAGAAATGAGTGACCGGACAAAATTTGAAGCGAAAAGGCCTTGGGAGACCCGGCGGCGCCGGTCAATTTACAAGTCTCGCCGGTTGGAGTCCGAGCAATGGGGCTCTTATTGTGTGGTGAATTGAGACCACTCAACAAGTCCACTGGTATTGTTTGATTTTTTCATATCAGCTCGGGTTATACTCAGTAGTCTTGGAGGGAAACTTGATGCTTTAAATCACATCACATCTTTTTAGCATTTATTACACATCACACTCACTTGCACAATTTGTTGTGCCAAGGCAGCCCCCATCATGGTCCAAGTCTCAAAGAGCTAGGGTACACTTGTATTGTGTTGGAACAAAATTGTGTACACATTATTGTTTGCACAAGAACTCTTGGGATATCGATCGGTTTTCTGTTCTATTTGCAGTGTCGGCTCCCAAATGTTATATCCGTGATTTTGAGTGTGTTCTCCAGTATTTTGTCATGAACACATGTAATCTGTATTTACTGAGCAGAAACTGGTTAATAGCACCGATATATAACAAAATAGATAGTGAATGAGCGGTATTAAAATACAGTTTTCTGTGTTGAACAAATACCCCCAAACTTATCTTTTGCTCGTTCCGAGCAAAACAAAAATCCCAGCATCACTTTCACAGGGAATGCGATTGCACTGAGCACGTGCAACAAGCCGTTAAACCTCTAGGTGTCCATAGTAGGAGGAGTGTTGTCTCCTGAGGGTTTTTAGCGGATTGTACCCACAAAATCCAGTCAAGTTAGCGTTGTGAGGAAACTGTTGATTCTAATCTTCCGATTAAGGATTAAATCTAGAAGCTCTATCATCCTAGTTAGAAAATGTCTAACCCTATTTTTCACTCCTCACAGTTTGTTCAATATAAGCTTATCTACGCCTTTTCGTGATTGTGCAAATAGTGTCGACAAGCTTTTAAGAACTTGATTAGGGTCATTATGTCAAAAATACGGAGTAGGATAGACTTCTAAAGGATCACACGAGTTTGAAAAGACTTAAGATTTTCTCAAGTTTCGTTCTCCAGTTAGGTTTCAAGTAAGAATTTATATCATTTTTATCAGAGAGCCAAAGTCTTATTCTTCACTCCTACCTTTCAACTGTTTTTGTTCATACACACCCTTCGTTATCGTGTAAAACGTCTTTATAAATATAAACCTTTATATCTCTGCGGAAAAAAACTGTTTTAATAGAAAACTCTTCTCCACCAAGATTATTCTCCCACAAAGAACCGTGAGGGCTTTTAACTCGGGAAGAACACTTGCTTAGCTTGTTTTATTTGGCGATTGGAAACTTAGAGAGCTTTGGGTCAATGACTCCCAAACTAGATGGTTTTAGGGCATTAGGTGTGGAGATACCCCAAGGACTTAATTACCCAGTTACCAAGGCCACAAAACAAAAGACACATTTTATTTAAAAAATTCTGAACTCAGTGAAAACGGAGATATAACCAGCTTTTCTTTTTAATCCGAAGACGTTATTATGTGGATAAGGTGTGTAATTACTCCAACAAGGTTCCAGATCAGTTATTTTTCAGATTTTTTTTAGCTTCTATTAAAACCTCAATAATATCCTTCATATTCACTTTGTTTTATGAACTATTCTTGATATTATTTAATTCAGAACAAATCTGTTTGATCCTAAAGATGTTTATTAATTTTTAAAAGTTTGAGACATGTCAGACCTTTCATCTAATTCTCAAGAACATATGACACATTTACAGTGTTATAAAGACGCATATCAGCTCCGGTTAAACTCAAAGGAGGGTTATCTTTCAGATTGCCAATCTCTTAAAAAGGATTTAGTTATTTCTTTCTTTTCACTCGAACCGTCAGACTTCGAATCTAAGTTCCCCTGTTAGCTAATCATGACGTACAAGTTTTTATGTTTTTGGGAAATTTTTCAATTTTTATGGGTTGTTAATAAGTATGCAACTAAAATATACACATGAATGTGAAGGTAGAAAGCTTACCGGGCATAAATACCCACAAACTTAAACTTGATAGTGTCCTCACTGTCATACTATACAACAAGAGTCAAAATTGTTGAGGGGTAAAAATAATAAACAATAATTACAAAAAGAAAAAGCCAAAATGTATATACAAGATTTTAGGGGAAGTGATTTAATCAAGATAACATGGCTCATGTAAAAACATGAGCTCCCCTGTTTTCGCAGGCAATTCTAAAAATGGTTTCATACGTTGGCCATTTACTTTGAAAGTAGTGCCCGAGTGCAGATCTTCAATGTTGACTGCACCGTGCGGAAAGACGGTGCGCACAAGAAACGGACAAGTCCAACGTGACTTCAATTTCCCAGGGAACAGATGAAGCATGGAGTCGTAAAGCAGAACCTTTTGTCCCATAGTGAATGTCTTTCGGAGAATCGCTTTGTCGTGGAAAACTTTCTTTTTTTTTGTACAGTTTGGCGTTCTCATACGCATCATTGCGTATCTCGTCAAGCTCATTCAATTGAAGTTTTCGAGCCTCACCGGCCTTTTCTAGGTCGACATTGAGCTGTTTGATTGCCCAGAATGCGCGGTGTTCCAATTCAACAGGCAAATGACATGCTTTTCTAAGGATGAGTCGGTATGGGGATATACCTAGATTTGTTTTGAAGGAGGTGCGAAATGCCCAAAGCGCGTCATTTAACTTTAATGACCAATCCTTGCGGTGTTGGCTGACAGTCTTTTCCAGAATCTGTTTAATCTGTCTATTGGAGATTTCGACCTGAACGCAAGTCTGAGGATGGTAGGGCGTTGACAGTTTGTGGCTAATGGAGTATTTCTTTATCAGTGCTTCAAAAGATCGGTTGCAAAAATGCGTTTCGTTATCACTGATGATGGTGCGAGGCGTACTGAACCGAGAAAAGATGTTTTCTTTTAAGAATTTTACGACAACCTTGTTATCGTTGATTCGACATGGGATATCCTCCACCCATTTGGACACATAGTCCACAGCCAGCAAAATGTACAAATTCCCAAAAGAGTTTGGGAATGGCCCCATGAAATCGATACCCCATACGTCAAAAAATTCTACAATCAGAATGGACTGTAGGGGCATGTGATTCCGTTTTCCAATCTTTCCCATGTGTTGGCATCGGCTACAGGTTTTGCAATATTCGAAAGCATCCTTGAAAAGCGTCGGCCAGTAGAAGCCGCTTTGCAAAACCTTTTTAGCCGTCTTTTTGGGTCCAAAATGGCCCCCAAAAGCTTGATCATGATAGAAGGACATAACACTTCTCATTTCAGAGTTAGAAATGCACCGTCTAATAATCTGATCAGGGCAGTACTTGAACAGGTATGGTTTATCCCAATAAAAGAATTTGACTTAGGAGAGATATTTAGACCTGTTCTGATTCGACCAAAAGGAAGGTGTTTCTCCGGTGACCAGAAAGTTCACGATATCAGCGAACCAGGGTTCGACTGATACGGAGAGAAGTTGTTTGTCTGGGAATTTCTCGTTGATTGGAATTTTCTTAATTGGTGCATTTGGTAAGCGAGACATGTGATCGGCAACAACATTGTCGGCTCCCTTCTTATCCTTGATGGTCAGGTCAAATTCTTGCAGAAGGAGAACCCAACGTATCAATCTGGCTTTAGCATCCTTTTTTGCAAAGAGATGCCTAAGTGCAGAATGATCAATGTAAATTGTGACGTGGGTTCCGATCAGGTAAGGAAGGAATTTTTCAAGTGCGTACACAACAGCTAAGAATTCTTTTTCCGTGGTTGTGTAATTCAGTTGTGCGTCATTCAGCGTCCTGCTCGCGTAGTGGATAACATGCGGCTTCTTTTTAAATCGCTGTCCTAAGACATCACCTATCACAAAGTCAGAAGCATCGCACATTAGTTCGAAAGGTTCATTCCAGTCTGGTGCACTTAAGATCGAAGCGGAAGTGAGTTCTGATTTCAGAAGCTTGAACGCATGAAGGCACTCAGAAGTGAAATCAAAGGGAATATCCTTAGCCAGCAAGAAAGTCAAGGGTCTAGCCAGTTTGCTAAAATCCTTGATGAAACGCCTGTAAAAACCGGCGTGGCCTAAGAATGCCCTGATGTCACGGACAGTCCGTGGAGGTGGGAGGCTTAAAATGACGTCGATCTTCGCTTTATCGACTTCAATGCCATTTTCAGAAATGATATGACCTAATATAATGCCGTGTTTGACCATGAAATGACACTTCTCCCAATTGAGTGTGAGATGTTTTTCCTTGCATCGTAACATGACTAGTTCAAGATGCTTCAAACACTCAGAAAATGAATCTCCAAAGACGGAGAAATCATCCATAAACACTTCCAAAAATCGCTCTACCATGTTAGAGAAGATGCTTATCATGCACCGCTGAAATTTTGCAGGTGCATTGCATAGCCCAAAGGGCATGCGATGGTAGGCAAATGTGCTAAAAGGACAAGTGAAGGTCATTTTGTCTTGATCCTCCGGATCGATCAGGATTTGATTGTAGCCGGATTACCCATCTAAGAAATAATAGTAGGTATGTCCGGCTAGGCGTTCAAGCATTTGATCAATGAAGGGCAGCGGGAAATGATCCTTGCGAATGGCTGCGTTGAGCTTTCTGTAATCAATACAGACTCTCCAACCCATTTGTGTGCGGGTAGGGACTAGCTCGTTTTCTTCATTCGTGATTACAGTGATACCCGATTTTTTTGGTACAACGTGAATGGGGCTTACCCATTTGCTATCAGAGATGGGATAGATGATCCCATTGTCAAGACACTTCAGCATTTCATTCCGCACCGCTTCTTTCATTACCGGATTAAGCCGGCGTTGAGGATCCTTGAAGGGTTTGGAATTATCAGTCATATGGATTCTGTGCTTATAAGTCTATGATACCCACCCCGGTACTTACGGGGAGGCGGAATAGGTAAAAATCAAATTTTTTATCACAAGGTAACATAGACTATGCATTAGGATCTTTGCTAAACATTAACTAACAAAATAACAAAGAGTTCTAACTACTAGGTTAGATGGTTATACCTAAAGCTTGAACTCCTTCTTCTCCTTGTTGTGCTTCTCCTTGTTGTGAGCTCCTTGGAGTGGTTGTGGATGACTCGTCCTCACCGGCTTCTCTATGACAAAGAAGATCCACCCGAAGGCCTTTACCTTGAGCTCCAACCTCTATAATGAAGTAACTAGAGTGCTTGGTGTGCTAGACTAAGAACCCTAGAGTGATTAGAGAAGTGTTTTGGTGGTTTTGTCTCAAAAGCTCTTGATTTTCAACTCATGAAACATTAGAGCTTTGAGAGAGGAAGAGGAGAGAGCAACCATGAGAGAGAATGTGTCATGATAAAATCAAGGGGTGAGCTCTCATATTAGGAATAATAATAATCAAAATTTTATTAAGATAATTGTCATGGTTGATGTTTATTTGACCATTATCATGTCACAATTAATGCTAAGCACAAATATCTTTTGCTCAACAAAAATATCTAAGTCAACTAGGGTCAACATGGTCAAATGGTCAAACCAAATTAGCCATAACACAATTATCTCTAATAAAAGATTAATAATCAATTTCCCCATCTCATTAAGGTTTTAATCAAGTCAATGGTCAAAACCCTAATAAGGTGTCTCCTTCTCTGCCTCTGTCAACTGTATATACATACCCGCATTCGTATTCCGAAGAACATGAGTGCAATGAGACTGAACCAACCCAAAATCAGATACTAGGATCTGGCTTAAACCAAAGCCTACTAGTATCAACTGTCCGAATACCAAACACGCACAAGTACACGTATGTGAACGAACCTTGTCGTAAAACTATACGACCTCTACCTCATTTCGCCCAAAAGTGAACAACCCTCTGTGTGGGACTCTAAAGACTCGATACTACGCTGGCAGTGGGTTTAACTACAGGCTGCAAGCGGTACTAGCTGTACGTAACGGTCCCCAGGTAGATGTCGATAAGAAGGCCGATGAGAAAAACCCATCCGAACTCCTACTGAGCCAGAATGTGACAATCTTCGTACAGTCCGGTCTGTTCGTCTAAGAGCATCGCATATCGGGCCTAGGGGGCGGTAAATGTCAGTCCCCTAATAGCGGTATAAGTCGTGCTGGAGTGTAGTCAAAAACACCCTGAGAAACTACTGGAGTACCTACCAGTAAATCTCGCTTGCCCTGGCCAGGGACTTTGTGTATGGCTCTCCAAACACAGCGCGATGTCAATCCCCAATACCGGGAGAGATGAATCATGTCCAACCGCCACTGCCTCCAAGTGCTTCGGGACTGCACCCAATTACTACCTGTTTGCACGACTCAATAGAGCCGTGGTAAGATAGTAACCTAAGAACAGTGGGAACACAGTTAAGACGAAGTAGCAGTATCAAGTCAATGGACTAAGCTGTACTCATGTCACCTGGGAACTGCTAACTGACGATAGGTATAGTACTAACCAACAGTTCCCTACGAGTCCTGTCCAGTGTACTCGTAACCTAACGAGCACCTGCATACTATGTCCAGTACGACGTGCTGATGGCTGTGGGACAGACCATCTCCCCTCCTGGGATGAGAAGTATATACACTAGTCTACTCAGGAGTATCGATACCCTGTCTCGATAATCCTACGACTAGGGACCTGTATAAGGATATGCTTATGGACTACCCAGCCTCCACTGGTGTGACTGCCATCACAACGCTGGTAGTCAAGCAAGATCCTAAGGGCTCTATCAATATGTATTAGCGATATGTTAAAAGAAACACACACACACATATTAAGATAGATACAAACCAAGTAGCATACTACTATATCGAGCAAGACTGTCATAAATCTGTGTATATATCCCAAGCTTCCAAAATGTAATATACAAACTAGTACTATACAATAATGGCCTCTAGGGCATATCACACTAACAGTGCTGACAGATAGCAGGGCTGATTCCTTTGATATCAGCCATTGACCAACCAATTGCTTCCATGTTCTTTCTCAGAACGTCCATGAGGGCCAACTCTTGCTCAGACGCAAGGTCGGTTGCGATTATAACTGGAAGCGTTTCATTATTTCCCAAGTACGCATACTTGAGGTGGTCAGGAAGAACTTTGAGGTTAAGTTTGGGTGGTTCCTCCACAGATGGTCTCACTTTAGGGGCCGGTTCGTTACGAAGTGGTTCGAATTGGGCCCCCCAATGTGCATAGGAAGCCTGTTCAGGACTTAGCTTCTCAAGGAAAAGAAGCTCCTCAGAAATTAGTTCTTCAAACGTTTCATCAAGACACTCAATTTTGAAGTCAAATTTCCTCTCAAAATTGAGGCATGACCCATGCTCAGGAATTTCACCTTCGGAAACGAGTCAACTCGAGCGGGTCTGAGGTGGAAAAGTGCCCTACCTTTAGGCCTTGGATGCTTGTGCAGAGAGCGCTCAGACATATCGTGTACAGCGTTGATTTCAAATGTGTCGTCGTGTTTCTAGCTTGCTTGGTTTCCTAGCGTGAAGATGCTGAGGTCAATTGTCATGTTTCCAAATGAGAGTTTTATGGATCCGTTATGACAATTGATCAATGCGTTGGTTGTGGCTAGGAAAGGCCGCCACAGTATGACTAGAATCTGACCGTTGGATTGGCGACGGGTTCAGTCTCCAACACAATGAAGTCTATGGGGAATATGAATTCCACGACCTTGATTAGAACATCATCGATTTCTCCCCTCGGTACCTTCGTTGATTGATCTGACAGTTGCATAGTCACTTTGGTCGGCTTGAGTTCTCCCAATCCCAGTTGTTTGTAAACTGAGTATGGGAGAAGGTTCACGCTTTCCCCCAAATCTAATAAGGCACGGTTGATTTTCTTGTCCCCGATAGTACAAGAAATAGTAGGACAGCCAGGGTCCTTATATTTTACCGGAATGGATTTGGACAAGACATCACTTAGAGTGGCAGCCAAGAAGACAGTTTTTGGTACATTCGTGTGTCGTTTTTGCATGCACAAATCCTTTAGGAATTTTGCATACGCTGGAACTTGTTGGACCACGTCCAACAACGGAATGTTGACCTCACAGCATTTGAAGACTTCTAATACCTTTTCCATACTTGCAGAAGGCTTCTTTGATTTCAACCTATTGGGATAGGAAGCCTTGGGCCCAAACACGAGGTTTGAAGAAGTTGCAGATGGAACAGGAGCAGAAGGCGGGAGTGTTCTCGCTGGAACATCAGGACGGATTTGCGGCGAATTCTCAGGTTGCTTTGAAGGATGTGCAGCAGACGACGAAGAAGAAGAAAAAGAAGAAGAAAGAGGTAATGAAGATGACGACGGACCGGAAGGAGGAACAGAGGATGAGATACGTGCTGGTAAACTGACAACTGCACGTTTGGATGAGTCGTTGGGGTTAACAACCTTGTTGTCAATCGTGCATCCTGATCTGAGGACTGTGACGGCATTCGCATTCTCAATGTTGTTCTGCTGAACAACATTAGCGTTGTTGTTTCTCTGCTCTCTTGGATTTGTCACTGGTTGAGAAGGGAATGTTTCTTTCTCGCGTTCATTAACTGCAGCAGCTAGTTGACTGATTTGGATTTCTAGTCTGGCTATTGCTTGTGTGTTAGCGCTACGCAACTGACCATATGTTTGCATAAAAGTAGCCAGATTAGACGAAGTCTGCGCAGAAGTTTTAATCAAAGCTTCCAACCCTTTTTCAATGGATGACACCCTCTTGTCGTCTTGGACAAACTCGGGGGGTGTAAAGGTTGGGTTGGGCTGATTCGGTTGTTGGGGCTGCTTGTTTGAGTATCCCAATTTCTGGTTTTGAAAATTTGAACTTTGAAATTGTTGGAAAGGCGGGTTTGAATTGTTGTTTTGAAAAGGTGCCCGATTCCAAGCGAAATTGGGATGATTCTTCCAACCAAGATTGTACGTCTATGCGAAAGGGTCGTTCCTAGGACACTGGTTCTGATACAGCGCATTAACGTTTTCGTGTCCCTGGGACCCGACGAGAAATAGACATTCTTCTGTTATGTGGCTAGGATGCTGACAGTTAGCACACAAGGTTTGAGAAACTTGGTTGACCAGTAGCGGTGAATTTTTGTTCTCTAAAGCTTCCATTCGCCGTGCAAGAGCAGCTATTTTTTCTTCGGCAGCTATAGAGGTGTCAACTATGTATGCATTGCTCCTAGTCACGGATGGTTTCTCACTCACACTCTCCCATTGAATTGTTTTGTCATCCAGTTTTTCTAAAAAGTTCCATGCGTCCTTAGCACCATAACTCAGAAATTTGCACTGACACATGGACTCTAACATCATGCGCGAACTGGAGCCTAAACCCCCGTAGACAATCTGATACAACCTTCATTGTTCTAACCCGTGATGGGGACATTTGATTAAGATGTCTTTGAATCTTTCTAACCATTTCCAAAAAATTTCACCCTCTTTTTGTTTGAAATTGTGGATTTCATTCCGAATTCGCACGGTTTTGTGAATAAGGTAAAATTTCTTTAGAAATACTTTCACAAAGTCGTCCCATGTCGTGATCGATCGAGCTGGCAAACTGTTAACCAACTTTTCGCATTGTCTTTAAGCGCAAAAGGAATGAATTTGAGCTTAACGACATCCTCACCCACTCCGTGAATTTTCATCATTGCACACACTCTCTCAAATTCACTGATTAGAAGGTAAGCATCCTCGGACTCGAGTCCGTAGAATTTTGGGAGTAAGGGTATGAATTGCGGCTTGATTTCAAAGTTGTTTACCGCAATGGTGGGCAACACTATGCATGAAGGTAGGGATGAACGGTGTGGGTAGCATCTGTCCTGCAACGCTGCTTCCTACTGCTCTATGATCATTTGTTCCGTCATCGTCGGTGGTGTAGGAGAAGAAAGTGAGGGTGAATGAAGTGTAGGATCGGACAGCTCCAATAAAGCAGAAGGTAAGAAGGACTCGAACGGTTCCGAGGAATCAGAAGGTGTAGAAGAGTCGGAAGATACAGTCACGAACCGGACTAATCAAGATTGTGAATCTCTATTCCAAGCTGACATGCACTATCCAGAAGTGGTAGAGAAAGACTGAGGAAATGGAAGAAAAGTGTTGCTTACAAATCCTAAAGTTTATATATATATATATATATATATATTTTATTTATTATTTTTCTTTATTCACAAACGACAAATATCACAAAAAAAGGTACAACAAGAACACAAACATGACACACTACACACACCTAAACAGTCTAGGGTTACCTAGGTCAACTAGACTTGCTCAAAAAACTTGATTTGTGAAGTAAAAGTGTATCGCGAAATGGGCCCAAGATAGACTGATCGAGAAACCAGGTAAGTGTAGAGAGGAAGGGAGGTTGTTCCTCGCTTTCGCGAGGTTCTTTAATTAGAATAACCTTCTCTCTTTCGGCGGTTGCGTCTTTCACACTTTCCTAGACACTTCTTGGACAATGTATCAATGAGCGGTATTTGAAATACACTTAACTTTCCCTATTGAGCGCGAAGTCCTTAGAGGCTGAAAGTCTAATTTCTTTTAATATTAATGGGGGTGTGAAAAATGCTCGTACTTTGTGGTTTGTGGGCCACGGAGAAGGGTGATGAAATCCCTTACCGTATCTTGGTGGGGTTCTTTTGCCCTTATGTCCGTATTAAAGTTATGCAATACGCAATTCAATGAAAAAGTTGTTCAAAACATCAAGCAATCATTTTTTATGTTTAAATGCGGCACTGCAACAAATATGGGTTAGTTCCTTTAGCGTTTGGCAATGAACTTACAATGAATCCTGCAAAGATGGAATAGTGCATGCGTCGGATTTGAGAAGAAGGTGTTAGGAAATACGTACCGATGGATTTTTGGGTTCAGAAACCCCCGTTGAGTTGAATCCGATTGGTTTGAAAAGTTCGCTTGCGCGAGTCAAACTACCCGGATCTTTGGCACTGTACTTCACTAACGTCTTGCAATTTGTTTTGAATCTCGCTCCGCACGATCGCTCCTCGTAATTCCGTCAAAACCTGAAAATGTCGGAAAATACGATATTAGTGCAAAAAAGCGATATATCTGCCCCAATTCCTGCACACACAAAATTATAAAAATCAAACAATACAAATAGAATACAAACAGTACACTGGAGATTTCACAAAAAGAAAATTTTCAAAACACCAAAAGTGGACCGGCGGCGCTGGATTTTTCTATGAATGTCGCCGGCCAATTTTAAGACTTGGGTGCTTGAATTTTGGGTGGGTCCTCCAGGCTAGTTTGGTGTTCTTATAGTATACTTTGATTTTTTAGATGAATCACAGAGTGTTAGCAGGTTTAACAAACAGAGAACAAAAATGTCAAAAAGTTGATTTTTGTGTTTTGGTTTTAAAAGTATATACAAAAATAACTCAAAGAAACTTCATGATGTTTGCCACTTCCCGACAACGGTGCCAAAAACTTGTTGTAAACTCACGGTGTCGTGCATTTGAAAGGGTTTTGTCAAATTAGGATATGTCGGTTTCTTTTATGAAAATAGTGCACGACACGAGTCTTGAGTTCTAAAAATACCGCAAGTGCACGGCGCGTTGTAGCGAGCCGGCAAGTACGGGTCGATTCGCAGGGAGTGGATATCACGACATCATTTTGAGTTATAAAACAATGGGTTGAAAGTGGGTTGTCATGTTTTCATAAAAATAAATAAACAAAAGGGTAAGGTGTGTTTAGGGAAAACTTTAGGTTAAGGTTTAGTAGAATTGAAATACGGTTTTTACCCCCAATTTTCAGTCTTGATTCAAGGTCCATTTTTAGTTTCTAATTGATTTAAGAAAGCATGCCGCATCTATCCGAAATAAGTGTCGGTTTAGAATACGATATCAAGGTTAAGTTAAAAAGAAACTAAAAATTTAAGGTTTTAGAGTGAAATGAATATGGAATTAGTTAAGTGAAGTTAGCAAGCATAGAACATGTGCTTGTATGCTGTATATTCTATCTAGCTAATTTACAACACTTAACTTAATTTCATATTCCTTTCAACTTCGATTCCTAATATAACAATAATAAAATGTGAAGAAGGAATATGATGTATGTTAAAGGTTGATCTGCAACCATTCAAAACAATATATCCTATCAAGCAAAACATAATAAAATTGCATATATTAAGAAAAGAAGTATAAAATGCAAGAATCAAGACGGAGGGGTTGGAAGGCAAGGCATTCCACAACCTACCTCACCATAGCCCAAGCACAAATTACTCACATATCATAAAATGAAATCACAACTAAATAAAAATAAGATGCAAAAGAGAAAAGATACAAGAATCAACTTGAGATAATGAAGCTTTGATTGCAACGGTTCCACATACAAACAAATGAATTCAAATACCAAAATCTAATCTTGCAAGCTCAAGAAAGAGGTTGCAAGACCAGAGGAAAGCAAGGAACTCACACTAAGAGTTACAAGATCAACTAGTTACAATGTATACAAAGTTTTCTCTCACAAAAATTATCCCCTCACTTGCCCACTGGTCTGGTATTTATAGGCTTAAAACAAAAATAAACAAATAATAAAAACAGGAAGATGGGACAGAAACGAGTGACCAGACAAAATTTGAAGTGAAAAGGTCTTGGGAGACCCGGCGGCGCCGGTCAATTTACAAGTCTCGCAGGTTGGAGTCCGAGCAATGAGGCTCTTATTGGTGTGGTGAATTAGAGTGCACTCAACAAGTCCACTGGTATTGTTTAATTACTTCATATTAGCTCGGGTTATACACAGTAGTCTTGGAGGGAAACTTGATATTTTAAATCACATCACATCTTTTTAGCATTTATTACATATCACACTCACTTGCACAATTTGTTGTGCCAAGGCAGCCCCCATCATGGTCCAAGTCTCAAAGAGCTAGTGTACACTTGTATTGTGTTGGACCAAAATTGTGTACACATTATTGTTTGCACAAGAACTCTTGGGATATCGATCGGTTTTCTGTTCTATTTGCAGTGTCGGCTCTTAAATGTTATATCCGTGATTTTGAGTGTGTTCTCCAGTATTTTGTCATGAACACCCGTAATCTGTATTTAATGAGCAGACACTAGTTAATAGCACCAATATATAACAAAATAGATAATGAATGAGCGGTATTAAAATACAGTTTTCTGTGTTGAACACATAACATCCCCTGAAAGTTGGGTGGTGCTCATCATTGCACATACGTTTTCGAATTTGGTTATAAAAAAGTATGTATCCTCAAATTCAAGCCCGTGAAATTTGGGCAATAAGTTGATAAAGTGGGGTTTAATTCGAAGTTTTCCCCATTGGCTGGTGGAAGAGATAGACACGTAGGAAGGGGTCCGCGTGTGGGCTAGTATCGGTCTTGGAAAGCATTGCGTGGTGGATTCTGAATTTGCGCACCTATGGGTGGTGGCGATGTGGTGTTTTTAAAACTCGGTGGAGATCCGTTCATCTCGAGAGATGTGGTAGATGGAGGAGAAAACGAAGGTGAAAAGAATTGACCTCGGAGTCAATAGCAAAAACGCGGACTAAACGGGCACTAGAATCCCATGTCCAGCCGATCATACACTAAGCGGGTTTAGTGCACGTGGCAGCATGTGATACATGTGAGAACGATTTTAAGAAGGCTTTGTTTTGAAAAGAGCGACGGACACGAGGCTTGACTCAACCAATCAAAAAATGCACAATCAGTCCTAAGTATTAGGGTCACCTAGGTCAAATCACTAGACCGCTCCTAAACTTCCAAAGGACAAGACGCAGGATCAATCCTCTATCACCTCCTTATTAATCTTGCAGCCAGGTAAGTGCCAGATAAATGGGAGGTATCCGCTATACGAATCACCAAAATAGCGGGCCTAATTAAGTAAACCACTTGCGTTAGTCATATGATTGAAGCAGAAAAACCGCGATATGTTTTATGATATGCGTTCTACTTTGTTCTCTATTTACCGCAATCAAGTCGGTTTCTCTTGTAGCTAGCCGTTGAGTACAAGTCGTCCATTGAGAGATGGTTCGTATTTGAGTTCTTGTTTTAGACGAGTTAATGAAGATGTATATGTGTATGTTCAAATCTATCCTAATTGTTCATATTTTATGTTCAAGTAAACTTGTTAGGGTTAAGGTCGGTTAGCAGAGTTAGGATTAGTCTTGTGCTTGTCTTTTGCCATTCTTGAAATGATGTTGGGATAATCGAAAGTAGCGGGGATTAGGAGTACATAGGAATGGGATTTGCGAGTTTAAGAAAGCTTTCCAACGCTAAATCCATTCCTAGTGCCCCTTGTCCTTCCGCTACGTACGTTTATTTCCAACCCTATGTCAAACACCCGCAACCATGTATCCAATTGGGTCACAACTACATGTCACATTATAGTGCGCCCAAAAGACTTCTCGACTTAGGTCGCGGCTATATGTCACGTACAGTGCGCCTAAGTGAGGGGGTTGTGTTTGTTTGGTCTAGGTCCGTTTTAAGATATTTGGCGAAGAGAAGCACAAGGGATTTTTCTGTCCCTCATACTAACCTTCCTTAGCCCTAACAAGTGTAGAATTATTCACACATTTAAAAGAAAAACAAAACAAGAAAGAAGAAAAGTAAGAAAGGAAAAATACGGTTTTACAAAATGGTAGCAAGCTAACTACTTGGGCCCTCACCTAAGCAAAGGACTCCATGAAGTATCATGGCTTGAGAATACGGTTTAGAGAAGAAAAGAAAAAAAAAACAAGAAAAGAAATAACAACTACTTAACAACAATAAACAAAATTACAATAGGAATTAAAATTACAAGACAAGGAAATGAAAATACAAGTTAAGAAAAATAACCCTCATCTTCATTAACTTCCACTCAAGAGCTATCGCTACACTTTCATGGAGAATCGATGAAGAAGAAGAAGAAGATACAATTTAAACTACACTAATTCTACTAAAGAAAAAGCATCCCTACTTGGCTCAAAACTGGACTATTTTTAGGCAGAGAACTGAAACCCTAGGGTCATATTCTGAGCCCTAATACAATTACCCAACTAACCCAAAAGACGGTCAAATGATGACACAAAATGGCCGCGGAACCGCCGCCAAAACCCACATTTGGCGGCGGTTCCGCCACGGTTTTGTGGAATTGGGGTCTCATTTTTTCTATGCTTCTTCCTGTTGCTTTGATCCACTGTTTGACAGGTCCAAAATCGCAAAATGGTTCCAAAATATGTTCAGATTTTCAACAGTCCAACATGGCTTCACTTTTAATTCATTTGACCTTTATCTCCCTCGAGCTCCGCGTATCTATTGAATTTTGTGCTGCCCCTCTCGTGCTCTGTGCTTGACCGAGACACGAATGACCACTGTTATTTGTCTTGTCTCCTGAACTGGTAAGCGGCACTGGACGGATGTTGATGACCGGAACCCGGATTTTATCTGTCTGTGGCAGATGTTCTGGATTTTGGCGTAATTGTGGAGATTTGTATGATTTGCTTTATTTTGGACTAGGAAACTGTAGCCTGTAAATATGTAGCAAACACGGATCAAAAGCACCTGCCTATAAACAAACGAGCAGAAAAATGGGCGGTATTAAATACAATATTCTGGTGTGAATATCACACTTGCCTTAGACAGCAGAAGAGAAATGCAGATAAGCAATAGATTACCCACGACCCTCTTTTGTCCTAATTGAGCGCGACTGTCCTTAGAGACTCGGTCTAGATATTTTTTATTAATGTAGGGTGATAGTATACTCGTTTGTGATTTGTGGGGCCTAGGAAGGGTGATGAAATCCCCATCTAATATGAATTTGGGTTACTTGCCCCTTAATGTCTGTTTTAAATATGCAAAACAAACCGAAATCA
This sequence comes from Agapanthus africanus, assembly GCA_030015575.1. Classification (NCBI taxonomy): domain Eukaryota; kingdom Viridiplantae; phylum Streptophyta; class Magnoliopsida; order Asparagales; family Amaryllidaceae; genus Agapanthus; species Agapanthus africanus. Next base: position 523,781,891 of record CM057345.1, read on the forward strand.
GAAACACACAAAAAGATTTTTAGCGGCGCTGTTTGCAAAGAATTCTGCAGGTAAAAATAGTTTATTGGAGCTTTAGAGGAGAGAGGAAGACGATAGGATAATACCAGAAAGATTTGGGGGCTTAACTCCCTAAAATGGCCGCTCTTCCGCCGCCCAATGCTTCCTTTGGCCACGGTTCCGCCGCCGTCTTCTGGTGTCGCTTCTCCAAAATTTTTCAGAGCACTCCAATGCTCCTCTGGTCCAATTTGAAGGTCTCTGAATCTCTGTTTGTTCGCTCCAATTACTCCAGATTTTCTTGCAAAACTAGCACAAAAATTGTTAAAAACACAAAATGTGGTTTTGGTTCTCTTTTTATTTTTATTTTTCTGGTTTTATATTAGAAATCAACCCGAATAATAAGAAAAATATTACGACCGTTTTCCCGGCAACGGCGCCATTTGATTGGTTCGAAAAAGTGTGTCTATGTGTGTTCTAATTACCGCAATCAATAACGGTATCGCAATAGTTAGCCGATAGTGAGTACGGGTCGTCCACGGGAAAATGGTGAATTACTTATCTTGTTTTAGACGAGTTGACAAAGAAAGGTGGAATTTTGATCGGTTATTATTAGGAAGGTTTGAAAAGTTTATAAGAAAAAGGCTTGTAGGGTTTATAGGATTTAGTAGTTAATGGATGGAGTTTTAAAAATAATTCTTTTTATCTTTTAATTATTTAATACTATAAAAATAGCGATTAATGTGGATTAGGGTTCTTGTACGGAATTAGGATTTCCCTCTACTGATCCTTGTCCTTCCATTGATCTCTATTTGCCTTAACCCCTTAACAAAACAATTATTAACGAATCTCAAATCGTGGTCGTGACTATCATGAATAGATAGCACGCCTGATAAGAAGGTTAATATTTATTTTGCTAAAATTTATAAAAATTAAACTTTAAAAGAATTTAAGGGATATTGTTCGTCCATTATACTACCCTATCCTACAAACCCTAACAAGCGAGAATTTACTGGCTCATGGAGATCAACGAAGTAAAAGAAAGGTTGAAGATGAATGAACCCATAATTAAAATAAAAGATACAGAAAGTAAATGCAGAAAATAATTGCGGAAAGTAAATGCGACAAAATTAAAGAAAGAACTACTTTTTATTGAATAATTATTGCATTACAAAATTTGCTCGCTGAAAAACCAAATTACAAAACCCTAATTTTCTCTAGATTACTTGATCGGTAGATCAGTCGATTCTTTCTTCGATGGATGCCTAGATTGATAGATAGCTCTCGGTCCTTTTATAGGCTCTGGAACTCGAAACCCTAGACGTCATATTGAAGTGTGTGAAATTACGATCAAACCCCTGATTTTTCACATCCTACGGCCACCAAAGAACCGCGCTTCTGCCGCCTATTACCCCTATTGGTCGCGGATCCGTCGCCCACTGGTGGGTTTTAGTTTCCAGATTTTTTAAGCCTCCTTCTCTCGATTTTTGAAGATCCTTTTGATAAAAATATTCTTAAAATATTGCTTTTTCTCTGCCGTTGCGAGATTCTTCAATTTACTCGGCAGATTTTATTTGGTGAATCGATTTGCTGTGGATCTTCTTATTTATATTTCAGATATGAACTGATCTATTATAATACCTGCACAATATCTCAAATCACATTGTTAGTAGCATTTGTTTTATTTGAGATATTATTCCAACCAATTAAATGATATGATATCTTAAGAATATTGGTTAAGAATATTTGATATGATATACATATTTTAATAATAAATAATCTCATGGATATTTTATTTAAATATGATATGCATATATTTCCCAATAATATTAATTATAAATTAAGAAACATATGACAATAATCTTTTTACAAATAAATCCACATATGTTCTTAATTTACAAATAACACATTTTAGTAATTAATAATAATAGGGAAAATGTCCATACAAATGTGCAATAAATTTGACTAATCATGTACGGTAACGAAGACCTCCAGATGGAGTCCTTTACCGACTTTGGCTTCCAAAATGACAAGGATGACTCTAAATCTATGTCCGGATATATGCTTACCCTCAATAGAGGGACGGTCTGTTGAAAGAGTTTCAAACAGGACACCGTAGCAGACTTGACGATGGAGGCTGAGTACATCGCTACTAATGATGCCGCAAAAGAGGCGGTCTGGATAAGGAAGTTTATTTTTGAAATTCAGGTGGTTCCATCCATTGTTGATCTAATACCTTTGTATTGCGACAACAACAGGGCTATTGCTTTAGCGAAAGAACGACAGTCCTATCAGAAATCCAGACACATCTTAAGGTAGTATCACCTGATCAGGGAGATCGTGGATCGCCAGGAGATTGAGCTGTGGAGAGTAGATATGAAGGACAACACTGCAGATCCATTCACTAAGCCATCCCTCAAGCACAGTTCGAGAGGCTGTTCGATATGTTGGGTATACGATACGCCAACGACTGGCTCTAGTGCAAACGATGGGTAGTCGATACGCCAATAAAAGGCCTTAGTGCAAGTGGAAGATTGTTAGAATATATATGACCTAGAGGCCTTTATTATACAGGATGTTGAGGATATATATGTTCAGGACAGTCTTGCTCGATATGATAGTATGCTATTTGGTTTATCTTTATCTTAACATGTGTATATGTTCTACTTGTTATTTCATATCGCTAATACATGTTGATAAAGCCCGTATGATTCTTGCTTGACTATCAGCGTTATGATGGCAATCATACTAGTGGGGGCTGGGTAGTCTATAAGCACATCCTTAAATTGTCCCTAGTCATAGGATTATCGAGACTGGGCATCGATACTTCAGAGTAGACTAGTGTATACATTTCTTATTCCCATCAGGAGAGATGGCCGGTCCCATAGCCATTGGTGTACGACACCAAAGATTGTATACAGGTGCTCATTAGGTTATGAGTTACACTGGACGGACTCTTCGGGAGTTGCTGGATGGTACTATACCTAATGCTAAATAGCAACTCTCAGGTGACATAAGTACAGGGTGGTCTGTCGACTTGAGATCGTTATTTGTCTCGTATGAGTTCCCACTGTGCTTTGATTACTACCTTACCATGGCTCTACTGAGCCATGCAAACAGGTTTTAATTGGGTACAGTTCCGAGCTACATGGAGGTAGTGAGCGATTGTCGGGGATTCGTCTCTCCCAGTATAAGGAGTCAATATCGTGCTGTGTACGGTTGGCCAAAACCATAAGACCCTGGCCAAGGCAGTTGAGATTTATTTATAGTTAAGTAATTTCCCGAATGTTCTTGAGCCACATCGACACGAATTATTAGGTTATTAGGGGTCTGACGTTTTCCACCCCGTAGACTTGATATGCGGCACTCTCAATAGAACAGACCAGACTGTATGGAGATTGTCACAGATAGGCTCAGTGGGGATACAGAAAAGTTTTCTTGTAGGCCTTTCTTTCGACAGATACCTGGGTAGCCGTTACGTACAGTTAGTGCCACTGACGTGCTTGTGGTTAAACCTACTGCCAGAATATTGTCGAGTCTTTAGAGTCCCACATAGAAGGTTTTACCGGTTTAGGCGAAACAATGTAGTATGCGTATTTTGATACGCTCGAGTGTTCGATTAAATACATGTATTTTATACACGTGCTTTAATCTAACATTTTGGTAATACTAGCAGATTTGAAAGATAGTAGGATATATGAGCTAGTATTATATTGCTCTCTTTTAGGTATTTGTATTTTAACACGAATATGTTATTTATACGAATACGTGTATTTGTATGAATACGGGTATTTGTATTTTGATACAAATATAGGTAATTCTATCTTAATATGAATACGGGTATTTATTGTTTTCAATGTAAATACGATATTCGTATTTTGGTAGAAATACGGGTATGCGTATTTATTAAAAATATGGGTATTATGGTTGTTTGTATGTATGTGTGTGTATACACTTGTGAGATGGCTTCTCCTTTTCTTCTCATCTCTTCTTCTATTTACAAGATCTGTGTGGACTTGTGACTCATACTAGCGAGTCACAAATCCACTCACTTGGTTTTTAAAGTAAAAAGAAAGAGAAAAGAAAAGGAGATAATATTATTATTATGCTAGCCATTCTTTTGTTCTTCATCTTCTTCATCTTTTTCTCTTGAGCTTAGAAAGAAAAAGAAAGAGAGTATCTTGAGACAAATACTACATCTCTAAGTATCAAGTCTTGGCATGTCTTGATATTTAGTTACTTCTTTAGTTCACTAGTAGAAGATAGAGCTTGAACCGACATTCTCGGGTGTATCATCTTTGACGTGGGAGACTTCTTCATAAGCTTTATCAAGGAACCCTAGGGGCTCAAAAAGAGGACCACATAAGACCCGAAGGACACATCTTCAAAGGTTGTAGTCCTCAACCTAGTAGTTAACTCTCTTGGTTTTATTAGTTTAGTATTTGGATTCGATTTCTAGGATTTTAGTTTCTAGTGCTCATTTAAAATTTAAGTTTTTTGATTCCGTATAGGCCGTAGTTGTAACGGCACGGGCACTAGTAACTTACAACAGCAACAACAGCAGGCAACAAACAACATAACAGTAATAGAAACAACAGTAACAACAACAATGTCAGTCTACAAACTAAGGCCTTTTCAAATTTAATTTGCTCAGTCGGCTAAAAAGCCTAAAATGCCCAATTTCCCCATTGCTGTAAATTCCTTTACCCTACAGCACCCAATTAAGATTTTCATTTTTCAACCAAATTAAACAAAAACTATCTTTACAAACACCCAATTCAAGGAATTTAATATTAGACAGAAAATCATCTACAAAATCCCATTTTTATGGGTTTCAAGACACTGGCAATATATTAATGACTGAATGAAAAAAATTGGGTGTAAGAATATATACCTGAGGCTGAGGGCCAGATGCTGCTGTAGGATGTGGAGGAGCTGCTGCTGTAGGAGATGGAGGAACTGTTGGAGGTGGAGGCATGCTTGCTTGCTCGGACATGCTGCTACTGTGGGAATTGTAGAGCTGTAGGAGGTGAAGACTTCAAGACTTCGAGCGAGAGAGTGACTCATAGGAGTTTCGAGGATTCAAAGGATTCTCGAGGGTCGGAGAGAGAGCGAAAGGGACTCAGAGGAGTCTCGAGAGGGACTCGGAGGAGTCTCAAGGGAGAGGAGAGGGTCTCAGAGGAGTCTCGAGAGGGACTCAGAAGAGTCTCGAGGGAGTGGAGAGGCTTCGAGAGGGACTCAGAGGGAGATCGATGCATCGAGGAGTCTCTAGGGAGATCGAGGCATCGAGAGGGACTTTAAGACTTCGAGTGAGGTTAGAGGTAGAGGGACATCTCGATAATTGAGTGAGAGAGAGCGAGAGACCTTTAGATTAAGGGTTCGAGCGAGGAGGGAAAGAGGGAAAGCCAGAAGGAGGGAGGCGGCGCAAGAGATAAGCAAGAGAAATTTAGGGTTAAAATGAAGGGAATTAAGGTAAAATGAGGGGGAAATTGATTATATATAGGCGAGTCAGTCGGGTCGGGTTTACTCGGGTTTAGTCGGGTTTGCAAATTCCAAACCTGAGCCTGACCCGATAACCCGAGTTTGTTAATTCTTTGAGCCAACCCGACCCAATCCCTATCAATAACCGATTGAAATCGGTCGGGTCGAAAGTGCTCGGTCCTACGGCGGAATGTGAAATCAAAATTTTCAAGACTTAGCATCAATTTACAATTCCTAGATCACTCATTTACTATTTTAACTGCATAACGAAAAACACTAGAAAGAAAAGTGGAGCTTCACAACCTTTGTAGCATATCTGCTCTCTAGCGGAAGACCCAAACTACGCTTCGTCGGCATCCAGATGAAGCTTGATGACCGACCGCCTCGCCGAAGATGATCTACGGTGAAAGTACCAAACCCAAGCTCCCACTTCACATAGAACACTTCCAAAGTGAAGCAACTACCTCTAATAACTTGCTAGGGAAGTAGATGATGTGGATGGTTTTCTCATCTCTTTCTTTTCTTTTCTTTTTCCCTCTTTGAAAAAATGATGAAGAAAAAAGGAGGAGGAAGAAGTTGAAGGGATGCCCCCTCTCTTCTTTTCTAAAAAGAAATTGTGTAGAGAAAATTGAGAACTCTTTCTCTTTTTCTCTTTTCCTTGCTCTCTCATTGTTGTTGTCATGCAATGAGAGGGCGTGGCCCTACTTCTTCACATGCCAAACAATTTTGTCATCTAATGACATTTGTATTTAAATCCATATACAAATACAAGTATGTGGCGTATACATACATGAAGAGAGAGAGAGAGAGAGAGTAAGTATATGCACCTTTATACATATACAAATGTTATGTATCCCATACATAAACAATACCATACACACATGTTTGTGTGTGTATGTATAAATCAAGAGAGAGAAAACATGTATCATATACATGAAAATATATTATGTATCATATACACAATAAAACAATAGTATCATATACTATAATGAGAGAGAGAGTGAGTATCATATACACTATACTAACTACCACATCACATATATGGATATTAAGTCAACACTTGACTTAATAATCCGGCTTAAAAATAAACCGGCTAGTACAACCTAATGTTCGATTAAATCATGCGTATCGAATAGAAATATTTTATCGAACTTCCGCACGTATCCCCATACGCATGCCACATCATCATTTCTCTTGGGCATGCACATTCATTGTGGGACTCTAAAGACCTAACAATACATTGGCTGTAGCTTAAACAGGATCATATCCGATTGAATCCGAAACACTTTCAGATTCAATCCCCTCACGGGTTAACCCACATGCTCGTCAGTGGTACTAGCTGTACGTAACGGCTACCCATATATTGAGCAGAGAGGTAGGTCGACGAGCAAACTCATCCGAACCCAACAGAGCCTATAAGCAACGAATGCCATTCAGTCCGGTCTCTTTATCAAAGAGTATCGCATATCGGGTTTGGGGGGTGGAAACTATCAGACCCCCAATAACCCGATAAGTCGTGAGACAGTGGACTCATAACCATCCGAGATACAACTGATAACACTTATCAGTTTATCTCCACTGCTCTGGCCAGATACTTCTGGTTAGAGACATGTCCTGCACTACACGATATCGACATCATATACCGGGAGCGATGAATCCCCTCGACCGATCACTGCCTCCATGTGCTTCAGGACTATACCCAACTAAAACCTGTTTGTACGACTCCTTTGAGCCATGGTAGGGTAGTAATCAAAGTATAGTGGGAACACACACAAGACACTATGTTGATCTCAGGTCAAGGGACTACCCTATACTATCGTCACCAAAGAACTGCTACTTAATATTGGTATAATACCATCTAGGAGTTCTCGGTGAGTCCGTCCTGTGCAACTCATTCTCTAATGAGCACTTGTATACAATCTTTAGTGTTAAACACCAATGGCTATGGGATCAAACATCGCCCCGGTCGGGATCAAGAAACATATACACCAGTCTGCTCGAAAATAACGATGCCCTGTCTCGATACTCCCACGACGAGGGACTTTTAAGGATTTTCTTACGGACTGCCAAGCCCTACTAGTATGTGAAAGTGTGTCTTAGCACCTCTACAAGGTTTCCACATATATCAAGTATGCAATTTTAAAAAATCTAGAGGTATAAACTACACTAACCTAGAATCGAACTAGAGAATTAGGGGTTTCAAGCATGTAAACAAGTTTTACACTAAGTGAATAGAGAATACAACCTTTGTAGACCGGTCCTTCACTTCTAAAGCTCCAAGTAGTAGTCCCTTAGCTCCAAGTAGTGGTCTTTAGAACTCTTCTTAGGGTCCACATGGTGAAAGAAACGGGCTTGCTTCGTCGTCTTCGAGGCCGAAGATGATCCATCTCGAAGTTTCTCTAACTCAAGTTACCTCTTCACTAATCAAGAATTAGTAAAGCAAAAAACCTAATCTTATGGGCTAGATGAGAGGAGGTTGATGAAGTGGGAATTTTGCTCACTTTAAAAATCTCTTTCTCTTTTTCTTTCTTCAACTCAAGAAAACCTAGAGAGGAAGAAGATGAACTAGGGTGAGAGAAAAATATCTCAAGTGTGATAGAATGAGAAAGTTAACCATAGGCTAAAGATAATGGTTGGGTTATAAATTATCTAGAGTAAAATAAAATTAGTGGAATGAGTCATGGCTTCTATATGCTTTCACAAGCATCTAATACATGCTCATTTCCACCTCATTTTGATTTTTACTCTAAATAAATAATTACCCTAATTATATTAAGTCTTGGTGTGAGTCTCATACACCTATGTTCAATGTATCATCAAGTATGATACAATATATAAATACATATATTAATATATATCACATATATATTAAATGTATTTCAAAGAGAAGAAAATCTTTAGTGAGCACAATATTAGTTAATATATATTAATATATCAAATATAAAAATATATATCAAATTATTAAATCAACACTTGATTCAATAATCCGGTCATATCATATATAACCGACTAATATCACTTATATGTATATCACATTATCGAATCAATACTTGATTCAATAACCCGGTCATATCACATATAATCGACAAATATTCAATACTTCATTAAATCAACACTTGATTCAATAATCCGGTCATATCATATATAACCGGCCAGTATCAAATACACACACACACACACACACACACACACAACATATCATTGAATCAACACTTGATTCAACAATCCGGTTATATCACATATAACCTAACCGATATCACATATCGCGAGATTAGAATACGGTATCACATACTCGTATTTAATCAAGCTTCCGCACATATCACCATATGTGCCCTACTTCGTTTCGCTTGAGCTAGGAAACCTCTGTGTGGGACTCTAAAGACTAGTCAATACGCCAGTAATAGGTAATGATCATATCAGTCACCCACAAGCCGTCAGCGGTACTAGCTGGACGTAACGGCTACCTAGGTATTGAGAGAATAGAAGATCAACAAGCAAGCTTGTCCAAATTCCCGCAAAGCCTATAAGCAACACTTACTGTACAGTCCGGTCTCTTCGTCTGATATGTCGTATATCAAGTCTAGGGGTGGAATCGTCAGACCCTAGTAACTTGATATATCATGCCGATGTGTGGCATATAACCGTTCGAGAAACTACTGATAACACTTACCAGTAAATCTCATCAGCGCTGTCCAGGGACTTACTGTTATAGTCAATCGAGCATAGCGCAACATCAACTCCCAATACCGGGAGAGACGAAAGCCCTCCTATCGCTCATTTCCTCCATGTGACTCGGGATTGTACCCAAAATCCACCTGTTTGCATGACTCCTTTGAGCCGCGGTAGGGAGGAAATCAAAGCACAGTAGGAACCACAAAAGAATCTATGACGATCTCGGGTTTACAGAATAACCTGTATAAGTATCACCTGAGAACTGCTGTATGACGATAGGTATAGTACCAACTAGGAGTTCTCGGCGAGTCATGTTCAGTGTGCCCATTCTCTAATGAGCACCTGTGTACAATCTTTGATGTCAAACACTAGTGGTTGTGGGATCAACCATCGCCCCCTACAGGGTTAAGAAACGCACACACTAGTCTACTCTGGAATATCGATGCCCTGTCTCGATATTCCCTTGACTTGGAACTGTTAAAGGATGTGTTTGCAGACTATACGAGCCCCACTAGTATGATCTGCATCATAGTCCTGGTAGTCAAGCTAGAATCCTAAGGGTTTTATCAACATGTATCAGAGAGACAGTATAATAATACTAGTGTACATGTTAAGATAAAGAGAAACCAGATAGCATACTATCATGTCGAGCAAGAAAGTCATCTATATATATGTCCAAGCATCCACTATATCATACAATAATGGCCTCTAGGGCATACATATTCCTAACAGTATGATCCCTATCATAATCCTGATAATCAAGTAAAATCCTAAGGGCTTTATCTCATGTTTTAGCGATACGTGATAATGAGTAAAACGTATACACATGACAGATAAAGAAAAATCAGCTAGCATACTATCATCTCGAGTAAGCTTCTTCTCAGTATATGTCCTCTTTCAATTACAATAATTGCCTTGATGGCACCTATATCCAACAGCATGTGCAATATCTAGTCTCGTACTCCCCACCGAATACATCAAACACTCCACCGCAGATGCATAAGACATGCTTTCCTTCTCATCTTTCTGCTCTTGAGTTGTCAGGCACAGCTCCTTACTTAGTTTGAAATGCTTCGCTAAGGGCATACTCACCGGATTTGACTTTTCCATATTGAACCGCTTCAAAACCATCTCGATGTAGTCCCTTTGAGATAACCACAGCTTCCGCTGCTTCCTATCTCTCATGATCTTCATGCCCAAGATTTGTTTTACAGCTCTCAAATCCTTCATAGAGAATATCTCAGCTACCATCTTTTTCAAATTTTGAATTTTCTCGAAATTCGGACCCGCTACCAACATGTCATCCACACATAGCGATAATATAATGTAGTCTCCATCCTTGAAAATCTGAACGTACACGCAGTGATCTGATTCACAGCGCACAAATCCCGTCTCCAATATAAACTGGTTGAATTTGAGATACCACAGCCTAGGAGCTTGCTTGAGGCCATACAAGCTCTTTCGCAGCTTACACATCATATTTTCTTTCCCCTTCATGTCGTATCCCGGTGACTGCATTATATAGATATCCTCCTCCAAATCTCCATGAAGAAATGCAGTCTTCACATCCATCTGCTCTTAGTGTAAATCCTCCACATCCACGGTACTGAGAATCACCCGCATATATGTCATCTTCACGACCAGGGAAATAATCTCTTGATAGTCAATTCCTTTCTTTTGCGCATATCCTTTGACCACCAAGCAAGCCTTGTACCGCTTCACACCATTGGCCTCATCTATAATTCTGTACACCCACCTAATCAGCAACGCTTTCCGACCCTTGGGTAGCTTCACTAGATCCCACATACGGTTCTTCTTCAAAGAATTCATCTACTTGTTCATAACTTGCTCCCACTGCTTGCTAGCACTGTCGCTTGTTGCTTTTTCAAGGGATTTGAGCTCCCTCGAATCTGTATACAGAACGAAGTCGGTCATAAGTATTTCAAGTAGCCGCCTATCTCTTGTAGATCTCTTCAGAATAGGTACATCTGTTTGCTGAACATGATCACCATCATGTTCTTGAAACTGATCCTACACTGCAGTTTTGTTCACCTTCTGATCTCCACCTTAGGTACTTGAATTCTCTCTTGAGTTCCGTCCAACTCGACGAACTCCTATACCGCACCATCTTTGGCTTGTTTCTCTTCTTTGTACAAGTGCTGCTCATCAAAGAAAATGTTCAGGTTTCGTATTACTTTCTTGCTTGTTTAATCCCACAACCTATATCCGAACTCATATCCACCATACCCGATGAAAGCACACTTCCTAGACTTGGAGTTAAGCTTACTCCTTTCTGCCTTATCAACCAAAGAATGTGCAATACAACCAAATACTTTTAGGTGTGTGTAATTAACCGGTTTATCTGATCAAATTTCTTACGAAATGCCTCCATCAAGCACACTTGTCGGGCATCTGTTGATCAAGTACACAGCTGCCGCCCATAGGAACTTTGGCATATCCGCATCCAAGGTCATGCTCTGCACTCGCTCTAGGATTTTCCTGTTTATCCTTTCAGCGATCCCATTCTGCTGCGGCGTCCTTGGCACCGTCTTCAACCAACGAATACCCTTTTGCGAGAAAAATACCTCGAACTCCTATGTGCAGTATTCCCTTCCATTATCGGACTTAAGGTATTTTACCTTAGCCCTTATTTGGTTCTCAACCTGCGCAATCCAGTGTTTAAGATATCAAACACATCGGATTTCTTCTTCATTGCACACACCCATGTTTTCCGGCTTGCATCGTCGATGAACGTCACGAAATACCGATTACCTCCATAAGACTCCACGGAGGCCGGACCCCATATGTCCGTATGCACAATCTCCAGCTTCTTGTTCTTCTTTTCTACAGCTCCAATTTGAAACCCGAGCGCGCTTTGGTTCCCACAAACGCAGCTATCGCAAAACCCCGACTCCACCTTTTTCATGCCCAAAAGAAGCTCCCTACCCTGAATAATTTTCATATTCTTCGCACTGAGGTGCCCCAATCTTCTATGCCACAACGAAATATCCGAATTTATATCTGAACTTGCCGCCAACACAACCGAACCTCCGCTGCTTCCACTGAATGAGTACAACGAATCGCTCAACTTGCCTCTAGTGACCACAAACGATCGTTTGGAAATCTTCCACTATGAATTTCCAAACACCGTCATATATCCTTCGTTGTCTAGATGACTCGTGGAAATAAGACTTTTCTTCAAATCGGGAATATGCTTAGTATTCATTAATTTAATTTGACCACTTCCTGACAATTGTAGTATGATCGTACCCTTACCAACGGTCTTACACGGCTGACCGTTCCCTATCGTCACATGTCCAAGATCAACTTGAACATACTCACTGAAATGATGCCGACCCGAAGTGCAATGGAAAGATGCCCCTGAATCTAGGAACCAAGTATCCGCCTTTGTGTTCTCGCTCACCAATAGATAAAGATCTTGTTCCCCATGTTATTTTGTAGGCACCACATTAGTTTCCTTCTCATCTGCCTTCCCATTCGAGTCTTTCTTCAAGAGTTGACATTCGCTTTTTCTGTGACCCTTCTTTCCGCAATTCCAACAATTGCTTTGGATCTTCGCCTTCGATTTTCTTTGGCTCTTAGACTTTCCTTTCTTTCTTTTTCCCCTTTCCATCATTCTACCGTGATTCTTCACCGAAAGTGCAGAAGTTTCCAAACTCCCACTCATGGCCTTTCTCCGCATCTCATCGTTTAATATGAAACTCACCGTATCATTAAACATGATAGTTCCTGAGATAAAGTGCTAACCGCCATAATTAGGTTCTACCAACTCTCCAGCAACGAACAGAAGAATAACAGAGCCCGAATCTCATCTTCAAACATGATCGAGATGGATTCTAACTGGCTCGTCACGCTGTTGAACTCGTTCAGGTGCTCCGTCATCGAACCGCTCTCAGCTATCTTCATGTTGAAAAACTTTTTCATCAAAAATATCTTGTTTGATATCGAAGGCTTTCATACAACTTCACTAACGTCGTCATTAGCGCCATGGTTTTCTTCTCCTTTGAAATATTAAAGGCCACCGGCGAAATCAACGACAATCTGATCATTGCCCGGGGTTTCCTATCCAAAAGGTTTCACGTCTCATCGGTCATCTTCTCGGGCTTTTCTCCTAGCAACGGAAGATACGGGTCCTTTGGTATAGGCAGTCCTCCATTTGCATGCGCCACCAACCATAATTATGACCATTGAATTTTTCGATCCTTATTTTATCATCTGCCATCTTTCGCATAACGTTGCAGCAGACACAACTTCTCCCTTAGATCTGAACCAACACCTTCAAAATGAAGATCTAAGAAAGTGGGGAAGAGAACACAAGCATTGTAACGAACCTAAAATCTTTATACCTTCCTATTATCTTTCTATTGTATTTCTTTGTTTGGTTTATTTTCCGTAATATATATATATATATATATATATATATATATATATATATATATATAATCCCTCCATCTATTTTCCCTATTCTATAATCTTAAAAACAACCAACACCTAAGCCCTCATCAAAACGGTTCCATTTGATCTCTTCTTTTTCATTTTCTTAAACCCGTTTCCTTTTCGAACTTCAGCATATATTTAATATTGGTTAAATAAATGCAAGAAACTCCTTATAGCCCATTGGTTAAGACTCTCCACTACTGTCACATAGCCCACGTGTTCGAATCAACAATAACAATATTTTTATTATTTTTCTTTTCAATGTTTTGGAAGCTCAAAAATTTGCACGAGCATTACATGGAGATATGAAAAGTTATAACAGAAAAGATGTATGAATTTGGACCCACCAAAGTGGCTGGAGTATATGGCACGAACACCGGGTCCAGGGGCCGACTTGGGGCTGACCATAGGACGAGACTGGCGGCCAGGATGAGCCTAATAGGGTCCTTCTCGGGCACGTGTGTCTTTTGACCTCCCATCTACCTGTTTTAATACCTAAGAAGTCCTAAATAAATTCTGAGAACAACAGACTAGGACTGATCATCAGTCGGTTCGGATCGGTGTTTTACCAAAAAAAACAACCCGACCCGACCCGAGCTCCACAGAAAAACCGACGCCCGACCCGGCCTAACCCGACCTAAACAGAACCAACCGGGTCGGGTCGGTTCGAGCCGGTTTGGGCCTTAAAACAATTTAAAATTTCATAAAAGAACGGCTATACGGGCCAGACCCATTTTGGCCTCAAAATTTTATAAAAAATAGCTGCACTGCAGGAGCAAGAAAACCCCAGTTGGGCCTCAATAAATTAAGCAACAGACCAGAAGGCCCAGAACAGAAAAAAACTTTACAACATCCACATTACATCTAGATCCAAAAAATCACATCAAACAATTTGGAAAGCTAACATACATTTCATATCTTGTAAATCTTGAAGATATGCATAGAAATTAAAATTATACTTATAGTCTAGCTTGCCATTTTGGAATTACATAATCTAGCTCGTCATGACTTCGCAGCTCCACATTATCAATACCAAATAACTGAAAAGGGAAATACTTAAATATTTGATAAGACAAGAATACTCATAAACTTTATGAAATAACTAAAATTCAAATACTCATCTTAAATGGAGCCGTCGATTAAGATTGTCGACCAAGTACCCAAGTGTCCCAACTCCCAAGAAGTACCGTCAATTGAGAAATACCGACATTAATAATATGAAATAAGTAAAACTCAAAACTGAATAGTCAATAATGTATTAAGAACTAACATGCTCAGATTATCAATATTTTTCAGCGCATAACAACCCGTCACTAACCGACTATCAATCATACACAGAATCCCTAATACTATATATATTGGAGCATTTAAAATAAATACCAAAATGTAATGAAGTGAACCGACCCGACCCGACCCGGCCGATGAATAAGTAAATGAGAACGAAGTTGCTGAAAAGCAACTCAAGCAAGCTTCCAACAAGTTTGATATCTATTTGATCACCAACTACAATATAGAGGTAAAATGATTCATTGTATGAAGAACAGGGGCAACTAAAGTTTGTATAAATCAAAGAAATCGAGACCCAAAGCCATAAATTATCATTGCATGTTATAGGGCTCATATAAAATTCATTGCCCAATTCTAAATACTAAATAGATTCCAAAATAGAAAGCAGCAGCAGCAAATACTAAATAGCCAAATAGAAACCAAAATAGAACAAAGCAGCAGGCAGAAGCAACAAGTTTTCTTAAGATGCCAACACCAACAGAAACAACAGTAGAACAGAACAGCAACAGGCAGCAACAAATTACCAACACCAACAGGCAACAGAACAACAACAACAGTGATTGATCGTTAAAAAAGTGTGTTGTAAATAATCGCAATCAAGATGGTGTCTCTAGTGGCTAGCCGCGATGAGTACGGGTCATCCGCAGGGAAACGTGAACCTTTTTCTTGCTTTAGACGGGTTGATTGAAGAAGGGTGATTGTTTGTCGTTACGGATATAAGATTTATGAAGAGAAAACTTGTAAGGTTCATATGACTTAGTAGTAATGGATGAATAATTAAAAATGAATCCTTTTATCTTTTAATAGTTTAAAACTAGATCGATAGTGATGAATGTAAATTAGGGTTTCTTGGAAAAAACTAGGGTTTCCCCACTCTTAACCCTTGTCCTTGCATTGATCTCTATTCATCTCTAACCCTTAACAAAACAAGTGTTAAACCAATCTCGAATCGTGGTCGTGACTAGCAATAAATTGGTAGCGCGCTCGATAAGGATGTTAACATTTATTTTGCTAAAGTTTATAAACTTTAAATTGTATAAAAGATGTTAAGAGATTTTATCATCTATTGATCTACCATATCCTATGAATCCTAGCAGGCTAGGAATTACTTGCTCATGGTTTGAGATTTAGAAGAAAAGATGAAGAATGAGAACATGATTAAGATGCAGAAAGTAAGTGCATAAAGTAAGTGCGGAAAGTAATTGCAAAAATAATAATAATAATACTAATTTTATTAATCAACTATTGCATACAACTCTTGAAAGTAGCGTACAAAAACCCTAGTTGCTCTAGATCTTTATCTTATTGGAAATAGATGACTAGCTGATGATCACTCAGATGCGCGGATTGCTTTGGACCTCTTGATCTCTTCGGTGATTATTTTTTATGTGAAGCTCCCGGTCCTATATATAGTCACAGAAACTAGAAACCCTAGATACCTGAGTGAATATATGTTGTTACAATAAAATCACCAAAATATCACATTATAAGGCCTTAGAACCGCCGCGGAACCACTGCATATAGGCCTGTTTGGCCGCGGTTTGGTGGCTTCAATTCCTGGGATTTTTTGTACTATTTTATCTTTATTTTTGGAGATCCTCTCGATGTCTAGATTTTGAAAATAATGCTCTGAGTCTCTGCCATTGCTAGATCTCTCGATTTGCTTACATATTCTGGCAGATTTGATTCTGACATCCCGATTTAATTCGGATCTCCTGGATTCCAGACCTGACTAATATCTGCACAATATCTCAAGTCATAGTGTTAGTAATATTTAGTATTTTTGAGATATTATCCTAACCATTTTATATGATATTATATGTTAAGAATATTGATTACAAATATTCGATATGATATGTTAATATAAATATTATATGCATGTATTTTTCTTCATTATGTTAATTATAATGTAGAAACATATGATAATAAAAATTTTACACATAAACCCTCATATGTTCTATAATTATAATAAACACCTTTTAGTACTTAACAATAATAGGAAAAATGTTCATTCAAATGTGCAATATTTTAGACTAATCAAATACCCCCAAACTTAACTTTGATCATCCCGAGCAAACTAGTTATTAAAGAGAGAAAGAGGAAAAAGAAAAAAGAAAAACCTAGCAAACTTTCGTAGGCAACACGATTGTACTGAGCACGTGCAACAAGTCTTTAGATCTCTATATGTCCCTACTAGGTGGAGTGTTGTCTCCTGAGGGTTTTCAGCGGATTACACCCACAAAATCCCATAATAAAAGAAAGATGATGAAAATTACATACAAAGATAAAGAACATATAAAAGAAAGAACTTGAAAATAAGAGTTTCAAACTACACAAGCTTTTTAGTAGCCATGAGCCCTATCTTAATGAGTATGAAAAGATGTCAGAAATTACATCATCCCTCAATAAAACATCGCCTTTAGTCTTCTTCCCTATCTTTCTTCCAAACATAGATCATATACCCCTACGTGTGTGTAAAATATATCCCTACACTTAGAGAATTCAACTCAAGTTATCATACTCTTGTCCATCTTCCTTAGTACTTTTTAGTCGGTGAATATTTCAGATGGAATTGCTCACACATTCTTCATGCGACCGTTAATATTTCTTGAGGTACTAACCAACCGATTACCAAATATGCTCACTCTTTTAGGCGTAATTAGCAATATCCTAGTCTTGCAACACATAAGGCTTAGTAGTGACTCCCAAACCAGTTGGTCTAAGGCACTAGGTGATAAGGCACCCATGCTATATTTTTTTTATGCTGTCTTAAGTAATTACAAAACCAGTGTTCATTTTTCTTCACCATTTTTTATGTCATTTATATTTTTGTTTGTATATATTTTTTCCTTAAGGCTTTTAAATAAAAGCATTTCAAGGTATTCTCTATTATCCCAAGTTTCAAGATGTGTGCAAGTGCGTATAGTAGGGTATCAACGTTCAGATATTTAGACTCAAGAATAGGGACTATTTTTCAGACTTTTTTCTATCCTCAGATTAGTGATTTCCTTCATCCTACTAACCCTTGGGACAACAGCTCATGACTACTTATTACTAGCTTCGTTATAAAATATCTAATTTTCTTTCTTTTATTAAACCTCTTCCTATCTTTCATATATATTTTTCACTTCCTAATTTTTGTTATCAATATTTTTTTTGTGCTTTTATTTAGTATAATGCAAAAAAATGATGCGTGAATAAGCACAAACCTCCCCCAAATCTATTTGCAGCAGTGTCATCACTGATGTCATCTTTTAAGCTTAAAACCTGTAGACTTGGGAGGAAATGTTAGTAAAGGGGACAAGAATTAATGACAGTGAAATCCTTCCCCAAACTTATTTTTGGCTCCCAATTTTAAAAATTTTATTTTCTTTCAAGAGCCAAAATATTTTTCTTCCCCCCCCCCTCAAACTTGAGTGAAACAGTATTAAGCATTTAAAATCATAGGGGGGTAAAGTTATTGGTCTATGCAAAGCTTTACAAAGACCAAAAGTCAACACCAACCATTCGAATATTTTATCTATGTAACAACATAATTGGTGGAAGATCATAGATGTGAAGGAGTGGGGAGATAAGAGTTGTAATCGATCGGGTTTACATCTCGGTTGGTAGAAACGAAATAGTGATGGTGGATGAAAACGAGAATGTGAATGATTAGGAATGAGTGGAATATTCACATTCTCATACATGATAAGAAGAAATGGTGGTGGTTCAACTTTTTCGGGTGGAGGTTGATTCATTACAACATCCATGTCTTTTAGGAATGCGAGTTCTTGGGCGAAAAAATCTTCAAAACTTTCATCAATGGTCCGAGTAATAATTTCATCAACGGTCCGAGTAATAATTTCATCAATACCTATATTGATGGAATGTGCAGATTCACTGGGACGGTTGAAAGTTCCAAGGTCAATCTTATGCGCACCAAGATTCAAAACACTCGATTTGTCAGAAATTATAAAGGTAGGAGATTCGAAATGATCGCCTCCCTCCTTCTCAAAACAGTTTAAATCGAGTGATCTTTCAAGAATCATATAACTCGAAATATCAAAGTGTGATTCATCAAAACTCAGTGGATTTGAAATAAGATTAGAAGAACCAAAGAAAGTGGGTGATGAGATGGGTAAACAAATTTGGGTGTCGAGCATTGTTGAACCAGATGTGGGAGATGAAGGCCGGATAGCCATCTGCTTATCGGATAGGTCGGTGGTAAAAATAGGATCAGTTAA
Organism: Agapanthus africanus; assembly: GCA_030015575.1. Classification (NCBI taxonomy): domain Eukaryota; kingdom Viridiplantae; phylum Streptophyta; class Magnoliopsida; order Asparagales; family Amaryllidaceae; genus Agapanthus; species Agapanthus africanus. The sequence continues at coordinate 523,801,009 of CM057345.1, forward strand.
TTGTACAGGAAGATGTTCGTATTCAATAGAAGGGACATGATGGGTAGGAGAATCCAACTCATCCAATATAGCGGGTTCATCTTCAACGATATTCTCATCACCGCCCTCACTAACACTTTCGGTCAAATCAAACGAATAGGTATTCAAGAATTCATCAATTATACTATCCTCAATCGATAAATCACTTGGTTCACTTGATGGAGTTGGAAGGTTTGAAATATCAAGTGTAGTCGAATAAGGATCGGTTTGATTTGAAATGGTGTCAATTTCTCTTTCACACTTACTATTAGCAAAGTCAAACATATTATTCTTGGAAACCTCATCACTTAGACTATGAAGCAGTTGAACATCGAATATATTCGGGTGGGGTGCAGGATGGAAGGTGTCGAGGTCAAAAGAATTAGTTTTGGTTTGACTTTGATGGGTCTCTTGATCTTTTTCACTACTCAATTCCAACTCTACTTCAAAACTAGACATGGATTATGAAAAAGTTCCAATGAAGGATTCTCTTAGAACCGTGGAACTTCCTAATTGGTTTTCAGAAGCACTGTCTAGATAAGGTGAGGAAGTTGAGTTTGGTTGGGAAGTGTCTAATTGTTGGCTACGGACAAGTTTAATGTGTTCCGCAATTGACATGCGTTTATGATTTTCCGTATTACCCTGAAGAGAAATGTTAAGAAGAGATGCTTTTAATTGTTCGCTACGGGCGAGTTCAATGTGTTCCGCAATCGACATGCGTTTCTGATTTTTCCCATTAGCCTCAAGATAAGTGTCAATATGAGAGCGTGTGAAAGTTTGGTACCGTGGATAAGAATTAGAAGGATGAACCCAAGTTTCATAACCAGGATTAGGATCAACATTGTGATATGAAGAATATTGAGATTGGTAGGTTAGTTAGCGACTGGCAATTGCTATTTGTTCAGCAATGGTCATGGGTGTAAAAGATGTCATATTCGCGTCAAAACGAGCATCAATATTTTCATATGGAAATGATGGTGTTTGTTGTCCTAATGGTTTTGGATAAGTGAAAGGATTGAAACTTTGGATTTCAGCCTTCGCAATAAGCTCAGCGATGGACATGCGTTTCGAAGTTCCCTCACTTGCCTTAAACGGATTATCAACATAAGAAAATATGTAATTTTGATGCGGTTGATAGGACCTTGAGTGAGGTATCCAACTATTCTTTTCTGCTTGCTCTATCCTATCTCTTAAAGACATGATAGAGTTGGATTTTGTACCGAAGCAGTTACGAAAACAAGATATATCCGATTCTGGATAGCAAAGCTCGGCAAGAGTTCGTCTGTTTGGGTTACCCATTATAAGAAAGTGAAAAGAAAAGTGGGTGATGGTAATGATTTAAGCTCTTTTTGGATTTTGGAAATTTTTTTGCTTTGAAAGAGGGACTTGATACTTGACTCAACAAATCACAAAATGCATAATCAATCCCTAGAACTACGGTCTTCTAGATCAAGTCACTAGACCGCTCCTAGACTTCCAAAGGACAAGTCGCAAGATCAATACTCTACTACCTTCTTATCAATTTTGTGGCCAGATAAGTGGGAGGTATCCGCTATACGAATCACCGAAATAGCGGGCCTAATTAAGTAACCACTTTTCTTAGTCACACTTGCCTTAGACACCACAAGAAAAATGCGGATAAGCAATAGATTACCTAATACGACCTTCCTTTATCCTAATTGAGAGCGAATGTCCTTAGTGGTTAGGTCTAGATATTTTTTATTAAAGTAGGGTTATGCGTATGCACGTTTGTGATTTGTGGGGCTTAGGAAGGATGATGAATCCCCACCTAATCTGAATTTGGGTTTATTGCCACTTAATGTCTGTTTTAGATATGCAAAACAAACCAAAATCTAAAACACGCAAAAAGATTTTTTTGCGGTGATGTTTGCAAAGAATCCTGCAGGTAGATTCAATTTATTGGAGTTTTAGAGGAGAGAGAAAGATATTAGAAAAATACCTGAGGATTTTGGGGGCCCAACTCCACCAAGCCGCCGCGGTTCCACGGCCAAACGCCTAGTTATGCCGCGGCTCCGCTGCATGTTGAGGAGTTCTTCCCTTCAAAATTCTTCAGAGAGCTCCAATATTCCTATGGTTTAAGTTTAAATCTTCTGAATCTCTATTTCCTTGCTCCAGTTACTCCAGATTCCCTTGCAAAACTTGCACAATAATTGTTAAATACTCAGGATGCGGTTTTGGTTCTTGATTATAATATATTTGCTGGATTTCATAAGAAATCAATCCGAATAACAAGAAAAAAATTACGACCGTTTCCCCGGCAACGGCGCCATTTGATTGATCTGCTGAAAAGTATTTTCGTAAAGTAACCGCAATCAAGACGGTGTCGCTAGTAGCTAGTCGCGATGAGTATGAGTCGTCCGTAGGGAAACGTGAACCTTTTTATTTTTTTAGACGAGTTGATTGAAGAAGGGTGATTGTTTATCGTTACGGATATAAAATTTATGAAGAGAAGGCTTGTAGGGTTCATAGGACTTAGTAGTAATGGATGAATAATTAAAAATGACTCCTTTTATCTTTTAATAGTTTAAAACTAGATCGATAGTGATAAATGTAGATTAGGGTTTCTTGGAAGAAACAAGGGTTTCCCCACTCTTAACCTTTGTCCATGCATTGATCTCTATTCATGTCTAGCCCTTAACAAAACAAGTGTTAAACCAATCTTGAATCGTGGTCGTGACTAGCAATAAATTGGTAGCGCGCCCGATAAGAATGTTAACATTTATTTTGCTAAAATTTATAGACTTTAAAATGTATAAAAGATGTTAAGAGATTTTATCATCCATTGATCTACCCTATCCTACGAACCCTAGCAAGCTAGGAATTACTCGCTCATGATTTGAGATTTAGAAGAAAGGATAAAGAATGAGAACATGATTAAGATGCAGAAAGTAAGTGCGGAAAGTAATTGCAAAAAGAATAATAAAAACACTACCTTTATTAATCAACTATTGCATACAACTTTTAAAAGTAGAGTATAAGAACCCTAATTGCTCTAGATCTCTATCTTATTGGAAGTAGATGAATAGCTGATGATCACTCGAATGCGCGGATCGCTTTGAACCTCTTGATCTCTTCGTTGATTATTTTTGATGTGAAGCTCTCGGTCCTATATATAGTCACAGAAACTAGAAACCCTAGATGCCATGAGTGAATATATGCTATTACAATAAAATCACCAAAATATCACATCATAAGGCCCTAGAACCACCGCGGAACCACCGCATATAAGCCTGTTTGGCCGTGGTTCCGCCGCGGTTTGGTGGATTCAATTCCTGGGATTTTTTGTGTTATTTTATCTTGATTTTTGGAGATCCTCTCGATGTCTAGATTCTGAAAATAATGCTCTGGGTCTCTGCCGTTGCTAGATCTCTCGATTTGCTTTCATATTCTGGCAGATTTGATTCCGACATCCCGATTTAATTCGGATCTCCTGGATTCCAGACCTGAGCTAATATCTGCACAATATCTCAAGTCATAGTTAGTAATATATGGTATTTTTGAGATATTATCCTAACCATTTTATATGATATTATATGTTAAGAATATTGATTAGAAATATTTGATATGATATGCATATTAATATAAATATTATATGCATGTATTTTCCCTTATTATGTTAATTATAATGTAGAAATATATGATAATAAACTTTTTACGCATAAACCCTCATATGTTCTATAATTACAATAAACACTTTTTACTACTTAACAATAATAGGGAAAATGTTCATTCAAATGTGCAATATTTTAGACTAATCAACCAGCAGGCAGCAAAAAAAATCTAACAAACAATAGAACAGCAATGGAAATAACAACAGCAGCAACAATGCCAGTCTACAAACTGAGACCTTTTCAAATTTAATTTGCTCAGTCGGCTAAAAAGCCTAAAATACCCAATTTCCCCATTGCTGTAAATTCCCCTATTCTACAACAGCCAATTAAGATTTTCATTTTTCAACCAAATTAAACAAAAACTATTTTTACAAACACCCAATTCAGGTAATTTAATATTAGACAGAAAATCTTCTACAAAATCCCATTTTTATAGGTTTCAAGACACTGGGCAATATATTAATGACTTAATGAAAAAAATTGGGTGTAAGAATATATATCTGAGGTTAAGGATCGGCTGCTGCTGTAGGAGATGGAGGAGCTACTGCTGTAGGAGGTGGAGGCATGCTTGCTTGCTCGGACATGCTGCTGCTGTGGGAGTTGTAGAACTGTAGGAGGTGAAGACTTCAAGACTTCGAGCGAGAGAGTGACTCAGAGGAGTCTCGAGGGTCAGAGGGAGAGCGAGAGGGACTCAGAGGAGTCTTGAAAGGGACTCAGAGGAGTCTCGAGGGAGATCGAGGCTTTGAGAGGGACTCAGAGGGAGATCGAAGCATCAAGGAGTCTCGAGGGAGATCGAGGCATCGAGGGTTTGAAAGGGACTTTAAGACTTCGAGAGAGACTAGAGGTAGAGGGTTTGCTCGAGAATCGAGCGAGGCATCGAGGGTTTGAAAGGGACTTTAAGACTTCGAGAGAGACTAGAGGCAGAGGGTTTGCTCGAGAATCGAGCGAGAGCGAGCGAGAGAGCTCGAGATCTAGGGTTCAAGGAGAAGGGAGAGAGGGAGAGCCAAAGAGAGGGAAGCGGCACAAGAGTCAAGAGAGAGAAATTTAGGGTTAAAATGAGGGGAAAATTGATTATATATGGGTGAGTCGGTCGAGTCGGGTTTGCAAATTCCAAACCCGAGCCCGACCCGATAACCTGAGTTTGTTAATTCTTTGACCCGACCTAACCCGATCCTTATCAATAACCGATTGAAATTGGTCGGTTCGGGTCGGGTCGGTCGGTTCAATTCGGGTCGGGTTTAAAGTGCTCAGTACTACAACAGACCTTTCATTTCACCCCATTAATCCCTTTTAATTATTTTAATCCCAATTTTAATCTTTGTTTATTAATCATATCCTATTTCCTTTACCTATAAATACCCACTCAGTCCTAACTATCTTCCCCTAGGCATACCTCTCTCAATTTATACTCTATCAATTTCTCAAACTCTCAAGTTTTCTCAAGCTCAAGCTTTCTCAAGCCACCTCAAGCGTGTCTTCCTTTGAGCATCATAGGCCTTAGTTTCCTCCTTTCTACGAAGCTCTCAAGATAACTACAGATCTATCAACTCTCATCTCCATCATCAACGATAATAAATAGCCGCTGTAACAAACCAAACAACGCACCAAACCTTTTTAAAGAATTAATCGGTGAAGTGGTTATTAGACCGATTGACACCGCGAGTAAGTCCCTCTAATTCCCTTCCCATTTGAATCTTTTCTATTCATAACCTAGGCTTGTACCACGTAGGTAAGACCCAATCTTCTTGCCTTTGTTTCTTGCCTCTTCTCACATCACCACAAAAATACGGTTTCATAGTTTAATTAAAATTGAAATTAAATGCTGTAACTTTAACATATGTATTATGATTTCATGCTAGTGTTAACAAGAAAATGAATCACCATTCTCTCATCTTACAATTCATGTCATTTATAATTTTTATGAATTTAACAGGATACTTTGCGAATGAAATAATTTTAGAATGCAAAAATATCGTGGTTTATTATCTTGCTCAAAATACTTGTTTCATGATATGTTAGCATCACACGGGGTAATGACCTACCACAAACGCACACCTTTAAAACCATAGCATGGATTATATGTTGTAACGTTTTTTTCTAAAAAGAATTTGTATTCAATAAAATATTCTCTTTTATAACAAATAACTTTTAATTATACCATTTCCTTTGCAAATACGCCTCTACAACCCTCTTTAGGAGACCCATTTATGATTGGTTCAAATTATCACATATCCTAGGATTTAGTGGAGTGAGATGCAAAACTTCTTACGGAGAATACGGTCTCGAAAGGAAAAATACGGTTTTATAGAAAAATAAACAATTTCTATAAAATGTAAAATAAAATAAAAGATAGTAAGTTATGTTAATTTGGGTTATCATTATTTTCTAAATAATTAAATGAAAGCAAGTCTTTAATTAAAAGTTCTATAAAAATAACCTTAAGTTTTTGAAAAAATAGTTTTTCACTGAATTACCAAAAACTCTTAAAAGCTAGTTTTGTCGCTAAATTACCACAAAATATAAAAAAAAATGTTTTTTTATGAAAAATCTTGATATTTTAATTAACATATTTTTTTTATATAAAAAAACACTCTCGAGCTTTTAGGATGAATTAAAACCCCTTGAGAATTTTTTAAATGAAATCCTTCACATAAATAGCTTCGAAATCAAAAGATGAGTTTATGTTACGTATTTAGATTGCAGATTGGTTTGAGTGGCTTCTTCTCTTGTCAGAGCCTCAGGGTTGCCGGAGACAATGATACACCATTTATCTCTTCCTAAATGTAGATCGTAATTTTAAGAAAATTAAATCACATAGGACTCGAACTTGACTTGAATTTCAATTTAACACAAACTCGAACTCGACTTGAACTTGTTTTGACTTGATCCGAACCATGAATATGACTTGGCTTGAACTTGACATCAATACTTGAACATAACTTGAACCTGAACTTGTACTCTCTATATTCATGAATTCGGTCAAGACTTGAAAACTTGATCTATACGATAAAATACGCGGGGATAAGAGATAGTTTGGTAAAGAACGTATGTCGTGGCACGAGAGGTCATTTAAAAGACACCCTTAAATTTCTCAAGCCGTTGTCCCGTGAGTTATGACGAGGCCTTGTACTTCTTGTATCTTTGGTCCGCGGAGTAAGTCGGACTACTCTCGTATACACGCATACCTTCCTTATCAAACTACAAACAACCACGTTAGAATAGAATAACTATATTCATATAACTTTCATGCTTAAGATATCTTAACATACTCATGCTTAATTAATACTCTTACATTTTCACTCCTACCGGTTAGTTTCTACTTGGATTCATGCTCTATTTTACATACCCTCAGTTATCATATTTATTTCTTTGGAGACTTACCGAGCGCTAGTTCGCTGATGATATTTCTCTCTACTTCTTTTTCTTGGGATGTTCGTCAGGTGGACAGGATTCAAAGGAGATCGAGTCAAGCCAGAAGGACTTCGATCAGTTTTCAGCTCAGCCAGACTATTAGTTTCCTTTATCAGTTTATTTCCAATATGCTATTGTTTACGCACCTTTCCTGCACTTTTGTTATTTGTATTTGAAAATTATGGAAGTGAATGTAAATAAAATTGTTGAATTTTTATCACTCATGTTAATTCGTGACTGTTGTTATATTGCTTATAAATACTTAGTGTATTTATTAAGGGAAATAACCTTCTCATAATAAATACGTTGCGGAGCTCGTCACATACCATTACCGTCTTTTGGGAATCGGAGAATGACAAGCGTCGTTGTCCACCGTTAACCTAGATCATAGAATTGAAGAACCCTAGATTCCTTAATCAAGCTCTGATACCAGTTGTTGGGAATGGAGAAGCCGATGCACGAAACAATACTCGCGATAAGCATCTAAATCATGCAATAAACAACCACGCAATTAACAACAAAAAGAAAAATTAATAACGATGTGAGAATAAATAAATAAGAATTGTTAGTGTATATGCCCTAGAGGCCATTACTGTATCATACTAGTTTGTATATTACTTGATGGAAGCTTGGGATATTCACAGTTGTATATACAATCTTGCTCGAAATGGTAGTATGCTACTTGGTTTGTCTCTACTTCAATATGTGCATGTGTTTCTTTTAGCATATCGCTGATATACATATTAGTAGAGCCCTTAGGATCTTTGCTTGATTACCAGCGTTGTGATGACGCTCGCACTTATGGGAGCTGGGTAATCTATAAGCACATCCTTTTACTGGTCCCTGGTCGTTGGACTATCGAGACAGGGCATCGATACTCCGGAGTAGACTAGCGTATGCGCTTCTCATCCCAGTGTGGGAGACGGTCTGTCCCACAGCCGTCAGTACGTCGTACTTGAGATAGTATACGGGTGCTCGTTAGGTTACGAGTACACTGGACAGGACTCGTCGGGGACTGTTGGTTGGTAGTATACCTATCGTCAGTTATCAGTTCCCAGGTGACATGAGTACAGCTTAGTCCGCTGACTTGACACTGTCACTTCGCCTCGAGTGTGTTCCCACTGCACTTTGATTACTACCCTACCACGGCTCAAAGGAGTCGTGCAAACAGGTAGTTTTTGGGTGCAGTCCCGAAGCACTTGGAGGCAGTGACGGTTAGACAGGATTCGTCTCTCCCGGTATTGGGGATTGACATCGCGCTGTGTCCAGGAGAGCCATTACACGAGTAGTCCCTGGCCAGGGCAAGCGAGATATACTGGTAGGTTTCCAGTGTTATCTCAGGGTGTTCTGGGCTACACTCCGACACGACTTGTACCGCTATTAGGGGACTGACGTTCACCGCCCCCCTAGGCCCGCCATGCGATGTATCAGACGAACAGACCGGACTGTACGGAGATTGTCACATACAGGCTCAGTAGGAGTTCAGATGGGGTTCACCTCGTCAGTCTTCTTATCGACATCTACTTGGGGACCGTTACGTACAGCTAGTGCCGCTTGCGGTCTATGGTTAAACCCACTGCCAGCGTAGTGTCGAGTCTTTAGAGTCCCACACAGAGAGCTATTCGCCTTTAGGCAAAATGAGTAGAGGTCTCATGGTTTTGTGACAGGATTCGTTCGCATCCGTGCACTTGTGCACGTTTGCTGTCCGGACAGTTTATACTAGCGGGCTTTGGTTTAAGCCGGATCCTAGTATATGATTTGGGATTGGTTTTTCTCATTGTATTCGTGTTCCTCGGATCACGAATACGGGTGCGTATACACAGTTGTTTGAGACAGAGGGAGAGGATCTTGTTTAGGGTTAATGGCTATTGTCATTTTATTAATGATTAGTGTCAAAAATATATAAGTTTACCGTAATCAGAACGGTGTAGCTTCGCAGCTAGCCGGTGAGTACGGGTCGATCCACAGAGACGGGTAAATTCCTTTTATGTGTTTTAACGAGTTGATTCAAAATGTCGTTTTGATTGGTTTATAAAAATCTATAAAAACTAGATCTAATTAATCTAATTAAGAGTCTTGCTAGGGTTAGGCTTAGGGGAAGTTTTGGAGATTAACGTTTCCTTCACCGCTTTCAATGCCTTCTTTTTTTAGATCTATTAGATGTTAAGTTAATTATTAATAAAGTGGATCCAAATATTTTGGGAAGATGTTTCTTCCTCTAGATTTTTATCCTTCCTTTGTTGATAATTACCCTAACCCCCATGAAAAACGCGCGCAACCGGCCCTTTATACTACGGTTCACCGTTACCTCGAGGGGTAGGGTGCCGTAGGGAGCGGATGTGTGCGTATGCATGGAGTTCTAACTCTAAAGTGAAGGTGGCATTGAAAGGGGTGAGAGATCTTATCTCTCAACCCTTTCGCTAAGGCTAACCCTAACAAGCGAGGAGACTACTCGCTCATTAGAGGATGATAAAATGTACTAGAAAATAAAAGCAATGAAATAAAATTACCTACTGATTTGATGGCTCCCTCCAAGTAGAAGACAGAATAGATCTGAAAATCATTCCCAGAAATTCTGAATTTTATTTATTGAAAAGAGGCATAGGGTTTTACAATTTTGAGATTACAATTTATAAGTAAACAGGAGAATTAGGGTTTCAGAGTCTCGCACATGCGCAATTACTGATTTGATCTCTAAAAATCCCAACACCCGAACCGTCGCGGCAACAGAAGAAAAATCCACCGACACGGGCATTAGACGGCCGCGGATCCACGGCATTGGTTGGCTTGGGCCGCGGATCCGCGGCCCTTTGGTGGTCTTGGGCCGCCAAACTTTTGGGCTTTCTTCAGTGGTTCTTGGGCTCTGTATTTTTATATGTATTTTCTCTGTTGGGCTTCTGGGTATTCTCCAGATCTTCAGTGAAAACTTGTTCGTATCTTTTGACCGTTCACTTGACATTTTGGACCTTGTACTGTTCTTCGTCTAGGCTTGACTAGGATTCGTCTAATAGTTGGTCAAAAGTCCCTTTTTCTGTTGTTTTGTGTCTTTTTCACTGTATTTGCTCCAGAAACCTGTATCCTGTAATATGCAAAAAACGTGCGTCAAGAGTACCTGTTTATTTATAAAAAGGATAAGAATAGGGGAATGATAAATGCAATATTATGGTCTGAACAAATACCTCCAAACTTACCTTTTTCTCGTCCTCGAGCAAACTTATTATTTATTCACTAAAATCCTAACCGCACTTTCGCAGGGAGACGCGATTGCACTGAGCACGTGCAACAAGCCGTTAAACCTCTAGGTGTCCCTAGTAGGAGGAGTGTTGTCTCCTGAGGGTTTTCAGCGGATTACACCCACAAAATCCTATCAACTCGGCCCATTGACTTTTGTTCTCCAATTAGGTTTTCTAACAAGGAATTCTATTATCTTTTGACTCGTAAATTATCCACCCATATTTTTCACGCTTTCTTATCATTTAACTTAAGATTATATATATCCTGCAGACTTACTTAGCTTTCGGCATTTCCTAAGTTTTCCTTCTAGGGTTCCACCTCCACTTAGGAATTTTTATCAATTCTACTAAAGATACAAGTTCTATTCTTCATTCCTTTCTCTTATCTAAATTCCAATCACATGTCCCTACGTGTGTGTATATATCACCCCTACACTTGGAAATTCAAATCAAGCAATCATACTCTCGTCCATTATCCAAAGCACTTATTAATTAGTGAATTTTTAAATGAAATTTGCTTACACATTCTTCATGCGACCGTTAATACTTCTTGAGGTACCAACGACTGATTACAAAATGCGTTTGCACTTTAAAGCATACTTCCTAGTCTTTGCAACACCCAAGGCTTTAGCAGTGACTCCCAAACCAGTTGGTCTAAGGCACTAGGTGATAAGGCACCCTCGCTAAATATTTTTCTATTTTTGCAGCTTTAAGTAATCACAAAAACCAGTGTTCATTTTTTTTCTTTATTCACACTTTTTCTTTTATTTTCTTCATACTAAGGACTTTAGACAAGAGCATTTCAAGGTCTCTTCTACTATTCCAAGTTTCAAGGCGCGTGATTGTGCAAATTGTAGGGTATACGTTTTCAGAATCTAGACTTAAACTAGGAACTATTTTTCAAACTTATACTCTAATACGAACATCAATACTCTTCCCTTGTTTCGACTTAGTCCAAGAAGTGAACCCAAAATTTGCCTATTTCTAAATAAACTACAAGGCATATACTTTCTACCGTTAAACTTTAAGGAATGTTATTTTTAGGGTTTTTAATTCAGTAAGTCTAAGATCTAGTTGTTCCTAGCTAGTTAACCTATCTGTCAAACTCAAGTCAAATAAGCCAAAATTGAATACCATAATTTTATAATTTTTCAAATTTTTCAATTTTTATGGGTTTTTCAAATAAATATGCAAATGCAAAAATATGTACAAATGAATGCGAAGGAAGAAGACGTACCGAGCATGCCCCCAAACTTGAACTTGACAGTGTCCTCACTGTCATGCTAAACCAAGAGGGTCAAAATACCGATACTCCCCTGTTTATTTATTTATAATTTTTTTATGTTTTGAATTTTTATTGTTTATAGAAAAAGAAAACAAAAGGATATATACATATATACAACAAGATTCCCCCCAAAGTTAAGCTTGGCCTTACACAAGCCAAATGTTAGCACCAACCATTCAAAAATCTTATCATGGTAATGGTAGAGTTGGTGCAAAAATGGGATGGAAAGAAAAGAGATGAAAAGCACGCGAGACCGTGTGGAAAGAAGAATGGTAGAATATGGTCTCGGTGGGGGAGAAGAAAGACGGAAAGAAGAAAGAAGTGGAGTGCGATCTTGAGGATGTAAATTGAGTGAATAAATCAGCGCAATTTGTGATGACCGATGTGTTAAAAGCGATTGCGCTAACCTACCAACTCGTCGTGCAATGGGGTCAAATCCCTCAAGATTCGCAAGAAAACATGGGTACGCCGAACTTGGTATCGGAGATGAAAGCGTAACGGTCATTTGTTCGGTCGGAACAATAGGAAGGAGGGAGGGTGATATAACAGTCAAAGGTTCAGGAGGCTGAATTGGAAAATCCGACACATCAAATAAAAATGGTTCAACCTCGATATTATCCTCAAGACTCTCCTCAGTACTATCCTCAATATTTAATTTATCCATGCCATTAACATCAAAATCTAGACGCATATGAGATTCGGGGGAAACATTTAATAACTCAGGATGATGATTTGAACATAAAATTTCTATTAAATCGACAGGTTCATCATCCGAAATATTCCCGGCGTCTATATCCTCAATCAAGTGAAAATCAATTTCTTTAGACACCTCCTCAAAAGCATGGTTGTTTATCAATGTAGGTTCTAGAGTGGATGTGAAAAGGTTAAACGGATTAGGTGCGGTTTCACTCGAAAGGGGTTCTTCACAATTTGGCAAATCAAGCACTACAAAATCACACAACTCATTTTTATTTTCAACAGGTGAACTATTTAGGGCAATCGATGGAAAACAGGAGTTGTGTGCTTCAATTGGGTAAGGGTAGGTTTGATTTGTAAATCCTCTCTCATTCTCACTCTGTCCAACTGCCGTCTTATACATTGAAAAATTCGGAGCTAGCGGGACACTAGCTACCGGGTCACTAGGTTGCATAAGGGCGGCCATGGACGCTTCCACATTCCTCATCATTTTATTTGTTGCAGCAATATATGCTTCCAACGACTCTTCCAAACTAGACTTAGGTGGTGAGGGGGTTTCAGTAAAAGATTCAAAATTGGTTGGATAGGTGAAACTCCCTAATGGCTGTGTCGAAACAGTGTCTAGTGAAGGTGGGAAAGTCGGGTATGACTGGTAGAAAATGGGTGGTAAGACAGGAGTAGGGTCAACATATGGATAAGAAGGTGAATAATCGTGCGTATCCCTAAAACTAGATGAGTGGAGAGGGGTGAAAGATCGACTGCGAGATTGAGCAATATGCTCAGCAATGGACATCGGCCTAGGAGTGACAGAAGGACTTGAAGAAGTGGTATCAACATATGTAGGTTGTAAAGGTTGACTCGGTTGACACAAAGTGGGTTGAAAAGTCAAACTATTTCTCCTAGACGCCTCTATTTGATCTTTCAACGAAATTTTTGGTAAGGAGGGATCGTTTTTAAATTGACCGAAACAATTGACGAACGACGCAAAATTAGGTTCGGGATACCAAAATTCGGCAAGAGATTTATGATGTGGGGTACCCATGATAGAAGAATGCAAGGATTTCTTAGCGATAAAATTTTTGCAAGTTTTTAAAAGATTTTTCTTTAATTTTTTTATTGGAGAGTTTTGCAATAAGGCTTTAGAAAATGGGACTCGTGACACAAATATATCAACCACACATGCACAATCAGGCCTAGATCTAGGGTTGCCTAGGTCTGCTAGACAGCTCCTAACTAGGGCTAGAAATAGGACCTCAAACCGCCTCTTCACGGACAAATACGGCCAGGTAAGTGGGAAGGAACCACCACTACAGTGGGCCTAATTAATAACCACTAGCCTAGACACCGCAATGTCGGTTAGGATAAACGGTCGATGCCTATACTAGTCCATTTCCCATTGAGCTCGATGTCCTTAGGTCTGAGTCTAATCTTTTTTAATTAATTGTGGTCAATGCAAAATGCTTTAGGTGTTTTCTGGGGTCCTGGGAAGGGTGATGAAATCCCCACCCAATCTGAGTTTGGTCAATTAGCCCCTTAAGTCCAATTAAATTATGCAAAACAAAAATTCACTTGCATTCAATTTTAGCGCGGCGCAAAGAAACCTGCAGAAAATCTGTTATTTAGAAGGGGGAGAAAGACTCTTTACGCAAAGAATTCCTGCAGAAACTTTTTACAGTGGAAATATGGAGGTTGCAGAGGGGAGAGAGAGAAAACTAACCATGCATTTTTTGTGCAGAGAGTCCAACAGACGGCCGCGGAAACGCGGTTTTTATGGGTGTTTTGCGGCGGATCCGCGGCTCCTTGAACAGATCAGGGACTCAGAAAATTTCTGGTGCTCTGCTGGTTTAATCTTCCTCTGTTGTGATGTTCACTTTTCTGATTTGACCTCTGTAAAATTCCAGATCCAAAAGTCTTTGCTGTTCCTGCAAGATTCAAACAACAAACCCTTCAAACAGATCAAAATTGATAATTTTTGTATTTTTTTTTTTATATTTTCAGATTTTTATACTTTTTAAAATTTATATCAACCCGAAAATTCACAAAAAGAAAAATTACGCCATCCCCGGCAACGGCGCCATTTGATTAGTGTCAAAAATATATAAGTTTACCGTAATCAGAACGGCGTCGCTTCGCGGCTAGCCGGTGAGTACGGGTCAATCCACAGAGACGGGTAAATTCCTTTTATGTGTTTTAACGAGTTGATTCAAAATGTCGTTTTGATTGGTTTATAAAAATCTATAAAAACTGGATCTAATTAATCTAATTAAGAGTCTTGCTAGAGTTAGGCTTAGGAGAAGTTTTGGAGATTAACGTTTCCTTCACCGCTTTCAATGCCTTCTTTTTTTAGATCTATTAGATGTTAAGTTAATTATTAATAAAGTGGATCCAAATCTTTTGGGAAGATGTTTCTTCCTCTAGATTTGTATCCTTCCTTTGTTGATAATTACCCTAACCCCCATGAAAAACGCGCGCAACCGGCCTTTTATACTACGGTTCACCGTTACCTCGAGGGGTAGGGTGCCGTAGGGAGCGGATGTGTGCGTATGCATGGAGTTCTAACTCTAAAGTGAAGGTGGCATTGAAAGGGGTGAGAGATCTTATCTCTCAACCCTTTCGCTAAGGCTAACCCTAACAAGCGAGGAGACTACTCGCTCATTAGGGGATGATAAAATGGACTAGAAAATAAAAGCAAGGAAATAAAATTACCAACTGATTTGATGGCTCCCTCCAAGTAGAAGACAGAATAGATCTGAAAATCATTCCCAGAAATTCTGAATTTTATTTATTGAAAAGAGGCATAGGGTTTTACAATTTTGAGATTACAATTTATAAGTAAACAGGAGAATTAGGGTTTCAGAGTCTCGCACATGCGCAATTACTGATTTGACCTCTAAAAATCCCAACACCCGAACCGTCGCGGCAACAGAAGAAAAATCCACCGACACGGGCATTAGACGGCCGCGGATCCGCGGCATTGGTTGGCTTGGGCCGCGGATCCGCGGCCCTTTGGTGGTCTTGGGCCGCCAAACTTTTGGGCTTTCTTCAGTGGTTCTTGGGCTCTGTATTTTTATATGTATTTTCTCTGTTGGGCTTCTGGGTCTTCTCCAGATCTTCAGTGAAAACTTGTTCGTATCTTTTGACCGTTCACTTGACATTTTGGACCTTGTACTGTTCTTCGTCTAGGCTTGACTAGGATTCGTCTAATAGTTGGTCAAAAGTCCCTTTTTCTGTTGTTTTGTGTCTTTTTCACTGTATTTGCTCCAGAAACCTGTATCCTGTAATATGCAACAAACGTGCGTCAAGAGTACCTGTTTATTTATAAAAAGGATAAGAATAGGGGAATGATAAATGCAATATTATGGTCTGAACAATTAACCCTAATGCTTATGTGTGTATTATAGTTAATTGATAATTAGTTTAATAATTGTGCATGGTTATGGTTGTTGACCATTTGACCTAGGTTGACACTTTGACCATCATCATTTCTTTTGGAAGATACTTTTTGATCCTTGCAAATTGAAATGATAATGGTCATGTCATGATTAGCCATGACAATTATCTAGCTAATTATTCAATTAAAATTATATACACATATTAGTGAGAATGGCTCACATTATTCTCATTCTATCATTTCATTTCTCTCTCTTGTTCTTCCTCTCCCTCAAGCTCTCTCCCTCTCATGTGTTGAGAAACACTTGAGCTTGAGAAAAATCCTCTCTTGATCATCTTTACTCTCATCTAGAGTTGAAGGACTAGCATTTCTTGAACCCTAGTTACTTCTAGATTGGAGTTGAAGCCAAAGGTTGAGGCTTTCGGGTGGATTTTTCTTTGACGGGAGAAGACGACAAGGTGACCTCCTTCCACTACTCCAAGGAGCAAGGAGAGAAGGACATAAAGACCAAAGGTATAACCTTTCTAGCACTTATCTAGTTTCTAGTTAGCTTTAGCAAGTTTTTGTTTAGCAAAGATCCTTTAAAGTCTAGTCCATGTTGCCTAAGCTCATAAAAATCCGATTTTTATTCCGTTTTCCGCCTCCCCGCAAGTACCGGGGTGGGCAACGTGGACTTACAGTGGTATCAGAGCCTAACTAAACATAAACTAGCTAGGTAGTGAAGTGTAACGAAGTTCGAAACCAAAAAATCCAAAAACCAAAATTTCAAAATCCCTAGTTTCTGTTAAAAAAAAATTCTGGTCAAAACAAAATTTGTTATACTCCTAAAATAGTCTCAGGGTTTTTTAAAGATAACCACAAAACCCGGTCCAGTGAGTCGTCTAAACCGCCGCGTTTCCCCGGCAATAGCAAGCTATTGCCGCGGAACCGCCGCCGTTTGGACTCTTCACTTGGTCGAGTTTGGTGCAGTGTATCTCTGGCTTGGTTTTAGGATTTTTAAGATATGTTATATGTGCCCAGATTTTCCAGAATAGAAATTTATTTTTGGGGGCCTATAAATCCGTATTTTTTTCCGAACTTCATTACACTTTGACTATGACGGTTTTATCTGTGATGTTTGTATGTATTGAACGTCGGCTAATCGCTATATGTCGATTAGTCGGGGTTATACATATCTGTGATCTGTAATTGATACTGGTTTGTGTATATGAATGGGTTGGATTGTCGCGGGTGAATAGCCGGGGTGGATGTGAGATGAGTGTTGCTTTTCTTTCATTCATTTGTAATATGTAAATTGATGTAATATTATTATTTGTATGGCCGCACAACCGGGTCGGGGTTGTAGCCGTCATTGTATAATTCTTTTTACTGTTTTTGCTCCTAGGATAGACCCATGGAGGGGGTGCACAAACTACCGGGTATCTCGAAGTGCCGAGTGGCGTACTCACGGTGGTGAGGGAGGTTGCTTCGCTTCGGGTACTTGGCGGGTAGTTTGCCGCACCCGTAGGGGTCTTGGGTGGGGTATTTGGCTATTCACCGCGACCGTGTAATCCGCTTTTTGTTGCAGGCTCGAACGAATTGCGGATTCCTAGTATATCCAATGTATTCATCTGTGATCTGTAATGTCTATCATTGCTATATATTTATATATGATAACTATTTAGGCGTTGCTTATGTTTTACAACCGCGCTAGCCCAACCCCCGCTCTGTCGTTAGTTAAGTAACCTAACGGGTGATGACGGGGCCCCGTGGCGAATGCGAATGGCATAAGCGTACGTCATATTTTGGTTGTTTTCTGCAATGGTAGGATTAAATGATGGGACGCATTAAAAGAACTAATGCAAGAAAATAAACCAAGTAAAAGTCGATTGGAACACTTTGAAAACCACTCGGTTCTTTTCAAAACTAAACTTTTAAACGCGGAGCTTGAACCACTCCTTTTAAAAGCTATCTTGTTCCATCGATTATATCAAGTTCACTACGTTCACGGTTTCGCCAAAACCATCCGTAGCCCTCCGTCATTCCACATGAATGGTCAAAAAGTATTCAAGCTATGTATTTTGGCCAAAGTCAAGGCATAGTGATTGGTAGCTATTGGGTATTCATGTGCAGCATAGATAGATGCGTTGGTTTGGGACAGTCGTGCTGACATTTTGGCCAAAGTCAAGGGTAGGTACGGGTGGGTCCAAATTAACCAGGAGAATGACGGGTAGAACTTGACATGTGACTTATGATATTTTGGCCAAAGTCAAGGTCATAAGAGCATGGGGCAAAAAATCCACATCGGGAGTTTCATAAGTACTGAAACTTGCTAGCGCTGCATACCATTTGGAGTGTGATGATTCTGGTAGGATTCCTTCGGTTTTATCACGCGATGATATTTGGATCCCGATCCTACTGTGAGTATATGCTACTCCTCGGGAAAACTCTCACTTAACGATCAATGCTATAAACTTAGTAGGTGTCTAGAAAGGTGTTAGCGGGGCTACGCCCACAGGGAAAAGAGGTTACTTAATTAAGGAACTTCGCGAAAGCGTTGGAAAACCTCCCTCGAAGTACCGACACTGGTCTGGCTGAACGGTTAAGCAAGTATTGTACGGTGAGATTGATCCTGACTAATCCTTTCTTTACGGTTTGAGAAGGGATTCGAGAGACAGTGGGAGCCATCCAGTTTAGACAAACTAAAAACCACTCTAAACTTGCAAGAGCATCATGCTAAAGTGTTTCTTTTCTCTCTCCTAATTGCAGCGACCATTCAACATGACTGGACTTAAGTTATTACTAGATAAAAATATACCGACAGGGCCAAACTACAAAGATTGGCTCAGGAATGTCAAGATGGCAATCACTTACGACAAGTTGGGGTATATCCTTACCACCAAAGCTCCCCTGTCCCAGGTCCCACCTCCAGCGTCGCGGATGTAGAAATCCGTAAGACATGGGAGATAGATTGCGCGAGGGCCAGATGCCTCGTGCTTGCCTCGATGGACAACGAACATCAGAGGAGGCACGAGAATATGGACCTAGAGTCCATATTTCTCCATACAAAAGAACTGTATGGAGAGCAGTCTCGTATCGCAAGATACGAAGTGTCGAAGAAGCTTTTTTCGGCAAGGTTGGCCGTCGGATCATCGGTAGCGGAACACGTGCTTAAGATGATTGGCTACATTGAGGAGCTCGCGGACCTAGGGACCACGTTGGAGAATAAACTCTATACTGATTTGATTCTCCAGTCCCTTCCTTCCACTTACGCCCAGTTCATTCTTAACTTCAACATGCAAGGAAAGGAGGTTGAACTTTCCGAACTTCTGAACATGTTGAGGACTGCTGAGGGCACCCTACAGAAGGGTAGGGAGACATCCACTTTGTTTGTAGGAGGATCTTCCTCTTCTAGGTCCAGGGCGAAAGCCAAGGGCAAGAAGAAGAAAGCCCCCGCCAAACCAAGAGGCGGTGTCAGTAAAGTGGATACGAAGGGAAAAGGAAAAGCAACAAAGATAGAGGGGAAGCTAGTGGGGAAGGAAGAATGCTTCTATTGTCACAAAAGTGGTCACTGGAAACAGGATTGCAAGGCTTGGAAGGCCAGAACACAGGATTTGAAGCGAGTTGCAGCTTCAGCTTCAGGTGTGTATGTTATTGAAAACTGTCTATCAATAAACTCTACATCCTGGGTATTGGATACCGGATCAGGATCTCATATCTGTAATTCTTTGCAGGCGTTGAGAAAGCGTAGAGTTTTGAAGACAGGTGACATGACCCTCAGAGTTGCGAACGGTGCTAGCATGGATGCTGAGGCCGTGGGGGACTATCACCTGGGATTGTCGGATGGACACTTTTTGGTTTTGCGTAGTTGTTATTATGTACCAAATGCAACCTGTAATATCATTTCTGTATCTTTATTGTCTAAAGAAGGTTATGAATTTGCATTTGTAAGTAATGTAGTGAACATTCACCTTAATCAAGTTTTGATTGGGTCAGGTACATTGAACAACGGTATATACGTACTAAACCAACCGCAGATTTTCAATGTCCAGAATACACACAAAAGAAAGTCTCCAGAAATAAATAAAACTTTCTTATGGCATTGTAGACTGGGTCACATCAATGAGAGAAGGTTGACCAAGTTACACACAGAAGGATATTTGGATCCGTTCGAATATCAATCGTATGCAACTTGTCAATCCTGTCTCAAAGGAAAGATGACAAAGACTCCGTTTACTGGACACGGAGAAAGAGCGAGCGAGCTCTTGGGACTCGTACACAGTGACGTGTGCGGTCCAATGTCTACACATGCTCGAAGCGGTTATTCTTACTTCATTACTTTTACGGATGACTTTTCAAGGTACGGTTATGTCTTCTTAATGAAACATAAATCCGAGGCTTTTGAAAAATTCCTGGAATATAAGAATGAAGTAGAAAAACAAACAGGCAAAAGTATAAAGACACTGAGATCTGATCGAGGTGGTGAATACTTGAGTGCCGAGTTCCTGGGTTACTTAAAAGAGAATGGAATTCTCTCTCAGCTTACTCCTCCATACACTCCGCAACAGAACGGTGTATCGGAGAGACGGAACCGAACCCTATTGGATATGGTACGGTCCATGATGAGTAACGCTGAGTTGCCGCGATCGTTCTGGGGATATGCGCTAGAATCAACTGCATACCTTTTGAACCGAGTTCCAACTAAGACTGTGCCTACTACACCATATCAGATGTGGTGTGGGAAGAGACCCTATCTTAATCATATTAAGACATGGGGATGTCCAGCTTTTGTAAAAAAGCAGCATGCGGACAAGCTCGAGGCACGCTCAGTACAGTGCAAGTTTGTGGGATATCCAAAGAACTCCAAGGGATATTACTTCTATTGCGAAGAGGAACAAAAAGTCCTTGTTTCTCGCCATGCCCACTTTCTAGAACACCAGTTCATAGAAAAAGAATTAAGTGGGAGCGCAATAGAACTGGAAGAGATTCCAGAACCACGAGCTATTACTGAAAGCTTAGTAGGACCAGAGGGTTCGAAAGATCAGGACATTCCCACGCCACTCCGCAGGAGTAGTAGGCAGTCTCATCCGCCCGAGAGATACTACGGTTTTCTCATTGACGGGGATAGAGAGGATTGCATCATAGATTGTGATGAGCCTACTAGCTTCCAGCAAGCCATTCAGAGCGTCGACTCGGTAAAATGGCTGGATGCAATGCGGACCGAAATGGAGTCCATGTACACCAACAAAGTATGGACGTTGGACATTGCTCCAGATGGGGTAAAACCCGTAGGATGCAAGTGGATCTTCAAAAGGAAGATTGGTGTAGATGGACAGGTTGAGACCTATAAAGCTAGACTGGTAGCAAAGGGTTTTCGTCAGCGACCTGGTTTGGACTATGACGAAACTTTTTCTCCAGTAGCTATGCTGAAATCCATTCGGATCCTTCTTGCCATTGCTGCCTTCCACGATTATGAGATTTGGCAGATGGACGTAAAGACAGCTTTTCTAAATGGTCATTTAGAGGAGTGTGTCTATATGGACCAGCCAGAGGGTTTCATTCAGAGTGGGAGCAGCGGAAAGGTGTGCAAGTTGCTTAAGTCCATTTATGGACTAAAGCAGGCATCGCGGAGTTGGAACATCTGTTTTGATGAGACGGTCAAGGAATTTGGCTTTATCAAAAATCCAGATGAACCATGCATCTATTGTAGATTTGTAGCGAGAACTGTAGTATTCCTCGTTTTATACGTGGATGACATTCTCTTAATAGGAAATGACATTCCTATGCTACAATCTGTCAAGGGGTTCTTGTCACACAGGTTCTCCATGAAAGACCTGGGTGATGCCTCATACATTCTGGGTATCCGGATCTACCGTGACAAATCCAAGAGGATATTAGGACTTTCGCAGTCTAGGTACATCGACACCATACTGAAGAGATTCAGTATGGAAGATTCCAAGCGCGGTAATCTACCAGCTTGTCACGGGATCACCCTCTCTAAAGAGATGTCTCCCAAGACTGATTTGGAGAGGGATCGCATGTCTATTATACCCTACGTTTCTGCGGTAGGCTCTATAATGTATGCGATGTTGTGTACCAGACCGGATGTGGCTTATGCACTGAGTGTGGTAAGCAGGTATCAGTCAAACCATGAGGAGAAACATTGGATAGCAGTAAAGAACATTCTCAAGTACCTGAGAAGGACTAAGGAGATGTTCTTGGTGTATGGCGGAAAAGACCTGCAGATTGAGGCCTTTGCTGACTCCAGCTTCCAGAGTGACAAGGATGATTCCAAGTCCATGTCGGGTTTTGTCTTTACCCTCAATGGAGGGGCGGTATGTTGGAAGAGCTCCAAACAGGAAACCGTTGCTGACTCGACTATGGAAGCGGAATACATCGCTGCATCTGATGCCGCAAAAGAAGCTGTCTGGATGAGGAAGTTCTTGAGAGAACTTCAGGTGGTTCCGTCCATTGTTGACCCAATACCTCTGTATTGCGACAACAACGGGGCTATAGCTTTAGCGAAGGAACCCAGGTCCCATAAGAAATCCAGACACATCTTAAGGCGGTATCACCTGATCAGGGAGATCGTGGATCGCCAGGAGATCGAGGTCCGGAGAGTTGCATCAGAAGATAACACTGCAGATCCATTCACCAAGGCCTTGCCCCAGACTCAGTTCGAG
Source organism: Agapanthus africanus (assembly GCA_030015575.1). Taxonomy (NCBI): domain Eukaryota; kingdom Viridiplantae; phylum Streptophyta; class Magnoliopsida; order Asparagales; family Amaryllidaceae; genus Agapanthus; species Agapanthus africanus. The sequence continues at coordinate 523,823,337 of CM057345.1, forward strand.
CGGCTGATCGAGATGATAGGTCTTCGATACGCCAGTACATGGCCTTAGTGCAAGTGGGAGATTGTTAGTGTATATGCCCTAGAGGCCATTACTGTATCATACTAGTTTGTATATTACTTGATGGAAGCTTGGGATATTCACAGTTGTATATACAATCTTGCTCGAAATGGTAGTATGCTACTTGGTTTGTCTCTACTTCAATATGTGCATGTGTTTCTTTTAGCATATCGCTGATATACATATTAGTAGAGCCCTTAGGATCTTTGCTTGATTACCAGCGTTGTGATGGCGCTCGCACTTATGGGAGCTGGGTAATCTATAAGCACATCCTTTTACTGGTCCCTGGTCGTTGGACTATCGAGACAGGGCATCGATACTCCGGAGTAGACTAGCGTATGCGCTTCTCATCCCAGTGTGGGAGACGGTCTGTCCCACAGCCGTCAGTACGTCGTACTTGAGATAGTATACGGGTGCTCGTTAGGTTACGAGTACACTGGACAGGACTCGTCGGGGACTGTTGGTTGGTAGTATACCTATCGTCAGTTATCAGTTCCCAGGTGACATGAGTACAGCTTAGTCCGCTGACTTGACACTGTCACTTCGCCTCGAGTGTGTTCCCACTGCATTTTGATTACTACCCTACCACGGCTCAAAGGAGTCGTGCAAACAGGTAGTTTTTGGGTGCAGTCCCGAAGCACTTGGAGGCAGTGACGGTTAGAAAGGATTCGTCTCTCCCGGTATTGGGGGTTGACATCGCGCTGTGTCCAGGAGAGCCATTACACGAGTAGTCCCTGGCCAGGGCAAGCGAGATATACTGGTAGGTTTCCAGTGTTATCTCAGGGTGTTCTGGGCTACACTCCGACACGACTTGTACCGCTATTAGGGGACTGACGTTCACCGCCCCCTAGGCCCGCCATGCGATGTATCAGACGAACAGACCGGACTGTACGGAGATTGTCACATACAGGCTCGGTAGGAGTTCAGATGGGGTTCACCTCGTCAGTCTTCTTATCGACATCTACCTGGGGACCGTTACGTACAGCTAGTGCCGCTTGCGGTCTGTGGTTAAACCCACTGCCAGCGTAGTGTCGAGTCTTTAGAGTCCCACACAGAGAGCTATTCGCCTTTAGGCAAAATGAGTAGAGGTCGCATGGTTTTGCGACAGGATTCGTTCGCATCCGTGCACTTGTGCACGTTTGCTGTCCGGACAGTTTATACTAGCGGGCTTTGGTTTAAGCCGGATCCTAGTATATGATTTGGGATTGGTTTTTCTCATTGTATTCGTGTTCCTCGTATCACGAATGCGGGTGCGTATGCACAGTTGTTTGAGACAGAGGGAGAGGACCTTGTTTAGGGTTAATGGCTATTGTCATTTTATTAACCCTAATGCTTATGTGTGTATTATAGTTAATTGATAATTAGTTTAATAATTGTGCATGGTTATGGTTGTTGACCATTTGACCTAGGTTGACACTTTGACCATCATCATTTCTTTTGGAAGATGCTTTTTGATCCTTGCAAATTGAAATGATAATGGTCATGTCATGATTAGCCATGACAATTATCTAGCTAATTATTCAATTAAAATTATATACACATATTAGTGAGAATGGCTCACATTATTCTCATTCTATCATTTCATTTCTCTCTCTTGTTCTTCCTCTCCCTCAAGCTCTCTCCCTCTCATGTGTTGAGAAACACTTGAGCTTGAGAAAAACCCTCTCTTGATCATCTTTACTCTCATCTAGGGTTGAAGGACTAGCACTTCTTGAACCCTAGTTACTTTTAGCTTGGAGTTGAAGCCAAAGGTTAAGGCTTTCGGGTGGATCTTTGTTTGACGGGAGAAGACGACAAGGTGACCTCCTTCCACTACTCCAAGGAGCAAGGAGAGAAGGACATAAAGACCAAAGGTATAACCTTTCTAGCACTTAGCTAGTTTCTAGTTAGCTTTAGCAAGTTTTTGTTTAGCAAAGATCCTTTAAAGTCTAGTCCATGTTGCCTAAGCTCATAAAAATCCGATTTTTATTCCGTTTTCCGCCTCCCCGCAAGTACCGGGGTGGGCAACGTGGACTTACAAGAATCACAAACCAAATAAGAGAAGGATTTATTAACGAGGTTCACCCACCGTATGGCTAGTCCCCAGCAGAGCGGAATCTGCAATATCTACTATAATCTTGAATAAAATACACGGAGCAACCTTAGGAGTTTTCTCTCAAAACTCTCTAGATCTAAACCGTCACCCTCTTATACAATGATCTTTCTTTTATTTGGCTGTACATAAAATATATAAGAGATCTCTATTTATACACAAACCAATTCCTTAATTAAGAAACTGTCATAATTAAGAAATTGTTATAAGGCACTCTTTAATTAAGAAACTGTACTTTTTGTAAAATCTGATATGGTTTTTGTGCACGTCCAGATATCTGCATGAAGTTTCTCCATAATTTCAACAAGTTCTGTATTCATGAACTAAAAGGTAGTTTTTATTAGATATAAATAGTTATTATTGTCAAATCATTTTATATCTTTTTATGTGATTTTAGTTTATTTTTTTATTTATAATTTCAATTACTTTTTCTATAAGAACAACATGTGGCATTCAACGAACGTTTGTTAGTCCAAATTTAAATATAAATTTAAATTGGGGACCTTAAAGAATTATATGCTGCACATGCGATGTATGTGTATGGTAAAATAAGTTCTCATTGTCTTAAATAAAAGTCTCTAATCTATTATCTTAACTACGTATCTTTACAAATCTTTATTAATCTTTTCAACATTTTTTCCCTTTTTTTTGTTTTGATCTTATTTTGACCAATCTAGATGGTTCTTAATTCTATTTTAATTTTTGTTTGTATTTTTTTTTCAATTTTTTGTTTTCAAATATTATTAAAATTCTATACGGCATTCATATTGTTAGTGATATGTATGCCCTAGAGATCATTTCTGTACATACGATGTATATTGTAGTGGATGCTTGGACATATATAGAGATGACTTTCTTGTTCGACATGATAGTATGCTATCTTGTTGCTCTTTATCTTAACATGTACTCTGATTGTCTCTTTGTTACATGTTGATAAAGCCCTTAGGATGAGTACTTGACTACCAGGACTATGATGCAGATCATACTAGTGGGGACAGTGTAGTCGCTAAGTACATCCTTCAAATATTTCTAGTCGTAGGTGTATCGAGACAGGGTATCGATATACCAGAATAGACTAGCGTATGCGTTTATTGACCCATATGATGGGCGATGGATGATCCAATATCCATTGGTGTTTGACATCAGAGAAGGTATACGGGTGCTCAGTGGAGACTGCGTACACTGGACGGACTCGCCGAGAACTCCCAGATGGTATTATACCTCACGTCAGATGGCAGTTCTCTGGTGACACTGGTACAGGTTAGTTTGTAGACCCGAGATCGTCATAGAGTCTTATGTGATTCCCACTGTGCTTTGATTTCCATCATACCACGTCCAAGAGGGCGTGCAAAACGGTGGCTTTTGGGTACAGTTCCGAATCACATGGAGGCAATGAGCGATAGGAGGGGTTTCGTCTCTCCCGGTATAGGGAGTTGATGTTGCGCTGTGTTCGATTGGCTATAACTGGAAATCCCTGACCAGGGTTGCTGAGATTTACTGGTAAGTGTTATCAGTAGTTTCTCGAACTGTTATGAACCTCATATCGACACGACTTATCAAGCTACTGGGGTCTGACGTTTACCACCCCTAGGCGAGATATGCGACAAATCAGACGAAGAGACCGGACTGTACGGGAGTGTTACTGATTGGATTCGCAGGAGAATGTACATGCTTGCTTGTTGATCTTCTGATTGCTCAATACCTGGGTAGCTGTTACGTTTAGCTGACCGCTTGCAGCTTGTGGGTGTTTGATATGATCATCACCTACTGCCGGCGTATTGACAATTCTTTAGAGTCCTACACAGAGGTTTCCTGGCTCAGGCAAAACGGAGTAGGAGCACATATGTGATATGTGCGGGACCGAGAATAATACGTGTATATGATACCGTATTAGATGCTTGCGATATGTGATATCGGCCGGGTATATGTGATATAGCCGGGTCATCGGATCAAGTGTTGATTCGATGAACTGATACAGATTATATTAGTCGATTATTTGTGAAATAGCCGGATTATCGGATCAAGTGTTGATTCGATAATTTAATGTATAATTATATATTTGATATATTACATTACATTAACTAATATTAGCTCACTTAAAGATTCTTTTTCTCACTTGGATAATACATTGATATATATGCGATATATGTTAATTATATTATTTTATTTTGTTACAATAAATATTATATATGTGATATATAATATTGTAACAAGTTAGGGTTACAAATGCAACATGCTTTGTGGAGTTTAAATATGCTTTGGGTTTGGATTAGGGTTAAGTTTGCATGAAGCTTTCAAGAAGCTTCTTGAAGGTTTGACTTTGACCTTGATATTTTGTGAAGATATTTCCTTAACCCAACTCAAACCCTTTACCATAGTTATTTCTCTACATGGGTTAAGCCTTCATTCTTAACCCATGGTTGCATTTCTAACCTCACACATGATTCATTATTCATCACAAAAAGATTTGCTTCTTCTTCTTCCTTCTTCTTGCTTGAAAAAGCTTTCTAGCTTTTTGATATGTGATGAAAATGAGTGAGAAATTGAAAAAAAATGAGAGCTAAATTCCTATTTCATCATCCTCATCTATTCTAACCGCTTAGATTAGGGTGTTTGCTTTGCTAATACTTGATTAGCAAAGCAAGAGCTTGGGTTTGAGTTTCTTCAAGGTAGATCATCTTAGTTATTGAAGATCGGAAGCAAGCTTGCATATTTCTCTTCATAGTGCCTCTCTAGAGTCTGGGTACTTGATGATCGCAGCGAAGAGATCTCAACACGGAGCTTATGAAGTGAAGGAACGGACTACAAAGGTTGTAATCCCTAAGTCTTAAAAGTAAAGTTGTTTACTTGCTCTTTGTTTCGCCTATTCTCTAGTCTAAGATCTTGCTCGGGTTGTTCGGCGCATGAAAAATTTGATTTTGGTATGGTTAATGCCTTATAGAACCTTGTTCTAATGCCTAGTAACCCTACACATATGTTGCATGTTAGTGCAATTTGAAATTTTAATTGCAACTACACTAAGAATTGTAGTTATAATAGTATAGACTAGTATTTTACACGTGTGATGCACGTTAGTAATTGAGAGAGATTTAGAGAATTAGTCATTGGAAGAGATGGTAGGGGGTAGTTAGTTGAGAGAGAAAAGGAGAGAGGCTAGTTAGCAATATTTTTTTTTTTTTTTGTGCTAGAAAAATTGAGAAAATTTTATAGTTATTTAGAATGTTGTGAATGAAATTGGATTCTCAATTTTGAAACCCTCTCTTTTTAGCACTATAATAGTAGAGATAATTTTAATGGATTAAAATTACAAGGTTTACTAAATAGAAAATTTATAAATTTATCAGTTCATAATCATTTTATATAGAAGCATTATTTTAAAAAAAAATTACTAATATAAGAACATTTTTTAAATTCAATTTTAAAAATTCAGCTTAGGTCTCCTCATGACATTTCATATTCCGTCTCTTAATTTTTTCTCATTGTATATCAGAAATAATGGATATCAACGAATTTTAAATTGTCAAAACCCCCAAGTACTTTTTTCTGTTGTCAAAAACCTTCCGGCCTCGAAAAGTTAGTCAAAACCCTCCAAAAAAGGTTTTTAGTTGTAAGGAACCCCTTAACTGTAATATATAGTAGCTGCCAGCTATTATATCTCGTTTCCTATGATATCTAAACAGTAGCTTGCTATATCTAAGTAGTTTCCTGTGGTATCTAAACCGTTTCTTGCGATATCTAAATAATTTGTATAAATTGGTTAGATATAGCAGGCTACTATGCAGATACTATAGGAAAAATTTCTAAGGGGTTTTTAACTACCGTTTCGAGGCCAGAGGGTTTTTGACAGCAGAAAAAAATGCTTGGTTTTTTTTTGACAATTTACCCTTAAATTTTTTTTGTCTAAGAGAAAGCATAAGAAAAAAAAATTCAGTCTTTTTAGTTGAACACTGTTAATTAGATATTAGAGTAGATTATTATATTTTTACTTCATAATTACTTAGTGCTAATTAAAATATATGGTTTCCATTTTAATTATAAATACCTAAATATATATTACAAAAAAATATATTTTGCAAGTAAATTAATGTAACTATAAATCTAAATTAACCACAATTTCTGTGTTGCCCTGAAAAATTTAGTTATGGTGCCAAAGGCCTGAAATTATATCAAATTTTATTTGATACAAATTGAATATTAATTAATAAAATATGTTATCAATTATGTTAACTTTAATATCGATACAAATAGCATTATGTTAACTTTAATATCGATAATATTATGAAAAAAATATCTTTTTGTTTGTCCGTCAATGTTTTCTCAATGAATTTTTTTATTTTTGTATTTTTTAAATAATTATCATATAAAAGTTATATGGATGATGCAAGGTTATTTTATGAAAAATAACCACATTATTGTACTTTTTAAAAATGATTATGTAAATTTTTTTTGGATGATGTAAGATTATCTGATGAAAAATAAAAAATAAATAATAAAGAAGAATCGATAAAATTTCCAATGATTTATTTAAGAAAATCTATTAGTAAATAATTGATTAAGATTTAATAGAATTTATTTTTCAAAAAACTTATCTCTACTATATTAATACCAAAAGAAGGGTGTACTGAAAACATGCAAAAGAAACATCTCTAATGCCGCCACCTAAGCAGCGATGACGTGTCTACTTATTATCACAAGTGTAATGCACATAATTAAATTAGTAAGATATAGAAAAAGGAGATTTATTATTATTTTTTAGTTTAAATCACTTTAATTTTTTGTTTGATCAGAAATATCTTAAATACTTTTAGTTACGATAATAATGATGATAATAATTTTTAAAAATTATTTAAGATAGCTAACTTATTAAATTTTTAAAAAATAAAAATCTTGTGAAAACCTTTTAAATATATAATATTTTAACTAATTCTTTAAGAAAATCTCAAATCTTTGTCCATGTTAAAATATACAAACGTACACCGCACGTTCTATTTTTAATTAATAATTATTAGAAGAGGCCTCTTTGAAATTTTATTAGAGAAATAGACCTCATAATTGCCACATAGGTCATAATTGCCACATAGGTTATACCATGTAGACCAATATCTAAACCTAATTGCTTATGTGGCAGAACGAAGTCTATTTTGATAAATAAGTATTATTGAGGTCTATTTCCCTAATTATTTATTAATGCGAGATTTTTTTAAAAAAAATTGTCCTAAGGATAATAATTTTCATTTCCAACAAATATCCATATCAGTAGCAGTATCAGTAGCAGTCGTGTCCGCCAATGACCGCTGGCTATGGATATGGTAACATATATCCACTTCTTCATATCCAATTCGTGTATGTTCCATTGTATAATTTATACAATTTGAAATAGGAATTTAATCTCATTTACCTGCAAACTGCAAAAATCAATTAACAAATATCATAAGAGATTGGCTTTAAGAGTTATAATAGCTTATATTGAAGATTAATAATAATTATATGCTGGATCTTTTTATGAACTGGTGTTGGCTCCTAAACAAGAAAACTTTGGGAAATCGGAGAGTTTCCTGTCTTAGAGAGTGCCTTACTTCACTATCTAGCAATCTCTATTAATAATTATAAAAATAAAATTGAACAAGATATTATAAATTCTTTTTGTAATACACTTTTAAAAAATTGGAAATTATAAGCTCTTTTTTAATAATAAATATGATAGATTCTCATAGAGGAAAAAAGGAAACAAAAAAATTGACATAGAAAGCAAAACTAAAAGACAACACAAAAAACTTTAGCAAGTAGGAGGAAAATGCAACTGATGATACTCGATACCGGGGTTTCCCCAGATCATGGCACGTGGCAGATGCCGTGTTCCAAAACTCACGAGAAAGGATCAAGCACGGTACATTGGAAGCGTGCCCCGGGCCTCGACCCGAGAATATTCCCGACCTTCGGTGACCTTCCAGACCACTCCCATGCCCGCCTTACAAAGAACCGTCGGCTCGCTTCCGAGCCCTCCCACACGCTGAGTTCCCTTAGCCCCCTAGCTCGCCTCCGAGCTATCACAGAACCAAGCTCGCTCGACCTCCCGCTCGTTCCCGAGCCTCCCGCCGAGCTTAGCTTCCTCGGTCTCATCGACCGACCCACAACACCGATCGCAGGCGTGGATACCCGCCGCCCACGATCCCGCGTTCCACGCCATCGCGTTCCCCCATTAACGAGTGTATCTCGTCATTAACGGGAAATCCCGCTTTTCACGCGGGCGTGACGCCATGGGGCGTAACAGCCGGCGTGAATCTCGCGCCCGTCTGCACATGGCTACCACTATATAAACCTCTCTCTCAGACAACTCAAGTAGGCAATTTTTGATCCCAATAAGCCGCTACTCTGCCCAATTAGCCCGTCTAACTTGATTGTCGGAGGGTCCTCGGTGGCACAACCACCCCGGGACATCCTTGCAGGTAGCTCGGCTTCAACCACTTCAAGCCCATTGAGATCCACACGCTTCAGGAGGCAACCTCCCAACTCAATCCCAGCCGCTCGTCTCCACTCGTCCCGAAGGCCAACGGAAGGTAAAATCTGAAGGAGATCCACAGATCCATCAGTTGGCGCCGTCTGTGGGAAACGTGTCACGACCCAATTTAGGAACGTGACCGGCACTTAAACCATGTGACGTCAATAGACGTAACGCAATTTAAGTAAGCCGAAAACCCAGAAATCTAAACCATAAAAAGAAGTAAGTGATTGTTCCCCTCCGAATACAGAGACGCGACCGCGTAGGTTCGTCTTACCTGAATTGGGGGCAGATGCTATTTGGTTTTATCCGTCCACCTCTCTGAAAATGCCAAGTTGATTTATGGCACCGTGTATCGGAGGTTTAGACGGATGTGGCCGATGTAGCAGACTTCGTCAGATTACCCCTCGGTGAAGGGATTTTTATTTTGAGAACGCTCTTCTCTGCAGGCGCAAGCCTCTGCAGTTAATTACGCTACCGCATCGCAGTAACCACTTTCTCCTTTTCCAGATGGTCACTTTGTGTCGTAGGTGTTTGTTTTATTTTTGGTTGCCCGTGGATTGTATACAGAGACTAATTTATGTTGTCGCCCGTAGGGCGTGGATTAGTCCAAATCCGTATTTTCTTAGATTTGGGTTTGGGGGTTGGGTTTAAGGATCGTTAATCTCATTTGAGACTAAGATCAACTTAAACGTCTGTTAAGAATACGTTAGTCTAATTTTAGACTAAGAACTACTTAACAGTTTGTTAAGGACACGTTAGTCTAATTTTAGACTAAGATCTACTTAACAGGATTATTTAGATCCAACAAAAGAGCATTTGGGCTCTATTGTGTTAGTTTAGGGACTTTACGGTCAATTAGTTTAGGGACTTTACGGTCCAAGGTTAAGGACATCATAGTCCATGGGTTTAAGGACCCCACAGTCCAAGATTAAGGATATCATAGTCCTTGGGTTTAAGGACCCCACAGTCCAAGGTTAAGGACATCATAGTCCGTGGGTTTAAGGACCCCACAGTCCAGTTTAAAGACGTCATAGTATATGGGTTTAAGGACCCCACAGTCCAAGGTTAAGGACATCATAGTCCATGGGTATAAGGACCCCACGGTCCAGTTTAAAGACGTCATAGTCTATGGGTTTAAGAACCCCACAGTCCAAGGTTAAGGACATCATAGTCCATGGGTTTAAGGACCCCACGGTCCAGTTTAAAGACTTCATAGTCTATGGGTTTAAGGACCCCACAGTCCAAGGTTAAGGACATCATAGTCCATTGGTTTAAGGACCCCACGGTCCAGTTTAAAGACGTCATAGTCTATGGAATGTATGGTTGTCGGGACCCGTCACCTCTCTGAAGACTTTGAAGGATTACAATGACATATATCAGAGGAGTGAAGAGATGCACCCTTGAACCAATGTTGGTTAGGGGATCTGCAATTGGATTGATTTAAGGATCGTTAATCTCGTTTGAGGTTAAGATCAACTTAAATGTTTGTTAAGAATACGTTAGTCTAATTTTAGACTAAGATCTACTTAACAGGATCATTTAGATCCAACAAAAGAGCATTTGAGCTCTGTTGTTTAGTTTAGGGACATTGCGGTCCATGGTTAAGATGCAGACATGGGTTTGGAAATGCACCAAATAGTTATTGGTCATCGGGACCCACCACCTCTCTGAAGACGTTGAAGAATTACAACGACATGTATCAGAGGTGTGAAGAGATGTACCCTCGAACCAAAGTTAATTGAAAGGGCTCTGGGAATTATTTTGAATGTCATATGAGATGACCAATTTTGGAAGACAAAAGTGTGTTTGAGATTCAGTCAAAAGAAAGGGGTACTGCCTCTGGAAAACTTGGCTATTTCAAGCTAAGATGGGCTTAGATATAGTGTTAAACACTAAGGTAAACTCAGCTATCATGTGCTCCCACGTGATGCGCTTAAAATAGTGTTAAACACTAAGGTTGCAGCGCACAAAATAGTGTTAAACACTAAAAAGAAGCGCTCACGTGGGATCACGTGGGGCGCTTGAGTGTTGGGCACAAACTTTCTTTATTTTATTCTCAGAATATTCAAATAAGTGTTAAACACTTGGCCTTTATGGCCATCACGTGTGGGCACGTGATGGGTACCCATGCACTGGATAATAAAAGGATTTGCTAGGGGTCACGTGAGAGTGCCCATGCATTGGATTTTAATCCTTCAGTTCTTTCCATCTTCTCTTTTTTAAAGAGGTGTTTATCAGGGGTCACGTGGGGACACGTGAGGGCGCCCAAAGTTTGTTCTGCCTTGGCTTCGTTCTCGTTATTTTGAGGAATTTATCCAAGAGTCATGTGGGAGCACGTGACCCCATCTCATTCATCCTTTTTTGATCATTGAGGGACAGAGTCACGTGTTGCCACGTGATCATGTTGGGTACTTTGATCTCTTTACGTGCATGAAAAGTCTGAATCCCTTATTTAAGAATTAAATTCTTTTGTACGGTTAAACCTTAATTTTATTTAGAGGAATTAAATTCCTATGTATTTGTAAGAATTAAATTCTTTAAACCCAACTCTCTCTCTAAGTTTTGGATCTGCATGGCAGAATCTCCCCGATGAGAATTAAATTCTCAACTTATAGGGAGATCTGCTTCTGCAGATCTTCAACCATGAAGAAGAACTAAGTTCTTGTATTAAGGGTTAAACTCTATTTTTGTTGGAGAAATTAAATTCCTATGTGCTCTGTGGGAGAATTAAATTCTCTGAACTTAGGTCCTCCCTTAGGTTTTAGATCTGCATGGAAGAATCTCCCCGATAAGAATTAAATTCTCAACTTATGGGGAGATCTGCTTCGGTAGATCTTCAACCAAAGGAAGAACTAAGTTCTTATTCAGAAGAGTTAAACACTTAGATTGAGAATTAAATTCTCTTTGTTTTGTAGAATGATCTCTTTCTTTCTTTTACCTCGAGTTTCTTTTTTTTCTCTGAAGAGGTTTTCTTCTCTCTGGAGAATTAAATTCTCTCTTTTTATCTCAGAATTTCTTCTCTCCTTCCTTTCTCTTCTTCTTGGCTTCTATTTATAGGAGAAAGAAAAAAATCAGTTTATTTAGTCAATCTTTCATTGAAAGATTTTAATTGATTTTGTAACCAACATCTTTTAGATCACTCAGTGAATTTTATTCACCATTGGATTTTTAATCCAAAAGATATTTTATTTGTTGTTCATGGCAAAATTTTAGGAAAATATTTCCTTGTATAGAATATTTCTATAAATTGGTAATTTTTAATCACCATTGGATTTTTAATCCAACGGTGATCCCTTTCACGGAGTGCAATCTTTTTGTTTGGAAAGACCTAGAGAAATATTTTCCAATTAGGGTTTCTGATTCCTTTTTATTAGAATTTAATTATATTAGTTCAGATGGTTTAGGAGTTTATCACATGTTGGCACGTGACCCCTCTTGAGAAAGCATCTAATTAGAATTTAATTCTATTGTTTCAGAGGGTTTAAGAGCTCATCACGTGTTGGCACGTGACCCATTTAATTATTTATTTTATTTAGTGTCTACAGGCTTTGCCTGTAAATGGTCACGTGTGGGCACGTGATGCACGGTCACGTGTGGGCACGTGATGCACGGTCACGTATGTGCATGTGATGCCCGGTCACGTGTGGGAACGTGATGCCTCATAACTTTTGATCCCGGATGAATTATGAGGCCCATAATATATCAAATCGAAGGATTTTTCAAGATGCTTTCGATATCATCAGAATTTAGCTATTTCTCCTTCGGGAGTTTGTCAAAATACAGCCCGGAAAATACCGGTTCACATTTTCTTAAGCGTATCGCTGCCATTTGATACCTTGGGCTCTTTTGCGCAGAAATTTTTGGCGGGAACAAATGCCCTCCAGTACTTTGCCCACATAAGTATGTACATGGGTGAAATAGTGCAGAGTTATGCATAGCATATGACCAATTTCGGGTTGGTATATAACTTTCAGAATCTTGATCTGAGAAGATAACGAGCGAACACAAGCGTCGTCATTTATCGTTGACTCAAATCTCGACTCTTAAGGGATATAGTTCCAAACCCTAAGCTCCATGAGCCACACCCTTCTATTTGTTTATGTCTTACTCTGGTGTGAGGTAGTTTATATGCTCATGAGTAACTTCTCCATTTCAGTGGCATGTAGCTTTGGCAAGTATGGCCCATAAATGGTAGATAACAGTTCATCTTGAACTCTTTATAGGATAGCGATGGTTTAGGAAACAGGGTTAGGATCTGTTGCCTAAGACTTTCCAACTTTATGAGCCATGAGGGTCTCATAAAGACTTTTCTCTCTACGAGTCGTGAGGATCTCGTAGGTGTATTTTCTCCTTAGGAATTATAAGGATTCCTGAGTGCGTTATCTCTTGAGAGTCGTAAGAATCTCACAAGAGAATTTTCTCCCTTACAAGTCGAAAGGACTCGTAAGTGGTTGTTTCCCCCCTTGTCTATATTCGACTTGAGAGAGTATGGCCCGTGGATAGTCCATGTTGACCTCCTTGCAGGGCAGTGATGGCTTGGGAGACAGGGTTAGGATTTGCCACCCAAGACTTTTCAACTTTATGAGCCGTGAGGGTCTCATAAAGGTATTTCTCCTTACGAGTCGTGAGGATCTCGTAAGTGTAATTTTTTCTTAAGAATCATGAGGATTCCCAAGTGTATTTTCTCTTGAGAGTCGTAAGGATCTCAGAAGAGAATTTTCTTCCTTACAAGTCGAGAGGACCCATAAGTGATTGATGAGTTGACTTGCTCCCGAATCAAAGAATTGCCTTGACGGGGAAGTCGAGGGTTGACTTTATCCGTATTTCACGGAGTCAGGGGGTCGACTTTATCCGCATTTCATGGAGTCAGGATTTGCTCTGGACGCTTCCCACGGGGTCAGGATTGACATAAGCCGTGTTCCACAGGACCAGGATCCGCTCTGGATGCTTCCCATGGGGTCAGGATTGACATTAGCCGTATTCCACAGGACCAGGATCCGCTCTGGACGCTTCCCACGGGGTCAGGATTGACATTAGCTGTGTTCCACGAGACCGGAATTTGCTCTGGACACTTCCCACGGGGTCAGAATTGACATTAGCCGTGTTCCACGAGACCAGGATTTGCTCTGGACGCTTCCCACGGGGTTAGAATTGATATTAGCCGTGTTCCACGAGACCAGGATTTGCTCTGGACGCTTCCCACGGGGTCAGGATTGACATAAGCCGTGTTCCACAGGACCAAGATTTGCTCTGGACGTTTCCCACGGGGTCAGGATTGAAATAAGCCGTGTTCCACAGGACCAGGATCCGCTCTGGATGTTTCCCACGGGGTCAGGATTGATATAAGCCGTGTTCCACAAGACCAGGATTTGCTCTGGATGTTTCCCACGTGGTCAGGATTGACATAAGCCGTGTTCCACAGGACCAGGATCCGCTCTGGATGTTTCCCACGGGGTCAGGATTGACATAAGCCGTGTTCCAAAAGACCATGATTTGCTCTGGACGCTTCCCATGGGGTCAGGATTGACATAAGCCGTGTTCCACAGGACCAGGATTTGCTCTGGACGCTTCCCACGGGGTCAGGATTGACATAAGCCATGTTCCACAGGACCAGGATCCGCTCTGGATGTTTCCCACGGGGTCAGAATTGACATAAGCCGTGTTCCACAGGACCAGGATTCGCTCTGGGCGCTTCCCACGGGGTCAGGATTGACATTAGCCATATTCCACAGGACCAGGATTTGCTCTGGACGCTTCCCACGGGGTCAGGATTGACAAAAGCCGTGTTCCAAAGGACCAGGATCCGCTCTGGATGTTTCCCACGGGGTCAGGATTGACATAAGCTGTGTTCCACAGGACCAGGATTCGCTCTGGGCGCTTCCCACGGGATCAGGATTGACATTAGCCGTGTTCCACAGGACCAGAATCCGCTCTGGACGCTTCCCACGGGGTCAGAATTGACATTAGCCGTGTTCCACTAGACCAGGAGGGGTTGACTTTATCCGCATTTCACGGAGTCAGGGGTTGACATGTATCCGTGACGGGGTCATTGGATGACTTATTTCCGCAACGGGGTCATGTGCTGACGTATTTCCGCGACGGGGTCGTTGGATGACGTATTTCCGCGACGGGGTCATGTGCTGACGTATTTCCGCGATGGGGTCATGTGCTGACGTATTTCCGCGACGGGGTCATGTGCTGACGTATTTCCGCGACGGGGTCATGTGCTGACGTATTTCCGCGACGGGGTCGTTTGCTGACGTATTTCCGAGACGGGGTCATTTGCTGACGTATTTCCGCGACGGGGTCATTTCGATGACGTGTTTCCGAGACAGGGTCATTTGCTGACGTATTTCCGCGACGAGGTCATTTGGATGACGTGTTTCCGAGACGGGGTCATTTGGATGACGTATTTCCGAGACGGGGTCATTGGATGACGTATTTCCGCGACGGGGTCATGTGATGACGTATTTCCGTGATGGGGTCGTTGGATGACGTATTTCCGCGACGGGGTCATGTGCTGACGTATTCCCGAGACGGGGTCATTTGCTGACGTGTTTCCGCGACGGGGTCATTTGCTGACGTGTTTTCGAGACGGGGTCATTTGCTGACGTATTTCCGAGACGGGATCATTTACTGACGTGTTTCCGAGACGGGGTCATTTGCTGACGTATTTCCGCGACGGGGTCATTGGATGACGTGTTTCCGCGACGGGGTCATTGGATGACGTCTTTCCGCGACGGGGTCATTGGCTGACGTATTTCCGCGACGGGGTCATTTGCTGACGTATTTCCGAGACGGGTTCATTTGCTGACGTGTTTCCAAGACGGGGTCATTTGCTGACGTCGCGTCTGCTATAACAAGACGAATGTCGAGGTGGTCTCTAGGTTGTCTATGAACCGTCGAGATTTGGAACTAGGGACTTTGCCGTAGCTTCGTTTGTTGACGTCGTGTCTGCTGTAACGAGACGAATGTCGAGGTGGTCTCTAGGTTGTCTGTGAACCGTCGAGATTTGGAACTAGGGACTTTGTCGTGGCTCCGTTGTTTTGACCTTAGGGTCAGTTGTTGACGTTGTATCTGCATCCTGCCGGAGTTAAGAAGAAACGTCGCCGTTGACACTACGCCTGCTCTAACGAGACGAATGTCGAAGTGGTCTCTAGGTTATCTGTGAACCGTTGAGACCTGCATCTCTTTCTGATGGAGTCTGGTGGGATGATATGATTCCCTCTTTGTTTGTGCCCCTGGATTGTATACAGGGATCGATGTGATCTCATCTGTAGGGCAAAAAATTTCATTTTATATATTTTCCTTTCCGCGATGCTCTATCATTTCATCTTTTATATCGCGAAAGTCGCGATTGCCCAATCATTTCAGCTATTTTTCGCGGTGCCCAATCATTTCGGCTATTTGTTTTACTCGCTACTTTTATTATTGCGAGTTGCCGAACCATTTCGGCTATTTTGTATGCATACATTTTTACTTGCTGATTTTGTTGCAAGTTGCCCCATAATTTCGGTTATTTCATATGCATTTGTAGATCGCTGGCTTTTCGCTGCGAGTTTAAGATTTGATACTGATTTAGGCATCAGCATCACTACAACTGGGGTATTGCCAGGAGCGAATCATCAATTTCCTCTGTCGATGTCGAACAAAGGTGGCTTAGTAAACAGGGTTAGGATCCTATTGGCTAAGGCTTTTTGACTTCATGAGCCGTAAGGGTCTCATAAAGGTATTTCTTCCTACAAGTCATGAGGATCTCGTAGGTGCGTTTTCTCCTTAAGAATCGTGAGGATTCCTAAGTGTGTGTTCTGTTATAAGTCGTAAGGATGTTACAAGAGTGTTTTCTCCTTATAAGTCGAGAGGACATACAAGTGTTTTTCTCCATATGAGCATATCCCCAGTCTCTGGCGGGACTGTGTTAGGGAAATGTTTATTCGTGCCCGTGGATTGTATACAAGGGTCGAGACGCTTGTAGGGCAGCATTGAAGATTGTGATGGCTTAAGAACGGGTTCAGATCCCTGTAGCTTAAGGCTTTTGAACCCTATGAGCCGTGAGGGTCTCAAAGGGGAATTCTCCTTACGAGTCGTGAGGATCTCGTAAGTGTAATTTCTCCTTAGGAATCGTGGGGATCCCTAAGTGTGTTGCTCCCTTGTGAGTCGTAAGGATCTCACGCAGGTATTTTCTCCTTACAGGGTCGAGAGGACCTTGCAAGTGTCTTTTAACGAGATTGCGCCCTTTCGGGTTTTCACAAACTCGCCGGTAGTCCTGCTGTTTTTACTCACAGAGCCCTTTCGGGTTTTCATCCATGCCCATCTCTCTTATGGACGTACCGTTTTTTTTTGCGTCAGTCTTGGGATGCTGTGGTCCGTAGTAGTTTATAGACGTCTCGGTCAACAGCCAGTTTTAGGACATAGTGGTCCATCGTTGCCATATTTGAGGCGAATTTGTAGTTTACGGACTTTTCGGTCCATGGTTTATCCTGTTATGCACGTCTAATAGTCACCATTTACTTGGCTAATGACCAGTTGGGAGTCACCGTATATGAAAAGGTTTTCAATTCCCATGTCGACAGCGATCTCAAGACCTGCTACCAAAGCTTCATATTCGGCTTCATTGTTCATCCTCGGCTCTGTCAAGGAAAAGGCAAAGCGCATTATCCTTCCTTGTGGGGTCACGAAGATGAGGCCTATCCCAGATTTGATTATGGGGGTACTGTGCTCTCGCTTCTTCATGGAAGATGCCCCGTCGAAGTAGAGTTCCCATCGGGTGTCACTCTCTCCTTTCTCCCCATCAATCGTGTCAAATGCGTGCTCGTCTAGCAATTCGTAATTTAGGGGAGAATCGGCAGGTATTGGATGCTCAGCGAGAAAGTTAGCGATGGCCTGGCCTTTCACTGCCTTGAGTGGTCAATATGCTATCGAGAACTCCATCAACAGGAGGGCCCATTTAGCGAGCCGTCCCGTTAGAATGGCTTTTGACATCAAATATTTGAGAGGATCCATCTTTGATATGAGATAGAGCTCATGCGCCAAAGCATAATGCCGGAGCTTCGTTATAGCGAAGATTAACGCCAGGCAGTGTTTTTCAATGGGAGAGTAATTGTTTTCTGCCCCTAGGAGAACTCGACTCAAATAGTATAGGGCTCTTTCTTTCCCTTGGTCATTTTCCTGTGCCCATGATGTGCCTAAGGAACCTTCAAGGGCGGTTGTGTACATGATCAGAGGCTTTCTCTTGACCGGAGCGGTCAATACCGGTGGATTCTGCAAGTATTGCTTGATTTCGTCTAGTGCGCTTTGGCATCTGCGATCCCAGACGAACGGGGTCCCCTTCTTCATCAAGTGACTGTAGGGGCGACACTTGCCGGAGAGGTTGACTTGGAGTTTGACACCTGTTTAGACATCTGCATCGCTACAACTGGGATATCGCTAGGAGCGACTCATCATTTTCCCCTGTCGATTTGGACAAAGGTAGCTTCGTAGACAGGATTAGGGCTCTGTCAACTAAGACTTTTGACTTTATGAGCCGTAAGGGTCTCATAAAGGGTTTTCTCTCTACGAGTCGTAAGGATCTCGTAGGCGTATTTTCTCCTTAAGAATCATGGGGATTCCTAAGTGATGTTTTCTCTTATAAGTCGTAAGGATCTCATAAGAGTGTTTTCTCCTTATAAGTCAAGAGGACCTACAAGTGTTATTCACCATATGGGGAAATTTCGCGCCATTGGTGGGAACTTGGCAGAGAAATATTTATTCGTGCCCCTGGATTGTATACAAGGGTTAATATGGACCGCCTGTAGGGCAATTTGAGAGATATGACAGCTTAAGAACAGGCCTAGATCCCTGTAACTTAAGGCTTTCGAATCCTATGAGACGTGAGGGTCTCACAGGGGGGATTCTCCTTACAAGTCGTGAGGATCTCATAAGTTTATTTATTTTAACGAGGTTGCGCCCTTCTGGGTTTTCACAAGCTCGCCGGCAGTCATGCTGTTTTTACTCACGGTGCCCTTTCGGGTTTTCATCCGTGCCCATTTTGCTTGTGGACATACCATTTTTTTTGAGAGCGTGATTTAGGAAATCAATATCCAACTCGTGCTCTGTTCTTTCTCCACGTGCGTCTTCGGGATTTGCCTTAGACGATGGATTAGCGAGTGATGCTGCCTAAGCAAGTATCTCCTGCAGCTTTTCACGTTGCAGTTGAACTTTTGTTATAGACCGAGTTTGAGGTCGGTGACTAGTAGAAGCTCGAACTTCGTCTTTGGAATTCACCACATAGACTATGTGAACTACTATGCCCCTAGGCTTGCGATGTTTGGAGTTTTGACCTTTGGAGTTTGCTTCGGGCACTTGAGCTTTATTGGACCCCTTTTTTTTTGTGAAAAGCCGCTTTGGTTTTGGGAGGAACCGCTATATCAGGATCCGCCTTGGGGTGAGTCCCTTTCTCCTGCTTCCACACCTTATAAATAGATGAGGAAAGTTGTCTCAGGGAGTGAACTGGTTTCTGCTCTCGTGGGATCTCCATGGGCTGCGGAGACTTCTTCAATATTGCGGTAGGAGAACTTTGTCTGACCCTTCACAACAATTTGAAGCTGTTCCCAGTTGGAACAACAACATTCACCGCTGGGGTTGAAACAGGACTATACGGAGAACTGCTCCCAGCTCATTTTGTATGATGCTGATATCGACGTTGGCCGTTTCTTACGGCCGGAATTTTATTAGCTTCAGGATTTTTCTAAGCCTACCCCCAGTTTCCTTTAAGAGCTTGAATATCTTGTCCCCTATGTTAGCAAAGCTGCAGCTTGGGGAACCAGCCTGTGGAAGACAGACTTCCTCTGGGCTTCCTCTATCGGCGTTGAGACACCGAGGGTGGGAAGTGGGAGTATCGACCCAAAAAGAAGCCCGTTGATTTCTTGAAGAGCCGGATTGCAGAGATTTGAGGCTGCAAGTGTTCCATACTTGACTCCATCGGATATGACAAAGCCTGAGTTGCTAGGGTGGGAGCAAACGCCATTCTTCATAGAGACGAAATGCCGGCTTCAGTATCCACTCCCCTAAGGGCAACCAGAAACATACACACCGCGATTATCTGATCGCGGGAAAAACACGACACACAAAGTGTGGAGTGAAAAGAGGAAAAGGTCCCACCGGGCGTGCCAGAATCTGTTCCCCTCCGAATACAGAGACGCGACCGCATAGGTTCGTCTTGCCTGAATTTGGGGGCAGATGCTATTTGGTTTTATCCATCCACCTCTCCGAAAATGCCGAGTTGATTTATGGTACTGTGTATCGGAGGTTTAGACAGATGCGGCCGATGTAGCAGACTTCGTAAGATTCCCCCTCGTTGAGGGAGTTTTGATTGTGAGGACGCTCTTCCCTGCAGGCGCAAGCCCCTGCAGTTAATTACGCTACCGCATCGCGGTAACCACTTTCTCCTTCTCCAGATGGTCACTTCGTGTCGTGGGTGTTTGTTTTATTTTTGGTTGCCCGTGGATTATATACGAAGACTAATTTATGTTGTCTCCCATAGGGCGTGGATTAGTCCAAATCCGTATTTTCTTAGATTTGGGTTTGGGAGTTGGGTTTAAGGATCGTTAATCTCATTTGAGACTAAGATCAACTTAAACGTCTGTTAAGGATACATTAGTCTAATTTTAGACTAAGATCTACTTAACAGTTTGTTAAGGACACGCCAGTCTAATTTTAGACTAAGATCTACTTAACAGGATCATTTAGATCCAACAAAAGAGCATTTGGGCTCTATTATGTTAGTTTAGGGACTTTGCGGTCAATTAGTTTAAGGACATTACGGTCCAAGGTTAAGGACATCATAATCCATGGGTTTAAGGACCCCACAGTCCAAGGTTAAGGACATCATAGTCCAAGGTTAAGGACATCGTAGTCCATGGGTTTAAGGACCCCACAGTCCAAGGTTAAGGACATCATAGTCCGTGGGTTTAAGGACCCCACAGTCCAGTTTAAAGACGTCATAGTCTATGGGTTTAAGGACCCCACAGTCCAAGGTTAAGGACATCATAGTCCATGGGTTTAAGGACCCCACGGTCCAGTTTAAAGACGTCATAGTCTATGGGTTTAAGGACCCCACAGTCCAAGGTTAAGGACATCATAGTCCATGGGTTTAAGGACCCGACGGTCCAGTTTAAAGACGTCATAGTCTATGGGTTTAAGGACCCCACAGTCCAAGGTTAAGGACATCATAGTCCATGGGTTTAAGGACCCCACGGTCCAGTTTAAAGATGTCATAGTCTATGGAATGTATGGTTGTCGGGACCCGTCATATCTCTGAAAACGTTGAAGGATTACAACGACATATATCAAAGGAGTGAAGAGATGTACCTTTGAACCAATGGTTGTTAGGGGATCTGCAATTGGATTGATTTAAGGATCGTTAATCTCGTTTGAGATTAAAATCAACTTAAATGTTTGTTAAGAATACGTTAGTCAAATTTTGACTAAGATCTACTTAACAGGATCATTTAGATCCAACAAAAGAGCATTTGAGCTCTGTTGTTTAGTTTAGGGACATTGCGGTCCATGGTTAAGATGCAAACATGGGTTTGGAAATGCACCAAATAGTTATTGGTCATCGGGACCCACCACCGCTCTGAACACGTTGAAGAATTACAACGACATGTATCAGAGGTGTGAAGAGATGTACCCTCGAACCAAAGTTAATTGAAAGGGCTCTGAGAATTATTTTGAATGTCATATGAGATGACCAATTTCGGAAGACAAAAGTGTGTTTGAGGTTCAGTCAAAAGAAAGGGGTACTCCCTCTGGAAAACTTGGCTATTTCAAGCTAAGATGGGCTTGGATATAGTGTTAAACACTAGGGTAAATTCAGCTATCACGTGCTCCCACGTGATGCGCTTAAAATAGTGTTAAACACTAAGGATGCAGCGCACAAAATAGTGTTAAACACTAAAAAGAAGCGCTCACGTGGGATCACGTGGGGCGCTTGAGTGTTGGGCCCAAACTTGTTTTATTTTATTCTCAGAATATTCAAATAAGTGTTAAACACTTGGCCTTCATGGCCATCACGTGTGGGCACGTGATGGGTACCCATGAACTGGATAATAAAAGGATTTGCTAGGGGTCACGTGGGGACACGTGAGGGCGCCCATGCATTGGATTTTAAACCTTCAGTTCTTTCCATCTTCTCTTTTTTAAAGAGATGTTTGTCAGGGGTCACGTGGGGACATGTGAGGGCGCCCAAAGTTTGTTCTGCCTTGGCTTTGTTCTCTTTATTTTGAGGAATTTATCCAAGAGTCACATGGGAGCACGTGACCCCATCTCATTCATCCTTTTTTTATCATTGAGGGGGAGAGTTACGTGTTGCCACGTGATCATGTTGGGTACTTTGATCTCTTTACGTGCATGAAAAGTCTGAATCCCTTATTTAAGAATTAAATTCTTTTGTACGGTTAAACCCTAATTTTATTTAGAGGAATTAAATTCCTATGTATTTGTAAGAATTAAATTCTTTAAACCCAACTCTCTCTCTAAGTTTTGGATCTGCATGGCAGAATCTCCCCGATGAGAATTAAATTCTCAACTTATGGGGAGATCTGCTTCTGCAGATCTTCAACCATGAAGAAGAACTAAGTTCTTGTATTAAGGGTTAAACTCTATTTTTGTTGGAGGAATTAAATTCCTATGTGCTCTGTGGGAGAATTAAATTCTCTGAACTTAGGTCCTCCCCTAGGTTTTAGATCTGCATGGAAGAATCTCCCCGATGAGAATTAAATTCTCAACTTATGGGGAGATCTGCTTCGGCAGATTTTCAACCAAAGGAAGAACTAAGTTCTTATTCAGAAGAGTTAAACTCTTAGATTGAGAATTAAATTCTCTTTGTTTTGTAGAATGATCTCTTTCTTTCTTTAACGTTGAGTTTCTTTTTTTTCTCTGAAGAGGTTTTCTTCTCTCTGGAGAATTAAATTCTGTTTTTTTTATCTCAGAATTTCTTCTCTCCTTCCTTTCTCTTCTTCTTGGCTTCTATTTATAGGAGAAAGAAAAAAATCTGTTTGTTTAGTCAATCTTTCATTGAATGATTTTAATTGATTTTGTAACCAACATGATCTTTTAGATCACTCAGTGAATTTTATTCACCATTGGATTTTTAATCCAAAAGATATTTTATTTGTTGTTCATGGCAAATTTTTAGGAAAATATTTCCTTGTATAGAATCTTTCTATATATTGGTGATTTTTAATCACCATTGGATTTTTAATCCAACGGTGCTCCATTTCACAGAGTGCAATCTTTTTGTTTGGAAAGACCTAGGGAAATATTTTCCAATTAGGGTTTCTGATTCCTTTTTATTAGAATTTAATTCTATTAGTTCAGATGGTTTAGGGGTTTATCACGTGTAGGCACGTGACCCCTCTTGAGAAAGCATCTAATTAGAATTTAATTCTACTGTTTCAGAGGGTTTAAGAGCCCATCACGTGTTGGCACATGACCCATTTAATTATTTATTTTATTCAGTGCCTACAGCCTTTGCCTGTAAATGGTCATGTGTGGGCACGTGATGCCCGGTCACGTGTCGGCACGTGATCTTCATAACTTTTGATCCCGGATGAATTATGAGGCCCATAATATATCAAATCGAAGAATTTTTTGAGACGCTTTCAATACCATCAGAATTTAGCTATTTCTCTTTCAGGTGTTTGTCAAAATACAGCCCGAAAAATACTAGTGCACATTTTCTTAAGCGTATCACTGCCATTTGATACCTTGGGCTCTTTTGCGCAGAAATTTTTGGCGGGAACAGTGATAAAACAATGTTAAAACATTTGGAAATCTCAAGTAAAAATCATAAAACTTAAGTTTATTTTTAAAAAAATTTTGGTAGCACCTCCTTTGTAAAACTAACCCTGAAACGGGTACAAACACAGGATATAAATAAAGCATTCCCAAACGGGAGCAAATCATGCTCAAAGGCGGAAAACAATCACCACAAGTATATATACGACGCTGTAGTGAAGAAATAGACAAAAAAAATGAAAACAGCATAAAAAAGATAAAGCTACATAAGAAAAGCCGGCTCACACGAGCACGACAACCAGAGTCACATAATATACAATATCGATCCTCATAACTCGTCTCTAAGTCTATACATCAAAGTGGTAAATGGAGAGTACTAGATACAACGAGATATACAATAGATGTGTTCGGATAACCGCAAACCCACATACACCAAAAAGGCCTCATAGCCAACCGTAGCGGTATCCACAGAAATAGATACAATAATGAGCCATGCCGCGTCTATTCTAAGGGTCAAGCCTGCAAAACACTGTGGCACAATGGGGGTGAGTTTCCAACTCGTGAATAGTAAGTAACATTATACAGATAATCACAAGTATGCACGAACAGCGATAATCTATCACATGCAATCTAAGAGCCTAAGTATGGCAATATGGATACGCAACAATCATGATCAAGGTACACCATTAAGATACTACAACTGCATGAAACAATGCATATCAAATAATCCTGAGTGGGGGATAAAACATAATCATCATCAATGAATCATCATCGTGGAAAAACCCGGTGTCCATCAACGACACCCCAAATCCCAATACCTCAGGCACCGTCACTCTGATCGGCCCTCATATCCGTAAATCTCATGGAAAATGAGTGCCTAACATCGACACTCGGAACATCATGAAAACCCGTGTCCAGAATCGACACGTAAATCCATATAACTTGCGCTCCGTCAGTCCGGATCGGCCCACATCCATCTCACGACTCCAGTCGGTATCCTCCGGATAACTGCCGGGTCCAAACTATCACCGGTAGGTAGTAGTCCCTCTGCCAGGCTCATCGTCTACTGCACAACATACATTTCTTGCCCCGGGGTACCATACCGGGTCCACCATGAACCCGCAAACGGATCATCCATCTCCTCGAATTGGGTTTCGAAAACTAATCTCAGAACCGAGAACACTCATGATGGACGCATCGAAATATCATATCAAGAGAAACCGGGTTTTCAAAACAATGCATACTTTCTTTGAAATATAACCACGGTTCTCAAATCCATAAATCACATGAAATTAGTATCTCAATGCGTAAATCCATGAAATACGATGTATGCAACATAGAACAGTAATATGAGCATATCAAGGGAAAACCGCTCTTTTAAATGAATGAAGTTTTTTAAAGATATCATGCGGTTCCAAAATTCCCGAAGTCAATTTCAACATCATATAAAGGTGTATATGTACCTATAGCAAGGTATGTATGTATGCATGTAGGTATGTATGCATGATACAATTCATTTGCGTAATAGAACAAGAATCAACGTCTAACTATTGATAATAATGAAAGCGGTACAATACTTATGCCCTTAGTAAAGTGGTACAAGAACAACTGCCTCAATGTCAATAACGAATGCAGTACCATATATATGTATATGTTGTGTGTGTCATGGTAATTACCAACGGTGTGTGTATGGCATACAATTCAGTGCTCGTGCAACATGAACCGTCAGTAATGGTGCAGTGTCCAATAGATACTAAATCAATGTACAACAAGTAATGGTATGCAAATGATGCTCATGCACAATCAACGCATATGCATATAAACATGTGGCTATAACATCATATCTAGCCATCGACGCTTAACGCCATACGGGCGATTCCCCCGTAGATGTTAAATCTACTCACCGATGATCTCGAGCTAGGTAAATCCAACCACCTGCTTTCCCTTCCTTGTAGCGTCCGAAGTCCCCGCAATCGATCTTAATATCACACAAAACATAACAAGTGGAACTTAGAAATCACCCAATAATACATACAAACTACGCTTAGATCAACGCATCGACTCTTACAAACTCTCAAGTGTTAGCTTAGTGTCTAACGTGTGTAGCGACATCCTAAACCAAACCTAAGTGCAGCAAGCTACACAAAGTACGCAAACCATGTCGGATACCGTAACGCGCGTTGCCGAAACACTAGAAACTAGCAAAGTGGTCCCAGATTTTGCCTACAGTCAATATAGGAAAATCAAGCAGTACCCTAGGATAACCTACAGACAGCTACCCTCAAAATCACAACTCCACAGGTCCCAAAAATCCTGCGGCGCCGGACTTTCCTCCGATCTCGCCGGGTGAACAGTAAAGGGTGGGGTCCGGGTTTTAGGTGCACACTTAGGGCTTCTAACACAATACTACTACATTGCTAGATTTTACAGTAACCTATCGTAGTGATAGCAGATCACAGAGACACCAATTTATCACCAAAAATACGATATTTGCACAAAACTATAATTTTAGTGTTCTAAACAGCAACTAATAAGCAACACAACATCTTAAAGGCCTAGTTAACAGTTAGAGATCACTACCTTATCAAACTTGCTCAAAAACCCGAACTTTCCATGCTCCAAGTCATCTCTAGAGGCTTAACTTGACTTTGTGAGGGTTTTTAATGAAGTTTAGTGAAGATTAGGCTTGGTTTTATGATGGAAAGGTTAAGGTTTCAGTTTGGGGATGGGGAAATGAGAAGGAGAACAAGAAATGAGAGAGTGTGAGTATTGAGGGAAAATGAGAGTGTGAGAGCGGTGAAGGAAAATGAGGGTGTGAGGTTAGGAGTGAGCCATGCCCTTTCTCTCTCCTCATTAATTGCTCCCATGCTTTCCCCATACCTCATCATTCTCTATTGTCAACTCTCTCTCCCTCTCTCTCTCAAGTCAACCCTTAGTCGAAAGAATAACCCTTACTAAAATTTAAGTGGAAAAGGGTTAACATGGCCTAAAATTGGTTTAGGGTGCCATGGCTACTTAAGCATGGTTAACCCCTCTATAACCCCCGGCACAAGTGTGTGCAAGCCAAAACAAATAATAATAAAATATTAATTAATTTTTATAAAATATGTGAAAACTATTTTGTTTAACTTTTTACTAAAAACCCGCATTATCGTGAATTAACACTAACCGCATTCTAAGGTGTTACAATCTTCCCCTCTTAAAGAAATTCAGTCCCCGAATTTAAAAATCTTAGTATGCATACCTTCAAAGAGATGAGGGAATTTCTTCCGCATCTCACTCTCGGCTTCCCATATGACCTCTTCGCTATTCGGGCCATGCCAAAGAACCTTCACAGATGGCAAGACCTTTGACCGAAGTTTTTTCACCTGCCGATCCAATATAACTACCGGCTGCTCGGTGAACGAAAGATCGCGCTCCAGCAGAACGGTCTGGTGCTGAATAATGTGAGAAGGGGCATGAATGTACTTGAGAAGCATCGATACATGGAATACGGGGTGAATATCTGGAAAACTGGACGGAAGTGTCAAACGATAGGCAACGGTACTAACTCGTGCAAGGATCTTAAAAGGACCTACAAATCTGGGACTAAGCTTCTCTTCCTTCCCAAATCTCATCACGCCCTTCATCGGAGAAATCCATAGGAATATATGATCCCCCACTGCGAACTCAAGCCTGCGATGACGACGGTCGGCATAAGACTTCTGTCTGCACTGGGCTGCTCTCATCCTATCCTGAATCAACTGGATCTTCTCCGTAGTCTCTTGAACTAGCTGGGGTCCCAATATCCTGCTGTCACTGAGTTCGGTCCAATAGACCGGCGATCGACACTTTCTACCATACAAAGCCTCAAAAGGTGCCATCTGAATCGTCTCCTGATAACTGTTATTGTAGGAGAACTCTATCAACGGCAAGTGACGATCCCAACTGCCACCAAAATCAAGCACGCACGCACGAAGCATATTCTACAGAGTCTGTATAGTCCGCTCTGACTGACCATCGGTTTGCGGATGGAAAGCGGTGCTAAAACTCAATCGGGTACCCAAAGCTTCCTGAAGCTTCTGCCAAAGACGGCTGGTAAACTGGGTGCCCCTGTCGGATACGATGCATGTAGGAACGCCGTGCAAACGCACAATCTCATCAATGTACAACTGAGCATACTGAGCATAACCGAAAGTGGTCTTCACTGGAAGGAAGTGAGCCGCTTTCATCAACCGGTTAACAATCACCCAAATGGAGTCATACCCTTGACTGGACCTGGGTAGACCTACAACGAAATCCATAGAGATCCGTTCCCATTTCCACTCCGGAACAGGTAAAGGCTGCAACTCTCCTGCCGGTCTCAGATGCTCAGTCTTGACTTGCTGACAAGTCAAACACCTCGAAACGAAATCCGAAACATCACTCTTCATCCCTGCCCACCAGTAGATATCTCTCAAGTCACGATACATCTTGGTGGAACCTGGGTGAACACTATAAGCTGACTGATGTGCATGCTCTAGGATCTCACATCTCAACCCATCGGTATCAGGTACACACAAACGAGTCCCAAAACGTAGCACACCCTGGTCATCAATCTCAAACTCCGAATCTCTACCCTGCCGAACATGCTCAAGAATCTCAAACAAACGGGCATCGTCGGGCTGTACCTCATGAATACGATCAAGTAGAAGTAGACGGGCGCGGACATGAGCAAGTTGTCCCCCGATGGAAGTGAACTCAAACTGTACCCTACTGTTGCACAAGATCTGCCAATCTGCAGAAAACTGTCTCTGAACTGCGCTCAACTGGGACAAGCTACCTCCAGGCCTACGACTCAAAGCATCCGGTACCACATTCGCCTTGCCTGGGTGATAAAGGATCTCGCAATCATAATCCTTCACAAGCTCCATCAAACAGTGCTGTCTCAAATTCAGATCTCATTGCTGGAAGATGTACTTTAAGCTCTGGTGGTCCGTGAAAATCTGACACGGCTCCCCGTATAAGTAGTGTCTCCAAATCTTAAGCGCAAAGACCACCGCGGCCATCTCAATGTCATGAGTGGGATAATTCTGCTCGTGCTTCTTCAACTACCGTGAAGCATAAGCGATAACTCTATTATGCTGCATCAATACACAACCAAGCCTCACTCAAGAACCATCAAAGTAAACGACAAAGCCGCCCGATCCAGAAGGTAAAGATAAAACTGGTGCAGTCGTCAACCGAGTCTTCAACTACTGAAAACTCAGCTCGCATACCTCAGTCCAAAGAAAAGGAACCCCCTTCCTGGTCAGTCCGGTCAGCAGTGCAGCAATACTCGAGAAGTCCTGCACGAAACGGCGGTAATAACCGGCTAAGCCTAAAAAGCTACGGACCTTTGTCACTGATACAGGTCTGGGCCAAAGCTGTACGGCCTCGATTTTCCTCGGGTCCACACGAATACCGTCTCCCGTAACCACATGACCCAGGAAGTCAACACTATCAAGTCAGAAGGCACACTTCGAGAATTTAGCAAACAGCTAGTGCTCTCTCAATGTCTGCAAAGCAATTATCAAGTGCTGCTCATGCTCCTCTCGACTCCTGGAATAAACCAGAATGTCGTCAATAAACACAATAATGAACTGGTCAAGGAACGACCTGAAAATCCGATTCATCAAATCCATGAAAGCTGCTGGGGCATTGGTGAGTCCGAACGAGATCACCAAAAAATCATAATGCCCGTAGCGCGTACGAAAAGCAGTCTTCGGAATGTCATCATTCCGAACCCGCAACTGATGATAACCCGATCTCAAATCAATCTTAGAAAAATGTCCCGCACTCTGGAGATGATCAAACAAATCGTCCATGCGAGGTAATGGTTACCTATTTCACACTATAATGCAGTTCAATAGACGATAATCAATGCGCAACCTCAAACTGCCGTCCTTCTTCTTGACGAACAGAACATGAGCTCCCCAAGAAGAAACACTCGGACAAACAAGTCCCCTATCAAGCAACTCTTGCAGCTGATCCTTAAGCTTCTTAAGCTCTGCCGGGGCCATCCGGTAAGGCGGTATAGAAATAGGCCCCATACCGGGGATCAAATCAATGCAAAACTCAATATCGCGCTCTGGCGGCAATCCAGGTAACTCATCGGGAAATACGTCGGGAAACTCTCTCACAATAGGAACCCGGTCCAACAAATCTACCGTGGCTCCGGTATCACGAACAGAAGCTAAGAATCCCCGACATGCTCTCTTCAAGAGCCGACTAGAGCAAAGGACAGAAATCAAATTGTGAGGGGCGGCACCACGGTCTCCCTGCACAACAAGAACCGACTCGCCCGGAAAACAAAACCTGACTGTCTTCTCACGGCAGTCCATAAACGCATAGCAAGTAGCTAACCAGTCCATGCCCAAGAGAATGTCGAAGTCCAACATCTCAAGAAGGATCAAGTCGACGGACGAATCTCTATCTCCAATACGAATGGCACACAACCGAAACACGTGTCGCGCAACAAAAGACTCGCCAACAGGAGTAGTCACAACAAGCGGCTGATCTTACAAACACGACTCTCGGCCCAACCTCAGCACGAAGTGTGTAGAAACATACGAGTGTGTAGATCCCGGATCAAACAAAACGTGCATCGAAGGAACATACTGAAAGAGTACCTGAAACTACTGCATTGGACGCCTGCGTGTCCTGATGAGTCAAAGCAAATACTCGAGCCTGCCTTCTACCGGCGACTGGCTGCCCTCCGCCTCTGCCACCCCGTCCTCTCTGAACAAAACCTCCGCGACCATGACCTCTCTAATCATAAGTCTAACGCGGAGCAACAACAGGCGGAAAAGGTGGAAAAGGTGGTAAGGTGACATGTGGTACGGCTGCCTCGTCCTGACGTGCCTCAGTATAATCTCTGACGCGATGATATAAACTCCCGCACCGGAAACATCCAAACGACGACTGCTGACCCTCCTGGGGGTAAGAGCTAAATAACCAGCCTCATCCCAAGCCTCTGCTACCCCCACGACCTGAACAAAATCTGTCGCGGCGTCTATACATCTGTCTTTGGGCTGATACATCAGTGTGCATCCTCTTCGGTCCTGGAATGACCGAAGTCTCGGAAAGACGCTCCTCAACCAGTAGGGCTGCATCCACCGCGGCTGCATATGTGTCAAAATGCTGGACGCTGATAGCGAGGAACAACTAAGTAATCAAGCCTCGCACAAATCTCTTGATCCGCACCTCCTCAGTGTCTACCAAATATGGAGCATATACAGATAGCTGGGTAAATTGAACATCGTACTTTGCCACCGTCATACCCGAGTCTGGCGTAACGACTCAAAACTGCGAGCTCGAGCATCCCTGACGCTCTGCGGAAGAAAACGGGCAAGAAAAACTGTCACGAACTCAGCCCAGGTCATAGAAGAAAGACCTACGGCTCGGCCCCTCTCTAAGACTCGCACCAAGTCTGGGCA
The DNA here is from genome assembly GCA_030015575.1 of Agapanthus africanus. NCBI lineage: Eukaryota > Viridiplantae > Streptophyta > Magnoliopsida > Asparagales > Amaryllidaceae > Agapanthus > Agapanthus africanus. Next base: position 523,854,202 of record CM057345.1, read on the forward strand.
AGACCCTCCAGACGAAAACTCGCGAACTCTATCCATCTCGCGTTGGAGCATATCAGCGAACGACAGATCCTGGCCATCCGATCGATAAACGACTGGGGATCCTTAGCTACATCGGTGCCGGTGAAAATCGGAGGCTTCAGCCTCATGAACTCAGATAATGATACGGTGATAACCTCCGTAGCTGCAGGTATGACTGCCTGAACAGTAGGCACCATCACGGTCCCCGTAACAGGTGGGACAACCTTCTGTCTCTGCGCTCAACTGGCCTCAACCAACGACCCCATCATCTGGCGCAAATCCTGCATACCGGCCTCTAGCCTAGTAATACAATCTAGCGAAGGTGGATCAATCTGCTCCTGTAGAATAGGCGTACCGCCCTGGTCATTCCTCGTTTCTGACGAGCCTACCCTGACCTCGGCTCTCGCGGCAGCTCTCTGCGCCATCGTAGTCTTTGGCGGCATAATGGCTGGAAATGAAAACATGATTCGATAAGAACATAGAAATCGAATCATAAGGATGCATGAGAATCAAGGAAGGGATTACAAGAAATATGTCCTAAGGTCACTTAGGCGGAGTACCGTGTCGTAAGTATGCCACGGAACATACATACGCTACGTCATTCTGCTTAAACTACCTACTCTATCATACCAAGGTCATCCTACACTTCGAAAGGTAAAACCTAGCGCTTTGATACCAACTTTGTCACGACCCAATTTAGGAACGTGACCGGCACTTAAACCATATGACGTCAACAGGCGTAACGCAATTTAAGTAAGCCGAAAACCCAGAAATCTAAACCATAAAAAGAAGTAAGTGATAAAACATTGTTAAACCATTTGGAAATCTCAAGTAAAAATCTTAAAGCTTAAGTTTATTTTCTTAAACATTTTGGCAGCACCTCCTTTGTAAAACTAACCCCGAAACGGGTACAAACACAGGATATAAATAAAGCATTCCCAAATGGGAGCAAATCACGCCCAAAGGAGGAAAACAATCACCACAAGTATATATACGACGCCGTAGCGAAGAAATAGACAAAAAAAATGAAAACAGCATAAAAGAGATAGAGTTACATAAGAAAAGCCGGCTCACACGAGCACGACACACAGAGTCACATAATATACAATATCGATCCTCACAACTCGTCTCTAAGTCAATACATGAAAGTGGAAGATAGAAAGTACTAGATACAACGAGATATACAATAGATGTGTTCGGATAACCGCAAACCCACCTACACCAAAAAGGCCTCACAGCCAAGCCAACCGTAGCGGTATCCGCAGAAATAAATATAATAAGAAGCCCTGCCGCAACTACTCTGAGGGTCAAGCCTGCAAAACACTGTGGCACAACGGGGTGAGTTGCCAACTCGTGAATAGTAAGTAACATCATACAGATAATCGCAAGTATGCACGAACAGCGATAATCTATCACATGCAATCTAATAGCCTAAGTATGGCAATATGGATATGCAACAATCATGATCAAGGTATACCATCAAGGTACTACAACTGCATGAAACAATGCATATCAAATAATCCTGAGTGGGGGATAAAACATAATCATCATCAATGAATCATCATCGTGGAAAAACCCGGTGTCCATCAACGACACACCAAATCCCAATACTTCAGGCGCCGTCACTCTGATCGGCCCTCATATCCGTAAATCTCATGGAACCTGAATGTCCTACATCGACACTCGAAACATCATGAAAACCCGTGTACAGCATCGACACGTAAATCCACATAACTCGGGCTCCGTCAGTCCGGATCGGCCCATGGGCTCCGTCAGTCCGGATCGGCCCACATCCATCTCACGACTCTGGTCGGTATCCTCCAGATAACCGCCGGGTCCAAACTATCACCGGTAGGTAGTAGTCCCTCTGCCAGGCTCATCGTCTACTGCACAACATACCTTTCTTGCCCCGGGGTACCATACCGGGTCCACCATGAACCCGCAAACGGATCATCCATCTCCTCGAATCGGGTTTCGAAAACTAATCTCAGAACCGAGAAAACTCATGGTGGACGCATCGAAATATCATATCAAGAGAAACCGGGTTTTCAAAACAATGCATACTTTCTTTGAAATATAACCACGGTTCTCAAATCCATAAATCACATGAAATCAGTATCTCAATGCGTAAATCCATGAAATACGATGTATGCAACATAGAACAGTAATATGAGCATATCAAGGGAAAACCGCTCTTTTAAATGAATGAAGTTTTTTAAAGATATCATGCGGTTCCAAAATTCCCGAACTCAATTTCAACATCATATAAAGGTGTATATGTACCTATAGCAAGATATGTATGTATGCATGTAGGTATGTATGCATGATACAATTCATATGCGCAATAGAACAAGAATCAACGTCTAACTATTGATAATAATGAAAGCGGTACAATACATATCCCCTTAGTAAAGTGGTACAAGAACAACTACCTCAATGTCAATAACGAATGCAGTACCATATATATGTATATGTTGTGTGTGTCATGGTAATTACCAACGGTGTGTGTGTGGCATACAATTCAGTGCTCGTACAACATGAACCGTCAGTAATGGTGCAGTGTCCAATAGGTACTAAGTCAATGTACAACAAGTAATGGTATGCAAATGATTCTCATGCACAATTAACGCATATGCATATAAACATGTGGCTATAACATCATATCTAGCCCTCGACGCTTAACGCCATACGGGCGATTCCCCCGTAGATGTTAAATCTACTCACCGATGATCTCGAGCTAGGTAAATCCAACCACCTGCTTTCTCTTCCTTGTAGCGTCCGAAATCCCCGCAATCGATCCTAATATCACACAAAATATAACAAGTGCAACTTAGAAACATCCCAATAATACATACAAACAACGCTTAGATCAACACATCGACTCCAATAAACTCTCAAGTGTTAGCTTAGTGGCTAACGTGTGTAGCGACATCCTAAACCAAAGCTAAGTGCAGCAAGCTACACAAAGTACGCAAACCGTGTTGGATACCGTTTTGCAAATTGCCGAAACACTAGAAACTAGCAAAGTGGTCCCAGATTTTGCCTACAGTCAATATAGGAAAATCAAGCAGTACCAAACACCCAGGATAACCTACAGACAGCTACCCTCAAAACCACAACTCCTCAGGTCCCCAAAATTCTGGCGGTGCTGGTCTTTCCTCCGATCTCGCCGGGTGAACAGTAAAAGGTGGGGTCCGGGTTTTAGGTGCACACTCAGGGCTTCTAACACAATACTACTACATTGCTAGATTTTACAGTAACCTATCGTAGTGATAGCAGATCACAGAGACACCAATTTATCACCAAAAATACGATATTTGCACAAAACTATAAGTTTAGTGTTCTAAACAGCAACTAATAAGCAACACAACATCTTAAAGGCCTAGTTAACAGTTAGAGATCACTACCTTATCAAACTTGCTCAAATACCCTAACTTTCAAAGCTCCAAGTCATCTCTAGAGGCTTAACTTGACTTTGTGAGGGTTTTTAATGAAGTTTAGTGAAGATTAGGCTTGATTTTCTGATGGAAAGGTTAAGGTTTCAGTTTGGGGATGGGGAAATGAGAAGGAGAACAAGAAATAAGAGAGTATGAGTGTTGAGGGAAAATGAGAGTGTGAGAGTGGTGAAGGAAAATGAGGGTGTGAGGTTAGGAGTGAGCCATGCCCTTTCTCTCTCCTCATTAATTGCTCTCATGCTTGCCCCATGCCTCATCATTCCCCATTGTCAACTCTCTCTCCCCCTCTCTCTCTCTTAAGTCAACCCTTAGTCAAAAGAATAACCCTTACTAAAATTTAAGTGGAAAAGGGTTAACATGGCCTAAAATTGGTTTAGGGTGCCATGGCTACTTAAGCATGGTTAACACCTCCATAACCCCCAAGTTAACATGCACAAGTGTGTGCAAGCCAAAAAAAATAATAATAAAATATTAATTAATTTTTATAAAATATGTGAAAACTATTTTGGTTAACTTTTTACTAAAAACCCGCATTATCGTTAATTAACACTAACCGCATTCTAAGGTGTTACAAAACGCTAGTTCCACTCATCGAAAGTTCACCGTCCGATCTCAAGTTCATGGCGAGCGATCACCGCGATGATCCAAGCACCAGTCGTCGCCCCCCTCACAATGGAGACGCGGGAGGATCCCCTCCTCCCGCGAACGCCATTCACGCCCTATCAACTCGGATAGATCGGCCCGCGTCCGTTGTGGATGGCTCGTCCGGGTCCAAACGGCCGGGCAAACTCCCCAGGTCGTCGCTCCCCCACCTCGGGACCGGGACCCCTACAGAGGGAGAGAAGACGCTTCCCACGTCGGCACGATCGAGCACCGCCTTGCTGCCTCCGGCGGAAGCAGATCCCCGGTGACGAGCAATTCAATGACCCGCTGGGCGCCACACAGCTCAACACCGAGGTCTCTCGCTAGAGCACCCCGCCCTGAGGCCCGTCACGCTCCTGTCTTTCCTGAGGAGGTGTCGATCAGCTCCTCTGCACACAAGCACGACCGGCACCCCCTCCCTTAACGGGGTCACGCGGACGGGACTCACCACGGTAGCTCGAAGATGACCTCGCCAGGGGACCTAAGGAACCTCATCGAACGGAACCGGAGCCGTGGTTAGGCGCATTCTACCAGCAGCAGAGACCATAAATCGGAGTATGCCGAATCGTCGGGATACCACGACCAACTCGACGCCCTCGAAAAGAAGATCGAAGGCATACATCGAGAAAATCGTCCTTCAAGCGACGGGGCTAAATATACCACCGACTCGCTCACGAAGCCCTTCACCAAAGAGCTACTCGCCGTCCACGTCTCGTCCCAGAACAAGCCCCCGAAGGTCTCCCTCTTCGACGGGAAGTCCGACCCGAAAGACCATTTGGACGCGTTCACAGCCGGGATGAGTTTCCAGGACAATTCCAACGCCATGCAATGTCGTGCTTTCCCCGCCACTCTCATCCGCTCTGGACGAGACTGGTTTCGAGGACTCACGCCACACTCAATCTCTACCTTCGATGAGCTGGCCACCCAATTTCTCGGCCATTTCGTTGGGAACAGCCGGCAGAAGCGGACCGTTGATCATCTTTTCACCATAAAGAGCGGAGACAAAGAATCCTTCAAAGGATACGTCACCCGCTTCTACAACGCTCTCCTTGAGGTCCCAGAGCACCGGGACGAGACGATCATTACAGCCCTTAGGTCAGGTCTTAAGCACAAGGAGTGGCTATGCTCCTTTGCATTAGCGCAACCTAATACCTTGGCCGAGGTAAAGGTCTGGACCGAACGTGAGATCCAGCTTGAGTCCGAGGTGAACGCCAACCTGCCCCAGACAGAGTAAGCTGATCAGAGGAAAAGGGCCAAGGAGGAGAAAAAGAAGATTGAGCGGCCAAAGCCCTACTCCCCGAAGTTCCAGGAGTATACCTTGCTCAACGTCTCCCAGACGGAGCTACTGGAGGAGGCAAAGGGCGAAAGATTCTTCAAACCCCCCGGTCAACCATAAAGAGGCCAAGCGCACCCGAGGCCCCTACTGCGCTTTCCATAGGTCGCAGGGCCACCCCACCGAGAACTGCAAGCAACTCCGAGACTACATCGAGGAGTTAATCCGCTCGGGGCACCTAGCAAGGTACTTGCGAGAAAAGCGGCAAGCCGGCTGTGAGCAAGAGCACCATCCCCCTCCCAGCGAGTTGACAATCGGCCAAATCATGGTCGTGTCAGCGGGGGGTACGACGGGGACTGACGAGATGCGGCACCCCTTACTCGTCGAGGGGACTAGCAACCATCCAAGGAAGAAGGCTAAAGCGGCCGAGCCGATCATCTTTACCGACGATGACCTCCACGGGATATCCCTGCCTCACAATGACCCACTGGTGATCACGGCCCGAGTCCACCGCTACGAAGTGCAGAGGATATTGGTCGACTCGGGAAGCTCGGCAGATATTCTCTTTTATGACTGCTTTCTACGTATGGGACTCGCCCCGTCGGACCTAAGGCCTACAGCCCACATCCTGTCGGGGTTCACTAACCACTCCATCCCGGCGGAAAGGGTAATCACCCTCCAATTTAACATCGGGGAAGCAGGCCGTACGCGCACCGTGTTTGTGGAGTTTATCGTCGCGAGAATTCTATCGGCCTACAACGTCCTCCTAGGTCGCTTGACACTGAACTCCCTCCGCGCCTAGATATCGACCTACCACCTAGCGATAAAGTTCCCGCTCGACCAAGACGGGACAGGTAGAGCCTACGGGGGCCAACGAATCGCAAAGGTTTGCTTCACCGCAACATCTACGTCTGAGCGGCCAAACAATGACATTGAGGGCGAGGATGATATTAAGGGTTCCCTGGATACTCGAGACGAGCAAAAAGTGGTCTGAGGAACCCCAGTGGAACCACTAACCGAGGTCCCCCTTGCGGAGGGGGACAAGGAGCGAACCATCCAGATCGGGTCACTCTTGACGGGGAATCACCGGGACGACCTGATCCACTTCCTCAGAAATAACTCGGACGTATTCGCCTGGGCGCCTGCCGACATGCCTGGAATTGACCCCAAAGTCATATCACATAAGCTCGGGCTGGACCCTACGGTCCAGCCCGTCAGGCAGAAAAAGCAAAGCTTCACCCCGGTCAAACAAAAAGTGATCGAGGACGAGGTAGACAGGCTCCTCACCGCTAACTTCATTCGAAACGTGCCTTACTCGGAATGGTTGGCGAATGTAGACATGGTTAAAAAGTCTAGCCGGAAGTGGAGCATATGCATCGACTTCACTGACCTAAATAAGGCCTTCCCGAAAGACAACTATCCCCTCCCTCGGATAGATCAGCTCATCGACAGTTCGGCAGGCCACGAGCTACTTAGCTTCATGGATGCTTTCTCCGGCTACAACCAGATCCGTATGAATCCGGCGGAAGAGGATCTCACTGCCTTCACAACGGACCGGGGGGTATACTGCTATAAGGTGATGCCCTTCGGCCTCAAAAACCCCGGGGCTACGTACCAACGCTTGGTTAATCGGATGTTCAAGCCACAGATCGGCAGGAATATGGAGGTTTACGTCGACGACATGCTCGTCAAATCAATCTCGTCGGATGAACAAGCAAAGGATCTGGGCGAGGCCTTCGACGTCCTCCGCAGATACAAGATGAAACTGAACCCCGCCAAGTGCACATTCGGAGTCACCAGTGGAAATTTCCTCGGCTTCATGGTCACCCACCATGGAATCGAGGCTAACCCGGAGAAAATCAATGCCATCCTTAACATGGCCGCGCCTATGACTAACGTCAATCATGCGGCTAACAGGGTGGGTAGCCGCTCTGAGTCGTTTCATGTCCAGGTCTGGGGAGAAGTGCCTCCCGTTCTTCAAAGCTCTAAGGAGGATACCAAGGTTTGAATGGTTAGAGGAGTGCCAGACCGCCTTTGAGCAATTAAAGAGGCACCTTGGGACTCCCCCGCTGCTCACCCGACCAGTTGAAAGGGACGAGCTATTGCTATACCTAGCGGTGTCCGACCAAGCTGCAGGTTCGGTGCTTGTCCGAGAGGTCGAGGGAGTCCAGAAGCCGGTATACTATGTGAGCCACATCTTCAAGAACGCAGAAACGAGGTACCCATCCATAGAGAAGATCGTCTTGGCACTCATCGTGGCCTCAAGGAAACTACGGCACTATTTCCAGGCGCACACCATCCTCGTTCTTACCGAGCGGCCTTTAGGGGATATCATCGCCTCCCCCGAGTCCTCTGGTCGTTTGGAGAAATGGAGGTGGGAGTTGTCCCAGTTCAACATAAAATACCGTCCGAGGCAGGCTATCAAGGCACAAGCCCTGGCCAATTTTATCGTCGAGTGCACCATCCCCAGTAAAGAGCCAGAATCCATGCTGGCCCTCGGACCCTTAGTCGATGAGAAGCCCGACTCCATCCCTAATTGGATACTTTACGTCGACGGGTCCTCAACCGAGGAAGGCTGTGGTGCCGGCCTCATCATTCGGGGCCCGAACGAGGCAGAGATGGAGTATTCTCTGAAGCTCGAGTTCAAATCCTTAAACAATGCAGCGGAATACGAGGCCTTGCTGGCCAGACTACGGATAGCCTCCGGAGTGGGGCTGAAAACAATCCGGATCCACAGCGACTCCGCCCTAGTCGTTGGCCAAGTGACCGGTCGATTCGAGGCATGGGAGCCTTTAATGGTGAAGTATCTGGCCGAGGTGAGAAGATTGTGAAAAGACTTCGACGAAGTCCAAGTGGAGCAGATCCCCAGATAGCTAAACGCCTAGGACGATGCCTTGACTAAGCTGGCTTCATCTTATACGGCCCACAACAAGAGGAACATCCTCTTCGAGGTCTTGCCACGGCCCAGCATGGAAGACGGGGCGATGCCACTTCAAGTGTACACAGTCCAGGAAGAAGACCGGGATTGGAGGAAGCCCCTCGTGGATTTCCTGAGGGAAGGTACACTCTCAGAAGATCGAGGGAAAGCCCGCCGTCTTCGAGCCAAAGCTTGCCATTTCGTCTGGAGCAATGGGAACCTCTACAAGAAATCCTTCACTCAACCCTTGCTCCGGTGCGTCGACCCATATGAGGCCGACTACGTCCTCCATGAGATTCATGAAGGGGTCAGCGGCGCACATCAAGGGGCCCGCACCTTAATCCAGATAGCACTGCTCCAAGGGTACTATTGACTGACAATTCATCAGGACGCCCAGAAGCTTGTCAGAAGGTGCAAAAGCTGCCAACTCCTTGGCAGAATACCTCGCCTTCCGACTACCGAGCTAACAGCCCTAACCTCCCCCTGGCCGTTCGCCCAGTGGGAAATAGACATGATAGGCCAGCTCCCTACCAATACGGGCGGGCACAAGTACGTCCTCATCGCAGTAGACTACTTCACGAAGTGGATCGAGGTCGTCCCCACCAAGAAACCGGACGCCACCACTACTATCAAGTTCCTGCAGAACAACCTGATACTCCGGTTCGGTATCCCAAGGTGTATCATCACCGACCACAGGACAAATTTTGAGAATGAAAAAGTTAAGTAATTCTGCAGCGAATACCATATCCTTATGAAGTTTGCCGCGGTCGCGCATCCCCAGTGCAACGGGCAAGCCGAGGTCGCCAACCGGGACGTCATCCGAGGTTTTCGAACGCGCCTAGAAGGACGACAGTGTAGTTGGGTCGAAGAGCTACCCCGGGTCTTATGGGCCTTGCGCACGTCGAAGAAGACCCCCACCGGAGAGACCCCTTTCAGCCTCTGCTACGGTACTGAGGCAATGGTCCTGGCGGAGATCGAGCTGCCCAGCTACAGGGTCAAGCACTTCAACGACGAAGTAAACACCTCGACCCTCCGAACTAATCTGGACATCTTGTTAGAGAAACGGGACCGGGCTCAGATCAGAGCTGCCGCTTATCAACAGCAAGCCGCCCGCTACCACAACGCGCGAGTCAAGCGTCGCTTCTTCAAAACCGGAGATTTAGCCCTAAAACGGAACGAGTTTGTCGATCAAGGAAAGCTGCATAAGTTTTCCCCAAAATGGGACGGTTCATTCCTCGTCTCTGAGATCCTGCCCGGCGGAGCCTATCGCTTACAAGATGCGAATGGTCGCAAATTTCCACGGCCTTACAACGCCGAGAAGCTCAAGTTGTACCTCTGAAAAGAATATTTATGAATGTATATTCCTTTTTTCACAAAAGCGGTGCAAATTCTTATAAGTTATTTTTATTTAATAATAAGAAGGAAACAATAGGGCATCGCAAAAAGGAGAATTTTATTTATTCAAAAGGTATTGTGGGCTCCTCAGTCTTACAGAAAAAGGAAAAGGAAAAAATTACAACAGAGGGGGAACGGGATCGAAGAAGTACTTCTGGTGATACTCAGAGTAGATTTCCGCTAACCGGGCCCAAGCCCCTGCAGCCCGCTCCCGCCGATGCTGCACTCGAACCCGGGATGCCACGAAAGCACCTGGCGCTCTGCCCTTCGTGCCCTGGCTCACGATGTACCTCTTTTGGAAGCACTCCAAAATGAGGGCCAAGGATCGGTTGTGCCTGGACTTCGAGATGAGGCCGGGCATATAGATCGAGCGCACCTTGTCGAGCGCCCCGTTCAGCAGCTCCTCGGAGAGGGGGTTGTACAACCCTGGGGACCTCCTCCAAATTGCGTACATCAGCAACTGTAGGAGGGGCGACCGCCGAGGGAGAAGCCGGCCGACGTGATCCTCAAGGCGCTGGACCGCACCTCGGTACCTATCCTCGGCTATGGACTGGTCATACATGAAGACATCATCGAAGGTGACGATCTCTTCGATCGAATACATGCGCCCAGTCATCTCAAAAAGAGCGATGCTGAAGAGTTGCCGTCTCCTTCTCTATTTATAATCTCAAACAGAATCCTTAAGGACTAAATTCGCGCGCGCATGGGCACGAACCCTGGGATCCACCCAAATTACTCTATTACCGCACCGCCACGTGGCGGAACTGACGTGGCTCTTCGAAATGTTACGCCTCCCCCATGTGTTCCTAACACACGCCATCCACGACGATCGCTCTTCCCAATGTTCACACACCAAGGAAGGTTAGACAGAACCTCGCAAAGCCGAGCAGCAACCCTACTCGGTCCATCCTTAGCAGGCAACTCCTGGCCCTCCCGCTCTAAGGATCAAAGCCATCATCAAGAGGCAACCCTGCTCAGTCCATCCTGCAAGTCCTTGCAATCCCGCGCTAAGGATCAAAGCCCTCATCAAGAGGCAACCGAGCAGCAACCTTGCTCGGTCCATCCTTGGCTGGTAATCTCTTACCCAATGACACCAAGGATCAAAGCCCTCATCAAGAGGCAACCAAGCAACAACCCTGCTCGGTCCATTCTTAGCAGGCAACTCCTTGCCCTCCCGCGCTAAGGATCGGAGCCCTCATCAAGAGGCCACCGAGCAGCTACCCTACTCGGTCCATCCTTAGCAGTCAACTCCTTGCCCTCCCGCGCTAAGGATCAAAGCCCTCATCAAGAGGCCACCGAGTAGCTTCCCTGCTCGGCCCATCCTTGATTGGTAATCTCTTACCCAATGATGCCAAGGATCAAAGCCCTCATCAAGAGGCAACCGAGAAGCAACCCTGCTCAGTCCATCCTTAGCAGGTAACTCCTTGCCCTCCCGCGCTAAGGATCAAAGCCCTCATCAAGAGGCAACAGAGCAGCAACCCTGCTCGGTCCATCCTTAGCAGGCAACTCCTTACCCTCCCATGCTAAGGATCAAAGCCCTCATCAAGAGACCACCGAGCAGCTTCCTTGCTCGGCCCATCCTTGGCTGGTAATCTCATACCCAACGACGTCAAGGATCAAAGCCCTCATCAAGAGGCAACCAAGCAACAACCCTGCTCGGTCCATCCTTAGCAAGCAACTCCTTGCCCTCCCGTGCTAAGGATCAAAGCCCTCATCAAGAAGCAACCGAGCAGTAACTCTGCTCGGTCCATCCTTAGTAGGCAACTCCTTGCCCTCCCGCGCTAAGGATCGAAGCCCTCATTAAGAGGTCACCGAGCAGTTTCCCTTCTCGGTCCATCCTTGGCTGGTAGTTCACTACCCACCGACGCCAAGGATCAAAGCCCTCACCAAGAGGCAACCGAGCAGCTAACCTGCTCGGTCTGTACATGGCTGGTGGTTCACTCCCCACCGACGCCAAGGATCAAAGCCTTCGCCAATAGGCAACCGAGCAGCTACCCTGTTCGGTCTATCCATGGCTGGTAGTTCACTACCCACTTACGCCAAGTGTAACAACCCTAACTTTCTGTACCAACTTTCTGTACAATTTTTCAAAAAAATACAGAAAGGGGTATTTTTGCCTGAGCACAAGTTATAAGTTTGTTTTGCTTTTTAATAGCAAGAAGGAGCTTGTAGCTCATTGGTAAGACCTTGCACTGCTGAACCAAAGCATCAGAGTTCAAATCCCATCCCCCGCATTATTTTTAATATTGTTTTCTTTTAAATTTTTAGAAGTCCAAAGGTCTACGCGTGCATAACTCGTAAAAACCCCACTTCACATATAAAACAAACTGTCCCAGGAGGTAGACCTATCGACACTGGACACGCGGCATGAAGGGAGGGCCTGACTCGGCCGAATCGGGCCGGCGGCGCGGCTGACTAGGCCCGCCGCCGCCGGCCGATTCACCTCAGAACCTGATTCACCCTTCTGTGAAGTTGAGCCTCTTGGTATCCCCATCACCCCTGTATGGTTTAAATTCACTGCACAGTAACAGAGTCTTTTAAAACACCTATTTATTCCATTTTAAATACAATTTTTAATACAATTTTCATACAACCTTTCACCTACCCTAACCTTAGCTTTACCCTATAAATACCACCCCTAAACACACACCCCTCACTTACAATTCTATCCAAACTCTCAAAAAAACTCTATAGAATTTTAGTGTGCATTTGGAGTTAGCAAAGGGCGAAGCTCCGGCAATTTTCCGACGACGACCCTAGGAGCTCCCGGCGACGAAACGACGCACCGGGGCCTCCTACCGCTTCCTCTCCCTCTTCTCTTAAATCTAAACCCGTAAGTCCCACCTCCTTCTTTCCTTTGCGATTCTAAAAAGTTCTTTTTCTAAAACCCGACGGAAGCGGAGTTAAATCCGACTTCCGATTCGGTTTTCTTTATAAAGTTCAATTTTCCTTAAAACAACCATATTAAACTCTTACATCTTGACTATTAATTATTAACAAAACATGTTGAACAAGTTTCATAACAAAATATTTCATTTTGTAACTTTTACCGCTCTTTTTCAGTAAAATACCATGTAGTATAGTTTTGACTTTAAAATATCATTAATCTTGCTATACTTTTAGATAGATCACGAGATAATGACCTACTTCTTCACAACACTCATATGCAACATAGAACAATACCTTTTGGGAAATATAGATTCGGGAAATACCGTTTTATACAAAACTACATTTAACATATTAAAAACCGTTTTCTACAAGATTACGTATTTTTAAAAATCTTTGCAAAGCGCCGCTACAACCCATATGGGGAACCCGACTGGGATGGTGCGGATTATCGCACATCCCTGGGCTTAATAGTGCAAGACGCAGACCTCCGCAAAGAGCATACGGTCTCGAAAGATTTAAAATACAAATATCTTAAGAAAATGAGATTTCTAGAAAATAACAAATTAAAATTATTTTTATAAATATATAAATATATATGTATTATCAAAATATCTATTATTCCATTTTTTTTCTAAATCACAAGAATCACTTTACATTAAAATACCATGAATTCCATACAAGTTCAATATTACAATTAAATACCCTATATTATGAAAAACAGGCTTTAATCACTAGAAATGTCATAATGATAAAATCTACGTCTATGACAACTCTAAATACGATAATTAAACACTTGGGGTGTATTTTAAAAATTATACAAAAAGTATTTTTACATATAACCCCCTCAATTCTATAAATTACCCTGAGGACCCTAGTAAATATAGGTTTAAGCGGGACCAATCTCTTGAGCCTTAGGAAGCCAGAGAAGTGGGTGTTTGCCTATTTAAGGTAGACAACATAATAAACGATGTTATCAACACGGTAATCGTGTTTGAAAAAGACACAAATCCTGGCGCCCATATGCAGCAGTTACCGATAACATCAAAACCTAATTCAGGACCTCAATTTCTTTTCTAATTGTCTGACTCAGACTGAGTCTCATTATAATAATCTGACTTGAATATGATTCAAGTACAATCTACAATACTACAATTCAATATGAATCCATGAATCCATATATTTAATCTATTCAATCTATATTGACCGAACCGAACCATGAATATACTTCCATTTACATGATTCTCCAGTTACATCCATGATTCTCTTGTTACATCCATTTATTGATATTATGGTTTCGGCAAGTCATCTAATTATACAATCTATATTACAAGACAATACAAGTTGCAATACAATACAAACAATACAATCAAGATATCACGGGGTTTAAGGGATAGATTGGTACGGAAGGTGTTAGAAGTGGCACGAGACTGCAAGACTTAAGACACCTAACCTGTATTTTCGTTGCTATTGTACCGTGGCATAAACGGTTCCTTGTACTCCTGTTGCCCTTAGTCTCTGGCATATAAAGACTCCTCTTGTATACACTGGCATCCTTCTGTACCAAGCTACAAACAACAGCGTTAACCATATAATACAACTTTAAAAGCTACATTTCTCTCTCTGTCTATTCTATTTCTCCCTTATCTTTGAGACTTACCGAGCGATTGTTCGCTGACGACATTCCTTCTCTTTCTTCTTTGGAATGTTGTCAGGTGATCTGGACACTCAGGAGATCGAGCCTACCAGCGAGGACTTGGATCAACTTGCCTACGACCCAGAGCTCTAGCTTCATTGTACACATTTTATTTCAGTACATTTCATTTCTGTTATGCCACTGTTTAGGCATTGCTTTCATTCAGATGTATTTACTTTTCCATGCATTGTACAAAAGAATGTTAATAAATAAAGTTGTTGTTCAGTTATACCTACTGCCTTTGTCTCTTATGCATTTTTATTTATATTGCTTAGATACGCATAGCGTATTTACTTCAGAGTAAATACGTAGCGGACTCATCGCGCCATCTGCCCGTACACTGGGAAGCGGGGCGTGACACCAAGGATCAAACCCCCCGCCGAGAAGCAACCGAGCAGCTACCCTGCTCGGTCTATCCTTAGTGGATAACTTCTTAGTCATCTATACTAAGGATCAAATGCCCACAACCTGGGCATAACCGACCAGCCTCGAGAGATGTGATCACTGGTCCTACTCGAGGGGACGGTCAAACCTACACCTTTCTGCACGGAGGGGAACGCCGATGTACCTTCAGCAAGTAATCCCCACCTCGACTTCAGGGCCATAGAGATGCCGACCTTGTACCGATCTCTGCACACTTGGCAAATGGTTGAGTTTAACACGATGTGAGATTGCCAGATGAAGGACCGGTCGCCGACCTAACGCATTTTGAAAGTAGTACTACGCAAATAGATTTTACCACAAACAAAGTGAAGATACGTACGCAAAGATTCCTACAAAATGATTTCATTCACAAAGTTCAGAAGTCTTTACAAAGGTATTATAGGCTCCCCAGCCTTACAAAAACGTCCGGAGGCTTACAAAATTTCAGCGCAAAAGAAAATAAGGAGGCGAGGAGATTCAGGCCTCGGGGCCGGGGAGAACCTCGATGAGCTCCGCTTCCACCATGACAACCGGGGTGGTGTATTGAAGGTCGGCGCCCACCATAGGAGCCTCGGTGCTGGGAGCCGGGGCGACCGACTTCTTCCCAACGCTCCCACCAGGGGCCTTTCCCTCGGCAGCGCTTCCGGGGGCATTCCTCTATGCCTCACCCTCGAAGGGGTACTAACCCCGGAGCTCGCCGTCAGGAAACTCCGGCATCAGGACCTTGACGGCGTCGAGGGCTCATGCCAAACGAGGGCAGCAGCTTCAGCGAGGTCAACGTAGTACTGGTCCGACTTCTTGTAGCTCTCCACCGCCTTCGACGCTCGGAGGTCGACACGCCTCACTCCTTCCTTCGCCGCCTCGTTCTCCCTCTGGAGGGTGTTTTCCGTCTTCTTTAGGGTGGCGACAAGCATCCTGGAATCTTCCAACTTAGCCTCGGTGACTCAGACTGCCTCTCGGCAGTTGGCGATCTTCCGATCCCCGGCCGCCACCCGGTCTTCGAGGGCGGCGACCCTCTCCATCGCCGCTTGCAGCTCCAGCCTCGAGCTCTCCTCCCGCGAGGAGGACTCATCCGCAATCTGCATCGCCGGGGCAATTTCCCCGTCCTCCATATTGACAACAAGGGCGCAGTGCTGGAGGACCTGAAGAAAACAAAAGAGGGGTTAAAAAGAGAAGGGGGCACCCAATCTTGCAAACAAAAAGTATTGAATAAAAACCTGAGTGAGGTGTGAACACTGACCTTTACGGCCTCCTGGGCTATGGCCGCCATTTGGGCCGTGAGGCTCCACCGAGAGATTTTGCCCCCGGCCGACCTTTCCATCTCCGAGAGCAGGCTGTCGGTGATGGAAAGCCTCGAGGGCACCTCGAAGCAAATCCCCCCTTCATCCACGATGATCGGGGAAGCCGGGGTACGGGGCACCGTCTTATGGTACCTCTTGAGGAGAGACGCAGGAGATCAGTCTCGCCTCCCTCCTCCGAAACCCGGGGCTCCTTTTCCCGAGTGCGTTTTCGGCTCGGCGCATGGCTGGACTCCGGAACCCGGGGCGTGCTCGAGCGCCTGGTCGGAGCGGCCGCCGGTGGAGCCGGACTTGAAGACGGGCGGGAGGGGCCGGCACCTCCGGCCTTTCTCCTCTTCTTCTGTTCGACCAGGGCTGCCTGAAATTTAGCTAGGTCCATGGGTTCTTCATAAGACGAAAATACAAAGAAGAAGTTAGCAATGCCAGAAAAAGTGGAAGAATGCGTCTAAACAGATCGCCTAAAAACTCCTAACTTGCTCGCAGGTTGAGCGGAGCTGAGCTCGGCCCAACTGAGGGCCTGCTCAGATAGCAGCGCATTGGCCCGGAGGATGGGCTCTCACTCTGACACCGACACCGCGTCGGGATTCGACCGTCTCAGCAGCGGGCAGTTGGCCCTGTGCCACTGGATGGGCACAGGCCAATCCTCACCCTCAGGTGGCCCGACAAACAAAAACTTCTTCTTCCATTCGTGGATGTTAGAAGGTACTACGACGACCCCTGACCCGGCAGCACCTCCCCAGTGCTTTCTAAAAGAAATGTATACCCAGCTCGGCTCATCCTTGCGAGTGCCAGGGTGGTTTTTGTAGCAGAGAGAGGAAAGGAGAAGGCTCAAACTGAAAGGGATCTCCCGCAATTTCAACCGGACCAGGAACCCAAGGAGAATCCTCCAAGAGTTCGGCACTAACTGTCTCGGGGCTAACTGAAAACAATTCAATGCCGTACTCACCTCGGGGGAGAACGGCAGGCGCATTCCGGCCCAAAAATCTTCCAGGTACAAAGCAATCTCCTTACCCCATACCTGGTCTGCCCTCTCTCCCTTCCCGGCCAGACGAAGCGAGTAGCCGGGAGGAATGTGGAAGCGAGCCTAGATGGTGGCAAGCTCGTCCGCATGCCTCAGTATGGATGACGCGTCATGAACACCCCTAACCTTCGCTCTGGGGACCGTCCCCGTCGCACGGCCCCGGGGAGCATGACTAACCCAAACTTCCTGGGGGGACTCTGACTCAGACGAGGAAGAGGAAGAAGCAGAAGAGGAAACTGCAGAAGACTCCCTGGACTCTGCCTCTACTACCTCGACAAACTCCTCAGAGGAAGACATCTAACCTGAGCAGAGGAAGGAGACGTCCGAGAGAAGAACGTAAGAAATACGACCTAAAGAAAAGAGCGCCGAGCTAACACGCGAAAGGAAGAGGAAATGATAGTGTAGTATGGACCCTGGAGAGGATCCCACCTCTATTTATAGCGGCCGGAGTACGCATCCTACGGCGCTGATCGTCTCCCGCCAAAAAAACACTCCGCAATCAACGGCCGTCGACATTCCACCTGTCGCACTCGTATTGGGCGCGTCCCGTCGGGCGCGAAGAACACCAGTTCTCGTCACGTCAGCCAACAAGCGCCAGACACGTGGACTGGCGCTGCGACAAATGTACGCACGAATCGGCGCTTCCTCTTTAATGCGAGATCTTTCCCCTGATCCGTGGACGTCATCAAGAAAATACAATCAATTGCCCGGTAGTACGCACCGACGATATCTTCAAATAGGGGCTTACCCCGGGTGACCGATCAGACCACACTTGACCCGACCCATTAATGGGTCGAGACGAGAGTGGGGGGCTAATGATGAAACTCGATATGGGGGTTTCCCCAGATCATGACACGTGGCAGATGACGTGTCCCAAAGCTCACGAGAAAAGATCAAGCACGGTACATTGGAAGCGTGCCCCGGGCCTCGACCCGAGGATGTTCCCGACCTTCGGTGGCCTTCCAGACCACTCTCATGCTCGTCTTACAAAGAACCGTCGGCTCGCCTCCGAGCCTCCCACACGCTGAGTTCCCTCAGCCCCCCTAGCTCGCCTCCGAGCTATCACAGAACCAAGCTCGCTCGGCCACCCGCTCGTTCCCGAGCCTCCTGCCGAGCTAAGCTTCCTCGGTCTCATCGACCGACCCACAGCACCGATTGCAGGCATCTCCGCCACGGCTCCGCGAATCTTGCCAGACGCGGGATACCCGCCGCCCACGATCTCGCGTTCCACGCCATCACGTTCCCCCATCAACGAGCGAATCTTGTCATTAACGGGGAATCCCGCCTTTCACGCGGGCGTGACACCATGGGGCGTAACGGCCGGCGTGGATCTCGCGCCCGTCTGCCCATGGCTACCACTATATAAACCCCTCTCTCAGGCGACTCAGGTAGGCAATTTTTGACCCCAATAAGCCGCTACTCTGCCCAATTAACCCGTCTAATTTGATCGTCGGAGGGTCCTCGGTGGCACAACCATCCCGGGACTTCCTTGCAGGTAGCTCGGCTTCAACCATTTCAAGCCCATTGAGATCCACACGCTTCAGGAGGCAACCTCCCAACTCAATCCCAGCCGCTCGTCTCCACTCACCCCGAAGGCCAACGGCAGGTAACATCTGAAAGAGATCCAGAGATCCATCAGCAACCTTTGATCTAGAGCCAGCATTCTAAATTTAGTTATGAATACACTGGGAAGGCAACAAAAGAAAAACAGAAAAAAAACTCAAACAAAAACTTCTGGCGGTCGGAGAAAGCTTATAATTTTAATTTAACGTAATTGGAAGCAACATCTACATTTAGATACAGTCGAGGTTTCCATACAATAACAACCGTGTAGTCAAGTTGAGAGTTGAAATAACGCCAACATCATCGATAACGCCATAGTCGTAATCATGATTCTTTGTGTTGTGCTAATGAAAAAAGAGAATACTTTATGTTTTTTTTTGGACAGAACATCATGATACAATTAAAAGTTCGAAATTTGAGCTCACAGAATGATTAATCTAAGAAGATGCCATTCTATAAACCTAGTGTCTCTAAAATTGAAATAGATTATAATTTAAGCAACTATGTCCTTTTAATAGACCAACTTACAATATTTTTAATTTAAATGGAGAGTCCAGAAACATTAAGTTTTCCTGAAAGTAGCAGGAACATTAAGCCTAGATACTGTCTATTTTAGATGTTTGAGCTAATAAAGTCTCTTTTGATTGTCAGAAAAATATTTTAGTCCATGCATACACTTCCATTGCCCTCCTTTTAAAGTTGATCGCCATAATTTTCACACTTCAAGTTCATTACATAGACTTCACACACTCATACACATACATTTTTTTTTTGAAGAAACACTCACACACATTCATAAAATACAAATATCAATATAAGAATAAACTTCAAGCAAAATCTTGAAAATTCTGACCACTCAATGTTGTATCGTCGGACGATTTATTAAAGAACTCGATGCAGTCGGATATGGCCTCGTTGTAGTGAGAGTCTGTGCGAAAATGATACGAACTGCATGGCCTTTTCGTGATACCTGTAACCGCATTGGACCTTTTGGATGGAACATAGAAGAAACAGGTGAAGATCCTCCGAAATCGGCTGACGATCCTCATCGGCGACATGTCGATCAACTTCAGAGCATGGCCGGATTTTACGATCTCGCCCTCCTGGCTCATCTGAATCACATAGCTGTCAACTTGGGCCTTATGCATTGCTGCTACAAGGTTTGGTACATATAAGCTGTTGATATTTATACAGTGCGTTAAGAGATTTATGTTAATGGCGGCATGTGGGGAAATCATTACTATTCTCTAAAATTTTCTTAGTGCGCTCATTATTAACCATATTGAAGGTTCCTTAGCCAATGATCATTAGACATTTTGGAGCAATAGCATGTGAGATATGGGAAGAAAAGTTAATTTTTTTCTAAATTGAAACCTTTGTGTCAGTTCAATTAATGTGGAGGTGGTGATATGAATGTATGTTTAATTAAGCAAAAGCCTAATTTGCACTAGTCTTCTAGAGTTAGTGGAGCATTTAGATGCATGGATCTTAACATCAAATCATGACAGCAGAAAAGAAAATCTACACACAAGATTTTACAAGAATTATTTTAATTCGAAAGTGGTGGGATCGTTTTCCTCGCCCACGTTACCATAACGAACTTTGACATTTGCCTCCTAACAACGGCCGGAGAGAAACCACACCCTTGATAAGCGAGAATTTCCCACGTGATCCCCTCGCAAGCCAACCCTCGATAGAATTTAAAGAAGAGAAGACGGCTCAAACACCAGCAATCTCTTAGACCCCTCTATCTCTTATTATTAACCATACCCACATGTATCTCTCTCTCACACACACACATATATGGGCCACTAGAAGAGGCGGGTATTGGGTCGGGTGAAACCCAATAGCCAACATACTTCCACTCGCACCTTCGAGTGGGCGCCGTCTATAGCTCCTTGAGCCGGTTCCCTAAACCGCTGACTCCCTGAGTATACTGTCTTCTTGAAAATCTTCTTTTTCGTCATTGTTTATACACATACATGTTGGTGCAAGGTGAACCGTTGAGAACCTGCAAGCGGGTACCCTTGCAGCCAGATCCGTTAGGACCGACACAAAGATCTCCCTAAAAGAAAAAAAAAGCATAAACCAAATATATGTTAGGCTTGCGAAATTTCGTACCCTAGATCCGATCAGACATGTCTGTCCAAGTACCTTCGATCCTTTTCGAAAGTGTACTGGAACACCGCGGTAGTTCATCCATTCATCGCACTCATGGCATCAATAAGAGTTGGCCATGCGATGCAATCAAGAAACATCCCAATAGATCTTCCTCCGTCTCTGAATAGCTAGGTCTGTTGTTTACCCACTTTCCTGACACTGTCCCGAATGTGCGGTATATCGTCATCGCAACAAGAAACAGAAGCCAAATTAGCAGACACTCATAACATTCCTATCCAGACATGCCAGTATCGCTAAGGATATATTGATTGCTCGTCCTTCCGTGAAGGAGGTCGTCATAAAGGCTGACACAGTGAGGGAGATAGGATCCATCTCTTAACCCTCTTATGTGCATGGTCTTTGCGTACGTCGTATGGTAACGTGCTAGGTATAAATTCTCTCTTTCTGAGAGCATACATCATTAAAGTTATACTGTACGGACCCAAGTCCAATCACCCTGTGGTTGACTTGCCTGGCCATGTCGCCCTGCGATATGCCTGGGATCTCCTGACAAGCTCGCACCCCATACAACGAGTCAGACCCCTAGTCTGGCTATATATAAAACAGGTAAAATAGCCATGGGATAACTATTTCGGTCGCTCAGCATATAGCACATCGCAACACCATCCTGAACCAGTCAGGACGACTCTGTTAAGCGCTCATACTGTCGCTATATCTTGTATGCAACAATACGGTCACTGCTCCGAGCAGATGATGTCTTGCACTTAGTCTCACCTACGTATGCTTCCCTGAAACAAAGGGGATCTCTCGTGTGAGGGAGAGTTCCTACCTGCTGACGTATCTTTGTTAACTGTGTGTCCCGCACACATCATGTACCCCGTACACTTCGTGTACCTTGGACACTTAAATTTGTACTCCATACCAGAAATAGTCAAACAAACTAGACATATCCATCCTAGATAATAAAGAAAGAAAGAAACACACTATCAATCATAAAATATACGTCATTAAATTGGCCACACACAAATGAATAATGTCAAACATAATAGGAAATCACTACATGTCTAAATACATGGTCGTCACCAAGGACGTAGCTCTAAGGCCCAGTATGATGTACAAAACGCTCCTCAGCAATTCCCTTTGTCAGTGGGTTCGCGACCATCTGATCTATAAGGATGTACTGCAGCTTGACTTCCTCTTTCTCCTGCTTCCTAATAAAATGATACCGAATCTGAACGTTCTTTGACTTGCCGTGGTACTTCGGATCCTTCGAGTATGCAATGGCCGACATGAGATCGCAATTAAGGATCACCATATCCTTCGCATGTGGCACTATAGTTAGATTCTCCAAGAATCTGCGTAACCAAACTGCCTCTTGTATCACAGCACTTGTCGCCATGTATTCCGCCTCCATGGTGGGAAGGGAAATGCAATCCTGCTTCTTACTACACCAAGAGATGGTCCCGCCATTGAGTAAGAAGGAATATCCCGACGTGGACGGTCGCTCATCCAGATCGTTGGCCCAGTCGGCATCTGTATATCCCTGTAGGCGAGTGTCTGATCCGCCAAAGCACAAATTATAGTTGTCTTTCTTAGGTACCGCAAGATCCGCTTCACCCCCTTCCAATGAGAAATACCAGGGTTAGACAGATATCTGTTCATCAGTCCCACTACATAAGATATATCGGGTCTCATATACACCATAGCATACATGAGACTCCCAATAGCACTCCTATAAGGAACATTCTGCATCTGTCTTTTCTCTGTTTCGTTCTTAGGACACTGCTCTAGACTTAGCACATGATTCTTTGCAATTGGAGTCCCAATGGGTTTGCAACCGTTCATGCCAAACTGTTCCAAGACTTTCCTAATGTAAGTCTCCTGAGACAAACCTAAGATTCTCTTGGAGCGGTCTCTCAGAATCTGAATCTTGAGAACAAACTGGATATCGCCCATGTCCTTCATCTCAAATGTAAAGGACAGCCAATTCCGAGTGGCATTTATGGTCTCCATGCCGTCCTCTGTCAGTAAGATATTGTTGACATACAACGATAGAATCTCAAAACTTTTATCAGCTTGTCGTAAGTAGACACAATTGTCCTGATCGATCATCTTAAAACCATAGCCCAGTACGGTTTTATGAAATCGAAAATACCTGACCCTGGAAGACTGTTTCAAGCCATAAATAGACCTCCTCAATTTGCACACCTTGCGCTCGAGGCCTTTGGCTTTGAAACCGATGGTTTGATCCATATAGATCTCTTTTTCCAGTTCTCCATAGAGAAAAGCTATCTTGATGTCAATCTGGACTAATTCAAGATCCATCTGCGCTAATGAAGACAGAACTAGGTGAACGGAGATAATTTTCACCACCGGGAAAAATGTCTCATCATAGTCCACACCAATCCTTTAGGTGAATGCTTTCGCCACCAAGCGTGCTTTGCAACGCTCGATTGTCACATCCGCCTTCCTCTTAACTTTGAAAACCTACTTGTTCTTAATGGTCATGCGTCTAGCAGGAAAATCCACCAAGTCCTAGACTTGATTATTTCTCATGGACTGAAGCTCCTTCTCCATCACAGTCTTCCACTCTTCCGATGCTGGTCTTGAAATAGCGTCCTCATAGGACTTGGGTTCCGCAACATCATGTGGTGCAACCATGAACGTTTCCTCCTCGTTCTCGAAGCGTTGACGAGGTACTTATCCACGGGACGATCTACGAGGCGGTTGAGATTCCGCAAATGACTCCGAGTCATATGCCGGTATCTCACTCCCACTGTTCCCAGACAGTAGAAGAATCGATTCCTCTTCCAATTCTGGATAATCGATGGTCTCCTGTTAGGCACGATTTATTACATTTTAAAACCACTCATTTTCTATCATTTTGTCAGTAAACAGTGTTATCTAATCTGTGTCTGCTCATTAGTACAGATTACAGATACACAAGAAAAAACACTAGAGACGGTACACAACATGCACAGAAATGACGGTTTTTAGCCGGAACTGCAAACGGGACAGAATACAGATCAGATTGAATGAGTTTGCATAAATAAAGATTTGTGTACAAACATAATTTTTGTTTTGTTCCAACATGACCATATATGAACAAGTGTGAATATGGACTTAACCAAATGCATCAAGTGGGCAAACACCATCATGGTGTTGTGCAAGTGGGTGCATAAGTGGGCATAGTAATGAGAACTTGAAAAAGAGTTAATGTGAAATGTGAATCATTGCAACTTGATCATTTGCCTTCTCTGTTCATCACTCTAGATTTCACCCATGTGTGAATTACAACAAATTGCAACTACAGAAAGATGATCAAGTGACCAGAAGACTACAGACCAAAGATAGGCCCCAGTCTCCAAAATCTGGCCGCAGATTTATTCCATATGGCCGCAATTTGTGGCCATGTCAATGCCAAATTGGCTCGTGCAACTTTGGTGGGCCCCTGGTGGTCTTGTCAGTTCATTAGTATATGCAACTTCTACTTATTCAAGTTTTATAAATAGCAGATCGGTTTGTGAGGAAGGGACGTGCAATTTCACTACTTGTAATCACTTTTGATAAAATTTTGTAGTTCTTTTGATTTGATTGAATTCTTTGTTTTCCTCTGGTCTTGCAACTTCTATCTTTGAGCTTGCAAGGTTAGATTTTGGTAATTGAACTCATTTTGCTTGTATTCGGATTCCATTTCAATAAAGGCTTCATTGAGTTCAAAATTGTGGTTCTTGTATCTTTACTTTATTTCTTTTCTTACATTCTTTTTTATTTTCTCATTTGTGTTTCTTATTACATGATGTGTGAGTAGTTTTTCATTTAGGCAATGGTGAGGTAGGTTGATGAATGGCTTGCTTTCCAACTCCTCATTCTTGAATCTTAGCTCTTTTTGCACTTTTTTTCTTAATGTATGCAATATTATTGTGTTATTGCTTGATATGATACATTGTTTTGAATGGTTGCAAATCAACCTTTAACACATATCCTATTCCTTCTTTACATATCATTTTTATTGCATTAAGAATTGAAGTTGAAAGGATTGTAAAATTTAGCTAAGTGTAGTGAACTAGTTAGATAGAACATGTAGCCATACATGCATATGTTCTATACTTGCTAACTTCACTTGGCTCATTTTATCCTCATTTCATCTAAAGACCTTATATTTGTAGTTTCTTTTATACCAATTTTGATATCGTATCCTAAATGATACTTTGTTATCGGTTTAGATGTGGCATGCTTTTTAAGTCAATTAGAAACTAGAAATGAATATTGAATCAAGATTGCGAGTTGGGGGTAACGTCATATGTCAATCTACTAAACCTTAGCTTAAGTTTTCCGTACATATCACTTTATTCTTAGATTGCTTCATTTATATAAAAAAAACGTGACAAATTCAACCCCAAAACCTTTGTTTCTAACTCAAAAGAACATCGTGATATCCATTCCCTGTGGATCAACCCGTACTTACCGGATTGCGTCAACGCACTGTGCACTTGCGGTATTTTATAACTCGAGAATCACTTCCTACACTACTTTTAAATCAATAACCGACGTATCCGATATTGACCATATCCTTTTCAAAAGCACGACATCGTGAATCTCCAACATCTCCTCGACTTCGTACAACCCCAAATCCCTAGCTACTTCGCCTTTCTGCGGAAATTCCTCCTTAAGAAATTCGACATCTCGTGACTCAATCTCGGTCACAGTCTCATCGTCATACTCACCTAAGAACACATATCCCTTAGAGTGCTTGGAATAGCGTAGAAATATACACTTTTTCTCTCTAAGGCCTAACTTCCCATACCGATATGTGGTGTTGTGCACATAGGCAGCGCACCCCATAAACGTAAGTGATCCAACACTGGAATATCGTCCATCCATAACTCGTAGGTTGTGGACTGAACTAATTTAGAAGGTACTAAGTTAAGAACATAAGTTGTTGTTATCAGCGCATCTCCTCAAAAATATATAGGAAGATTGGCATTCGCCATCATGCTCCTAACTATATCCAGCAACGTCTTATTTCATCTCTCTGCAACACCATTTTGTTGCGGAGTGTAGGGCATCGTCAGTTGTCTGACGATCCCTTTCTTTTCACACAGTTCCCTGAACTGATCCGACAGATATTCTTTACCACGGTCCATACGCAAAGCCTTAATGTTTTTGCTCAATTGATTTTCCACTTCGCTAATATAGCACTTGAAACAATCCAAGGCTTCAGACCGGTGGAAAATCAAAAACACATGCCTGTAATAGGAGTAATCGTCTATGAAGGTGATGAAATAAGACGCACCACCAAGTGCCTTCACGTTGACTGGTCCACATATGTTATAATGAATGAGTTGCAATGGACCACTCGCCCTCTTTGCCATTCCGAATGGCTTCCTAGTGGCCTTACCTGCGAGACAATACTCGCACGTAGACATGTCGACATTGGCAAGTGTGCCAAGTAGGCCGTCCCTGGTAACCCTTGTCAAGCTATCCTGCCTAATATGACCTGACCTTCTATGCCATAATATAGATTCATCTACAGAACTGTTCACAGTATATGAATAAGTAAATAAAATATCTTTATTACTAAAAGAGTTATAATCCAAAATAATAAGTCCATTTATGAAGCGTCCAACACAAAATAGAGAATTATTTAAAATAAGTTTTACAGAATTATTCTCAAATAAAACGCTAAATCCTATTCTGACAAAAGGTTCCGCTGCATCTTTAGAGTATAAAAAACGTCATGGAGAATCCATTCATTCCTTGAACTCGTAGGTAGTCGATACGTCCTAATGCCTGCACCTCGACTTACGACTCGTTCCCCATGTAAATCTTCCGACTCCCGGCAGGTACTCTCTTATACTCTACGAACCCTTCCCTGTCTCGAGAGATGTGGTCCGTGGCTCCTAAATCTACAATCCAAAAATTTATAGAGTTAGCCATCAACATTGTACTGGCAACTAATGTTGTATAGTGATAAGAGCGAGAGCTTACCTTTCTAGGCTCCTTGCAATCATGAGCAAAGTGACCTGGCTGCCCACAGTTGAATCATGCATTCCTCTTAGCTGATCTTTTCCCGTGCTTCGCGGGCTTCTTGAGCTTCATATTTTCATCATTCGCCTTTTTGTTTGATTTCTTG
Organism: Agapanthus africanus; assembly: GCA_030015575.1. Taxonomy (NCBI): domain Eukaryota; kingdom Viridiplantae; phylum Streptophyta; class Magnoliopsida; order Asparagales; family Amaryllidaceae; genus Agapanthus; species Agapanthus africanus. The sequence continues at coordinate 523,881,046 of CM057345.1, forward strand.
TACGACCCTTTGCGTCTAGGCCTCTTGGCCTTCGGCTTGGAGCCTTCAGCTACCATAGCTGAGGATGATAGCTTATTATCCTTGAGGGCGTCCTTACGCTCCGCTTCAAACTCAACTTTAGTCCTTACGTCCTCAAACGTATTCATGTTCTTAGCATGTCTTAAAAGGAGTTTGAGATCATCCCAGGAATTGGTCAGAGCCCGGATGATGGCCTAAATTTGCTGCTCGTTACTGAGTGCAGCTGCCGCAATTCCAAGATCCCTGATCATCGATGCCATCACATGAAGATGAAACTTGATGTCCTGCCCTACAGTCATCTTATACGAATCCAACTTGATAGTTAGCGCCCGGATCCTCATCGGTGATACATGTCCAAATCGAACCTTAAGAGCCTCCCAGAGTCTCTTCGTTGTCGGATAGTCCTCAAACTCACTGATGAGATTGTTCCACATCGTGGCTAACATGATATACTGTGCAGAACGATCTTTCTAGACCCAGCTCTTGTACTCCTCCGCAACCCTCCTATGCTGCTGAGTGGAGCCCTTCTCCGGTTCAGGCATTTCTACCTCAGTATAGTCTTGCATTTCTTGCTCATTCAATTGGAATTGGATATTTTGATGCTAGTCGAAGAAATTATCACCGTTTAGCTTGTCACCCTTGGTGAGATCGGCGATAATCATTTTAGAAGTCATCTGTTTAAGACAAAAATTCATTTTAAGAGCGTTAAGACTATTGGTTTTTAATGGAGTATCATTCTTTCAATCCATCTTAACAAAAATAATAAACTTACATCCCGAAGAAAAAGAAGAAAGCTTACGGCCCCAACCACAACCTTCAAAAATATTAAATTTAAGATTTTGTTAAAATGGTTGAAAAACGATTTAAAGATTTCTAAAAGCGGAATAGATAGAGTAGTTGAATCTTAATTCATACTTCTATCACGAAATCTCCCACTTGAAACTTATCAGATTTTATTAATGAATGCAGCATGCGTCTTTATTCATTAAGTATGCCATGTACATCACAATATGCAACAAAACTATCTAACAAATTTCACTTTTATTAAACTACCATATTTAATCTTATCCGTTTTTATTAGGATTTTCCGTTTCTCGTGAAATTGGCACATGCCCCGGGTGCTCCTACTGGACCAAACAACCCATACAATCTACAAGATGTTATGTGAGAATAAAATTTTGAAACTTCTGGTGAAGGGAGAAATTTTTTTCCGAAAAATATAACTCTTAGAGTTAAAATAATGTAACCTTATAATCCTATGGAAAGATTTAACCGGGAAACAAATTTTCCAAAAATCAAAAATAATTTATTTAATTTTTCAGAATTTTCTGGAATTTCTATAAATTTTTTTATAAAAAATATTTAGTAAAACTGAGCCCAGCTCGGCCAAATTTTTTTTAATATCTGAAAAATCCAGAAATTTTTTTTCAGTAAATCCAGAATAATGTTCCTTTGAAAAAAAATATTTTGGCCCATACCAAAATAAAAAATCTCACAATTTTATCCCAAAAGATATTAGGGTTAGAGTTTGTTTTTCCAAAAATTATGGCCTATTCATCATAAAATTTCACCAAAAATTTACAAAGAAGATCCAATGTTTAGCAAAAAGAATATTCTCACAATTTTGATCCATGACCAATTCTCACATCAAGAAACAAATTTTTAATCATCACAACGTCACAAAATTTAGATCTAATTTAGGCAACAAATGATGTATGAAAAAAATAAATAGATCTAAAGATCTATCTCCGTCAACAACCCTAATAATTGCAGATCTATTTAAATTGATAAAAAAATTTGATCTAACTTTTTGATAAAAAAAAACGCACCTTTGAGTTGCTATAATTTTTAAAATATAAATCTAACCACGAACTATGGACGTAGGCATTGAAGGCTCTGAAACCAATGTAGCATTTAGGTGCATAGATTTTAACATCAAATCATGGCAGCGGAAAAAGAAGATCTACATGCTGTAAACAAGCGCAAAAATATAATATATTTAACCATTACATGTCCAATAGCCACAATAAGCAATAATAGAATCAATAGAGGAAGCAATAATAATGATCAAGTCTCAAGATCTAAGGAAAAGCAAGAACAGTAAATAGTTGTCTCTTACGGGCTCACAACGATAGAAATCCAAGAAATAGTTTAATACGATAAAATACTTAAAACATCAAATAACTAGATCAATAATTAACCACGCTTCACTGCTCGGCAACCTTTTCGAAGTATTCCTTGTCCTTTTGTTCTAAAACCAAGTGATCTGGGCCATGCAAATTCCAGACATCAGAGCGTCATAGATATCATAATAAAATATAACCGGGTAGGTGAGGTAACAATCCATTATACAAGAAATCAGTAGTATATGAGTAGTCATTAACTAATGGCAATAACAATGATATAACATAGCAAGCAAGATACGGTAACGCGGTCATGTCATGTGTACCCTATGTGTCCATATCGCTAGGTTATCTATCCTACAGGTATTTGAAACTAATTAATGCAATCCTTCCTTTTAACTCAATTGTATTCCGTACGTACCCGGGACCACGGTAGGGCTGAATTTGAGACGTACGGCTAGGCAGTAAAACAATATCGAGATGTACGAGATGTCAGCATCACCATTCCGGAGCCCGTAGCTCATGTCGACTGATCGGTCTCTAGCAATCAATAACTCTTGAGTTATAATTCAGTTCCATTCTTGATTTCTCCTTTCCCCGGTTTTCAGATTCATGTCAAGTATCAATAATATATTATCTATTGCCAACACGGGAACAAGCATGTACAAGTCAAGTGTATCATGACAACAGGTTAATCAATCAATATCAGGATTTGTTAGCATTTCGGTAAACATTACAGTACAAGCAAGGTTTGCATGATGCAATATCAATACAATACCAATATCAGGATAACATGGATACATGAGAACAATTTATATACTATCATGTCAGGAATAGCAGAATCATGTCAATAATAGGTCATAAATGTATCAAGGTACAAGTCAGGTAACAGGTCAGGAAATATATCGCATGTGTATAATATATAAGGTGCGTAGAAGTTCAAATATTAGGTTTCAGTACAGTCGAGATGGCTCAAACAAGGTTGAAACGACTCAGAAGTCGTCTTGAATTATAATTTGTTCTCTAGTTGTATGAAAAGGCTCATGATGGCCTTGAGACGGCTCGGTCTTATTATGAGACGGCTCAAAACAATCCTGGAGCGACATTATGTTCTCTGTGTGCATGAGACGGCTCTGGGTTATGTTGAGCCAGCTCATTCTTATCTTGAGACGACTCAAAGTATTTTGAGAAGACTCAAACTGTAACACCTTAGAACGATCATACAGTATTTAGTTATATAAAATGAATTTATTAATATGCTGGTTATTTTGAGTTTTGACTTTGGAGTATCATGAGTCGGCTTAAGATTGTGTGAGCCGTCTCTTGCACCCAGAGAGCAATTGATTATTGGAGAATACATGTGAGTCGGCTCAGGCTAATATTGAGCCGTCTCAAACCTGACATGCGACCTGATATTTTTCCTAACATGATTTCTGACTTGGTTTTGATTGCTATGGGTTTGTTCTTAGTTATTAGTGTGATATAGTAATTTTTTGGGTTTAAAACGGTTCGATAAATAAACATATAGTGGATTAGCATATTGGATATAATTTTACCTTATCTCTTTAATCCCTATTCCTACATGGTTTAGGATACCCTGCCCATTGATAGCCTTTACCATATAAATCCCCATAAACTTCATGCAAACCATAATCTAAAACAATTCCTCTCAAACCCTAGCCTCCATCTCTCTCTCCCAAACCGAAAAACCCTAACCCTAGTTCAAGTCGTGCACATCATCATTGTCACCGAGCATCTTTATCTTTTGGTCGATCCAATTGCCATCAGCAACACCGTCCAAGTCAAGGATCTTGCATGGATTCAAGATCGTGTCTTCTTCGTCTACGTGGTTATTGCGAGATTGAAATCGAGGAAAGTATTTGATACTTATTACATGCTAAAGCAAGATTTGGATCTTGCATAATATCATAGTAATTAGACTTATAAACCTTAATACTTGTGCGTGTTAATACAATCCAAAACATAATCTTTCTTGTTTCTTGTTATGGTTTATTATATGTTGCTAGACCAGATCTAGATCTTGCTACATGTTATTATGATATCGTGCTATCGTGTACAAATTGATTGAAACTCGAAGTTCTAAACTTAATTAAAGATTCGTCGTGATCTGAATCATGATGCATTGACAAATCTAATTTAAATACAATAGGCATCATTAAACTCTAAAAGATATCACTTTTATGACGACCTTGATAGATCTAGAAAACATAGAAAATTAGATATTATAGTGGTTTTATATTATATGCATTAGTTTCACTTTGAAACCCTAATAGAAAATATAATTGTCTCAAAAAAGAGTCGACAAGCCGCTCAACATTAGCTGAGCCGTCTCATACAAACAGAGAACTAAAATATCATTCTAAACGATTTCTGAGCCGTCTCAATAATGTTTGAGCCGTCTCAACTTGCCATAAACTGATCCGAACAACTTACCTTGTAAAATTCAATATAAATTACACAAAAATCGTTAGCACGTGTTCTTTAGTTCGTTACGAAGATAACTCAGAATAATTTAACTCTATAAAAAGTTTCCATGCAAAATAAATTGTTTAAATAATTTAAATTTCGGGGGAACGCACCTCTGAACTGTTGTCCAGGGAATTTCCAGTACCAAACTTTCAATTTCGAACATTCATAACTTTCTGTAGGAATTATCTGAGATGCCCTAATTTATAATAATGAAAACCTTATTGAACTAGCTTTATTTTGGTGTATGACACGTCCTTTTGGAGAAAAGTTGTTATTTTAAGGTATTTTACAAATCAGAGTGACGTTGAATTTCATGAACTGAACTTTCTTGTGCATGGTGAATAGACACCGCTTTTTGTTATTGACCTGATTGAATATGCTATTCTTGTTAATGCTATTACCTTGATCTTGTACATGATATGACTATAATAATCCTGACATGCCAGTTGTTGATTATACACATGTATTCATGATTATTGACATGCATCATTGCTGTCTTGTCTTGTTATCATGCCAACCTTGCTTTTAACATGATGTTTACCTAGATGCCAGCAATTACAAGATATTTCTTGACCTGTCTTGTTGTCTTGATAGACGTGAATTATACATACTTGTTCCTGCGTTGGCATTATGTAAATAATATCTTGATACTTGACATGAGACATGACACCTGGGGAAAAGAGAAATCAAGAATGGAACCGAATTGTAACTCGAGAGTTATTACTTGCTAGAGACGGATCAGTCGATACGAGCTTCGGGCACCAGGATAATGAGCTGACATCATTCATCGATCCATTTGCCTTGTTTTACTGCCTAGCGGCACGTCTCGGATTCAGCCCCGAGAATCATGACCGTGGTCCCAGACACGTACGGGATACTATTGAGTTATGATGAGAATTACATTAATTGGTTTCAAATATCTTTAGGATAGACAACTTAGCGACATGGACTTATAAGACTTACATGACGTGTTTGACTTGCTATATCTTGACTGATATCTCACCTGGATTGCTATCGTGTATAGGTTAATCACATGATACTAGTTCTTGGATATTGACACAATACCTCACGTTTACCAGTTATATCTTTATTATATTATATTCGACGCTGTGACGTCTGGGTTTTACATGGTCCAGATAAACTAGCTTTAGAACAGGAAGATAAGGAGTGCTTCGAGAAGATTGCTGATCACTGAGGAGTTATCCAGTTATTAGTTATTTATGGTTTAGTGTACTTCTCGTATTAACTTTTATTAGATCAGTTGTTAGCCTATAAAGGACGAGTACTACTATTGTTTCTTATTTTATCTTTGGATCTTTGAGACTTGGTCATTTATTATTGCTTCCGCTATTATGGATTATTCTGGTATTGAACATGTGATAGTTAGTTATATATTATTTTATACTTGATTACTGTATGACATTCTTAATGTGACTATGGAAGGATAATTCCTTAGCGTAGGTAGCATGGATGGATGAGTTACGTCCCGAATTTTGTGTATCTTAGGAAGCAGGGCGTGATAAGGTTTTGTTGGTATCAGAGCCTAGGTTTAGGTTAGATTAGGCAACGGGTTTAAATTTGTAGTTAGGTATAGTACCCAATACATTGACCTTAAAACCCTTGAACTATAGGAACATGTCCTGCCATATTCCTGCCTTGTCATTCAAGTTCTTGAATTCTTGTCTTTATTGAATCTTGTTCCCATTGTTAATCTTGTCCTTCGTCCTCAACTTCAGAATTACGGCAAGAAGAAACCAATCTGCTTGACCTAATGACAATGCCGCACTTTTTGGTATCCTACAAGGGTTGCTGAAGAATCAACAACGCCAGACAGACTTATTCCAGCAACAGACTAAGGCATTTCAGAAGAGCTTAACGGCGGCTCAACAGACTGCTACCTGTTTACCGCCGAAGACCGGACCGAGACGCGGAGGACGTCTAGCCTGAATTTAGGGGCAGATACTATTTGAACATATCCATCCACCTCTCCGAAAATACCAAGTTGATTTATGGCACCGTATATCGGAGGTTTGGATAGATGCGACCGTTGTAGCAGATTTCATCAGATTCTCCCTCATTTGTGAGGGGCTTTTGATTGTGGGGACGCTCTTCCCTATAGACGCAAGCCCCTGCAGTTAATTACTTTATCGCGTTGCGATAACCACTTTCTCCTTCTCCAGTAGTTCACTTCATGTCGTGCGTTATTTTGTTTTTATAGGGTTTCCCGTGGATTGTATACGGAGACTATTTTATGTCGTCGCCCGTAAGGCGCGGATCAGTTCAAATCCGTATATATTTTGGGTTTGAGTCAAGGATTTTCTTGACGGGGTCCACGTTGGTAGCTTGGTTTGCCAACGCGAATGAACTTAGGATGTATTTCTCATATTTCTGAGGTCCATCCGTTCATAGGATATTTGGGTTTGATCTAAGGATCGTTAGTCATATTTGAGACTAAGATCAACTTGGAAACAAATGAGCATATGGGCTCAATTATTTTAGTTTAAGGACATCACAGTCTATTATCATCGTGTTTGGGGCGAATATTAGTTTAAGAACATTTCGGTCCATTATCGCCATATTTGAGACGAATGTTAGTATAAGGACATTTCGGTCCATTATCCATCTTGCGCGCACGTGTATTTGTTACATGACGGAGTGAACAATGGTGACATGGAATGCACCCAATTTGGGGTGTGGTGTGATTTGAGGTGTGCACGTCAATTTGGAAGTGCATCAATGTGGGATGAAAGGAGTTGTTGGTTATCGGAACCCGCCACCTCTCTGAAGACGTTGAGGAATTACAACGACATATATCAGGGGTGTGAAGAGATGTACCCTTGAACCAAATCCCATATTTGAGGGAAAGAATCGTCGTGGACCTGAGAATCGTGAATCATATTTGAGACTAAGATTATCTTAGGAGCTATGGGATGAATATCATTTTGGATATCATCAATGAGAGATCATTAGTCATGTTTAAGACTAAGATCTGTTTGGAAATCACGAGCATATGGGCTCGCTTAATTTAAAAGCAAAAGGTTTAACTTCAGGAAACTTTAGCCAATTTGGACTAAGATTGGGTTTCTGTACTATCCAGCAGTGCTAAGCACTAAGATATACACCACTCACGTGTGTTTCGTGTGAGGCGTTGAAATAGTGCTAAGCACTAGTCTTTTGTGGCGCTCACATGTGTTTCACGTGAGGCGCTGAGGTTTTGGCTTCTTTTGGGTGCTCACGTGTATTTCACGTGGGGCATTGAGTTTTGGCGCTCACGTGTATTTCACGTGAGGCGCTGCACTAGTGTTAAGCACTGACTTTTCTGTTTTTTTGCCCTCACGTGTGTTTCATGTGAGACACTATATAACTTGGCCTTGGGTGCTCACGTGCTTTTCACGTGAGGTGCTGAGTTCTCTTGGAAACTTAATCTCTATTTATATTTTTTAGAGAACTTAAATCTTTGTTAATGATGTTTTGACCATTAACGATCACCAAGATCACTATTTTGAGTATCTTGGATCGGGGTTTTAAAGAACTAAGTTCTTGATTTGAAGGAACTAAGTTCCTGGAGTATTATGGACTCCATCTTTTTTTCAATCTTGTTCTTTCATGTTCTTTCCGATATTGTTCTTCCCTGAATCTTTGATTCTCAAGAACAAAATCTTCCCGATAAGAATTAAATTCTCAACTTGTGAGAGATTTGTCTTGCGGATCTCAGATCCATAAAAAGAACTAAGTTCTTTGAGAAGGGTTAAACCCTTATATATAATATGATAGGTAAAGGAGATATTTTGATCTCGATATTTTCTTTACCATGGGTTTTGAGGAGGAAGATCTTCTTTGAGAATTAAATTCTCTGTTGTTTTGTGGGAGTTTTTGGAGAGCCTTCTGTATTTTTACAGAACCTTATGGGGGTCTCCTTTTTTTATATCCAATCATTCCATTTGATTAATCTCTTTACTCTTATTTATAGGAAAAGAGAAAAATCAATTTGTTAAGAAAATCTCTCATTTGAGAGATCATGATTGATTTCATAATCAATTAAAATGATCTTTTAGATCAATCGGTGAATTTTATTCATCTTTGGATTTTTAATCCAAAGGCTCTCTATTTAACAGAGAAGATTTCTTGTTTGTTTAACAAGATTAAGAAATATTTTCCTAATATAGAATTTTATTCTATTATATGAATATCTTGTCAGTTTAACAAGATTTTATTCTATCATATGAATATCTTGTCAGTTTAAAAAGAGTAGAATTTTATTCTATCATATGAATATCTTGTTAGTTTAACAAGATCAGGAAGATATTTTCCTAATATAGAATTTTATTCTATCAGATGGTTCAATTGATGATTTTTATAATCACTGTTGGATCTTTGATCCAAGGGTCCTCTGTTTAACAGAGAGGATCTTTCTAGTTTGAGAAAGATCTGGAAAATATTTCCCATGTAGAACTTAATTCTAACATTGGACATTTGATCCAACAGAGAATATCTTCCAAATTTAGAAAGATCAGCGGGATATTTTCCCCTAATAGAATTTTAGTTCTATCTTTTGATGTTTTTTAATCGATCCTTGATCCAACGACTCTCTATTTAACAGAGAATATTTGATCAGGGATATATATTTTTTTTCCTAATAGAATTTAATTCTATCATTTGATGATTTATTATCACCATTAGATCTTTGATTCAACGGCTCTGTTTAACAGAGAATAACCCAGATTTTAGGTAAATATTCCTCATGTAGAATTTAATTCTACCCTCTTTAATTTGGGCGCTGACGCTCACGTGCTATGCACGTGGGCGCCGCCTAAGAATCTAATTCTTTTATAAATAGTCACTCACGTGCTTTGCATGTCGGCGCTCACGTGTGTTCCATGTGAAGCGCCACTATAAGATTTAATCCTAACAGAGGCTGGCGCTGGCGCTCACGTGGGAAACATGTAAGGCGCTCAAGGATTTAATCATATCTGAAGCGGTACCTACATGCTTTGCATGTGGGTGCACGTGTTTAACACGTGGAGGTTTCCTTTATTTTTATTAGGGAACAACAAGCTCTGAGCCAAAAAAATTTGGCGGGAACACTACCGCTGCCATTGAGTGGGCGGCTAGAGAGCAACAGAGATTCACGGACATATAGGAAGGTAATCATTAGCAGGATGTTCCGTCACGTATGGTTGTTCCGGCACCGACCAGAGTTCCGGTATATGGAGGTGTTCCTGTTTGGAGACAGGGAGTAGTTCCCATGAAGCGATCGATTGTTTTAGCTCAGAAGAAAAACCTGATTTGTGACTTTTGTCAGCGACCGGGCCATATTTAGAAAAATGTCGATGGAAGCTTGGGCAGTGTTTGGTTTGCGGAGCTGTTGACCATCAGGTCAGCACCTGTCCTTCTAGGTATCAGTTGAGAGGCGATGCTCCGAGTGCACCGCTCATATCGCAGGAACAAGCTTTTGGGTAGAGGCAAGACATGCAAAGGCCAGATCAGGAATAGGCCCTAACCTTAACGGCCGAGGAGGGTTTGGAGAATGTGGTTACTGGTACCCTACCAGTTTGTAATTTTCCATCATTAGATTTATTCGATTCCGGTACATCCCATTGTTTTATGTCGTCTAAGTTTATTAGCACACACTCTATCCTACGCACGACCTTATCTAGAAATTGTGACATATATACTGGGAATGAGAAGATTATTTCTAGTAGGGAATGTAAGGAGTGTCCCGTCGTTGTTGCGGTCGAGAATTATTTGCAGACTTCCTAATTAATTGGTACCGCCAGTTATGTCGTAGTTTGGGGATAGACTTTCTTGGCACCTTTCACGCTCACATAGATTGTAGAGCAAAGAATGTGGTTTTCCAAATTCCTAGTTATCCGGAGTTTGAATTCTTAAGAGGCAGTATATCTGTCGAGCCAATCGAGTCTAGGGCTAAGCTGACGAATGTGGTTTTATCAGTAATAAGGTGGACAAGGAGGAAGCACCGTTGGTAGCTTAGGACTTCATGGCGGAGAAATAGAGATGGTGCCAAAGCAAGAGGTAGAGTTTGCAATTGACTTAATTCCTGGAGCAGCGTCAGTTTTCAAATCGTATCATCCGATGGCACCGGTGGAAGTACAAGAAGTAAAGAAGCCGGTCTCGGAACTATTGGATGAGCGTGTTATTTGCACCACGAGCTCATTCTTAAATCCTATTCTTTTGAATTCATCAGACGATCATATCGCGACGGAAAGGAAACAAAACTGCGAACCTTCATCTCCGTTTGATCTTACCTTGTAATCTTCTTGATTCCTTATTGTTTTCCTTAAATCGTATTCCATTAATTCCGATAGTAGGATTTAGGCGACATAGATGGAGTTATGTGATTGAAACTATACACCGCGGCATGGTTACAATCCAGACGATTTCTGAGCCGTCTCAACATTGTTTGAGCTGTCTCAACTTGCTATAAACTGATCCGAACATCTTATCTTGTAAAATTCAGTATAAATTACACAAAAATCATTAGCATATGTTCTTTAGTTCATTACGAAGATAACTTAGAATAATTTAACTCTATAAAAAGTTTCCCTGCAAAATAAATTGTTTAAATAATATAAATTGCGGGGGAACACACCTCTGGACTGTTGTCCAGGGAATTTCCAGTGCCAAACTTAAAATACTGAACATTCATAACTTTCTGTAGGAATTATCTAAAATGCCCTAATTTATAATAATGAAAACATTATTGAACTAGCTTCATTTTGGTGTATGATATGTCCTTTTGGAGGAAGGTTGTTATTTTAAGGTATTTTACAAATCAGAGTGATGCTGAATTTCATGAACTGAACTTTCTTGTGCATGGTGAATAGACACCGCTTTTTTTTATTGACCTGATTGAATATGCTATTCTTGTTAATGCTATTACCTTGATCTTGTACATGATACGCTATAATAATCCTGACATGCCAGTTGTTGATTATACACATGTATTCATGATTATTGACATGCATCATTGCTATCTTGTCTTGTTATCATGCCAACCTTTCTTTTAACATGATGTTTACCTAGATGCCGGCAATTACATGATATCTCTTGACCTGTCTTATTGTCTTGATAGACATGACTTGTGCATACTTGTTCCTGCATTAGCATTATGTAAATAATATCTTGATACTTGAAATTAGACATGACACCTGGGGAAAGGAGAAATCAAGAATGGAACCGAATTGTAACTCAAGAGTTATTACTTGATAGAGACTGATCAGACGATACAAGCTTCGGGCACCGGGATAATGAGCTGACATCATTCATCGATCCATTTGCCTTGTTTTACTGCCTAGCGGCACGTCTCGGATTCAGACCCGAGAATCATGATCGTGGTCCCGGGCTCGTACGGGATACTATTGAGTTATGATGAGAATTAAATTAATTAGTTTCAAATATCTTTAGGATAGACAACTTAGCGACATGGACTTGTAGGACTCACATGACATGTTTGACTTGCTATATCTTAACTGATATCTCACCTAGATTGCTATCGTGTGTAGTTTAATCACATGACACTAGTTCTTGCATATTGACACAATACCTCACGTTTACCAGTTATATCTTTATTATATTATATTCGACGCTGTGACGTCTGGGTTTTACATGGCCCAGATAACCTGGCTTTAGAACAGGAAGATAAGGAGTGCTTTGAGAAGATTGCTGATCACTGAGGAGTTTTCCAGTTATTAGTTATTTATGGTTTAGTGTACTTCTCGTATTAGCTTTTATTAGATCAATTGTTAGCTTATAAGGGATGAGTACTACTATTGTTTCTTATTTTATCTTTGGATCTTTGAGACTTGGTCATTTATTATTGCTTCCGCTATTATGGATTATTCTGGTATTGGACATGTGATAGTTAGTTATATATTATTTTATACTTGATTACTGTAATACAGTATTAATGTGAGTATGGAAGGATGATTCATTACCATAGGTAGCATGGCTGGACAAGTTACGTCCCGAATTTTGTGTATCTTGGGAAGCGGGGCGTGACAAGGTTTTATTGGTATGAGAGCCTAGGTTTAGGTTAGATTAAGCAACGGGTTTCAATTTGTAGTTAGGTATGGTACCTAATACATTGACCTTAAAACCCTTGAACAATAGGAACATGTCCTGCCACATTCCTGCCTTGTCATTCAACTTCTTGAATTCTTATCTTTGTTGAATCTTGTTCCCGTTGTTAATCTTGTCCTTCGTCCTCAACTTCAGAATTATGGCAAGAAGAAACCAATCTGCTTGACCTAATGACAATGCCGCACTTTTTGGTATCCTACAAGGGTTGCTGAAGAATCAACAACGCCAGACAGACTTATTCCAGCAACAGACTAAGGCATTTCAGAAGAGCTTAACGGTGGCTCAACAGACTGCTACCTGTTTACCGCCGATGACTGGACCGAGACGCGGAGGACGTCTAGCCTGAATTTAGGAGCAGATACTATTTGAACATATCCATCCACCTCTCCGAAAATACCAAGTTGATTTATGGCACCGTATATCTGAGGTTTGGATAGATGTGACCGTTGTAGCAGACTTCATCAGATTGCCCCTCATTTGTGAGGGGTTTTTGATTGTGGGGACGCTCTTCCCTACAGGCGCAAGCCCCTGCAGTTAATTACTTTATCGCGTTGCGATAACCACTTTCTCCTTCTCCAGTAGTTCACTTCATGTCGTGCGTTATTTTGTTTTTATAGGGTTGCCCGTGGATTGTATACGGAGACTATTTTATGTCGTCGCCCGTAGGGCGCGGATCAGTTCAAATCCTTATATATTTTGGGTTTGAGTCAAGGATTTTCTTGACGGGGTCCATGTTGGTAGCTTGGTTTGCCAACGCGAATGAACTTAGGATACATTTCTCATATTTGTGAGGTCCATCCGTTCATAGGATATTTAGGTTTGATCAAAGGATCGTTAGTTATATTTGAAACTAAGATCAACTTGGAAACAAATGAGCATATGGGCTCAATTATTTTAGTTTAAGGACATCACGGTCCATTATCACCGTATTTGGGGCGAATATTAGTTTAAGGACATTTTGGTCCATTATCACCATATTTGAGACGAATGTTAGTTTAAGGACATTTCGGTCTATTATTCATCTTCGGCGCACGTGTATTTGTTACATGACGGAGTGAACAATGGTGACATGGAATGCACCCAATTTGGGGTGCGGTGTGATTTATGGTGTGCACGTCAATTTGGAAGTGTATCAATATGGGATGAAAGGAGTTGTTGGTTATCGGAACCCGCCACCTCTTTGAAGACGTTGAGAAATTACAACGACATATATCAGGGGTGTGAAGAGATGTACCCTTGAACCAAATCTCGTATTTAAGGGAAAGAATCGTGGTGGACCTAAGAATCGTTAATCATATTTGAGACTAAAATTATCTTAGGAGATATGGGATGAATATCATTTTAGATATCATCAATGAGAAATCATTAGTCTTGTTTGAAACTAAGATTAGTTTGGAAATCACGAGCATATGGGCTCGCTTAATTTAAAATCAAAGAGGTTTAACTTCATGTCACTTTAGCCAATTTAAGCTAAGATTGGGTTTCTGTATTACCCAGCAGTGCTAAGTACTAAGATATACAGCACTCACGTGTGTTTCACGTGAGGTGCTAAAATAGCGCTAAGCACTAGTCTTTTGTAGCGCTCATATATGTTTCACGTGAGGCGCTGAGGTTTTGGATTCTTTTGGGTGCTCACGTGCATTTTACGTGAAGCATTGAGTTTTGGGACTCATGTGTGTTTCACGTGAGGCGCTGCACTAGTGCTAAGCACTAACTTTTCTGTTTTCTGGCGCTCACGTGTGTTTCACGTGAGGCGCTATATAACTTGGCCTTGGGTGCTCACGTGCTTTTCACGTGAGGTCCTGAGTTCTGTTGGAGACTTAATCTATGTTTATGTTTTTTAGAGAACTTAAATCTCTGTTAATGATGTTTTGACCATTACCGATCACCAAGATCCTTATTTTGAGGATCTTAGATCGTGTTTTTAAAGAACTAAGTTCTTGATTTGAAGGAACTATGTTCCTGGAGTATTATAGACTCCATCTTTCTTTTCAATCTTGTTCTTCCATGTTCTTTTCGATATTGTTCTTCCTTGAATCTTTGATTCTCAAGAACAAAATCTTTCTTATGAGAATTAAATTCTCAACTTGTGGGAGATTTGTCTTGCGGATCTCAGATCCATACAAAGAACTAAGTTCTTTGAGAAGGGTTAAACCCTTATATATGATATGATAGGTAAAGGAGATGTTTTGATCTCGATATTTTCTTTACCTAGGGTTTTGAGGAGGAAGATATTCTTTGAGAATTAAATTCTCTGTTGTTTTATGGGAGTTTTTGGAGAGCCTTCTGTATTTTTACAGAAGCTTATGGAGGTCTCCGCTTTTTTTATATCCAATCCTTCCATTTGATTAATCTCTTTACTCCTATTTATAAGAGAAGAGAAAAATCAATTTGTTAAGAAAATCTCTCATTTGAGAGATCATGATTGATTTCATAATCAATCAAAATGATCTTTTAGATCAATCGGTGAATTTTATTCACCTTTGGATTTTTAATCCAAAAGCTCTCTGTTTAACAGAGAAGATTTCTTGTTTGTTTAACAAGATTAGAAAATATTTTCCTAAGATAGAATTTTATTCTATTGTATGAATATCTTGTTAGTTTAACAAGATTTTATTCTATCATATGAATATCTTGTCAGTTTAAAAAGATTAGAATTTTATTCTATCATATGAATATCTTGTTAGTTTAACAAGATCAGGAAGATATTTTCCTAACATAGAATTTTATTTTTTCAGATGGTTTAATTGATGATTTTATAATTACCGTTGGATCTTTGATCCAAGGGCCCTCTGTTTAACTGGGAGGATCTTTCTAGTTTGTGAAAAATCTAGGAAATATTTCCCACGTAGAATTTAATTCTATCGTTGGACCTTTGATCCAACAGAGAATATCTTCCTTATTTAGAAAGATCACGGGGATATTTTCCCCTAATAGAATTTATGTTCTATCTTTCGATGATTTTTAATCACCATTAGATCCTTGATCCAACGGCTCTCTATTTAACAGACAATATTTGATCAGGGATATATATTTTTTTTCCTAATGGAATTTAATTCTATCATTTGATGATTTATTATCACCATTGGATCTTTGATCCAACAGCTCTGTTTAACAGAGAATATCCCAGATTTTAAGTAAATATTCCTCATGTAGAATTTAATTCTACTCTCTTTAATTTGAGCGTTAACGCTCACGTGCTATGCACATGGGCGCCGCCTAAGAATCTAATTCTTTTACAAATAGTCACTCACGTGTTTTGCACGCCGGCACTCACGTGTGTTCCGCATGCCGGCACTCACGTGTGTTCCGCATGAGGCACCACTATAGGATTTAATCCTAACAGAGGCTGGCGCTGGCGCTCACGTGGGAAACACGTGAGGCGCTCAATGATTTAATCCTATCTGAAGCGGTACATACATGCTTTACAAGTGGGTGCACGTGATTAACACGTGGAGATTTCCCTTTATTTTTATAAGGAAACAACAAGCTCTGAGCCAAAAAAAATTGGCGGGAACAAATGTCCCCCACTACTTTACCCACGTAAGTATGTATGTGGGTGAAGTGGTGCAGAGTTATGCATGGCCATAGATTTGATGGCTTAGGAGAAAAGTTTAGGATCCTTATTGCCTAATTCTTTTTTCTTCTTCATGAGCCGTAAGGGTCTAAAGCAGGTTTTTCTCCCTACGAGACTTGAGGATCTCATAGGTGCATATGCTTCTTAGAAATCGTGAGGATTCCTAAGTGTTCATCACCTCCGTGAGTCGTAAGGATCTCACTTGGGTATTTTTTTCTTACAAGTCGTGAGGGCCCATAAGTAGCTTCTTCATTTTATTAGCATGTAACTTTGGCGAATGTGGCCCATGGATAGTATACAATAGTCAATCTTGACCTCCTTATAGGGCAGCGATAGCTTAGGCTACAAGTTTAGATCTGTCGCCTAAGACTTTTCAACTTTATGAGCCGTGAGGGTCTCATAAATATGTTTCTCCCTACGAATCGAGAGGTTCCCGCAGGTTTATTTTCTCCTTAGAAGTCATAAGAACTCCTAAGTGCGTTTTCTCTTGAGATTCGTAAGGATCTCATAAGAGAATTTTCCTCTTACGAGTCGAGAGGACTTGTAAGTGATTTCTCCTCCTCGTCGGTATGCGACTTTAGAGAATGTGGCCCGTGGATAGTATACAAGAGTCAGTTTGGACCTACTTGTAAGGCCACAGTGCTTAGGAAACAGGTCGATATCCCCGTCGCTTAAGGCTTTTCACATTCATGAGCTGTGAGGGTTTCATAAACATATTTTTCCCTACGAGTCGAGACGAGTCGAGAGGATCTCGCGGGTGAATCCTAACATGAAATATAGATAACCCCTTTTTCTATAGAGGTCCGTTTGGTTTGTGGTACTAGGTTTAAGTCTATCGTACCGTCGTGTTAGCTGATGTATTCCTCGATATGAAGTCCCTTAGGTTGCTGCTCGAGTAACCCCGCGACTGTCGTGTCACTGATCCTTTTTTAGGCTGGACAAGACGTCTTCAGGTAATCTTCTAAGGTCATATTATCGTCGGAAGAACAAGCGTTAGGTATTTGCTATGGCGCTTTTTACTTAAGGTTATACTCAATTTGGAGCCCCGATGAGCCATAACCGCACCCTTCTGGGGTGGAATGATCTCCAATGGTCTTTACGCTTTGTATGTATTGCCGTCAAGACCCGAAGCTAGGAATATGTCGTCACTTCATTTTTACTTTGATGATGTTGTACCGATTCTTTGCTGAAGTTGGGTAGACATCCAAATGACCTCTATGCCGTATGTATCGCCATCGATGTCTGGAGCTAGGATTTTGCCATCACTCCACTTTTGTTTGACCCTTGGTTCCTTGTTGATGTTGCGTCTGAATTCTGCTGGCATGAAAAGCACGTCGAGCTGAAGTTAGGATTTTGCCATTACTCCGCTTTGATTTGACCCTTAGGTCCTTGTTGACGTTGCGTCTGCATCCTACTGGCATGAGAAGCACGTCGAGTTGGAGTTAGGATTTTGCCATCACTTTTATTTGGCTCCTTGGAGTCTTTGTTGATGTCGCTTCTGCAATGAGAAGGAACGTCGAGCTAGAGCTGGGATTTTTCCATTACTCCACTTTGATTTGACCCTTGAGTCTTTGATGATGTCGAGTCTGCGCTGAGAAGGAACGTCGGGCTGGAGCTAGGATTTTGTCATTACTCCTTTTTTGTTCGACCCTTGGGTCTTTGTTGACGTTGCGTCTGCACCGAGAAAGGACGTTGAGCTGGGTCTTTGTTGACCCTTGGTTCTCGTATATTTTATGTTTCTGGTTCTTATAAGAAATCAACCCTGTTTGGGTCGAAAATTGCACCCCGGTTGACCAAGTCGAAGTCAAAGTCAACCTCAAGCCAGGTGGGCCCAAGCCCAGGTCAAGTGGGCCAATACCCGGAGCGAGCCCGAACATGAAGCGGCCGGCCTCCCCCCATGCCAAAATTTTGTTGTATTCCTTGTATTTTATTTTATGAATAAATGTAAGGAAAATGGGCATAAAGCCAAATTTTTGTAAAGCCCATGGCTTATGTGTAAAAAGAAATAGCACATGAGCCATGGGATAGGTAAAATGCCATTTTGAAAAGCCCAAGGGGCTATATGTAAAGTGTATATCCTATAAAGGCAAGGATAAAGAAAATATTCCAACAACTTTTTCTCTCTCCAAAGAAAAATCCAGATCTGTGATCTCCTCCTTCCTCAAGGTTCTAAAACCTTCCTTTTTCTTTTGAATTAAATCAAGAGTTTTACTCTTCCTTTTCCAAAACTAAATAGTTTTTCACCACAAAACCCACAAAGGGGAACTCAGATCTGCCATCAGATCTTAGAAAGGAGAGATTTTTAGAATCTCATATTTCTTGATCTTCAAGATCCTGCCAACAGAGGAGGAAGAAGGAGACCCGTCTCCAGAAACCCCACTTTGGGGAAGAACTATGGCTCAAGGGGAGAAGCCCCATCATCAGCCTCAAAATATCCCAGGAGTTTAACTCCTCATACACACACACACATACACACACAAAATAATAAGTGCTCCTTTCTAGGAGTACAACTCCCATTGCAGGGACTAAGTCCCTTTTAGCGCCCGAGCGCCCACGTGCTGACACGTGGGGCGCTAGCGCCCTTACGCTCAAAGCGCTAGCGCCCGAGCGCCCACGTGCTGACACGTGGGGCGCTAGCGCTCAAAGCGCTAGCGCCCGAGCGCCCTCGTGCTGACACGTGGGGCGCTAGCGCTCAAAGCGCTAGCGCCCGAGCGCCCACGTGCTGACACGTGGGGCGCTAGTGCTCTTACGCCCAGAGCGCTAGCGCCCGAGCTCCCACGTGGTGACATGTGGGGCGCTAGTGCTCAAAATGCTAGCGCACTTGCGCTCAGAGCGCTAGTGCCCAAAGCGCTAGCACCCAGGCGCCCACATGGTGACACGTAGGGCGCTAGCGCTCTTGCGCTCAGAGCGCTAGCGCCCGAGCGTCCACGTGTTGACACGTAGGGCGCTAGCGCTCTTGCGCTCAAAGCACTAGCGTTCGAGCGCTTTTGCACCCAAAGCGCTGGTGCTTTTTCCCACGCATCCTTTGGATGCCCTTTCCTTTTTTTCTTATTATTTTGTATACACACACACACACATACTCCACCACACTGTTTCCGTTAGAAAAATTTTTTAACGGGGCGCTGCCCCGCACCCCGCAAGGGGACTGCTAGCCCCCTTGACCCCCAACCCGCTATCCGGGTAGCGGGACCCCCATTAAAACTCTGCGGGGCCGCCGATTTGTCCAAAACCCCTTCAAAACACAACACCGCACATTGAGTTCGCATGACCAGTTTAACCCGTCAATCGGAGGTTCTCTCACTCCAAATGCGAGGGGTAATTAACGGCAGCTTAGTCCGCGGCTGCCGGAGATTCGAATCCCCACAATCAATAAACCCTAGCCTACCCTAGGCAGGGAGAATCTGTAGTACGCCTGACAAGCGCGTGCGTATTCCCATCTCAATAGGGTGATGAAAAACACCCTACAAATTCTGGCACGTCCGGTGGGACCTTTATCTCCTCCCATATTTCGGGTTAAACGTTCATACGAACTCAATCAATATACATATCGACTGCCTGTACTGAAATCATGCTTCTTTGTGCAGGTTAACAAATTTCAAATTACAATCTCCGGTCGCAGCAGCAATGTCTCCAAGGACAAGCTCAGCTCTTGACACAGCTCTTATCTCCTACACGATGAAGATGGGCGCCAGGACGGTCCTTCCGGCCAGTCTCGGGCGACAGTGGGAGGAGCCGCCGCTACCATTCGGCTCTATTCTGTTCGTGTCAGCTAACGCCATCCCAGCTCCTCAAGCCCCGGTGACAGGGAAACCGGTCTCAAAAGGTAAGAGGCCAAATGTGGTGGTCTCAAAGGCGCCCCAACTCAAACGCAAGTCGGTGTTTGAATGGCTTTCCTTGGCCCCAGCTTGGGGCAAGGCCATCAACACCAACAAAGCTACAACGCGTCTCGAGCAAGCTCCGGCGGTGTCCCTAACAACTGCTCGATCGGGTATCTTCTCTAAGCTCCCTATCGATCGACTCGCGGTGGATTCCCAGAAAACGTATGCCCGCCAAGCCCTTAAAAAAGAGAAGCTGAGGAAGAAGCGGCTAAGATACAGAGCCAACAAAAAGGCTAGGGCCCCCGCTAGGCTAAGCTTCATGAGGCTCCAAGAATGGGGTTACCCCGCCGAAGATAAAGAGACAGCTGGATATGGGGTCCACACTGTCTACATGGTCGGACATGAAGAAACGAGCCCTCCTATGCTTCATAGCCAGGGTGATGATACGGTGGACGCTGCCCAATGTCAATTCGGTCTAAATGACGAAGAGCTCGCTCAGGCCGATAAGCCGAAAGAGCCTGGGGTTTCTGCGGGATTGAGCTCAGGAAATAAGGATGACTCGGTTGTCACAACCGGAACTACAGAACAAGTATTATTCCGATGGCTCCAGAGGCAGCTTCAGGAAAGGGATGAGAAGTTAGCCAAGGTTCAGTCTAAGGTCGACGAATTGGCAAACGTTACGGCAGATCTCGCGACCCAAGTCGCCCGATTGCAATTACAGCAGAATCAAATTTTGGTTCATGAGGCAGGGATTGATACCCGGAGGCAGCCAACTAATACCCCCTTCAGCCTAAGAGCGGAGCGCATTCGCGAAAAATGGCCGCGATCATCCTCCAGTCCCTCTGATACATACACCGAAGGGGAATCGCCTCTGAAAGTGAAACTGGATAAGGTCTATTCTTTCAAAAGAGACAAAGTTGACAAGATATTCAAGGACGTCCTAAGAAACGGTCTACAACTGCCAGAATCAAAGAGGCCGCAAGAAGCGAATATGACCGACGACTCAAAGTATTGCCCCTATCACAGAGTGATAGGTCACGCTATTGAGGACTGCTTCGTCTTCAAAGATTGGGTCGAAAAGCAATACAAGACGGGAGAGATAGAACTATCTAAAGGCGTGTTAGCAAACAGTCAAGCTACGACCACCGACTTCATACTAATAGAGACCGAAGTCCTTCAGGGACCCGATTCTCTCAGACATCTGCCTTTCTCTAAAAAGAGTGGACCAAGGTAATAAGCTAAGAGCCAAGCGAGCAATAGTGCCAATGAAGAAGCAATAGACGGGTGTGTTGGGGTAAAAATTTACACCCCGGTTGACCAAGTCAAAATCAAAGTCAACCCCAAGCCAAGTAGGCCCAAGCCCAGATCCAGTGGGCCCATGCCCGGGTCGAGCCCGAACATGAAGCGGCCGGCCACCCTCCACGCCAAGATAAAAAATTTGTAATAAATAATTTTTTTGTATTTCTTTTATTTTATTTTATGGATAAATGTAAGAAAAATAGGCATAAAACCAAATTTTTGTAAAGCCCATGGCTTATGTGCAAAAAGAAATGGCACATGAGCTATGGGATAGGCAAAATGCCATTTTGTGAAGCCCAAGGGGCTATATGTAAAATGTATAGCCTATAAAGGCAAAGATAATGAAATATCCCAACAACTTTTTTTCTCTCTCCAAAGAAAAATCTAGATCTGTGATCTTCTCTTTCCTCTAGATTTTAAACCTTCCTCTTTTTTAATTAAATCAAGAGTTTTACTCTTCCTTTTCCAAAACTAAATAGTTTTTCACCACAAAACCCACAAAGCGGAACTCAGATCTGCCATCAGATCTTAGAAAGGAGAGATTTTTATAATCTCATATTTCTTGATCTTCAAGATCCGGTCAACAAAGGAAGAAGAAGGAGACTCATCTCCAGAAACCCCACTTTGGGGAAGAACTAGGGCTCAAGGGAAGAAGCCCTTCATCAGCTTCAAAACATCTTAGGAGTTTAACTCCTCATATATATATATATATATATATATATATATATATATATATATACAGAATAATAAGTGCTCCTTTCTGGGAGTACAACTCCCATTGTAGAGACCAAGTCCCTTTTGCTGATCGAGCGCCCACGTGCTGACACGTGGTGCGCTAGTGCTCTTGCGTCCAGAGCGCCAGCGCCCGAGCGCTAACGTGCCGACACGTGGCGTGCCTGTGCTCATAGCGCTAGCGCTCAAAGCGCTAGCGCCCGAGCGCCCACGTGCTGACACGTGGCGCGCTAGCGCTCTTGCGCCCAGAGCGCTAGCGCCCAGCATGCACGTGCTGATACGTGGCGTGCTAGCGCTCAGTGCGCTAGCGCTCTTGCGCTCAGAGCGCTAGCGCCCTAGCGTCCAAAGCTCTAACGTCCTAGCGCCCACGTGCTGACACGTGGCGCGCTAGTGCTCAGTGCGCTAGCGTCCGAGCGCCCACGTGCTGACACGTGGTGCGCTAGCGCTCTTGCGCTCAAAGCGCTGGCGCTGGCCCCACGCATCCTTTGGATGCCTTTTCCCCCTATTTTATATATATATATATATACATATTTATACATATGTACACACACACATACTCCACGACACTGTCGCTGTTAGAAAAAAAAATTTAACGGGGCGCTGCCCCGCACCCCGCAAGGGGGCTGCTAGCCCCTTTGACCCCCATCCCGCTATCCGGGTAGGGGGACCCCCATAAAAACTCTGCGTGGCTCCCGATATATCCAAACCCCCCTCCAAAACAAAACACACGTACACTGCACATCGATTTCGCATGACCAGTTTAACCCGTTAATCGGAGGTTCCCTCGCCCCAAAGGCGAGGGGTAATTAACGGCAGCTTAGTCCGCGGCTGCCGGAGATTCGGATCCCCACAATCAATAAACCCCCGTCTACCCTAGGCAGGGGGAATCTGTAGTACGCCTGACAAGCACACGCATATTCCCATCTCAATGGGGTGATGAAAAACACCCTACAGATTCTGGCACGCCCGGTGGGACCTTTCTCTCCTCCCATATTTCGGGTTAAATGTTCATGCGAACTCAATCAATATACATATCGATTGTCTATAATGAAATGATGTTTTTTTTCTGTGCAGCAATCAACTTTCGACGACAATGTCTCCCAAGACGAATTCAGCTTCCAACGTGACCCCGATCCCGTACGTGGTCATGGTCAATGCTCGTGTGGTTCTCCCTGCAAGCCTCAGTCGACAGTGGGAGGAACTGCCCCGCCAGTTTGGTTCCGTCATCATCTACCCTGCCGGAAGCACTCATCTGGCAGAAATTCCGGCGAAACAGGCGGCCAAGCTGGTCTCAAGGGGCAAGAGGCCGAATGTCGTGATCGCCAAGGCACCACAACCGAAACTTAAGGCGGTGTCTGAATGATTCTCTGGTGCTCCAGCGGCGGGCAAGAACTCCGGTACAAAGGGCAACATCAAATATTGCGGACGAGCTCAGGTGATGACTCCAACAAATGCACAATCGAGCGTATCTCCAAAATCCTCCATCGCCCGGTCTACGGCGTCTTCCCAAAGAGCCAAAGTCTGCCAGGTGCTTAGAACAGAAAAGTTAAGACAGAAGGGGCTCAGGTATCGAGCCAACAAGAGGGCCAGGGCTTCGGCCAAGTGGAATCTTGTGAAGTTCCAAGAGCAGGGTTACTCTGTGACGACGGCTGAGTCGGCCGTAAAAATCAGCAATTCCTTCGAACCTCTGAGGTGGGTTCAGAAAAATGCCATGACCGCCAGAATTAAGAAGACAGCGGTCCGAACGTCGCTACAAAGAGATATGTACCAGCCCCAACAGATAAAGTATGACACTGTCTCTTCAAGAGTCTATCAGGTGCTCTGTGCCGCACGAAAGCAGCGGGGCAAACCCAGAAAAGAAGCGCCAGCACCATTCAAGAACCTGGTTAGGCCAGCCGCCTTCAATCGACTGCCAGCTACCGAAACAAGGGGGTCAAGACAGCGATCTGTGAAATCAGTCGCCGATGATTAAAAGACGGCTGGATATATTATCCATACGGTCTACATGGCGAGCAGGCTCCCCAGCGACAACCTTCGCAGCAAAAGCAAGGATGGGACCACCACATCCTAAGCCCAATCTGGCTTGAATGTGGTTGCCGCTGCCCAAGAACAGCCACCTCCGCTGGATGAAGAAAACCCTCTCGATGAGGATGATAGGCAGAAAGACCCCTCGGTCCATGCAGAGTCAAGCTCGGACAGCGAGGAAGAGCCGACTTTCCGCCTCAAGACTGCGGAGCAAGAGCTGCTTCAAGAGCTTCGCAAACAGCTCAGGAGCAAAGATAAAGAGATGGCCAAGCTCTATTCGAAAATTGACGACCTAACGAACGTTGTGATGCAGCTTACGGCTCAAATTGCTCGAGCGCCTCCCAATCAAGCACAAGTCGCTACTCATCAGCCGGGTGATGACAATCCGAAGCAGCTAATGCCTGTTCCTTTGGGTCCAAGACTGGTCGAATCGCATGAAAGCCGGCCACATTCCTCTTCTGGGGACGCCTTGGCCCCAGATAGCACTATCCCGCTAACACAAGATTGGATAATGGATTTGGTCACCAGCAAAGTTAAAACATTGGTGGCCGAAGCTGAAGCTCAGAAAGAAATTGGTAGTAGTGGGCGGCCGTATCCCGCACACTACGATCTGATCGAGTTCCCGAGCGGCTACGTCATTCCTAATTTCGGAAGATTTAACGGGATGGGAAACGCAAATCAGCATGTCGCCCACTTCAAAGCATCGTGCGGAAATACAGGGGGCAATGACTTGCTCCTTCTTCGTCAGTTTGTTAACAGCCTGACCGGTGTCGCCTTCGACTGGTACGCGAGTATACCAGACGGGTCCGTCATTACCTTTGCCCAAATGGAGTCTCTGTTTCGGCAAAGGTTCATGAGTGTCAGTGATAAAATCTCCATTGCCGACCTTGTGAGGACCAAGCCGGGGAAGACTGAAAGCAACACCGACTTTATCGCCCGATGGCGTAATCTCACAGTCAAGTGCGAACCACCGCTGGAGCAGGACCAGTCCGTCAGCCTTCTCATTGGGAAACTCAGCAATTAGATGGCCCCGTTCTTGTGTACAGCGGGCCTCAAGACGTTTCAAGAGCTAACTAAGAAAGTACAAATGCTGGAACGCTCGAAGCAAGAGTCTACCCCGGACTCTCAGAGAGAGAAGACTTGGAAAAGCAAGTGGGACGACAACTATAGAAGCAGGAGTTCCAGCAGTACCAATGCCTTCAATGCGTCCGACAATGAAGAAAAGCGAAGGGCGGGCGAATCCAAAACCAACCGGTCTCGAAAGCCATTGCTGGGAGGAGATGGGCCTTCCCTAGAGGAGAAGAAGAACAAGGTTTACTCTTTCCGAAGGGATAAGGTCCGTAAGATATTTAAAGATGTCTTGAACAACGGCCTACAATTGCCGGAGTCGAAAAGACCCCAAGAAGCAAAAATGACCGACAATCCCCTGTATTTCCCGTACCACCGAGTAGTAAGCCATGCGATCGAGGATTGCTATATCTTCAAGGACTGGGTCGAAAAGAAGTACAAAGCCGGAGAGATCGAGCTGTCCAAAAGTGTGTTGGTGAACAATCAAGTTGCAACCACCAACTTTATACAGACAGAAACTGAAGCCTTCTGGGAGCAGACAGCCGAACCCGCTGCCCTGAGAAATGAAACGGACTCATCGCGGCCTCCATGGAGTACGTACATAACTAATAAGACGAAAAAGATGATAAAGCTACTTCGGAAAGAGCCCAGGACCGAATAGGAATGGCAGAAGAAGCCTACCTTTCCAGCTGCCAATGCGGCTCCATCAGGTTCAAAATCCAAAAAGCTCAAGAAGAAGAAAAGTGCAGCTCGGCGCGAAAAGGAGTCTGCAGGGAGATCAGCCATTCAAAAATATATCGATTACCTCGAAGAATATAAACAGAAGGAAAGAACTCTGATTCAATTGAAGGAGTTCCTCCCTGTAGGAGCGACTGAAATTCTGGAGGAGTTAGAAGAAGAATGCAATGAAGAGATCCCTATAGTGACCTACTACGCCATCCATCTGGGCAGCGACTCTAAGGGGGAGCTCTTTTTTCCTGAAGAGGACGAGAAGCTTGCCATAAAGGCCAATCAAATCCAGCTCAGAAGCGGCAGGGCTCTATCGCCAAATCAGGGCAACGCTCCAAAAGGGAAGGAAAAACAAGTCGCTAATGAAGAAGATGGAAGAGAACTTGCTCATGAAGATTCGAGTCCTTCCCCAGTAGACTATAATGTCTTGGCTCACCTCCGAAAGCTTCCGTCTCTCCTTAGCATCTACGATGCCTTGGTCCTATCTAAGGAGCTTAGAGATGTTCTCATTCACGCTCTACAGAATCCCGAGCGGTATCAGGCTTGCTTTGCGGAAATTAACATGAAAGAAGCTTAGTATACTTTGCAAGCCGCCGTAGTCACGTTTAAGGATGAAGACTTGCTACTGGGAACGGCTGAGCATAATCGGCCGCTTTACGTGACCGGGTACAACGACGGAATTCGGATTAATTGCATATTGATTGATCCGGGATCCTCAGTGAACATCATGAACTTGTGAACTCTGAAGAGTTTGTCAATGGACGTCCGACACCTGTCAAAGGAAAGGATTGTCATTCAAGGTTTCAACCAAAATTGCCAGCAAGTTCTGGGGTCTATAGCTTTGCCAATCAAATTTGGGGATCTGCAGACCGAAGCTAAGATATACGTGATCGATGCTGTCACGTCTTATAAGATTCTCTTGGGACGGCCGTGGCTCCACGATTACGGCATCATTCCGTCAACTCTCCATCAATGCATGAAGTATACTAAAAATGGTGAAGAAAGACGCATTGACGGAGACATCCAGCCGTTCGGTGTGCATGAAGTCCGATATGAAGATTCTCGGTACTTCATGAACCACCAAAATGCTAAGCCACAACTAACTGAGGATAGACCGGCCCCAAAACTCAAAAGCAAATCTGTGCCGGCTAACACTTTCAAAAGCAAAAACGCACAAGTGCGTCCGCGTTTCGGTAGCGACACTGATGAGTCCGACGCTGGAAGTCCGTCCTTCCGAAAAACTCTCCCTCGTTTCGGTAGCGATACAGACGAATCTGATGCTGAAGGCCCATCTAGCAGCAAAGTCCGCCCTCATCTTGGCAGCGATACTGAAGAGTCGGAAGAAGAGGACCTACCTTGCAATAGCTGCGCAGATTGGACCCCCATGCAACAAGCGAAACTACGAGAGACTTTCGAAATTACAGAAGGGTCCCTAGCTGTCACAAGGGTGCCGGAGCAGATGTGCAAAGAGCTGGATGCGTTTTCAGTCTCCACCGTGGACCAGCTGAAAACTTTCTACGTTCCCGGAAGGAAAAGTGGACAGAAAGGCATCCTGTTTTATGGGTCAAACCCCGTCGTGCACCCGGACGATTTGTCTGTCGCGTGCCTTCCATATGAGAGAGGCATAAGAGCCGTCCTCAATCCCAGATACTATGCGCCCGAGATGCGGGAATATTTCAAAAAGTACGGATGCCGGTTATATCAAACGGAGTCCGAAGCAAAGTTTTATGAAGGAGTATGGCATCCGCCCCAGGTCCGAGCACTCATCGATGGACGAGTTCCAGATAGACGGGGCATAGGCTACGTTCAACCTGATTCCAAAGCGTGCTACATGATCCATGTTGGTGAGGCCAGCGAAAGATCAAATGATGATGACGAAATAGCCGAGCCAGAAGAAGCTCCTCAAGAGCTCAAAGATGGCGGACAAGCAACCTTTGATGAGCTAACCGAGATTGACTTAGGAACGCCCGATAATCCAAGGCCGACCTACATCAGCTCACTCTTGTCGGAGGAAATGAAAGAGCAGATAATTTCCCTGCTGCATGAGTTCGTCGACTGCTTTGCGTGGACATACAAAGAAATGCCAGGCCTTTCCCCTGAAGTGGTCGTGCATAAGCTGGCTATATCTCCTGATGCTAAGCCAGTCAAACAAGCTCCTCGAAGAATGAGAAGGGAACTAGAAGAAAAGGTCATCGAGGAAACCAAGAAGCTCATCGATGCCGGCTTCATCAGAGAAGAGAAATATGCGGACTAGATTACATGCATAGTCCCAGTGAAGAAGAAAAATGGGCAGATCCGAGTTTGTGTCGATTTCAAGGACCTCAACAAGGCATGTCCTAAAGACGACTTCCCGCTACCGGTCATGGAAATGATGGTCGATGACACCTCAAATTATGAGCTGTTCACCTTTATGGATGGCTCGTCTGGGTATTATCAGATCAAGATGTCGCCTGAGGATGAGAAGCACACAGCATTTCGAACCCCGATCAGAATATATTGCTACAAGGTGATGCCATTCGTACTGAAGAACGTAGGTGCTACATATCAAAAGGCAATGACTAATATCTTTGATGACCCAATCCATAAAGTCGTCGAATGTTATGTTGATGATCTGGTCGTCAAAACTAAAGCTAAGGCCGACCACATCCAAGATCTTAGGACCGTTCTCCCCCGACTGAGGGAATACGATCTAAAGATGAATCCTTTAAAGTGCTCTTTTGGCGTGTCATCGGAAAAATTCCTAGGCTTCATAGTCCGACATCGAGGGATTGAAGTTGACCCATCCAAGATAAAGGCCATCATGGAGATGCCCCCTCCGAAGAGTCTGACGCAGCTAAGATCTTTTCAAGGCAAGCTTGCTTATATACAGAGGTTTATCTCAAATTTATCGGGGAGATGTAGGCCCTTCTCAAAGCTCATGAAGAAAGAAGCTCCTTTTGTCTGAGATGCCGAATATCAAGAAGCGTTCGAAAGCATCAAACAATACTTGTTGCACCCTTCAGTGCTGGCCGCTCCCGTTTCAAATAAACCGCTAATTCTCTACACTGCCGCGCTAGATGAGTCACTCGGTGCGCTCCTTGCCCAGAATAACGAGGAGGGAAAAGAAAATGCCCTCTACTATCTCAGTCGAACTCTAATCGGGGCGGAACACAATTATTCCCCAATCGAAAAGCAATGCCTGGCTCTGATATTTGCTGTGAAGAAGCTGAGGCACTATCTGCTCGCTCATCGGGTTATGCTGATCTCTAAGGTCGACCTGCTCAAACACTTGATGACCAAAGCAAGCCTAGCTGGCAGAATGGCAAGATGGGCTGTCATACTACTTGAGTTTGACATAGTTTATACTCCTCAGAAAGCAGTAAAAGGGCAACCTCTTGCAGACTTTCTCGCGGCTCATCCCATACCAGAAGGGTCACCACTCAATTGCGAGTTACCCGACGAACAAGTGCTACACCTAGAGAATGACGAGCCATGTTGGGAGCTCTACTTCGATGGGGCCTCATCGATAAGGACCTCCAGTAAATCAAGTGTCCCGGAGATAAAAGCAGGGATAGGATTGGTGTTCATCACGCCATCAATGGGAACCCTACGGCATTCTTTTGCTCTCATCGAGCCTCGCACAAACAATGAGGCCGGGTATGAAGCTCTGATAGCTGGTTTGGAGCTCGCCATAGAAATGGAAATCCTTCGGCTACGGGTTTACGGTGACTCCCAGCTTGTCGTCAACCAAGTAAGCGGCGATTATAAGATATAAAAACCCGAATTAGCTCGGTACAGAGGCCGAGTGGTGGAACTCATGAAACGGTTCACTCATATTGAACTAACGAGAGTCCCTAAAGCGTTGAACGGAAAGGCTGACGTACTCGCTCGCTTAGCCAAGGAGCTGTGATCCTGACATGGATGAAATTCTGATCACAGTCAGGAGCCGGCAAATTCTACCCCCAGTCTCTCTACGAGAAGAGGAAAGCATGGAACAGAAGAGCAGTCCTGCCGAAGAATCTTCGATCATCCAGGACGAGCCCGATTGGAGATAACCCTTCATAGAGTACCTCCGATACGACAAGCTGCCCGAAGAAAAATCTGCGAGGATTCAGCTGAAGAAAAGAACTCTCCGATACGTGTTTGTAAATGACACGTTATACCGCAAGTCATATGACCAACTCTGGCTCAGGTGTCTGTCATTGGCCGAAGCCCAAAAGGTCATGAAAGATGTTCACTCGGGCATTTGCGGTGCTCACCAATCTGGCCCCAAGATGCGACTTCAAATCAAACGGCTTGGGTATTACTGGCCCACCATTATACGGGATTGCGGAGAGCATGCAAAGAAATGTCAGATCTGCCAAATCCATAGTGATTTCATTCACAAGCATCCCAATCCGTTGCATCCTACGGTGGCGTCGTGACCCTTCGAAGTCTGGGGCACCGACATTGTTGGCCCAATTGATCCTCCGTCATCCAAAGGCCACCGGTTCATACTGGCCGCGACAGACTACTTCTCCAGATGGGCTGAAGCTGTCCCGCTAAAAGAAGTCAAAACAAAAGATATTCTGACATTCTTCCAGCATAATATTCTATACCGCTTCGGTACACCAAGAAGAATCATTTCTGACAACGGGCCTTCTTTCAAGAGCTTCAATGTCTCAAGGTTCGCTACTCAGCACAAGATAGACTGGAGATATTCCTCCATCTATAATCCAAGAGCCAATGGGCTAGCCGAAGCCTTCAATAAGACTTTATGCAAGCTCCTGAGGAAAAATGCTTCAGCCAACAAGAGAGACTGGAATCTCAAACTTCACGAGGCGTTGTGGGCATATCGTACCACGCACCGTACTCCAACTCAGTCCACTCCATACTCATTGCTCTTCGGAGTGGAGGCGGTCTTCCCCCTCGAAGTCGAAGTTCCAAGCTTAAGAATGGTCATTCAGCACGAGTTGACGGAGGAGGAAAACGTGCTCCTTCGACTTGAAGAGCTCGATGCCCTCGAAGAAAAGAGGCTCGCGGTGCAGCAAAATCTGGAGCTATACCGAGCCCAAATGTCACGGGCCTATGACAAGATAACTCGTCTCCGCGCTTTCAAGAAAGGTGAATTGGTGTTGGTCCTCAAAAGACCGATCATCCCCAATCGACATGCCAAGGGAAAATTCGAGTCAAACTGGGAAGGACCATACGTCATCGAGAAAGTGTTCGACGGAGGATCCTACCAACTAATAAGTGCCGAGAAAGAAAGGCCCATGCCACCCATCAATGGCCGATATCTTAAGAAATACTACACGTGAATGCTCCAAGTCGCAGGCGAATTGAGCATATCAGCCCTACGGTCTGGATCATACATCCTGCAAAACCGTATACAATCCACGGGCGTAAATGACCCCTATCTCTCCTAAATCCTGCCGGTGAGACTACTTTTAAAGTCCCACCAGCGGCAAAAAAAAAAAAGAAAAGAAAAGAAAAGAAAAAAATAAAAAATAAAAAAAAGGTATGTCCACAAGCAAAACGGGCACGGATGAAAACCTGAAAGGGCTCCGTGAGTAAAAACAGCAGGACTACCGGCGAGTTTGTGAAAACCCGAAAGGGCGCAAACTCGTGAAAAGAGATGAAATACACTCGCAAAGTCCTCTCGACCTTGTAAGGAGAAAACCTCTGCGTGAGATCCTTACGACTCACAAAGGAGCAACACACTTAGGAATCCTCACGATTCCTAAGGAGAAAATACACCTGCGGGATCCTTACGACTCGTAAGAAGAAAATGCTTTTATGGGACCCTCACGGCCCATAAAATTGAAAAGCCTTAGGTGATAGGGACCCAAACCTGTCTCCTAAGTCATCGTTCCCCAACGGGCAACGGCAAATGATGAGTCGCTCCTGGCATTTCGCTTCAGTGTTAGCGGTGCTGATGCCGACCAAAAACCCAAATCTCAAGTCCTCCCAAGGCAAATGATGAGTTGCTCCTGGCATTATTCCAGTGCAGTAATGCTGATGCCAAACAAGATCCAAATTCCAATTCCCCAAACGGTGATTGATGAGTCGCACCTGGTACCATATTCCAGTGTAGCGATGTAGACGCCAACCAAAATCCAATTTCTCAAAATTCTCCAGCCCTACAGCCAGTCCCCAAATTGACTGCCGTATACAATTCACGGGCTCAAATAATTCTCGTCATACCCATGCCCCACCACAATCACCAGTTACGCGGCTGGTCTCCGCCTTTGGAACTATGCTCCATTGAGAAGACCCACTCATGTGTCCTCACGATACATGAGGAGAACAAACCTTTGTGGGATCCTTACGACTCATAAAGGAAAAAGAGTCCTCACAACTCCTAAGGAGAAAATACACCTGTGGGATCCTTACGACTCGTAGTGAGAAAATGCTTTTATGGGACCCTCACGGCCCATAAAATTGAAAAGCCTTAGGTGATAGGGACCTAAACCTGTCTCCTAAGCCATCGCTCCCCCAACAGGAATAGGCAAATGATGAATTGCTCCTGGCATGTGTGCTTCAGTGTTAGCAACGCTGATGCCTACCCTAACCCCAAAATCCCAAACTCCAATCCAATAGACCCCTAAGTCTTTAAACTAGGAACAGATGACCCCTAAGTCGTTAAACTGGGAACAGATGACCCCTAAGTCGTTAAACTGGGAACGAGGCAAATCTCCTCATGGCAAATGATGATTCGCTCCTGGTACCATATTCCAGTGCAGCAATGTTGATGCCAAACCAAAACCAAAATCCCCAAATCCTGTCATGACAAATGATGATTCGCTCCTGGTACCATATTCCAGCATAGCGATGCTGATGTCAACCCAAATCACATCAAGTCAAACAACCAAGGACCTCCCTGGCAGAATCAAATTCCACCTCGGAAACAAGTCAACTTCATCCCTGACGCTGCAAGAAGCGGGGCAAGTCAAATCCAGAATCGACCGTCCACGTCGCTAAAATGGCAGCATCGACCGTCCACGTCGCTAAAATGGCAGCACCGACCGTCCACGTCGTAAAAAGGGCAGAACCGACCGTCCAAGTCGCAAAAAGGGCAGCACCGACCGTCCACGTCGCTAAAAGGGCAGCACCGACCGTCCACATCGCAAAAAGGGCAGAACCGACCGTCCAAGTCGTAAAAAGGGCAGCATCGACCGTCCAAGTCGCAAAAATGGCAGCATCGACCGTCCACGTCGCTAAAATGGCAGCACCGACCGTCTACGTCGCTAGAATGGCAGCACCGACCGTCCATATCTCAAAAAGGGCAGCACCGACCGTCCAAATCGCAAAAAGGGCAGCATCGACCGTCCACGTCGCAAAAAGGGCAGCATCGACCGTCCAAGTCGCAAAAAGGGCAGCATCGACCGTCCACGTCGCTAAAATGGCAGCACCGACCGTCCAAGTCGTAAAAAGGGCAGCATCGACCGTCCACGTCGCAAAAAGGGCAGCACCGACCGTCCAAGTCGCAAAAATGGCAGTATCGACCGTCCACATCGCAAAAAGGGCAGCATCGACCGTCCAAGTCGCAAAAAGGCAGCATTGACCGTCCATGTCGTAAAAAGGGCAGCGCAAGATTCCTACAAAGCGGGAACCAGATCACTCCGGGCCAGGGAAACGTCTATCATGGACACTCCGTCTCGGAGACATGTCAAGCTACGACCGTCCATATCGTAAAAGGGCAGTGCCAGCTTCCCAAAACGCGGGAACCAAATCGGGTCGCCTCCAAGTAAAAGAAGATACATCAATTTCATGCACACGACCCATATATGTGGTGTGCATTTATTGATGGGGGGCAATTTGTTGGGGTAAAAATTTACACTCCGGTTGACCAAGTCAAAATCAAAGTCAACCCCAAGCCAAGTGGGCCCAAGCCAAGATCCAGTGGGCCCATACCAGGGTCGAGCCCGAACATGAAGCGGCCGGCCTCCCCCCATGCCAAGATAAAAATTTTGTAATAAATAATTTTGTTGTATTTCTTTTATTTTATTTTATGGATAAATGTAAGAAAAATAGGTATAAAGCCAAATTTTTGTAAAGCCCATGGCTTATGTGCAAAAAGAAATGGCACATGAGCCATGGGATAGGCAAAATACCATTTTGTGAAGCCCAATGGGCTATATGTATAATGTATAGCCTATAAATGCAAAGATAATGAAATATCCCAACAACTTTTTTTTCTCTCTTCAAAGAAAAATCTAGATCTGTGATCTTCTCCTTCCTCAAGGTTCTAAACCTTCCTCTTTTTTAATTAAATCTAGAGTTTTACTCTTCCTTTTCCAAAACTAAATAGTTTTTCACCACAAAACCCACAAAGGGGAACTCAGATCTGCCATCAGATCTCAGAAAGGAGAGATTTTTAGAATCTCATATTTCTTGATCTTCAAGATCCGGCCAACAAAGGAAGAAGAAGGAAACCCATCTCCAGAAACCCCACTTTGGGGAAGAACTAGGGCTCAAGGGGAGAAGCCCTTCATCAGCTTCAAAACAACTTAGGAGTTTAACTCCTCATATATATATATATATATATATATATATATATATATATATATATATATACAATAATAAGTGCTCCTTTCTGGGAGTACAACTCCCATTGTAGGGACCAAGTCCCTTTTGCTGATCGAGCGCCCACGTGCTGACACGTGGTGCGCTAGCGCTCTTGCGCCCAGAGTGCTAGCACCCGAGCGCCCACGTGCTGACACGTGGCGCGCTAGCGCTCATAGCGCTTGCGCACGTGCTGACACGTGGCGCGCTAGCGCTCATAGCGCTTGCGCACGTGCTGACACGTGGTGCGCTAGCGCTCAGTGCGCTAGCGCCCGAGCGCCCACGTGGTGCGCTAGCGCTTTTGCGCTCAAAGCGCTGGCGCTGGCCCCACGCATCCTTTGGATGCCTTTTCCCCTTTTTTTTATATGTATACATGTATATATACATATGTATACATATGTACACACACATACTCCACGACACTGTCCCTGTTAGAAAAAAAATTCTAACGGGGCGCTGCCCCGCACCCCGCAAGGGGGCTGCTAACCCCCTTGACCCCCAGCCCGCTATCCGGGTAGCGGGGCCTCCGTAAAAACTTTGTGTGGCTCCCGATATATCCAAACCCCCTCCAAAACAAAACACACGTACACTGCACATTGATTTCGCATGACCAGTTTAACCCGTTAATCGGAGGTTCCCTCGCCCTAAAGGCGAGGGGTAATTAACGGCAGCTTAGTCCGCGGCTGCCGGAGATTCGGATCCCCACAATCAATAAACCCCCGCTTACCCTAGACAGGGGGAATCTGTAGTACGCCTGACAAGCGCGCGCATATTCTCATCTCAATGGGGTGACGAAAAACACCCTACAGGGTGCACAACCCCTACGGTCTATATGATGGAGCTCAGAGGAACAAGTCCTCCTACGCCTTATAACCATGACGATGACGCGGTTGTTGCCATCCAACATCGGCCCGATCCAAATGATGAAGAGCTCGCTCAGGCCACTGAGCCAAAGGAACCCGTGGTTCATGCTGAATCAAGTTCAGGCGGTAAGGATGACCCCGTTGTCATACCCGGAACTATAGAACAAGCATTATTCCAATGGCTTCAAAGGCAACTTCAGGACATGGATGAGAAGATGGCCAAGGTCCATTCTAAAGTCGACGAGCTGGAAAATGTCGTGGCGGACCTCACGACCCAAGTCGTCCGATTGCAATTATAGCAAAATCAAATTTTGGTTCATAAGCTGGGGATTGATATCCGGAAGCAGCCGACCGATGCTCCCTCCAGCCCGAGAGCGGAACACCTTTGTGAAAATGGATGCGATCAGCCTCCAGTCCCTCCGATGCGTACACTGAACATGGTAAGCGGACAGTAGGAGAACCAAAGACTTGTCGTCCTCGGGGTCCAGCATCAGTAAGGGCACCTCCTCCAATGGAGAGAAAGAAGAAAGTATACTCCTTCAGGAGGGATAAAGTCCGCGAAATATTCGCGGACGCCTTGAACAACGGTCTGCAACTGCCTGTTTCAAAGAGGTCACATGAAATGAACATGACCGACAGTCCCATATACTGCCCATATCATAGAATGGTGAGTCATACCATCGAAAACTGCTATATTTTCAAAGATTGGGTGGAGAACTAATACAAACTTAGGAAAGCCCCACAGTTGTCGGATGTACCGACAAGCCACAGAGCTATGGTCATCAACACAGCCCCGCTAAGATCAAAGTTCGGGGAGCTGGGATAAGCAAACCGTCGACCACTACGTCATTAAACTGGGAACAATCGACCTATAAGTCGTTAAACTGGGAATGTAAAAAAAATATATATATAATATATATAAATAAACAAAAAAATGTGTAAATAAAAGAAAAATAAAGAAAAGCCAAAATGATAGGGCAACTCGCAATAAAAATCAGCGAGTAAAATAAAGATGAAAAATAAAGCCGAAATGATAGGGCAACCGCGAATAAAAGCCGAAATGATATGGCAATCGCGACCTTCGCGATAAGAAGAGTTGAAATGATAGAGCAATCGCGGTAAAAAAAATGGCGAATGATGAGTCGCTCCTGGTACCATATTCCAGTGCAGCAATGCAGACGCCAACCCAAAATCCAATTTCCCAAAATTCTTCCAGCCCTACGGCCAGTCCCCAAATTGACTATCGTATACAATCCACGGGCTCAAATAATTCTCATCACGCCAATGCCCCACCGCAACCACCAGTTACGCGGCTGGTCTCCGCCTTTAGAATTATGGTCCGTTGGAAAAACCCACTGATGTGTCCTCACGATACATGAGGAGAACAAACCTTCGTGGGATCCTTACGACTCACGAAGGAAAAACACACTTGGGAGTCCCCACGACTCCTAAGGGGAAAGTACACCTACGAGATCCTGTCGACTCGTAGAGAGAAAATGCTTTTATGGGACCCTTACGGCTCATAAATTGAAAAGCCTTAGGTGACAGGGACCTAAACCTGTCTCCTAAGCCATCGCTCCCCAACAGGAAAGGGCAAATGATGAATTGCTCCTGGCACCTGTGCTTCAGTATTAGCAACGCTGATGCCGGCCCCTACCCCAAAATTCCAAGCTCGCTATAGACCTCCATGTCTTTAAACTGGAAACAGATGACCTCTAAGTCGTTAAACTGGAAACAGTAGACCTCTAAGTCTTTAAACTGGGAACCGCTGACCACCACGTCGTTAAACTGGAAACAGACGACCTCTAAGTCGTTAAACTGGAAACAAATGACCACCACATCGTTAAACTGGAAACAGACGACCTCTAAGTCGTTAAACTGGAAACAGATGACCCCTAAGTCGTTAAACTAGAAACAGAAGACCTCTAAGTCTTTAAACTGGAAACAGATGACCTCTAAGTCGTTAAACTGGGAACATGTGACCACTAAGTCGTTAAACTGGAGACAGACGACCCCTAAGTCGTTAAACTGGAGACAGACGACCCCTAAGTCTTTAAACTGGAGACAGACGACCTCTAAGTCGTTAAACTGGAAACAGACGACCTCTAAGTCGTTAAACTAGAAACAGATGACCTCTAAGTCGTTAAACTGGAAACTGATGACCACCACGTCGTTGAACTGGAAACGGATGACCCCTAAGTCGTTAAACTGGAAACGGATTACCCCTAAGTCATTAAACTGGGAACGAGGGAAATCCACTCATGTGTCCTCACGATGCATGAGGAGAACAAACCTTACGGGATCCTCATGACTCGTAAGAAAACACCTTCGTGGGATCCTTACGACTCACGAAGGAAAAATACACTTGGGATTCCCCACGACTCCTAAGGAGAAAATACACCTGCGGGATCCTTACGACTCGTAGGGAGAAAATA
The DNA here is from genome assembly GCA_030015575.1 of Agapanthus africanus. Lineage (NCBI taxonomy): Eukaryota > Viridiplantae > Streptophyta > Magnoliopsida > Asparagales > Amaryllidaceae > Agapanthus > Agapanthus africanus. The sequence goes on from CM057345.1 coordinate 523,918,846, forward strand.
CTTTTATGGGACCCTCACGGCCCATAAAATTGAAAAGCCTTAGGTGATAGGGATCTAAACATGTCTCCTAAGCCATCGCTTCCTAATGGGCAATGGTGAATGATGAGTCGCTCCTGGTACCATATTCCAGTGCAGCGATGCAGACGCTGGCCAAAATCCAAATCCCAAGCGGCGAATGATGTGTCGCTCCTGGTACCATATTCCAGTGCAGCGATGTAGACGCCAACCAAATTCCAAATCCCATACCCCAACGGCGAATGATGAGTCGCTCCTGGTACCATATTCCAGTGCAGCGATGCAGACGCCAACAAAGTCCCAAAATTTTTCCGGCCCTACGGTCTGGATCATACATCCTGCAAAGCCATATACAATCCACGGGTGTAAAACAATCCTAATCTCTCCCAAGTCCTACCGGCGAGACCACATTCAAAGTCTCACCGGCGGTGAAGATTCAAAAAGAAAAAAAAAGGTATGTCCACAAGCAAAATGGGCACGGATGAAAACCCGAAAGGGCTCCGTGAGTAAAAACAGCAGGACTGCCGGCGAGTTTATGAAAACCAGAAAGGGCGCAAACTCGTAAAAAAGATATGAAATGCACTCGCAAAGTCCTCTCGACTTTGTGAGGAGAAAGCTCCCGCGTGAGATCCTTACGACTCATAAAGGAGCAACACACTTAGGTGTCCCCCACGACTCCTAAGGAGAAAATACACCTACGAGATCCTTTCGACTCGTAGGGAGAAAATGCTTTTATGGGACCCTTACGGCCCATAAAGTTGAAAAGCCTTAGATGATAGGGATCTAAACCTGTCTCCTAAGCCACCAATTCCCAAATCCTCTAAAGGCAAATGATGAGTTGCTCCTGGCATTATTCCAGTGCAGCAATGTAGATGCCGACAAAAAAAAAAAAACAATCCCCAAATCCACTCATGGCAAATTATGATTCGCTTCTGGTACCATATTCTAGTATAGCGATGCTGATGTCAACCCAGATTAAATCAAACCAACAACCTCTGCGGCGGAATCATGCTTCATCCCAGAATTTACCCCGTGTCGAAATCATGCATCGCCTCGGGATATCTACCTTCCCTGTCGGAGTTATGCTTCGGCTAGGAGTCAACCAGCGACCTCCCTGTCGGAATCATTCTCCGCCTCGAAATCAAGTCGATCAGCGACACTCCGTGCCGGGGACAAGTCGATCAGCGACACTCCGCGCGGGGGACAAGTCGAACATCAGTGACACTCCGTGCCGGGGACAAGTCGACCAGCGACACTCCGCGCCGGGGACAAGTCGAACATTAGCGACACTCCGTGCCGGGGACAAGTCGAACAGCGACACTCTATGCCGAGGACAAAAAGAACAGCGACACTCCGTGCCGGGGACAAGTCGAACAACCAGCGACACTCCGCGCCGAAGAAAAGTCGAACAACTACCGACCCTCCGTGCCGGGAAAAAGTCGATCAGCGACACTCCATTCCGGGGACAAGTCGAACAACCAGCGACACTCCGTGCCGGGAGCAAGTCGATCAGCGACACTCCGTGCCGGGGACAAGTCGAACAACCAGCGACACTCCGTGTCGGGGGAAAGTCAACCAGCGACACTCCGTGCCGGGGGCAAGTCGACCAGCGACACTCCGTGCCGGGGACAAGTCGAACAGCGACACTTCGTGCCGGGGACAAGTCGAATAACCAGCGACACTCCGCGCCGGGGAAAAGTCGATCAGCGACACTCCGCGCCGGGGATAAGTAGAACATCAGCGGCACTCCGTGCCGGGGACAAGTCGACCAGCGGCACTCCGTGCCGAGGACAAGTCGAATAGCGACACTCCGTGCCGAGGACAAGTCGAATAGCGACACTCCGTGCCGGGGACAAGTCGATCAGCGACACTCCGTGCCGGGGACAAGTCGAACGACCAGCGACACTCCGCATCGGAGAAACGTCCAACAGCGACACTCCGTAACGGGGAAACGTCAAGCGACACTCCGTGCCGGGGACAAGTCGAACAACCAACGACACTCCGTGCCGGGGGCAAGTCGACCAGCGACACTCCGTGCCGGGGGCAAGTCGACCTGCGACACTCCGTGCCGGGGACAAGTCGAACAGCGACACTCCGTGCCGGGGACAAGTCGAACAACCAGCGACACTCCGCGCTGGGGAAAAGTCGATCAGCGACACTCCACGCCGGGGACAAGTCGAACATCAGCGACACTCCGTGCCGGGGACAAGTCGACCAGCGACACTCCGTGCCGAGGACAAGTTGAACCGCGACACTCCGTGCCGGGGACAAGTCGATCAGCAACACTCCATGCCGGGGACAAGTCGAACAACCAACGGCACTCCGCATCGGGGAAACGTCCAACAACGACACTCCGTAATGGGGAAACGTCAAACTAACACTCCGTCTCGGGGATACGTCAACCAGCCGACACTCCGCCTCGGGGAAACGTCAAGTAGACACTCCGCCTCGGGGAAACGTTGACCAGCGACACTCCGTACCGGGGGCACGTCTACTAAATCACTCCGGGCCAGGGAAACGTCTACCACGGACACTCCGTCTCGGAGACGCGTCAAGTATCGACGGTCCATGTCGTTAAAAGGGTAGTGCATCCCAAAAAGCGGGAACCAAATCGCTCTGGATCAGAGCGTCGACTGTCCATGTTGCAAAAAGGGCAGTGCAGGCTTCCCACAAATCCGGAACCAAATCGCTCCGGATAAGAGCGTCGACCGTCCATGTCGAAAAAAGGGCAGTGCAGGTTTCCCACAAATCGGGAACCAAATCGCTCCGGGCTAGGGAAACGTCTACCACGGACACTCCGTCTCGGAGACGCGTCAAGCGTCGACCGTCCATGTCGTTAAAAGGGCAGTGCATCCCAAAAGCGGGAACCAAATCGCTCCGGATCAGAGCGTCGACCGTCCATGTAGTAAAAAGGGCAGTGCAGGCTTCCCAAAAATCGGGAACCAAATCGCTCCGGGCCAGGGAAACGTCTACCACAGATACTCCGCCTGGGAGACGCGTCAAGCGTCGACCGTCCATGTCATTAAAAGGGCAGTGCATCCAAAAAAAGTGGGAACCAAAGCAAGTCGCCTCCACACGAAAGAAGATCCATCAATTTTATGCACACGACCCACATATGTGGTGTGCATTTATTGATGGGGGCATTTTGTTGGGGTCGAAAATTGCACCCCGGTTGACCAAGTCAAAGTCAAAGTCAACCCCAAACCAGGTGGGTCCAAGCCCAGGTCAAGTGGGCCAATGCCCGGAGCGAGCCCGAACATGAAGCGGCCGACCTCCCCCCATGCCAAAATTTTGTTGTTTTCCTTGTATTTTATTTTATAAATAAATGTAAGAAAAATGGGCATAAAGCCAAATTTTTGTAAAGCCCATGGCTTATGTGTAAAAAGAAATAGCACATGAGCCATGGGATAGGTAAAATGCCATTTTGAAAAGCCCAATTGGCTATATGTAAAGTGTATATCCATAAAGGCAAAGATAATGAAAATATCCCAACAACTTTTTCTCTCTCCAAAGAAAAATCCAGATCTGTGATCTCCTCCTTCCTCAAGGTTCTAAAACCTTCCTTTTTCTTTTGAATTAAATCAAGAGTTTTACTCTTCCTTTTCCAAAACTAAATAGTTTTTCACCACAAAACCCACAAAGAGGAACTCAGATCTGCCATCAGATCTCAGAAAGGAGAGATTTTTAGAATCTCATATTTCTTGATCTTCAAGATCCTGCCAACAGAGGAGGAAGAAAGAGACCCGTCTCCAGAAACCCCACTTTGGGGAAGAACTAGGGCTCAAGGGGAGGAGCCCCTTCATCAGCCTCAAAATATCCCAGGAGTTTAACTCCTCATATATATATATACACAAAATAATAAGTGCTCCTTTCCGGGAGTACAACTCCCATTGCAGGAACCAAGTCCCTTTTAGCACCCGAACGCCCACGTGCTGACACGTGGGGCGCTAGCGCCCTTACGCTCAAAGCGCTAGCGCCCGAGCGCCCACGTGATGACACGTGGGGCGCTAGCGCTCAAAGTGCTAGCACCCAAAGCGCTAGCACCCAAAGCGCTAGAGCCCGAGCGCCCACGTGCTGACACGTGAGGCGCTAGTGCTCAAAGCGCTAGCGCTCTTGCGCTCAGAGCGCTAGCGCCCAAAGCGCTAGCACCCGAGCGCCCACATGGTGACACGTGGGGCGCTAGCGCTCTTGCGCTCAGAGCGCTGGCGTCCAAAGCGCGAGCGCCCACGTGTTGACATGTGGGGCACTAGCGTTCGAGCGCTCTTGCACCCAAAGCGCTGGTGCTTTTTCCCACGCATCCTTTGGATGCCCTTTCCTTTTTTCTTATTATTTTGTATATACACACACACACACATACTCCACCACACTGTTCCCGTTAGAAAAAAAATTTAACGAGGCGCTGCCCCGCACCCCGCAAGGGGGCTGCTAGCCCCCTTGACCCCCAGCCCGCTATCCAGGTAGCGGGAACCCCGTAAAAACTCTGCGGGGCCCCCAATTTGTCCAAAACCCCTTCAAAACACAACACCGCACATTGAGTTCGCATGACCAGTTTAACCCATCAATCGAAGGTTCTCTCGCTCCAAATGCGAGGGGTAATTAACGGCAGCTTAGTCCGCGGCTGCCGGAGATTCGGATCCCCACAATCAATAAACCCTAGCCTACCCTAGGCAGGGGAATCTGTAGTACGCCTGACAAGTGCGCGCGTATTTCCATCTCAATAGGGTGACGAAAAACACCCTACAAACCCGAATAAAAAGAAAAGTAATTACTACCGGTTTCCCGGCAACGGTGCCATTTGATTGATCTTGCGAAAGTGTTTTTATGTGTTTTTGTAAATAACTGAAATCAAGACGGTGTCACAAATAGCTAGCCGCGATGAGTACGGGTCGTTCGCAGGGAAACGTGAACTTATTTTCTTGCTTTAGACGAGTTAATAAAAGAGATGAGAAATTGTTGTCGTTTTATTTTAATATGGATATAAAATTTGTAATAGAATGGCTTGTAGGGTTTATAGGACTTAGTAGTTAATGGATGAATATTTAGAAATGTCTCTTTTTATCTTTTAACAGTTTAAAAGTTAGAGAGATAGCGATGAATATGGATTAGGGGTTCTTGGAGGGAACAAGGGTTTCCCACTACTATTCCTTGTCCTTCCATTGATCTCTATTAATCTCAAGCCTTTAACAAAATAAGTGTTTAACCAATCTCAAATCGTAGTCGTGACTATCAATAAATTGATAACGCGTCAAATAAGAAAGTTAATATTTATTTTGCTAAAGTTTATAAACATTAAAATGTCAAAAGAAGTTAAAAGATATTTCATCCATTATTCTACCCTATCCTACAAACCCCAGCAAGTAAGAAATTACTCGCTCATGGTTAATAGCGGTTTAGAAGAAAGGTTGAAGATGAATGAAACCATAATTTAAAGTGCAGAAAAATAATGCGGAAAAGTAAATGCAAAAACAATTAAAATAAAAACTACCTTTATTAATCAACTATTGCATTACAACTTTCTTCTTCAAAAGTAAATTACAAGAACCCTAGTTTTGCTTTAGATCTCTCTCGTCTGATGGGTGTAGATGATTAGATAATGGGATCATTTTTTGATTTTATATTTGGAATGCACAACTCTCGGTCCTTTATATAGCCCTTAAAAGTACAAACCCTCGATTCCATATTGGATTAGGTGTGATTACAATCATGCCCCCAAAATCTCAGATCCAACGGCCATCATCAGACCGCGGTTCCACTGTCCAAACCCATGATTGACCGCGGATCCATCGCCCTCTGGTGGGTTTGGAACTTGGGATTTTTCTGGCTTTTTCTCTCGATATTTAGAGATCCTCTTGATATATAGATTCTGAAAATATTGCCCTTAGTCTCTGTCGTAGCTCGATTTCTCGATTTTCTTTTAAAATTTGGCAGATTTAGTTTCGATATCCCGATTTGACTTGGATCTCCTACATAGATTTCAGACCTGAGCTAATACCTGCACAATATCTCAAATCAAAGTGTTAGTAGCATTTGGTATTTTTGAGATATTATTCCAACCATTTATATGATATAATATCTTAAGAATATTGATTAGGAATATTTGATATGATATGCATATTTTAATTACAAATATTTCATTTAAATATTATATTCATATATTTTCCCTAATTATATTAATTATAAATGAAGAAACATATGATAATAAACTTTTACAAATAAACCAACATATGTGTAACATTTCAGAAATATAAAATATCATTTTTGGAATCTAAATATTAAAATAATATATTTCGCAAAAACTATTCGATCTGCGAATTGGGGTTTTCGTAAAATGGTATAATTATATACCAATATTTAGAAAATAATTGGAGATTAATATGGTTTATTTATTTAAAAGATATTTATTGGATTTGGGCATTTTATAACTAATTATATGCAAGTTTAAACTAAACTTGATTAGTGCACTACTAATAACGATTAAGCCAAATCCGTCTTTTCAAATATCCATGGTTAGTGCGCCATGACATGTTGCATTTTGTTACATGTTGATTTCATTTTTATTTGGTTTTACTAAATGGGTGAGGGAAAAAAAGAAAAGAAAAGAAAAGAGTAGATAATTGATGAGAGAGAGGGGCGACCACATGATGGCATGAGACATGCCATGAGAGAGAATGAGAGAGAGAGAGAGGGTATGGCTCCTGCTCTTGCCTTCTTCATTCATTTCTTCACTTCAACCATTTCTTCAACTCCTCCTTCACCTCCTTCTCCTCCTCCTTCACCCTCCTCTACCTTCATGAATCATCCCCAAAACCATCTCAAAACCCCCACACTCTCTTCATTAAAAATGATCCCCACTTCATCCCACACCCCATAGTGGAACCAAGTTTAGATTTTGAGCACTTTAAGCATCTAGGGTTTTTTCTTGAGTTGCTTCCAAGAGGTATAAATTCCACTTCTCATCTTGTAATTAGTTTCTTAACCTTCTAGTTTATTTTAGAGTTCGTTTTAGTGTAGATTGTGATCTTGGAATTTTCTAGGTTCATGTTTCGTGGGAGACTTGACTTGTAAAGTGGCTATGGAGGTTTAGCGAGTGTTTACAAACCCTTGGTGATGATATTATGGACAAATTAGAAGACTAGAACCCAAAACCAAGAACTTAGAATTTGCCCGACATTAGAATTTCGACAGCTTGTGATGATATATAGGAATCTGGGATGACCCGAGACCACCATAAAATAAGTTCCCATGATATAGAGACGTGCAGGCCCCTAGGAATCTTCCCTAGAAACCTGAGCCCCTATACTTTTAGTTTGGCGCAGATTTATTACTTTTGGCTGCAATTTGCGGCCACAATGTGGTGGAATTGGGTGATTTTTGTTCCAGGGTTCCCTCATATGATATATTGACCTACCCTATATGAAAAATCTCCTAGTTTGACTTAGGGTAGAATCTTGGAGCGATTTCCTTTGTTGCTGATTTCGGTTTTGCGATTTTTGAAACTTGGGTTTTGGTATTTGATATTGTATTTTGTCATTGGACGTTTGTACGTCAACGACGAGGGTTATTTGGCTATTTTAGCATGCGTAAGCTATAGGTTCTAACCTATGAGCACATCGTGTGCCGTATCGGTTTTCGGACTTGGTTTTAATAACGTTACGACGTGTGTTGATATGTAGGTACCTTCGCGTGGACTTCCGAGACGACGAAGGAGATCAAGAAGTACATCGACTTCGACTAAGCAAGGAGATTGCAGGTGAGTAGATTTATATCTACGGGGGAAGTCGGGTGGATGGCGTATAGCACCCCCGCAACCTTTGATATGGATAATTAGTATTTAAGTTATAATTTGGAGAAACCTATGTATGAACTCATGAATATGATCAAGGATTTAGTGTGAGATGGTATGATAGCTAAGGATGACTCGGTTTGATATATGAGAATATGAAATGAAGATGTGAATCATGATATATATGTAATTGGAAGAGGACAAGTATGAGATTTATAGTGGCATGATATGAGATCGATATCGATATCATATGAGATCGATATCGATGTGATATGAGATCGATAAATACGATATAAGTTGAGATAAATATGTTATGAGATCGATAAGATATGGTGTACGAGACCTTAGATCCATACCTTGTTGATGAATAGGACAATAGGATCCCTATTCTATGTGATGACCCCGTACGATAGATTACCGTACGCGATGAGATATACCAAATGATTGATCCGCGCTCGTGATTTGAGGATGATGATCAAGGATATTGCCATATCGGATACTATGAGGCTGGACCGCCGACGTAAGATGTCACGTGAACCATACTTATTTCCAAAACTGACGAATCGTATGCACTTTTAAATGGAAACCTCAAGGGAAGCTACGAAATTTTAAATGGTGTCTTTTCTTTAAAAACACCGTAGCCCCCACTTTTAAAACTACGATTCGTATCTTTTAAACTGGCCGTATGGTTCATGTGTAGGCTTATACCTTATTATAGTTCATGTTATTGTTGGCTTATCCCTCGTCCGTATACACATTATGTTTCCAGTATTTACTGCTTTATGATATCATCTGCTAGTACACCTGCATAATTATCGATGATGCGCATGTTACACTTATACAGATTTGCCGGCTCACACACATTCATCATCGGTAATTGCCATGCCACTTGCACAGTAGAACTGCCATATCATGATATTATTCATAACCGTAAAGTACATTCATTGTTCAGTACTATCATTTGACATGCTTGCATGATATACTTGATATGCTCATATTACTGTTCTATGTTTGCATACATCGTACTTTATGGTTATATGCATTGAGATGCTGTTTTCGTGAGATTTCTGGATTTGAGAACCGCGGTTACATTTCAAAGGAAATTATGAATTGTTTTAAAAACGCGGTTTCTCGTGATGTGATTTCGAGGCGTCCACCATGAGTTTTCTCGGTTCTGAGCTTTTTTTTGAGACCCGATTCGAGGAGTTAGATGAATCATCTGCGGGTACATGGTGGACCCGGTAAGGTACCCCGGGGAGAGAAATTCGTGGGGATGACGATGAGCCTGGCAGGAGGGAGCACTACCTACCGGTGATAGTTTGGACCCAGCGGTTATCCGGAGAATACCGACCGGAGTCGTGAGATGGATATAAGGGCCGATCAGAGGATGCGGCGCCTGAGATATGAGAATTTACGTGTCGATGCTGGACACGGGTTTCATGATGTTTCGAGTGTCGATGTTGGACACTTAGGTTCCATGATGTTGATGTGTCGTTGATGGACACATGTTGGTTGATTTCCTCATACATACAGGCATTTGATTCAGATGATTGTTTTTACATATTATTGGCATTGCCTCTACTGTTGACATATATGCATACATGGTCACCCTAGATATTATAGTATTATCTTCATGATATAGTATGACCTAGGAATCATTGTTTTATTCGATTTCTACCTGCTGATATTTTTTACTCACGAGTTGGCAACTCACCCCGTTGTGCCACACTTTCTTGCAGGTTCGACCGCTTGGATCAGTAGCGGTATCGCTGGCACACAACTTACTTCAGGGTGTTTTGCTATGGTAGGTGGGACACATTGGATCGTGCTCACTCTTCTACTTATTATTTCTATTGTATCTAGATAAACTCCATCAATCAGAAACTAGACTTTATACATTGGTAGACCTATAATGACTTGTGTGATTACGAGACTTAGAGCGATGGGTGTATGTTCGCTTCTTTTGTGTTGTTGATGTCTTGCTTTATTCATTTATTTTTTCTGTGTTGATCTTCGTCGTTGGACGTCGTATATATGTTGATTGCATGGTTGTGATTCCGCCAATTAGCGAAGAGCTAGTTCCCGCTTGGGGATGCCTATATAATGCTTGTATGGGGTTTTGGATCAAAAATTACAAGGGAGGTGCTGCCCAAATTTTTAAAGGACGAATTTTTTTTCAACTTTAGTATTTAATCCCCTTGCATTTTCATATATCATTATTTATACATTTAAGAAAACTTAATTTCGATATACTTTTATTTCAAAACTGCACCTCCACTATTTTCCGCAAAAAAAGTTTAGATTTCTGGGTTTTCATCTTACTTGAATTACCTTACGCGTTTAGACGTGTTCCCGCCAAAAATTTCTGCGCAAAAGAGTCCAAGGTATTAAATGGCAGCGATACGCTTAAGGAAATGCGAACCAGTATCTTCCGGCCTGTATTTTGATAAACTCCTGAAGGAGGAACTGTTAAATTCTGACGATATTGAAAGCATCTCAAAAAAACCTTCGACTTGATATATTATGGGCCTCATAATTCATCCGAGATCAAAAGTTATGAGCAAATTTCTATGCACATGTGATCTAAGGAAGAAGATGCGAACCAGTATTTTCCGAGCTGTATTTTGACAAACTACGGAAGGAGAAATAGCTAAATTCTGATGGTATTGAAAGCATATCGAAAAAACCTTCGATTTGATATATTATGGGCCTCATAATTCATCCGGGATCAAAAGTTATGAGCAAATGTCTATGCACATGTGATTTAAGGAAGAAGATGCGAACCAGTATTTTCCGAGCTGTATTTTGACAAACTCCGGAATGAGAAACGGCTAAATTTTGATGGTATCAAAAATATCCCGAAAAATCCTTCGATTTGATATATTATGGGTCTCATAATTAATCTGAGATCAAAAGTTATGAGCAAATGTGCTATGCACGTGTAATCTAAAGTAATGCTCCACTACATGGGAATGCATTTTTAGTCCCACATCGGGAAAAGGAGAGATGGCTTCTCTACCACTCCCATATAAATAAGAGGGGATACCTCTTAGAAAGGGTAGAGTTCAATTCTCAAAGGATTCAATACTCAAAGGAGCTTAGTTCTCCATAGGAGCTTAGTTCTCCATATATAGAAGCCCTGCTTCTCATAATGCGCATGTGCGCTACGTGCAACGCACGTGTGCCCGCCACGCGCGCACCACGTGCAACGCACGTGCACCACATGAGAACATTTAATAATATTAAAAGGAACTTAGTTCTCCATATATAGAAGTCCTGCTTCTCCTGATAATGCGCATGTGCGCTACGTGCAACGCACGTGTGCCCGCCACGCGCGCACCACGTGCACCGCACATGCACCATATGAGAACATTTAATAATATTAAAAGGAGCTTAGTTCTCCATATATAGAAGCCCTGCTTCTTCTCATAATGCGCATGTGCGCTACATGCAACGCATGTGCGCCCGCCAGGCGCGCACCACGTGCAACGCACGTGCACCACATGAGAACATTTAATAATATTAAAAGGAGTTTAGTTCTCCATATATAGAAGCCCTGCTTCTCCTCATAATGCGCATGTGCGCTACGTGCAACGCACGTGTGCCCGCCACGCGCGCACCACGTGCAACGCACGTGCACCACATGAGAACATTTAATAATATTAAAAGGAGCTTAGTTCTCCATATATAGAAGCCCTGCTTCTTCTCATAATGCGCATGTGCGCTACGTGCAACGCATGTGTGCCCGCCACGCACGCACCACGTGCAACGCACGTGCACCACATGAGAACATTTAATAATATTAAAAGGAGCTTAGTTTTCCATATATAGAAGCTCTGCTTCTCCTCATAATGCGCATGTGCGCTCCGTGCAATGCACGTGCGCCTGCCACGCGCGCACCACGTGCAACGCACGTGCGCACCACATGAGAACATTTAATAATATTAAAAGGAGCTTAGTTCTCCATATATAGAAGCCCTGCTTCTCCTCATAATGCGCAAGCTCCATGTGCGCTACGTGCAAATATGAGCGCCCAACACGTGCAACGCACATGCGCCCAACACGTGCGACGCACGTGCGCAAACGCAAAGAAGCCTTTTTCAACGACGAGACGCTTAAGCTCTAGCCTGTTTTTCCCCCCAAATGAGTGAGACATGGTTCAAAGGGTACATCCCTCCACACCTTCAATATATGCCACTGTAATCTCTCAGTGTCGTTGGAGAGGTGGTGGGTCCCAACGACCAATGATCCTTCTTTCTAAAATAAAAAGAAGAAGAAGAGAGAAAAGATACAGAGGAGACAGAGAAAAACACAGAACTCCTCTAAAGAAAATTTTGAGAAGAGCTCAGAGAAAGAAAAAGTAAAAACCTTTGAATAAAAAGAAGAATTTTCTTCTAAAAGAGATCAATGATCTAAGAACAAGATCAAGATCTTCAATTAAAAAGGAAAAAAAGATCAAAAAGATCCAATCACAAAAAGATAAAAAGAAGTATTACTTCACAGATCATTTGATCTACATAAAGGCATTGCCTTTTGATGAACCATTGGTTCTGGAATCTTAAAAGATTCTTTTCTTTAATCCAAAATTGGATCAAGATATTAAACAGTGCCTTGCACTTTTGAGTTTGCACTGTTGCGCTTTTAGGTTGGCGCAAGCCACCAGAGAGCGCCACGTGTCAGCCCCAGAACAAACTGCGCTTTGCGCTTTAAAAATAGAGCACTGCTCTCTTAAATTGGCGCAAGCCACCAGAGAGCGCCACGTGTCAGCGGCGCAACAGCGCAGCGCACTGTCGCAGCGCACTGCGCTCGCGCTCACCAGAGCGTGACACGTGTCACCTCCACATGCGCTTGTGCCTTGCGCTGGCGCAAAGCGCCTGACAAGCCACGTGGCGCTCTGTCAGACTAGTTAATGCTCTGCATTATAAAAAAGAGGGACAGAGCCCAATTAAAAAGGCCTAATAGGCCTAATAAAAAAATGCAATGCATTATTAAAAAGGGGCAGAGCCCAAATAAAGGTCTGTCAGACCAAAACAGATGCTTTGCATCATTTTAAAAAAAGGGCAGAGCCCAAATAAAGGTCTAATAGACTAAACAAAATGCCATGCATTATTAAACAGGGGCAGAGCCCTAGTAAAGGCCTAACAGGCCAAATGCAAATAAAAACTGTTGAATATTCTCAACTGGACTTAGCCCAATTCTGGCCGTAAGTCCTCAAATTAAATTGACTAAGCACGACTGCTCTCTTAAATCAATTTACACCCGGTTCAAGGGTACATCTCCGAACTCCTCTGATATTTGTCGTTGTAATCCTTCAACGTCGTCAGAGAGGTGACGGGTCCCGACAACCACACATTGACACGGACTCTGGCGTCCTTAAACTCACGGACTAATGCGTCCTTAAACTCAGGGACTAATGCGTCCTTAAACTCACGGACTTATGCGTCCTTAAACTCACGGACTAATACGTCCTTAAACTCATGGACTGCGAGGTCCTTAAACCCGTGGACTAATGCGTCCTTAAACACACCCATACGGACTGTGGGGTCCTTAAACCCATGGACTTATGCGTCCTTAAACTAACGGACTAATGCGTCCTTAAACACATCCATATGGACTATGGGGTCCTTAAACCCATGGACTTATGCGTCCTTAAACTAATATCTGTCCTCAAAACGGGAATAATGGACCACCATGTCCCTAAACTGGCAGTGGACCGCAATGTCCTTAAACTACCTATGGACCACCATGTCCCTAAACTGGCAATGGACCGCAATGTCCTTAAACTACCTATGGACCACTATGTCCCTAAACTGGAACAATAGAGCCCCTAAACGCTCTTTTGTCGGATCTAAACGATCCCGTTTAAGTTGATCTTAGCCTCAAATATGGCTAACGTATCCTTAAACATTCAAACAGACTTTAGTCCTAAATTGGACTATAAGATCCCCAATCAACTTTGGTTCAAGGGTACATCTCCGAACTCCTCTGACACCTGTCGTTGTAATCCTTCAACGTCGTCAGAGAGGTGACGGGCCCCGACGGCCATATATTAAATGGACCACTACGTCCCTAAACTGGAACAATAGAGCCCCTAAATGCTCTTTCCGTTAAGTTGATCTTAGTCTCAAATCAGACTAACGTATCCTTAACGAACGTTTAAGTTGATCTTAGCCTCAATATGGCTAACGTATCCTTAAACTAAAACACCAAACCCAAATCTAAGTAAATACGGATTTGGACTAATCTACGTCCTACGGGCGACGGCATAATTTAGTCTCCGTATACAATCCACGGGCATCCACAAACAAAACAAACACACACGACACGAAGTGAAATTCTGGAGAAGGAGAAAGTTGTTACCGCGATGCGGTAGCGTAATTAACTGCAGGGGCTTGCGCCTGCAGGGAAGAGCGTCCCCACAATAAAAAACCCCTCAAGCGAGGGGGAATCTGACGAAGTCTGCTACATCGGCCGCATCCGTCTAAACCTTCGATACACGGTGCCATAAATCATCTTGGCATCTTCGGAGAGGTAGACGGATAAAACCAAATAGTATCTGCCCCGAATCTCAGGCAAGACGTCCATGTCTTAGCCGCCTTTCGGAGGGGAACAGATTCTGGCACACCCAGTGGGACCTTTTCCTCTTTCCACTCCACACTTCGTGTGTCGTGTTTTTCCCTTGATCAGATAATCGCGGTGTGTTTTGTTTGTGGTTGCCCTTAGGGGAGTGGATACTGAAGTCGACGCTTCGTCTTTATGAAGAATGGCGTTTGTTCCGACCTTAGCAATACAGGCTCTGTCATATCTGGTAGAGTCAAGTACGGGCCACTTGCAGGCTCAAATCTCTGCAATCCGGCTCTTCAAGAAATCAACGGGCTTCTCTTTGGGTCGATGCTCCCACCTCCCACCCTCGGTGCCTCAACGCCGATGGAGGAAGCTCCGAGGATGTCTGTCGTCCACAGGTGGGCTCCCCAAGCAGCAGCTTTGCCGACGGAATCGGTCCTCAAACAAGTGGCACATGCCAAAGACCAAGGTCGACGCCGGGGGCAAAATATTCAAGCTCTTCAAGAAATCAATGGCTTCAAACTGCACTAACTGCAACAGCAACTCTCGCTCTATCCCATCTGGATGAGTAACCTACAGGCCCCAAGCGGCCTATCTTTTCACTGTGCCAGTGGAGCAAGTAACTCAAGCCACCACTGAGCTATTCTTCAGGACCATGCTCCCGCCAACGAGCTTCAGCGCTCCTGTACCATCGCAAGAAGCTCCCGAGAAGTCGTTTTTCAGCACTCCTGTGCTTATTTACGCCTTACTTTGCATTATACTATATATAAGCACTCACAAAAAAATTGTGATAATAAAAGAGTAGAAAGTGAAAAATTATATTTAAAACATAGGAATAGTTTAAGAAAAACAAGAAAGTTAGATGTTTTCTTAAATGAAACTAGTAATAAGAAGTTATGAGATGTTGTCCCAAAGGTTAGTAAGATGAAGGAAATTACTAATCTGAGGATAAAAATAAGCCTGAAAAATAGTTTCTATTCTGGAAGCCAAACATTTGAACGTTGATACCCTACTATACGCACTTACATACATCTTGAAACTCGGGATGGTAGAGGATACCTTGAAATGCTCTTGTCTAAAAGCCAAAGTATGAAGAAAATAAAAGTGGAGAATAAAAGATAAAATGGTGAAAAGAAAAATGAACACTGGTTTTGTTATCACCGAGGCAGCAATAAAAAAATATAGCGAGGGTGCTTTATCACCTAGTGCCTTAGACCAACTGGTTTGGGAGCCACTGCTAAGCCTTAGGTGTTGCAAGACGAGGAAAAATACCTAATTAGCAAGCACACGAATAATCGATCGGTTAGTATCTCAAGAAGTATTAACGGTCGCATGAAGAATGTGTGAGCAAATTCCGTCTAAATATCTATTAAAAAGTACTAAGGTAGATGGACAAGAGTATGATTGCTTGAATTGAATTCTCTGAGTGTGGGGATGTCCAATTCACACACGTAGGGGTATATGATCAATGTTTGGAAGAAAGGCAGGAATGAAAACTAAGAGCGATGTTTTATTGAGGAATAATATGATTTCTAACATTTTTTCATGACCATTAAGATAGGGCTCATAGCAACTGAAAAGCTGGTGTAGTGGAAAACTCTTATTTTCAAGTTATTTCTTTTATAGTTCCTATCTTTATATAACTTTCGCCATCTTTCTTTTATTATAAGATTTTGTGGGTGTAATCCACTGAGAACCCTCAGGAGACAACACCCCCTACTAGAGATATGCCACTAGCGCCGAGTAAGGAAGGCTGGGGGCAACTCTCCTTCTGGACTGACTCCGCCGACTCCAACGGCGGAAATTGATACTGCTGTTCCAGCTGGGAACAGCTTTGAACCACTTAGGAAGGTCCGCAAGAACTCTCCGACCGCTGTGCTGAAAAGATCTCCTCCACCTATGGAGAGCGCTACAAGGGTGAAGCCGGAACAACCCCCTCAACGGCTGTCCTCTAAAATCTACAAGGTCTGGCGTCAAGTCCAAGACTCGGTAATTGATCGAGATTATCCCCGCCGACAGAAAAAGGTGAAAGTTCAGCGGGAAGAGGACCGTCCTATCAAGCCACAAAAGGCGATAGCTACTTGGGTACCCACTGCAACGGCCCCGTCAACTTCGACCGCTCACAAGAGGAGAAGGCCGGAGAAAATCCCTGGGTCTGCGACGAGCTGCAAGACCACTGAACCCAAACACCCCAAGTCTTGGGGCATGATGGTACATACCGTCTATATGGCATCCAGAAAAGAGGATAGCCATGTCTTCACAGGTCATAGACCGCTTACGCGATCAGTGACTAAGGCTCAGGAGCAACAACAACAAAAGTTCCAAGAAATGCTGGCAGCCATGGCCGCACTTACAGGACCGAAAGCAAGCCCGGAGACATCCTCGGAGCAGCACCGTGAGCAGGAAACAAATGCTGGCAATCACGGTGGGATGGCCAAATAAGGTACCCGCCGGGATATACGATCCCCAAATTCCACGTATATAAGGGGACGGGAAATCGTGGTACAAAGCCGTCGAGTTCTTGCTCCAGCATAAATATCTCCGAAATCATCCGAGGAAAAGGAAGCGACTGAGCAGACGGCCCTGCAAATAAAAGACCAGGAAAGGGATGAGGATTGAAGAGAAGTCTTTATAAACTACTTCAAATCCCGTCGAACGTCTGAAGATGCGTCCTCAAAACATCAGCTCATGAAGCGAGCCCTGTCTTTCGTCTTCGTCAACGATACTTTGTATAAGAGATCGTTTGATTCTCTGCGGTTGAGATGCCTGGGACCTGAAGAGGCGAAAAGAGTCGTTCAGGAAGTTCACGACGGACTCTGCGGTTCTCACCAAGCAGGCCCGAAGATGAAGTTGAAAATTAAGCGGATGGGCTACTATTGGCCAACGATGATTCAGGACTGCCTCGAATATGCGAGGCAATGCCACTCATGCCAGATTCATTGGGACTTCATCCATCAGCCTCCAAATCCTCTACATCCAACAGTGGCTAGCTGGCCGTTCGAAATGTGGGGGACTGACGTAATCGGCCCCATCGAACCAGCATCGTCTAGGGGACATCGATTCATTTTGGCGACGACTGATTACTTCTCCAAATGGGCAGAAGCAGTGCCGCTGAGGGAAGTGAAGACAGAGAATATCCTCCATTTCTTCAAGACGCACGTCATTTATCGGTTTGGAACTCCGCGACGGATCATCTCCGACAACGGGCCATCCTACAGAAGCCACAAGATCAGCCGCTTTGCGCAACAACACAACATAGACTGGAGATATTCCTCAGTTTATAATCCCCGAGCTAACGGCCTAGCTGAGGCTTTCAAGAAGACCTTGACGAAGATTGTGAAGAAGACGGTGTCCCGAAATAAGAAGGACTGGCACGAGAGACTGCAAGAAGCTCTCTGAGCGTATCGAACTACGTTCAAGACGGCCACGAACATAACGCCGTACGCGTTAGTCTTCGGTACAGAAGCAGTTCTCCCCCTCGAGATAGAATTACCTTCTCTACGAGTGGCAGTCCACTACGAGCTGACGAATGAAGAAAATGCTCACCTTCGGCTTGAGGAGCTTGATGCCCTTGATGAAACCCGGCTTATAGCGCAACAAAATCTGGAGGCTTATAAAGCAAAGATGACGCGCTCATATGAAAGATTGACCAGGCCGAGGACATTCCGCCAAGGCGAACTCGTGCTAGTGGTCAAAAAACCTATGATCCCCAATCGCGCCAAGCGGGGAAAATTTGAGCCGAACTATGAAGGCCCGTACATTATAGACAAGGTCTACCACGGTGGAGCCTATCTACTCATGGATATGCACGGTGAAAGGCCTTTCAGGCCAATAAACGGCCGCTTCCTGAAGAAATACTACGCCTAATGAGTTACGGCCTAGGTCAATGATAGATGACGATGACTATGTCCGCTCGCTATCTTCCTAAGCCCAAAAATTTATAAGTAGTAGCTGGTTAACGGACCGAAACGTCCCTAAACTAACAACGGACCACTATTTCCTAAAACTAGCTGTTGCCCGAGATGTCAAGAAGCTATGGCAGATAGCAGCATCCCGAAGTTAAAAATAATAATAAAATAAATAATATATATAAAAGAATAAAATGAATTAAAAAAAGAGAAGACGGTATGTCCATAAGCGAAATGGGCACGGATGAAAACCCGAAAGGGCTCCATGAGTAAAAACAGCAGGGCTACCGGCGAGTGTTTATGAAAACCTGAAAGGGCGCAATCTCGTTAGAAAAAAGAATAAGAGAAAAAAAAAAGAGAATAAAAAAAAATGGTATGTCCATAAGCAAAATGGGCACGGATGAAAACCCGAAAGGGCTCCGTGAGTAAAAACAGCAGGGCTACCGGCGAGTGTTTGTGAAAACCTGAAAGGGCGCAACCTCGTTAGAAAAAAGAATAAAAAGAATATATAAAAAGGTATGTCCATAAGCAAAATGGGCACGGATGAAAACCCGAAAGGACTCCGTGAGTAAAAACAGCAGGGCTACCGGCGAGTGTTTGTGAAAACCCGAAAGGGCGCAACCTCGTTAAAAGATACTTACAGGGTCCTCTCGACCTTGTAAGGAGAAACCACCCGCGTGAGATCCTTACGACTCATAAGGGAGCAACACAATTAGGGATCCTCACGATTCCTAAGGAGAAATTACACTTGCGAGATCCTCACGACTCGTAAGGAAAACTCTCTTATGGGATCCTCACGGCTCATAAGATTTGAAAGTCTTAAGTTACAGAGACCTAAACCTGTGCTTAAGCAAACCCCCCACAACCTTGGATATTGCCCTACAAGTGGCTCAATACTGACCCTTGTATACAATCCACGGGCGCGAATAAACACTTCCCTAACCAAGTCCTACCCGTGACTGGGGATATGTCCATACGGTGAACAACCCTTGTAAGTCCTCTCGACTTATAAGGAGAAAACCCTTTTGTAAGATCCTTACGACTTACAGGGGAACATACACTTAAGAATCCTCACGATCCCTAAGGAGAAAACACACCTCATAATGCGCAAGTTCTACATATATAGAAGCCCTGCTTCTCCTCATAATGCGCAAGCTCCATGTGCGCTACGTGCAAATATGAGCGCCCAACACGTTCGACGCACGTGCGACCAACACGTGCGACGCACGTGAGCCCAACACGTGCGACGCACGTGCGCGAACGCAAAGAAGCCTTTTTCAGCGGCGAGAAGCTTAAGCTCTAGCCTGTTCTTCCCCCCTAATGAGTGAGACATGGTTCAAAGGGTACATCACTCCACACCTTCGATATATGGCACTGTAATCTCTCGGTATCGTCGGAGAGGTGGTGGGTCCCGACGACCAATGATCCTTCTTTCTAAAATAAAAAGAAGAAGAAGAGAGAAAAGATACAGAGAAGACAGAGAAAAACACAGAACTCCTCTAAAGAAAATTTTGAGAAGAGCTCAGAGAAAGAAAAAGTAAAAACCTTTGAATAAAAAGAAGAATTTTCTTCTAAAAGAGATCAATGATCTAAGAACAAGATCAAGATCTTCAATTAAAAAGGAAAAAAAGATCAAAAAGATCCAATCACAAAAAGATAAAAAGAAGTATTACTTCACAGATCATTT
The DNA here is from genome assembly GCA_030015575.1 of Agapanthus africanus. NCBI lineage: Eukaryota > Viridiplantae > Streptophyta > Magnoliopsida > Asparagales > Amaryllidaceae > Agapanthus > Agapanthus africanus. The sequence continues at coordinate 523,938,803 of CM057345.1, forward strand.
GATCTACATAAAGGCATTGCCTTTTGATGAACCATTGGTTCTGAAATCTTAAAAGATTCTTTTCTTTAATCCAAAATTGGATCAACATATTAAACAGTGCCTTGCACGTTTGAGTTTGCACTGTTGCGCTTTTGGGTTGGCGCAAGCCACCAGAGAGCGCCACGTGTCAGCCCCAGAACAAACTGCGCCTTGCGCTTTAAAAACAGAGTACTGCTCTCTTAAATTGGCGCAAGCCACCAGAGAGCGCCACGTGTCAGCAGCGCAATGTCGCAGCACACTGCGCTTGCGCTCACCAGAGCGTGACACATGTCACCTCCACATGCGCTTGCGCCTTGCGCTGGCGCAAAGCGCCTGACAAGCCACGTGGCGCTCTGTCAGACTAGTTAATGCTCTGCATTATAAAAAAGAGAGACAGAGCCTAATTAAAAAGGCCTAACAGGCCTAATAAAAAAATGCAATGCATTATTAAAAAGGGGCAGAGCCTAAATAAAGGTCTGTCAGACCAAAACAGATGCTGTGCATGATTTTAAAAAAAGGGCAAAGCCCAAATAAAGGTCTAATAGACCAAACAAAATGCCTTGCATTATTAAACAGGAGCAGAACCCTAGTAAAGGCCTAACAGGCCAAATGCAAATAAAAACTGTTGAATATTCTCAACTGGACTTAGCCCAATTCTGGCCGTAAGTCCTCAAATTAAATTGACTAAGCACGACTGCTCTCTTAAATCAATTTACACCCGGTTCAAGGGTACATCTCCGAACTCCTCTGATATTTGTCGTTGTAATCCTTCAACGTCGTCAGAGAGGTGACGGGTCCCGACAACTACACATTGACACGGACTAATGCATCCTTAAACTCACGGACTAATGCGTCCTTAAACTCACGGACTAATGCGTCCTTAAACTCACGGACTAATGTGTCCTTAAACTCACGGACTAATGCGTTCTTAAACTCACGGACTTATTCGTCTTTAAACTCACGGACTAATGCGTCCTTAAACTCACGGACTAATGCGTCCTTAAACTCATGGACTGCGGGGTCCTTAAACCCGTGGACTAATGCGTCCTTAAACACACCCATACGGACTGTGGGGTCCTTAAACCCATGGACTTATGCGTCCTTAAACTAACGGACTAATGCGTCCTTAAACACATCCATATGGACTATGGGGTCCTTAAACCCATGGACTTATGCGTCCTTAAACTAATATCTGTCCTCAAAACGGGAACAATGGACCACCATGTCCCTAAACTGGCAGTGGACCGCAATGTCCTTAAACTACCTATGGACCACCATGTCCCTAAACTGGCAATGGACCACAATGTCCTTAAACTACCTATGGACCACTACGTCCCTAAACTGGAACAATAGAGCCCCTAAACGCTCTTTTGTCGGATCTAAACGATCCCGTTTAAGTTGATCTTAGCCTCAAATATGGCTAACGTATACTTAAACATTCAAACAGACTTTAGTCCCAAATTGGACTATAAGACCCTCAATCAACTTTGGTTCAAGGGTACATCTCCGAACTCCTCTGACACCTGTCGTTGTAATCCTTCAACGTCGTCAGAGAGGTGACGGGCCCTGACGGCCATATATTAAATGGACCACTACGTCCCTAAACTCGAACAATAAAGCCCCTAAATGCTCTTTCCGTTAAGTTGATCTTAGTCTCAAATCAGACTAACGTATCCTTAACGAACGTTTAAGTTGATCTTAGCCTCAATATGGCTAACGTATCCTTAAACTAAAACACCAAACCCAAATCTAACTAAATACGGATTTGGACTAATCCACATCCTACGGGCGACGGCATAACTTAGTCTCCGTATACAATCCACGGGCATCCACAAACAAAACAAACACACACGACACGAAGTGAAATTCTGAAGAAGGAGAAAGTTGTTACCGTGATGCAGTAGTGTAATTAACTGCAGGGGCTTGCGCCTGCAGGGAAGAGCGTCCCCACAATAAAAAAAACCCTCAAGCGAGGGGGAATCTGACGAAGTCTGCTACATCGGCCGCATCCGTCTAAACCTTCGATACACGGTGTCATAAATCAACTTGGCATCTTCGGAGAGGTAGACGGATAAAACCAAATAGCATCTGCCCCGAATCTCAGGCAAGACGTTCAGTCTGTGGCCGTCTTTCGGAGGGGAACAAGACGTTGCGTGATTCTCGTGCCGGTCACATGCCAAATTTCCGGGTCGTGACAATATGTTCTTCATTTACAGTTAACACCTTTTATTTATTAATAATAGTAAGGAAAATGTTCGTACAAATGTGCAATATTTTAGACTAATCAAATACCCCAAACTTATCTTTGATCGTCCCGAGCAAACTATTTATTAAAAAGAAAAAGAAAAAACCTAGCACACTTTTGTAGGCAACACACGATTGCACTTAGCACGTGCAACAAGCCGTTAAACCTCTAGGTCTCTCTAGTAGGAGGAGTGTTGTCTCCTAAGGGTTTTCAGCGGATTTCACCCATAAAATCCTATAATAAAAGAAAGAAGATGAAAGTTACATACAAAAATAAGAAACATATAAAAGAAAAAAACTTGAAAATAAGAGTTTCGAACTATACTAGCTTTTTAGTTGCCATGAGCCTTATCTTAATGGTCTTGAAAAAATGTCAGAAATCACATCCTCCCTTAATAAAACATCGTCTTTAGTCTTCCTCTCTATCTCTCTTCCAAACATCGATCATATACCCCTACATGTGTGTAAAAGACATTCCTACACTTGGATAATTCAATTCAAGCTATCATACCCCTGTCCTTATTCCTTGGTACTTTTTAGTCGGTGAATATTTTAGATGGATTTGCTCACACATTCTTCATGCGGCCGTTAATACTTCTTGAGATACTAACTAACCGATTACCAAATGTGCTTATTTATTAAGACGTAATTAGCAATATCCTAGTCTTTCAACACCTAAGGCTTATCAGTGACTCCCAAACCAGTTGGTCATCCTCGCTATATTTTTTACGTTGCCTTAAATAATTACAAAACCAGTGTTCATTTTTCTTCACCATTTATATTTTATGTGTCATTTATATTTTTGTTAATTTATATTTTTTTCTTTCATACTAAGAATTTTAGACAAGAGCATTTCAAGGTATTCTCTACTATCCCAAGTTTCAAGATATGTGTAAGTGCGTATAGTAGGGTATCAACGTTCAGATGTTTGGATTCAAAAATATGGACTATTTTTCAGACTTATTTCTATCCTCAAATTAGTGATACCTTTCATCTTACTAACCCTTGGGACAACAGCTCATGACTACATATTACTATCTTCGTTTTAAAATATCTAATTTTCTTGCATTTCTTAAATCTCTTCCTATCTTTCATATGTGTTTTTCACTTTCTAACTTTTATATTAAAAAAATATTTTCTTTTTTAATGCTTTTATTTTTATAGTATAATGTAAAATGAATAAGCACAAACCTCCCCCCAAACCTATTTGCACCAGTGTCCTCACTGATGTCATCTTTTAAGCTCAAAACCTGTAAACTTGGGAGGAAAAGTTCTCAATGATTAGAAAAGGGAACAAGAGTTAATGACAGTGAAATCCTCCCCCAAACTTATTTTTAGCTCACAATCGTGCAAAAATTTTCTTTTCTTTCAAGAGCTTAAAAAATATTTTTCTCCCTCCCCCAAAACTTAATTAAAACAGTGTTTTCATTACTAAGCATTTAAAATCATAAGAGGGGGATAAATATTATTATTCTATGCAAAACTTTACAAAAACGAAAAGTTAAAATCAACCATTCAAATATTTTATCAATGTAACACCATGGTTGGTAGAAGATCATATTACAGATAGACATGAAGAAGTGGGGAGGAGATAAGAGGTGTAATTGAACGGTTTTACGTCTCGGTTGGTAGAGACGAAACAGTGATGGTGAACGAAAACGAGACTGTGAAAGATAAGAAATAGGTGGAATAATCGCATTCTCGTACTTGATAAGAAGAAGGGGTGGTGGTTCAACTTCTTCAGGTGGAGGTTGATTCATCACAACATTCATGTCTTTAAGGAACGCGGGTTCTTCAGCGAAAATGTCTTCATAACTTTCATCAATATTCCGAATGATAATCTCATCGGAAAAAAGAGTATGATACTCGGACTCTATAAGAGGTTCATATCTAGTGTAAGGGACTGACTCGGATAGCTCGACTAAATCATTCGACAAGTTAAAAGATTCGAATTCGGGGGTAGACTTGTCATCAGAAGGGTCCTCACTCATATAATAAATAGCTGGATCAAACAATAACGCACTAGTGGCGTCGAGATCAGTATCGTGAACCTCCTCAAATTCACAACTGTCGGAAGCTATCTTGTCGACAGAACATATATCAATTATATGAGCATAGATTCGGAGGGTTGACTTCCTACCCTATAAATGTTAAGCTCAATTGTCATCTTCCTAAAGGACAGGTTCATGGAACCAATACGACAATTGATTATTGCGTTTGAAGTTTCACCGGAATTTGGTTCCGTGGGTTTGCCACAGGATGTGTATCTAAAACTATAAAGTCCACAGAGAATATAAATTCCCCGACTTTGATCAACACGACCTCTAGCTCACCCCTAGGGTGGGTGATAGATCGATCGGCCATCTGGAGAGTGCAGTGCGCAGGTTTCAACTCTCCTATGCCTAATTGCTCATAAACAGAATACGGGAATAAGTTAAGACTAGCACCTAAATCGAGTAGAGCGAGATTAATATTTTTACCCCCAATAGCAATAGATATTGTAGGACAACCGGGGTCCTTATGTTTCTTGGGCACATGTTGGGTAAGAGCATTGCTCATATTACTCGCTAAGAAAACCTTTTTAGGCACTTGAGTTTTCCTTTTCCTAGTGCACAAGTCCTTTAGAATTTTAGCATAGGATGAAACTTGTTGGATAGCATCTAAGAGAGGAATATTTATGTTTACTTGCTTAAAAATTTCCACAATCTTCTCCATTTGTGGACTTGGTCTGTTGGGCCTCAACCGGTTTGGAAAAGGAGCTTTATTAACAAGGGTTGGGTCCAACTCTTGTGGAGAAGTTTGTGGAGATAGAATGGATCCCAAAATTGGATTTGGGATGGTCGTAGATGGTAATTCATTCAAGGAAGTAGGCTGAGAGTTCGAGCCTAGTAGAAAATGGAGAATAGGCTCGGAAGAAGATGTTGGATTAGACGAAATAGGAGTAGAAGTAGTAGCCGGGGTATCATCTGAATCATCAACTTGTTCACCAACCTGGTTATTCAGTACTCTTCCCGATCTCAACGTAGTTATGACACTCACGTTATTATTTTGTTGGTGAAGGATGAGATTTGCGCTTTTTGAGTGGTCGGGATTTGGTAGAGGTTGAGATGGAAGTTTCCCTTTCTCTCTCTCACTCATTGCGGCATTCAACTGTGCAATTTGTGCTTCGATCGATTTTATACTTTCACCGTGGGAAGCAGTTTGTTGCATCAGCGTTTGGATAGAAGATGTTAAATTAGCCGTCGTTTGTGTGGATTGTTTAATAAACATTTCTAAGCTTAGTTCGAGTGCAGAGATTTTATTGGTACCGGTCATTGGAATATTAGTCTGTGGTTGGAAAGAATTATTATAAGGGATAAAGTTATTGGCCGAATTTTGAAAAGATTGTAGTTGAAAGGGCTGCTGAGTTTGTTGTGGTGGTTGTTGTTGCTGTGGGAGAAGCTTTTGATAGTTATTTTGGCTTGGGAACTGATTTTGATTTTGAGATTGGTTTTAGTTCCAAGCAAAATTAGGATGATTCCTCCATTCCTGATTATATGTGGATGAATAAGGATCGTTTCTAGGTTGTTGCTGAAAAACAGCATTGGTTTGTTCATGACCTTGAGACGGAGGATTCAAAGGACATTCTTCCGTTAAATGTGATTGGTCAAAACAGCAACCACACGGTTTTGGAGAGCGTAACTTGGTTTAGGGAGGCTGAAGAGAATTTTCTTTCCATAGCTTCGAGTTTCTTTTGCATTGCAGCCATTTCGGCTTTCATTGCGATGGAAGCGTCAAGCTGATGGATACCTGCACTAGATGAAGACGATGTGGTTGGTCTAGTGCTCAACCACTGTACTGTATGCTAGGCGAGATCTTCCAAAAATTGCCATGCTTCGCCATCGTCTTTTGATATGAAATGACATTGACAGATGGTTTCTAGCATTTGTTTCGTAGCTGGATTAATACCCTCATACATAATTCGGCAAAATTGCCATCTATCGATTCCGTGATGAGGGCATTAGACAAGGAGATCCTTATACCGTTCAAGGCATTTCCAAAAGGGTTCGTTAGGAAGTTGGGCAAACTGATTAATCTCGCTCCGAATACGGGCGGTCTTGTGATGATGATAGAATTTCTTAAGGAATGCTTTAACGAATTCATCCCATTTAGCGATAGAATGTGCGGCGGTGCTATAAAACCACTTTTCTGCGAGATCGCACAAGGTAAAAGGGAGAAGATGTAATTGCAGAGCATCCCCTGAAAGATGGGTTATGCTCATCATTGCACAGACGTTTTCGAATTTGGTTATAAAAACGTATGCTTCTTCATATTCAAGCCCGTGAAATTTAGGCAACAAGTTGATGAAGTGGGGTTTAATTTTGAAATTATCCCCATTGGCTGGTGGAAAAGACAGACACGTAGGAAAAGGTCCGCGTACGGGATAGCATCTGTCTTGTAGAGTGATGTGGGGAGGATTCTGAGTTTGCGCACCTATGGGTAGAGGCAAGGTGTGTTATTAAAACCCGATGGAGATCCTTCCATCTCAGGAGTTGTGGTAGGTGGAAGAGAAATAGAAGATAAAGAAGTATCGACTTCGAAGTCGACAGCAAAAACGCGGACTGGACGGGCACTAGAATCTTGTGTCCAGCTGATCATTCACTAAGCGTGTTTAGTGCACGTGGCACTATGTGATATGTGTGAGAACGATTTTAAGAAGGCTTGTTTTGAAAAAAGGTCGGATGTGAGGCTTGACTCAACCAATCACAAAATGCACAATCAATCCCTAGAGCTAAGGTTACCTAGGTCAAGTGACTAGACCGCTCCTAAACTTCCAAAGGACAAGACGTAAGATCAATCCTCTACCACCTCCTTATCAATCTTGAGGCCAGGTAAGTGCCAGGTAAGTAGGAGTTATCCGCTATATGAATCACCAAAATAGCGGGCCTAATTAAGTAACCAATTTCCTTAGTCACACTTGTCTAGACACCACAAGAGAAATACGGATAAGTAATAGATTATCCACGACCTTTCTCTGTCCTAATTGAGCGCGACAGTCCTTAGAGACTTGGTCTAGATATTTTTTATTAATATAGGGTGATAGTATGCTCATTTGTGAGTTGTGGGGCCTAGGAAGGGTAATGAAATCCCCACCTAATCTGAATTTGGTTTATTGCCCCTTAATATCCAGTTTAAGTATGCAAAACAAACCGAAATCAAAAACATGCAAAAAGATTTTTTTAACGGCGCTGTTTGCAAAGAATCCTGCAGGTAAAATCAGATTATTGGAGTTTTAGAGAAGAGAGAGAGACAATAGGAGAATACCAGAGAGTTTTGGGGGCCCAAATCGTCAAAGGAACCGCGTTTCCGCCGCCTAAATCACACTTTGGTCGCGGTTCCGCCTCCGTTTGGCAAGATCTTTTCTTAAAATTTCCACAGAGCACCCCTATGCTCCTCTGGTCCAAATTGAAAGTCTCCGAATCTCTGTTGTCTTGCTCTAATTACTCCAGATGTCCTTGCAAAACTCGCACAATAATCGTTAAAAACACAATTTGCGGTTTTTGTTCTCGTTTATTTTATGTTTTTGGTTCTTTATAAGAAACCAACCCGAATAATAAGAAAAGTAATTACGACCATTTTCACGGCAATGACGCCATTTGATTGATCGTGTGAAAATGTTTGTATGTGTTTTTGTAAATAACCGCAATCAAGACGGTGTCACAAATAGCTAGCCGCGACGAGTACTGGTCGTCCGCAGGGAAACGTGAACTTCTTTTCTTACTTTAGACGAGTTAATAAAAAAGAGAAGGGATTGCTGTCGTTTTATTTTAATATGGATATAAAATTTGTAATAGAAGGTCTTGTAGAGTTTATAGGACTTAGTAGTTAATGGATAAATGTTTAGAAATGTTTCTTTTTATCTTCTAATAGTTTAAAACTTAGAGAGATAGCGATGAATGTGGATTAGGGGTTCTTGGAGGGAACTAGGGTTTCCCACTACTACCCCTTGTCCTTTCGTTGATCTCTATTAATCTCAATCCTTTAACAAAACAAGTGTTTAACCAATTTCAAATCGTGCTCGTGACTATCAATAAATTGATAGCGCGCCCGATAAGAAGGTTAACACTTATTTTGCTAAACATTATAAACATTAAAATGACAAAAGAAGTTAAAATATATTTCATCCATTATTCTACCCTATCCTACAAACCCTAGCAAGCAAGAAATTACTTGCTCATGGTTAATAACGATTTAGAAGAAAAGTTGAAGATGAATGAAACCATAATTAAAAGTGCAGAAAAGTAATGCGTAAAATTAATGCGGAAAGTAAATACAAAAACAATTAAAACAAAAACTACTTTTATTAATCAACTATTGCATTACAACTTTCTTCTTCAAAAGTAGATTACAAGAACCCTAGTTTTGCTCTAGATCTCTCTCATTTGATAGGTGTAGATGAATAGATGATTAGAAAATGGGATCATTTTATGATTTTATATTTGGAATGCACAGCTCTCGATCATTTATATAGCCCCTAAAAGTACAAACCCTCGATTCCATATTGGATTAGGTGTGATTACAATCATGCCCACAAAATCTCAGATCCAACGGCTATCATCAAACCGCAGTTCCGCCGCCCAAACCCAAGATTGACTGCGGATCCGCCTCCCTCTGGTGGGTTTGGAACTTAGGATTTTTTCTGGCTTTTTCTCTCGATATTTGGAGATCCTCTTGATATATAGATTCTGAAAATATTGCCCTTAGTCTCTGCCGTTGCTAGATTTCTCGATTTGCTACTAAAATTTGGCAGATTTGGTTTCGATATCCCGATTTGACTTGGATCTCCTACATAGATTTCAGACCTGAGTTAATCCTGCACAATATCTTAAATCAAAGTGTTAGTAGCATTTGGTATTTTTGGGATATTATTCCAACCATTTATATGATATAATATCTTAAGAATATTGATTAGGAATATTTGATATGATATACATATTTTAATTACAAATATTTCATTTAAATATTATATGCATATATTTTCCCTAATTATATTAATTATAAATGAAGAAACATATGATAATAAACTTTTTCAAATAAACCGCATGTGTTCTTCATTTACAGTTAACACCTTTTATTTATTAATAGTAGTAGAAAAAATGTTCATACAAATGTGCAATATTTTAGACTAATCAGGTGCAAGTGCCAAAAACGCAAAAACTCGTGCGACGCACGTGGCGCCAGTGCCAATCATACTTGCGCAACGCCAAACGTGCAATACATGGGCGCAGGCGCAATACGCAAAGGCACTAGCGTGAAAGTAGATCCTAACACCTCTACTAGGGTTTTAACAAGAGCATGTAGCAATTTAAAATTTTCTAGAGGGCTAAGTCTACAAACAAGAATCGAACTAAACATTTAGGGTTTAAAAGAAAGCAAACTAGAATTAAACTAAATGATGAAGAAGCAACAAGCTTTGTAGCCAAGTCCTTCACTTCTAAAGCTCCAAGTAGATGTCCCTTGAGCAAGCTTTCTTGAGGTCTTCTATGTCGAAAATGATCCACCTTGAGGCAACTCTCGCTCAAGCTCTCACTTCACTAAACAAAGTTTTAGTGAGGATAACTACCTAAACTAATTTGCTAGTTCAGTTTAGATAGTTGAAGTAGGGTTTTAGCTCACTTAACTTTCTTTCTTTTCTTCACTTTTTCTCTAAAATAAAAACCAAGAGAAAAAATGAAAAAGATGAAGATGATATGAACTTGGAATTGTGATAAAATTCATAGGAATTTAACCATGGTTATCTTTTTAGTGTAAAACAAGAATGACTCACTCCTTCCATACAATTCCAAGTAATGAGTCATTCTTTTTACTTATAAAAATATAAATGATAAATCCCAATATTTTTATCAACATTTCCATGTAATTCTCATACATCCATCTTGTATATATCATCAACCATGATACAAAATTATATATGTTATTTAGATCAAATATAAATTATATATAATGAGAAGAAAATATAAAGTGAACATAATATTAGTTAATATATATATATATATATATATTATATAAATATATATCAAATTATTAAATCAACACTTGATTTAATAATCCGGTTATATTATATTTAAACCGGCTAATATCAAATAACGCTAGATTAGAATACGGTATCATATATCCGTATTTAATCAAGCTCCCGCACATATCACTATACATGCCCTATTTCGTATCGCTTAAGCTAGGAAACCCCTTTTTGGGACTCTAAAGACTCGTCAATGCACTGGCAATAGGTAATGATCATATCAAACACCTACAAGCACGTTAGCGGTACTAGCTGCACGTAACGGCTACCCAAGTATTGTACGAATAAAAGATCAACAAGTAAACTTGTCCAAACTCCCTGTAGAGCCTATAAACAACACTTATCGTACAGTCTGGTCTCTTCATCTGATATGTTGCATATCGAGTCTAGAGGGTGGTATCGTCAGACCCCAATAACTCGATAAATCATGCCGATGTGTGGCCTATAACCAATCGAGAAACTACTGATACACTTATCAGTAAATCTCATCAGCCCTGACCAGGGACTTGCAATTATAACCAATCGCGCATAGCACAATATCAACTCCCAATACCGGGAGAGACAAAACCCCTCCTATCGTTCACTGCCTTCATGTGACTCGGAACTGTACCCAACTACCATCTGTTTGCACGACTCGGTAGAGCCATGGTAGGGAGGTAATCAAAGCACAGTGGGAACCATACAAGAAACTATGACAATCTCGGGTCTACAGACTAATCTGTACAAGTGTCACCAGAGAACTGCTATCTGACGATAGGTATGGTACCATCTAGGATTTCTCGGTGAGTCCGTTCGGTGTATTCATTCTCCAATGAGCACATGTGTACAATCTTTAGTGTCAAACACCAATGGTTATTGGATCAACAATCGTCCCATACAGGGTCAAGAAACATACACACTAGTCTACTCTGCAATATCGATGCCCTGTCTCGATACTCTCTCGACTAGGAACAATTAAGGATGTGCTTATGGACTTCACAGGCCCCACTAGTATGATCTACATCATATTCCTGGTAGTCAAGCAAATATCCTAAGGGATTTATCAACATGTATCAATGAAAATAGTAAACTAGAACAAATATACATGTTAAGATGAAGAATAACCAGATAGCATACTATCATGTTGAGCAAGAATGTCCTATATATATATATATATATATATATATATATATATATATATATATGTCTAAGCATCCACTATAATATACAATAATAGCCTCTAAGGTATACATATCACTAACATAGCGCACTTCATGTGTGCGCCAATGCCAAACGTGCAATGCACATGACGCAAGCGCACCCTTAATGAAGCGAACATTTCAGGAAAGAGCCAAGGCTCTGGTTAGAAAGAAAATCTTTCTCTGGGATCTTTCAAAACAGAAAGATCCTATGATAAAAAATCCAACGGTGCCTAAGTACTCAGAATTGATAAAAGATCAATTTAAATCAAATGAAATATTGCAGTTAGGAATTTATCTTAACTACTCCCCTCCTATAAATAAGAGCAGGAGAGATCCATTCAAGGGGATGGGAAGGATGGAGGTAAAAAGGGGGGAGATAGATCTCCAAAAAGAGGCCGCAACCTCTAAAGAGGAAAAAGAAAAGAAAAAGAAAGACAGACAGATGGAGAGATCGTCTCAAAAAGAGTGGTCGCAACCGCAAAACAAGAAAAGAGAGAAAAACTTCTCCGTTCCTTCTTTTTCTTAAAGCCGAGGCATCACAAGAGCTTAAGCTCTTAACTAGAAATCAAAAGTCTCGGAATTGTTTTATCCACATATAAACGAGGCATGATTTAGGGTACATTCCTCCACAACTCCGATGTACGGCACTGTAATCCTTCAGCGTCTTCAAAGAGGTGGTTGGATCCCGACGACCAACGATCCCTTTGCCTCTTCTCTCCATCTCTAAAGCTTAAGCTTCTAAAGAACTAAATTTCTTCCTTTGGATCAAAGATCCATGGTCTAAATCTTCTCTGGCCGAGAGCTTAAGCTCTCATGAGGGATTTGATCTTAAGGTCTAAGATCTTGAAGGAAAAAAATTGGTATTCCCTCCGTCAAGATATGAGAAAATCATCAAGAACATGAAAGACTGAAGCCTAGGCTTCATGGAACTTCAGTTCACATCAAGAACATGTATCCTAATCAAGATCATGACCAAGAACATGAACAAAGAAGCATATGCTTCATTGAAAGTTTTTGCTTTCTGAAAGTTACAAACTTTCTGAATAGGGCACACCCTATACAGATGCACCAATGCCATGGGTGCTCTCTGCAAAGAACTTCGATGTGCCATAAGCAATGTACGTGCGCCAACACCAATGGCGATCCCTTCAAGAAGCACATATATGTGCTAGCACCAGCACCAAGTGCCAAAGACATGAACCAAGCGCGCCACGTGCAATGCACGGACGCAACCGCCAACTACAACCCGTGCGCCAGCACCAAGGGAAAGCTGTGCCGCGCCACATGTAATGCACATGCGCCAGCGCCAATGGCATTCTCTCTTCAAAAGCGCACATATGTGCAAGCGCCAACTACAACACCAAGTGCACCACGTGTAATGCACAGGCACAAGCACACTATTCCCCTCCGAACGGCGGCCGAGACGTGGGACTGTCTCACCTGAGATTCGAGGCAGATGCTAATTGGTGCTATCCGTCCACCTCTCCGAAGATGCCAAGTTGATTTATGGCACCATGTATCGAAGGTCTGAACGGATGCGTCCGATGTACCAGACTTCGTCAGATTCCCCCTCGCTTGAGGGTTTTGTTTGATTGTGGGGACGCTCTTCCCTGCAGGCGCAAGCCCCTGCAGTTAATTACGCTACCGCGTCGCGGTAACAACTTTCTCCTTCTCCAGATGGTCACTTCGTGTCGTGTGTGTTTATTTTATGTTTTGTTGCCCGTGGATTGTTTACGGAGACCGAGTTATGTCGTCGCACGTAGGGCGTGGACTAGTCCAAATCCGTATTATCTTAAATTTGGGTTTGGGGGTTTGGTTTGAGGATACGTTAGCCATATTTGAGGCCAAGATCAATTCAAACGTTTGTTAAGGATACGTTAGTCTAACCTGAGACTAAGATCAACTTAACGGGATCGTTTAGATCCGACAAAAGAGCATTTGGGCTCCATTGTTCCAGTTTAGGGACATAGTGGTCCATTTAATGTATGGCCGTCGGGACCCGTCACCTCTCTGACGACGTTGAAGGATTACAACGACAGATGTCAGAGGAGTTCAGAGATGTACCCTTGAACCAGAGTTAATTGGGGGGATCTATAGTCCAGTTTGGGACTAAAGTCTGTTTGAAAGGTTTAAGGATACGTTAGCCATATTTAAGGCTAAGATCAACTTAAACGGGATCGTTTAGATCCAACAAAAGAGCGTTTGGGCTCTATCGTTCCAGTTTAGGGACATAGTGGTCCATCGCTAGTTTAAGGACATTGCGGTCCATGGGTAGTTTAAGGACATTGCGGTCCATTGTTAGTTTTAAGACATCTCGGTCAAGGTTAAGAACGTCGTAGTCCATGGGTTTAAGGACCCCACAGTCCATTGTTAGTTTTAAGACATCTCGGTCAAGGTTAAGGACGTCGTAGTCCATGGGTTTAAGGACTCCACAGTCCATATCAATGTTTGGTCATCGGGACCCGTCACCTCTTTGAAGACGTTGAGGGATTACAACGCCAAGTATCAAAGGAATGAAGAGATGTACCCTGGAACCGGAGTGGATTAAATAGTCTTTGGCCCAATTTGGGATCAAGACCAATTAATTATGTTATGAGCCCATTAGCCCAGTTAATTACGAATTGAGGACTTATGGCCAGCTTGGGCTAAGTCCAATCATGTCTGGGACATCGGCCCTCCTGTTGGTCCCTTGAAGGAGAGGCTTTGCCTCTGGCCATTTAGCCAATTGGGCCAATGCCTAGTGTTAAACACTAAAGACCAATCAGTGTTGAACACTGAGAATGAGATTAATAAGTCAGTGTTTAACACTAGAAGATAGTTGGTGTCAACACCAGCAACAAGGCCTTCAAATTAGTGTTAAACACTAAAACAGACCAGTGTTAAACACTGGCAACAGAAATCCCAAATTAGTGTTGAACACTAAGGTAATCAGTGTTGAACACTGCAAATAAAGTTCTTTGCTTAGTGTTGAACACTAAGGCCAAACAACGTTTTAACACTGAATTCAGGGGTTCCAATTTAGCATTAGACGCTGAGGCAAGAGGGGTCACGTGGTAGCACGTGAGGGCGCCCTCCCTTCGTTTGTTCTGCTGAGAAGATCGCATCTTTTGGAGCATCACGTGTCATCACGTGACGGGTGTTTGAATGGAGTATGTTAAAGCCTCTACCAAGGGTCACGTGGGTCACGTGAGGCACTGCCTCAAAGGGCTTTCTGTAGATCCTTTGGGGGGGTCACGTGGTGACACGTGACCCTGCTTTTCTGTAGTTGTTTAGAAGATCTGTTAATCCCTTTCAGGAATTAAATTCCTCGTAGGGTTGAACCCTGACAATAATTTCAGAGGAATTAAATTCCTAATTCCTTTTGAAGAGTTGAACTCTGAATTTTCTGTAGGAATTAAATTCCTCATATATGTGAAGAACTGAATAGGGTTAAACCCTAATAAAAGCTTTAAGGAATTAAACCCCCACTCTCTGTTAGAGAATTATTCTGGGGAATAAGATTAAGGGAATTAAATTCTTGTTGTTTTAACAGAACTAAGTTCTTAACTAGGGTTAAACCCTGATTCTTTTCATTCTGAAGGAATTAAATTCCCATAACACAGGGTCAAACCCTAATTTTATTTTGAAGGAATTAAATTCCTATAGTTCTGTGAGAATTAAATTCTCGTGCTTCCATTCCCTCTATATGCTTTGGATCTGCATGGCAGGATCTCAACCCATTGAGAATTAAATTCTCAACTCAAGGGGAGATGTGTACTTTACAGATCCTCCATCAAAGAGAGAAGAAATATGTCCTTCTGTTTTATATCAGAGTTAAACTCTGTTGAGAATTAAATTCTCTTTTCTTTCAATGAAACCTTCCCTTTCTTACCTAGGGTTTTCTTTTGCAGAAGATCCAAATTCCTCTAAAGTATCCAGGCTCTCTTTCTTTTCTTCCCTCTGCCTATATCTTATTTTTGTGTGTCTCTTGGCTCCTATTTATAGGAGAAGCAGCCGAGTCAATTAGTTTTTGATGAATCTTTCATTGAAAGATTTGATTTGTATCCATCATTCGTTTTGGACCTTTGGATTATTAGGTGAATTTTATTCACCATTGGATTTTAAATCCAGAGATTCTCCTTTGTTATTTCGGTTAGATTTTACGGGGAAATCTTCCCAAATTCGAGATTTTCCCATAGATAGATGATATTTAATCACCTTTAAATCTTTAATTCAATCGGTTGCTTTTGGAAAGATTTGAGAGGTCTTTTCTCAGAATTTAATTCTGTTAACAAATGGGCTTTGAAGTCGGTCACGTGTGGCCACGTGACCCTTGGTCACGTGTGGGCACGTGACCCTCCTTGGAACGAGCCCTCTTCTTTCTTTTTGCGCTCTGCTTTCTGGTCGCTGCTTAACCGTCACGTGCCACCACGTGACCCCTGGTCACGTGTGAACACGTGACCCTCGTCTGGAGCCTTTTTCTTGGTTTAACCGAAGAACAAATCTGCTGCTTTTGATTATCACATGCCAACACGTGACCCTGGTCACGTGGGAGCACGTGACCTCTTCTGAAGCCTTTTCCTTGATTTGATCAGGGAACCGGTTTGCCTTTGAAGCCGTTTTTAATTGTCACGTGCCAACACGTAACCCAGGTCACGTGGGAGCACGTGACCCTTTCTGAAGCCCTTTTCTTTGATGTAGTCGGGAAGCTGAATTTTCCTTGCCGATGCTTTTAGATGTCACGTGCCAACACGTGACTGCTGGTCACGTGTAAGCACGTGACCCTTTTCTGAAGCCTTTTCCATAAGCTTTTCTGATTCTAAATCAGGAAACAAATGCCCCAACAGCGTTGTTCTCACGTGTCCGCTCGTGAGTGCAACGCTGTCACCTTTTGTGACCGTTGGATTCCTCTAGGGATTTGGGGAGATGAAACGTTTCCATCACCTCCTATAAATGTTCGTGTCCCTTCCGAAGAGCCTTCACTTTGCTCATCTCTTTCCTTTGAGAACTTTTTCTGAGAATTTAATTCTCTTCTTCCAGAGCTTAGTTCTCTACCTTGAAACATTTTCAGAGTTTAACTTTGTTTAAAAGGACTCTTCCTCCTCAGGTAATGTTCTTGGACAAACAGCGAACTTCCACATTCCTTTGGATTTTAAATCCAAAACAAGGGTTTTTACTCTTTTTTAACAAGGAACCCATTTTTCTTCAAGTTTTTCCATAAGAACAGGAAACCACCTAACCTTCGAATTGTAGATCTCTTAGGGTTTAGATGATCTTTGGGGAGATGATGATGGCGTTTCAACTCCATGGAATTTAATTCCATCCAAAAATGTTTCTGGGAATTTAATTCCCTTTTCTTAGTAAGGAATTTAATTCCAATGAAGAACTCAGTTTCTTCACACGGAGGCTTCTTGGGGGCTCTCGACCCGAGGTTGTCCTTCTGCAATTAATGCAACAGGAGATTTGTAATGATGTCTTCTGTGGGAATTTAATTCCTTTGATCTTGTTGGATCCATTGTAGAGCCCGAGGCAGATCCTGTTGGGGGGAATGTGTAGGGTTACCATTCTTTATTAAATGAGGATATTCCCTTTGTTTTATTGTAACTATTTGGTCTCATTATTAATGAACCGTCATCCCGATTCTGTGGGGCCCATGTGTTTTGTAGCCAATGGTCCCAGAAAACTCTATTGTTGCTTTCTTTAACTAGTCTTCCTGTTCATGCATGGATATATATCGCTGACTTTGCTTTTAACGGTCTCCTTTTATTGGATTTCAGGTGCGATGGCTTCTGTTCCGTGCTTTCCCTTTTCTCGCTCGGAGGCTGCTTTTCCTCAGTCGCCATCTGATGAGGAAGCGATGGCGATGATCCGGGCCCATGACCCGAACTGTACCAACCTTCTTCAATGGGGATCTTGGTATAGTCATATTATTCAGGGTCGCCGGAGTTTTCTTTGCGCGGGTACCGACGGAGCCCACTTTCCCATTCTTACCGATGGATCCTCCGAGGACGGTTTTTGCTGTGGAAATGCCCAACTGGACTCCAACGGGGAGGCTCGAGCCTTCGACGACCGGTATTCTAAACCATCCGATCCCGGCCATAAACATCTTAGGGCGGCGTATCTGCCAGGGTGAGGCCCACCCATGGGGGAAAATTTATAAGATAGGGCTTACTCCTCGGCACCCTACGGGCTACCTTCTCTGGGCTCGCTACATCCTTTCTGCCCATCGTGCACGGTTGCAGAAAGTCGGGCTTTATCAGGCAATATACGCGTCACTCTTTCATTATAAGTCTCCGCATGTCTGGTGGGTCAAGGCGTTTTTAAACCAATGGAATCTTCCCACCAACACTTTCATTCTAGGAGATCGCGAGGTCTCGATCTCTCTGGCCGAATTTTATGACATCTCGGGGTTGCCAATCAGGGGTAGTCTATACGAGGAGTTGCTGCCTTCTGACGAGTATATTTTTGAACCCGAGCCCGCCCCAGTTGACGGCCTGTCTGCTGAGAATGCCGTCCGCCACAAGCGTCCCAGTTTAATCAAGGCGCTAGGTATCTTCGACCGATTATTCACCGAATCCGAAGAGCAGGGTGTTACTTTCAAGAGCTTCATTACTTGTTTTCTTCGCGAGGACGCCCTATCGAAGACGGCTCCGAAGTTTGCCAACATTGGAGACCCCTTTGGGTTCGGTCCGAAGAAGCTGCCGACCACTGAATCGGACTTACCTCAGTACTACATCCCTATTATGTCACCGACCTCTTTTGAATCCATCGCTGTTCCCGGCATGGACGAGGAGACGTTCTTCGTGGGGTTTGTTAGTGTCTGGCTCAGTTGGTTCGTTATCCCCATGCATCGCCGCTTCATGAGAGCCTCGGTCATCTACCCGGCTCATCGTATTGCTGAGGGGACGCGGTTGGCCATCGGCATCCCGGTCTTGGCGCACCTTTATCATGGGTTAGGCACCGCAGCTAATACCTCTACACCCGGCGTGGATGTAGTGAACTTTTCGCTTCATTATTTCACGTCCTGGGTCGAAATGCATGTGCTGGGGGCTTTCGCTATGCGTCAGAGGCCCGCGTTTTACGACGCCTATCCCTTCCCGTGACTTATGCGACTGGTGGGTGCTTCTGCTGCTGACCCGACTCAATTCGGGGCTATTCGGGTGCTGATTTCTCCTCACGCCGCCGCTGGCGGGCTGGTTTTTAATGATCGGGTCTTGTCTACTCCCTCGGGTCCAGTTCAACAACTCTGGGACCAGTCGAAAGACAACGCACCTTCTTTGAAGCCCCGGGAGGCCGCGCATTTGTATACAATTAGACCGGGCTACTTGGTGTTTCGCCAAGATAGTGCAGCTCTTTTCATGCGGTATAATTCGCATCGATTCGCCCGACAGCTTGGATACGACCAGGGTGTTCCTTTCGAGGATTTTATAGTCGCCCCGATCCCTTCGCTCGATGCTGTTCGCGATGCCGCTCATCATTTCATGAGGCTGAACACCAGCTCTCGTTTCATGGTCCGTGAAGCTGAGTACATGCCCTGGTGTGTGGGTGCATTTACGGGCTGGTATCTTCATCGGATCAGCCCAATTATTCTTGAAGAAAGAAGGGTGCTTCTTGGTCACGATACTCCTCCTCAGGTTTCGGGGGCTAAGCTGCGACCGAGGGTTCCGGTCCGCTTCCCTTTGAGGGAGATTGGCGCTGCGCTCATTCCGGGGGAGTCAGGGGTAGACCTTACTCCAACAGCTGGTATGCCCTTGGGTTCCCGATCGCGGGGTAAATGGGCCCCAGTGGTAGCACCCCTGCCGGTGGCGGCACCGCCCCCTGTGGCATTGACAATGGCGATGTCATCCTCGGTTGTGGCACCGAGCGAGAGTAATAGGGATGAGGGCGCTGAGAGCGATGTGGGCCGGCGCCGCCCCAAGGCTTCGCGAGGGAGGAAGCGGTCATCCTCAGCGATCGGCTCTGGGTCTAAACGGCGGAGGAAAGCGGCCACCAACCTGCTCGATTCTTTAGCGGAGTCTGAGCCTATTCTTGAAGATGAACCATTGGCCCTGCAAGAGTCAGACGCTGGACTTCTCTTCCCGAGTTCGGCTGATGAGGAGGCCGCACAGCTGGCTGAGGCCATACGGCGTTCAAAAGACGCGTCTCATAACGCCAAGGTTCCAAAGAACTCTTATCCCGCTGTAATTTTTTACGAAGACCCTTCGTGGATTCGGCGGCGATTTATCGGTCCTTTGGAGGAATGGGGGGAAAGGGCTTTGAAGCAGGCCGCTTCAGAAGACGCAGCTGATGCACTCTCTTTATGGACCGGTGGTCATGAGTCTACCCTTGAACCCCGGCGAGCCTACCTCCTTGAGAAGGAGCAGCGGCTTGAAGAAGCCATATTGAGGGCTTCTTTGCGTATAGGTACGTTGTGTTCCTTTTGTAGTCTTTCCGATTATTTATGCCCGTGCATATGTATCATTATTTTTATTCGAATCGTGCAGAATCTTCGACGCTGGGAGAGCTTTCTACGGGCCCATTAAAGCTAAAGCCCGTCGGAATTCTCAATGAAGCCTTGCTTGATGTGGAGGGGGCTGATGAGGCTGCTCCTCTCATGGTAGAGCCTCCAGCGGCGGTTCTTGATCAGGGAGCGCTTGCCCCTTTGGGGGAAGTTCCTTTGGAGGTCGCCGCCCCAATGACCCTTACTGAGGACGGCTCAGAGGCTGGAAAAGAAGTAGTCGGGACTACTCTTCCTTTGTTGAATCCTGATGTTACGGCGGAGACCGTTGAAGCTGCTATCCCCCCGGCTCAGAATGGGAGGAGCGTTGAAGGTAACCCTCTGCGTTTTAAATTAGCAACCCTTTCATAGTATAAACTTTTTTATCTTCCCCAGAATTGCGCGGTTTGGCGGCCACTATCGCTGATCTGTCGCCTCGACAGTCATTTCAACGTTTATTGGAGATGGTAGCTCCGCAGGCGATCTCCCCTCAGCGTATTGTCCTTTCCTCTGGGCAAGGTTAGCGTCATTCGCCATCTTTTCTTTTACCACAGCATTGTTACTATCTTGCGAAATGACGTCGATGTTTCTTATAGTTTTGGAGGCTGACGATGAGGTTGAGGTCGTTGAAGGGATAGGGGAACCTTCGGCTCCTACTTGCATGACTGTCGGTGAGTGACATTTTATTATAATCCCGTTCGTTCTGTGCTTAAGAATTTTACTAACATTTGTCAAATTTGAACAGCCCTGCCAGTCTCCATGGCGTTGGGATCGCGCATCGTGATGCCGCCCGGCCCTTATGCTTTGCGGGCTTTAGAACGCTTGGTCCAATTGAGCCTTGTCTCCCTATCATCTTTCGTCGAGGAGCTCCGTGCTGGTAGCACGACCACAGCCGAAGCGTTTGCCGCTGAAGCTAACGGCTCTCTTCCTTTTCTCGCCACCTATCATAGCGAGGAGGTGGTGCGGGTCTGGGTGGAGTTCTGTAGGAAGGTGGAGGCTTGTTTGCACGCTCTTGAATGTTCTCGCCTTTCCTCGGAAGCCGTGGCTGCAAAAGCGGAGTTGCGGGGTCTGATAGCACGATGTGCGGCTAACATGACGTCATGCGAGAAGAGGCTTGGCCGCAAGTTCTCGGAGAGGGAATTGGCTTCTAAGGTGCTGAGCGAGCTTCAGGCCAGCCTCACAGCCAAGGCCAACAAAGTATACGAACTCTGGCGAGTGCTCCAGGAGTCCATAAAAGAGGTGGTGGCTCTCGATAAAGCTGCCACGTTCACTCGTGAGAGGGTCGAGGCTCATAAAGTCACCGAGAAAGAGCTCGAAGCTCGGCTTGCTTCGTATCAGGCTCAGCAAGCTCAGGCGGAGGCTCGTCTTCTGGAGATCTTGCGTCATGAAGCCGTGGCTCAGCAACAGAACGATGAGCTGGTAAAATTACTGCATCGCCCGCCGGCTTGAGGACTTGTATCTTTTCCCCTTTTTTGTACATACTCATGAATGAGAGTATCTTTCTTTTTTGTTTCTTTCATGAATTGTACTTTGTATCCATTTTGGTTTATGAATAAAAGATACATTTTTCTTCTCAATGGTGTGTCCCCTTTTTATTGAATGTATTCTGCGGATATTCTATCTTGATCTCCTTGCAGGACAGCGATGGCTTAGGATTCAGGGTTAAGATCTGCTTCCTAAGACTTTTGCATTTTATGAGCCACGAGGGTCTCATAAAGAGTTTTTCTCCCTACAGGTCGAGAGGATCCCATAGGTGTAAGTCCTTCTTAAGAATCGTGAAGATTCTTAAGCGGGTTTTCCCTTGAGAGTCGTAAGGATCTCACAAGAGAGTTTTCCTCTTCCTTACAGGTCGTGAGGGCCTGTAAGTGCTGGATGTGGTCACCCTTGTCCGTGTTTTACGGAGTCAGGGGTTTCTCCAGGTATCGTAGTTCAAAGACGTCGCGGTCAAGGTTAAGGACCTCATAGTCCGTGGATTTAAGGACTCCACAGTCCGATGTTAGTTTTAAGACATCACGGTCAAGGTTAAGGACCTCATAGTCCGTGGATTTAGGGACTCCACAGTCCGATGTTAGTTTTAAGACATCACGGTCAAGGTTAAGGACCTCATAGTCCGTGGATTTAGGGACTCCACAGTCCGATGTTTGGTTGCAGGGACCCGTCACCTCTTTGAAGACGTTGAGGAATTACAACGCCAGGTATCAAAGGAGTGAAGAGATGTACCCTTAATCCAAGGCAGAATCCGTAGGGAATCGGGGTAGTTGATCGTTAGTTTTAAGACATCGCGGTCGAGGTTAAGGACATCATAGTCCGTGGATTTTAAGGACTCCACGGTCCGGTATTTGCTTTGGATGCTTCACACGGGTTCACTGCCGTGCTTGGCGAGGACCAGGCTCCGCTCTGGGCGTTTTCCGTGGGGTCAAAGAGTGACGTTATCCGCGTTCCACGTAACCAGGAATTTTGCACTAGATGCTTCACACGGGTTCAATGCCGTGCTCGGCAAGGACTAGGCTCCACTCTGGATGCTTCACACGGGTTCACTGCCGTGCTCTGCGAGGACCAGGATCCGCTCTAGACGTTTTCCGCGGGGTCAAAGAGTGACGTTATCCGCGTTCCACGTAACCAGGAATTTTGCACTAGATGCTTCACACGGGTTCACTGCCGTGCTCGGCGAGGACTAGGCTCCGCTCTGGATGCTTCACACGGGTTCACTGCCGTGCTCTGCGAGGACCAGGATCTGCTCTGGAAGTTTTCCGCAGGGTCAAAGAGTGACGTTATCCGCGTTCCACGTAACCAGGAATTTTGCACTAGATGCTTCACACGGGTTCACTGCCGTGCTCGGCGAGGACTAGGCTCCGCTCTGGATGCTTCACACGGGTTCACTGCCGTGCTCTGCGAGGACCAGGATCCGCTCTGGACGTTTTCCACGGGGTCAAAGAGTGACGTTATCCGCGTTCCATGTAACCAGGAATTTTGCACTAGATGCTTCACACGGGTTCACTGCCGTGCTCGGCGAGGACTAGGCTCCGCTCTGGATGCTTCACACGGGTTCACTGCCGTGCTCTGCGAGGACTAGGATCCGCTCTGGACGTTTTCCACGGGGTCAAAGAGTGACGTTATCCGCGTTCCATGTAACCAGGAATTTTGCACTAGATGCTTCACACGGGTTCACTGCCGTGCTCGGCGAGGACTAGGCTCCGCTCTGGATGCTTCACACGGGTTCACTGCCGTGCTCTGCGAGGACCAGGATCCGCTCTGGACGTTTTCCACGGGGTCAAAGAGTGACGTTATCCGCGTTCCACGTAACCAGGAATTTTGCTGATTATATCCGCATTTCACGGGATGGAGGTTTGACTGTTGGCGATACGTATACCACCGAGCCATGGAACTGGGAGTTGCCGCTGTTCCGCTTAACTTGAAGTTGTGTCCGTCGTTACGAGACGAGTGTTGGGATGATCTCTAGGTCGCTTGTGGCCCGTCGAGATTTAGCTTCTTTCTTTGGTGAAACCTGGGGGGAGGTATGTTCCCTTTTTTGTTTACGCCCTTGGATTGTGTACAGGGTGTGATGGAACATCACCTATAGGGCATAAATTTTATTTTTATTTTATTTCTTTTTCCGCGATGCTCTATCGTTTCAGCTTTTATATCGCGAAGGTCGCGATTGCCCCATCATTTCAGCTATTTTTCGCGGTGCCCAATCATTTCGGCTATTTATTTATTTTCTACTCGCTGCTTTTTATTGCGAGTTGCCCCATCATTTCGGCTATTTTTCATACATACATTTTTACTTGCCGCTTTTTATTGCAAATTGCCCCATCATTTCGGCTATTTCATAGGCATGTGTGGCTTGCTAGCTTTTTCGCCGCAAGCTTGGATTTTGGACACCGATTTCGGCATCAGCACCGCTACAACTGGAATATTGCCAGGAGCGAATCATCATTTGCCTCTGTCGATGTTGAACAAAGGTGGCTTAGCAAACAGGGTTAAGGGTCCTGTCGACCAAGGCTTTTGACTTCATGAGCCGTAAGGGTCTCACCAAGGTATTTCTCCCTACAAGTCGTGAGGATATCGTAGGTGTATTTTTTCCCTAGGAATCGTGAGGATCCCTAAGTGTATGTTCCTCTGTAAGTCGTAAGGATCCTACAAGTGGGTTTTCTCCTTATGGGTCGAGAGGACCTACAAGGGTTGCTCATTATATGGACATATCCCTAGTCACAGGTGTGACTTTGCTGGGGAAATGTTTATTCGCGCCCGTGGATTGTATACAAGGGTCAGTATTGAGTCTCTTGTAGGGCAGTATCGAAGGTTGTGGGGGATTTGCTTAAGAACAGGTTTAGGTTTCTGTAACTTAAGACTTTCAAATCTCATGAGCCGTGAGGGTCCCATAAGAGAATTCTCCTTACGAGTCGTAAGGATCTCGCAAGTGTATTTTCTCCTTAGGAATCGTGAGGGTCCCTAAGTGTGTTGCTCCTTTGTGAGTCGTAAGGATCTCACGCGGGTGGTTTCTCCTTACAAGGTCGAGAGGATCTTGTACGTGTCTTTCAGCGAGGTTGCGCCCTTTCGGGTTTTCACAAACACTCGCCGGTAGTCCTGCTGTTTTTACTCACGGAGCCCTTTCGGGTTTTCATCCATGCCCATTTTACTTATGGACATACCGTTTTTTTTTTTCTTTTTCTCTTTTTTTTTACAAGGTCGCGCCCTTTCGGGTTTTCACGAACACTCGCCGGTAGCCCTGCTGTTTTTACTCACGGAGCCCTTGCGGGTTTTCATCCGTGCCCATTTTGCTTATGGACATACCGTTTTTTTTTTATCATTTTTTTATATATTTTTCTTTTTCTCCCTTTTTTTTTGTCAGCCTAAGGATGCTGCGGTAGTAGTTTAGGGACGTTTCGGTCCGTCGTTAGTTTAAGGACATTTAGGTCCGTCGTTAGTTTAAGGACGTCTCGGTCCGTTGAAAGTTTAAGGACGTTTCGGTCCGTCGTTAGTTTAAGGACATTTCGGTCCGTTATTAGTTTAAGGACATTTCGGTCCGACATGGAGAAGGCCGGCTACTGCTTATAAAGCTCGAGCTTAGGAAGATAGCGAGCGGACATAGTCGTCGTCATCTATCATTGACCTAGGCCGTGGCTCATTAAGCGTAGTATCTCTTTAGGAAGCGACCGTTTATTGGCCTGAAAGTCCTTTCACTGTGCATGTCCATGAGTAGATAGGCCTCACCCTGGTAGACCTTATCTATGATGTACGGGCCTTCATAGTTTGGCTTGAATTTTCCTCGCTTGGCTCGATTGGGGATCATAGGCCTTTTGACCACTAACACGAGTTCGCCTTGGCGGAATGTCCTCGGTCGGGTCAATCTTTCATATGAGCGCGTCATCTTTGCTTTATAAGCTTCCAGATTTTGTTGCACTATGAGCCGGGTTTCGTCGAGGGCATCGAGCTCCTCAAGCCGAAGGTGAGCATTTTCTTCGTCCGTCAGCTCGTAGTGGACTGCCACTCGTAGAGAAGGTAACTCTATCTCGAGGGGGAGCACTGCTTCCGTCCCAAATACCAACGCGTACGGCGTTGTGTTCATGGCCGTCTTGAATGTAGTTCGATAGGCCCAAAGGGCCTCTTGCAGCCTCTCATGCCAGTCTTTCTTATTTCGGGACACCGTCTTTTTTATGATCTTCGTCAAGGTCTTATTGAAGGCCTCGGCCAGACCGTTAGCTCGTGGATTGTAAACTGAAGAATATCTCCAGTCTATATTGTGCTGCTGCGCGAAGCGGCTAATCTTATGGCTTCTGTAGGCTGGCCCATTATCGGAGATAATCAGCCGTGGGGTTCCAAACCGATAGATGACGTGCGTCTTGAAGAAGTGGAGGATATTCTCCGTCTTCACTTCCCTCAGCGGTACTGCTTCTGCCCATTTGGAGAAGTAATCAGTTGTCGCCAGGATGAAACGATGTCCCCGGGACGATGCTGGCTCGATGGGGCCGACTATGTCAATCCCCCACATTTCGAATGGCCAGCTAGCCACCGTTGGGTGTAGTGGATTCGAATGTTGGTGGATAAAGTCTCCATGAATCTGGCACGAGTGGCATTGCTTCGCATACTCGAGGCAGTCTTGGACCATCGTGGGCCAATAATAACCCATCCATTTGATCTTCAATTTCATTTTCGGGCCTGCTTGGTGAGAACCGCAGAGTCCGTCGTGAACTTCCTGAACGACTCTTTCTGCTTCGTCAGGTCCTAAGCATCTCAGCCACAGAGAATCAAACGATCTTTTGTATAGAGTGTCGTTGACAAAAGCGAAAAATAGAGCTCGTTTCATGAGCTGATGTCTTGAGGACGCTTCTTCGGGCATTCGGTGGGACTTAAAGTAGTCTATGAAGACTTCCCTCCAGTCCTCGGCCTTCTCATGGTCTTTTATTTATAGAGTCGTCTGCTCAGTCGCCCCCTTTTCTTCGTATAATTCCGGAGATATTTCTGCTGGGGCGAGCACTCGACGGCTTTGTACCACGATTCTGACGTCATCGAGGTTCTCGTCAGCCAGTTCTTTAGCGAGCTTAGCTAACGCGTCTACTTTGCTATTTTCCGCACGTGGTATACTTTCCAAAGTGTAGGAGGGAATTTGGGTCAATAGTTGTTGCACCTTTTCGCCGTATTTCACCAACTCCGGTTTGCACATTTGGTAGTCACCATTTACTTGACTAACAACCAATTGAGAATCCCCGTATATAGAGAGGTCTTCAATTCCCATGTTAATGGCGATCTCGAGGCCCGCTATCAAAGCTTCGTATTCGGCTTCATTGTTCGTCCTCGATTCCGTTAAGGAGAAAGCAAAGCGCATTATCCCTCCTTGTGGGGTTACGAAGATGAGGCCTACTCCCGATTTGATTATGGGGGTACATTGTTTGCGCTTCTTCATGGAAGATGCCCCGTCAAAATAGAGTTCCCATCGGGTATCACCGCCGCCGATCGCGTCAAATGCATGTTCGTCCGGCAAATCACAGTTCAGAGGAGAACCGGCAGGTACTGGATGCTCAGCGAGGAAGTCGGCAATGGCCTGGCCTTTCACTGCCTTAAGAGGTCGATACGTTATTGAGAACTCCATCAGGAGTAGAGCCCATTTAGCGAGTCGACCCGTCAGTATAGCCTTCGACATCAAATATTTAAGAGGGTCCACCTTCGAGATGAGACGGACTTCGTGCGCCAACGCATAGTGCCTGAGTTTTGTTATCGTGAAAATTAACGTCAAGCAGTGTTTTTCAATGGGAGAGTAGTTGTTTTCTGCCCCCAGCAGAACTCGACTTAAGTAGTAGAGTGCTCTCTCTTTCCCTTGATCGTTCTCTTGTGCCCATAATGCGCCTAAGGAACCTTCGAGGGCGGTTGTATAAAGAATGAGGGGTTTTCCCTTGACCGGCGCAGCCAACACCGGAGGGTTCTGCAGGTACTGCTTGATCTCGTCTAGTGCACCTTGGCATTTGTGATCCCAAACGAATGGAGTTCCCTTCTTCATCAGGTGGCTGTAAGGACGGCATTTGCCTGAAAGATTGGCGATAAATCGCCGGATGTATGCGAGCTTCCCTTGGAGAGACCGCAACTGTTTGAGGGTTCTTGGCGGAGGCATTTCCATGATCGCCTTGATCTTAGATGGATCTATTTCGATACCTCGATGTCGGATGATGAATCCCAGGAATTTACCCGAGGAGACTCCGAACGCGCATTTGAGGGGATTCATCTTCAAATTATATTGCCGAAGGCGTTGAAATACAGTCTCCAGATGCTTTAAATGCTCTTCGTATGACATGCTCTTTACTACAAGGTCATCGATATAGCACTCGACGATGTCATGTATGAGGTCGTCGAAGATTTTTGTCATGGCCCTTTGATAGGTAACGCCGGCGTTCTTTAGACCAAAGGGCATAACCCTGTAGCAGAATATACCCAAAGGGGTCCGGAAAGCGGTATGCTTCCGGTATTCGGGATGCATCTTTATCTGATTGTATCCTGACGAACCGTCCATAAAGGAGAAAACCTCGTGAGTGGACGTGTTATCTATCATTAGCTCGGTTACTGGTACTGGGAAATCGTCCTTTGGACAGGCTTTATTGAGATCCCTGAAATCCACGCATATGCGTACCGTCCCATTCTTCTTCATTACCGGGACGATATTGGCGATCCAGTCGGGATACTGGACTTCTTGGATAAATCCAGAATCGATCAGCTTCTTGACTTCGGCGTTGATGCTCATTTCAAGCTCGAGTCGCATCCTTCTTGGCGCCTACTTGACTGGCTTGATATCTGGGGATATTGCTAATTTATGCACAGCAATCTCCGGATCTAATCCTAGCATCTCGGAGTAGTTCCACGCGAAGCAGTCTTTATGCCGTAGAAGCACGTTCTTTAACGCAGTCACCCTTTCTTCAGATAGCAGCTCGCTGACAAATGTGGGTCGCGGGTCATCTGCCGATCCCAACTCAATCTTCTTAAGGTTATCTGCAGTAGTATGTATGCCGTCTTCCAGTTCTTTTAGAGCTGGCGAAAATTCTGAGACCACCTCATCATCGCTGTTCTCAAAGCACCGGGGAAGGTCATCCATGTTCTCGGGCTCTTCTTTTAATATCGTAATCGTATAACAGGTGCGAATCCGCTTCCAAGATTGATGTGGATCTGGCTCTGCTCTTGCGGCTTTGGGTTCGTGCTTTTGTGGCGGCGTTACCCTCCAGCTGCTGGGTAAAGCGAATCTGCCTTGCTGGTACTGGTCTTCGACCCAGTTCTTGAATGTGAAGCAGTCTTCGGTAGGATGTCCTATGGCTTGGTGATAAGAGCAATAGCTCAGATGAGAAGCCCTGTTAGCTTGCTCAGGGTGCTTAGACTCTGGAAGCGCGATCATTTGATGTTTTATAGCGAGCTCGAGTAACTTCTCCGTCTTGTCTTGGGGGAAGGAGTACGCTCGACTCATCTTCTTCATGAGGGACAAATCCGAGCCGCGCAATACCCGATCACGTAACTCTCTAATCCTGCGTCGTTGTTGTCGGCTCCTCTTTCCGCTTCTTGATTTATTTCCATCTCTGCATAGGGCCTTTCGTACAACGGGTTGACAAGGATGAGCATCTTTGTCTTTTGCAGCCTGTTGAAATAGACGTTGCGTCCTGGCCTTCTCGTAGATGGCCATCTTGCGGTTGTGGTCTTCCCGAGCTTTTTGACCCACTTTCCTGATAGGCTTGTCCATTCGTTCTTCAAACGACGGACTCGGCATTTCAATCGCGGGATCTAGTTTTGATGAGGGGTTGGCATTTCCTGACGGGGCGTCCTCTTCTTCATCAAAAGTATATATGGCGTAGCTACTGTGGGCCCGTTCCTGTTTTCCGGTTCTCGCGTATCCAAGCCCAAGTGTTTCCATTTTCCCATTGGGCAATTTGCGTTGGGTCCCAGGGACATCCCAAATCCTGTTGTAGAACCGAGCTTGTCGAACGGTCTGTTTTAAGGGTACTCCTTGGCGCTTCAATAGCCTCTTTAGTCCATTTGTGTAGTATCTGGGCAAATGGATAGGTTGGAGCCTATCGAGTGTAACATCCGTGCCATGCCAGATCTCTTTCTCTATTTTCGACTCTGAGGATCGGTAGAATAGTATTAACTTCTCACCCCTTTGCCTGGGAGGGACGTAAAATGTTTGCAGGTCCTGCACATTGTGAGCTTGAAGTGTGTCGAGATCCTTGTAGTGTTCCCGCGGCACCATGGTGATTTGCAAACTCTGATCATCGCTAGGGGGTGCTTGTATTGACAGCCGATTGGAGAACACGGCATTAACCTCATCTTCCGAGTCACTTCCGAAGACCAACATGGGGGCAGACGTCCCCGGGTTGTTGCGTTGAGATGGCCCGGCATAAACTATCTCTTCTTCTTCTTCGGTATCGCTCCCGAAAACAGGGATGGCGGCGGTGGCTTTGTTCTCCGGGTTGCGACACGTTTCTGTATCCTCGAAATCTGGCAAAAAGTACTTCGCATCTTCGTATTTGCGGACTTCGTTCATGGAAAATGGGTTCAACTCACCTGTTACGGTATACTCGAAACCATCCTTAAAGTACTTCATACACTGATGTTGTGTAGAAGGGATGATGTTGTACTCGTGTAGCCAAGGACGACCGAGCAAGGCGTTGTAGCAGGTCTTGGCGTCAATGACATGGAATTTGATGTCTGTGACGAGGAGTCCAAAGCGTAATGTTAGTATCACGGATCCGAGAGTCCGTGACGATTGTGAATCGAAACCGGAGATAGTAATTTTGTCACGAGCGAGGTGTTGCACACTCTTGCAGATTTCCTTCAACACCCGAACATTAAGGAGATTGACGGAGGATCCATTATCCACCAGGATCTTGCCTATCTTGATATCATGGCAGTATCCAGAGACATATAGGGGACGGTTGTGGTCGCACGTCCCGAGAAGGAGGTCTTCGTCGCCGAAAGTGATGTCGGCCGTATGCACTTCCTCCAATTCATCCTTCATCCTTTCAGTGGCGAGGAAGGCTTGGAATTGCTCAGGTTCTTATAACGCCTTAATTAGTGAGTCTCGCGCTTCTTTTGATAATAGGAGGGCATCGAGAATGTTAAGCTGAGAAGGTAGCTTCCTTAGGTGCGCTAGGATGTTATAGTCCACCTTACCCTTCCTAGGAGGGTCTTTGGCAGCCAGCTCTTTCATGACTTGGTCATCTAAAGTGATATCTTCAGTGACCTTTTCCTTTCCCTTATCTTTTCTACTCGCGGGCCCGAGATTCTTTTCTAGGAGTGTGCGATTGCGCAGCTGAATGTTCTCACAGGCCTCTGATTTCTCCTCTTTCCCTAAAACGGATTCTTTAAAGAGAGGGCCCAGAGCCATTTCTTCATCGGAGTCGCTCCCAAAGGTGAGAACTTGTGCCCTTCCGGCGTTAACCATGTAACAGCTGCCAATAGTTCTGTTGTGCCCGTCGGCAGTACTCCTTCGTTCCCGACGAGTCTTGCGTTTCATGCGCTTAAAATGTTGCCGATGAGCAACATATCCTTGCCACCATATCTTAAAGGCGTCGCACTCCTCCGTGGGGTATGAAATTTTCCGATGATATGCGCAATAATCAGGGTGCCTCTCCACCCCATTGAGCGTGTTTTCTTCCGAGGGTGGTAACTTCATTCCCATTGACATGGCTTTGGCAAACCTTTTTCTCGTCTTGAATATCTTCTTGTCTGCCTCGGATGCCTTTTGATCTGGCGGGAGTACTTCAACTCTTTCGTTTAGTCGCCTGCGTTCGGCTCCTTCCGATGCGGCCATCTCACGCTCCTGATCTGCTTTACTCTTTAGACGAATCTCGTCCAGAAAGGCGTACCATTTCATCTGTTGGCCACACAAGTCCTGGCTCAGGGTGTGCCCCCAGTTTCTCGGTGCCAGGAGTTTTCTCATCTTCCGAGTGGGAAATCACATGACAACTCGCCACATATCCCTCGGATTCATCCGATGAGCTCTCTTCCTCATCTTCCTTCTGAAAGACGTGGTTGAGGAACTCTTGCAGTGTGACGGGAGTCCGTGCCTTTTGATTGTACTCCTCCAGCGCGTCAATCTGTTTCTGCAAATCTGTGCGCTTGTTTCCAGGCTTCACGGGCTTTTTGGATTTCCTCTTCTTTTTCTTCGAAGATTTTGATGGTTGGGTGTGAGTACTTGGGCCATCACCACGAATCTTTGTAGTTGGGCGCGGCTTCAACATCCCTTCGATGATTTGAGGTTCAAGCGGGTTCTTCCATTCAACCGCTGGGCACGCATGAAGGTCATTCAGCATCCTTTTGGTTTTAGTTGATAGCACGATTTCCCATGGAGCTTCTTCAATAAAGGAACAAGTCGCCCCCGGTGCGTCCGTCTTCTTAGGAGTATGCGGCTGTGGTGGGTTCACCTTCCACTTTTCGGACAGCGCAAACTTTCCCTGGAGGTATTGATCTTCAATCCATCCTTTGAAGACGAAGCAATCCTCAATCGGATGGCTTACCGTTTGATGGTAAGGGCAATAGTTGGGGTTGTTCACCTCAGTGGGTTGTGGCGGTCGTCTTGGATTTGGCAGGTTTATAAGTCTGTTGCGCACTGCCAGCTCGAATAGCCGTTTCGTCTTGTCCCGTGGGAACGAGTAGGGACGCTTCATCTTCTCATTATAATACCGGCGTCTTTCTTCCAGTTGATCCGTCAGCTTTGGGGCATTGGGTTGCTGCTGGGCATTCGCGACGAAGGTGGCCTTTCCTTTACCCTTGTCATTCCGTGGTTCTGGCTTCGGGGGAGACGGTCTATGACCCATTTGGTCCATCTGAGCCAACTTGTCGATTAAAGCCTGGAATGTGGTTGGCTTAAAGAACATCATAAACTGGGAGATAGTTGCGTGAGGGTCTAGGGTTCCCACGAACATGCCCACCGCGGGCGCTTCCTCAATGCGTTGCTCGCATTTCGACCAAAAATTCCGCCATCGTATAGCATACTGGACCCAAGTTTCGCCTGGTTTTACCCTGGCGTTAATCAGTGCCGTTATTGGAGTGCGTTCGCTGGCGCTTGCGAATCGCTGAGTGAATAGCAACTCCATTTCAGCGAACGTCTTGATAGAATCGTTCGGGAGTTCCGAATACCATTCGAACGCTGTTTCTGATAACCTGCCCACGAACTGGCGAAGCAACAGTTTATCATCTCCGCCGGTGTTACCGCAAAGGGCCTTGAACTGGGCGACATGTTGGTGGGGATTGCCGGTCCCCTTGTAAACGTGGAACTTGGGAATTGTGTAACCCGGCGGGTACTTGATTTGGTCGTACCAGCTTGGATATGGCCGCTCCGTTTTTACGACTTGACCAGCTGCCTCAGTCGCGTGATGAACCCGGATTTGCTGGGCTATATAGTCGACCAAATCAGCCTTAGAGATTGTCTCCTCCTTGGCCGTTGAGAGGGCCGGTGGTAGATTTGACGTTTCCCCCCTGTCGTATTCAAGGACGATCGGGGGATCCTCAGCGGGTGGGTCTTGTTGGATCATCATTCCTATCATATCTTGGAAGAGAAGGCCCATACGCTGTATGTTGGCTGCTTGTTCAGCGGCCTCTTTGTCCTTCTTCTCCAATATTCGGCGAAGGAACTCAGCGTCGGTTTCTTCCTCCTGGCGTTCGTCTGAGGACGTTTCTGGGTTTTCTTTTGGCCCGGTAAGTGCGGCCATAGCGTTCATCATTTCCTGGAGCTTTTACTGTTGCTCCTGAGCTTTGGTTACCGACCGTGTAAGCGGTCTATGACCCGTAGACGCACGGCTGTCTTCCTTTCCTGACGCCATGTATACGGTATGGACCATCATGCCCCCAAACTTAGGGCGTCTGGGCTTAGTGCCTTTAGCTGTCGTTGCAGGCTGGGGGATCTTCTCTGGCTTCCTCCTTTTATGAGTAGTGGCAGTTGAGGGGGCCGTTGAGGCGGGTACCCAGACAGTGTTTCGTGGTTTAGCCTGGTGACTGGCTTCCTGTTGGATTTTCAGCTTCTTGTGTTGGCGGGAGAAGTTTGGATCGATCATCGAGTCTCGGGCCTGCCGCCAAACCTTATAGATTCTGGAAGACAGCCGTTGTGGGGATCGGGGCTGTTCTGGCTTTATTTCCGCAACCTTTTTTAGTGGAGGAGGAGACCTCTTTAGTATCGCGGTAGGAGAATTCCTACGCACCTTATTTAGCATCTCAAAACTATTCCCAGTTGGAACAGCAGCATTAACTTCTGTCATCGGGGCTGGTGGAGTTAGCCCAGAGGGGGAGTTGCCCCCAGCCTTCCTTACTCGGCGCCAGTGGCGACGTCGAGCGTGTCGAGGGGACGGCGTTGGTTCAGCGGTGAGAATAGCTTCGTCTTGCCCCCTGTGTAGGTGGGGGGTCGTTGCTGGTGTTAGCCTGTTAAAGACCGACGTCCTTTGGATAGCAGGAGCGGGAGCTGGAGCCGTCAATCTTGTAAAGACCGACTTTGTGGCAGGGGAAGCCGCTTTGACGACTTCAGGAGCAGGACCGGTCACTTTCTTAGAAGCAACCTTCTCTGGGATTGTAGGCCTCATTGTGGGTCCACAGGAGTTTTGGCCCAATCTAGAGAAGACCGAGGCGCTGGTGTTGGGCGACCCGTTGAGAGGGGCCGCGGCAGGGGTAAGACGATCAAAGACCGACTTCTTGGGAGCTTCCTCTGTCAGCACCGGCGCGGTGAAGCTTGTCGGTGGGAACATGGTCCCAAAAAACAATCCTGTGGTGGCTCGAGTGACCTGTTCCACGGGCATTGTGAATAGCGAAGCAGCTTGGGGTCCGTAGGCTATACCTCCTGGCGAGGCCGAGCGTTGGTTGCAATTGCGGTCCGAGAAGTTAGAGCGTTTCGCAGAAGTAGAAGCCATCAATTCTTTGCTTTCTGCAATAAGCAGGACGCCAAGTCTTAGTATCTTGAAACCTAAGGGCAACCATTAGCGAACCGCGATTGGTTCGCGAATCACGACACACGGAGTGTGGAGTGGAAAGAGGAAAAGGTCCCACCGGGCGTGCCAGAATCTGTTCCCCTCCGAACGGCGGCCAAGACATGGGCCGTCTCACCTGAGATTCGGAGCAGATGCTAATTGGTGCTATCCGTCCACCTCTCCGAAGATGCCAAGTTGATTTATGGAACCATGTATCGAAGGTCTCAACGGATGCGTCCGATGTACCAGACTTCGTCAGATTCCCCCTCGCTTGAGGGGTTTTTTTGATTGTGGGGACGCTCTTCTGTAGGGTTCCTAGGCACACTAAGGAGGTCTCACAAGGCATCAACCATGCCAATTTCAATTTTTACGGTGCCGAGAAACCCTAGACTAGATCGTTAACTAGAATTTTAGGCGAAACAAAAGCGAATAGTTAACAACTTAACTAAGTGAACGGAAATACAACCTTTGTAGATCCGGTTCTCCACCTCCATAGCTCCATGATGAAGTCCCCTTGCTGTACAAATCAAATCCCGGGCTCTCGCGTCGGCTTCATCGGAGAAATGAGCGGGCTAGGTCATCGACTACGATGCCGAAGATGATCTACGTCGATGCATCACAAGATCAAGCTCCCACTTCACCAAGTCATGAAACTTGTGAAGAAAACACCCTATACTACTTGGCAAGAGGTAGAGGATGAAGAAATAGGAAGTGGGTTCACTTTAGAATTGGATTTCTCACTCTTATTCTCAAGTTGCCATTGATGATAGCAAGCTTTTTCTTGAAGTGAAGAAGAAGAAGAAGCAAGAATATGATAAGTGTTATTTAAAAAAGGAAAAGAAAATCAATACTTATCATATTCAAACCATGATTAGGTGTAGAGAATAAACTAGGGTTAAGTGGAATGGTTAGGTTAAAGGAAAGAAACAAAATGGTCAACATTTCAAACCTTCATGAACTTTCAATATAAAACAAAACTAGCAACCATTTTATTTCTTGCCAAAATGAAATAAATAAATGAATAAATAAATAAAAACCTTAACCATTTACATAACCAAGGTTTAAACCAAAACTACACCCAAGTGAGCATGTATCATCAAACATGATACAAACAAGTGCACAAAAGTATATCACATATACAAGTTGTGTACCTCAAGTGAGAAAATCCTTTTAAAGTGAACCAATACTAGTTAATGCAAAGTAATATATCAAATATATAATTATGCATTAAATCATCAAATCAACACTTGATTTAACGATCCGGTCATATCTCATATGACCGACTAATATCCAATGTATCGATTTATCGAATCAATCCTTGATTCGATAACTAGGTTATATCGCATACAACCATTCGACACATTCATCGCGAGAATGAAATACGGTATCACATACATGCATTATTCTCGGTCCCGCACATATCTCATATGCGCTCCTATTTTGTTTCGCTTGAGCCAGGAAACCTCTGTGTAGGACTCTAAAGACTCGTCAATACGCCGGCAGCAGGTGATGATCATATCAAACACCCACAAGCCGCAAGCGGTCTGCTAAACGTAACGGCCATCCGGGTATTGAGCGATCAGAAGATCGACGAGCAAGCCCGCTCACACTCCTGTGAATCCAACCAGTAACACTTACCGTACAGTCCGGTCTCGTCGTCTGATATGTCGCATACCTTGCCTAGGGGTGGTAAACGTCAGACCCCAATAGCTCGATAAGTCGTGTCGATATGAGGTCTATAACTATTCGAGAAACTACTGGTAACACTTACCAGTAAATCTCAGCAACCCTGGCCAGGGATTTCCGGTTATAGCCAATCGAACACAGCGCAACATCAACTCCCTATACCGGGAGAGACGAATCCCCTCCTATCGCTCATTGCCTCCATGTGATTCGGGACTGTACCCAAAAACCACCGTTTTGCATGCCCTCTTGGACGTGGTAAGGTGGAAATCAAAGCATAGTGGGAACCACACAAGACTCTATGACGATCTCGGGTCAACAGACTACTCTGTACCAGTGTCACCTGAGAACTGCCATCTGACGTAAGGTATAATACCATCTGGGAGTTCTCGGCCAGTCCGTCCAGTGTACCCAGTCTCCACTGAGCACCCGTATATCATCTCCGATGTCAAACACCAATGGATATGGGATCATCCATCGCCCATCTGTATGGGTCGAGAAGGTACACGATAGTCTACTCTGGTATATCGATGCCCCGTCTCGATACACCCACGACTAGGGACTTTGAAGTATGTACTTATGGACTACCATGTCCCCACTAGTATGATCCACATCATAGTCCAGATAGTCAAGTACACATCCTAAGGGCTTTACCAACATGTAACAGAGAGACAATCAATGTACACGTTAAGGTAAAGAGCAACCAGATAGCATACTATCATGTCGAGCAAGAAAGTCCTCCCTATATATATCCAAGCATCCACTACAATCTCCTACTTGCACTAGGGCCATCTGATAGCAGTGGTTGTAGTATCTCATACTCAACCATCCCATAAAAGTCTCTCTCTGGGAATAGGCCTTCGTGAGTGGATCCGCCGTGTTGTCCTCTGAGTCTACTCTCCTAACCTCGATCCCTTAGAGATCAACCATCTCCCAGATCAGGTGATACTGCCTTAGAATATGTCTGGATCACTGATGGGACAGACGTTCCTTGGCATAAGCCACAACTCCATTGTCACACAATGGGAGGAACATAGTTCATCTCATGAACCAATATACACCCAAACAGCCTCTTTGGTAGCATCTTAAGTAGCGATGTATCCAGCCTTTATCGTCTAATATGCCACGGTATCTAGCTTGGAACTCTTCCAACATACCGTCCCTTTACTGAGGGTAAAGACAATGCCTGTGACTGACACTCAGTCGTTCTTATCACTCTGGAACACTTCCAGTGATTCTCCCCAGGATCAACTGATACCTTCTCACTACAACTAGTGAGTGTCCTAATATCCATTTAGATCTATCTCATAGATCCAAAACCCAGGATTTAGTAGGTATCACTTTGATCCTATGCGGATAATCATTGTGATAAGCGGAGATTGATCGAGCGTAGCATAGTAAACTCCTTCCCTATCAAGAGTATGTCATCCACGTACTCTACGAGGATCGTCACCATACTCCCTACTACCTTTTTGTTTATACAAGGTTCATCTACCATTTTGATGATGTCAAACTCTTTGACTACCACATCAAAACAGATGTTCCAACTCCGCGATGCCTGCTTTATCCTATAAAGCATCTTGTACACGTTTCCGCTGCTCCCACTTTCTACGAAGCCCTCTGGTTGTGTACTTATAGACGCCCTCTTCTAAAACATCATTTAGAAAAGCTGTCATGACACCCAACCACCAGATATCGTAGTCATGGTATGTAGCCGTGACAAGTCGGATCTGGATGGACTTAAGCATAGCTACTTGAAAAGGTTTTATCATTATCCACACCTGGTCAATGATGCAAACTTTTAACAAGTCTAGCTTTGAAAGTCTTAACTTTTCCAAGTACACCAAGTAATCTTCTCTAGATATACTTGCTCCTGATGAGGATTTAACCCTTCAGATATAGCAACCAAAGTCCATACTTTGTTGGTGTATAAGGATTCCATCTCAGATCGATAAACATCCAGCCATTCTTACAGAGTCTCACTCCTGATGGCCAGCTCGAAGCTAGTTGGGTCATCATCTCATGATGCAATCCTCGCTCCCACTGTCATAGAGAAACAGAATTATCTCTCAGGTGGGTGAGGAACCCTACTAGATCGGCGGAGAGGCTGAGGTTCGTTGGTTTCTATTGAATCCTTCGGTTGTACCAAATCATCTGCTGTAGTTTGCATAGCTGGAACCTTTCCAGTTCTACATAACAGATCTTGCATCGAGTTTGTCCGGATTTTGCTTTTAGACATAGGCCGGTCAACCCCAAATCTTAACTAGCTTAAGACATGGGCTCTTCCCTTACCATATCTCATATGGAGTGGTAGGCAACTGATTTGATTCGAACCTATTCAATAGGTATGCAGCTTCTCAAGCGCATAACTCCCAAAAGGAAATAGGTAACTCAGTAGTACTCATCATAGAGCACACCATATCATATAGGATGTGATTGCTCCGCCCCAATATACCATCATGTCATGGTGTATACGGAGGAGTAATGCTGAGAGGGAATCTCATTCTCCTTTAGAATAGTCCAGGAATTCCGTGCACAAGTATTCTCCTCCTCGATCACATCAAAGGACATAATACTTATACCCGTATTGGTTCTCTACTTCTAACTTATATTCTGTGAATATCTCAAAAGGTTCTGACATATATTTCAACAGGAACATATGTCTGAATCTAAAGAGATCATCAGAGAATGTAATGAAGTACAAAGAACCGGTCCTGGCATATGTAGACAGGGGACCTTCCATACATCAACATGTATCATCCCAAGATTTTACCAACTCTTTCTCTGTTTCCAATAAACAGAGCTATGGTCATCTAATCTTTGTGACATGACTGGCAAGTCTCATAAGATGTAAATTCAAACTCTTTTAAATATGCATCTAAATGTAACTTCAGCCAGTCGGGTCGCATTGATATGACCTAGTCTACAATGCCTCAAGAAGGATTCGTTCATTTCTGAACTCTTCCTCTTGTGTGTGTCCTGTATACTAAGAACTGTAGTTTGATTTAGAACATCAATGCTTTTAGATAACGTGCCTGAACCGATCAACTTTTGATATAGGAAATGTTCAAAACATTATCCAACAATACAAAATTTTATCATTTCTTTACTAATAAAGAGACTGATATGATTTTGTATATCAGGTTCGGTATCTGATAACATTCGTTCAGAATCAATGTATTGCTAATACAGGGTGACAGTGACCAACAGACTTGGCTGCAACACTTGCCCCGTTTTCTGTCTCATGAAACTTATCACCCATTCTCAGTTCTCTACCTTTCTGTAGCCTATGTAACGGATTACATTTGCGGGATCCTGATCCGGTATCTAATACCTAGGACGTAGAGGATACTGAGAAACAGTTCTTTATAATGAACACACCCGAAGATGATGCATCAACATGCACTGTCTTCGTTTGGGCGGTACGGGAATTCTGGTAATCCCCAATTTCCTGCTCTGTCTTATAACAATTATAAGTTGGAGCAGGACCAACGTTCCCCAGCTCAGAATAACAAGCGGGTTCGGTCAATATTCCGTATTATTATCTTGATTAAGGCGTGATATGGTCGCTACCTGGAGAGAGAGAGAAGAAAACACTCAGCGTGCGCTCTTGCAAGATTAGATTGGTTATTATTTTATCTAATCAGGATGGCTCCCACTGTTTTTATCAAATCTTCCTTCAAACCCTAAAAGGAAAGACTAGCCGGGATTAATTACACACTACAAGTTCGCCAATCTTTCAGCCAGGCCAGTGTCGGTACTTTGAGGGAGGTCCCCCGTGCTTTCGCACGAACCTAATTAATGTAAATCTCGTTTTCCCAGAGGCGAAACCCCGTTGACACATTTCTAGACACCTACTTGATCGGCTAATTGTAATGTGCAAAATTCTCCCAGGAGTAACAATTACTCGCAGTGGGTATCGGGATCCAACTATCTCATAGAAGGTATGCAATCTCATTGCAAATTTCAACACTTGAAATTCCCGATAATATTTTGCCCCTAACCTCCTATGACCTTGACAAAGGCCAACAAACCATAGGATGCTAGTCAAGTTCAACCCGTCATTTCCTGATTGAATTAAACCCACCCGCACGACCCTTGACAAAGACCAACAAGGTCGCATGACTACCCTAACCCAATCTGCATCATATGCATAAGCAGATAAGCACCAGTTAGCTACCGCACACTGCGCCTTGACAAAGGCCAACAAACGCAGCACGAATACTAACTACTACTTATCTGAAATGACGGAGGGCTACGACAGGTTTTTCTGAAAACCTATTGCGTAATGAACTTGATATTGTTGTAGAATCAAATGATTTTAAAATGGAGTGTTTTTTAGGCTTTTCTAGTTTTGCTAAAGGAGTCACTCCCGGTGAAGGGATCGTCGGTCCTTTCCTCGTCGAATGAGGTGCGGGATATATCATATATATCACTGTGCAAAGCAAAAACTCTTAAAAGCAATCAAAAGACAAACCGAGTGTGTAGTATCTGCCAGTTATTGCTAAAGGAGTCACTCCCGGTGAAGGGATCTCGGTCCTTTCCTCATCGAATAAGGTGCAGGATATATCACATATACCTCTGTGCAAAGCAAGAACTGTAGCTACCTGTTTTATTTTGAAATTCGATTCTACAACATCTTAGGTTTCTTTTATTTTCATTAATCACATTAATGAAGTCCCATCATTTAAAATACCTAAACATCACAGATAAATACGACGTACACTTATGCCATCCGCATTCGCCTCGATGTCCCCTCGTGCACCGTTAGATTAGGTAACTAACGGCAGAGCGGGGCAGGGCTAGCGCGGGTGTAAAACATAAGTAACGTCTATATAATATATCATATATACTATATAAAGTATCCATCACAGAACATATCACATGATCACATCACAGATATCGCAGCAGAAGAATCATATGAAATATTGGATATACTACGACGTCCGTGTTTTCAATACGAGCCAGTATAAAACACGGATTCCACGGTCGCGATGAATAGCCAAACCCACACCCCTAGACCCCTACGAGAGCAGCAAGCAACCCTACCAATTCTAGAGTTAGGAGACCCGGACTCGACTCCTCGAGTTGGTCTCCCACTGGACTCCAGAACCCGGTTACTTGTGCTCCCCTCCTTGGGTCTATCCTAGTGCGGAAAAGTAAATAATATACAAAAGGTGACATCTTCCGCAACCTGGAAGTGCCCCAATAAAAG
The DNA here is from genome assembly GCA_030015575.1 of Agapanthus africanus. Classification (NCBI taxonomy): domain Eukaryota; kingdom Viridiplantae; phylum Streptophyta; class Magnoliopsida; order Asparagales; family Amaryllidaceae; genus Agapanthus; species Agapanthus africanus. The sequence goes on from CM057345.1 coordinate 523,980,081, forward strand.
AATATTACATATAAGTTTTTTACATGAATGAAAATGAAAAACACTCATCTCACATAAAAAAAACCCGGCTATTCGAACACGACGATCCAATATAACATATCCAGCAACACATAACATCACATGTCATCAACGTAAGTAAATATGCGCATCCCAATTGTCGTTGACATATAGCAACGAAACCGGCGATATCACATATTACACTTACGGTCACAGAAAAGAAAGTGTAAAACTACAACAGTTGGAATCCGTAAACTCTTTAGACATCGCATACACAATCAAATGAATTACTTAGACATCGCATGCCTAACAATTATAAACCCCGCATTTTAGTCTCTTTATCGAAAACTCTTTTCAATATCAAGTCGGGCAATACAACAAGATTCCCGACATCCTGATCGAATACTCTTCGCAAACTTTAGTAGACGGCCGCACCCCCGATACCGTCGACGAAGTGCACCAAGGCGGAACACCACTACCGCGAGCACCCGAACGGATGCTTTCGGCGACGGGGTTCTCCTACAGTCACTTGGTCGGGGTTATGGGGTGAGGTTGTCTATTAAGTTTACCCGGCGAGTATCCGCGTACGCTACGTGATTGCGACGGACTTTTGATCACATCAAAATTCCGTGGCAACCGATCAAGTGAGACTAAACTGCTATGTTTATAACATTCATTCAGTTATCTCATAACTACTTGTGAATTCCAATTATTGTATCACATTCCAGATAATTAGAAAATGTTAAACTTTCCGATCGAACATTCAAACACCCAAGTTTTCCCGAAATAGATCAACACATGAAATAAGTCTAAAAACATTCAGTTCATGCCTCAGTACCAACGGTCCAGCCGTAGAAGGGTCAAGCCAACGCCTCACATGTGGCACGCCGTACTGCACCAAACCCGAAGGTTCAAAGGGCAGTTCAAGACGGTCACATAATCGAGTTAAGGTTTGTTGTCTTCTAGAGGGTCCATCACGTTACTTGCACTACTTAGAACGTCTTTAAACCACGGAAAGATCCAACACTTGGAAATTTCCCGACAGGGGAAAAGTTGGGTATTTATATCCGGTCGAACTTTCTAACATATTCTAAATATCCGGAAAAACACATAGACAAAATCTGATAATCCGATCGAATCTTTGATTCCCAATACAACCCCAGAATACTCAACTGTAGAATCACAATAAAAATACCCAGAAAATATATCATTAAATTATATGAATTACTGTGCAGAAATCATTGGACAAGGAGACAGTACGGCCGCGTAACCGCCGCACTTGCAGGCTTGTGCCGCGGTTCCGCGGTGGACTATTCGAATTAGACCCTCGTTTTTCACAGTAATTCAAATAAGACCCTGCTTATTTTTCTGCATATTTTTAATTCACAAAAATCCAAATTTTCAGAAAATTTCCAGAGAGCATTTTGGATTAGGGTTTCGATGTTCGTTCGGATTTCAAACGTCGTCTACACATCGCCTAAGGCTCTAGCTAGGCTATGATACCACTGTAGGGTTCCTAGGGACACTGAGGAGGTCTCACAAGGCATCAACCATGCCAATTTCAATTTTTACGGTGCCGAGAAACCCTAGACTAGATCGTTAACTAGAATTTTAGGCGAAACAAAAGCGAATAGTTAACAACTTAACTAAGTGAACGGAAATACAACCTTTGTAGATCCGGTTCTCCACCTCCATAGCTCCATGATGAAGTCCCCTTGCTGTACAAATCAAATCCCGGGCTCTAGCGTCGGCTTCATCGGAGAAATGGGCGGGCTAGGTCATCGACTACGATGCCGAAGATGATCTACGTCGATGCATCACAAGATCAAGCTCCCACTTCACCAAGTCATGAAACTTGTGAAGAAAACACCCTATACTACTTGGCAAGAGGTAGAGGATGAAGAAATAGGAAGTGGGTTCACTTTAGAATTGGATTTCTCACTCTTATTCTCAAGTTGCCATTGATGATAGCAAGCTTTTTCTTGAAGTGAAGAAGAAGAAGAAGCAAGAATATGATAAGTGTTATTTAAAAAAGGAAAAGAAAATCAATACTTATCATATTCAAACCATGATTAGGTGTAGAGAATAAACTAGGGTTAAGTGGAATGGTTAGGTTAAAGGAAAGAAACAAAATGGTCAACATTTCAAACCTTCATGAACTTTCAATATAAAACAAAACTAGCAACCATTTTATTTCTTGCCAAAATGAAATAAATAAATGAATAAATAAATAAAAACCTTAACCATTTACATAACCAAGGTTTAAACCAAAACTACACCCAAGTGAGCATGTATCATCAAACATGATACAAACAAGTGCACAAAAGTATATCACATATACAAGTTGTGTACCTCAAGTGAGAAAATCCTTTTAAAGTGAACCAATACTAGTTAATGCAAAGTAATATATCAAATATATAATTATGCATTAAATCATCAAATCAACACTTGATTTAACGATCCGGTCATATCTCATATGACCGACTAATATCCAATGTATCGATTTATCGAATCAATCCTTGATTCGATAACTAGGTTATATCGCATACAACCATTCGACACATTCATCGCGAGAATGAAATACGGTATCACATACACGCATTATTCTCGGTCCCGCACATATCTCATATGCGCTCATATTTCGTTTCGCTTGAGCCAGGAAACCTCTGTGTAGGACTCTAAAGACTCGTCAATACGCCGGCAGCAGGTGATGATCATATCAAACACCCACAAGCCGCAAGCGGTCTGCTAAACGTAACGGCCATCCGGGTATTGAGCGATCAGAAGATCGACGAGCAAGCCCGCTCACACTCCTGTGAATCCAACCAGTAACACTTACCATACAGTCCGGTCTCGTCGTCTGATATGTCGCATACCTTGCCTAGGGGTGGTAAACGTCAGACCCCAATAGCTCGATAAGTCGTGTCGATATGAGGTCTATAACTATTCGAGAAACTACTGGTAACACTTACCAGTAAATCTCAGCAACTCTGGCCAGGGATTTCCGGTTATAGCCAATCGAACACAGCGCAACATCAACTCCCTATACCGGGAGAGACGAATCCCCTCCTATCGCTCATTGCCTCCATGTGATTCGGGACTGTACCTAAAAACCACCGTTTTGCACGCCCTCTTGGACGTGGTAAGGTGGAAATCAAAGCACAGTGGAAACCACACAAGACTCTATGACGATCTCGGGTCAACAGACTACTCTGTACCAGTGTCACCTGAGAACTGCCATCTGACGTAAGGTATAATACCATCTGGGAGTTCTCGGCGAGTCCGTCCAGTGTACCCAGTCTCCACTGAGCACCCGTATATCATCTCCGATGTCAAACACCAATGGATATGGGATCATCCATCGCCTATCTGTATGGGTCGAGAAGGTACACGCTAGTCTACTCTGGTATATCGATGCCCCGTCTCGATACACCCACGACTAGGGACTTTGAAGAATGTACTTATGGACTACCATGTCCCCACTAGTATGATCTGCATCATAGTCCAGATAGTCAAGTACACATCCTAAGGGCTTTACCAACATGTAACAGAGAGACAATCAATGTACACGTTAAGGTAAAGAGCAACCAGATAGCATACTATCATGTCGAGCAAGAAAGTCCTCCCTATATATGTCCAAGCATCCACTACAATATACATCCTATGTATAGTAATGGCCTCTAGGGCATACATATAACTAACATCTTCCCTGCAGACGCAAGCCCCTGCAGTTAATTACGCTACTGCGTCGCGGTAACAACTTTCTCCTTCTCCAGATGGTCACTTCGTGTCGTGTGTGTTTATTTTATGTTTTGTTGCCCGTGGATTGTTTACGGAGACCGAGTTATGTCGTCGCACGTAGAGCGTGGACTAGTCCAAATCCGTATTATCTTAGATTTGGGTTTGGGGGTTTGGTTTGAGGATACGTTAGCCATATTTGAGGCCTAGATCAACTTAAACGTTTGTTAAGGATACGTTAGTCTAACCTGAGACTAAGATCAACTTAACGGGATCGTTTAGATCCGACAAAAGAGCATTTGGGCTCCATTGTTCCAGTTTAGGGACATAGTGGTCCATTTAATGTATGGCCGTCGGGACCCGTCACCTCTCTGACGACGTTGAAGTATTACAACGACAGATGTCAGAGGAGTTCAGAGATGTACCCTTGAACCAGAGTTAATTGGGGGGATCTATAGTCCAGTTTGGGACTAAAGTCTGTTTGAAAGGTTTAAGGATACGTTGGCCATATTTAAGGCTAAGATCAACTTAAACGGGATCGTTTAGATCCAACAAAAGAGCGTTTGGGCTCTATCGTTCCAGTTTAGGGACATAGTGGTCCATCGCTAGTTTAAGGACATTGCGGTCCATGGGTAGTTTAAGGACATTGCGGTCCATTGTTAGTTTTAAGACATCTCGGTCAAGGTTAAGGACGTCGTAGTCCATGGGTTTAAGGACCCCACAGTCCATTGTTAGTTTTAAGACATCTCGGTCAAGGTTAAGGACGTCGTAGTCCATGGGTTTAAGGACCCCACAGTCCATATCAATGTTTGGTCATCGGGACCCGTCACCTCTTTGAAGACGTTAAGGGATTACAACGCCAAGTATCAAAGGAATGAAGAGATGTACCCTGGAACCGGAGTGGATTAAATAGTCTTTGGCCCAATTTGGGATCAAGACCAATTAATTATGTTATGAGCCCATTAGCCCAGTTAATTACGAATTGAGGACTTATGGCCAGCTTGGGCTAAGTCCAATCATGTCTGGGACATCGGCCCTCCTGTTGGTCCCTTGAAGGAGAGGCTTTGCCTCTGGCCATTTAGCCAATTGGGCCAATGCCTAGTGTTAAACACTAAAGACCAATCAGTGTTGAACACTGAGAATGAGATTGATAAGTCAGTGTTTAACACTAGAAGATAGTTGGTGTCAACACCAGCAACAAGGCCTTCAAATTAGTGTTAAACACTAAAACAGACCAGTGTTAAACACTGGCAACAGAAATCCCAAATTAGTGTTGAACACTAAGGTAATCAGTGTTGAACACTGCAAATAAAGTTCTTTGCTTAGTGTTGAACACTAAGGCCAAACAACGTTTTAACACTGAATTCAGGGGTTACAATTTAGCGTTAGACGCTGAGGCAGGAGGGGTCACGTGGTAGCACGTGAGGGCGCCCTCCCTTCGTTTGTTCTGCTGAGAAGATCGCATCTTTTGGAGCATCACGAGTCATCACGTGACGGGTGTTTGAATGGAGTATGTTAAAGCCTCTACCAAGGGTCACGTGGGTCACGTGAGGCACTGCCTCAAAGGGCTTTCTGTAGATCCTTTGGGGGGGTCACGTGGTGACACGTGACCCTGCTTTTCTGTAGTTATTTAAAAGATCTGTTAATCCCTTTCAGGAATTAAATTCCTCGTAGGGTTGAACCCTGACAATAATTTCAGAGGAATTAAATTCCTGGTTCCTTTTGAAGAGTTGAACTCTGAATTTTCTGTAGGAATTAAATTCCTCATATATGTGAAGAACTGAATAGGGTTAAACCCTAATAAAAGCTTTAAGGAATTAAACCCCCACTCTCTGTTAGAGAATTATTCTGGGGAATAAGATTAAGGGAATTAAATTCTTGTTGTTTTAACAGAACTAAGTTCTTAACTAGGGTTAAACCCTGATTCTTTTCATTCTGAAGGAATTAAATTCCCATAACACAGGGTCAAACCCTAATTTTATTTTGAAGGAATTAAATTCCTATAGTTCTGTGAGAATTAAATTCTCATGCTTCCATTCCCTCTCTATGCTTTGGATCTGCATGGCAGGATCTCAACCCATTGAGAATTAAATTCTCAACCCATTGAGAATTAAATTCTCAACTCAAGGGGAGATGTGCACTTTACAGATCCTCCATCAAAGAGAGAAGAAATATGTCCTTCTGTTTTATATCACAGTTAAACTCTGTTGAGAATTAAATTCTCTTTTCTTTCAATGAAACCTTCCCTTTCTTACCTAGGGTTTTCTTTTGCAGAAGATCCAAATTCCTCTAAAGTATCCAGGCTCTCTTTCTTTTCTTCCCTCTGCCTATATCTTCTTTTTGTGTGTCTCTTGGCTCCTATTTATAGGAGAAGCAGCCGAGTCAATTAGTTTTTGATGAATCTTTCATTAAGAGATTTGATTTGTATCCATCATTCATTTTGGACCTTTGGATTATTAGGTGAATTTTATTCACCATTGGATTTTAAATCCAGAGATTCTCCTTTGTTATTTCGGTTAGATTTTACGGGGAAATCTTCCCAAATTCGAGATTTTCCCATAGATAGATGATATTTAATCACCTTTAAATCTTTAATTCAATCGGTTGCTTTTGGAAAGATTTGAGAGGTCTTTTCTCAGAATTTAATTCTGTTAACAAATGGGCTTTGAAGTCGGTCACGTGTGGCCACGTGACCCTTGGTCACGTGTGGGCACGTGACCCCCCTTGGAATGAGCCCTCTTCTTTCTTTTTGCACTCTGCTTTCTGGTCGCTGCTTAACCGTCACGTGCCACCACGTGACCCCTGGTCACTTGTGAGCACGTGACCCTCGTCTGGAGCCTTTTTCTTGGTTTAACCGGAGAACAAATCTGCTGCTTTTGATTATCACGTGCCAACACGTGACCCTGGTCACGTGGGAGCACGTGACCTCTTCTGAAGCCTTTTCCTTGATTTGATCAGGGAACCGGTTTGCCTTTGAAGCCGTTTTTAATTATCACGTGCCAACACGTGACCCAGGTCACGTGGGAGCACGTGACCCTTTGAAGCCCTTTTCTTTGATGTAGTCGGGAAGCTGAATTTGCCTTGCCGATGTTTTTAGATGTCACGTGCCAACACGTGACTGCTGGTCACGTGTAAGCACGTGACCCTTTTCTGAAGCCTTTTCCATAAGCTTTTCTGATTCTAAATCAGGAAACACGCACATTCTTCTCAAGCGCTCTACGTGCAATGCATGGGCATAAGTGCATGTCACTTTTGAGCGAAAAGCGTTGTTCCCCTCCGAACGGCGACCAAGACATGAACGTCTTGCCTGTGATTTGGGGCAGATGCTATTTGGTTTTATCCGTCTACCTCTCCGAAGATGCCAAGTTGATTTATGGCACAGTGTATCGGAGGTTTAGACGGATGCGGCCGATGTAGCAGATTTCGTCAGATTCCCCCTCCCTTGAGGGGTTTTTGATTGTGGGGACGCTCTTCCCTGCAGGCGTAAGCCCCTGCGGTTAATTACGCTACCGCATCGCGGTAACCGCTTTCTCCTTCTCCAGAATTTCACTTCGTGTTGTGTGTGTTTGTTTTGTTTGTGGATGCCCGTGGATTGTATACGGAGACTAAGTTATGCCGTCGCCCGTAGGACGTAGATTAGTCCAAATCCGTATTTTTTAGATTTGGGTTTGGTGTTTTAGTTTAAGGATATGTTAGCCATATTGAGGCTAAGATCAACTTAAACGTTCGTTAAGGATACGTTAGTCTGATTTAAGACTAAGATCAACTTAACGGGAAGAGCATTTAGGAGCTCTATTGTTCCAGTTTAGGGACGTAGTGGTCCATTTAATATATGGCCGTCGGGACCCGTCACCTCTCTGAGAACGTTGAAGGATTACAACGACAGGTGTCAGAGGAGTTCGGAGATGTACCCTTGAACCAAAGTTGATTGGGGGACCTTAAAGTCTGTTTAAATGTTTAAGGATACGTTAGCCAGATTTGAGGCTAAGATCAACTTAAACGGGATCGTTTAGATCCTACAAAAGAGCGTTTGGGGGCTCTCTTGTTCCAGTTTAGGGACGTAGTGGTCCATATGTAGTTTAAGGACATTGCGGTCCATTGCCAGTTTAGGGACATGGTGGTCCATTGTTCCTGTTTTGAGGACGGATATTAGTTTAAGGACGCATAAGTCCATGGGTTTAAGGACCCCATAGTCTATATGGATGTGTTTAAGGACGCATTAGTCCGTTAGTTTAAGGACGCATAAGTCCATGGGTTTAAGGACCCCACAGTCCGTCTGGATGTGTTTAAGGACGCATTAGTCCATGAGTTTAAGGACCCCGCAGTCCATACCGATGTGTGGTTGTCGGGACCCGTCACCTCTCTGACGTCGTTGAAGGATTACAACGATAGGTGTCAGAGAAGTTCGGAGATGTACCCTTGAACCGGATGTAAATTGATTTAAGAGAGCAGTCTTGCTCAGTCAATTTAGTTTGAGAACTTACATCCATGATTGGGCTAAGTCCAATTGAGGATGTTCGACGTTTTATTTGCATTTGGCCTATTAGGCCTATGCTAGGGCTTTGCCCCTGTTTAATAATGCACTGCATTTTATTCTGGCCTGTTAGGCCTCTTTGATTTGGGCTCCGCCCCTTTATAAATGATGCAGGGCATCTGTTTGGGCTCTGCCCTTCTTTAAAATAATGTCTTGCATTTAATTTGGCATGTTAGGCCCTTTTTAATTAGGCTTGGCCCTTCTGTAAATAATGCAGTGCATTAATCAAATTGACAGTGGCCTGTCAGGCGCTTTGCGCCAATTAATGAGCGCAAGCGCTTGCGGAGGTGACACGTGTCACGCAAGCGCAGTGCGCTGTGCCAGTGCGCTGCGCTGTTGCGCTGTGACACGTGGAGCGCTCTGGTGAGTTGCGCCAACTTTAAAGAGCAATGCTCTATTTTTAAAAGCGCATAGCGCAAGTGGTTATGGTGCTGACACGTGGCGCCCTCTGGTGGCTTGCGCCAACCCAGGAGCGCAACAGTGCAGTTTTTGCAAGTGCAAGGCACTGTTTCAATAACTTGATCCAATTTTGGATTCAAGAAAAGAATCTTTAAGATTCCAGAACCAATGGTTCATAAGAAAGTGCAAGGCACTGTTATTATTTATTATTATTTTTTTATTGAAAATCACTGATCTTGTTCTTAGATCAATGATCTATTCAGAAGAAATTCTTCTCTTTTTATAAAGGTTTTTACCTTTTTTTTTTCTTAAGTTCTTCTCCAAATTCTTCAGAGCTCTCTCTGTTTTTTTTCTTGTTGTTTTTGAAGTTCTTGATCTCTCTGTTGTGTTTTGAATTGGGGTCTAGGGGCCTTTATATAGTGCCCATTAATTTGTTAAACTTGTTAAAGAGATCATTCTCTGAGTGATTTGGGGAATTTTCCCCACCGTTGGATCTTTGATCCAAGGGCTTCTATTTTACAGAATACAATCTTCTTGTTTTAACAAGAACAGAAAGATTTTACTGGAATTTTAATTCTGTTTGGCGCAAATGCCCCAGCGCTTGACACGTGTCGCACAGCGCAGCGCAACTGCGCTGACACGTGTCGCGCAGCGCAACGCTTGCGCAACTGCGCTTGCGCAACTGCGCTGACACGTGTCGCGCAGCGCAACTGCGCTTGCACAACTGCGCTGACACGTGTCGCACAGCGCAGCGCCTGCGCAACTGAAGCGTTGCTTCCTTTAATTTTGTTTTAAATAGAGCCTTGCTCTGATTGGGCGCGCTGCCTTGAGCGCTGCGCTGACGTATCAGCTTCTGACACGTGGCGCATTGCGCGCAGCGCACCGGAATCGAAGCGTTGCTTCGATTTTTGAATTTTTGAAATTTAAACAGAGCTTTGCTCTGATTGGGGGAAACAAATGCCCCCTCACCGTTGCGCTCACGTGAGTGCAGCGGTGGCAAGATCTTGGCCGTTGGATCAACGGGTGAGTTGAAGGGGCGCATGCGCCTATAAATAAGACCCTTGGTCCTTAGAAAATGTTTTACCATTTTTCAAGAACTTGAATTTTTTTAGAGCCTTGCTCTTGTTTAAGAATTTTAGAGCCTTGCTCTCGTTTCTTCCCAAGAACTTCAGAGTTCAGAACCTAGAATCACCTTAGGTAAAATTAAATTTAATTAAATTTAATTTAATTTAATTAACAGAGCCTTGCTCTCATAGATCTTTGATCTAAAGAAAACCCCTTTGGGGTTTCATCAACAGAGCCTTGCTCTCAAAAGTCCATAGATCTACAGAGATCTTGTTCATGGGTTTTAACCCATGAACAGAGCTTTGCTCATGGATCAAGTGTAGATCTTTTTTGATCTGAAAACGAAGAACTCCTAAGAGTTTTCCTGGATCTTTAGGATCTCAAATTTTTTTATCTTTAGGAGTTAAAATTTTCTTTTGATGGATCTTTCCATCATTTTTTACAGAGCTAGGCTCTTTTTAGGAAATTTTATTCCCTTGAGACCAGAGTTTGACAAATGTCACTCTGTGACAGAGCTTTGCTCTGAAAGAGGAGATTTTCTCCTTGTCTCTGGGGATTTCCCATTAATGAGAATATTCTCTTGGGGATCTCTTCATTAATTGACAGTCTCATCCAATGATGGGGCTGTCTTATTAAATAATGCACTGTCATCCAGATTTTGTGGGTCCCCGTTTGGTCCCCTATCCACTGCATTGCAATATAGTAAAAAAAATTTAAAACGCCAAGCGTTGGAATTACAACACCGACGGCTAATTTTTGTCCCTCCGCAGGAAACATGTCTTTCGATATCTCATTCGCATTTATCCGTTCGGAGGGAGGATTCCCCGGAGCACCCGTAGACCGTGAGGTCCTAGCTATGATCAGGGACCACGACCCGGAATATAAGAATCTTCACCTTTGGGGGTCGTGGTACAACCAAATTATCATGGGTCGACAGAGCTTTTCATGTGCGGTACCATCAGAGCCTATTACGGCGATCCACTATGCCAGCCCACCCCCGGTGCAGTATGCCATGGAGATGGTCGATTGGACTTCAAAGGGCCTTCTTCATCCTGCTACAGATGCAATTCCGGTTCAGCCTCCTATGGTTTTGGATATCCTGGGGCGCCGTATTTGTCAAGGCGAGGCGCGGCCTTGGGGGCAATCATATAACATAGGTCTGATCCCCCGCCATCCGATCGGCTATCTGCCATGGGCTCGCTAAATTTTGTCAGCGAAGAAGTCGCAGTTGATGAGGCTAGGGTTATACACTGCAGTTTATGTTTCCCTCTTCCAATATCCCACGCTTCCCACCTGGTGGTTTAAGGCCTTTTTGGAGCAGTGGAACATCCCTACTCACACTTTCCTTGCAATGGACCAGGAAGTGTCGATTTCTTTAGAGGAATTCACAGAGGTCTCCGGCTTACCGGTTATAGGGGAGCACTATGAGGAGCTGCTTCCTACAGACGAATATGTCTTCGGTGCTAAGCCGCCAATAAGGGGCCTCACTCCGGAGAATGCTGTTCAACATCAATTTCCAAGTTTGATCAAAGTGTTGAACATCTACGAGGCCCTCTTTATCGAACGTGGGAGCCGCGGGGTCAGTTTCGAGGATTTCATCGCCTAATTCCTTCACCCGAACGTTCTTTCGGCAGAAGCCGCTAAGTACACCACTCTTGATGACCCTTTTAGTTTAGGTTTGGACAACCTACCAGCGAAGGAGGTAGATCAAAAGGGCTTTTTCCTTCCTAACTCTCCGGTTATCTCTTTTGCGGAGGTTGCAGCCCCTGGGATAGACGAGGAAGCTTTCTTCTTAGGATTTCTTGGGCTATGGCTGACTTGGTTTGCGCTCCCGATACATTCTCGCCATATGCGGCCCTATGTCTTTTACCCAGCTCACCGGATGACCATTGGGGTAAAAGTGGCCATTGGGATCGCCGGCTTGGCACACCTGTATCATGGCCTTAGTCAAGCGGCGGATGCTAATGAGCCTGGGGTACTGCACGTGATCTTCCCGATGCACTACTTCGTATCATGGCTTGAGCTACATACATTGGGCATCTTCGGTATGCATAAAAGGCCCTCGTTCTATGACAGGTGCAGCTTCCCCCGAATTATACGACTGATCGACGCCTCAATTGTGACTCCGTCGCCACGGAATGCCAGGGGTTTGCTCCTTCACCCCCACACCATTGGAGACGGGATGTTTTTCATTGACAAAGTGCTGACCATTGGAAAGGCGTCTACCACCACAGTGCGGCCATTGCAAGACACTTTCAAAGATGGGGCCTCAGTTCTGACGGCCCGGGAGACCCTCCATCTATATTCTATCAGACCGGACTTCCTGGTGTTTAGGCACAACGGTGCGGCGCTTTTCATGAGATACAACCCGCATCGTTTTGCCCAGCAACTGAGCTACAATCAAGGGGTACCATTGGAGGCTTTCTTGCTGGAACCTGCTGCTACTGAAGAAGGGATGGAGAGAGCGCTGCATCACTTCATGCGTCTGAATACGGGTTCTCATTTTTTTATTAGCGAGCCGGCTTGCGCCCCACGAATCCTCAATTCATATACAGCGTGGTACAATCATTCGACGGGCACCGTTATAAAAGAAGAAAAGCGATTGTTGGTCGACCGTAAGGGTGTGCCTCCCGGTAGCGACCGCAAAGCTCCTCTAGTGCAAAGGACCCCCGTAGTTCCTCTGCTGAAAGATGCTAGAGCCGAACCACCGCGTGTGTTGAGTCCTCTACGCGGATTTCTGCTTCCTGATACTGCGGATGTGCCCCCAGCGCCCCGTGCTCCAGTGGAGACGGTAATTGTGGCTTCGCCGGAGTCTGGCGTGGGCGCGGATATCGGGACCCGCCACCCCAAGGTGCCTGCAAAGCGCAAGTCAATCCCGGGTGCACCCAGGGCTAGTGGGCAGAAGAGGAAGAAGAAGTCGATCCTCTCTACTGACGTCGTGTTCGGTCAAGAACCTCATGCTCCCTACAGCGAGGGCCTGGGTGAGTATGGGACCAACAGGGGATTAGTTATGCCGACGGATGACACGGATCTGGCGGCCGCCATCGCAGCTTCAGCGTGATTGGCGAGGCGCGACGCGTGGCTAGCTAAGCTTGCACAATCGGGTAATTACTAGTCGCACCTTTTATTGCATCATATCTTTATTATTGTTTTTTGACTAATGCTTTTCCTCTCTTTAAAACAGGCATCACTACTGAAGAGGCTATTGCTGCTTCCTTCAAAACCTTTCAAGAAGAGGAACGACTCAGAGCATCGTTAGGGCTCGGTATATTTCGATTCATTAAGTCTTTATTCTCCTTTGTTATGGTCAATCTAACATTTCCTTTGTTTTATTGCAGAGAATGCGGGACCTATTTTTCAAGCCGATGCGGGGACTCTCCCCGGGCCGACTACTGAAGTCCCGACCTCATCAGGGCCACCGCGAGAAACCCGACTTGAGACGCCGATGAGAGACGCTTTGAAGGCTCTGGAGGCAACTCTATACGAGGAGGAAGACGCCTTGATGAAGGAAGCGTCAAAGAGGTCCGTCGTGACGGCCCGGGAGGAGAGAAAGCGGTCGAGGCGCGAGGCGAAGGCACGCAGGGTTGCTTTGGACGTGGGAGCGGGCCCAAGCGGCGTCCCTCGTGCTGATACCCCCTCAGAAGAGCCCCCGGTCGTCTTGTCTACAGCTCACAGACAGACGGCGCGCGCAAATAGGGAGGCTAACGATAAGTCCACCTCAGGTAATTTATCTTTCCAGATTTTGATGTAAGGAGTGTGAACCTGTCAGTTCTGATATATCTTGTCCTGCAGGGCCGAGTCCAACCGAAAGGGAGGCGGAGACCGTCGAACCTAAGGGGACAGAGGAAGAGGCACCGGCCGAACCCGAGCCGACAGTGGGCAACGTTGCCGGGGTTGCTGAGCCTGAACTGGGGGCTGAGGGAGCTGCACCAGAGATGGTCGTTGATGCCGAACCTGAGGTGGCCGCAAATGAGACGACCGCTATAACTGAGCCTGGGGCAGCAGCGGATGGAGCGCCCGAGACCGGCGACCTCACGGCGATGGCGGACGAGACAGCAGCGCCCGCCGAGCCTAAGATAGTAGCGGGTGAGATGAGCACAACTCCCGGGGACAAGCCAGCCGCTCTTTCTCAAGATTCTGGCAATGCTCCAATTATTGCTCTCCCATCTACGGTCCTCCGCCGTCTCCTGGTCGGGCGAGTACGACGACAGCCCCTGTCGAGTCCGGTGATGAGGCCACGGGAGGTGGACTCGTATCAATGGAGGAGGGAGACGCCTCCGTCTCGACTGGCGATTCATCAGGTAAATTTCGAGCTACTGTCCTTTTTTATATCTTGCAATCTTTTCTGACAAGTTTATCCTTGTTTTTAACGCAGTTGCAGCCAGTGTCGATGCTCCATTGCTCGAGGGAGCGCCATCAACTACTGCCTTGGCGGTGGTCACCTCTCGGCCTTCCCTTGTACCATCGCAGATATTGGAAGGTATGGATTTGCAACCCATTAGTTTTATCTTTCAGCCGCATAATTTATGTACTAATGTCGTATTATTGCATCTTTTCAAGAGTGCTTTTTTATCATCTCTATCAGGTGTTGCACCCACACTTCTCCTTCCCATCTGAACTCGCTTCTTCCTCCAGTGGCGCTGATGAGTATAGTTTCCAACTGATGTCTTTCCTTTTTCAGTGATGGAATTATTTCTAACTTTCCATTGTCCTGATTGCAGTGCTACAAATCGAAGGAGGGGATGAAAGATCGGTCGCGCCACCGGCCCTTCCGGCCTTGCCACCTGCTGCAGCTGGTATAGTAGACTATCGCATCGATGACCTCCCCTTTTTTGTATTTCTTGAATCGTCATCTAATCATATTTTATTTTCTCAGCTGTCGTTCCGATCCCGGTGCCCTTTGAGTCCCGCGTTACAATGCCAGCAGGCCCCTTCCTGAGACGTCCGTCTTCAAAGGGTGCTGTAATGAGCTTAGGTATGCTGAGCGGATACGTCGAGGAACTTGACGCAGACGCTCTCCCCTCTGCCGCGGATTTCGCTGCGGAGGTTAACCCGATGTTGGCGGCGCTTGTGAATTTTCACGATGGAGGCGTCGTCGATTCTTGGGTTAATCACTGCAGGGAAATCGAGGCCCGCCTGCATCAGCTGGAGTCGATGCGTCCTGCCGCTGAGGTTTTGGCCGTGAGTACTCAACGGGAAGCATGGATCGAGCAAAGCGCTTCTTACTTCCACCATTTGGAAAAAGAAGCAGTTTTAAGGCTGAAGGAATGTCAAGAGTCTTCAAGCGAGACTGCTCGCCTACGTGCTGAAGTTGAGGCGAACGCTGCACAGGTGAAGGCTATCTTCGAGGGCCTTCTGGAGCGTATCTCTAATGGGCTAACACTGAAGCGGAAGCTCGATACCGCCGAGCATGATGCCCAAGGCCGTGAAGCAGCTCAGCAGGCCGTTGGCGAGCAGCTTGCTTCCTTCTTGCAGCAGCGGGCTCAAGTGGAGGCGGAATTGGTGGTGGTGGCCGATCAGGAAAAGGCATGGAAGGAAGTGTGCGAACAACTGATAGGGATATTTAAGACGCTTCCTTCCCAGTAGTTGCCCTTGTATCAATATACTTGAAAAAAAAAATTCTTTTTTGAATGAGATGTATCCATTCTTTATTCTTTTTGTACGATTCACCTTGTACTTGATTGAATTAATAAATAAAGATACACATTTTTTTCTTTGCAATGTCTTGTACTATTTCTTTGCTCTCTCTCTTCTTTCATTATCAGCATGCCGTCTTGATAAACATGGTTGACATATAATAGAGTAAGCATCTTGGTTTCTTCAAGGGATAGCGATGGCTTAGGCCGCAGGTTCAGATCTGCCGTCTAAGACTTTTCAACTCTATGAGCCGTGAGGGTCTCATAGAGACTTTTCTCCCTACGGATCGAGAGGATCTCGTAGGTGGATTTTCTCCTTAGGAATCGTGAGGATTCCTAAGTGCGCTTTCTCTTATAAGTCGTAAGGATCCTATAAGAGAATTTTCCCTCTTATGAGTCGAGAGGACTCGTAAGCGGTTATTTCCCTTCTTGTCGAGATTCGACTTTGGAAAGTGAGACCCGTGGATAGTATGCAAGAGACCGTTTTAGACCGACTTGTAGGGTCCCAGTGCTTTGGAAACAAGTTTTTTAATCCCTGCTGCCTAAGGCTTTATCTTGTAAGTTGAGACGAATCGGGAAGTTCTCGCGGAGACACTGGTTTCTCTGCGGGCCGACGCGAATCAGGAGGCTCTCATCAAGGACGCTAGTTTCCCTGAGTTGAGGAGTTTGCCAAGGACACTGGTTTCCCTGGGGTTGAAACGAGTCAAGGTGCTCCTGCAAAGACGTTAGTTTCTCTGCGGGTCGACGCGAATCGGGGTGTTCTCGTCAAGGAAACTGGTTTCCCTGAGTCGAAGTATTTTGCCGAGGATGCTAGTTTCCTCGAAGTTGAAATGAATCGGAGTATTCCTGCGGAGACACTGGTTTCTCTTCGGGCCGACGCGAATCAGGAGGCTCTCATCAAGGACGCTAGTTTCCCTGAATTGAGGTATTTGCCAGGGACACTGGTTTCCCTGGGGTTGAAATGAATCGATGTATTCCTGCAAAAACGCTAGTTTCTCTGCGAGTCGACGCGAATCAGGAGGCTCTCATCAAGGACGCTAATTTCCCTGAATTGAGGTATTTGCCAGGGACACTGGTTTCCCTAGGGTTGAAACGAATCGATGTATTCCTGCAAAGACGCTAGTTTCTCTGCGGGTCGACGCGAATCGGGGTGTTCTCGTCAAGGACACTAGTTTCCCTGAGTCGAATTATTTTGCCGAGGACGCTAGTTTCCTCGAAGTTGAAACGAATCGGAGTATTCCTGCGGAGACACTGGTTTCTCTGCGGGCCGACGCGAGTCAGGAGGCTCTCATCAAGGACGCTAGTTTCCCTGAATTGAGGTATTTGCCAGGGACACTGGTTTCCCTGGGGTTGAAACGAATCGATGTATTCCTGCAAAGAAGCTAGTTTCTCTGCGGGTCGACGCGAATCAGGAGGCTCTCATCAAGGACGCTAGTTTCCCTGAATTGAGGTATTTGCCAGGGACACTGGTTTCCCTGGGGTTGAAACGAATCGATGTATTCCTGTAAAGACGCTAGTTTCTCTGCGGGTCGACGCGAATCAGGAGGCTCTCATCAAGGACGCTGGTTTCCCTGAGTTGAGGTATTTGCCAGGGACTGTGGTTTCCCTGGGGTTGAAACGAATCGGAGTATTCCTATGGAGACACTGGTTTCTCTGCGGGCCGATGCGAATCGAGGTGTTCTCGTCAAGGACACTGGTTTCCCTGAGTCGAAGTATTTTGCCGAAGACACTGGTTTCTTCGGGGTTGAAACGAATCGGAGTATTCCTGCGGAGACACTGGTTTCTCTGCGGGCCGACACGAATCAGGAGTCTCTCATCAAGGACGCTAGTTTTCCTGAATTGAGGTATTTGCCAGGGACACTGGTTTTCCTGGGGTTGAAACGAATTGATGTATTCCTGCAAAGACGCTAGTTTCTCTACGGGTCGACGCGAATCAGGTTGTTCTCGTCAAGGACACTGGTTTCCCTGAGTCGAAGTATTTTGCCGAGGACGCTAGTTTCCCTGGAAGTTGAACTGATCTGTGGTGGTCTTTCAGGTTTTATATAAGTTACCGTCAAAACCGTGAAGCTAGGAATTTGATCTTCACTTTGTTTGCTAGCACTGCGTCTGCTGTATCGAGACGAATGTCACGGTCGTCTCTAGGCTGTTGGTGAACCGTCAAGATTTTGGGTTTGCTATCTGGCGGAGCCTGTTGGGAAGGTGTGGTTCCGTCTTTGTTTGTGCCCTTGGATTGTATACAGGGATCAATGTGATCTCAACTGTAGGGAGAAAGTTTCATCATATTTTTTTATTATTGTTTTATTTCCGCGATGCTCTATCATTTCAGCTTTTATATCGCGAAGGTCGCGATTGCCCAATCATTTCGGCTATTTTTCGCAGTGCCCAATCATTTCGGCTATTTATTCTATTTTTTACTCACTGCTTTTTATTGCGAGTTGCGCAATCATTTCGGCTATTTTGTGTGCATACGTTTTTACTTGCTACTTTTTATTGCAAGTTGCCCCATCATTTCAGCTATTTCGTATGCATTTTTAGCTCGCTGATTTTTATTGCGAGTGTGGAACTTGGAATCTGGTGCCAATCTCAGCATCAGCATCGCTACAACTGGAATATTGCCAGGAGCGAATCATCATTTTCCATGAAAGGGCTTGGAATTTGATACCGGTTTAGGCATCAGCATCGCTACAACTGGAATATTGCCAGGAGCGAATCATCATTTTCCTCTGTCGATGTCAAACAAAGGTGGCTTAGTAAACAGGGTTAGGATCCTGTTGACTAAGGCTTTTTGACTTCACGAGCCGTAAGGGTCTCACAAAGGTATTTCTCCCTACAAGTCGTGAGGATGTCGTAGGTGTGTTTTCTCCTTAGGGATCGTGAGGATTCCTAAGTCTATGTTCCCCTGTAAGTCGTAAGGATCTTACAAAAGGGTTTTCTCCTTATAAGTCGAGAGGACTTACAACGGTTGTTCACCGTATGGACATATCCCCAGTCACGGGTAGGACTTGGTTAGGGAAATGTTTATTCGCGCATGTGGATTGTATACAAGGGTCAGTATTGAGCCGCTTGTAGGGCAATATCCAAGGTTGTGGGGGGTTTTCTTAAGCACAGGTTTAGGTCTCTGTAACTTAAGACTTTCAAATCTTATGAGCCGTGAGGGTCCCATAAGAGAGTTCTCCTTACGAGTCGTGAGGATCTTCAAGTGTATTTTCTCCATAGGAATCGTGAGGATCCTTAAGTGTGTTGCTCCCTTGTGAGTCGTAAGGATCTCACGCGGGTTGTTTCTCCTTACAAGGTCGAGAGGACCCTATAAGTGTCTTTTAACGAGGTTGTGCCCTTTCAGGTTTTCACAAACACTCGCCGGTAGTCCTGCTGTTTTTACTCACGGAGCCCTTTCGGGTTTTCATCCGTGCCCATTTTGCTTATGGACGTACCGTTTTTTTTAGTCTTCTTCTTTTTTTTATTCTTTTTTTTTTTTACGAGGTCGCGCCCTTTCAGGTTTTCACGAACACTCGACTTCAGCCCTGCTGTTTTTACTCACGGAGCCCTTTCGGGTTTTCATCCGTGCCCATTTTGCTTATGGATATACCATTTTTATTTTTATTTTTTTTATATATTTTTTTTATTCTCTTTTTTTTTTGTCAGCCTGAGGATGCTGCGGTAATAGTTTAAAGACGTTTCGGTCGTCAGCTAGTTTTAGGACGTAGTGGTCCGTCATTAGTTTAAGGACGTTTCGGTCCGCCGTTAGTTTAAGGATGTTTCGGTCCGCCGTTAGTTTAAGGACGTTTCGGTCCGCTCAGGAGAAGGCAGGCTACTCATAGAGTTTGGGCTTAGGAAGATAGCGAGCGAACATAGTCGTCGTCATCTATCATTGACCTAGGCTGTGACTCGTTAGGCGTAGTATTTCTTCAGGAAGCGACCGTTTATTTTCCTGAAAGGCTTTTCACCGTGCATATCCATGAGTAAATAGGCTCCACCCTGGTAGACCTTGTCTATGATGTACGGGCCTTCATAGTTCGGCTCGAATTTTCCTCGCTTGGCGCGATTGGGAATCATAGGTCTTTTGACCACTAGCACGAGTTCGCCTTGGCGGAATGTCCTCGGCCGGGTTAATCTTTCATAGGAGCGCGTCATCTTTGCTTTATAAGCCTCCAGATTTTGTTGCGCTATGAGCCGGGTTTCATCAAGGGCATCAAGCTCTTCAAGCCGAAGGTGAGCATTTTCTTCGTCCGTTAGCTCGTAATGGACTGCCACTCATAGAGAGAGTAACTCTATCTCGAGAGGGAGTACTGCTTCTGTACCGAACACTAACGCATATGGTGTATTGTTCGTGGCCATCTTGAACGTGGTCCGATATGCCCAGAGAGCTTCTTGCAATCTCTCGTGCCAGTCCTTCTTATTTCGGGACACCGTCTTCTTCACGATCTTTGTCAAGGTCTTGTTGAAGGCCTCAGCTAAACCGTTAGCTCGCGGATTATAAACTGAGGAATATCTCCAGTCTATATTATGTTGTTGCGCGAAGCGACTGATCTTGTGGCTTCTGTAGGCTGGTCCATTATCGGAGATGATCCATCACGGGGTTCCAAACCGATATATGACGTGCGTCTTGAAGAAATGGAGGATATTCTCCATCTTCACTTCCCTCAATGGTACTGCTTCTGCCCATTTGGAGAAGTAGTCAGTCGTCGCCAAGATGAAACGATGTCCTCTAGACGATGCTGGTTCGATGGGGCCGACTATGTCAGTTCCCCACATTTCGAACGGCCAGCTAGCCACCGTTGGATGTAGTGGATTTGGATGCTGATGGATGAAGTCTCTATGAATTTGGCATGAGTGGCATTGCTTCGCATATTCGAGGCAGTCCTGAATCATCGTGGGCCAGTAGTAACCCATCCGTTTTATCTTCAACTTCATCTTCGGACCTGCTTGGTGAGAACCGCAGAGTCCGTCATGAACTTCCTGAATGACTCTTTTTGCTTCGTCAGGTCCTAGGCATCTCAACCACAGAGAATCAAACGACCTCTTGTACAGAGTATCATTGACGAAGGCGAAAGACATAGCTCGTTTCATAAGCTGATGTCTTGAGGACGCATCTTCGGGCGTTCGACGGTATTTGAAGTAGTCTATGAAGACTTCTCTCCAATCCTCAACCTTTTCCCGGTCTTTTATTTGCAGGGTCGTCTGCTCAGTCGCTCCCTTTCCTTCGGGTGATTTCGAAGATGTTTCTGCTGGGGCAAGCACCCAACGGCTTTGTACCACAATTCTGACATCATCGAGATTCTCGTCGGCCAGTTCTTTAGCGAGCTTGGCTAAAGCGCCCGCTTTGCTGTTTTCCGCACGCGGGATGTTTTCCAAAGTGTATGAAGGAATTTGGGTCAACAATTGTTGCACCTTTTCGCCGTACTTCACCAGCTCTGGTTTGCACGTTTGGTAGCCGCCATTTACTTGACTGACGACCAGTTGGGAGTCTCCGTATATGAGGAGGTTCTCAATTCCCATGTCGATAGTGATTTCGAGGCCTGCTATCAAAGCTTCATATTCGGCTTCATTGTTCGTCCTTGGTTCTGTTAAGGAGAAAGCAAAGCGCATTATCCCTCCCCGTGGAGTCACGAAGATAAGGCCTACCCCTGATTTGATTATAGGGGTACTTTGTTTGCGCTTCTTCATAGAAGATACTCCATCAAAATAAAGCTCCCATCGGGTATCGCTCCTATCCATCGCGTCAAACGCATGTTCGTCTGGCAGTTCGCAATTCAGAGGGGAATCGGCAGGTATCGGATGCTCAGCGAGGAAGTCAGAGATGGCCTGGCCTTTTACTGCCTTGAGAAGTTGATAAGTTATCGAGAACTCCATCAAGAGTAGGGCCCATTTAGCGAGTCGCCCCGTCAATATGGCCTTCGACATCAAATATTTAAGGGGGTCCACCTTCGAAATGAGACGGACCTCATGCGCCAACGCATAGTGCCTGAGCTTTGTTATTGCAAAGATCAACGCCAGGCAGTGTTTTTCAATGGGGGAATAGTTACTTTATTCCCCTAGTAAAACCCGACTCAAATAATAGAGTGCTCTTTCTTTCCCTTGGTCATTCTCTTGTGCCCATAATACGCCTAAGGAACCTTCGAGGGCGGTTGTATAAAGAATGAGGGGGTTTCCCTTAACCGGAGCAGCCAACACTGGCGGATTCTGCAGATATTGCTTGATTTCGTCCAGCGCGCTCTGGCATTTTTGATCCCAGACGAACGGGGTCCCCTTCTTCATCAGGTGGCTGTAAGGATGGCACTTACCTGAAAGGTTGGCTATAAATCGCCGAATATATGCAAGCTTTCCCTGAAGAGACCGCAGCTGTTTGAGAGTTCTCGGCGGAGGCATTTCCATGATCGCCTTAATCTTCGACGGATCTATCTCGATACCTCGGTGTCGGACAACAAATCCCAGGAATTTACCCGAGGAAACTCCGAATGCGCACTTGAGAGGATTCATCTTCAAGTTGTATCGTCGAAGGTGTTGAAATACGGTCTTGAGATGCTCGAGATGTTCCTCGTACGATTTGCTTTTCACCACGAGGTCGTCGATATAGCACTTGACGATTTCATGTGTAAGGCCATCGAAGATCTTCGTCATGGCCCTCTGATAAGTAGCACCGGCGTTCTTTAGACCGAAGGGCATCACCTTATAACAGAATATTCCCAGAGGAGTCCGAAAAGCGGTGTGCTTCTGGTCTTCGGGATGCATCTTTATCTGATTATACCCTGATGAGCCGTTCATGAAGGAGAAAACCTCATGAGTGGACGTATTGTCTATCATCAGTTCGGTGACTGGCACTGGGAAATCGTCTTTCGGGTAGGCTTTATTGAGATCCCGGAAGTCCACGCAGATGCATACTGTCCCATTTTTCTTCATCACTGGGACAATGTTGGCGATCCAGTCGGGATATTGAACCTCTTGGATAAAGCCAGAGTCGATTAGCTTCTTGACCTCGGTATTGATACTCATCTCAAGCTCGAGCCGCATTCTTCTTGACGCTTGTTTGACCGGCTTGACATCCGGAGATATCGCCAATTTATGCACAGCAATTTCTGGATCTAGTCCTGGCATTTCGGAATAGTTCCACGCGAAGCAATCTCTGTATTGCATAAGCACGTCTTTTAACACAGCCACTCTTTCTTCAGATAGCAACTCGCTGACGAATGTCGGTCGCGGGTCGTTCACCTTCCCCAACTCAATTTTCTTGAGGTTATCTGCAGTGGTATGTATTCCATCCTCTAGCTCTTTCGGCGCTGGCGGAAATTCTGAGATCACCCCATCGTTGTTGTTTTCGAAGCACCAGGGAAGGTCATCCGTGTTCTCGGGCTCTTCCTTTGATATCATTATCATATGACAAGTACGAATTCTCTTCCAAGACCAATGTGGAGCTGGTTCTGCTTTCATGGCTTTGGGTCCGTGCTTCTGTGGCGGCGTTACCCTCCAGTTGTCAGACAGAGCGAACTTGCCGAGCTGATACTGATCTTCGACCCAATTCTTAAAGGTGAAGCAGTCCTCGAGAGGGTGCCCTATTACTCGGTGATAAGAGCAATAGTTTGGGTGAGAGACTTCGCTTGCTTGTTCGGGGTGTTTAGACTCCGGCAGCGTAAGTATCTGATGATTTAGAGTGAGGTCAAGTATTCTCTTCGTCTTGTCCCGAGGAAAAGAGTACGCTCGACTCATTTTCTTTACAAGGGACATATCTGGACCGCTCAATTCCTGCTCGCATGGCTTCTTAGTCCCGCTTTGTTGTTGTTGAGTGCCTTTTTGGCCTTTAGACTTGTTTCTGCCTCTGCGTCGAGCCTTTTTTATAACAGGTTGACAGAGGGTGGCATTTTCATCTTTCACGGCCTGTTGGAGGAGGCGTTGCGTTTTGGCTTTCTCGTAGATGGCCATTTCGTGGTTGTGGTCGTCTCGGACCTTTTGACCAGCTTCCCTTATAAGCTTGTCCATTTGTTCTTCGAACGACGGACTGGGCACTTTTGCATCAGGAACTTTTACTGGTTTGGGATTAGGGTCTTCCCATTGAGCATCCGCTTCTTCATTGAAGTCATGTACGACGTAACAGTCGCGGAGCAGCTCTCGTTTCTTGGACCGAATGTATCCGAGTCTGATTGTTTCCATCCTCCCACTGGGCAGCTTGTGCTGAGTTCCGGGGACGTTCCAGACACTGTCATAGAATTTGGCTTTTCGAGCGGTCTGTTTGAAGGGTATCCCTTGGCGCTTTAGAAGGCTCTTCAAGCCTTCTGTATAATATTTGGGTAGACGGATGGGCTGAAGCCTGTCAAGCGTAGCATCCGCACCGTGCCAGATTTCTTTCTCCACTTTGGTTTCTTCAGAGCGGTAGAATAGAATTGCCTTTTCGCCTTCTCACCTGGGAGGGACATAGAACGTCTGCAGCTCCTCTATACTGCAGGTAACGAGCGCATCCAGTTCTTTATAATGTTTAAGCGGCACTATGGCGACTTGCAGACTTTGCTCTTCGTCAGCGGACGTTTGTATTGAAGGCCGAGTAGAGAATACAGCATGGACCTCATCTTCCGAATCACTACCAAAGATCAACGTAGGAGCGGATGGTCCTAGCTTGTTGTATTGGGGCGGACCCGAATAAACTATCTCCTCTTCCTCTTCGGTATCACTCCCGAAGACAGGGATGGTGGCGTTAGTTTTGTTCTCCGGTTTGTGACACCTCTCCGTGTCTTCGAAATCCGGTAAAAATTATTTTGCATCTTCATACTTGCGGACTTCGTTCACGGAGAACAGGTTCAGTTCTCCCGTCACGGTATACTCGAGACCATCCTTAAAATATTTCATACACTGATGTTGTGTAGAAGGGATGATGTTGTACTCGTGTAACCATGGCCGGCCGAGCAAAGCATTATAGCACGTCTTGGCGTCTATGACGTGGAACTTAATGTCCGTGATGAGCAACCCAAAGCGTAGTGTCAGTATCACAGACCCAAGAGTTCTTGATGATTGAGAGTCGAACCCAGAGATGGTGATCTTATCCCGAGCAAGGTGCTGGACGCTCATGCAGATTTCTTTTAACACCCGCACGTTAAGGAGATTAACGGAGGATCCATTGTCGACCAGGATTTTGCCTATCTTTATATCATGGCAGTATCCTGAGACATAGAGGGGGCGATTGTGTTCGCACGTCCCAAGAAGAAGGTCTTCATCGCCAGAAGTGACATCGGCCGTGTGCACTTCCTCCAATTCATCCTTCATCTTTTCTTCGGCCAGGAAAGCTTGGAATTGCTCCGGCTCCTGTAGTGCCTTGATTAATGAATCCCTTGCCTCTTTTGATAGCAAAAGGGCGTCAAGAATGCTGAGCTGCGAGGGTAGCTTCCTCAGATGCGCTAGAACGTTGTAATCCACCTTATTTTTCTTCGGCGGGTCCTTGGCAGTTAGCTCTTCCATGACTTGGTCATCTAGGGCGATATCCTCAGAGACCTTTTCTTTCCCTTTATCTTTTTTGTTTGAGGGTCCGAGATTCTTTTCGGGTAGCGTCCGATTACGCAGCCAGATATTTTCACAGACCTTCTGCTCTTCTTCTTTTCCCGAGGTGGACTCTTTATAGAGGGGGCTAAGAGCCAGCTCCTCATCAGAATCGCTCCCGAATGTGAGCACTTGTGATCCCCCGGTGTTAACCATGCGACAATTGCCAGTAGTTCTGTCACGCCCCTTGGTCGTATTTTTCCGCTCCCGACGAGTTTTGCGCTTCTCCCGCTTAAAATGTTGTCGGTGAGCAACATATCCCTGCCACCATCCATTGAAAGCTTTGCACTCTTCGGTGGGGTGCGAAATCTTCCGATGATACAAGCAGTAGGAAGGGTGCATTTCTGCTTCACCAGTAATGCTTCCTTCAAAGGACAGTAGCTTCATACCCATGGATATAGCCTTGGCAAACCTTTTCCTCGTCTTGAATTTGCTTTTATCTTCGGTGGATGTATTTTTCTCCAGCGGGAGTGTCTCAACTCTTTCGTCAAGTCGCTGGCGCTTGGCCCTTTCAAATATGACCACCTCGCGTTCCCGATCAACTTTACTTTTCAACAGAGCTTCGTTGAGGAATGCGTCAATTGTTTCATCCGATGGCCCCAGAATTTTCGGTTCAGGATCTGCCCCCAGCTTTTCACAAAGAGTTTCCTCATCATCTGTAAACGAATGGGAGATTATATGACAGCTTGCCACGTATTCTTCGGATTCATCTGACGAACTTTCTCCCTCATCTTCCTCTTGAAAGACGTGGTTGAGGAACTCTTGGAGTGTAATGGGAGTCCGTGCTTTCTGGTTGTATTCCTCCAGCGCGTCAATTTGTTTTTGTAATTCTGTGCGCTTGTTGCCAGGCTTCACGTGCTTTTTGGATTTCTTTTTCTTCTTCTTTGAAGATTTTGACGGCTGGTTGTGAGTGCTTGGGCCACCACCATCAGTCTTTGGAGTCGGACGCGGCTTCAACATCCCTTCAATGATCTGAGGTTCCAACGGGTTCTTCCACCTGATCGCTGGGCATGTTTGAAGATCGTTTAGCATCTTCTTTGTCTTGGCTGATAGCACAACCTCCCATGGAGCTTCTTCAACAAGGGAGCATGTTACCCCCAGCGTATTCATCCTTTTAGGGGAGTGAGGCTGCGGCGGATTTACCTTCCATCTGTCGGACAACGCGAACTTGCCCTGTTAGTACTGGTCCTCAATCCAATTTTTAAAGACGTAGCAATCTTCGATCGGATGACCCAGTACTCGATGATAGGGACAGTAGTTGGGATCGTTGACATCATTTGGCTGCGACGGACGTCTTGGATCCGGCAGATTTATGAGTCGGTTGCGCAATGCCAGCTCAAACAATCTCCTCGTTTTATCTCAAGGAAACGAGTAAGGACGTTCTAGCCTTTCCTCAAGGGGCGTGCGCGGGCGCATATTATTTTGACGGACAGCCGGTTTCAAGTTGCTCGGCTGTTGTTGAGCATTAGCAACAACGATCGCTTTTCCCTTCCCCTTCTCGTTTCGAGAGTCCGGTTTTGGAGGGGGCGGTCTATGGCCCATCTGATCCATTTGAGCCAGCTTGTCGATCAGGGCCTGGAAGGTAGTTGGCTTGAAGAACATCATGAATTGGGATATGGTCGCCTGCGGATCGAGGGTCCCCACAAACATGCCTACTGCCGAGCCTCTTCAATGCGTTGTTCGCATTTTGACCATAAGTTCTGCCATCGTATCGCATACTGAACCCATGTTTCGCCTGGTTTCACCCTGGCATTAATCAATGCCGTTATCGGGGTGCGTTCGCTGGCGCTTGCGAAACGCTGGGTAAACAGCAGCTCCATCTCCGCGAAGGTCTTGATAGAGTCGTTTGGGAGCTCGGAGTACCATTCGAATGTTGTATCCGATAAGCTACCAACGAACTGGCGAAGCAACAATTTATCATCACCGCCGGTGTTGCCGCAAAGTTCCCTGAACTGGGTAACATGCTGGTGGGGATTGCCAGTCCCCTTATAGACATGAAATTTTGGTATTGTATAGCCCGGCGGGTACTTAATCTGGTCGTACCAGCTCGGATATGGCCGTCCCGTTTTTACGACCTGACCGGCTGCCTCAGTCTTATGATGAACCTGGATCTGCTGAGCTATATATTCGTCCAAGTCAGCTTTGGAGATTGTCTCCTCCTTGGCTGTTGACAGAACTGGTGGAGGATTTGATGTTTCTCCCCCGTCGTCTTCAAGGATGATCGGAGGATCTTCGGCAGGAGGATCTTGTTGAATCATCATTCCCATCATGTCCTGGAACAGGAGGGCCATTCGCTTTATGTTGGCTGCTTTTTCAGCAGCCTCTTTATCCTTCTTCTCCAATATCCGACGAAGGAATTCAGTGTCAGTTTCTTGCTCCTTGCGTTGATCAGATGATGCTTCGGGGCTTTCTTTTGGCCCAGTGAGTGCGGCCATCGCATTCATCATTTCCTGGAGCTTGTGCTGTTGCTCCTGAGCTTTAGTCACTGACTGGGTAAGCGTTCTATGACCTGTAGATGCACGGCTGTCCTCCTTTCCCGACGCTATGTATACAGTATGGACTACAATGCCCCCAGACTTAGGGCGTTTAGGCTCGTGGCCTTTGACATTTGCCGCAGGCGTGGGAATTTTCTCCGGCCTCCTTCTCTTGTGGGCCGTTGAAGTTGAAGGGGCCGTTGCAGCGGGCACCCTGGTGATTGTCGTCCTTTGCTGTTTGATTGGACGGTCCTTTTCTTCTTGTACTTTTGCCCTTTTCTGCTGATGGGAGTGACCTTGATCAATTACGGAGTCTTGAACCCTTCGCCAAACTTTATAAATTTTGGAGGATAGCTGCTGAGGGGGCTGCTCCAGCTTAGCCTCTGTAACTCTCTCCGCAGGTGGATGAGATCTTTTTAGCATAGTAGTCGGAAAGTTCTTACGTACCCTCCTTAGCGGTTCAAAGCTGTTCCCAGTTGGAACAGCAGCATTAACTTCCACTACCGGAGCAGGTAGAGTCAGCCTTGAGGGGGAGTTGCCCCCGGCCTTCCTTATTCGGCGCCAGTGGCGACGTCGAGAGCGTCGAGCTGTTGGGACCGGCTCGACGATAGGGATAGTTTCGTCTTGCCCCGTGTCCGGATGAGGCGCCGCTGGTGTTAGCCTCTTGAAGACTGAGGCTGTCCTTTAAGTGGCGATATTCAATCTGTCAAAGACAGATCCTCGAGCAGGGGCAGGAGCCAGGATAGTCAGCCTTGAAAAGACCGATTCTTTAACAGGAGAAGCCGCCTTGATGGCTTCAGGAGCAGAGGTGGTTGTCTTCCTCAGGACGGACATTTCAGGATTCATGGGCTTCTTGGTGGGCCCATCGGAGTTCTGGTTTAGCCTGGCAAAGACAGAGGCTGCTGGCTTGATATTGGACGACCCGTTGAAAGGGGTCGTTGTAGCAGTGAGCCGATCGAAGACCGACTTCTTGTGCGCTTCGGGTGCGGGCACTGGAATAGCGAAGCTTGCAGGCGGGAGCATGGTCCCGAAAAACAGGCCGGTGGTGGCCTGGGTCACCTGTTCTACCGGCATGGCAAGGATGGAGGCCGCGTGAGGCCCATAGGCTACGCCTCCAGGTGAGGCGGAGCGTTGATTGCACTTGCATTTTGAGCAGCTCGAGCAGTTGGAGGCTATTGATGCTTAATTCCTGCGCCAGGCAAAATACCAAATCTTAGTAACTTGAAATCCAAAGGCAACCATTAACAAACCGCGATTCGTTCGCGAAGACGACACTCGAAGTGTTGAGTGGAAAGAGAAAAAGGTCCCACTGGGTGTGCCAGAATCTGTTCCCCTCCAAACGGCGGCCAAGACATGGACGTCTTGCCTGTGATTCGGGGCAGATACTATTTGGTTTTATCCGTCTACCTCTCCGAAGATGCCAGGTTGATTTATGGCACCGTGTATCGGAGGTTTAGACGGATGCGGACGATGTAGCAGATTTCGTCAGATTCCCCCTCGCTTGAGGGGTTTTTGATTGTGGGGACGCTCTTCCCTGCAGGCGTAAGCCCCTGCAGTTAATTACGCTACCGCATCGCGGTAACCATTTTCTCCTTCTCCAGAATTTCACTTCGTGTCGTGTGTGTTTGTTTTGTTTGTGGATGCCCGTGGATTGTATACGGAGACTAAGTTATGCCGTCGCCCGTAGGACGTGGATTAGTCCAAATCCGTATTTTTTAGATTTGGGTTTGGTGTTTTAGTTTAAGGATATGTTAGCCATATTGAGGCTAAGATCAACTTAAACGTTCGTTAAGGATACATTAGTCTGATTTAAGACTAAGATCAACTTAACGGGAAGAGCATTTAGGAGCTCTATTGTTCCAGTTTAGGGACGTAGTGGTCCATTTAATATATGGCCGTCGGGACCCGTCACCTCTCTGACAACGTTGAAGGATTACAACGACAGGTATCAGAGGAGTTCGGAGATGTACCCTTGAACCAAAGTTGATTGGGGGACCTTAAAGTCTGTTTAAATGTTTAAGGATACGTTAGCCAGATTTGAGGCTAAGATCAACTTAAACGGGATCGTTTAGATCCGACAAAAGAGCGTTTGGGGGCTCTCTTGTTCCAGTTTAGGGACGTAGTGGTCCATAGGTAGTTTAAGGACATTACGGTCCATTGCCAGTTTAGGGACATGGTGGTCCATTGTTCCTGTTTTGAGGACGGATATTAGTTTAAGGACGCATAAGTCCATGGGTTTAAGGACCCCATAGTCCATATGGATGTGTTTAAGGACGCATTAGTCCGTTAGTTTAAGGACGCATAAGTCCATGGGTTTAAGGACCCCACAGTCCATCTGGGTGTGTTTAAGGACGTATTAGTCCACGAGTTTAAGGACCCCGCAGTCCATACCGATGTATGGTTGTCGGGACCCGTCACCTCTCTGACGTCGTTGAAGGATTATAACGATAGGTGTCAGAGGAGTTCGGAGATGTACCCTTGAACCGGATGTAAATTGATTTAAGAGAGCAGTCTTGCTCAGTCAATTTAGTTTGAGGACTTACGGCCATGATTGGGCTAAGTCCAATTGAGGATGTTCGACGTTTTATTTGCATTTGGCCTATTAGGCCTATGCTAGGGCTTTGCCCCTGTTTAATAATGCACTGCATTTTATTTTGGCATGTTAGGCCTCTTTGATTTGGGCTCCACCCCTTTATAAATGATGCAGGGCATCTGTTTGGGCTCTGCCCTTCTTTAAAATAATGCCTTGCATTTAATTTGGCCTGTTAGGCCCTTTTTAATTGGGCTTGGCCCTTCTGTAAATAATGCAGTGCATTAATCATATTGACAGTGGCCTGTCAGGCGCTTTGCGCCAATTAATGAGCGCAAGCACTTGCGGAGGTGACACATGTCATGCAAGCGCAGTGCGCTGCGTTGTTGCGCTGTGACACGTGGCGCGCTCTGGTGAGTTGCGCCAACTTTAAAGAGCAATGCTCTATTTTTAAAAGCGCATAGCGCAAGTGGTTATGGTGCTGACACGTGGCGCCCTCTGGTGACTTGCGCCAACCCAGGAGCGCAACAGTGCAGTTTTTGCAAGTGCAAGGCACTGTTTCAATAACTTGATCCAATTTTGGATTCAAGAAAAGAATCTTTAAGATTCCAGATCCAATGGTTCATAAGAAAGTGCAAGACACTGTTATTATCTATTATTATTTTTTTTTATTGAAGATCTCTGATCTTGTTCTTAGATCAATGATCTATTCAGAAGAAATTCTTCTCTTTTTATAAAGGCTTTTACCTTTTTTCTTTTTCTTGTGTTCTTCTCCAAATTCCTCAGAGCTCTCTCTGTTTTTTTTTGTTGTTTTTGAAGTTCTTGATCTCTCTGTTGTGTTTTGAATTGGGGTCTAGGGGCCTTTATATAGTGCCCATTAATTTGTTAAACTTGTTAAAAAGATCATTCTCTGAGTGATTTGGGGAATTTTTCCCACCGTTGGATCTTTGATCCAAGGGCTTCTGTTTTACAGAAGACAATCTTCTTCTTTTAACAAGAACAGAAAGATCTTACTGGAATTTTAATTCTGTTTGGCGCAAATGCCCCAGCGCTTGACACGTGTCGCGCAGCGCACAGCGCAGCGCAACTGCGCTGACACGTGTCGCGCAGCGCTTGCGCAACTGCGCTGACACGTGTCGCGCAGCGCAGCGCCTGCGCAACTGAAGCGTTGCTTCTTTTAATTTTGTTTTAAATAGAGCCTTGCTCTGATTGGGCGCGCTGCCTTGGGCGCTGCGCTGACGTATCAGCTTCTGATACGTGGCGCGTTGCTCGCAGCGCACGGGAATCGAAGCGTTGCTTCGATTTTTGAATTTTTGAAATTTAAACAGAGCTTTGTTCTGATTGGGGGAAACAAGCGTCAATGCCAAGCACACAGGAGCGCTGAACCAAAGTTATAAACTTTGCAAATTGGCTAAGTATTGAAGCCTAGGCTTCCCCAAAAAATCCAATGATCAATAGAGAACAAAGCTCTCAAGGCACCTAAGTAGACCTAGTTCTCAAATGAGACTAAGTGTCCCTAGATAAAACTTATACTTTCAAAATGAAAAGAAACTTATATACCTCATAATATGAGAATTGAACATATGTTCACCCATAGTTGGTAAACCAAGCAACCAACATGGGGGTTCCCTTCAGAGCATAGGCTCACTTCCAAAGCATGCAATGCTTCAATTCCAATCAAAGTGAGCAAAGCTCAAACATTCATACTGAGCAATGATCAACCATTCATATTCTAAACAGCCGTCTTGTCAATAATATTGAGTTGACATCCGATCAACGATCACTTCCATTTGATAGCCAATCAATGATCTCTACCATCCAAAATATCCATCTTTTCAACAATGTTGGTTTGACTTCCGACTAATGATCTCCACCAAACAATTCCGTCCATGATGACTAACTAAGACACCAACATGGACCCTAAGAGAAATGTTCTCATCGTATCCTAAACCCCATGTTGGCAAATCAAGATACATGAAACCATCTCTTCAAGTTAAAAATTAAGCAATGCTTAGTCCACTGCGCAAAGCGCATATCTCCAATCCACGTTAGCAAACCAAGCTACCAACGTAGTCTCTTTTATGAATTGAGTGCAAGCCCACCTCCTATGAAAGCAATGCTTTCATCCATGTTGGAAAACCAAGCTACCAACCTGGGTCCCCTCAAGTGGAGCAACGCTCCCTTACAATCAAACATATGTTCCCTCAAATGGAGCAATCCTTACAATCAAATGTTCG
Organism: Agapanthus africanus; assembly: GCA_030015575.1. Lineage (NCBI taxonomy): Eukaryota > Viridiplantae > Streptophyta > Magnoliopsida > Asparagales > Amaryllidaceae > Agapanthus > Agapanthus africanus. The sequence continues at coordinate 524,012,207 of CM057345.1, forward strand.
CAAGTCTCTCATGAGTTATGGTTTGGGTCAATGTAGATGACGATGCCTATGTTCTCTCGCTATCTTCCCAGATCAAAACATCAAAAGACAAGCAATGTTTTGTCAACAAGCCCCCGCTCATCTATAAGCAACGCTTCACGATGAGTCAATTCCCATGAAACAATGTCTCCACAAAACAAAATCCTGAAGCAATGCTTCTCCCAAAGACTAACAAAACCGAAAGCAATGCTTTCCGTGCCCTACGGTCTGGATCATACAACCATATACAATCTATGGGCTCAAAAAATGCAAAGTTGTTGGTCATATCAACAGTCAAACACATGATCACATGAAGGAACAAAAACCTGGAGTGTAGAAAGTTGTTATCGTTCGCGACAACATAATTAACTGCAGGACTTGTGCCTGTAGGAAGAATGTGTCCACACAATCAATAAACCTCTCACTCTGAGAGGGAATCTTAAGTCAAGTTACATCGGTCGCATCTATTCAAACCTTCGATATATGGCACTATAATCCCTTAGTGTCTTCGGAGAGTTGAATGGATCAACCCATGCATCTGCCCCCAAATTCAGGAAAGACGTTCTAACCCAGTCGTCTCCGGTTTTTGGCGATAAATAGGTTCTGTCACGTCCAGTGGGACCATTTTTCTCTTTTCACTCCACACTTCGTGTGTCGTGTGTTTGACTCGTCGTATCGGACAAAATTTCGATTACAACCTTGTTGTCATGGTAATTTTGAAAGATTACATGACTTCAAAGCAATAACGATGCCATCAAGACTTTCATCCTTTTCATGGTTTACATGTCCAAAACCACTCACCGACACCCAAGGGACCCAGGTTATCGAAAGGATTGAACGAACTGCAGTTCGGACAATTCTTCGAACCACTTTCAAAGAAGGACAACGCTTTACCAAATGGAGAAGCTCCTTAAAGGTCAATCTTCAAAAGATTGACCCCCAAGCTGACGGATCTCCCAAAGGGTCCCATGCCACCAAGAAAGGTCAGGTTGACTCCCAAAGTTGTAAATGCTCCAGAAGACCCTTTACCTCCAAGTTGGTCGGTCTTTGAAAGCCTGACACCCGTCACCAACCTTCAGTCGAAGATGGTCGTCACTGAACTTCGCATGGGGCAAAATGCTTAATTTTTGACTCCACGCATGGAGTAAGCTATTTAATCCCAGACCCAAGGCAGGGGGCATCCTAGCGGAGCTTCTTTGGTCAACATGGTCCCTATAGGAATAAATGCTCAACAAGATACATCCGGGGAGAAGTTTTACTGAACTTCATGTCTTGGCCCCTAAGTCGTTAAACCAGGAGGGAAAAAATAGCCGAAATAATGGAGCAACTCGCAATAAAAATCAGCAAGTAAAAATAAAAATAAATAGCCGAAATTATAGGGCAACTCGCAATAAAAATCATCGAGTAAAAATAAAAATAAATAGCCGAAATGATAGGGTAACCGCGAATAAATAGTCGAAATGATGAGGTAACCGCGAATAAATGTTGAAATGCTAAGGCAATCCTGACCTTCGTGATAAGAAAAGCTGAAACGATTGAGTAATCGCGGTAAAAAAAATAGTGCATGGCCAACGCCAAAAGAAACCATGGCCCGTCCAAACAAGCTCCTCTCATAGAGGAGCCCACTTTCACCGTGAGCATCCCAATGGAAATGCTTTCGAGTCACTAAGGCATGTGAGGCAGAATTCCCCCGCCGTTATGTTGAAAAGATCTCCGCCAATGGAGGAAAGAAGAAACAGGATGAAGGACCGCTTTCGCTCTCCTCCCACCATCTCTTCCGAGGTTTTCAAAGGATGGTGAGAGGTTCAGGACCACCCTCTTCTCAGAATCAAGAAGAACTATGTGCCAACCTCTCGCAACGCAAAGAAGGTCCATCAGTCAAAGGCTGCTAAAAAAACAAGCTCGATGCCCCTTCCTGCAACGAGGAGGTAGTCGCCTAAAATCTCTTTCCAAATCACTATTGAGAATGAGGCTGTTCCGATCTGGGAACGGCACTAGAGGGTCCCTTCGCCTCCAACAAATCCCAAAAGGAAAAACCCATTAAACTCTAAGTGCAACCCCATGGTTACACATATGGTGTATATGATGAAAGGTTTTTCCCGATGAAAGGAGAGTAACCCGATCCCAAGCGACCAATCAAGTCAAGAGGCAAAAAGAGTAGAAAGAGCTACTCCGAAACATAGCAACACAGGCCGCGTCCTTGACCTCTCCGTCTTCAAAGAGAAAAGCAAGAGACGAAGAGGAAAGTCCTAATGAGGAACCCACGATCGAATCCTTACAGGCTCGTCTGGCTGAAAAAGATAAGGAGGTCGCTGATGTAAGCGCCAACTTGGCTCGAATGGCAGCTCTATTCCAGCAGGTGCGCGCTGCAATGTCCACGCAACCAGAGCCGCATGATGATGAGCAACCTCTACCAATGCTTAAGGTGTTAGGAATATGTATGCCCTAGAGACCATTATTGTATATTATAATGGATGCTTGGACATATATAGAGAGGACTTTCTTGCTCGACATGATAGTATGCTATCTGGTTGCTCTTTATCTTAACATGTGTACTTGTTTTAGTTTACTATCTCATTGATACATATTGATAAAGCCCTTAGGATGTTGGCTTGACTGCCAGGACTATAATGCAGATCATACTAGTAGGGCTTATGTAGTCCACAAGCACATCCTTAACAGTTCCTAGTCGAGGGAGTATCGAAAAAGGGCATCGATATTCCAGAGTAGACTAGTGTGTACGTTTCTTAACCCTGTATGGGGCGATGGTTGATCCAACAGCCATTGGTATTTAACATCAAAGATTGTATTGTTAGTTGTATGTATGCCCTAAAGGCCATTATTGTATATTATAGTGGATGCTTGGACATATATAGGGATGACTTTCTTGCTCAACATGATAGTATGCTATCTGGTTACTCTTTATCTTAACATGTATACTTGTACCGTCTCTCTGTTACATGTTAATAAAGCCCTTAGGATGTGTACTTGACTACCAGGACTATGATGCAGATCATAATAGTGGGGCCAGGGTAGTCCACAAGTACATCCTTTAATTGTTCCTAGTCGTGGGAGTATCGAGACAGGGCATCGATATTCCAGAGTAGACTAGCGTATACGTTTCTTGACCCATTTGATGGGTGATGGATGATCCCACATCCATTGATGTTTGACATCAAAGATTGTATACGGGTGCTCAGTGGAGACTGGGTATACTGAACAGGACTCGCCGAGAACTCCTAAATGGTATTATACCTATCGTCAGATAGCAGTTCTCTGGTGACACTGGTACAGGTTAGTCTGTAGACCCGAGATCGTCATAGAGTCTTGTGTGATTCCCACTATGCTTTTATTTCCATCTTACCGCGTTCAAGAGAGCGTGCAAAACGGTGGTTTTTGGGTACAGTCCCGAGTCACATAGAGGCAACGAGCGATAGGAGGGGTTTCATCTCTCCCGGTATTGGGGATTGATGTTGCGCTGTGCTCGATTGGCTATAACAGGAAGTCCCTGACCAGGGCTGATACTGAGATTTACTGGTAAGTGTTATCAGTATTTTCTCGACCCATTATGAGCCTCATATCGGCATGACTTATCAAGTTATTAGGGTCTGACGTATACCACCCCCAGACTAGATATGCGACATATCAGACGAAGAGACCGGACTGTACGGTAGTGTTATTTATTAGATTCACGGGAGTATGAACAAGCTTGCTTGTTGATCTTCTGATCGCTCAATACCCGGGTAGCTGTTACGTCCAGCTAGTACCGCTGACGGCTTGTGGGTGACTGATATGATCATCACCTACTGCCGGCATATTGACGAGTCTTTAGAGTTCTACAAAGAGGTTTCTTAGCTCATGCGAAACAATGTAGGGCACATATGTGATATGTGCGGGACCGAGATTGATACGTGTATGTGATACGGTATTCTAATCTCGCGATATAGGTTATATGTGATATAACCGAATTATTGGATCAAGTGTTGATTCAATAATTTATTAAATGATATTAGTCGGTTGTATGCGATACAGCCGGGTTATTTAATCAAGTGTTGATTTAATGATTTAATATATAATTTTATATTTGATATATTAACATATATTAACTAATATTAGCTCACTTAAGAAATTGTTTTCAATAAATACATTTAAATATATATATGATATATATTAATGTATTTATTTTGTGTCATGCTAGACGATACATTGGACTTGGGTGTATGAGACTCATACCATACTTAAGATAATTAAGGTGATTATTTATTTAGGGAATAAACAAAACTAGGTGGAAATTGTCATGAGTTGGATGCTTATAGAAGCTTGTGGAACCCATTGACTTAGTCCACTAATTTTGTTTTACTCGAGATATTTATTAACCTAACCATTATCTTTAGCCATGGTTAAGTCTCTACATGAGATGATATATGATATTTTCTCACCCATGGCTTGCAATGGTTGCCATTCATTCACCACTTCATCTTCTCCATCTCAATTAAGCTCATTGGGTTTACTTGAGGTGAGAAAGAGAGAGAGAAATAATTCTAAAGTGAGCAAAATTCCTACTTCACCAATCTATACCAAACTAGCCATTTAGTATAGGTTGTTTGCTTCACTAATTCTCAATTAGTGAAGAGATAGCTTGAGTTAGAGATTCTTCGACGTAGATCATCTTCGACCTTGAAGTTCTTCAAGCAAGCTTGTTCCTTTCGCCTAGTGGAGCCTAACGAGAGTCCGGAAGACCACTACTTGGAGCGAAGGTACTACTACACGGAGCTTTAGAAGTGAAGGACTGGTCTATAAATGTTGTATTCCTTGTTCACTTAGAGTAAATATATTTACTTGCTTTGTCTAACCCTAATTCTCTAGTTAGATCCTTGGTTTAGGGTTTCTTAGCACTCTAGATTTTTAAAATTGCATACTTGATGCCTTAGAAAACATAGTGAGGATGTTAAGCAACCTAGCAGTGGTATCAGAGCCAAGCTAGAGCATTAGGAGTGGCCTCGATCGAACTCCGAAACCCATCTTTTTCATGCTCTCTAGAAATTTTTCCAAATATTGGGTTTTTCAAAATTACCAGAAAATTGTGCAGGGTTTTGTATGGATCCCCAAGAAAAATGAAAGTCTAACTCGACCAAACGACCGCAGAACCGCGGCCAAACCATGGGTTCGGCAGCGGTTCCGCCGCGCCGTTGGTGAGGCAAGGAACATGCTTTCTTGGGTTGGTCTGTATGTGCTTGTGGCATGTTCTGGGTATTTTTAAAACTGTCTCAAGTGTTGATGTCTCTGGAAAATGTGGGTGTTTGTTGATTCGATCGAAATGTTTAATATCGTTTAGATATCTGTGATTTGTGATACAATATTTGGAATCGACAATAATTAGTTTTGTGAAAACTAATTAGTATTTTATAAATCTAGTGATTTAGTCTCTTTTGATCGGTTGCCACGGGGTTTTGATTTGGATCAAAATACCGTCGCAATCTCGTATAGTACGCGAACGTCCGCCGGGTAACACTAATAGATAGCTATGCCCCATCACCCAGACTAAGTGACTGTAGGAGAACCCCATAGCCAAAAGCATCCGTTCGGGTGCTCGCGACCGCGGTGTTCCGCCTAAGTGCACTTCGTCGACGGCATCGAGGGTGCGGTCGTCTACTAAAGTTTTCGACGAGCATTCGATCAGGATGTCGAGAATCTTGTTGAATTCCCGGACCAGTTATTGAAAAGTGTTTTCAATATCGAGACTAAAATATGGGGTTTATAATGTTAGGTATGAAATTCGGAATATGAGATATACCGGGTTTATGATGTCTAAGGAATTCATTTGGTTAGGCATGAAATCCAAAGTATGTGATATTTCGGATTTATGATGTCTAAAGTGGTTGCGGATTCCAATTATTGTAGTTTTCACTTTTTTTTCTGCGACCGTAAGTGTAATATGTGGTTTATCTCCGGTTTCGTTACTATACGTCAACGACAATTGGGATACGCATATTTACTTACGTTGATGACATGTGATGTTATGTGTTGCTGTGATATATTATATTGGATCGTCATGTTTGAATAGCCGGGGGGTTTTGCGTGAGATGAGAGTTTTTCATTTTCATTCATGTAAAAACTTGTATGTAATATTTTTTTATTGTGACACTTCTCGGTTGAGGATGATGTCACCATTGATGTATATTATTTACTTTTCCGCATTAGGATAGACCCAAGGAGGGGAGCACAAGTAACCGGTATCTAGAGTCCAGTGGGAGACCATCTCGAGGAGTCAAGTCCGGGTCTCCTAACTCTAGAATTGGTAGGGTTGCTTGCCGCTTTCGTAGGGGTCTAGGGATATGGGTTTGGCTATTCATCATGACCGTCGAATCCGTGTTTTTTACTGGCTTAATTTAAAACACGGACCTCCTACTATATCCAATATTTCATATGTTGACTTCTGCTGCAATATTCTGTGATGAGATCATATAACTGCGTGAGATGAATGCTTTTTATTATATATATGATATATAATTAACGTTGCTTATGTTTTGCATCCGCGCTAGTCCTGCCCCGATCTGTCGGTAGTTAAGTAACCTAACAGTGCATGACGGGACTCCGTGGCGAATGCGGATGGCATAAGCGTATATTGTATTTTCGTTTCTTCTGTGATGCTTAGGAAGCATAAATGATAGGACTTCATTAATGAGATTAATGAAAAGGAAAGAAACCTAAAGATATTATAGAATCAAATTTTCATAAAAGGTAGCTCTAGTTTTTTGCTTTGCATAGTGATATTCCTTGATGAATATCCAGCACCTCATTCGATGAGGAAAGGGCCGAGATCTCTTCACCGGGAGTGCCCTCTTTAGCAGAAGCTAGCAGATGCTACAACCCACTCGGTTTTGTATTTTGATTGCTTCTCTAATTCTTTCTATGCATAGTGGTATTCCTTAACGAATATCCAGCACCTCATTTGATGAGGAAAGAGCCGAGATCCCTTCACCGGGAGTGACCTCTTTAGCGAAACTAGTAAAAGCCTCAAAAACACTCCTTTTCAAAATCACTCGATTCTACAACGATATCAAGTTCAAAGCGTTAAAGGTTTTCATAAAAACCATCTGCAACCCTCCGTCATTTTAGGAAGTAGAGTACTTAGTATTCGTACTACGTTTGTAGACCATAGTTAAAGCGTAGTGTGCGGTAGCTAACTGATGTCTTCCTACACAGCATATGATGCGATTAATTAGGATATTTATATGACTTTGTTGACCATAGTTAAGGGTCATATGAGTGGGTCTAATTAATCATGAAATGATGGGTAGAACTTGACTAGTGCTTATGATTTGTTGACGATAGTTAAAGCCATAAGTCGCTAGGGGTAAAAACCATTATCGGGAATTTCAAGTGTTGAAATTTGCAATGAGATTGCATACCTTCTATGAGATAGTTGGATCCTGATACCCATTGCGAGTAAGAGTTACTCCTGGAAGAGTTTTGCACATTACAATTAGCCGATCAAGTAGGTGACTAGAAAGATATCAATGGGGTTATGCCTCTGGAAAAACGAGGTTTATTTTAATTAGGTCCGTGCGAAAGCATGGGGAACCTCCCTCAAAGTACCAACACAGGCCTGGCTGAAAGATTGGTGAACTTGTAGGGTGTAATTAATCCCAGCTAGTCTTACCTTTTAGGGTTTGAAGGAAGATTTGATAAAAACAATGGGAGCCATCCTGATTAGATAAATAAATAACCAATCTAATCTTGCAAGAGCATACGCAGAGTGTTTTCTTCTCTCTCTCTCTCCAGGTAGCGACCGTGACATGCCTTAATCAAGATAATAATATGGATGTATTGACCGAACCCGCTTGTTATACTGGTTGGGGAACGTTGGTTCCGCTCTATCTTATAATTTTTATATGTCCGAGCAAGAAATAGGGAAATATCCGGATTCCCGTGCGACCCAAACGAGGAATAAGCATGTTGATGCATCTTCTTCGGATGTGTTTGTCACTGAGAACTGTTTCTCAGTATACTCTACGTCCTGGGTATTAGATACCGGATCAGGATCCCACATATGTAATATGTTACATGGGCTAAAGAAAGGTAGACAACTGAGAAAAAGGTGATCATTCTCTAGAAGTAGGGAATGGTGCAAATGTTGCAGCCAAAGCAGTTGGTCTTGTATTACCAACTGGTAATACATTGACTCTGAGCGAATGTTATTACATACCGAACCTGATATGCAACATTATATCAGTTTCTTTATTTAGTAAAGAAGGATATAATTTTGTATTGCAGGACAATGTTATGAAAATTTTCTTAAATCAAAAGTTGATTGGATTAGACACGTTGCGTAATGGCATATACGTTCTAAATCAAACTACAGTTCCTAACGTACAGAACACACACAAGAGAAAGTTCAGAAATGAACGAATCTTTCTTGTGGCATTGTAGACTAGGTCATATCAATACGACACGGCTAGCAAAGTTGCATAGAGATGGATATTTAAATCAGTTTGAATTTACATCATATGAAGCTTGCTAATCATGTCTCAAAGGTAAAATGACTAAAACTCTGTTTACAGAACACGGAGAAAGAGTTACTGAACTCTTGGGATTGATACATAGTGATGGATGCGGTCCCATTCTACACATGCCAGGAATGGTTTCTCGTACTTCATTGCATTCACTGACGATCTCCCAAGATTCAGACATGTGTTCCTGTTGAAACACAAGTCTGAAGCTTTTGAGAAATTCAAAGAATATAAGTGCGAAGTAGAGAACCAAACGGGTGGAAGTATTAAAATCCTGCGATCTGATCGAGGAGGAGAATACTTGAGCACGGAATTCCTGGACTATTTAAAAGAGAATGAGATTCTCTCTCAGCTTACTCCTCCATATACACCACAGCACAACGGTGTATCGGGGCGGAGGTATCGCACCCTATGAGATATGATGCGCTCTATAATGAGTAATACCGAGTTACCTATTTTCTTTTGGGGTTATGCGCTTGAGAAGCCGCATACCTATTGAATAGGGTTCCAACCAAATCAGTGCCTACTACTCCATATGAGATATGGAATGGGAAGAGACCATCTCTTAAACGAGTTAAGATATGGAGTTGTCCGGCCTATGTTGAAAGGCAAAATCCAGACAAGCTTGAGGCAAGGTCAGTTCTGTCTATATTTGTTGGATATCCCAAACATTTGCGAGGGTATATCTTCTACCACACCGAGGAACAAAAGGTGTTTTGTTTCTCGGCATGCCACCCTTTTAGAAAAAAGAATTTCTTGAAAAACAAATTAGTGGTCATGAGGTAGAACTGGAAGAAGTTCCAGCTATACAAACTACAACTGATGATTTGATGGAACCAGAGGATTCGATAGTTCCCAACGAACCTCAGCCTCTCCACCGATCTAGTATGGTTCCTCATCCGCCTGAGAGATACTATGGTTTTCTCAATGACGGTAGGAGCGAGGATTGCATCATGGAAGATGATGACTCAACTAGTTTCGAGCAGGCCATCACGAGTGAGGACTCTGTGAAATGGCTGGATGCTATGCGATCTGAGATGGAATCCATATACACCAACAAAGTATGACTTTGGAAGTTGCACCTGAAGAGGTAAAACCCATCGGGAGCAAGTGGATCTTGAGAAGATTCTTAGTGTAGATGGAAAAGTTGAGACTTTCAAAGCTAGACTTGTAGCAAAAGGTTTTCGTCAATAACCAGGTGTGGATTTTGATGAAACCTTTTCTCCAGTGGCTATGCTTAAGTCCATCAGGATTAAAGCAGGCATCGCGGAGTTAGAACATCTGTTTTGATGTGGAGGTCAAAGAGTTTGACTTCATCAAAAATGTAGATGAACCTTATATATACAAGAAGGTTGTAGAGAGTAAGGTTGTCTTCCCCGTATTGTACGTAGATGACATACTCTTGATAGAAAATGGTGTTCCTATGCTACACTCGATCAAGCTCCTCTTATCACAATGTTTCTCCATGAAGGATCTGGGCGATGCCTCCTACATCCAGTGATTAAGATCTATAAAGATGGATCTAAGAGAATGTATCATACTGACTAGGTGTAGTGAATAGGTGTCAATCAGATCCTGGGGAGAAACGCTGGATAGCTGTGAAGAACATTCTTAAGTACTTGAGAATCATTAAAGAATTGTTCTTGGTGTTTGGTAACGGTGAACTCCATGTTGAGTCCTTTACCGATTCGAGCTTCCAGAGTGATAAGGTCGACTGTAAGACAGTCGCGGGTTTTTGTCTTTACCCTCAGTGAAGGGACGGTATGTTGGAAGAGTTCCAAGCTAGATACCATGGCAGACTCGACGATGAAGGCTGAATACATCGCTGCCAACGATGCTACCAAAGAGGTTGTCTAGGTATAGATGTTCATGAGATGAACTTGGTTCCTACCATTGTGGTGACAATAGAGCTGTGGCTTTGGCCTAGGAACCCCGGTCCCATCAGTGATCCAGACATATTCTTAGGTAGTATCACCTGATCAGGAAGATGGTGGATCTCTGGGAGATCGAGGTCAGGAGAGTTGACAGGAATAATAACACGGCAGATCCACTCACGAAAGCCTTTCCCTAGAAAGACTTTAAGGGATGTTGGGTATGAGATACTACAAATGGCCTTAGTGTAAGTGGGAAATTGTTAGTTGTATATATGCCCTAGAGGTCATTATTGTATATTATAGTGGATGCTTGGAAATATATAAGGAGGACTTTCTTGCTCGACATGATAGTATGCTATCTGGTTACTCTTTATCTTAACATGTATATTTGTACTGTCTTTCTGTTACATGTTGATAAATCCCTTATGATGTGTACTTGACTATCAGGACTATGATGCAGATCATACTAGTGAGGCTAGGGTAGTCCACAAGTACATCCTTTAATTGTTCCTAGTCGTGGGAGTATCGAGACAGGGCATCGATATTCCAAACTAGACTAGCGTATACGTTTCTTGATCCATTTGATGGGCGATGGATGATCCCACATCCATTGGTGTTTGACATCAAATATTTTATACGGGTGCTCAGTGGAGACTGGGTACACTGAACAGGACTCGCCGAGAACTCCTAAATGGTATTATACCTATCGTCAGATACCAGTTCTCTGGTGACACTGGTACAAGTTAGTCTGTAGACCCGAGATCATCATAGAGTCTTGTGTGATTCCTACTGTGCTTTGATTTCCACCTTACCATGTTCAAGAGAGCATGCAAAACGGCGGTTTTTGGATACAGTCCCGAGTCACATAGAGGCAATGAGCGTTGGGAGGGGTTTCGTCTCTCCCGGTATTGGGAGTTGATGTTGCGATGTGCTCGATTGGCTATAACAGGAAGTCCCTGACCAGGGCTGATACTGATATTTACTGGTAAGTGTTATCAGTAGTTTCTCGACCCGTTATGAGCATCATATCGACATGACTTATCAATTTATTGGGGCCTGACGTATACCACCCCTAGACTAGATATATGACCTATCAGATAAAGAGACCGGACTGTACGGTAGTGTTACTTTTTGGATTCACGGGAGTATGAACAGGCTTGCTTGTTGATCTTCTGATCGCTCAATACCCGGGTAGCCGTTACGTCCAGCTAGTACCGCTGGCGGCTTGTGGGTGACTGATATGATCATCACCTACTGCCGGCGTATTGACAAGTCTTTAGAGTCTTACACAGAGGTTTCCTAGCTCATGCGAAACGAAGTAGGGTACATATGTGATATGTGCGGGACCGAGATTGATACGTGTATGTGATACAGTATTCTAATCTTGCGATATAGGTTATATGTGATATAACCGGATTATTGGATTAGGTGTTGATTCAATAATTTATTAAATGATATTAGTCGGTTCTATGCGATACAACCGGATTATTAAATCAAGTGTTGATTTAATGATTTAATATATAATTATATATTTGATATATTAACATACATTAACTAATATTAGCTCACTTAAGAAATTGTTTTCTCTAAATACATTTAAATATATATATGATATATATTAATGTATTTATTTTGTGTCATGCTAGATGATACATTGGACTTGGGTGTATGAGACTCATACCATACTTAAGATAATTAAGGTGATTATTTATTTAGGGAATAAACAAAATTAGGTAAAAATTGTCATGAGTTGGATGCTTATAGAAGCTTGTGGAACCCATTGACTTAGTCCACTAATTTTGTTTTACTCGAGATATTTATTAACCTAACCATTATCTTTAGCCGTGGTTAAGTCTCTACATGAGATGATATATGATATTTTCTCACCCATGGTTTCCAATGGTTGCCATTCATTCACCACTTCATCTTCTTCATCTCAATTAAGCTCACTAGGTTTTCTTGAGGTGAAGAAAGAGAGAGAGAAAAATAATTCTAAAGTGAGCAAAATTCCTACTTCACTAATCTATACCAAACTAGCCATTTAGTTTAGGTTGTTTGCTTCACTAATTCTCAATTAGTGAAGAGATAGCTTGAGTTAGAGATTCATCGACGTAGATCATCTTCGGCCTCGAAGTTCTTCAAGCAAGCTTGTTCCTTTCGCCTAGTGGAGCCTAACGAGAGTCCGGAAGACCACTACTTGGAGCGAAGGGACTACTACACGGAGCTTTAGAAGTGAAAGATCGGTCTACAATGGTTGTATTCCTTGTTCACTTAGAGTAAAGATGTTTACTTGCTTTGTCTAACCCTAATTCTCTAGTTAGATCCTTGGTTTAGGGTTTTAAAATTTCATGCTTGATGCCTTAGAAAACATAGTGAGGATGCTAAGGAACCCAACACGTACACAGGTGCTCATTGGAGAATGGGTACATCGAACAAGACTCGCCTAGAACTCCTAGATAGTACCATACCTATCGTTAGATAGCAGTTCTCTGGTGACACTTGTACAGGTTAGTCTGTAGACCCGAGATCGTCATAGTTTCTTGTGTGGTTCCCACTGTGCTTTGATTTCCTCCCTACCACGGCTCAAATGAGTCGTGCAAACAAGTGGTTTTTGGGTACAGTCCTGAGTCACATGGAAGCAGTGAGTGATAGGAAGGGTTTCGTCTCTCCCGGTATTGGGAGTTGATGTTGCGCTATACTCGATTGGCTATAACAGCAAGTCCCTATTCAGGGCTGATGAGATTTACTGATAAGTGTTATCAGTAGTTTCTCGAAAGGTTATAGGCCACATATCGGCATGACTTATCAAGTTATTTGGGTCTGACGATTCCACCCCCAGACTCGATATACGACATATCAGATGAAGATATCAGACTGTACGGTAAGTGTTGCTTATAGGCTCTACGGGAGTTTGGACAAGTTTGCTTGTTGATCTTCTATTCGTTCAATACTTGGGTAGCCGTTACGTCCAGCTAGTACCGCTGACGGCCTGTAGGTCTTTGATGTGATCATTACCTACTGCTAGCGTATTGGCAAGTCTTTAGAGTCCCACATAGAGGTTTCCTAGCTCAAGCGAAACGAAGTAGGGTACGTATGGAGATATATGCGAGAGCTTGATTAAATACGAGTATATGATACCGTATTCTAATCCAGCGTTAAATGATATCAGCCGGGTTATATATGATATAAGCGGATTATTGAATCAAGTGTTGATTCAATGATTTGATTTATATATATATATATATATATATATATATATATATATATATATATATGTTTATATATATATATATATATATATATATGTTTATATATTTGATATTAGCCGGATTATATATGATATAACCGGATTATTGAATCAAGTGTTGATTTAATAATTTTATATATATATAAATATACATATATATTAACTAATATTAAATATTCGCCGGTTACATATGAAATAACCGGATTATTGAATCAAGTGTTGATTTAATAATTTGATATATATATATATATATTTGATATTAGCCGGGTTATATATGATATAAACGGATTATTGAATTAAGTGTTGATTTAATAGTTTGATATATATTTATATATTTGATATATATATATATATAAAGGGAAGAAAATCTTAAGTTAGCTTTATATCGTATATATAAATATAAGAAGATTTTCTTCTCTTTATATATATTTATATATATGTATGTATATATATATGTATGTATGTATATATATATATATTGTTCCCGCCAAATTTTTTGGCTCAGAGCTAGATGTTTCCTTATAAAAAAGGGGAGAGAAGATAAATGAAAAGAATTCCCACAGTTGGCATCACGTGTTAAACACGTGAACGCTTATATGCAAAGCATATAAGCGCTGAAAGCAAATAACAAAAAGGCTAAACAAGCCTCGCGTGCTAAACACGTGAGCGCTTATATGCAAAGCATATGAGTGCTGAACATAAATAACCAAAGGCTAAACAGGCCTCACGTGTTAAACACGTGAGCGCTCATATGAAAAGCATATGAGCGCTGAAAATAAACAGGCTAAAACCCACATTAAGGGGCACGTGTTAATCACGTAAGTTCTCTTGTAGCTTTCTTTGGCAGCGCTCACATGCAAAGCATGTGAGCGCCCCAATTTAAAATGCTCTCATATGATAGAATTAAATTCTATGTGATAGAATTAAATTCTATTTAGGAAATATTTTCCCTGATCTTTCTAATATGGAAAGATCTTTCCCTAACAGAGAATCTTGGATTTAAAATCCAATGGTGATAAAATATCACTAATTAAACCATCTGATAGAATTAAATTCTATGTGGGAAATATTTCCCTGATCTTCCTCAAATTAGAAAGAGTTTCTCTGTTACACAGAGGACCCTTGGATTAAAGATCCAACGGTGATTATAAAATCACCCATCGATCATCTGATAGAATAAAATTCTATTTTAGGAAAATATTTTCCTAATCTTGTTAAACTAACAAGATATTTATATAACAGAATTAAATTCTATATTAGGAAAATATATTCCTAATCTTGTTAAACTAACAAGATATTCATATGATAAAATAAAATTTTAATCTTGTTAAACTAACAAGATATCCATATTATAGAATGAAATTCTATAAGATATCCATATAATAGAATTAAATTCTAGATTAGGAAAATATCTTCCTAATCATGTTAAACTAACAAGATATTCATATAATAGAATAAAATTCTATGTGATAGAATTATATTCTATGTTGGAATAAAATTCTAATCTTATTAAACTAACAAGATATCCATATGATAGAATTAAATTCTATATTAGGAAAATATCTTCCTAATCTTGTTAAACTAATAAGATATCCATATGATAGAATAAAATTCTAATCTAGTTAAACTAACAAGATATTCATATGATAGAATAAAATTCTATCTTAGGAAAATATTTCGTAATCCTGTTAAACAAACAAGAAATCTTCTATGTTAAACAGAGAGCCTTTGGATTAAAAATCAAACGGTGAATAAAATTCACCGATTGATCTAAAATATCATTTTGATTGATCATGGAATCAATCATGATCTCTCAATGAGATATTTTCTCAACAAATTGATTTTTCTCTTCTCCTATAAATAGGAGCAAAGAGATTAATCAAGAGGAGGAGGACTGGATAAAAAAGAAAAGAGGAGACCCCTATAAGCTTCTGTAAAAATACAGAAGGCTCTAAAATCAACAGAGAATTTAATTCTCTCAAAGAAAAAGATCTCCCTCTTAAAAGCCCTAGGTAAAGAAAAAAGAAGAGATCAAAATATCTCGTTTACCTATCATATCACATCTAAGGGTTTAACCTTTTAAAAGAACTTAGTTTTTTCTCTGGATCTGAGATCCACAGGACAAATCACCCATAAGTTGAGAATTTAATTCTCATCGGGAAGATCTTGTTCTTGAGAATCAAAAATTCAGAAGAGAACATGGATATAAGAACATGAAAAAAACATGGAGTCTATAATACTCCAGGAACTTAGTTCCTTCAAATCAAGAACTTATTTTTTTAAAAACCCGATTCAAGATCCTCAAAATAGTGATCTTGGTGATCGTTGATGGTCAAAATACTATTAACAAAGATTTAAGTTCACTAAAAAAAATATCAACAGAGATTAAATCTTTAAAAACGTAGCGTCTCACGTGAAATACACGTGAACGCCGGAGAAAATTAGTGCTTAGCACTATTGTAGCACCTCACGTGAAAAGCACATGAGCGCCAGAGAAAATTAGTGCTTAGCACTATTGTAGAGCCTCACGTGAAAAGCACGTGAACGCCCAAGGGTAAAAACCCAACGCCTCACGTGAAAAGCACGTCAGCGCCAGAAAAGATTAGTGCTTAGCACTATTCCAGCGCCCCACATGAAACACACGTGAACGCTGTATATCTTAGTGCTTAGCACTGTTGGGTAGTATAGAAACCCAATCTCAGCCCAAATTGGCTAAGTTTTCTGGGGTTAAACCTCTTTGATTTTAAATCAACCGAGCCCATATGCTCATGATTTCCAAACTGATCTTAGTCTCAAATATGACTAATGATCTCTCATTGATGATATCCAAAATGATACTCATCTCATATCTCCTAAGTTAATCTTAGTCTCAAATATGACTAAGGATTCTTAGGTCCATCACCCCCTTTCCCTCAAATACGGGATTTGTTTTAAGGGTATATCTCTCCACACCTCTGATATATGTCGTTATAATTCCTCAACGTCTTCAGAGAGGTGGCGGGTCCCGATAACCAACAACAACTCTTCGTCCCAACTTGATGTAAAATTTCATCAAGATTGGGAATTATACACCCCACATTGATGCACATCCAAACTGACGTGCACACTTTAAATCGGATCGCACCCCAAATTGGGTGCATTCCATATCACCATCATTCACTCCACCACGTAACAAATACACGTGCGCGCAAGTTGAATGCTGGACCAAAATATCCTTAAACTAACATTCGTCCCAAACAGGGAATGTTGGACCGCGACGTCCTTAAACTAATATGTTTTGCCCTGCAGACGGTCTCCATAATGACTACCGTATACTATCCATGGGCTATTCATATATGATCTAATGATCAGTTGAGCCCATATGCTCACTGCTCATAAGTCGATCTTAGTCTCAAATATGGCTAATGATCTTTAGATCAAACCCAAATATCCCATGAACCGATGGACCTCACAAATATGATATCTGCGTCCTAAGTTCATTCCCGTTGGCAAACCAAGCTACCAACATGGGCCCCGTCAAGCAAAATTCTTAACCTAAACCCAAATCTCAAATATACGGATTTGGACTAATCCGCGCCCTACGGGCGACAACATAAATTAGTCTCCGTATACAATTCACAGGCAACCCAAAATAAAACAAATACGACACGACACGAAGTGAACTTCCGAAGTAGGAGAAAGTGGTTATCGCAACGCGGTAACGTAATTAACTGCAGGGGCTTGCGCCTGCAAGGAAGAGCATCCCCACAATCAAAACCCCTCACAAACGAAGAGGAATCTGATAAAGTCCGCTACAACGGTCGCGTCTATCCAAACCTCCGATATACGGTGCCATAAATCAACTTGGTATCTTCGGAAAGGTGGGTAAATAAGTCCAAATAGCATATGCCCCTAAATTCAGGCAAGACGATCTATCCCAGTTCGTCTCTGTTTTCGACGGTGAACATATATATATATGCATTTTGTATCATGGTTGATGATACATAGAACTAGGATGTGTGAGAATCGCATTAGGGAAAAGCTGATGAGATAATGATTTAAATAAATGAGATAAAGAAAAGAAGAATGAGTCATGGTTCTTGAGGTGCTTGTAGAAGCATTAAGAAGCCATGACTCATCTCCCCTTCTTGTTTTATTGATATTTATTTATCATTATCTTAATCTCATCCTTATCCTCATGGTTCAAAAACACTTCCAATTTCATCTTCATCTCTTCACTAGATATTTTCTAGGGTGAGAAAAAGAAAAAGAAAAGAAATATTTTTGTGAGCAAAATTCCTACTTCATCAACCCACACTACTCTAGCCAATTAGTATAGGTTGTTATCTTCACTAATACCTTGATTAGTGAAGTATGGGCTTGAGTGTGAGTTTCTTCAAGGTGGATCATCTTCGACGACGAAGATTACAAGCAAGCTCGTTCCATCCTTCAAGTGGAGTCAAAGAAGAATTCTAAGGACTACTATTTGGAGCTTTAGAAGTGAAAGACTAGACTACAAAGATTGTAGACTCTCTTCACTTAGTTTAGAACTTGTTTGCTTACTTTGAAACCTTAATTCTCTAGTTCGATTCCTATTTTGTATACTTAGCCCTCTAGATTTTTTAAAATTGCATACTTGATGCTCATATAACCCTAGTAGAGGTGCTAAGACATACTTTCATAAGGTGCCGGTCCGAACGACGACAAATCCCGCACCATCGCTAACTCCAATAAACTTGGAAGTCGTTGTGGGGTCGTCATAAATAATGATGCGGATCTGCGAAATCAAATCAATGATCTCGTTGAATAGCAAGTCAACATGCATATGGCCATTGAAGCATCCCAAAAGCTGGTCTGCAAAGGTCAACCCTACTTGGCAGGCTACGACCAATTGCAATACCCCAAGAGATACGCGATTCCTAAATTCAAGGTGTTCAAAGGAATAGGGAATCCCCTCCAACACATTGCGCAATTCAAAGCGATGTACGAGAACACATGGGGCAATGACACCCTCCTGCTGAGGTAATTCATCGGCAGTCTCGCTGACACAGCCTTCGAGTGGTATGCGGAGTTACCAAATGATGCAGACCTTTACGCAACCGGAAGCTTTGTTCATGCAAAGATTCGCCAATGCAGCAGAAAAAACAATGCTCTCTAATTTGATAAATAAAGAAAAGAGGAGCTCAAAAACTCTGGCGCAATATGTCGTCCGATAGCGAAATCTCGCCTCAAAATGCGAGCATGCGCTTGATGAATCCCAATCCATAGGGATCTTCATGGGCACGCTTGACAAAAGCAGTTGGGTGTATCCATGGCGAAGCCCAAGACGTATCAAGATCTCATAGATCATGCTACTCAACTGGAGGGGATAAATTTTGCCTCAACAGCCAACCCTCTGTCAGAGAAAGATTTTCGGCACGACAAAAATGTCAGAAAATCCTCTTTCGTCGCTAACGCGCGACAAAGTCAGGGGGCAACCAAATCCAATCCATTTCCATCAATGAGAACATATTCTACTTTGGAGGAGAAAATGGGACGCAAATACTTATCCCTCCAAAGCAAAACAAGGAAATTGTTTGGATTGGCCAAAGAAAATAATATGCTCGTTCTGCCTAACTCTAAGCGTCTAGAGCAAGTCAACAGGGGCGATACCCCAAATACTGTCTCTATCATCGGATGGCCAGTCACCCAATAGAGGACTACGACGTCTTCAAGAACTGGCTTGAAGACCAATATCAGAAGGGAAAGTTCAATCTGCAAGGAAATTGGAAACCCACCCCTCTTCAAAGCCACTCCTCCGTGTGAAAAGCTCAACAAGACTGTTCCCCTTCGAATGGCGGCCGCGACATGGGATGCCTCACCTGAGATTCGGGGCAGATGCTAATTGGTGCTATCCGTCCACCTCTCCGAAGATGCCAAGTTGATTTATGGCACCATGTATCGAAGGTTTAGACGGATGCGTCCGATGTAGCAGACTTCGTCAGATTCCCCCTCGTTTGAGGGGTTTTTGATTGTGGGGACGCTCTTCCCAGCAGGCGCAAGCCCCTGCAGTTAATTACGCTACCGCATTGCGGTAACAACTTTCTCCTTCTCCAGATGGTCACTTCGTGTCGTGGGTGTTTGTTTTGTATTTTGTTGCCCGTGGATTGTTTACGGAGACTAATTTATGTAGTCGTCCGTAGGACGTGGACTAGTCCAAATCCGTATTATCTTAGATTTGGGTTTGGGGGTTGGGTTTGAGGATACGTTAGCCATATTTGAGGCTAAGATCAACTCAAACGTTTGTTAAGGATACGTTAGTCTAATTTGAGACTAAGATCAACTTAACGGGATCGTTTAGATCCGACAAAAGAGCAATTGGCTCTATTGTTCCAGTTTAGGGACATAGGGGTCCATTGTACGTATGGCCGTCGGGACCCGTCACCTCTCTGACGACGTTGAAGGATTACAACGACGGATGTCAGAGGAGTTCAGAGATGTACCCTCGAGCCAGAGTTAATTGGGGGAATTCATAGTCCAGTCTGTTTGAAGGTTTAAGGATACGTTAGCCATCTTTGAGGCTAAGATCAACTTAAACGGGACCGTTTAGATCCGACAAAAGAGCATTCAGGGCTCTATTGTTCTAGTTTAAGGACATTGCGGTCCATGGGTAGTTTAAGGACGTTGCGGTCCATTGTTAGTTTTAAGACATCTCGGTAAAGGTTAAGGACGTCGTAGTCCATGGGTTTAAGGACCCCACAGTCCATTGTTAGTTTTAAGACATCTCGGTCAAGGTTAAGGACGTCGTAGTCCATGGGTTTAAGGACCCCACAGTCCATTGTTAGTTTTAAGACATCTCGGTCAAGGTTAAGGACGTCGTAGTCCATGGGTTTAAGGACCCCACAGTCCATTATGTGCTCTGGATGCTTCACACGGGTTCACTGCCGTGCTGTGCGAGGACCAGGCTCCGCTCTGGATGCTTCACACGGGTTCACTGCCGTGCTCTGCGAGGACCAGGATCCGCTCTGGACGTTTTCCGCGGGGTCAAAGAGTGACATTATCCGCGTTCCACGTAACCAGGAATTTTGCATTAGACACGGGTTTAAGGACCCCGCAGTCCATATCAATGTGTGGTCGTCGGGACCCGTCACCTCTTTGAAGACATTGAGGGATTACAATGCCAAATATCAAAGGAGTGAAGAGATGTACCCTAGAACCGGAGTGGATTAAATAGTCCTTGACCCAATCTGGGATCAAAACCGATTAATTATGTTATAAGCCCATTGGCCCAGTTAATCACAAATTGAGGACTTATGGCCATCTTGGGCTAAGTCCAATCAGGAGAGGCTTTGCCTCCATCCATTTAGCCAATTGGGCCAAAGCCTAGTGTTAAACACTACAGAGCAATCAGTGTTGAACACTGGGAATGAGGTTGACAAGTTAGTGTTTAACACTAAAAGATAATCGGTGTTAAACACCAGCAACACGGCTTTTCAAATTAGTGTTAAACACTAAAACAGATCAGTGTTGAACACTGCAAATAAAGCTTTTTGATTAGTGTTGAACACTAAGGCCCAACAGTGTTTTAACACTGGGTTCGAGAGTTTCAATTTAGTGTTAAACACTAAGGCAAGAGGGGTCACGTGGCAGCACGTGAGAGCGCCCTCCCTTCATTTATTCTGCTGAGATTATCGCGTCTTTCAGAGCATCACGTGCCATCACGTGATGGGCATTCAAATGCCTGTGTATTAAAGCTTCTGTCAAGGGTCACGTGGGTCACGTGGGGGTGCTGCCTCAAAGGGGCTTTCTGTAGATCTTTTGGGGGGGTCACGTGGTGACACGTGACCCTGCCTCTATGTATATT
Source organism: Agapanthus africanus (assembly GCA_030015575.1). Taxonomy (NCBI): domain Eukaryota; kingdom Viridiplantae; phylum Streptophyta; class Magnoliopsida; order Asparagales; family Amaryllidaceae; genus Agapanthus; species Agapanthus africanus. The sequence continues at coordinate 524,033,681 of CM057345.1, forward strand.
GTTTAGAGGATCTGTTAATCTTTTCCAGGAATTAAATTCCTCGTAGGGTTAAACCCTGACAGTAATTTTAGAGGAATTAAATTCCTACTTTCTCTTAAAGGTTTATATTCTGAATAGAGTTGGACTCTGAATTTTCTGCAGGAATTAAATTCCTCGTTCATGTGAAGAACCAAATAGGGTTAAACCCTAATAAAAGCTTTTAAGGAATTAAATTCCCACTCTCTTGTTAAATTATGATCAAGGGAATTAAATCCCCGCTGTTCCAACAGAACTAGGTTCTTAATTAGGGTTAAACCCTGTTTCTTTTTGTTCTGAAGGAATTAAATTCCCATAACACAGGGTCAAGACCTGGTTTTATTTCAAAGGAATTAAATTCCTATAGTTCTGTGAGAATTAAATTCTCGTGCTTCAATTCCCTCTCTATGTTTTGGATCTGCATGGCAGGATCTCGACCCATTGAGAATTAAATTCTCAACCTCAAGGGGAGATGTGCACTTTGCAGATCCTCTATCAAAGAGAGAAGAAATATGTTCTTCTGTTTTATATATCAGAGTTAAACTCTGTTGAGAATTAAATTCTCTTTTCCTTCAAGGAGCCTTCCCTTTCTTACCTAGGGTTTTCTTTTACAGAAGATCCAAGTTCCTCGAAGTATCAAAGCTCTCTCTCCCTTTCTTCCCTCTGCGTGTATATATCTTTTTTTTGTGTCTCTTGGCTCCTATTTATAGGAGAAGCAGCCGAGTCAATTAGTTTTTGACGAATCTTCATTGAGAGATTTGATTTGCATCCATCATTCGTTCTGGACCTTTGGATTATTAGGTGAATTTTATTCACCATTGGATTTCAAGTCCCGGGATTCTCCTTTGTTGCTTCGGTTAGATTTAAAGGGGAAATCTTTCCAAACCCGAGATTTTCCCATAGATAGATGATATTTCATCACCTCTAAATCTTTAATTCGATTGGTTCCAGATAGTCGCTTTCCTTTGGAAAGATTTGAATCTCTTTCAGAATTTAATTCTGTTGACAAAATGGGCTTTGAAAGCCGGTCACGTGTGACCACGTGACCCATGGTCACGTGTGGGCACGTGACCCCCTTTGGAATGAGCCTTCTTCTTTCTTTTTGCGCTGTCTTCTGGTTGTTGCTTAACCGTCACGTGCCATCACGTGACCCCTGGTCACGTGTGAGCACGTGACCCTTGTCTGGACTCTTTTTCTTGATTTAACTGGAGAACAATTCTGATGTTTTGATCATCACGTGCCAACACGTGACCCTGGTCACGTGGGAGCACGTGACCTCTTCTGAAGCTTTTTCCTTGATTTGATCAGGAAGCGTTGGGTCTTCGCTGCTGCTTTTAAATGTCACGTGCCGACACGTGACCCAGGTCACGTGGGAGCACGTGACCCTTACTGAAGCTCTTCTCTTTGATGTAGTTGGGAAACTAAACTTGCTTTGCCGGTATTTTTGGGTGTCACGTGCCAACACGTGACTGCTGGTCACGTGTAAGCACGTGACCTTCTTCTGAAGCTTTTTCCATAAGCTTTCCTGATTTTAAATCAGGAAACAAATGCCCCCACAGCGTTGTTCTCACGTGTCAGCACGTGAGTGCAACGCTGTCACCTCTTGCGACCGTTGGATTCCTTTAGGGATCTGAGAAGATGAAGCGTTTCCATTGCCTTCTATAAATACCTCTGTCTCTTCATAGGAGCCTTCACTTTGCTCATCTTCTTCTTCTGAGAACTTTTTCTGAGAATTTAATTCTCTTCTTCCAGAGCTTAGTTCTCTGCCTTGAAACAATTTTCAGAGTTTAACTCTGTTCGAAAAGATTTCTTTTCTTCAGGTAATGTTCTTGGACAAACGATGGACCTTCTCATTCCTCTGGATTTTAAATCCAAAACAAGGGTTTTTACCCTTTTTTCTTCATGTTTTCCCATAAGAACCGCTTAACCTTCAAACTGTAGATCTTTTAGGGTTTAGATGATCTTTGGGGAGATGATGATGGCGTTTCAACTCCATGGAATTTAATTCCATCAAAAATATTTCTGGGAATTTAATTCCCTTCTCTTAATAAGGAATTTTAATTCCAATGAAGGACTTGATTTCTTCATGCGGAGGCTTCCTGGGGTCTCTTGGCCTGAGGTTGTTCTTCTGCAGTTAATGAAATGGTGGTTTTGTAATGATGTCTCATGACCTTTATTTCAGGTATCATGGATGCCCATCTGTATGGTCTTGTCAATGTCTTGTTTCCAAGGCTGTGGTCACGACAGCGAGCTTACGTGGCCTGATAGAGCGATACGTAGCGAACATAAGGTTGTGGCTCTCGATAAAGCTGTCACGTTCACTCGTGAGAGGGTCGAGGCTCATAAGGCCATTGAGAAAGAGCTTGAAGCCCGGCTTGCTTCATATCAGTCCCAACAAGCTCAGGCGGAGGCTCGTCTTTTGGAGATCTTGCGTCATGAAGCCGTGGTTCAACAAAAGCAGGATGAGCTGACCAAGTTGCTGAATCGCCCGCCGGCCTGAAACATTTATATCTTTTCCTTCCTTTTTGTACATACTCATGGATGAGAGTATTTTCTTTTTGTTTCTTTCATGAATTGTACTTCATATCCATTTTGGTTTATAAATAAAAGATACATTTTTCTTCTCAATGATGTGTTTCCTTTTCATTGAATGTATTCTGCGAATATTCTATCTTGATCTCCTTGCAGGACAGCAATGGCTCAGGACTCAGGGTTAAGATCTGCTTCCCAAGACTTTCGCATTTTATGAGCCACGAGGGTTTCATAAAGAGTTTTTCTCCCTACAGGTCGAGAGGATCCCATAGGTGTGAGTTCTTCTTAGAGATCGTGAGGATCTTTTAAGCAGGTTTTCCCTTGAGAGTCGTAAGGATCTCACAAGAGAGTTTTTCTTCCTTACAGGTCGTGAGTGCCTGCAAGTGCCGGATGTGATCATCCTTATCCGTGTTTCACGGAGTCAGGGGTCTATCAAGGTATCGTAGTTTAAAGACGTCACGGTCAAGGTTAAGGACCTCATAGTCCGTGGATTTAAGGACTCCACAGTCCGCTGTTAGTTTTAAGACATCACGGTCAAGGTTAAGGACCTCATAGTCCGTGGGTTTAGGGACTCTACAGTCCGGTGTTTGGTTGCAGGGACCCGTCACCTCTTTGAAGACGTTGAGGAATTACAACGCCGGGCATCAAAGGAGTGAAGAGATGTACCCTTAGACCAAGGCAGAATCCGTAGGGAATCGGGGTGGTTGATCGTTAGTTTTAAGACATCACGGTCGAGGTTAAGGACATCATAGTCCGTGGATTTTAAGGACTCCACAGTCCGGTATTTTCTCTGGATGCTTCACACGGGTTCACTGCCGTACTTGGCGAGGACCAGGCTCCGCTCTGGATGCTTCACACGGGTTCACTGTCGTGCTCTGCGAGGACCAGGATCCGCTCTGGACGTTTTCCACGGGGTCAAAGAGTGACATTATCCGCGTTCCACGTGACCAGGAATTTTGCACTAGATGCTTCACACGGGTTCACTGCCGTGCTCGGCGAGGACTAGGCTCCGCTCTGGATGCTTCACACGGGTTCACTGCCGTGCTCTGCGAGGACCAGGATCCGCTCTGGACGTTTTCCGCGGGGTCAAAGAGTGACATTATCCGCGTTCCACGTAACCAGGAATTTTGCACTAGATGCTTCACACGGGTTCACTGCCGCGTTAGGCGAGGACTAGGCTCCGCTCTGGATGCTTTACACGGGGTCAAAGAGTGACATTATCCGCGTTCCACGTGACCAGGAATTTTGCACTAGATGCTTCACATGGGTTCACTGCCGCGATAGGCGAGGACTAGGCTCCGCTCTGGACGTTTTCCACGGGGTCAAAGAGTGACATTATCCGCGTTCCACGTGACCAGGAATTTTGCACTAGATGCTTCACACGGGTTCACTACCGCGTTAGGCGAGGACTAGGCTCCGCTCTGGACGTTTTCCACGGGGTCAAAGAGTGACATTATCCGCGTTCCACGTGACCAGGAATTTTGCACTAGATGCTTCACACGGGTTCACTGCCGTGCTCGGCGAGGACTAGGCTCCGCTCTGGATGCTTCACACGGGGTCAAAGAGTGACATTATCCGCGTTCCACGTGACCAGGAATTTTGCACTAGATGCTTCACACGGGTTCACTGCCGCGTTAGGCGAGGACTAGGCTCCGCTCTGGACGTTTTCCACGGGGTCAAAGAGTGACATTATCCGCGTTCCACGTGACCAGGAATTTTGCACTAGATGCTTCACACGGGTTCACTGCCGCGTTAGGCGAGGACTAGGCTCCGCTCTGGACGTTTTCCACGGGGTCAAAGAGTGACATTATCTGCGTTCCACGTGACCAGGAATTTTGCACTAGATGCTTCACACGGGTTCACTGCCGCGTTAGGCGAGGACTAGGCTCCGCTCTGGATGCTTCACATGGGGTCAAAGAGTGACATTATCCGCGTTCCACGTGACCAGGAATTTTGCACTAGATGCTTCACACGGGTTCACTGCCGCGTTAGGCGAGGACTAGGCTCCGCTCTGGACGTTTTCCACGGGGTCAAAGAGTGACATTATCCGCGTTCCACGTGACCAGGAATTTTGCACTAGATGCTTCACACGGGTTCACTGCCGCGTTAGGCGAGGACTAGGCTCCGCTCTGGACGTTTTCCATGGGGTCAAAGAGTGACATTATCCGCGTTCCACGTGACCAGGAATTTTGCACTAGATGCTTCGCACGGGTTCACTGCCGCGCTCGGCGAGGACTAGGCTCCGCTCTGGACGTTTTCCACGGGGTCAAAGAGTGACATTATCCACGTTCCACGTGACCAGGAATTTTGCACTAGATGCTTCACACGGGTTCACTGCCATGCTCGGCGAGGACTAGGCTCCGCTCTGGATGCTTCACACGGGTTCACTGCCGTGCTCTGCGAGGACCAGGATCCGCTCTGGACGTTTTCTACGGGGTCAAAGAGTGACATTATCCTCGTTCCACGTGACCAGGAATTTTGCACTAGATGCTTCACACGGGTTCACTGCCGCGTTAGGCGAGGACTAGGCTCCGCTCTGGATGCTTCACACGGGTTCACTGCCGTGCTCTGCGAGGACCAGGATCCGCTCTGGACGTTTTCCACGGGGTCAAAGAGTGACATTATCCGCGTTCCACGTGACCAGGAATTTTGCTGATTGTATCCGCATTTCACGGGATGGAGGTTTGACTGCTGGCGATATGTATACCACCGAGCCATGGAACTGGGAGTTGCCGCTGTCCCGCTTAGCTTGAAGTTGTGTTCGTTGTTACGAGACGAGTGTTGAGATGATCTCTAGGTTATTTGCGGCCCGTCGAGATTCGGCTTCTTCTTCTAATGAAACCTGGGGAGAAAGAGTGCGACTCCTTCTTTGTTTGCGCCCCTGGATTGTATACAGGGATTGATGTAGCATCACCTGTAGGGCATATATTTTATTTTTATTTTATTTCTTTTCCCGCGATGCTCTATCATTTCAGCTTTTTATATCGCGAAAATCGCGATTGCCCAATCATTTCGGCTATTTTTCGCGGTGCCCAATCATTTCGGCTATTTTTCTTTTTACTCGCTGCTTTTTATTGCGAGTTGCCCCATCATTTCGGCTATTTTTTTTTTATGCATACATTTTTACTTGCTGCTTTTTATTGCAAGTTGCCCCATCATTTCGGCTATTTTGTAGGCATGTGTGGCTTGCTAGCTTTTTTGCCGCAAGCTTGGATTTTGGACACCGATTTCGGCATCAGCACCGCTGCAACTGGGATTTTTCCAGGAGCGAATCATCATTTGCTTCTGTCGATATTGAACAAAGGCGGCTTAGTAAACAGGGTTAAGGGTCCTGTCGACCAAGGCTTTTGACTCGTGAGCCGTAAGGGTCTCACAAAGGTATTTCTCCCTACAAGTCGTGAGGATCTTGCAGGTGTATTTTCTCCTTAGGGATCGTGAGGATTCCTAAGTGTATGTTCCTCTGTAAGTCGTAAGGATCCTACAAGAGGGTTTTCTCCTTATGGGTCGAGAGGACCTACAAGGGTTGCTCATCATATGGGCATATCCCTAGTCACGGGTGGGACTTTGCTGGGGAAATGTTTTTTTTTTCGCACCTGTGGATTGTATACAAGGGTCAGTATTGAGCCTCTTGTAGGGCAATATCGAAGGTTGTGGAGGATTTGCTTAAGAACAGGTTTAGGTTTCTGTAACTTAAGACTTTCAAATCTCATGAGCCGTGAGGGTCCCATAAGAGAATTCTCCTTACGAATCGTGAGGATCTCGTAAGTGTATTTTCTCCTTAGGAATCGTGAGGATCCCTAAGTGTGTTGCTCCTTTGTGAGTCGTAAGGATCTCACGCAGGTGGTTTCTCCTTACAAGGTCGAGAGGACCCTACAAGTGTCTTTTAACGAGGTTGCGCCCTTTCGGGTTTTCACAAACGCTCGCCGGTAGTCCTGCTGTTTTTACTCACGGAGCCCTTTCGGGTTTTCATCCGTGCCCATTTTGCTTATGGACATACCGTTTTTTTTTTTATTCTTTTTCACTTTTTTTTTTACAAGGTCGCGCCCTTTCGGGTTTTCACGAGCACTTGCCGGCAGCCCTGCTGTTTTTACTCACGGAGCCCTTTCGGGTTTTCATCCGTGCCCATTTTGCTTATGGACATACCGTCTCTTTTTTTTTTTATTCTTTTTCATATATATTTTTTTTATTTTTTTTTTCTCTTCTTTTTATCTCGTCAGCCTGAAGATGCTGCAGTAGTAGTTTTAGGGACGTTTCGGTCCGTCGTTAGTTTAAGGACGTTTCGGTCCGTTGATAGTTTTAAGGACGTTTCGGTCCGTCGTTAGTTTAAGGACGTTTCGGTCCATCGTTAGTTTAGGGACGTTTCGGTCCGTCGTTAGTTTAAGGACGTTTCGGTCCGTCGCTATGGGGAAGGCCGGCTGCTGCTTGTAAAGTTTGAGCCTAGGAAGATAGTGAGCGGACATAGTCGTCGTCATCTATCATTGACCCAGGCTGTGGTTTATTAAGCGTAGTATTTCTTTAAGAAGCGGCCGTTTATTGGCCTGAAAGGCCTTTCACCGTGCATGTCCATGAGTAGGTAGGCTCCACCCTGGTAGACCTTGTCTATGATGTACGGGCCTTCATAGTTTGGCTCAAATTTTTCCATCTTGGCACGATTGGGGATCATAGGTCTTTTGACCACTAGTACGAGTTCGCCTTGGCGGAATATCCTCGGCCTGGTCAATCGTTCGTACGAGCGTGTCATCTTTGCTTTGTAGGCTTCTAGATGTTGTTGCGCTATGAGCCGGGTTTCGTCGAGGGCATCAAGCTCCTCAAGCCGAAGGTGAGCATTCTCTTCGTTTGTCAGCTCGTGGTGGACTGCCACTCGCAGAGAGGGTAACTCTATCTCGAGGGGGAGCACTGCTTCCGTCCCAAATACCAACGCGTATGGCGTTGTGTTCGTGGCCGTCTTGAATGTAGTTCGATAAGCCCAAAGGGCTTCTGGCAGCCTTTCGTGCCAGTCTCTCTTATTCCTGGAAACGGTCTTTTTTATGATCTTCGTCAAGGTCTTATTGAAGGCCTCGGCCAGACCGTTAGCTCGTGGATTGTAAACCGAAGAATATCTCCAGTCTATATTGTGCTGCTGTGCGAAGCGGCTAATCTTATGGCTTCGGTAGGCCGGCCCATTATCGGAGATAATCCGCCGTGGAGTTCCGAACCGATAGATGACGTGCGTCTTGAAGAAATGGAGGATATTCTCCATCTTCACTTCCCTCAGTGGTACTGCTTCTGCCCATTTGGAGAAGTAATCAGTCGTCGCCAGGATAAAACGGTGTCCCCGGGATGATGCTGGCTCGATGGGGCCGACTATGTCAGTCCCCCACATTTCGAATGGCCAACTAGCCAGCGTTGGGTGCAGTGGATTCGGATGTTGGTGGATGAAGTCTCCATGAATCTGGCATGAGTGGCATTGCTTCGCATACTCGAGGCAGTCCTGGATCATCGTGGGCCAGTAGTAACCCATCCGTTTAATTTTTAACTTCATCTTTGGGCCTGCTTGGTGAGAACCGCAAAGTCCGTCATGAACTTCCTGAATGACTCTTTCTGCTTCGTCAGGTCCTAAGCATCTCAGCCATAGAGAATCAAACGATCTCTTGTATAGAATATCGTTGACGAAAGCGAAAGATAAAGCTCGTTTCATGAGCTGATGTCTTGAGGACGCCTCTTTGGGCATTCGGTGGGACTTAAAGTAGTCTATGAAGACTTCCCTCCAGTCTTCGGCCTTCTCATGGTCTTTTATTTGTAGGGTCGTCTGCTCAGTCGCTCCCTTCTCTTCGCATGATTCCGGAGATATTTCTGCCGGGGCGAGCACTCGACGGCTTTGTACCACGATTCTGACGTCATCGAGGTTCTCGTCAGCCAGTTCTTTAGCAAGTTTAGCCAACGCGTCTGCTTTGCTGTTTTCCGCGCGCGGTATGTTCTCCAAAGTATAGGAGGGAATTTGGGTCAATAGTTATTGCACCCTTTCGCCGTACTTCACCAACTCCGGCTTGCACGTTTGGTAGTCCCCATTTACTTGACTAACGACCAGCTGAGAATCCCCGTATATAAGGAGGTCTTCAATTCCCATGTCGATGGCGATCTCGAGACCTGCTATCAGAGCTTCGTATTCAGCTTCATTGTTCGTCCTCGGCTCTGTTAAGGAGAAGGCGAAGCGCATTATCCCTCCTTGTGGGGTTGCAAAGATGAGGCCTATCCCCGATTTGATCATTGGGATTCCTTGTTTCTGCTTCTTTATGGAGGACGCTCCATCGAAATAGAGTTCCCATCGGGCGCTCCCGTCGCTAATCGCATCAAATGCATGCTCGTCCGGCAAATCACAGTTCAGAGGAGAATCGGCCGGTATCGGGTGCTCAGCGAAGAAGTCGGCAATGGCCTGGCCTTTCACTGCCTTGAGAGGTTGATACGTTATCGAGAACTCCATCAAGAGCAGGGCCCACTTAGCGAGTCGTCCCGTCAATATGGCTTTCGACATCAAGTATTTAAGGGGATCTACTTTTGAAATGAGACGGACTTCATGTGCCAACGCATAGTGCCTGAGCTTTGTTATCGCGAAGATTAACGCCAAGCAATGTTTTTCAATGGGAGAGTAGTTGCTTTCTGCCCCCAGTAGAACTCGATTTAAGTAATAGAGTGCCCTCTCTCTCCCCTGATCGTTCTCTTGTGCCCATAACGCGCCCAAGGAACCATCGAGGGCGGTCGTATAAAGAATGAGGGGTTTTCCCTTGACCGGCGCGGCCAACACCGGAGGGTTCTGCAGGTACTGCTTGATCTCGTCTAGTGCACCCTGACATTTGTGATCCCAAGCGAATGGAGTCCCCTTTTTCATCAGGTGGCCGTAAGGACAGCATTTGCCCGAAAGATTAGCGATAAACCGCCGGATGTATGCGAGCTTCCCTTGGAGAGACCGCAACTGCTTGAGGGTTCTTGGTGGAGGCATTTCCATGATCGCCTTAATCTTTGACGGATCTATTTCAATACCTCGGTGTCGAACGATGAATCCCAGAAATTTGCCCGAGGAAACTCCAAACGCGCATTTGAGGGGATTCATTTTCAAATTATATTGCCGAAGGCGTCGAAATACAGTCTCCAGATGCTTTAAATGATCTTCGTATGACATGCTCTTTACTACGAGGTCATCGATATAGCACTCGACGACGTCGTGTATGAGGTCATCAAAGATCTTTGTCATGGCCCTTTGATAGGTAGCGCCAGTGTTCTTTAGACCAAAGGGCATAACCCTGTAGCAAAATATACCCAAAGGGGTGTGGAAAGCGGTGTGCTTCTGGTCTTCGGGATGCATCTTTATCTGATTGTATCCTGACGAACCATCCATAAAGGAGAAAACCTCGTGAGTGGACGTGTTATCTATCATTAGCTCGGTTACTGGTTCTGGGAAATCATCCTTTGGACAGGCTTTATTGAGATCCCTGAAATCCACGCATATACGTACCGTCCCATTCTTCTTCATTACCGGGACGATATTGGCGATCCAGTCGGGATATTGGACTTCTTGGATAAATCCAGAATCGATCAACTTCTTGACTTCGGCGTTGATGCTCATCTCAAGCTCGAGTCGCATCCTCCTTGGCGCCTGCTTGACTGGCTTGATATCTGGGGATATTGCTAATCTATGCACAGCAATCTCCGGATCTAATCCCGGCATCTCGGAGTAGTTCCACGCGAAGCAGTCTTTATGCCGTAGAAGCACGTTCTTTAACGCAGCCACCCTCTCTTCGGATAACAGCTCGCTGACAAATGTCGGTCGCGGGTCGTCTGCCGATCCTAACTCAATCTTCTTGAGGTTATCTGCAGTAGTATGTATACCATCTTCCAGTTCTTTCGGAGCGGGCGGAAATTCCGAGATCACCTCATCATCGCTGTTCTCAAAGCACCGGGGAAGGTCATCTACGTTCTCGGGCTCTTCTCCTAATATCGTAATCGTATAGCAAGTGCGAACCCGCTCCCTAGACTGAGGTGGACCCGGTTCTGCTCTTGCGGCCTTGGGCTCATGCTTTTGCGGCGACGTTACCTTCTAGCCGTCGGATAAAGCGAATCTGCCCCGTTGGTACTGGTCCTCGACCCAGTTCTTGAAGGTGACGCGGTCTTCGGTAGGATGTCCTATGGCTTGGTGATAAGAGCAATAACTCAGATGAGAAGCCTTGTTAGCTTGCTCAGGATGTCTAGACTCTGGAAGCGTGATCATTTGATGTTTTATAGCGAGGTTAAGTAACCTCTCCGTCTTGTCTCGGGGGAAGGAGTACGCTCGACTCATCTTCTTCATGAGGGACAAACCCGAGCCGCTTCTTGATTTATTTCCGTCTCTGCGTCGGGCCTTTCGTACAGCGGATTGACGAGGATAAGCGTCTTTGTCTTTTGCAGCATGTCGAAATAGACGTTGCGTCCTGGCCTTCTCGTAGATGGACATTTCGCGGTTGTGGTCTTCCCGAGCTTTCTGACCCACTTTCCTGATAGGCTTGCCCATTCGTTTCTCAAACGACGGACTCGGCGCTTTAATCGCGGGGTCTAGTTTTGATGGGGGGTTGGCATCTCCTGACAGGGCATCCTCCTCTTCATCAAAGGTATATATAGCGTAGCTGCTGTGAGCCCGTTCCCGTTTTCCGGCTCTTGCGTATCCAAGCCCGAGTGTTTCCATCTTCCCGTTGGGCAATTTGTGTTGAGTCCCGGGGACATCCCAAATCCTGTTGTAGAACCGAGCCTGCCGAACGGTCTGTTCTAAGGGTACTCCTTGGCGCTTCAATAGCTTCTTTAATCCATTTGTATAGTATCTGGGCAGACGGATGGGTTGGAGCCTGTCAAGTGTAGCATCCGCGCCATGCCAGATCTCTTTCTCTATTTTCGACTCTGAGGATCGGTAGAATAGGATCACCTTCTCACCCCTTTGCCTGGGAGGGACGTAAAATGTTCGCAGGTCCTGCACATTATTAGCCTGCAGCGTGTCGAGATCCTTATAGTGTTCTCGCGGTACCATGGTGATTTGCAAACTATGGTCATCGCCAGGGAGTGTTTGTATTGACAGCCGATTGGAGAACACGGCATTAACTTCATCTTCTGAATCACTTCCGAAGACCAACATGGGGGCGGGCGTCCCCAGGTTGTTGCGTTGAGATGGCCCTGCATAAACTATCTCTTCCTCTTCTTCGGTATCGCTTCCGAAAACAGGGATGGTGGCGGCGGTTTTGTTCTCCGGGTTGCGACACCTTTCTGTATCCTCGAAATCTGGCAAAAAGTACTTCGCATCTTCGTATTTGCGGACTTCGTTCACAGAAAATGGGTTTAACTCACCTGTTACGGTGTACTCGAAACCATCCTTAAAGTACTTCATACACTGATGTTGTGTAGAAGGGATGATGTTGTATTCGTGTAACCAAGGACGACCGAGCAAGGCGTTGTAGCAGGTCTTGGCGTCAATGACATGGAATTTGATGTCTGTGACGAGGAGTCCAAAGCGTAATGTTAGTATCACGGATCCGAGAGTCCGTGATGATTGTGAATCGAAACCGGAGATAGTAATTTTGTCACGAGCGAGGTGTTGCACACTCATGCAGATTTCCTTCAACACCCGAACATTAAGGAGATTGACGGAGGATCCATTATCCACCAGGATCTTGCCTATCTTGATATCATGGCAGTATCCGGAGACATATAGGGGACGGTTGTGGTCGCACGTCCCAAGAAGGAGGTCTTCATCACCGAAAGTGATGTCGGCCGTATGCACTTCCTCCAGTTCATCCTTCATCTTTTCAGTGGCGAGGAAGGCTTGGAATTGCTCAGGTTCTTGTAACGCCTTAATTAGTGAGTCTCGCGCTTCTTTTGATAATAGGAGGGCATCGAGAATGCTAAGCTGAGAAGGTAGCTTCCTTAGGTGTGCGAGGATGTTATAGTCCACCTTACCCTTCCTAGGAGGGTCTTTGGCAGCCAGCTCTCTCATGACTTGGTCATCTAAAGTGATATCTTCAGTGACCTTTTCCTTTCCCTTGTCCTTTCTACTTATGGGCCCGAGATTTTTTTCTGGGAGTGTGCGAATGCGCAGCTGAATGTTCTCGCAGATCTCCGATTTCTCCTCTTTCCCTAAAACAGATTCTTTGAAGAGAGGGCCCAGAGCCATTTCTTCATCAGAGTCGCTCCCAAAGGTGAGAACTTGTGACCCCCTGGCGTTAACCATGTAACAGTTGCCAGTAGTTCTGTCGTGCCCATCGATAGTACTTCTTCGCTCCCGACGGCTCTTGCGTTTCATGCGCTTAAAATGTTGCCGATGAGCAACATATCCTTACCACCATATCTTAAAGGCGTCGCACTCCTCCGTGGGGTGTGAGATTTTCCGGTGATATGCGCAATAATCATGGTGCCTTTCCACCCCATCGTGCGTGTTTCCTTCCGAGGGTGGTAGCTTCATTCCCATTGACATGGCTTTGGCAAACCTTTTTCTCGTCTTGAATATCTTCTTGTCTACTTCGGATGCCTTTCGCTCTGGCGGGGGTAGTTCAACTCTTCCGTTCAGTTGCCCGCATTTGGCTCCTTCCGATGTGGCCATCTCACGCTCCTGGTCTGCTTTACATTTTAGACGGATCTCGTCTAGAAAAGCGTCGATCATTTCGTCTGTTGGCCATGCACGCTCTGGTACAGGCTCTGCCTCCAGCTTCTTAGTGCCAGGAGTTTTCCCATCATCGGTAAACGAGTGGGAGATTACGTTACAACTCGCCACATATCCTTCGGATTCATCCGACGAGCTCTCTCCATCATCTTCCTCTTGAAAGATATGGTTGAGGAACTCTTGCAGCGTGACAGGAGTTCGCGCCTTTTGATTGTATTCTTCCAGCGCGTCGATTTGCTTCTGCAAGTTCGTGTGCTCGTTTCCAAGCTTCGCGGGCTTCTTGGATTTCTTCTTCTTTTTCTTCGAAGATTTTGACGATTGGGCGTGAGTATTTGGGCTCTTATCGTGAGTCTTTGTAGTTGGGCGGCGCCTTAGCATCCCTTCGATAATTTGAGGTTCAAGAGGGTCCTTCCATTCGATCGCAGGGCACGCATGAAGGTCTCTCAGCATTCTTTTGGTTTTAGTTGATAACACGACCTCCCATGGAGCTTCTTCAATAAAGGAGCAGGTTGCCCCCGGTGTATCTACTTTCTTAGGAGTATGCGGTTGTGGTGGGTTCACCTTCCACTTTTCGGACAGTACAAACTTCCCCTGGAGGTACTGGTCTTCAATCCATCCTTTGAAGACGAAGCAATCTTCAATCGGATGGCCTACCGTTTGATGGTAAGGGCAATAGTTAGGGTTATTCGCCTCGGTGGGTTGCGACGGTCGCCTTGGATTTGGTCGGATTATAAGTCTGTTGCGTATTGCCAGCTCGAATAACCGTTTCGTCTTGTCTCGTGGGAACGAGTAGGGACGCTTCATCTTCTCATTATAATACCGACGCCTTTCCTCGAGTTGATCTGCCGGTTTCGGGGCGTTAGGTTGCTATTGGGCATTCGCAACAAAGGTTGCCCTTCCTTTACCCTTGTCATTCCGAGGTTCCGACTTCGGGGGAGGTGGTCTATGACCCATCTGGTCCATCTGAGCCAACTTGTCGATTAAAGCCTGGAATGTGGTTGGCTTAAAGAACATCATAAACTGGGAGATAGTTGCGTGAGGGTCTAGAGTTCCCACGAACATGCCCACCGCAGGTGCTTCTTCAATGCGTTGCTCGCATCTCGACCACAAATTCCGCCAGCGTATAGCATACTGGACCCAGGTTTCGCCTGGTTTTACCCTGGCGTTAATCAGTGCAGTTATTGGAGTGCGTTCGCTGGCACTGGCGAATCGCTGAGTGAACAACAACTCCATTTTAGCGAACGTTTTGATAGAATCGTTCGGGAGTTCTGAATACCATTCGAACGCAGTTTCTGATAGGCTGCCCACGAACTGGCGGAGCAACAGTTTATCATCACCGCCGGTGTTACCGCAGAGGGCCCGGAACTGGGCGACATGTTGATGGGGGTTGCCGGTCCCCTTGTACACGTGGAATTTTGGTATCGTATAGCCTTGCGGGTATTTGATTTGGTCGTACCAGCTTGGATACGGCCGCCCCGTTTTCACGACTTGACCAGCTGCCTCAGTCGCGTGATGAACCCGGATTTGCTGGGCTATGTAGTCAGCCAAGTCAGCCTTAGAGATTGCCTCCTCCTTGGCCGTTGAGAGGGCTGGTGGTGGATTTGACGTTTCTCCTCGGTCGTCTTCCAGCACGATTGGGGGATCCTCGGCGGGTAAGTCCTGCTGGATCATCATTCCTATCATATCTTGGAAGAGAAGGCCCATACGTTGTATGTTGGCCGCTTGTTCAGCAGCCTCTTTGTCCTTTTTCTCCAGTGTCCGGCGAAGGAATTCAGCGTCGGTTTCTTCCTCCCGACGTGCGTCTGAGGACGTTTCTGGGTTTTCTTTTGGCCCGGTAAGTGCGGCCATAGCATTCATCATTTCCTGAAGCTTTTGTTGCTGCTCCTGGGCCTTCGTCACGGATCGGGTTAGCGGTCGGTGGCCCGTAGAAGTGCGGCTTTCCTCCTTTCCAGAGGCCATGTAGACAGTGTGCACCACCATGCCCCCAGACTTAGGGCGTCTGGGCTCAGTGCTTTTAGCCGTCGTTGCATGCTGGGGGGTCTTCTCTGGCCTCCTCCTTTTATGAGCCAGTTGATCAACAGCCCTTTGGGGTTTAGCCTGGTGACCAGCTTCCGGTTGGATTTTCAGCTTCTTGTGCTGGCGGGAGAAGTTTGGATCGATGATCGAGTCTCGGGCCTGCCGCCAAACTTTATAGATTTTGGAAGACAGCCGTTGAGGAGATCGGGGCTGTTCGGGTTTTATTTCCACAACCTTTTTTAATGGGGGAGGAGACCTCTTCAGCACTGCAGTAGGAGAATTCCTTCGCACCTTATTTAGCATTTCGAAGCTGTTCCCAGTTGGAACAGCAGCATTAACTTCTGCCACCGGGGCTGATGGAGTCAACCCGGAGGGGGAGCTGCCCCCAGCCTTCCTTACTCGGCGCCAATGGCGACGTCGAGCGTGTCGAGCGGACGGCATAGGGTCAGCGGTAAGAATGGTTTCGTCTTGCCCCCTGTCTGGGTGGGGGGTCGCTGTTGGTATTAGCCTGTCAAAGACCGATGTCCTTTGGGCAGCAGGAGCGGGAGCTGAAGCCGTCAATCTTGTAAAGACCGACCTTTTGGCCGGAGAAGCTGCCTTGACGACTTCGGGGGCAGGAGCGGCCACCTTCTTAGAAGCAGCCTTCTCTGAGATTGTAGGCCCCATGATGGGTTTGCAGGATTTCTGGCCCAATCTAGAGAAGACCGAGGCGTTGACGTTGGGCGACTTATTGAGAGGAGCCGCGGCAGGGGTAAGACGATCAAAGACTGACTTCTTAGGAGCTTCCGTTGTCAGCACTGGAGCGGTGAAGTTTGTCGGCGGGAGCATGGTCCCAAAGAACAATCCTGTGGTGGCGCGAGTGACCTGTTCCACGGGCATTGTGAATAACGAAGCAGCTTGGGGTCCGTAGGCTATACCTCCTGGCGAGGCAGAGCGTTGGTGGCCATTGCAGTCTGAGCAGTTGGAGAATTTCACGGAAGTAGAAGCCATCGATCCTTTGCTTTCTACAATAAGCGAGACGCCCACTCCTAGTATCTTGAAACCCA
Organism: Agapanthus africanus; assembly: GCA_030015575.1. Classification (NCBI taxonomy): domain Eukaryota; kingdom Viridiplantae; phylum Streptophyta; class Magnoliopsida; order Asparagales; family Amaryllidaceae; genus Agapanthus; species Agapanthus africanus. The sequence goes on from CM057345.1 coordinate 524,049,941, forward strand.
AGGGCAACCAATAGCGAACCGCGATTGGTTCGCGAATCACGACACACGAAGTGTGGAGTGGAAAGAGGAAAAGGTCCCACCGGGCGTGCCAGAATCTGTTCCCCTCCGAATGGCGGCCGCGACATGGGATGCCTCGCCTGAGATTCGGGGCAGATGCTAATTGGTGCTATCCGTCCACCTCTCCGAAGATGCCAAGTTGATTTATGGCACCATGTATCGAAGGTTTAGACGGATGCGTCCGATGTAGCAGACTTCGTCAGATTCCCCCTCGTTTGAGGGGTTTTTGATTGTGGGGACGCTCTTCCCTGCAGGCGCAAGCCCCTGCAGTTAATTACGCTACCGCATTGCGGTAACAACTTTCTCCTTCTCCAGATGGTCACTTCGTGTCGTGGGTGTTTGTTTTGTATTTTGTTGCCCGTGGATTGTTTACGGAGACTAATTTATGTAGTCGCCCGTAGGACGTGGACTAGTCCAAATCCGTATTATCTTAGATTTGGATTTGGGGGTTGGGTTTGAGGATACGTTAGCCATATTTGAGGCTAAGATCAACTCAAACGTTTATTAAGGATACGTTAGTCTAATTTGAGACTAAGATCAACTTAACGGGATCGTTTAGATCCGACAAAAGAGCAATTGGCTCTATTGTTCCAGTTTAGGGACATAGGGGTCCATTGTACGTATGGCCGTCGGGACCCGTCACCTCTCTGACGACGTTGAAGGATTACAACGACGGATGTCAGAGGAGTTCAGAGATGTACCCTCGAGCCAGAGTTAATTGGGGGGATTCATAGTCCAGTCTGTTTGAAGGTTTAAGGATACGTTAGCCATCTTTGAGGCTAAGATCAACTTAAACGGGACCGTTTAGATCCGACAAAAGAGCATGCAGGGCTCTATTGTTCTAGTTTAAGGACATTGCGGTCCATGGGTAGTTTAAGGACGTTGCGGTCCATTGTTAGTTTTAAGACATCTCGGTCAAGGTTAAGGATGTCGTAGTCCATGGGTTTAAGGACCCCACAGTCCATTGTTAGTTTTAAGACATCTCGGTCAAGGTTAAGGACGTCGTAGTCCATGGGTTTAAGGACCCCACAGTCCATTGTTAGTTTTAAGACATCTCGGTCAAGGTTAAGGACGTCGTAGTCCATGGGTTTAAGGACCCCACAGTCCATTATGTGCTCTGGATGCTTCACACGGGTTCACTGCCGTGCTCTGCGAGGACCAGGCTCCGCTCTGGATGCTTCACACGGGTTCACTGCCGTGCTCTACGAGGACCAGGATCCGCTCTGGACGTTTTCCGCAGGGTCAAAGAGTGACATTATCCGTGTTCCACGTAACCAGGAATTTTGCATTAGACACGGGTTTAAGGACCCCGCAGTCCATATCAATGTGTGGTCATCGGGACCCGTCACCTCTTTGAAGACATTGAGGGATTACAATGCCAAATATCAAAGGAGTGAAGAGATGTACCCTAGAACCGGAGTGGATTAAATAGTCCTTGACCCAATCTGGGAACAAGACCGATTAATTATTTTATAAGCCCATTGGCCCAGTTAATCACAAATTGAGGACTTATGGCCATCTTGGGCTAAGTCCAATCAGGAGAGGCTTTGCCTCCATCCATTTAGCCAATTGGGCCAAAGCCTAGTGTTAAACACTACAGAGCAATCAGTGTTGAACACTGGGAATGAGGTTGACAAGTTAGTGTTTAACACTAAAAGATAATCGGTGTTAAACACCAGCAACAAGGCTTTTCAAATTAGTGTTAAACACTAAAACAGATCAGTGTTGAACACTGCAAATAAAGCTTTTTGATTAGTGTTGAACACTAAGGCCCAACAGTGTTTTAACACTGGGTTCGAGAGTTTCAATTTAGTGTTAAACACTAAGGCAAGAGGGGTCACGTGGCAGCACGTGAGAGCGCCCTCCCTTCATTTATTCTGCTGAGATTATCGCGTCTTTCAGAGCATCACGTGCCATCACGTGATGGGCATTCAAATGCCTGTGTATTAAAGCTTCTGTCAAGGGTCACGTGGGTCACGTGGGGGTGCTGCCTCAAAGGGGCTTTCTGTAGATCTTTTGGGGGGGTCACGTGGTGACACGTGACCCTGCCTCTATGTATATTGTTTAGAGGATCTGTTAATCTTTTCCAGGAATTAAATTCCTCGTAGGGTTAAACCCTGACAGTAATTTCAGAGGAATTAAATTCCTACTTTCTCTTAAAGGTTTATATTCTGAATAGAGTTGGACTCTGAATTTTCTGCAGGAATTAAATTCCTCGTTCATGTGAAGAACCAAATAGGGTTAAACCCTAATAAAAGCTTTTAAGGAATTAAATTCCCACTCTCTTGTTAAATTATGATCAAGGGAATTAAATCCCCGCTGTTCCAACAGAACTAGGTTCTTAATTAGGGTTAAACCCTGTTTCTTTTTGTTCTGAAGGAATTAAATTCCCATAACACAGGGTCAAGACCTGGTTTTATTTCAAAGGAATTAAATTCCTATAGTTCTGTGAGAATTAAATTCTCGTGCTTCAATTCCCTCTCTATGTTTTGGATCTGCATGGCAGGATCTCGACCCATTGAGAATTAAATTCTCAACCTCAAGGGGAGATGTGCACTTTGCAGATCCTCTATCAAAGAGAGAAGAAATATGTTCTTCTGTTTTATATATCAGAGTTAAACTCTGTTGAGAATTAAATTCTCTTTTCCTTCAAGGAGCCTTCCCTTTCTTACCTAGGGTTTTCTTTTGCAGAAGATCCAAGTTCCTCGAAGTATCAAAGCTCTCTCTCCCTTTCTTCCCTCTGCGTGTATATATCTTTTTTTTGTGTCTCTTGGCTCCTATTTATAGGAGAAGCAGCCGAGTCAATTAGTTTTTGACGAATCTTCATTGAGAGATTTGATTTGCATCCATCATTCGTTCTGGACCTTTGGATTATTAGGTGAATTTTATTCACCATTGGATTTCAAGTCCCGGGATTCTCCTTTGTTGCTTCGGTTAGATTTAAAGGGAAAATCTTTCCAAACCCGAGATTTTCCCATAGATAGATGATATTTCATCACCTCTGAATCTTTAATTCGATTGGTTCCAGATAGTCGCTTTCCTTTGGAAAGATTTGAATCTCTTTCAGAATTTAATTCTGTTGACAAAATGGGCTTTGAAAGCCGGTCACGTGTGACCACGTGACCCATGGTCACGTGTGGGCACGTGACCCCCTTTGGAATGAGCCTTCTTCTTTCTTTTTGCGCTGTCTTCTGGTTGTTGCTTAACCGTCACGTGCCATCACATGACCCCTGGTCACGTGTGAGCACGTGACCCTTGTCTGGACTCTTTTTCTTGATTTAACTGGAGAACAATTCTGATGTTTTGATCATCACGTGCCAACACGTGACCCTGGTCACGTGGGAGCACGTGACCTCTTCTGAAGCTTTTTCCTTGATTTGATCAGGAAGCGTTGGGTCTTCGCTGCTGCTTTTAAATGTCACGTGCCGACACGTGACCCAGGTCACGTGGGAGCACGTGACCCTTACTGAAGCTCTTCTCTTTGATGTAGTTGGGAAACTGAACTTGCTTTGCCGGTATTTTTGGGTGTCACGTGCCAACACGTGACTGCTGGTCACGTGTAAGCACGTGACCCTCTTCTGAAGCTTTTTCCATAAGCTTTCCTGATTTTAAATCAGGAAACAAAGACCTAAACTTCTTTCGGAAGAGTAAGCCGTCGGTCCTTATTCTCCATCAAGCAACAAAGACCTCATAAGTCGAAGTGAAAAGCACCAATGCGACGTCAACTGCTTACATTGGGTCTTGCAACGGTGTTAAGGTAAAAAAATTACTTAGCATCAAAAATCAAATGAAGATGTTGGGCGACGTAAGCATCCCATCTGAAATCAAGTCGACGAACAAGACTCAAAGGAGTCCGATTAAAATACATCGATGATTCGTCTCCAAATGAAAATGTTCGGCAACAAAATTCCAAGGAATCCGATGCAATGCATCGATGGTCCGCCTCCAAATGCAAATGTTCAGTGACAAGACTCCAAGGAGTCCGGTGCAAAGCATCGATGGTCCGGTTTAAAAATGAAGATATGTGACAGTACATATACCTACTCACACATGAATCTGAACGACAGTGTGAAAGCTTCGCTAAAAGGAATTCAGAATATGCCCTTATGACAAGAGTGGTAGGAGAGTCCTCCAAAAGGCCGGCGACATGACTCACAGGAATCTGGTGCAAAGCATCGATAGTCCGCCCACAAAATGATCGGCGTCCAACATGGAATAATTCTCCATTCCGCTGTAAAATGATCGGCGTCCAACATGGTCTAAGTCTCCATCCAACCACAAAGCCCTCAGCATTTCAACATGGAGTAATTCTCCATCCAGCCTAAGGATCAATGCTCCGCAATGAGCCATAAACTACATGTTGATCCACAATGAGCCATAAACTATCTATTGCTCCGAAATGAGCCATAAACTAGTTATCGCACTGAAACGAGCCATAAACTACCAGCCGGTCTCAAAATCGCGATCCACGTGGGCATCAAGGATATTCACATTTACGGGGATTCTCAGTTGATCATCAGCCAAGTTAATGGCAATCACAACACATGCAAGCTTGAATTAATAAGGCATGGCGCAAAGGCGCAAGAGCCGCTAAAGCAAGTTCCATCATACAAGCTGGATAGCGTGTCACGAGCAGAAAATAGCAAAGCGAATGCATTGGAAAAAGTGGCTAAGGAACTTGCAGATGAAACTTGGACGACATAAAGCTCGCTATCCAAGGTCGAAAAGATCCTTACTCCGGCAAAACTGCCTTCGTGGCCTGTGATAGAGGAATCAGAAGAAGAGTCGCCTGAAAAGCCTCCAACGGGGCATCCAACAAAGAACCATCTCAAAGGCCTCCAATGGGGATATCCGATGAGAAAATTATGAAGATACGAGGAGGGAAATCACTGGAAAGTGATACGAATGAAGCATCATAAGGAAAATGTTCTCCTGATTGACAATATAGAAGACTGGCGACAATTCTTTCTCGACCACTTTGGTTCTCGACGAGTGCCCGAATATGCTATAGGTAGGCCGAACCCATATCCATAATTGCTTGACCTAACAGTTAAGCTGGAAAGGATGAACCAAATGGCTTCCTCTTCACAAGATTAGCACATAAGCTTGCTGTAACGCCGGAGGCAAAGCCCACCAAGCAAGCACCATCGACGCATCAAGGGTGTCAAGGATGTATCTGTTCTGGGCCTTCACTAGGCTAAGCGCGTACTAAAAAAACGGAAAATTCCATCATATATGCTAAGAATCATACCACAAGTGGAAAATTGCAAAGCGGATACACTAGACGAGCTGGTTAAAGAACTGACGAACAAGAACTTGAATGATGGAACCCAATCCTCCATTTTTGCCTAAAAGGTAAATTTCCATCTTCGCCCAAAGGGCAAATCCTCCATTATCTCCTAAAGGGAAAAAACTTCATTTCGTCCAAAGGACAAAATATCCATATTAGCCTAAATAGCAAAAACTTCATTTTCGTCCAAAGGACAAAATCTCCATATTAAAACTTCATATTCGCTCAAAGGGCAAAATCATCATTTTCGCCTGAGGGCAAAATCTCCATTTTCGCCTAAAAGGTAAAATCGTCATTCCAGCCTAAATGGAGCAAACTTCATTTTCGCCCAAAGAGCAAATTCCCATTTTCGCCTAAAAGGTAAATTTCCATTTTCTCCCAAAAGGAAAATCCTCCATTCTCGCCTAAGTGGAAAAAACTTCATTTTTTTGCCCAAAGGGCAAAATCTCTGCTTTCTTCTAAATGGCACAAACTTCATTTTCGTTTAAAAGGCAAAAACTTCATTTTTGCCCGAAGGGCGAAATCCCCATCTTCGCCTAAAAGGAAAACTCCCATTCTTTCCTAAAAGGAAAATCACCAATTCACTCGCCTATATGGCGCAAGCTTCATTTTCGCCCAAAGGGCAAACTCCCATTTTCGCCTAAAGGGGCAAATTCTCATTCTCACTTAAAAGGAAAATCACCAGTTTATCGTCTAAAGGGCACAAACTTCATTTCCGTCTAAAAAGCAAAAACTTCATTTCCGCCCAAAGGGCAAAATCTCCATATTCGTCCAAAGGGCAAAATCCCCATTTTCGCCTAAACAGCTAGAATTCACAAACTCCCTCTTCGACAATGTTGGAATTCACTCTTCCAAATAGAGATTAGATTTTTGAGTTTCTTGATTCGAGTCAACAGTAGGTAACGATATTGTTCCACTCCCTATCTTCTCGGATCAAGAATTCGGGAACTCTGTCTCGCATCTCTCCAAGAGGATTAAGCTAAACGCTTTCCAAAATAACATGTTGAAAGTTTCCAACAACATTCATTTACAAATTCATCCATGTTGGCAAACCAAGATACCAACGAGGAGAAGTCCCATTCATGCGTCCTTACGACACATGAGGAGAAAGCTACTTACGAGATCCTCTCCACTCATAACGAGAAAACACTCTTGTGAGATCCTTACAACTCACAAGGGAAAAGACACTTAGGGGTCCCTATGACTCTTAAAGAGAAAATACATTTACGAGATCCTCTTGACTCGTAAGGAGAAGATACTTTTTATGAGATCCTCACGGCTCATAAAATTGAAAATCCTTAGGTGACAGGTGTTGGATATAGATGTCCTCAAGGCAATTATTGTAATTGTAGGAGGACCTATACAGAGAGAACAATTTTACTCGAGATGATAGTATGCTATCTGATTTGTCTTTATCATTCATGTGTATATGTGTTACTCGTTATCACGTATCACTAATACATAATGATAAAGCCCATAGGATCTTTGCTTGACTACCAGGAATATGATAAGGATCATACTAGTAGGTCCTGGGTAGTCCATAAGCACATCCTTAAATGTCCCTAGTCGTGAGAGTATCGAGACTGGGTATCGATATTCCAGAGTAGACTAGTGTATACATTTTTTGACCCCGACCGAGACGATGATTGATCCCATAGCCATTGGTGTTTGACATCAAAGATTGTATACATGTGTGTTCGCACCTGTTTAAGTGAGTCAAGAGCGCATGTGATGAAAATGATTTGACCAACTTGCGCATCTATATACATGCGCACATGATAAAATTGGTTTAATTGACATGTGCATCTATATAAGTGCGCACATGATGGCATATGCACGACACGTGAGTATATGCTAACGACAGACTACTATAATAAAAGCGAAGCCATTTTAGCACAAAATGAAAAAGAAGTGTGAATGTAAAAAAAAAGAAGCACTTTTCATTGATACGATAAAAAGATGGATTACAGACAAACAAAAAACAAATAAAAGAGAAGGCCGTTCACAGCGACAAAAGACTAGCGTCAGTGCATGGATTCTCAAAATCAAAGAGAAGGTCATACAGAAAGTCCCAGGCAGCATCCTCCATCTACCGATGCTTCAGCTCATGAATACAAGCGTCAGGGTCGTCACTGATATCTTCTGCCTTCGCGTAAGAAGCTATAATCGCCTTCTGCTGATATATCCGGTGCAGGATATCTATTGCACGATCTCTTCGATTCTTGGAGATCAAACACATTAGATAGACCGAGTGCACCTTATCCTCGGCCTCATCTAGAGCATGAAGCGGCATCGCCTCAATAAGTCCGGGTGTAGCATTCCATATAGCGAGAAAAATCATCTGTAAGTGGGAAAACCAGCGAAAGAGCAACCGCCCGCAATGTCCTCAAGATGCCGAAGTATAGCCTCGCATTGGGCATCACTATAGGCAGGTTTGTAAAAGCGGACGTCGGCATGGGAGACAATCTCCATGATCGAATAAAGACGGCTGGCCATGACACCTGAAAGAAAAAAAACTGAAGAGGCGTTAGTTCACTAAAAGGGTGGACTAAGAATATCCAACTTCAAAACTAAAAGATAAAAATTAAGTGACATCTTTGAAGTTAAAAGAAACTTTTAAAGTTTATCTTAAATTAAGTGTGCAACCAAAAGGATGTGCAAGCTAAGTCAAATGCCCAACAGAGGTGCACAGCTTAAATTGAGTGTGTAAAGGCAGAGATGCGCAAGCGCACTTACCAAATTAGTAAAGAAGTAAGGTTTCTAATAGAAAATAAGAGTTTCGAGAAAGTACAACTCTAAAGAGAATGAAGAAAATGACACCTATTTATAGGATATAAAAAGACAGTTCACATTCTTACAAGTTCCGAGACGAAACCAATGAGTCATAGCTCAACACTTGTTTGTTGCTTCAAAAACATGCGAAGCTATTAGTGCGCGCGCATGTTTAACGAACGCGCATGCAACAAGTGCGTGTATGATAGGTGCGCATATACGCATGAGCAACGTGCGGGCGCAATGCGCACTTAATTAATAACCAGTGCAAACACATGCACATTCTAAGAAACAGACGCTTGTTAAAGGGATGAATCTTGATCCCTAATTTACAGAAAAATATTCTGTTTGTTAAATACCTCAACAAAAAATCTGTAGATCAAAGATCCAAGGGTGCGCATGTCACCATTAATTATAAATCAATTAAATCTTTCAAAATCAATCAAAAATCAGATTGAGATCAAAACAAACCACAACAAACTAAACAAACCATAATTTCTTCTCTTCTATAAATAGGAGCCTCATATGAAGAAATCACAGACAGAAAAACTCTCCATAAGCTTGAAAAATCTCAAGACTTCTCCTTCATCGAAAAAAATTACACAAGGTAGAAATCAAGAGAAAACTTCTCTTTTTCTCCATTAAAAAGGTTTCGCTTTTATACAGAAGCCTTTGCTTCTCTCCAAATATATCAATTCACTATTAAAGAGATCAAATGATCTTAGCATTCGTCTTTCGTTCTTAAAAATAAGATGCGCACAAAATAAAACCAAATGAAAACTGAGATTTTCACTTCTCTGCAAATAAAAAAAGAAGATAAGAAGATAAAATAGAAGCCCTGGCTTCTTAATGAAAGCTTGTGCTTTCTGATAAAAACAAGTGCGCACCCAAATCAGTGCGCGATTAATCAAAAAGGTTGCTGCTCTTGAGAAAATAATCCTCCGGGAATGTGCGCATCACGTGATACTCATATGTACGCACGTAATAAAAAAATTATCTTCAAAGGCATGCGTATCACGTGATACCTACGTGTGCGCACTTAATGAAAATTATCCCTCAAGGTATGCGCACTATGTGACACCCACGTGTGCGCACTCAATAAAAATTGCCCGTGAAGGCATGCGCATCACGAGTGCGCACATGACCCCCTGATGTGTAAATGTCATATGCAAGGCATGTTGATCTACCAAAATATATACACATATACATGCATATGCCCATATATAACTTGAAACCCATAACAGATGTATCATGTGATACACATGCGCATTATCCTTGAAATAAAACAGCAGAACCAGACTTGGGAGCTAGTGTTGAAGCCTGAAGATGTTAAACCTATCTCATAAAAATGGCTTTACAAACTTAAGACACAACTAGATGGGTCGATCGAGAGGTACAAGGCGTGATTGGTGGCTCGAGGGTTTTCTCAGCAATATGGACTAGATTATGATGCAACGTTTAGTCCAGTTGCTAAGATTACAATTATACGGGTTCTTATAGATCTTGCCGCAAGTAAAGGATGGAAACTCTGGCAGATGGTCCTAAAGAATGCATTCTTACATGGCGAGCTCGATCAAGAGATATTTATGCAGCAGCCTAGGGGACTCGAAAGTAAAGAAAGGCACATGTATGTATGTAAGTTAAGAAAAGCTTTGTATGGATTAAAACAAGTGCGAAGGGCATGGTATAGAAAGGTAGCAGAGTTCCTTATACAAAGTGGATACTTTGTTACTCTTGCAGATTCCAGCTTGTTTGTCAAGCAACAAAAAGGCAAGCTAATTGCAGTACTAAATTATGTCGACGATTTGATTGTGACTGGAGATGATGAAGTTGAAATCAAAAGAACGAGAGAAAATGTCCCAATTAACTTTCGAATGAAAGAGCTCGGACAACTAAAACATTTTCTTGGACTTGAAGTTGATCAAAGAAAAGAAGGAATGTTTCTCTGCTGGCAAAAGTACGCAAAAGACCTACTCCTCAAGTATGACATGATAAATTGCAAGCCGACGTCTACACCAATGGAGACGAATGTCAAGATATATGCAGAAGTCGGAAAAGACCTTGAAGATGCGACCATGTATCGACAAATAGTTGGAAGCTTGATTTATTTGATGATAACGAGACTAGACATCGTGTTCGCGGTTGAAGTGGTGAGTCACTATATTCAGAAGCCAAAGAAGCTTCATCTGGAAGCAGTTCGATGAATTTTAAGGTATGTAAAAGTGTTAAGATATGTGAATTAAAATAGTCCCACATCGGGAAAACTATAAGAGGTACATAGGTATAAAAATATAAAATTGGCCAAATCTCAACAAAACTTGAGTCTTATTGTTAGAACCCACTTATATCAAAAACCCATGTACATTCATATAAATAAAAATATACAGATCTCCAAAAAATCATATTTTCTCTCCAAAATTAATATCCTATTAGAGCTAGGTCAAACCATACCTCTGCCTCGCGCCCTCTATGCTCGAAGCCCTTGCGATCTGTGCTCTTGAGTCCGCATACCCTTGCGCCTTCTACGCTCGAGCTCTCACAATCCGCGATCGAGCCCGTGCGCCCTCGCAGAGTCTGGCCTCTATACGAACTATACGATCCACGTGCAATGTCACTACGCTACACATGAGGAGGATGTTAAGATATATGAATTAAAATAGTCCCACATCGGGAAAACTATAAAAGATACATGGATATAAAAATATAAAATGGGCCAAATCTCAACAAAACTTGAGTCTTATTATTGGAACCCACTTATATCAAAAACCCATGTACACTCATATAAATAAAAATATGTAAGTCTCCTCCCTTGAAATTTAACAAAAAGGAACCATTGACTATGGTCTTTCATATAAGAAAGATATGGAGTGCAAAGTATTTAGTTATTGTGATGCTGATTACGCCGGAGATTACGACACTCGAAGATCAACAATCGGATATGTGTTCAGTCTTCTCTCTGCAGCTATCTCATGATGCAGCAAAAGACAGTCGGGTGTGTTATTGTCAACAACAGAGGCGAAATACAGATCAGCGACCATGGAAGCCTAAGAAAGTATGTGGCTTATACAGGTGATGGAAGATTTACACGTGTTTCATGGAAGCCTAAGAAAGCCAGTGGCCTATGCAGTAGACTTATGCCGCGACAACCAATCAGCCATCAGACTCGCAGAAAATCACGTGTTTCATGCACGAACAAAACATATAGAGATAGATCATCATTTTCTCAGAGAGATGATACTGTGAGAAGAGATTGTAATGCGGCCCATATGAACAGAAGATCAAGCGGACATTTTTACTAAAGGACTGAGTTTATCGAAGTTTGTAGAATTCAAAAATATTTTCGGATTTACGTTTAGAGAAGTTGGTGCTGAGGAGAGTATTAAAGTCAGCACCTAAGTTGGAAAATCATTTTCCATGTGCCTACAACCGCTTCATCTACCCTCCACATGGGCTGTCACCCCATGTCACATTTTTCTTCACAATCTACACTATTCCACCAACTTTATTAAGCCTATAAAATGAAGCTAATCCATTCATTGTAACACACTGTAACACACGGCAAAAAGAAAAGAGCAAGCAAATAGAAAAATAAGAGTGAGAGAGTAGATAGAGGAATAAAGACTTTAAGGCTATTGTCTTTTATAAGTATTGTAGTATTGTAATATTTGTGCTTGCGGTGGTGTTGTTGTAAGAGATCGTATACGAGAATAAAGCTTTATAATTGCTATCCATTTCATTCAACAGCCCGTTAACACATACACCCTCCCACCCTCAACAAAAAGGGTAAATGGTCAAAACCCTCCAAGCAGATTTTCCCGCTGTAAGAGAACCCCTGGCCCTGAAGAGATTGACAAAAGCCTCCATGAAAAGTTTTTCAGTTATTAAAAAAAAACTTGTCTGGGATATCCGTATTGTTGTCTGCTTAATATCTAGTTATTATACGATATCTATGCAGTTGTCTGCAATATGTATGATCTATTTGGATATATCATGCAGCAATACAAATATTATATGAAAATTTTCCAAGAGGTTTATGACAACCGCTGAGATGCCAGGGTTTTTGTTCACCAAGAAAATCTGCTTGGTTTTCATTTTTTGACAATTTACCGGTGAAAAAAATGCAAACAACAAATAGTGGTGGCTTCAAATGAAAATGCTGAACTGCGAGCCATACAGTTGTTTGGGAATCGTGAATTGTGAGAAGTTCATCTTAAACCCCTAATCCCCCGATTTCTCTCCAAATCATCTTCATCTCTTCTCAAATTCATCAGCAACCATCAATGGACGAGGAGGCTCATCATCTTCGTTGCTTAAGATTCATGGTTATGGGTATGGAGCTTAGTTTCTTCATCAATGGCCGCTCATCACCATTGTGCAGAAAAATGCCACTATTATCATCATCATCATCTGCTCTTCATTGACATCGTCGACGTTGCAATTGGACCATGATGTGCTCGATGAAATGCCAGATCCAACAAGGTTTGATTTCTAACCCTAAACTCTCTCATTAATTGTTTTGCATAACAGCGAAAGCTACAAGCTTTTAGTTCAGTTATTTCCATTGTCATCCTCATTCTCACTTGCTATTCAGAGATCATTGACATGGACATCGAGCTTGGCTTGGCAATTCCAATTGGATGAAATGCCAGATTCAACAAGGTCTAATTTCTCACCGTACGCTCTTATCACTTGCATAACAAACAATGCTACAAGCCTCAGGTTTCATAATACTACCTTATATGTGTGCTATGTATTTATTTGATATGTGAAAATGTTACTGGGGAAGTTGCAAGTTCTCTGAGCAGCCTTAAAGAATCCTGGTGATAACAACATACATAACTAATTCAGACCGTTATAATCCAAGCATCGTAAGTGCTGGCATCCGCGGAATCTCAATTTATTGCAAATGACTTGGGACTAAAATAACTAGGTTGCGCTTGGTACATGGAATGGAAGATTATCGGAATCCTTGTATTCTCAGGAATGGGATGACCGGACATCTAATTCCAACGAATCTTGCATTAACGTGTTTGGTATATTTTACTCATTCCCGGTAATGTGTGTGTGCAACTGTCGACCGGCGGCGAGGCCAGTGACGAACGGCCAATCGGTTGCAACGGACGACCGATGGCGGACTACGGCCGGCCGACGGCGAACGTCTGATTGGCAGCGGGTTGGCCAGTGAACAATCAGTGATGACCGGCGGCGAACGGCCGATTGGCGGTGGACCGGACGGCGGACGACTGACGATGGGCGGCAGAACTGGCCATCCGACGGGTGGCAATGGAGGCCGGCGGCGGATGTTCATGGCTCTTTTCATGTTAAACGGGAATATTTCGTGATAATTTAGGATAGACATATGTTTTTGGGAGAATAAGATTATCATGAAATGGAATCATTTGATTACAATGGTAATCCTATATTTCCGGGAATTCCGTTTACACCTAAACAAGTATGGTAATATTTCATGGGAATCTAGGATTACCATCTAGATTACCTCCAACCAGTGTTTTGCACATGCGTTGTACATATTTAATAAATTAGATTTTTTAGAGAACAAATTAGTTAATCTCTATTGCTATAATGCCAAAAGAAGGGGGTTAGCGACTTCCCTTGAAATTGAGCCTCCAATTTTAAGTCGGGATGTGCTTATGTGTCAAAATAATACTACCACATAAAATGTTTAATAAAAGGGAAATTGTTTCCAGATCCAATTTCATAATCTGATTAATTTTTAAACCCATAAAGTTTCAAAATTATGGAAAACCCAAAAATATACTTTGACATCTCTACTATTATAACCACAAAATTTGAGAGTCCCTAAACGATTTCAATTTGATGGTCTAACGTAGCCTCAAATAACGCCACATCAAATTTTCTGTAACAAATATTTAATAAATAAAATTATCAACGAATCAGTTATAACTGTACAATCATCTCTACTGATCTTAATTAACTACCAGAATCATTGCGAAACATTTTGAAAACAAATTAACGACTCCCTATGTAAGTTTTAATCATCTCTAGTTTTTTTTTGAATTCAAATTAGAAAAATTAAACATAATTTTTATTTGAACACATGCATCGCACTGCAAGATACTAGTTATTTTAAGCCCAAATCCTAATTTGTATACGTATTTATATATGCATTACCCATGATACACTTTTCAAAACTTTCCCAAATATAAAAAATGGGATTTCTTTAGATTTTCCAAGATTTTAGAACGTGAGATTTTTTGTTACATACAAAAGTTTCCGCTACTTTATTATTTCCTCATTATTATTATTGTTTGTCCTAATTTCTTCTCTTAACCCATCTTCTTTCTTTTTTATTATTTCCTCTTTTTTTTATTGTTTTCCCTAATTTTTTTCTCTTAACCCATATTCTTTCTAAATCCTATAGAGAAAAAACTTTTTACCTTTTTACCTTCATTATTATTATTGTTTGCCCTAATCCTCATTATGATGTTTGTGCATGCACTTCACTCAATTTTGAGCTTTAACAAAACTTTTTACCATTTCTATGCAGTCCAAGCATTAGATCTGATGCAAGAGATTGATGCAGATTCGCTCTCATTTGTACTTGCAACCAGTATGCACTGTAGAAACCCTGCTAGGTAATAACTAAATTTACCAAGCTTTTACTTCATGTAATTCATGCAACAAAGGCTTACATGATCCTGGAATGATACGTATATCCTTGAAGTACCAAGAAGTTTATGACAGGATGGGTCACATCATTGAACCTATTTCCCTGACATTGTTTGGAATGCAAATCAAAGTATCAAACTATATCTTTTAACTAGAAATCCTACCTGAAGATAACTAAAAGTGAAACACAACCTAAGGGAGGTTTGACGATGATTTGTCTTGAAGAATTAACAGGACAGGGGAACAGCTTGTGATTTACTCATGTAGATGTGAAATAGATCCCCAACTTTGATCTCCATATAGACAGAAAAAGAAGGGGTGGAATAAACATGAGTCAAAAGTAAAGTTATGTTCACTCGTGTCCTTTTTATCCCACATAATTTTTGGTTATCGTATGCCTTTTATTTACCTTTCTCTTTCTCAGGAATGTAGCACGCTAAGCGTTTCTGTTTTGGTGTAAATAACTTATCTTTGGTCTAAAAGTGTGCAGCCTCTTGCAACATGTATCCACAAGCTTCAAACGTCCAAATTGGCTATAGGTTTGCAAATTTCTGAGCCATGGCTACGGGAATACCAGGTTATTAATTGCAATTTTTTATCTACAATAATTATTTCCCTATTTGGAGTAAGGTATTACAATATTTCTAATATATTAGACATGATAAAATGGTAAATGCAGTCACTCTGCTATACAGCTTTCAAATATAACTTCATGTATGGTTTTGAATTTGCTGTAAAGTAGCGCAATGTACTGCTTTAGAGCTGAATTTATGCTGTGAATTGGTGCATGATGCATACTTTATCAGCTTTGTTATTAGATTTCCGACAAACTTTTCTCTTTGACTAAGTAGTGTGTTCAAGGTATCAATTATAATTGGGTTAATTGTACAAAACCCCCTTACAGTTTACCCCATACATCACTTTAGAATGCTCAATAAACAACACAAACAAGTTTTTTTTAGTTAAATTTGACGATCATTTGAGCTGTTTCAAATTGAATTTGGGTGATTTTTATTTTTTGGGTTTCTATTTTGTACTTTATTTTATTTTTTTGAGGGGGGTTGGGGTTGGGGTGGGGTGGTCACCTGAGGGGTATAAACGCTAACAGGGGCAGTTCTGTGCAATCAACCCAATATAATTTGAAAACATTATCTTTAATGATGAAGTTTGCTTACAATTCCTCATAAATTTCTGTCAAAACCTAATTTATTCGGTTTGCCGCCATTTAAAACTCTGCTTATTTAGTTGCATCCTTGCATTTGCTATTGTAGGTTCTTCTATCACGAACCCATCCGCATATGCAAATGAGTGGATTTGGTGGCTACATTTTAAGAGGGACAAGGATCTCCAGTGCCGAAGCTTGCGATTGGAACTAATCAAAATTAACTGCCTGGGGATTGGCTTTGCTTTATTTAATATTTATGATTGCTACTATTCACAATGGAAACAAAAGTTGAGGCAGTATCAAGTGTTGATATTTATCCCTCTCAAATTTTTCTACTTTGTTCAGGGCAGATGAATCTTGATTTTTGAATACCATACGTATGTTGTAACTTATCATCCTAAAGAATAATCAGCTCACCACTTATGGAATTTTGTTGTAATTTGCTGCAGCTGCTTTAAGGTTTAATAATGTATACTGATTTTTTTTAATTGTTGTAATCCACACATTTATTAAATTTTGATTAAGAAATTTATGTTAATCTTTAGATGATAAATGGTTTTCCTTCGGTTCCAGATCGTGGAACTTGATAGATGTCTAAATCAATTTATTTGATGCTTGTGATATTATGCTAGCAGGTGATTCTTTGTCAATAGGGAATGTAAACGGATACGGCTAATCAAAGCTGACCCAAACCCAAACACCAATACTATATTTCATTGCTAATAACTATCATTATCCGTATTTGCATCCGCCAACAACCATTGCATACAGATATGGATGTGGTAACACCTATATCCGTTCCGAATTCATATCAGATATAAAAAATTTCCACTATTTGACTTTCTTGGGTATGTTTTTCCCAAAATAAATTTCAGATCAGGATCCCTATCTGATTTTTACCAAATACGGAAAGAAAAACACACAGTGAAGAGAGATTGACGATCGGAAACACGAACATCCAGTAATCTAACAATAAAGTTAGAACAGTTTGCTTAACTTGATATAATTAGAATGCTTACAGCTTGTTAATGATAAGGAAATATGGAGAAGAATAACTTTCATATTATCTGATTCTCCGCGTCAACTCAAGTCAATCGCTTTGAGCAGACATCGGCGATGATGAAGAAGCCAAAGGCTCATCGATGACTAGGTTTGAAGAGACAAAGATAGGGTTGGCTCCCAATCGCAGACTTAAACTCTCTAGAACCTCGGCAACTGTTTTCTTGAATATTTGTTCATGTAAGATCTTTCCATCGTCAACATTGACCATCCCGACGACTCCATTGACAATTGCGTCAACCTGTAGATTAAGATTCACTTATTCAGTACTAAACAGTACAAGATCATAACGCTTTCAAATTCAACTTGAACTTGATTCCAGGTACAAGTTAAGAGTATAGGAATTATTTGACTACATGGATGGTTTTGTGCAGCGGCAGGAATGTAAAGTATCTCGAAAATTCTAGCTTTAATGCATTCGAATTCGTCAGAAAATTCTCGACAATGTGATAAGCTATTAAGCTCATAGTCATAGGAACTACCTGTTCATTGGTGCCGTAAGGCGGCAATTCTGCAGAAGTGGCCAGTCTTTCGAGCGCAAATAGAAGATATTCCTTCGGTTCTTTCAAGCTTTGATCCTTCGGTAGCTCTCTCCATACCGAGTCCAGCAACTATATCAACAGATATTTCATGTTAGCATATGTGCCAACTATATGTGCAAATAATAAGCGTTTCTAGAGAGTAAATTTTATATTAGTTTACAATCTTAAGATGATCTCAATATAAATTACCTACGCATCCGTATAAACTATCAGAATTCGATACACCATACATTCGAAACAAAGATCATTAAGGAAACAGAGCTTCTAGAAAGCTAATTACGAACTTTAAATTTTCATATGAAGCACAAGTAAACTAAATTTAAGTGACTTCCAATATATTCAAATGCATTGAAAACAACTTCTAGTGCTTATTTTGAACATAAATTTCACTATCTGAATTGAAAGAAGTAATTTCCTTTAGAATTTTCTTCTATATTCAATGCCTTCGATATTCGTAAATAGTGCGACTATCTGTGTCAGCTATATTAATCTTACTTTCAATCATCAGAACACTAATGCATACCATTGGTTTATGAAGATTGAAAAGGAATGCATATTATATTTTCAGATTTTCATGAACCGACCTTGTTTAGTTCGAATTTGTTGGATAGCAATCTCCGTATAGCACTCCCATCGAGGGTATTTTCATTATGGGCAACAAGAATAGGGTGCTCTTGAAGACGTCGAACGATGTTGTTGACAAGCTTCTTGAATTTCTCGAAGAAAGTTTCCTGAGAAATCGGTTCATCAAGTTGCGCGGAAAGTGATTGCAGAGCTGGTTCTACAATGTTGCCGTAAACCTATGAGCACATAAATAAACAAATAAAAAGGAAGATACCTTGAAACCCACATTTTAGTTTTTTAGATATCAAATCAATTCGTGCATGCCCTAATCTTTCATTAAATCACAATTAACCACGGAAATTGTTTTCTACAGGGACATCTGAGTCGATGATCAACAACAATTATCATGATCAATATAATCATAACCATGTAAACAAAAAAAAAATGGGTTAATCCCCTCGGCTTGTTCACCAACATTTATATCTTTTTCAACACATTTTATCCTGTCGACTTGGCTTATTAATTAGCACTCATGCCCCTGAATAATTATAATACGTCCGACACTCAACAACCATGACTTAATCTCATGATTCTGAGATAAAATAGTAAATTTGACATGTTCGCTAACTAGATCCCAAATACGAATAAGTCGGTTTAAAGTTTATAAGTGCCGGATGAGCTATAAATTGGGTGTTATGCGTAATTAACCTCAACAAATAATATAAGCATGCATATAGATATTATGTCGATTCACATGCATGATTTGCGCTTGTTCGGCACCATATTCCAGCATAATTGCTTATATACGTAGATAGTCTTTCCTTGATGTTAGCCAAGATTGGCTTTTTGTTGAACTCTTTTAAGAATTTTATTTTATTTTATTTTAATAGCATATGAAGACGTCTCATCGAATACATATATATTTTCTACTATTACCCAATAGAGACCAAACTCAATTGTGGTAAGGACATGGTAACACCAACATTTTAGCTCATGTTCATGTTCTTTGCCATTATCACATTCAATGAATGTATCGATAAGCAAATAAAAACTGTTTAAATAAAGCCTTCTCAAAGATTGGGGGGTGGGGGGGTGGGGGGGTGCATTAGGCTGAGAAAAAACCAATTATTTCATCATGTTACGTTTGGATTCGGTCTCTAAGTCCAATTAAAGAATTCTTCCTCATCGAATTACGAATCCGAAAAATCTAAAAATATCAGATTCGGACTTCATTTACTATGGTTTTGATATAATATAAAATTGATGCGCAATTAAAATTGATGCAGTCCAAAATAGATTATGTCTACAGGCACCATATTGGAGCATAATTGCTTATATACTTATAATCTTTCCTTGATGTTGGCCAAAATTGGCTTTTTGTTGAACTCTTTCAAGAATTTTTTTTGGCATAGGCTCTTTACTTGTATAAATATGGTTCTAAGACATCGATAAAATCCATTCAATTTTTCATCAGTTAATAACGACATGGATCTGGAAATTACCCAAGGGTCAGACGAAGGCGGCATTCCTTGCTCAACGGAGAGTCGCCCCAACGCCATGCTAAGGCGTTTCTGTAAAGAGGCATCTTCTTGATTGAGCTGTGAGGATATTGAGGTCGCTTCGGCTTCAAACTGCGTGCTTTCAACGAATTCTTTGAGATCTTCGCCGTCGATCCTCAGGATCAAAACAGGGTCTTTCTTGAACTCCGTCGCCATGTCCATTAATGCTTCTTCACTTTTCATCCCTTCCATCAATAAACTCATTTAAAACCTCAACATTATAAATGTAGACATGCCAAGATTGAAATTTTTTTATCATAAGAAATTGTAACGTGAACAAGATAAGATTTAATAAATGATAAACTATCATGTGTGTGTCGTGATGAAAGTGAAATGTCAGCAACATTTGGAGATTAGGTCGACTAATTTGTTATTAATTTTTCTTCTGTATTACTTCAAACAAGCACCTTGGAGCAGGAACCATAGTCAACCCAATCAAATAGAATACACAAATTTTCATTTCTTACTTAAAAATTATGTTAGATTATGTTGTTATTCTTTTCTTTTCCTCATTTCCTTCTTTTTTCGATCAAAATAGGATCGGCTATAAGTAGGATTATGTACGATCATTCAGTATAGGTAGTAGCCCAAAAAAACAGAAGAAGAAGAAGAAACGATTTGATATCTGAATGAAATGGTTAAATTGCTTGAGCCGCTGTATGTCCGAAACAAGAAAACACCCCAATGAAATTTTCGGCTCGAACTTATTTGATTGATCCAATATTATAATATCCCGAATGGAGCCTACACTAACTTTCTAACTTGTTCGGCATAGCGTCTCCTTAGCCACTTTGGCAATATGCAAGACATCAACTCTAGCTAACACCATTTTCAATCCTTGGAGAACTAGAAACTAAGCTGGGGTGTGGGGTGTCTCATGATCTTAAAGTGTAAATGATCAGTTGGCGCACTCCAAATTCTCTAACACCAGGACAAAAGTCTTATTAAATGAATACGGATAGGACATGAAAGAAAAAAAAATACATCCAGTTGCTATAATATAGAACTTGAAATCATTTTTGTTTTTTAAAATTATCAATGGTGAAACATGCCTCCCACTAAAATACAAAGCTCAAAAAAACAAAAAAAACAAGAAATTACCTGATTGTAGATTGAAGGTCTCTCTCTCTCATTCCTCAACAGCTGCAAAATTCTAGTCTATTTATCAATGAAAAACAGGTTGAAGGTGATTAATGCTTTTGGTGACTTTAGATATAAAGTGGAGAGTTGAAGGTGTGCTCCTTGTGGCCCTTTCCTACTTTTTTCTACATCTCTCTTCTTCACCTCTCCTCTCGTGCCGCCCGCTCCTTGTCATCCTCTCTTTCTTTAGATTTTAGGCCTTTTCTTTTCCATTTTTTCTTTTGGACACGGTTACACCATCCAATGCTTCTAGTAGTTGCTAAATAATACTCAATATCAGAATTTTCTTTACGAAAAATATGAGAAGCTCGAAATCAATCTAATTCAATATATCATCCAATATTCAATTTTACAATGCCGAAAGATCCTTCAAATAGGCCTGAAAATGGCTGCCGAAAGAACCATCGGATAAGCCTGAAAATGGTTGGTCAGCATCAAGATTTCCCCCGATGAAAATATGAATAGCTCGAAAACTCTCAAGCAATTCGATCTGATTTAAGATATCAACCAACATTTAACTTTGCAATGCCGGAAGAACCTTATATTCGGCCTGAAAAATGGACGAGGTTCAGAATATTTCTTTTTTAATATATATATTTATTTTAAAAACGAATAATTCTTTGGCCAGATATTAACTTTCATTTCCATAGAAAAGGGGCCAACCCCCACCGTCCACATACCTAACTTCAGCCAAGCCACATGAAAAGATCTGAACATGGACGCCAAAAAAATAAAAGATAAAAAATAAAAATAAAAAGAGTTCAAAAATAAATAAACAGAAATAACTGTGACTACACATTGAAAGTTAACTTCGTTTCTCAATTTCCACATAAATAAATCTCTCCCCCTTTAATCTGGAACATAACCAATTGAATGTGTATGATGCAAATACCACATCCATAGTAGTCATTTAAAATAAAATTAAAAAAATCTCTCAAACAAGCCAACCCAATCATGTTCTGTACAAAAAAATTGTTCAACTCTCACAATTCACACACACAGCCTCGACAGAGCATAATGTACCTAATTATTGATCGTCGGCCAGGGCAACCCTGACCCGCCTTCTACCCATGTTTGGGCCACGCCCACGAGAATGCTCAAAATTCTGGTTGCTTGTTCCCTCGTCTCCTCCTATGTCGCGGCTTATCACGATCCACTTCTGTTCCAATCGCGCTCTCCCTCTCCCATTGGACGAATAGTCCATCCCGGCCTCCGAGTGGGAGTGACCGCTGCTGCCCTCATCTCGCCATTCTTGATTCTGCTGTGGTAATCTTAGAATGCCTTGAGAGGATGAGAACGATCTAGAGCTTGAATCATACGGCCTCGATCTCCCCATTGAATTATAGCTGTTGCTGTTTGCGGATCGAGCATTGATAACTTGACGTGGTCTCATTATGGGCGTAGTCTCGGGGCCGTGTGGCTGCTGATGCGGGCTCGTGCCAGGCTTTCCTCTGTATTTGTACCCTTTATTGAAGTTTCTGACGTTATCTGAACCATGTTGATGGCGGTGCTCTGAATCGTCTGGGAGTGGTTGGATGTTTTGAAGATCGGGTTCGGGGATGAAGCCGATCGGATGCAGGGATTCGCCCATTTTCCTGAATGTGATGGATATCCTGTGGATTTAAGAGAGAGAGAGAGAGAGAGAGAGAGAGAATGGTTACTTGGTTTCAGTGGCTTTCAGAATGAAATGCGAGGATCAGATAAATACCTCTTGGTAGGAACTGCAGGCACACAATGCTTGGCAACATCAGCTCCATTCCCATTCAAAACCAGTACTGACCTGAATACAAAATGATGCATTCAGAATTTCAGCCAAAAAAATACATTTATTATATAATTAATGTCTATTATATAGCCAATAAGCATGCATTAATATACATGTTATGAGATATCAACATATCAAAATATAAGCAGACAAAAAATATGAGAAATTATGTATAGAAAATTCCTAGCACTTAAGAAAGAGATAGGGGGATGGCAATGGCGGAAAATTAAGTAAAAGCATTTAATTTCTCGAACAAAATTCAATAATCATAGTCAACTTATAATTTTCGGTACTCCTTTCCAACTTGTGCGTTTAGGTGTCGCATCAATTGTATCCAATACCGTAGGATAAATAAAGGATGCTTCATAGTTGTATGTTAGAAAACGAATGAACATGATCTAGACATCTCACAGTCCAACGGCATTTCGAAATATCAAACAAAGCTACAAAGAAACACATATAAGATTGCTTAAAGCATGTAAAATAATCAGACAACAAAAACTTTAAATTAACTTACCCCACAGGCAAAGGAATCGCAGTTGAACCACTAAACTCTCCCGGCCCTTCGATATTTAGGTTACTTCCAAAGAGAATGTTGCATTCGCTTAGGAACGACACGGTACTGAATGGACGAACAAAGTCATGGCTATCAATGTGTGGTGGTATGCAATCTCCTGGATCGTATATATTAACAATACAACTATCAGGTATGCAGGATGTTGGCAATACATGCCAACGAACCAATCTCTTTATCATAAGCTTAAAAAGATTTGGGAGAGGATCAGCAGCAGTAGCCTGAAGGATTCCAGGCGGGTTTCCATCCCTATCCTGTCATTAGAACATGTATCAATTTCTTCACCCAAGCTGCAATATTTAAAAGTGTATAAGATGAAGTTTTGAGAATAATATACCGCAGCATAGTTATAGCAGCATCCAAATTGGATTGTTACACGACCTTTTCCACGCATCCACTTTTGTGGTTCTGAATAAGTGCGGTCTGCAATTAATATGTTGGCATTGCATCATAATAGCTAAAACCATTAAATCATAAAATTAAACGTTTAGTCAACTAGGAAAATTGATCCAGGCGTACTAACAAGAGCGTAATATATATTATAAATGATAATGAAGATAACAACATCATAACACTGTAATGTCATATAAACATGTGTATGAGCAAAAGAACAGATTCTGCACCTTGTTTTGATTCCTTAATTAAGTAATACAGATTAATTAAGTAACATGGTAAGATATATTACAACTTTTGATTTGAATGAAACGGCTATGAGAATATTATGAAGGCAAAATGTCAGAGGTTCACGTGATTCATAAACCGCATGCACACACGCTACCAAATTGCAATACCATGTTGACAGCGCCAGATGGAGAAACGATTCGTAACCAGCTTTCTACTACTGCCAATGAGTTCATGCACCAGACATTTCAGGTTACTAAGATAAGTACTGAAATGCTTACAAAAATATATCTAAAGAATTAATTTCTCGACGGCAGTTTATGTGCGAAAAGCAGACTTCTGAACCTTGTATTAGTTTATTTGCTGGAAGGTCACTCATCCATCTGATTAATGTTATTTACAGTAAGGTAACCTGCTTATTTTACTAGTCTGGTCCCACATGCACCAGTTCAGACATAAGCACACCATACATATGGCAAAGATAAGTATCAGTGTGCAAGCATCATGAGTGCGGAAAAAGCATTACATAAATCACCAGAATAATGATGATATGCCTATGAAAAACTGGATTAGCGAAAGATGATATCTTGAAAGAGTCTTGTTTCCTATAGATTTTATTTTTTCTAGTATATGATTTAAGCTCCAAGCTTCAACTTCTGTTCATAAAGAGGCTTCTTGTCCTCATGTCCAACCTTATGGTCTAAATTTTTTTTGGCGATAATAAGCTTGATGTAATGGTAATTTCAGATCTAAAATTAATTTGGAATATTAAAAAACCTACAAGCACGACTAGCCAGCATCAAAATATAGATCTGAGAATATCTACACTATCTTGATGGACTAATGTGAATTACAAGTAACCACAGAAAGACAAAGTAAGACTAAACCAGAAGGATGTATAGTCGTTATGGTCTAGCAGGAGATCACCAATATAGTAATAATAACAAAACAAACCATCAAGTACACCTAAGGTAAATCAATAATAGTTCACCTATATCGAATGTGTAGTAGTCAGGAATTCCTTAAATACCCTATGGTAGAGCATTATCACATTGCTTACAGCTTTATTTTACATTTAGAAGAATGAAATCGTACATCTGAATATGGTGTAACATTATACAAGAGATCCCAAATAGATACGACAGGACAATGGATTCTAAAGGTTTAACAGAGCATCGCTGTTGGTGTTTGTGTCCAGACTCTAGAAAGAAGTCATAGTTAATAATTCCATATTTTATCAGTTAAGTGATGCAGTGATTATACTAACTAGATTGATCTTATAATAATTCTGCTAAATTTTAATGGTCATGACTTGATGTTGTATTGCAATTTTTAGATAAGAAAGCTTGCACAGAGAATCCGAATTTTATGTCAAAAATGCACATAACCTATCTAAAATATGTACTCAAGTCCTACACCAAGTAATTCAACCAAAGCATGACAATCAATCAAATGCGCTAACACGAGACATTTAAGGGAATTTTACCTCGAAACTCCGATCTCCGCCCTTTTTCCTGCAGCTCATACACGAAATCGACAATCCTCTTCTGCTCGACTGCACTAAACACCCCAGTGTGCAGCTCCAACCCGTCCAAAATGTTCACAATCTTTCCCTTCACCCTCTCCAAGCAAATGAAATCCTTCTTTCTCCCAACATTCTTAAACCTAATCCACTCTCTCTGCTCTCTTGTCAACTCGACCTTCTTCTTCTCCCCATCCTTCGTCTCCTTCTCTCTCGCCCTCTCCTCTTCCTCCGCCAGCTCGTCCTCCTGCGCCATGTCCGCCCACGACATCTGAACCTTCGGCGAGTTGGGACTCGGTTCCGGATCCGGTTCCGGATCTGTTCCCCACCCGCTAGGCTCTATATGCTCGCTCCAACTCGGATACTCTTCAGCTGCATCTATAATAAGAAAATCTATCACAAAACAAACAAAAATATATCAAAATTTCACAACTTTGAAGACAGAGAGAGAGACCTGAAGTAGCAGGAATTGGATCCTGATCCGCATCCGGTCCCGATCCGCTACGCTCGATCTTCCCCATGGAACTCGAAGACTCCTCGGTTGGATCTATAACAGAGATAATTATCACAAAAAAGCAGAAAAGTCGAGTAAAAGAAGCCAGCTTTGAAGAGATTGATACCTGCAGCGAGATTTGGATTCGGATCCGCTTCGCATCCGCTAGGCTCCATCTGCTCGCTGCAATTCGAAGGTTCCGCAGGTGCATCTACAAACGATGATTGATCAGTTAGAATTTACACAAGAAGCAAGAAACCCTAGGGTTTGAAGAGAGAGAGAGAGAGAGACGAACGACGGCGAAGAGATCTGATGCGATCCGCTAGGGTGTGGGAGCAGGAGTCGCAGAGGCCGCGGCGGAGGAAGGGAAGCCAGTTGGTGAGGAACTCGCCGGCGACCTCGAGCTCGGCGGCATCGTGGTCTTGGATGAAGGGATCGTCCGCCATCGACTTAGGGTTAGGGTTTCGATGGCGCTTGATCGACGATATGCGGCGGTTTTGCTGAAAAGCCCTTCCAAAGTGATTAAATGGGAGAACCTACGAACTTGATGGGTGAAGTATAGATGAAGGCAACGTGCCGTTTTCTTATTGGTTCTACTATTATCATTCTGTTTGTATGTGCCATCACATTTTTTTTTCCACAAGGCAACTTTTTTTATAGTGTTTTGTTTCATGCCAGGGAGACTAACATATAGATATCAGATAGATTATACCTCATCTTAGTATAAAGATTTTTTTGGAAACGGGTCATGAACCTATTATATTATAGTAGTTTAACATTTTTTTTTGAAACTGTCCCATAAACCTAACCCACACATGGCACACAAACGCACTCAGGGCCTCAGGGATTTGTGCCGAACGCATTAAATTGTGAGCATTTTCCCTTCTAGAAATCGATCCCCGCAAACTCCCCAGGAAGGGAAGTGCTATAACCAACCGACATGTGCTCGTGGTCAGTTTAACATCTAATTGTAACTGATTTGTTAGCCAACTAAGCATCAACACAAGATGTATATATTCTGATAATGATGCTATGAGTTTTTGTCGTTGCTAGATTTCTCGATTTGCTTCAATATTCTGGCAGATTTTGTTAGTGAATATGCCCTAGAGGCCATTACTGTATCATACTAGTTTGTATATTATTTAATGGAAGCTTAGGATATTCACCATTGTATAGACAATCTTGCTCAAAATAGTAGTATGCTACTTGGTTTGTCTCTACTTCAATGTGTGTACATGTGTTTCTTTTAACATATCGCCTATACACATTAGTGGAGCCCTTATGATTTTTGCTTGATTACCAGCGTTGTGATGGCAGTCACACTCGTGGGGGCTGGGTAATCCACAAGCACATCCTTATACAGGTCCCTAGTCGTAGAACTATCGAGACAGGGTATCGATACTCCGGAGTAGACTAGCGTATGCGTTTCTCATCCCAGCAGGGGAGACGGTCTGTCCCACAGCCGTCAGTACGTCATACTTGAGATAGTATACGGGTGCTCGTTAGGTTAAGAGTACACTGGACAGGACTCGTCGGTAACTGATTGGTTGGTACTATACCTATCGTCAGTTATCAGTTCCCAGGTGACATGAGTACAGTTTAGTCCGCTGACTTGACACTGTCACTTCGCCTCGAGTGTGTTCCCACTGTACTTTGATTACTACCCTACCACGGCTCAAAGGAGTCGTGCAAACAGGTAGTAGTTGGATGCAGTCCCGAAGCACTTGGAGGCAGTGACGGTTAGATAGGATTCGTCTCTCCCGGTATTGGGAGTTGATATCGCGCTGTGTCAAGGAGAGCCATTACACACAGTCGTCCCTGGCCAGGGCAAGCGAGATGCACTGGTAGGTTTCCAGTGTTATCTCAGGGTGTTCTGGGCTACATTCCGACACGACTTGTACCGCTATTAGGGGACTGACGTTTACCGCCCCCTAGGCCCGCCATGCGATATTCTCAGACGAACAGACCGGACTGTACAGAGACTGTCACATTCAGGCTCAGTAGGAGTTCGGATGAGTTCACATCGTCAGTCTTCTTATCGGCATCTACCTGGGGGCCGTTACGCACAGCTAGTACCGCTTGCGGTCTGTGGTTAAACCCACTGTCAGCGTAGTGTCGAGTCTTTAGAGTCCCACACAGAGAGCTATTTGCCTTTAGGCAAAAGAGTAGAGGTCGCATGGTTTTGCGACAGAATTCGGTCACATCCGTGCACTTGTGCACGTTTGGTGTCCGGACAGTTATTACTAGCGAGCTTTGGTTTAAACCAGATCCTAGTATACGTTTTGGGATTGGTTTTATCTCGTTTGTATTCGTGTTCCTCAGAATGCGGATGCGGGTGTGTATGCACGGTTGACAGAGACAAAGGCAGAGAATTCTCATTAGGGTTGTTGACTGTTGACTTTTGTTAAACCCTAATGAGAATAAGAAATATGATTAATAATAATATTAATTAAGTATTATTGTGCCATGGTTGGGTTGAAAGGTTGACTTTGTTGACTTGTTGACTTTGTTGACCGGTTGACTAGGTTGGACTTGTTGACCATCATCATGACAATGGCTATCATTTCATGGTTATGACTTTTGCTTACTTGTTTGTTCACAAAATGCATTAAATGCATGAAATGATAATGCCATTGACATGAACCATCACAAGATGCTTAATTATTTGTTATTATTATGATTATTTGGTGTTATGAGAGGATTGTGGAAAAAGTCTTCTTCATTCTATCATATTAATTCTCTCTCATCCTCAAAGCTCTCCTCTTCCTCTTGCTCTCTCTCTAGCTCATGGTTCTATTATCTCATGAGTTGAGAAACAAGAACCATAGAGATAAAACCTAAAACACTTCTCTACTCATCCTAGTGTACAAGGTCTAGCAAGCCAAGTATTCTAGTTTTCTCTAGATTGAGGTTGGAGCCAAAGGTAGAAGCTTTCGGGTGGATCCATCTTCGGCACAAGGAGATGACGAGATGAGGCCGATCCGACCACCACAAGGAGTTGAAGAGAAGGAGTTCAAGTTTAGGTATAACCCTAACCTAGTAGCTAAACTCTTAGCTAGGTTGTTAGATAGTTTGTTTAACAAAGATCTGTTTCTAGAGTCCATGTTACCCCACCATAAAAATCGTTTTTCACCATTTCCGCAACCCCAAAGAACCGGGGATGGGTAACGTAGACTTACAGTGGTATCAGAGCCAGGTTAAACACTACCTAACATGTTAGCAAAATAACTAGAAGTTCGATCGGAGAAAAAATCACAAAACATGCCCGAACTTTAAACTTTCTGTCGATTTTTATTCTGCTCTAAAAATAATTTAACACATCTGAAAAATCGTCTCAGGGTTTTTAATGAACACAGCAGAAAAACGATCAACTGAGCCGACCAACTCACCGCGGAAACGCGGCAAGAAGAGCTTCTTGCCGCAGATCCACGACCGAGTTGACTCGGCCGTGGATCGGTTTTGCTGCAGTGTGTTTCTTGGGGTGTTTTGGTATTTTTGGAATATGATTTTTCTGCCCAGATTTTTCAGAAAGCAAAATTTGTTTTTGGGGTGGTTAAAAATCCGTATTTTGATCGAACTTCTAAAGACTTTAGCTAACGGGTTATATCTGTGATGTGATATATGTATTGAATGTCTGCTAATCGCTATATGTCGATTAGTGGGGGTTATACATCTCTGTGATCTGTAATGTTGATGGTATGTGTATATGAATTCATTAGATTGTCGCGGATGAATAGCCGGGGGGTTGTGAGATGAGAGTTTTCTTTTTCTTTCAATTCATGTAATTTGTAATCGATGTAATATTATTTGTATGGCCCCACATCCGGGATGAGGTTGTAGCCGCCATTGTATAATTTCTTTTACTGTTTTTGCTCCTAAGATAGAACCAAGGAGGGGTGCACAAACTACCGGGTATCTCGAAGTGCCGAGTGGCCTACTCATGTTGTTGAGGGAGGTTGCTTCACTTCGGGTATTTGACGGGTAGTTTGCCGCACCCGTAGGGGTCTAGGGTGGGGTATTGGCTATTTACCGCGACCGTGTAATCCGCTTTTCGTTGTAGGCTCGAACGAATCACGGATTCCTAGTATATCCAAAGTATTCATCTGTGATCTGGAATGGCTATCATTGTATCTGACGAATGTATATATCTATATATGATATCTATTTAGGCGTTGCTTATGTTTTGCATCCGCGCTAGTCCAACCCCTGCTCTGTCGTTAGTTAAGTAACCTAACGGGTAATGACGGGGCTCCGTGGCGAATGCGGATGGCATAAGCGTACCTCATATTTTCATTGTTTTCTGCAATGGTAGGATTAAATGATGAGACACATTAAAATTAATGCAAGAAAATAAACCAAAGTAAAGTCGTTGGAACAATTTCAAAACCACTCGGTTTATTTTCAAAAACAACTTTTAAACGCGGAGCTTAAGCCACTCCTTTTAAAAGCTATCTCGTTCCATCGATTATATCAAGTTCACTACGTTCACGGTTTTTCCAAAACCATTCGTAGCCCTCCGTCATTTCACATGGATAGTCAATAGTATTCAAGCTATGTTTGTTGGCCAAAGTCAAGGCATAGTAATTGGTAGCTATTGGGTATTCATGTGCAGCATAGATAGATGCGTTGGTTTGGGACAGTCGTACTGCCTTGTTGGCCAAAGTCAAGGGTAGGTACAGGTGGGTTCAAATTAACCTGGAGAATGACGGGTAGAACTTGACATGTGACTTATGATTTGTTGGCCAAAGTCAAGATCATAAGAGTATGGGGCAAAAATCCACATCGGGAGTTTCTAAAGAACCAGAAACTTGCTAGCGCTGCATATCATTTGGAGTGTGATGATTCTGGTAGGATTCCTTCAGTTTTATCACGCGATGATATTTGGATCCCGATCTTACTGTGAGTATGTGCTACTCCTCGGGAAATTTCTCACTTAACGATCAATGCTATAAACCAAGTAGGTGTCTAGAAAGTGTAAGTCCATGATGCACACCCCATGGGTCGCGGGGAGGCGAAATACTTTAAAAACGGTTTTCTCACATCAAAAGAAACTAGTTTTTCTTTGCATCATGAACTTTTTTCCACTTTAGGATCTTTATTAAGCCTTATCTAACAAAACTAAACTAAGAGAGTGCTAACTACTAGGTTAAGAAGTTATACCCTCGTGTCTAGTCCTTCGGGTCTTCAAGTTGCTCCTTGCTCCTTGGTTCAAGCTCCTTGCTCTTGATCTCCTTTCTTTAGCTTCTTCTAGGGTTTGGAAGAGTTCGGTTGCCGGTCTCCTTTGCGTCAAAGATGGATCCACCCGAGGTGCCTACGATCAAGCTCCAACCTCCATGAGATAAGTTAGTGATCAAACTTGCTAAGTGAGAAGACTAAGTAGATGTAGAATGAGTGTAATGGATTAATTGATCTCAAAACTCATTGATTTGCAACACATGCAAGTGTATGAGTTTCATGAAGAAGAAGAGAAGAAAAACCTAGCAGAGAGAAAGAATTTGTGAGAATGAATGAAAAATGAGAAGAGAGAATGGTTAAGTATTTTGGCAATAATTCAACCATGGATTATTAAATCATATAATCTACAACCATGCTTGAATAGTGGCTCCAAAAGAAATAAACAAATACATAACCATTCTTCAACCCATGCCTCCTAATTTCCACCTCATTAATTCTTTAATGAAAAAGAATAAAACAATAATGAGGTGTCTCCTTCTAGAAGGTCAATCTTGTGAATTTACAAGAATGCTCTTTTTCCGTATTTTCATATCCGTATCCGTATTCCGAAAAATACAGATACACTGAGATCAGTATAATCCAATACTCCAATACTAGTATCCGGCTTAAACCAAAGCCTACCAGTATTATCCGTCCGATTATCATTTGAGTAGCCAGTACACGAATGCGATCGAAACTCTGCCGTAAGACTATACGACATCTACATCGTCTCGCCTGATCCAGGGAAACCCTCTGTGTGGGACTCTAAAGACTCGACATAACGGCAACCCAGGTACGTGTCGAAAAGGAGGCCGACGAGTGAACTCGTCCGTAACCCCTACCGAGCCTGTCCGTGACAATATCCGCGCAGTCCGGTCTGTTCGTATGAGAGTATCGCATGTATGGTCTAGGGAGGTGGTGAACGTCAGACTCCTAACAACCGTACAAGTCGTGCTGGTGTGGCTCAAGACCATCCGAGAATCTACTGATCAGTCCACCAGTAATTCTCAATCAGCCCTGGCCAGGGACTTATGGTAATGACCAACCGATCACAGTGCGATATCGACTCCCTATACCGGGAGAGACGAATCCCTAACAGTCGCTCACTGCCTCCATGTGGCTCGGGACTGTACCCAACTAACACCTGTTTGCACGACTCCTTTGAGCCGTGGTAGGATAGTAATCAAAGCACAGTGGGAACTCACACGAGATAAATGACGACCTTAAGTCAACAGACTATCTGCATACATGTCACCCGAGAACTGCTATCTGACGTTAGGTATAATACCATCCAATTAGTTCTCGGCGAGTCCTGTCCGGTGTACTCACACTCAGTGAGCATCTATATACAATCTTAGGTGCGCATCACCAATGGTTGCGGGACCAATCCATCGCCCCTCGTCAGGGTCTAGATATGTATACACTAGTTTACTCTGGAGCATCGATGCCCAGTCTCGATACTCCTGCGACCAGGGACATTTAAGGATGTGCCTATTGACTATCCAACCCCCACAAGTATGACTGCCATCACAACGCCGGTAGTCAGGCAAACACCCTATGGGCTTTATCAACATCTATATAAATACAAAGTAAAATATATCACACGTTAAGATAAAGACAAACCAAATAGGGTACTATCATATCAAGCAAGATTGTCATGTACATACATATCCCTAGCATCCTGTACAATGAAAGCCTCTAGGGCATATATATCCAACAATCTCCCACTTGCACTAAGGTCTATAATTGGCGCAATGAGTACCCACTGTCTGTACTAGATCCAGTTGCTGGCGTACCGCATGCCCAACATCTCAAACAGCCTCTCGAACTGGACTTGAGGGATGGCCTTGGTGAATGGATCTGCCGTGTTGTCTTTTGTGTCCACTCTCCGCACCTCGATCTCCCGACGATCCACGATCTCCCTGATCAGGTGATACCGCCTCAAGATATGCCTGGATTTCTGATGGGACCTTGGTTCCTTCGCTAATGCTACAGCCCCATTGTTATCACAATACAAAGGTATTGGATTGGCAATGGACGGAACCACCTGAAGTTCAGAGATGAACTTCTTCATCCAGACAGCTTCTTTCGCGGCATCGTTAGCAGCTATATACTCAGCCTCCATAGTTGAGTCTGCGACGGTATCCTGTTTGGAACTCCTCCAACATACCGCCCCTCCATTGAGGGTAAACACAAAACCCGAAACGGATTTAGAGCCATCTTTGTCACTTTGGAAGCTGGAGTCGGTAAAGGCCTCGACCTGGAGGTCCCCATTACCGTAAATCAAGAACATCTCCTTAGTCCTTCTCAGGTACTTGAGAATGTTTTTTACCGCTATCCAATGCTTCTCCTGGGTCAGACTGATACCTGCTTACCACACTAAGTGCGTAAGCTACATCTAGTCTGGTACATAATATCGCATACATTATGGATCCTACCGCCGAAGCGTAGGGTATAATGCCCATGCGAGCCCTCTCTTCATCAGTCTTTGGAGACATCTCTTTGGAGAGGGTGATCATGTGACAAGCGGGTAAATTATCGCACTTGGAATCTTCCATACTAAATCTCTTTAGTATAGTGTCAATATACCCGGACTGTGAAAGTCCCAACATCCTTTTGGATCTATCATGATAGATCTTAATGCCCAGAATGTAGGATGCATCTCCCAAGTCTTTTATGGAGAATTTCTGTGACAAGAAGAGCTTTACTGATTGTAGCATAGGGACATCATTCCCTATCAGTAGTATGTCGTCGACGTACAAAACGAGGAAGACTACTGCTCCTTCTACAATCTTCCTATAAATGCATGGTTCATCTACATTTTTGATAAAGTCAAATTCTTTGACCGTCTCATCAAAGCAGATGTTCCAACTCCGCGATGCTTGCTTTAATCCATAAATAGATTTAAGCAACTTGCACACTTTTCCGCTGCTCCCACTGTCTAACAAACCTTCTGGTTGATCCATGTAAACACTCTCTTCTAAATGTCCATTTAGAAAAGCTGTTTTTACGTCCATCTGCCAGATTTCATAGTCATGGAAGGCAGCAATGGCAAGCAGGATCCGAATGGATTTAAGCATAGCTACTGGTGAAAAGGTTTCATCATAGTCCAATCCTGGTCTTTGACGAAAACCTTTTACAACGAGTCTAGCTTTGTAGGTTTCCACTTGTCCAAATGCACCAATCTTCTTTTTGAAGATCCATTTGCATCCAACTGGTTTCACCCCAGAAGGAGCAACTTCTAAAGTCCATACTTTATTGGTGTACATGGATTCCATTTCGGATCTCATAGCATCCAGCCACTTCACCGAGTCTTTACTCGTGATAGCCTGCTGAAAATTAGTAGGCTCATCATTATCGATGATGCAATCCTCTCGATCTCCATCTACAAGAAATCCATAGTATCTTTCAGGAGGATGAGAAAGCCTACTAGATCTGCGGAGTGGCGTTGGTTCGTCGGGCTCTATTGAAACCTTAGGTTCTACTAAATCATCAGCAGTAGTTTGAGGTTCTGGAATTTCTTCCAGCTCTACCGCGCTCCCACTAATTTCTTTTGCAAGAAATTCGCTTTCTAAGAAAACAATGTGGCGAGCGACAAACACCTTTTGTTCTTTAGTGTGGTAGACTAGATATCCCCTTGAATGCTTGGGGTATCTTACAAACTTGCACAAAACCGATCGTGCCTCGAGCTTGTCCGGATTATGCTTTTTAACATATGCCGGACACCCCCATATCTTGATATACTTAAGACATGGTCTCTTCTCGCTCCATATTTCATATGGAGTTGTAGGCACAGACTTAGTCGGAACTCTATTCAATAGGTATGCTGCTGATTCTAGCGCAAAACCACAGAAGGAAAGTGGCAACTCAACACTACTCATCATTGAACGCACCATGTCCAGTAGCGTGCGATTCCTTCTTTCTGATACACCATTATGCTGAGGTGTATAAGGCGGAGTAAGCTGAGAGAGAATTCCATTCTCTTTTAAGTATTCAAGGAAACTGGTACTTAAGTATTCTCCACCTCGATCAGATCGAAGTGTCTTAATGCTTTTACCAGTCTGTTTCTCCATTTCATTTTTATACTCCTTAAACTTCTCAAAGGCCTCAGATTTATGCTTCATTAAGAACACATGTCCATACCTAGAGAAGTCATCAGTAAAAGTGATGAAGTAGGAGTGACTGCTTCGTGCATGTGTAGACATTGGACCACATACATCACTGTGTACAAGTCCCAAGAGTTCCGTGGCTCTTTCTCCGTATCCGGTGAACGGAGATTTGGTCATTTTTCCTTTGATACACGATTGACAAGTTGCATATGATGAATATTCAAACGGATCTAAATATCCATCTTTATGTAACTTAGTCAACCTTGTTTCATTTATATGACCAAATCTACAATGCCATAGGAAGGCTTGGTTTGAATCTGGAGCCTTTCTTTTAAGTGTGTTTTGAATATTGAAAACTTGAGGTTGATTAAGTATGTATATACCGTTTTCCAGTGTGCCAAACCCAATCATTTCTTGATTTAGGAGAATGTTCATGACATTTCTTTCAAGCGCAAAATTATATCCTTCATTAGATAACAAAGATACTGATATAATATTACACAGCATACTGGGAATACAAAAACAGCTGTACAACACCAAAATGTGCCCACTAGTCAACCCCAGGTGATATTCCCCTATTGCAATAGCATCTACATGCATTCCATTGCCCATCCGGAGAGTCATATCACCTGTCTTCAGTGCTCTACGGTTTCTCAGAACCTGCAAAGAATTACAGATATGAGAACCAGAGCCGGTATTAAGTACCCATGATGTAGAGTTTACTGAAAGACAATTTTCGATTACAAACACACCTGAAGCAGAAGCAGCAGCTTGCTTCGTGTCCTTGGCTTTGAAGGCCATGCAATCCTTCTTCCAGTTCCCTTGCTTGTGACAATAGTAGCATTCGTTCTTATCTGCCTTCACCCTTCCTGCCTTGTTCGTTCCTTGCACCTTCTTGACCCTGCCTTTCGGTTTGGTGACTTTCATCTTCTTCTTCCCTTTAGTTTTCGCTTTAGATTTAGAAGAGGATGATTGGCCAACATACAGAACGGGGGTCTTCTCCTTTTTCAAGGAGGTCTCTGCTACCCTCAACATGTTGAGGAGCTTTGGAAGATCAGCTTCCATTTCGTGTATGTTGAAGTTCAGCACGAACTGAGAGAAGGTGTGGGGAAGGGACTGCAAAATCAAGTCGATATACAAATCATTCTCTAGCACGCATCCCACGTTTGCGAGTTCCTCAATGAGGCTGATCATTTTCAGGACGTGCTCTCCTACAGGTGATCCTGGAGCTAACTTCATCTGGAAGAGTTTCCTTGAGGTCTCGTACCTCGCGATACGGGAGTGCTCCCCATACAATTCCTTGCAATAGAGAAAGATGGATATAATATCCATACCCTCATGCTGTTTCTGGAGTTCATTGTTCATGGACGCCAGCACGATACACTTAGCTCTCTCACAGTCTAGATCCCAGGTTTTGCGAACCTCCTTGTCCGCAACTGAGGAATCTGGTCCTGGGATAGGGGGAGGAACAACGGTGGTAACATATGCCACTTTGTCATAAGTCAGTGCAATGTTGACGTTCCTTAGCCAATCTTTATAGTTTGGCCCGGTCAGTGTATTTTTTCAAGTAATAGTTTTAGTCCTGTCATAGTAGCTGCCAGAGAGAGAGATAAAAGAAACACTCAGCATATGCTCTTGCAAGTTTAGATTGGTTTATTAGTTTATCTAAACATGATGGCTCCCACTGTTTTCTCAAATCCTTTTTCAAACCCTAAAAGAAGAATCAGTCAGGAATTAATCACACGTCACAATACTTGCTTAACCTTTCAGCCAGGCCAGTGTTGGTACTTCAAGGGAGGTTTTCCAACACTTTCACGAAGTTCCTTAATTAAATAATCTCTTTTCCCTGAAGGCGTAGCCCCTCTAACACCTTTCTAGATACTTACTTGGTTTATAGCATTGATTGTTAAGTGAGAAAATTTCGCGAGAGTAATCCTACTCATCAGTGGGATCGGGATCCAACTATCATTGCATGATGCCCTAGATAGAAGCCACTCTAGACACCACACTCCAGAAGGTATGCTAAATCTGCAAGTTTCCTTTATGTTTGAAACTCCCGATATGATTTTTACCCCCAAGCTCTTATGACCTTGACGCAGGCCAACAAATCATAAGATGTAAGTCAAGTTCTACCCGTCGTTGTCCTGATTAATTTAGATCCATCCGTACTCGCCCTTGACGTAGGCCAACAAGGCTGTACGACTGTCCTAAACTAATGCATCTATCTATGCAACAAATAAGCAACACATTTCTACCATTCACTATGCCTTGACGTAGGCCAACAGACATAGCATGAATACGATGTGCTGTTTATTTGAAACGACGGAGGGTTACGGCTGGTTTTTGGCGAAACCGTTAACGTAATGAACTTGATATGATCGAAAAAACCATGATAGCTTTTTAAAAGGAGTGGTTTAGGCTCCGCATTTAAAATTTGCTTTTTGAAGAAAACCGAGTGGTTTTGAAATTGTTCCAACGATTTAGTTTAGGTTTATTTTCTTTGCATTAATGAATTAATGCTGTCCCATCATTTAATCCTACCATTGCAGAAAACAACGAAAATATAACGTACGCTTATGCCATCCGCATTCGCCATGGGGCCCCGTCATTACCCGTTAGGTTACTTAACTAACGACAGAGCGAGGGCTGGACTAGCGCGGGTGAAAAACATAAGCAACGCCTAATAAATATCATATATAGATATATCCATTCGTCGCACGCAATAATAAGCATTCCAGATCACAGATGAAGATATTGGATATATTAGGAATAGCGCACTTCGTTTAAGCCCATAACGAAGGACGGGTTCCATGGTCGTGATGAATAGCCAAAACCCTACCCGAGACCCCTACGGGTGCGGCAAACTACCCTCCAAGTACCAGAAGTGAAGCAGTCTCCCTCAACAACGTGAGTAGGCCACTAAGCACTTCAAAATACCCGGTAGTTTGTGCACCCCTCCTTGGGTCTATCCTAGGAGCAAAAACAGTAAAAAGAAATAATACAACGGTGGCTACAACCTCATCCCGGATGTGCCCCGCAAAAATAATATTACATCAATTTCATAAATTATATTGAATGAAAGAAAAGAAAACACTCGTCTCACATCCCCCGGCTATTCATCATCGACAGTCCAATAACATTCATATACACAAACAAACCATTATACATATGTGCAACCCCCACTAATCGTCGTATAGCGATTAACGAACGTTTCAAAACACATAAAGCATTACAGAAGAACCGATTAGCTAAAGCAATTAGAATTTCGATCGAATAAGCATTTTTGAATCTATCCTCAGGTCAACACAGCACACAAAATATCTGGGCAGAATCAAAATATCCCAAAAATCACAACTCCAAAAATAAAGAATAACAGAAGAAATTTGGGCTGAATCCGAGTCAACTCGGCGGCGGATCCACGGCCGAACGCTTAGTTCGGCCGCGGATCCGCGGTGAGTTGAACGATTCAGAGGCCCAAATTTCATCAGTATTCTTAGAAAACCCTGCCTGTATTTTTAAGCCCTCTGAAAAAATTTTAGGACCAGATTTCGAAATCGACAGAAACTGATATTTTCGGATGTGATTTTCGGGTTTTTCCGGCGATCGAATTTCGAACACTTTGCTAACAAGTTAGATAAGGTTTAATATGGCTCTGATACCAGTGTAAGTCCATGATGCACACCCCACGGGTCGCGGGGAGGCGGAATACTTTAAAAACGGTTTTCTCACATCAAAAGAAACTAGTTTTGCTTTGCATCATGAACTTTTTTCCACTTTAGGATCTTTATTAAGCCTTATCGAACAAAACTAAACTAAGAGAGTGCTAACTACTAGGTTAAGAAGTTATACCCTCGTGTCTAGTCCTTCGGGTCTTCAAGTTGCTCCTTGCTCCTTGGTTCAAGCTCCTTGCTCTTGATCTCCTTTCTTTGGCTTCTCTAGGGTTTGGAAGAGTTCGGTTGCCGGTCTCCTTTGGGTCAAAGATGGATCCACCCGAGGTGCCTACGATCAAGCTCCAACCTCCATGAGATAACTTAATGATCAAACTTGCTAAGTGAGAAGACTAAGTAAATGTAGAATGAGTGTAATGGATTAATTGATCTCAAAACTCATTGATTTACAACACATGCAAGTGTATGAGTTTCATGAAGAAGAAGAGAAGAAAAACCTAGGAGAGAGAAAGCATTTGTGAGAATGAATGAAAAATGAGAAGAGAGAATGGTTAAGTATTTTGGCAATAATTCAACCATGGATTATTAAATCATATAATCTACAACCATGCTTGAATAGTGGCTCCAAAAGAAATAAACAAATCCATAACCATTCTTCAACCCATGCCTCCTAATTTCCACCTCATTAATTCTTTAATGAAAAAGAATAAAACAATAATGAGGTGTCTCCTTCTAGAAGGTCAATCTTGTGAATTTACAAGAATGCCCTTTTCCGTATTTTCATACCCGTATCCGTATTCCGAAAAATACGGATACACTGAGATCAGTATAATCCAATACTACAATACTAGTATCCGGATTAAACCAAAGCCTACCAGTATTATCCGTCCGATCATCATTCGAGTAGCCAGTACACGAATGCGATCGAAACCCTGCCGTAAGACTATACAACATCTACATCGTCTCGCCTGATCCAGGGAAACCCTCTGTGTGGGACTCTAAAGACTCGACAGTACGCTGGCAGTGGGTTTAACCACAGGTCCATCAGTGGCACTAGCTGTACGTAACGGCAACCCAGGTACGTGTCGAAAAGGAGGCCGTCGAGCGAACTCGTCCGTAACCCCTACTTAGCCTGTCCGTGACAATATCCATGCAGTCCGGTCTATTTGTCTGAGAGTATCATATGTATGGTCTAGAGAGGTGGTGAACATCAGACCCCTAACAACCGTACAAGTCGTGCCGGTGTGACTCAAGACCATCCGAGAATCTACTGATCAGTCCACCAGTAATTCTCAATCAGCCCTGGCCAGGGACTTATGGTAATGACCAACCGATCACAGTGCGATATCAACTCTCTATACCGGGAGAGACGAATCCCTAACAGTCGCTCACTGCCTCCATGTGGCTCGGGACTGTACCCAACTAACACCTGTTTGCATGACTCCTTTGAGCCGTGGTAGGATAGTAATCAAAGCACAGTGGGAACTCACACGAGACAAATGATGACCTTAAGTCAACAGACTATCTGCACACATGTCACCTGAGAACTGCTATTTGACGTTAGGTATAATACCATCCAATCAGTTCTCGGCGAGTCCTGTTCGGTGTACTCACACTCAGTGAGCATCTGTATACAATCTTAGGTGCACATCACCAATGGTTGCGAGACCAATCCATCGCCCCTCGTCAGGGTCTAGATATGTATACACTAGTCTACTCTGGAGCATCGATGCCCAGTCTTGATACTCCTGCGACCAGGGACATTTAAGGATGTGCCTATTGGCTATCCAGCTCCCACAAGTATGACTGCCATCACAACGCCGGTAGTCAGGCAAACTCCCTATGGGCTTTATCAACATGTATATAAATACAAAGTAAAATATATCACACGTTAAGATAAAGACAAACCAAATAGGGTACTATCATATCAAGCAAGATTGTTATGTACATACATATCCCTAGCATCCTATACAATGAAGGCCTCTAGGGCATATATATCCAACAGAAAGGTGTTAGCGGGGCTACGCCCCCAGGGAAAAGAGGTTATTTAATTAAGGAACTTCGCGAAAGCGTTGGAAAACCTCCCTCGAAGTACCAACACTGGCCTGACTGAACGGTTAAGCAAGTATTGTACGGTGAGATTGATCCCGACTAGTTCTTCCTTTTTGGTTTGAGGAGGGATTCGAGAAACAGTGGGAGCCATCCTGTTTAGACAAAATAAAAACCACTCTAAACTTGCAAGAGCATCATGTTGAGTGTTTCTTCTCTCTCTCCTAATTGCAGCGACCAATCGTCATGACCGGACTTAAGTTACTTCTAGATAAAAATATACTGAGAGGGCCAAACTACAAAGATTGGCTCAGGAATGTCAAAATGGTAATCACTTACGACAAGCTGGGGTATCTCCTTACCACCAAAGCTCCCCCTGTCCCAGGTCCCACCTCCAGCGTCGCGGATAAGGAAATCCGTAAGACCTGGGAGATCGATTGCGCGAAGGCCAAGTGCCTCGTGCTTGCCTCTATGGACAATGAACATCAGAGGAGGCACGAGAATATGGACCTAGAATCCATATTTCTCCATACTAAGGAACTATATGGAGAGCAATCCCGTATCGCCAGATACGAAGTCTCGAAAAAGTTGTTTTCGACGAGATTGGCCGTCGGATCATCGGTAGCGGAACACGTGCTTAAGATGATTGGCTTCATTGAAGAGCTCGCGGACCTTAGGACCACGTTAGAGAATGAGCTCTATACGGACTTGATTCTCCAGTCCCTTCCTTCCACTTACGCCCAGTTTATCCTAAACTTCAACTTGCAAGGAAAAGAAGTTGAACTTTCGGAGCTCCTCAACATGTTGATGAGTGTAGAGGGAACCCTACAGAAAGGTAGGGAAACATCCACTTTGTTTGTAGGAGGATCTTCCTCTTCTAAGTCCAAGGCGAAAGCCAAGGGAAAGAAGAAGAAATCCCCCGCCAAACCAAGGGGCGGTGTTAGTAAAGTGGAAACGAAGGGAAAAGCAAAGGCAACAAAGATAGCGGGGCAGCTTGTGGGAAAGGAAGAGTGCTTCTATTGTCATAAGAAAGGACATTGGAAAAAGGATTGCAGGGCTTGGAAGGCCAAGAACCAGGACCCGAAGCAAGTTGCGGCTTCGGCTTCAGGTGTGTATGTTATTGAAAATTGTCTATCAATAAACTCTACTTCCTGGGTATTGGATACCGGATCAGGATCTCATATCTATAATTCCGTGCAGGCACTGAGAAAGCGTAAGGTTTTGAAGGTAGGTGATATGACCCTCAGAGTTACAAACGGAGCTGGCATGGATGCTGAGTCCGTGGGGGACTATCACTTGGGAATGTCAGATGGACATGTTTTGGTTTTGCGTGATTGTTATTTTGTACCCAATGCAACTTGTAATATCATATCTGTATCTTTATTATCTAAAGAAGGTTATGAATTTGCATTTGTAAGCAATGTTGTAAACATTCACCTTAATCAAGTTTTGATTGGGTCAGGTACATTAAGCAATGGTATATACGTATTAAACCAGCCACAGATTTTCAATGTCCAGAATACACACAAAAGAAAGTCGCGGGAAACAAATCAGGCTTTCTTATGGTATTATAGACTGGGTCACATCAATGAGAGAAGGTTGACAAAGTTACATACAGAAGGATATTTAGATCCGTTCGAATATCAATCGTATGCAACTTGTCAATCCTGTCTCAAAGGAAAGATGACAAAGACTCCGTTCACTGGACACGGAGTAAGAGCGAGCTCGCTCTTGGGACTCGTACACAGCGACGTGTGCGGTCCAATGTCTACACATGCGCGAAGCGGTTATTCTTACTTCATTACTTTTACGGATGACTTTTCAAGGTACGGATATGTCTTCTTAATGAAACATAAATCCGAAGCCTTTGAAAAATTCCAGGAATATAAGAATGAAGTAGAAAAACAAACCGGCAAAATTATCAAGACACTGAGATCTGATCGAGGTGGTGAATACTTAAGTGCCGAGTTCCTGGATTACCTAAAAGAGAATAGAATTCTCTCTCAGCTTACTCCTCCATACACTCCGCAACATAACGGTGTATCGGAGAGACGGAATCGGACCCTATTAGATATGGTACGTTCCATGATGAGTAACACTAAGTTACCGCGATCATTCTTAGGATATGCACTAGAATCAGCTGCATATCTTTTGAACCGAGTTCCAACTAAGACAGTGCCTACCACACCATATCAGATGTGGTGTGGGAAGAAACCCTATCTTAAGCACATTAAGACATGGCGATGTCCAGCTTTTGTTAAAAAGCAGCATGCGGACAAACTCGAGGCACGCTCAGTACAGTGCAAGTTTGTGGGATATCCAAAGATTTCCAAGGGATATTTCTTCTATTGCGAAGAGGAACAAAAGGTTTTTGTTTCTCGTCATGCCTGCTTCTTGGAAACTGAGTTTTTGGAAAATCAGATAAGTGGGAGCGCAATAGAATTGGAAGAAATTCCAGAACCACGAGCTATTACTGAAATCTTAGAAGAACCAGAGGGTTCGAAAGAACATGACATTCCTACGCCACTCCGCAGGAGTAGTAGGCAGTCTCATCCATCCGAGAGATACTACGGTTTTCTCATAGATGGGGATAGAGAGGATTGCATCATTGATAGTGATGAGCCTACTAGCTTCCAGCAGGCCATTCAGAGCGTTGACTCAGTAAAATGGCTGGATGCAATGCGGACCGAAATGGAGTCCATGTACACCAACAAAGTATGGACTTTGGACATTGCTCCAGATGGGGTAAAACCCGTAGGATGCAAGTGGATCTTCAAGAAGAAGAT
Source organism: Agapanthus africanus (assembly GCA_030015575.1). Lineage (NCBI taxonomy): Eukaryota > Viridiplantae > Streptophyta > Magnoliopsida > Asparagales > Amaryllidaceae > Agapanthus > Agapanthus africanus. The sequence goes on from CM057345.1 coordinate 524,093,541, forward strand.
TGGTGTAGATGGACAGCTTGAGACCTATAAGGCTAGACTTGTTGCAAAGGGTTTTCGTTAAAGACCTAGTTTGGACTAAGACGAAACCTTTTCTCCAGTGGCTATGCTGAAATCCATTCGGATCCTTCTTGCCATTGCTGCCTTCCACGATTATGAGATTTAGCAGATGGACGTAAAGACCGCTTTTCTAAATGGAAATTTAGAGGAGTGTGTCTATATGGACCAACCAGAGGGTTTCATTCAGAGTGGGAGCAGCGAAAAGGTGTGCAAGTTGCTTAAGTCCATCTATGGACTAAAGCAGGCATCGCGGAGTTGGAACATCTGTTTTGATGAGACAGTCAAAGATTTTGGCTTTATCAAAAATCCAGATGAACCATGCATCTATAGTAGATTTGTAGAAAGAATTGTCATATTCCTCGTTTTATACGTGGATGACATTCTTTTGATAGGAAATGACATTCCTATGCTACAATCTGTCAAAGGGTTCTTGTCACACAGGTTCTCCATGAAAGACCTGGGTGATGCCACTTACATTCTGGGGATCCGAATCCATCGTGATAGATCCAAGAGGATATTAGGACTTTCGCAGTTCAGGTACATCGACACCATACTGAAAAGATTCAGTATGGAAGATTCCAAGCGCGGTAATCTACCGGCTTGTCACAGGATCACCCTTTCCAAAGAGATGTCTCCCAAGACTGATTTGGAAAGGGATCGCATGTCTATTATACCCTACGCTTCTGCAGTAAGCTCTATAATGTATACGATGTTGTGTACCAGACCGGATGTAGCTTATGCATTGAGTGTGGTAAGCCGGTATCAGTCAAACCCTGGGGAGAAGCACTGGATAGCGGTAAAGAACATTCTCAAGTACCTGAGAAGGACTAAGGAGATGTTCTTGGTGTATAGCGGAAAAGACCTCCAGATCGAGGCCTTTGCTACTCCAGCTTCCAGAGTGACAAGGATGATTCAAGTCCATGTCGGGTTTTGTCTTTACCCTCAATGGAGGGGCGGTGTGTTGGAAGTGTTCCAAACAGGAAACCGTTGCTGACTCGACGATGGAAGCGGAATATATCGCTGCTGCTGATGCCGCAAAAGAAGCCGTCTGGATGTGGAAGTTCTTGACAGAACTTTAGGTGGTTCCGTCCATTGTTGATCCAATACCTCTGTATTACGACAACAACGGGGCTATAGCTTTAGCGAAGGAACCCAGGTCCCATCAGAAGTCCAGACACATCTTGAGGCGGTATCACCTGATCAGGGAGATCGTGGATCGCCAGGAGATCGAGGTTCGGAGGGTTGCTACGGAAGATAACACTGCTGATCCATTCATGAAGGCCTTACCCTAGACTCAGTTCGAGCGGCTGATCGAGATGATAGGTCTTCGATACACCAGTACATGGCCTTAGTGCAAGTGGGAGATTGTTAGTGTATATGCCCTAGAGGCCATTACTGTATCATACTAGTTTGTATATTACTTAATGGAAGCTTGGGATATTCACCATTGTATAGACAATCTTGCTAAAAATAGTAGTATGCTACTTGGTTTGTCTCTACTTCAATATGTGTACATGTGTTTCTTTTAACATATCGCCTATACACATTAGTGGAGCCCTTAGGATCTTTGCTTGATTACCAGCGTTGTGATGGCAGTCACACTCGTAGGGGCTGGGTAATCCACAAACACATCCTTATACAGATCCCTGGTCGTAGGACTATCGAGACAGGGTATCGATACTCCGAAGTAGACTAGCGTATGCGCTTCTCATCCCAGCAGGGGAGATGGTCTGTCCCACAGCCGTCAGTACGTCGTACTTAAGATAGTATGCGGGTGCTCGTTAGGTTACGAGTACACTGGACAGGACTCGTCGGGAACTGATTGGTTGGTACTATACCTATCGTCAGTTATCAGTTCCCAGGTGACATGAGTACAGCTTAGTCCGCTGACTTGACACTGTCACTTTGCCTCGAGTGTGTTCCCACTATACTTTGATTACTACCCTACCACGGCTCAAAGGAGTCGTGCAAACAGGTAGTAGTTGGGTGCAGTCCCGAAGCACTTGGAGGCAGTAACGATTAGATAGGATTCGTCTCTCCCGGTATTGGGAGTTGATATCGTGCTGTGTCAAGGAGAGCCATTACACACAGTCGTCCCTGGCCAGGGCAAGCGAGATGCACTGATAGGTTTTCAGTGTTATCTCAGGGTGTTCTGGCCTACACTCCAACACGACTTGTACCACTATTAGGGGACTGACGTTTACCGCCCCTTAGGCCCACCATGCGATATTCTCAGACGAACAGACCGGACTGTACGAAGACTGTCATATTCAGGCTCAGTAGGAGTTCGGATGAGTTCACCTCATCAGTCTTCTTATCGGCATCTACCTGGGGGCCGTTACGCACAGCTAGTGCCGCTTGCAGTTGTGGTTAAACCCACTGCCAGCATAGTGTCGAGTCTTTAGAGTCCCACACAGAGAGCTATTCGCCTTTAGGCAAAAGAGTAGAGGTCGCATGGTTTTGCGACAGGGTTCGGTCACATCCGTGCACTTGTGCACGTTTGGTGTCCGGGCAGTTATTACTAGTGGGTTTTGGTTTAAGCCAGATCTTAGTATACGTTTTGGGATTGGTTTTATCTCGTTTGTACTCGTGTTTCTCGGAACGCGGATGCGGGTGTGTATGCACGGTTGATAGAGACAAAGGCAGAGGATTCTCATTAGGGTTGTTGACTGTTGACTTTTGTTAAACCCTAATGAGAATAAGAAATATGATTAATAATAATATTAATTAAGTATTATTGTGCCATGGTTGGGTTGAAAGGTTGACTTTGTTGACTTGTTGACTTTGTTGACCGGTTGACTAGGTTGGACTTGTTGACCATCATCATGACAATGGCTATCATTTCATGGCTATGACTTTTGCTTGCTTGTTTGTTCACAAAATGCATTAAATGCATGAAATGATAATGCCATTGACATGAACCATCATAAGATGCTTAATTATTTGTTATTATTATGATTATTTGGTGTTATGAGAGGATGGTGGAAAAAGTCTTCTTCATTCTATCATATTGATTCTCTCTCATCCTCAAAGCTCTCCTCTTCCTTTTGCTCTCTCTCTAGCTCATGGTTCTATTGTCTCATGAGTTGAGAAACAAGAACCATAGAGATAAAACCCAAAACACTTCTCTACTCATCCTAGTGTATAAGGTCTAGCAAGCCAAGTATTCTAGTTTCCTCTAGATTGAGGTTGGAGCCAAAGGTAGAAGCTTTCGGGTGGATCCATCTTCGGTACAAGGAGACGACGAAGTGAGGCCGATCCGACCACCACAAGGAGTTGAAGAGAAGGAGTTCAAGTTTAGGTATAACCCCTAACCTAGTAGCTAAACTCTTAGTTAGGTTGTTAGATAGTTTGTTTAACAAAGATCCGTTTCTAGAGTCCATGTTACCCCACCGTAAAATTCGTTTTTCACCATTTCCGCAACCCCAAAGAACCGGGGACGGGTAACGTGGACTTACAGATTTAATTCCGACATATCGGATCTCTTGGATTCTAGTCCTGATCTAATATCTGCACAATATCCCAAGTCATAGTGTGAGTAGTATTTGGTATTTTTGAGATATTATCCTAACCATTTTATATGATATTATATATTAAGAATATTGATTAGAAATATTTGATATGATATGCATATTTTAATTACTAATATTTTATATAAATATTATATGCATGTATTTTCCCTCATTATGTTAATTATAATGTAGAAATATATAGTAATAAACTTTTTACACATAAACCCTCATATATTCTATAATTACAATAAACACATTTTAGTACTTAACAATAGCGGGGAAAATAATCATTCAAATGTGCAATATTCTAGACTAATCAAGCATGCGGAACAAACAATAGAAATAAATAGAAGATGAAATGGACAACACAAACAATTTAACATGGTCTGACCAACTCGGTCTATGTCCACGGGCGAAGATAACAGCTGCAGGATTCCATTACGTCAAAAAAGAGAACACAAAAGAGTTACGATACTCTCAATCTCGCCCAAACCTCACTGCAAAGAGAACACTTAACAAAAGGAAACACTCCAAACAAAGAATAGCTCAAAGCAAAAGAAGAGTAGAGAACAGAACAACTCTTAATACAAAACTCTTCCAACTCTCTCTATATTTTCCATCACACAAAGTTCTCTTGAGGAAATGAAGCTCTCACACTTCAATGGTTTCAAAGCTTTAGTGTTGAATTGTTATAGGTTTCTAAATGGATTCGACAAGTTACAAAATAGAGGTATTTGACGGCAAAAATAGTTTCAATTTGTAGTATCCGAAGATGCATACACTTTTGGTGCAGCAAGGTGTTTCCCCCAATCAGAGCAAAGCTCTGTTCAAATTTCAAAATTTGAAATGAAGCAGCGCTTCATAGCAGCGCCAAGTGCGATGCACTCTAAGAAGTGCACCACATGCAAAGCACGTAAGCGCTAGCGCTCAAAGCAGCGCACCAAGTGCAAAGCAAGTGAGCACTAGCGCTAAGAGCGCTGCACTCCAAGCAGCGCACTACGTGCAAAGCTCGTGAGCGCTAGCGATAGAATAAAATATTCTCGGTCCTTGGATCAAAAATCCAACGAACATGATTAAAAAATCATCAAATGATCAGAATAAAATTATGTTAAGAAAACATTCCTTAGAATCTTTCCAAATAGGAAAGATTATGCTCTGAGAATCAGAGCACCGTTGGATCAATGATCCAATGGTGATTAAAAATCACCAAAATACAGAATAAATTATGTATGGGAAAACATTTCCCAATCTTGTTAAAAACAAAATGACTGTCTTCTGTAAATCAGAACCCCTTGGATCAAAGATCCAACGGGGGAAACATCCCCAAATTAATTAGAGAAAAGATCTCTCCAACCGATTCAACAAATTAGCTTGCCCTATATAAAGGCCCCAAAACTTCAAGTCTCAGAAACACAGACATAGAGAGGAACCCCCCATAAACTTTGAGAAATTTTAAAGACAAAGAGCAAGCTCTCAGAAGAAGAAGATTTTCTTCAAGGTAAAAAAGAAGAGGAGAGAGATGAAATCATCTCATATAAAACGAAGAATTTACTTATTTTTCTAAAATCATAGATCTACAAGACCAAGGTCTTTCACAAAAGAGATCAAAGTATCACATCATAAAAAATAAGGGGAAGAATATAATCTTTTTCAGATCATAGATCTATAAGACAAATTGTCTTTCATAAAAGAGATCATAATATCTCATTATAAAAAGGGGGAGGATAATTCAATTCTCTTAGGATCATAGATCCATAAAGGCAGAGCCTTTCACCAAAAATATAAGAGATTGAAACATCTCCTATAAAATATAAGAACTTTGTTCTTAGATACATGAGACAAAATCTCTTATAAGAGAGAGAATTTAATTCTCAGGGTGCAAAGCTGCCTAAAAAGAGCCCTAGCGCTCCAATTAAAAGAAGCGCTTCCGCGCTCCAAAACTAACGCATAGCGTTGCAGAGCCTTAGCGATCCAAATTTCACAGAAGCGCTCTGCGCTCATTTTCTGGCGCATAACGCCAAGCGCGCCACGTGCTCCTCACGTGTGCGCTACTTAACAGAAGCGCTCTGCGCTCATTCTCTAGCGCACAACACCAAGCGCACCACGTGCTCCTCACGTGTGCGCTACTTAACAGAAGCGCTCCGCGCTCATTGACTGACACACAGTGCCAAGCGCGCCACGTGCTCCTCACGTGTGCACTACTTAACAGAAGCGCTATGCGCTCATTGACTGGCGCACAACGCCAAGCGCGCCACGTGCTTTTCACGTGTGTGCTAAGTGAACATAAACTGTTCTTTAAATAAAATCTCCAGAGCTATAATGAATGCTCAGCACTCAACAAAAGACAAAAATAATTGTCAGAACTCAAATCAATGCTCAGTATTGATAAATGTTTAACATTTTAACTGAATGGGTCGAGCCCAAGTTGGCCACAGATCCCTAATTCAGATTAATTGAGCCCATATGCTCATAAATCTTTGATCTCAGTCCCAAATTGGACTACAGATCTCCCAACCAATATTGGTTTAAGGGTACATTTGTTCACTCCTCTGATATTTGTCGTTGTAATTCTTCAACGTTTTCAGAGAGGTGACGGGTCCCGACAACCAGACATTCCACGGACTGTGGGGTCCTTAAACTCATGGACTATGTTGTCCTTAAACTTTACGGACAGTGGGGTCCTTAAACTCATAGACTATGATGATCTTTAAACTTTACAGACTATGATGTTTCTAAACTGGACTATGATGTGTTGGATATATGTATGCCCTAGAGGCCATTATATGATAGTGGATGTATTTGTACATGTATATATATATATTCAGTGTACATTCTTACTCGACATGATAGTATGCTATCTGGTTCTTCTTTATCTGACATGTAGATTTGATCATGCTTTTATTCATTCATACATGCTGATAAAGCCCTGAGGATATCGGCTTGACTACTGTGATTATGATGGAGATCATACTAGTGGGACATCCGTAGTTTATAAGCATATCCTGGAATGTCCCTAGTCGTAGGTATATCGAGACGGGGCATTGATATACCAGAGTAGACTAGCGTATATGATAATAGACCCATACGATGGGCGATGAATGTTCCCACATTCATCGATGTTTGACATCAAGATCATATACGGGTGCTCAGTGGTGACTGGGTACACTGGACGGACTCACCGAGAACTCCTATATGGAATTATATCTATCGTCGGATAGCAGTTCTCAGGTGACACTGGTGCTGGTTAGTCTGTAGACCCGAGATCGTCATAGAGTCTTGTGTGTTCTCCCACTGTACTTTGATTACTACCCTACCACGGTTCTACTGAGTCGTGCAAACAGGTGGCCGTTGGGTACAGTCCCGAGACACATGAAGGCGATGAGCGATAGGAGGGGTTTCTCCTCTCCCGGTATTGGGAGTTGATGCTGCGCTGTGCTCGACTGGTTATATCAGTAAGTCTCTGGCCAGGGCTGCTGAGATTTACTGATAAGTGTTATCGGTAGTTTCTCGATCTGTTATAGACCATTCATCGGCACGACTTATTGAGTTATTGGGGTCGACATTACCATCCCTAGACTCGATATGCAGCATATCTGACGAAGAGACCGGACTGTACGGTAGTGTTGCCGGTTGGCTCAACGGGAGTTGTAGCAGGTTCGCTTGTTTTCTTCTGATCGCTCAATACCCGGGTAGCCGTTACGTTTAGCTGACCGCTTGCGGCTTGGGGGTGCTTGATATGATCATCACCCACTGCCGGCGTATTGACGAGTCTTAAAGTCCCACAAAGGAGTTACCTAGTCCAGGCGAAACATTGTGGTGCGCGTATGCGATATGCGCATGGACCCGGTTAAAATGCGCGTATAAGATACCGTATATTAATCGGGCGGCTTGCTTTTGGTTGGGTCGTAAGTGATATGGCCGGATTGCTAAATCAGGTGTTGATTTATCATTTAACCATTAGTTTCCCACTAGAAATCATTTCTTGTATTTTGGACGTATGCATGCATGTATGCATTCATTCTTGTTCATGCACATATGGATGTGCATGCACACATACATACATACATCATCCTTCATGGTTGTATATACATAGAAAATGGTGGCAATATAAGACTCACACCTTGGTTTTATATATGGATTATTATTTCTATTTGTGTTAAAACAAAAAGAAAAAGAAAAGGATAATTCATGGTTTAGATTCTACACTCTTCTTCAACTAACCATGCTCACCTACTTTTTAACCATGTGTTAATCTTTCTTTTATGTTTTAACTCAAGTGAAATAATATCCATATAATATAACCATGGTTTGAGATGAAGAGTGGAAAATATATATACATATATTTTCCATTTTTTCATAAGTGGTTATCTTTTTCTCTTGTTCTAAAAGGCCATCATCTTCTTCCTCCTTCCTCTTTTGCTCTCTAGATTTCTCAAGTGAGCAAAACACTCACCAAGTTAGGATTTTGAAGTGAGAAAAGCCACCACAACACCATTCTACACAAGTCTTGCCCACTTGTGAAGAGTGTTAGCTCCATTTCCTTCTCTTGATCAAGTGAAGTTGCAAGCTTGGACAAAGGAGCTTCGGGTGGATCGTCGTGGACATTAGAAGACCTCAAGCGAACTCTTTTCCAACCCTCAAGTGGCCAAGGAGTCTAGCGTAGGGAGCTACAAAGGTTGTACTCTCAAAACCCCTAGCCTTTGTTACTTGTGATGTTGTTTAAGTTATGAAACCCTAATTTTCTAGGAATGATTCTTTGTATGTTTACTTAGCACCCTAAAAATTTAATCTTTGGTACATGTGATGCTTCCAAACCCTTTATGAGGTGCTAGGTAAACCTAACATTGGTATCAGAGCCGACCTAGAACTTTAGGCGACACTTTAACGAAGTTGAAACTCCGATCGAACCGAAAAATACGGTTTTTTAGCACTCTCTGGACATTTTTTCAAATCTGTTGTTTTTCAGAATTAAAAATACTTAAAAAATACAGCAGGGAAATCTAAGACAAACTGTAAAATACGAAGCTGTGAACAGTAAACCCTACCGCGGAACCGCGGCAAAAGCTTTCTTAGGCGGCGGCTCCGCGGCCGTATAGGTGATTCATTGCCTCGTTTTTGTACAGTGTTTTTCCCTACCTGCTTGTATATATTTTTGAGTATGTTTAATCTGAATCTAGTGTTGAATGTTCTGGGGGTGGTTTTGGATTCTTCGATTTGATCAGAATTTAATTTCGTGTTTTTTCCGGGTAATTTAGAAAGTATTAAAGTGTTCGAACGAGTATCATTAACTCACTCTTTCACGGGGTTTAAATCTTTCGGAAATATGTGCAAGTTTTTTTGTGGTGGACCCTCTAGAAGACAACAAACTTTAACTCGATTATGTGACCGTCTTGAACTGCCTTTTGAAGCTTAGGGTTTGGGGCAGTACGGCGTGCCACATGTGAGGCGTTGGCTTGACCCTTCTACGGCTGGACCGCTACTATTGTGGCACGTTCCAAAGTTTTTGAACTCCGCTCAAGTGTTGAGCTTTGGGAAACTTTGGGTATTTGATCATTCGTTCGAAAAGTTTAATACTGTCTATTTATCTGGAATATGATGCAATATGTGGAATTCATATCGTTGGGCATGAAATACGAAGTATGTGATATTTCACATTTACAATGTCTAAAAAGAATGTGGATTCCAAATATTGCAGTTTTACACTTTCTTTTCTGTGACCGTAAGTGTAGTATGTAGTGGTATTGCCGATTGTCGTTGCTATACATCGACGACGATCGGTGTATGCATACTTACTTACATTGATGATATGAGATATTATGTGTTGCTGAGATATGATGTGCAGGATTGTCGCGATTGAATAGCCGGGGTTTTTTTTTATGTGAGATGAGAGTTTTATATTTTCATTCATGTAAATTCAAATGTAATGTAATATTCTTTTATTTGGGGCACTTCCGGGTTGAGGTTGATGCCACCAGTGTTGTATATTATTTACCTTTTCGCATTAGGATGGACCCAAGGAGGGGAGCACAGGTGACCGGGTTTTGGGGTTCAGTGGGAGGCCATCTCGAGGAGTCGAGACCGGGTCTCCTAAACTCCAGAATTGGTAGGGCCGCTTGCCGCTCTCGTAGGGGTCCAGAGTGTGGGCTTGGCTATTCATCGCGACTGTGGAATCCGTATTTTCTATTATTGGCTAAATACTAAATATGGACGTCCTGGTATATCCCACATTATATCTATATTTCTGCTGCCAGTGTTCTGTGATATCTGAGACGAATGATATATTATATATATGATATATAGTAGACGTTGCTTATGTTTTACACCCGCGCTAGGCCCGTCCCGGTATGCCGTTAGTTAAGTAACCTAACGGTGCATAACGGAATATTGCGGCGAATGCGGATGGCATAAGCGTACGTGTTATTTTCGTTTCTTTTCTGTGATTGGCTTAAGGACTTAAATGATGGGACTACATTAATATGATTAATGTAAGAAAATAAACCTAAAAAGATGTTGTAGAATCGGATTTGAAAACCACTCGGCTCTTTATGAAAAAGTTACATTTCAAAACTGCGGAGCTTAAGCCACTCCTTTTGAAAACCATTTGATTCTACAACGATATCAAGTTCAAAGCGTTAAAGATTTTATTAAAAATCATCCGCAACCCTCCGTCATTTTAGGAAGTAGAGTACTTAGTATTCGTGCTACGTTTGTTGACTATAGTTAAGGCGTAGTGTACGGTAGCTAAGTGATGTCTTCCTACATTGCATAAGATGCAGATTAATTAGGACATTCATGCGACTTTGTTGACCTTAGTTAAGGGTCATGTGAGTGGGTCTAATTAATCAAGAAATGACGGGTAGAACTTGACTGGTACTTATGATTTGTTGACCTTAGTTAAGGTCATAAGTACTAGGGGTAAAAACCACATCGGGAATTTCAATAGTTGAAATTTGCAATGAGATTGCATACCTTCCATGTGATGGTTGGATCCCGATCCCACTGTGGGCAATAGTTGCTCCTAGGAGAGTTTTGCAGTTTACAATTAGCTAACTCATTAGGTGTCTAGAAAGGTTTTAATGGGGCTATGCCTCTGGGAAAACGAGGTTTACTTTAATTAGGTCCGTGCGAAAGTACGGGGAACCTCCCTCAAGTACCGACACTGGCCTGGCTGAACGGTTAGCGAAGTTGTAGACTGTAATTAATCCTGGCTAGTTTTCTTTTTAAGGTTTGAAAAAAAACTCGATTAAAGAAGTGGGAAACATCGATTAGACAAGATAATAACCAATCTGATCTATGCAAGAGCTTTCGCTGAGTGTATTCTTTGCTCTCTTTTAATGGCAGATACCCATGACTGGACTCAAGCTTCTACTAGATAAAAACAAACTGGACCAATTATAAAGACTGGCTGAGGAATCTGAAAATAGCCTTGACTTATGATAAAGTATCATATGTCCTCACGGCTCCAGCCCCGCCCGTCCCAGGTCCAACATCCTCAGTTGCGGACATTGAAGTCCGCAAGACATGGGACGCTGACTGTGCCACGGCCAAATGCCTCGCGCTTGCATCGATGGATAACACACATCAAAAGCAGCACGAGAATATGGACATTCACGCCATATTGCTCCATGCAAAGGAGTTGTATGGAGAGCAATCCCGTGTATTACGATACGAAGCATCAAAGAAATTGTTTCAGATGCGAATGGCCTCTGGCACACCAGTAGGAGACTATGTTCTGAAGATGATAGCTCTTATAGAAGAGCTTGAGGACCTTGGATGGATGATGGACAATGAACAATATACGGATATTATTCTGCAGTCCCTCCCCTCCACCTTTGCTCAATTCATAGTGAACTTCAACATGCACAACATGGAGAAGGAACTCCCTGAACTCCTTAATATGTTAAGGAGTGCAGAGAGCACTATGAAATCAGTAAAAACTCCCGTTATGACTGTTGGACAGTCTTCCTCTTCTCGCCCAAAAGCTAAGGCCAAGGGAAAGAAAAAGAAGAAGCCCACCAATCCTAAGGGTGGAGTTAAAAAGGTGAAGGGAAAGGAAAAGTCAAAAGCTGGAGACTCGGGGAAAGGGGAATGTTTTCATTGCCACAAGACAGGACATTGGAAGCGCAACTGCACGGAGTACTTAAATCTCAAGAAGAAGCATGGGGATGCTTCTGCTTCAGGTGCGTTTGTGACAGAAAACTGTTTTTCAATAAACTCTGCTTCCTGGGTATTGGATACCGGTTCAGGTTCTCACATTTGCAATTCTATGCAGGGGCTGAGAAATAGTAAGGTTTTGAAGACAGGTGACCATACTCTCCGCGTTGGAAATGGTTCCAATGTACATACAGTCGCAGTGGGAGAGTATCACTTGGGGTTGCCATCTGGATGTATATTGGTTTTGAACCCATGTTATTTTGTACCAAGTATGCTTTGTAATATAATATCTGTTTCTTTGTTAGACAATGAAGGATATAATTTTGTATTGCAGAACAATGTTATGAACATCCACCTGAATCAAATGTTGGTTGGGTATGGTACGCTTAATAACGGGATATACGTCCTAAATCAACACACAGTTTTCAGTATACAACACACTAATAAAAGAAAACTTTCAGAAATAAATGAAGTTTTTCTTTGGCACTGTAGACTTGGTCATATTAACGAAACAAGACTAAACAAGTTACACAAAGATGGATATTTAAACCCTTTTGAATATAAATCTTATGCGACTTGCCAGTCTTGTATCAAGGGTAAAATGACCAAAACTCCGTTTACCGGACACGGAGAAAGAGCTACTGAGCTCCTAGGCCTCATACATAGTGATGTATGCGGGCCAATATCTACACAGGCTAGAGGCGGTTTTTCATACTTCATTACGTTCACTGACGATTTCTCAAGATTCGGTCATGTATTTTTATTAAAGCACAAGTCCGAAGCTTTCGAGAAATTCATTGAATATAAACAAGAAGTAGAAAAATAAACCGGCTTGAGTATCAAGATGCTTCGATCAGATCGAGGTGGAGAGTATCTCAGTACAGAATTCGCAAACTTCCTAAAAGAGAATGGGATTTTCTCTCAGCTCACTCCTCCTTACACAACACAGCACAACGGTGTGTTAGAACAACGGAATTGGATCCTATTAGATATGGTCCGTTCCATGATGAGTGATACTGAGTTACCCGTCTCATTTTGGGGGCATGCATTGGAGACTGCAGCGTTTCTACTGAACAGGGTTCCGACCAAAACCGTATCTACCACGCCATATGAGATATGGCATGGGAAGAGACCATCTCTTAAGAGAATTAAGATTTAGGGTTGCCCGGCCTAAGTTAAAAAAGCAGAATCCAGACAAACTCAAGACACGGTCAGTCATGTGTAACTTTGTGGGATATCCAAGGAACTCTTATTGATATCTATTCTACCACAAGGAGGAACAAATAGTGTTTGTTTCTCAGTATGCCACATTCTTGGAAAAAGAGTTTTTCACAGATAAAGATGATGGCAAGGTGGTGGATCTAGAAGAGATTCTAGAGACACAAACTACAAATGACGATTTGGTTGAACCGGCTGTTGTAATAGAAACTGAGGAACCTCGGCCACTTCGTAGGTCTGGTAGGACTTCTCGCTCACGGGAGAGGTACTACGGTTTCCTCATTGATGGTGACGGAGAAGACTGCATCATGGATGATGATGATCCTACCAGTTTTCAGCAAGCTATCACGAGTGGAGACTCTGTGAAGTGGCTGGATGCCATGAGATCCGAAATGGAGTCTATGTACACCAACAAAGTATGGACTTTGGACGTTGTACCCCCTGGGGTAAAACCTGTGGGGTGCAAATGGATCTTTAAAAGAAAGATTGGTGTAGATGGGCAGGTGGAGACCTATAAGGCAAGACTTGTGGCGAAGGGTTTTCGTCAAAGACCAGGTTTGGACTATGACGAGACTTTTTCTCCCGTAGCCATGCTTAAATCCATTCGGATCCTACTTGCTATTGCTGCTCACTACGACTATGAAATTTGGCAGATGGACGTTAAAACAGCATTTCTAAATGGAAATTTAGAAGAATGCGTTTATATGGATCAGCCAGATAGCTTCAATGACAGTGGGAGCAGCGGGAAAGAATGTAAATTGCTTAAATCCATATATGGGTTAAAGCAGGCATCACGGAGTTGGAACATCTGCTTCGATGATGTTATCAAAGAGTTTGATTTCATCAAAAATCCAGATGAACCTTGTGTTTATAAGAAGCCTATAGGGAGAGCTGTCACATTCCTCGTATTGTACGTGAACGATATTCTTCTGATAGGAAATGATATTCCTATGTTACAGTCGGTCAAATCTTTCTTATTACTAAGGTTCTCCATGAAGGACCTGGGTGATACCACATACATTCTGGGCATAAGGATCTATAGGGATAGATCCAAGAGGTTATTGGGATTGTTCCAAACCAGGTACATTAACACCATCCTAAAAAGGTTTAGTATGGAAGACTCCAAGCGGGGTGCCTTACCCGCTTGCCATGAGGTCACTCTCTCTAAGGAATCTTGCCCAAAGACCGATGAAAAGAGAGCTCGCATGAGCATTATACCCTATGCTTCGGCAGTAGGATCTATAATGTATGCGATGTTGTGTACACGCCCAGATATAGCTTATGCACTTAGTGTTGTAAGCAGGTATCAATCCAACCCATGGGAGAATCACTGGACAGCTGTGAAGAACATTCTTAAGTACTTGCGTAGGACTAAAGAATTGTTCTTGGTGTATGGTAATGGAGATCTCCAAATGGAGGCCTTTACCGATTCGAGCTTCCAGAGCGATAAGGATGACAGCAAATCTATCTCTGGGTTTGTATTTACCCTCAATGGAGGGGCGGTAAGTTGGAAGAGTTCCAAACAGGATACCGTTGCAGACTCTACGATGGAAGCTGAATACATTGCTGCGAATGATGCCGCCAAGGAAGCCGTCTGGATGAAGAAGTTCGTCTCGGAGCTAGGAGTAGGTCCAACCATTATTGATCCAATACCCTTGTATTGTGATAATAATGGGGCTATGGCGTTAGCCAAGGAGCCCAGGTCCCATCAGCGGTCCAGACACATCCTGAGGCGCTTTCATTTGATCCGGGAGATTGTAGATCGCCGCGAGATCGAGATTAGGAGAGTAGACACAAAGAATAACGCCGCGGATCCATTCACCAAGGCCCTCCCTCAGCCGCAGCATGAGCGACTTTTTGAGATGTTGGGTATGAGATACGCCAATAACTGGCCTTAGTGCAAGTGGGAGATTGTTGGATATATGTATGCCCTAGAGGCCATTATATGATAGTGGATGTATCTATACATGTATATATATATATTCAGTGTACATTCTTGCTCGACATGATAGTATGCTATCTGGTTCTTCTTTATCTGACATGTAGATTTGATCATGCTTTTATTCATTCATACATGCTGATAAAGCCCTGAGGATATCGGCTTGACTACTGTGATTATGATGGAGATCATACTAGTGGGACATTTGTAGTTTATAAGCATATCCTGGAATGTCCCTAGTCGTAGGTATATCGAGACGGGGCATTGATATACCAGAGTAGACTAGCGTATATGATACTAGACCCATACGATGGGCGATGAATGTTCCCACAATCATCGATGTTTGATATCAAGATCATATACGGGTCCTCAGTGGTGACTGGGTACACTGGACGGACTCACCGAGAACTCCTATATGGAATTATATCTATCGTCGGATAGCAGTTCTCAGGTGACACTGGTGCAGGTTAGTCTATAGACCCGAGATCATCATAGAGTCTTGTGTGTTCTCCCACTGTACTTTGATTACCACCCTACCACGGCTCTACTGAGTCGTGCAAACAGGTGGCCGTTGGGTACAGTCCCGAGACACACGAAGGCGATGAGCGATAGGAGGGGTTTCGTCTCTCCCGGTATTGGGAGTTGATGCTGCGCTGTGCTCGACTGGTTATATCAGTAAGTCCCTGGCCAGGGCTGCTGAGATTTACTGATACGTGTTATCGGCAGTTTCTCGATCTGTTATAGACCATTCATCGGCACGAATTATTGAGTTATTGGGGTCGACGTTACCATCCCTAGACTCGATATGCAGCATATCTGACGAAGAGACCGGACTGTACGGTAGTGTTGCCGGTTGGCTCGACGGGAGTTGTAGCAGGTTCGCTTGTTTTCTTCCGATCGCTCAATACCCGGATGACCGTTACGTTTAGCTGACCGCTTGCGGCTTGGGGGTGCTTGATATGATCATCACCCACTGCCGGCGTATTGACGAGTCTTAGAGTCCCACAAAGGAGTTACCTAGCCCAGGCGAAACGTTGTGGTGCGCGTATGCGATATGCGCATGGGCCCGGTTAAAATGCGCGTATAAGATACCGTATATTAATCGGGCGGCTTGCTTTTGGTTGGGTCGTATGTGATATGGCCGGATTGCTAAATCAAGTGTTGATTTATCATTTAACCATTAGTTTCTCACTAGAAATCCTTTCTTGTATTTTAGATGTATGCATGCATGTATGCATTCATTCTTGTTCATCATATGGATGTGCATGCACACATACATACATACATCATCCTTCATGGTTGTATATACATAGAAAATGGTGGCAATATAAGACTCACACCTTGGTTTTATATATGGATTATTATTTCTATTTGTGTTAAAACAAAAAGAAAAAGAAAAGGATAATTCATGGTTTAGATTCTACACTCTTCTTCAACTAACCATGCTCACCTACTTTTTAACCATGTGTTAATCTTTCTTTTATGTTTTAACTCAAGTGAAATAATATCCATATAATATAACCATGGTTTGAGATGAAGAGTGGAAAATATATATACATATATTTTCCATTTTTTCATAAGTGATTATCTTTTTCTCTTGTTCTAAAAGGCCATCATCTTCTTCCTCCTTCCTCTTTTGCTCTCTAGATTTCTCAAGTGAGCAAAACACTCACCAAGTTAGGATTTTGAAGTGAGAAAAGCCACCACAACACCATTCTACACAAGTCTTGCCCACTTGTGAAGAGTGTTAGCTCCATTTCCTTCTCTTGATCAAGTGAAGTTGCAAGCTTGGACAAAGGAGCTTCGGGTGGATCGTCGTGGACATTAGAAGACCTCAAGCGAACTCTTTTCCAACCCTCAAGTGGCCAAGGAGTCTAGCGTAGGGAGCTACAAAGGTTGTACTCTCAAAACCCTAGCCTTTGTTACTTGTGATGTTGTTTAAGTTATGAAACCCTAATTTTCTAGGAATGATTCTTTGTATGCTTACTTAGCACCCTAAAAATTTAATCTTTGGTACATGTGATGCTTCCAAACCCTTCATGAGGTGCTAGGTAAACCTAACATGATGTTCTTAAACTTTACAGACTATGACGTCTTTAAACTACGAACTGTGGGGTCCTTAAACTCATGGACTATGATGTCCTTAAACTTTTGGACCGCAAAGTCTCTAAACTAAAACAGCAGAGCCCAAATGCTCTTTTGTTGGATTTAAACGATCCCGTTAAGTTGATCTTAGTCTAAAATTAGACTAATGTATCCTTAACAAACGTTTAGGTTAATCTTAGTCTCAAATGAGACTAACGCATCCTTAAACCCAACCCAAACCAAATCTAAGAAAATACGGATTTGGACTAATCCACGCCCTACGGGCGACAACATAAATTAGTCTCCGTATATAATCCACGAGCAACCAAAAACAAAACAAACACACACAACATGAAGTGACCATCTGGAGAAGGAGAAAGTGGTTACCGCGATACGGTAGCGTAATTAACTGCAGGGGCTTGCGCCTGCAGGAAAGAGCGTCCCCACAATCAAAAACCCCTCAATGAGGGGGAATCTGACGAAGTCTGCTACAACGGCCGCATCCGTCTAAACCTTCGATACATGGTGCCATAAATCAACTTGGCATCTTCGGAGAGGTGGACGGATAACACCAAATAGCATCTTCCCCTAAAATTTAGGCCGGACGTCGCAACGTCCCGGTCGCATCTTTTCAGCGGAGAACATATTCTGGCACGCCCTGTGGGACTTTTTCCTCATTCCACTCCACACTTAGTGTGTCATGTTTCGCGAATGAATCGCGGTTTGGCATGGTTTCCTTTGGATGTGAAGTACTAAGATTTGGTATCTTGCTCCATGCAGAAAAACAGAAGATCAATGGCTTCAAAATGCACTAATTGCAACAACTCCCACTCCGTCCTCGCCGGAGGAGTGACCTACGGGCCTCAAGCGGCCTCCCTTTTTACGATGCCGGTGGACCAGGTGACGCAAGCCACCACAGGGCTATTCTTCCAATGAGGTTCAACGCCCCACTGCCGTCGCAAGAAACTCCGAAGAAGTCGGTCTTTGATCATCTTACAACTATCGCGGTCCCTCTCAACGGGTCGCCCAAATCCAATGCCTCAGTTCTCAACAGATTGGGCCAAAACTCAAGTGGGACCGTAAAGAAGCTCGCGATACCTGAAGCGGCCATCCCAAAGCGGATAGTCATTCCTGCCCCTGAAGTCGTCAGAGCGGCTTCCCCTGGTAAGGAGTCAGTCTTTGCAAGACTGACCGTTTCATCTCCCGTTCCAGGCGAAGTCATGAAGGCTGTTTCTCCTATTCGAAAGTCGGCCTTCGCAAGACTGACTATCCCTTCTCAATGGACGTCAGTTTTCGACAGGCTCGCGCCAATAACAGTCTCTCCTCAAAGTAAGGGGCAAGAAGAAGCTCATCTAACAACGGAGGTGATCCCGGCCGCACGACATGCTCGACGTCGCTACTAGCGCCGAGTGCAGAAAGCTGGGGGCAGTTCACCCTCTGAATTTACGCCGCCAGCTCCAACGGTGGAAATTGATACTGCTGTTCCAACCGGGAACAGCTTTGAACCACTCAAGAGGGTCCGCAAGAACTCTCCGACTGCTGTACTGAAAAGATCTCCTCCACCTGTGGAGAATGCCACAAAGGCGAAGCTCGAATAGCTCCCTCAGCGGCTGTCCTCTATAATTTACAAGGTCTGGCGTCAAGTCCAAGACTCGCTGATTGATCAAGATTACTCCCGCCGACCGAAGAAGATAAAGGTTCGGCAAGAGAAGGACCACTCTGTCGTACCATAGAAGGTGTCGTCTACCTGGGTGCCCGCTGCAACGGCCCCCTCAACTTCACTAGCCCACAAAAAGAGAAGGCCGGAGAAAATCCCCGTGTCTGCGACAAATGTCAAGGGCATTGAGCCTAAACGCTCTAAATCTGGGGGCATGGTGGTGCATACCGTCTATATGGCATCCGGAAAAGAGGACAGCCATATCTCCACAGCTCATCGACCGTTTACATCATCAGTGACTAAGGCTCAGGAGCAACAACAATAAAAGCTCCAAGAGATGCTAGCAGCCATGGCCGCACTCACGGGACCAAAAGCAAGCCCAGAGACATCCTCAGAACAACGTCATGAGCAGGAAACTGATGCCGAATTTCTTCGGAGAATTCTTGAGAAAAAGGACAAAGAGGCCGCAGAACAAGCGGCCAACATAAAATAAATGGCCCTTCTATTCCAAGATATGGTGGGCATGATGATCCAACCGGACCCTCCAGCCAAAGATCCTCCAGTGATAATTGAAGATGATAAAGGAGAGTCATCAAATCCTCTGCCGGCTCTGTCAACGGCCAAGGAAGAGACCATCTCCAAAGCTATGCTCGATGATTATATAGCTCAACAAATACGAGCTCATCAAGCGAATGAAGCGGCTGGCCAAGTCGTCAGAACTGGACGACCCTATTCGGGTTAGTACGATCAAATAAAGTACCCGCCAGGATACACGATTCCTAAATTCCATGTGTATAAGGGGACAGGCAATCCCCATCAACATGTCGCTCTGTTTAGGGCTCTCTGCGGCAACACTGGAGGGGATGATAAACTACTGCTTCGCCAATTCGTCGGTAGCTTGGCGGAGACGGTGTTCGAATGGTATTCAGAGCTTCCCAATGACTCCGTCAAAACTTTTACAGAGATGGAATTGCTGTTCACCCAGCGTTTCGCAAGCGCTAGCGAACGAACCCCAATCACCGCATTAATGCCTGAATAAAGCCAAGCGAAACATGGGTGCACTACGCGATACGGTGGCGGAATCTATGGTCGCAGTGCGAGCAGCGCATCGAAGAAGCGCCTGCGATAGGCATGTTCATGGGTACTCTTGATCCGCAGGCGACCATATCCCAGTTCATGATGTTCTTCAAGCCAACTACTTTCCAGGCCTTGATTGACAAGCTGGCCTAAATGGATCAGATGGGTCATATACCATCTTCTTCGAAGCTGGAATCTCGAAGTGAAAAATGGAAAGGGAGAGCGACTTTCGTCGCCAATACTCAGCAGTAGCCCAGTGGTCCAAAGCCAACCGATCGCCAAGATGAAAGACGTCAATTCTTCAATGAGAAACTGAAGCGCCCTTATTCGTTTCCCCGGGATAAAACGATGAGACTATTCGAGCTGGCGGTGCGCAAAAGGCTCATCACCTTGCCGGATCTGAAACGCCCATTGCAACCCAGTGAGGCCAATAATCCCAATTATTACCCCTATCACCAAGTGGTAGGCCATCCAATCGAAGATTGCTTCGTCTTCAAAGGCTGGATTGAGGACCAATACCAACAGGGCAAATTCGCACTGTCCGAGAATTGGAAAGTAAGCCCGCCTCAGCCGCACGCTCTTAAAAGGGGGACACGCCGGGGGCATCATGCTCTTTTGTAGAAGAAACTCCATAGAAGGTCTCCCTTTCAACCAAAACAAAAAGAATGCTAAAGGATCTCCAAACATTCCCGGCGATCAGGTGGAAAAGTCCGCTGGAACCCGAGGTCATCGAGGGAATGCTGAAGCCGTGCCTGATTGATACGAAAAAGTGTTTGTAGTAGTTAACCGCAATCAATAACGGTGTCGCGTGTAGCTAGACCGAGATGAGTACGGGTCGTCCTCAGGGAAACGTTGAATCTTTTACTCTTATTTTAGATGTGTTGAAAAAGAGAGGAGAGATAAAGAATATTGTAGAATGGTTTCTAGATCTACGTTAAGCACTAATGCAAAATATAGCTCTAGATTATTTATGAATGTAGTTAATATAAGAAGAGGCTTGTAGGGTTCGTTAGGATTTAGTAGTTATGGATGATTAATTAAAAATTACCCTTTTTATCCTTTAATAGATTTAAAACTAGAACGACAGTGATGCATGTAGATTAGGGTTTCTGGAGGGAAAATGAATCCCACTCTTAATCTTTATCTCGACACAGAACTCCATTTATATCTAGCCTTTACCAAAACAATCATTAATCTAATCTCTAATCGCGGTCGATACTAACAATGAATTGGTAGCGCGCCCGATTAGGATGTTAATGATTGTTTTGATAAAGTTTATAAACTTTATAGGACGTAAAAAGAGTTTAGGTATTTTCATCATCCATTAACCTACCCTAATCCTACGAACCCTAACAAGCGGAGAATTACTCGCGCATGTTGGGAGAAAAAGAGATGGAGAGAAAATGCATAATTAAACTACGAAGAAATAGAATAAGAAAAAGAAAGCTACCTTTATTAATCAACAATATTCATTACACTTTGATTCCTTAGAAAATGATTACAAATACTAGTTTGCTTCTCGATCTCTTCTAAGGAGGTAGATGAACCGTTGATGATCAGCCTGGATGCGTGAGCTGTTTTGGACTTCGTGATCTCGTCGGCTTGATAAATTTTCCAAGAGGCTTTCGGTCCCTTTTTATAGTGCCAAATCCAGAATCCAAGCTTCTAAATTAGGAAGTAAGCAGAAAAAGATTCACCCTAAAATTTCTGAGCACCTAACTCCATAATATTGCGGCGGATCCGCGGCACCAAGGGGCTTAGGCCGCGGATCCGCGGCTTGATGATCATGGCCCTTGATCAATTTTTAGGGGCTGTCTCGTAGTGACATTTGGCGATCCTTGGAACCTTCAGAATTTGGAAATCTTCTCGTGGTTGCTGCCAGACTTGGTCTCCAAGTTTTGATTCTTAATTAGGCAAGTCTTTTTCAACAACTTGATTTGCTTGATTCTAGTCTTTGAAAAATTCTGCACAACTTGGAAAAATTCTGCACAACAACTCAAATAATATTTAGTAGATTTTGTTCTATTAGGATTTGGTCAATGAATTTATTTGCATACATTTTCCTACCAAATGCTAATTATAATATATCAACGCACGGAAAATAGTATTTTTACACATAAACCCTCATATGTATGATATATTATAATAAAGTCCTTTTTTAATATGAAAATGGTAGGAAAAATGTAATAACAAATGTGCAGTTTTATCAACTGAACAAATACCCCCAAACTTATCTTTGATCGTCCCGAGCAAACTAGTTTATTCAAGAGGAGAAAAAGAAAGGAGAAAACTAAGCACACTTTCGTAGGCAGACACGATTGCACCGAGCACGTGCAACAAGCCGTTAAACCTCTAGGTGTCCCTAGTAGGAGGAGTGTTGTCTCCTGAGGGTTTTCAGCGGATTACACCCACAAAATCCTATAACAAAAGAGAGATGGTGAAATTTACATATAAAGATAAGAACCATAAAAGAAAGACTTTGAAAATAAGAGTTTCCAACTATACTAGCTTTTCAGTTATCATGAGCCCTATCTTAATAGTCATGAAAAAATGTTAGAAATCACATCATCCCTCAATAAAACATCCTCTTTATTTTTCATTCCTATCTTTCATCCAAACATTGATCATATACCCCTACGTGTGTGAAATGGACATCCCTACACTCGGAGAATTCAATTCAAGCTATCATACTCTTGTCCATCTACCTTAGTACTTTTTAATTTGATGATTATTTAGATTTGCTCACACATTTTCATGCGACCGTTAATACTTCTTGAGGTACTAACCGACCGATTACTCATGTGCTTGCTGATTAGGTGATAATATTTTCCTCGTCTTGCACCACCTAAGGCTTAGCAGTGACTCCCAGACCAGTTGGCCTTAGGGCACTAGGTGAAGAGGCACCCTCGCTATATTTTTTTATTGTTGCCTTGGCGATACAAAACCAGTGTTCATTTTTCTTTTCACCATTTTTATATTTTTCTTCATTTTTTTATTTCCTTCATACTTTGGCTTTTAGACAAGAGCTTTTCAAGGTATCCTCTACTATCCCGAGTTTCAAGACGTGTGTAAGTGCAAATAGTAGGGTATCAGCATTCAAATATTTGGCTTCCAGAATAGAAACTATTTTTCAGACTTATTTTTATCCTCAGATTAGTGACTTCCTTCATCTTACTAACCCTTGGGACAACGACTCATAACTACTTATTACCAGTTCGTTTAAGAAAACTTCTAATTTTCTTGGTTTTCTTAAACTATTCCTATCTTTTGGATGTAATTTTTTATGTTCTACTCTTTTGTTATAAAAAAAATTTTAATGCCCAGTGTCAAAGATAATTCAGTGAATACAAACCTCCCACCAAACCTGTTTTCAGCAGTGCCCTCACTGATGTAGCCTTTTGAGAGTCATGGACCTGTATACTAGGGGAGAGATACAAGGGGTAAAATAATAGTTAAATGAAAAATTCTCCCAAACTTGTTCTTTGACACGCACAGATATTCAATCAAATCCATTTTTTTACTCACCTCCATTCTTTAAAATGAGAAAATGTTACAAAAACATGGAGGTGAGGCGGAGGAAATTTAGTTTTGATAAAGCGGCTCCTGTAAAAATAGGAGCTCCTCCGCTGGGTCAGTAGAAAAATACGGTTTTAATCTATGCCCATTTACTTTAAAAATTGAACCGTTTTTCAAATTTTCGACTTCAACTGCCCCGTGCGGGTGTACATACCGCACCACAAAAGGTCCTTTCCAACGAGATTTAAGCTTACCCGGATAAAGATGGAGACGGGAATCGTAAAGAAGGACTTGTTGCCCCGATGTGAAGGTTTTTCTAAAAAGATTTTTATCGTGGAGCACTTTAGTCCTGTTCTTTACTATTACCGCATTATCGTAAGCTTCATCGCGGAATTCGCTTAGCTCATTCAACTGCAGCTTCCGATAGCTGCCTACATGATCAAGATCAAAATTAAGTTCTTTAATAGCCCACATTGCCTTATGTTCAATCTCGACAGGGAGGTGGCATGCCTTCCCAAACACAAGGCGGTATGGAGACATACCAAGATCGGTCTTATAAGCGGTGCGGAATGCCCAAAGAGCATCCTTCAATTTGGTTGACCAATCTTTACGGTTTTTCGAAACTGTCTTCTCCAATATCTGTTTGATCTGCCTATTTGAGATCTCAGCCTGCCTGCTTGTTTGGGGATGATAGGGCGTAGAAAGCTTGTGAGTGATTGAATATTTCCGCATCAAGGCCTCGAAAGACCGATTGCAGAAATGTGTCCCGTTGTCGCTAATTATAGAGCGAGGGTGTCCGAATCGCGAAAAGATATTTTCTTTAAGGAACTTAATGACAACTTTGTTATCATTAGTGCGACACGGTATAGCTTCCACCCATTTCGAGACATAATCAACCGCTAACAAGATATATAGATTCCCAAAAGAGTTGGGAAAAGGGCCCATAAAATCAATACCCCAAACGTCAAATATTTCCACAACCAATATAGGTTGGAGCGGCATCTCGTTCCTTCGTGAAATCCGACCCAAATGCTGACATCGCGGACAAGTTTTGCAATGTTCAATTGCATCTTTAAATAATGTTGGCCAATAAAAGCCACATTGCAAAACTTTCTCCGCTGTTTTGCGAGGACCAAAATGACCGCCGCATGCCTGATCATGACAAAATGATAACACGCTCTTGAATTCATCGTTTGGGACACACCTGCGAATGATTTGATCGGAACAATACTTGAAAAGATATCGTTCATCCAAGTAAAAATATTTTACTTGGGATAGAAATCGAAGTTTGTCTTGTTTCGACCAATCGCTAGGTATAAGTCCCGTCGCAAGATAGTTCACGATATCCACGAACCAAGGTTCGTAGGATACATTCAAGAGTTGTTCGTCAGGAAATGAGTCATTTATCGGCACGGTCACAATTGGCGAAGAGGTGATGCGTGAAAGATGGTCGGTTACAACGTTTTCACATCCACTCTTGTCTCGGATAACAAGATCAAATTCTTGTAACAATAGGATCTAACGTATTAGCCTGGCCTTCGCATCCTTCTTCGATAAAAGATGTCGTAGGGCGGAGTGATCTGTGTAAACCACAATAGGCGAGCCAATCAAGTAGGGCCTGAATTTCTCTAATGCAAATACAACTGCCAAGAGTTCTTTCTCGGTAGTTGTGTAATTTATTTGTGTATCATTCAAGGTCCTACTTGCATAGTAAATTACATGTGGCATCTTATCAATGTGATGTCCTAAGACCGCACCAATAGCAAAATCTGATGCATCACACATAAGCTCGAACGGGTGGTTCCAATCCGGAGATGATAGAACGGGGGCTGTAGTGAGTGATTCTTTAAGCGATTCAAAAGCAGCCTCACAATCCGAATCGAAGTGAAAAGTAGTGTCCTTGGCCAATAGAAGGGTTAAGGGTCTAGCAATTTTGCTAAAGTCCTTAATAAATCTCCTATAAAATCCTGCATGACCAAGGAATGATCGTATATCTTTGACGCAATTGGGACGATGGAGGTTTTGAATGACATCTATTTTAGCTCTGTCAACCTCAATGCCTTTTCGTGAAATTATATGTCCAAGTACAATACCTTCTTGGACCATAAAATGGCATTTTTCCCAATTCAAAGTCAAGTTCTTATCCTTACAGCGGGTAAGAACCGCGTCAAGATTACGAAGGGAGTCCTCAAAGGAGTCCCCAAAAATGGAGAAATCGTCCATAAAAATTTCTAGAAAATTTTCCACCATATATGAAAATATCCCCATCATGCACCGCTGAAATGTAGCGGGAGCGTTACATAACCCAAAGGGCATGCGTCTATAAGCAAAAGTTCCGAAAGGACAAGTAAAAGTGGTTTTATCTTGATCCTTTTCGGCGATGGGGACCTGGTTATAGCCAGAGTATCCGTCCAAGAAACAGTAGTATTCGTGTCCCGCTAATCGTTCTAACATCTGGTCAATGAAAGGTAGAGGGAAGTGATCTTTCCTCGTCGCGGCATTGAGTTTCCTGTAATCAATACATACGCGCCACCCAGTTTGGGTGCGTGTTTGGATTAACTCATTAGCCTCATTAGTGATGACCGTGATGCCAGACTTTTTAGGGACCACATGAATTGGACTTACCCATTGGCTATCAGATATGGGGTAAATTATTCCACTATCAAGGCACTTGATGATTTCTTTCTTTACCGCCTCCTTCATAACGGGATTTAACCGTCTTTGTGGGTCTCGGGTTGGTTTGGCTTCATCCATCAGATGTATGTAATGTTCAACAATTAAGGGACTAATCCCTTTGAAGTCGGCCATTATCCAACCAAATGCTTGCCGATTCGATCTCAACACTGCCAAAAGTGCATTCTCTTGCTCTAAGGCTAGAGAAGCGGAAATAATCACTGGCAAAGTCTCATTCTCTCCTAAATATGCATATTTAAGATGAGAAGGTAGCGGTTTGAGATCAAGAATTGGCGGAGAGACAATAGAAGGTGGGGGTAAGGGAATGATACTCGGACTCCTTAAGAGGTTCAAAACTTGCATATGATATTGACTCGGAAAGTGCTGCTGACTTTTGTAACGAGTCAACGGGTTCAATCTCAAGGTTGGACTCATTGAACATATCCTCACTATGAAGTGGTGCAAGATAAAACGATGTCTCATTAGTGTTGTCGAGAACATCAAAGCAAAATTCCTCATCCATGCAGCTTTCGGAAGCTATCTCGTGGATGGAACAAACATCCAGCAAATGAGCAGAAGGTTCTGACGGATGACTTCCTAGCTTGTAAATATTAAGCTCAATTGTCATTTTCTCGAAGGATAAGTTCATAGAACCGTTACGACAATTAATTACTACGTTAGAAGTTGCTAGGAAGGGTCGACCAAGTATCACCGGGATTTGATTGCGTGGGTTTGCCACAGGTTGTGTATCTAAAACAATAAAGTCTACGGGAAATATGAATTCCCCGACTTTAATTAACACATCCTCTAGTTCGCCCCGAGGCTTGGTGATAGATCGGTCTGCCATCTGGAGAGTACAATGGGCGGGTTTTAACTCTCCAATTCCCAACTGCTCGTATACTGAATAGGGAAGCAAGTTGACGCTAGCGCCTAGATCGAGTAAAGCACGATCAATATTTTTACCCCCAATAGAAATAGAGATTGTAGGACAGCCGGGGTCCTTACGTTTCTTTGGTATTTGTTGGGTAAAAGCTGTGCTAACATTACTCGTCATGAAAACCTTTTTAGGCACTTGAGTTTTTCTCTTCCTAGTGCACAAGTCTTTAAGGATTCTTGCATAAGATGGGACTTGTTGAATAGCATCTAGGAGAGGAATATTCACGCTAACTTACTTAAACATTTCCACAATCTTCTCCATTTGCGGGTTAGGTCTGTTGGCCCTTAATCTGTTTGGAAATGGAGCTCGATCAATAAGTTTTGGGTCCAACGTTTGTGGAGAAGACTGTGGGGACGGATTCGATCCCAAAATTGGAGTGGGAATCGCTTAGATAGATTTGGCGAAATGTTCGAGCCTTGGGGAAAACGGAGAATAGGCTCGGATGAAGGTGGAAGACTAGACGAATTAGGGGAAGAAGAAGAAGAAGCTAGGGTATCAAATGTGTCACTAACATCAAATTGCTCACCCACTCGGTTATTCAGCACTCTCCCTGATCTCAACGTAGTAACGGCATTCACATTATGATTTTGTGAATGGCCAGGATTCGGTAGGGGTTGAGATGGGAGTTTCCCTTTTTCTCTCGCACTCATTGCGGCGTTTAACTGTGCGATTTGGTTTTCTAATGATTTAATACTCTCACCATGGGAGGCGGAGTTTTTCGTTATGGTATCAATAGAAGACTTCATCTCAGCCGACAATTGCATGGACTGTTTCATGAACATATCCAAAGTTTGTGCAAGTGAGTTGTCAGTACTGGCCACTTGTGGTGTAGAAATGTTGGCCGGATTTTGGAAATTCTGTGACTGAAAGGGGGGCTGATTCTGTGGTTGTGGTTGCTGTGGAGGAGGTTTTTGATAATTGCTTTGTTGGTTTTGGTTCTAAGTAAAGTTAGGATGATTCCTCCATCCTTGATTGTACGTGGAAGAATAAGGATCGTTTCTAGGTCGCTGCTGAAAAGCAGCATTAGTTTGCTCGTGACCTTGAAACGATGCATTTATAGGACATTCTTCCGTTAAGTGTGAAGGATCCGAACAGCAACTATAGACGGTCTTAGGAAGCGTGACCCGATTTAGGGAGAATGATGAGAATTTGTTCTCAATAGCGTCGAGTTTCTTCTGTATCGTTGCCATTTCGGCTTTTACTGCGATAGAAACATCGAGCTGGTGAACACGTCCCCTAGATGAAGGTGGTCTTATGCTTTCCTACTGCAAAGTGTGTTCAGCAAGGTCTTCCAGATATTTCCAAGCTTCACCGTCGTCTTTAGACATGAAATTGCATTGACAATTTGTTTCAAGCATCTGCTTTGTCGCTGGATTAATGCCCTCATATATAATTCGTCATAAATCCCATCTATTGATTCCATGATGAGGACATTGGACAAGCAGATCTTTGAAACGTTCAAAGCACTTCCAAAATGGTTCATTGGGAAGCTGGGTGAACTGGTTGATCTCGTTTCTAACACGGGCAGTCTTATGGTTTGGGTAAAACTTCTTAAGAAATGCTATGACGAATTCATCCCAATTAGTGATAGAGTGTGCGGCAGTATTGTAAAGCTATTTTTCTGCCAAGTCGCACAGTGTGAATGGGAGAAGACGTAAGCGCATAGCATCTAAAGTCAACTGTGAAGTACCCATCATTGCGCATACGTTTTCGAATTTGGTAATGAAAACGTATGCGTCTTCCGATTCAAGCCCGTGAAATTTGGGCAGCAGATTGATGTAGTGGGGTTTAATTTCAAAATTATCCCCGTTAGGTGGTGGAAGAGATAGACAAGTAGGAAGAGAACCACGGATAGAATAGCATCTCTCTTGGAGAGAGATGCGCGGTGGATTCTGCGCACCTACGGGCGGTGGCAGCGTGATGTTATAATCTGATGGTGTGCCGTCCATCTTAGTTGATGTGGTGTGTGGTGGGGGAAAAGAAGATGAAGAAGTACCGACTTCGGCGTCGATAGTAGGAACGCGGACAAGACGGGCACTAGGATTCCGTGTCCAGCCGAGCATGCACTAAGCGGGTTTAATGCAAGTGGCAGCGTGTGTGTGAGTTAAAATTGGTTTGTTTTGAAAAAGTGGGACACAAGACAAATCACTCTAAAATGCACAAGCAACCCTAGAACTAAGGTCACCTAGGTCCAGTCTCTAGACCGCTCCTAGACTTCCAAAGGACAAGCCGCAGGATCAATCCACTACCGCCTCCGTACTACCCTTGTAGCCAGGTAAGTGCCACGTAAGTGGGAAGGAACCACAGTAGTGGGCCTAATTAAAAACCACTAGCCTTTGACACACTTGCCTAGGCACTACAAAAGTAATGCGGATAAACGATAGATTACCCATGACCTTTCTCTGTCCTTATTGAGCGTGACAGTCCTTAGAGTCTGGTCTAGATATTTTTTAAATTAATGAAGGGTTGATCTAGATGCTCGGTTTGTGATTTGTGGGGCTTAGGAAGGGTGATGAAATCCCAACCTAATCTTGATTTGCTCTTTACCCCTTAAAGTCCGTATTAAAATATGCAAAACAAAACCAATCACAAAACTTTTCCAAAAAGATTTTTGAGCGGCGCTATTTTGCAAAGAATCCTGCAGAAAATAGATTTTATTGGATTTGAGAGGAGAGAGAAGGAGTTAAGAATCTTACCAGAGGAGTTTGAACCCTAGACCCCCTTGTCAAGCCGCGGTTCCGCCGCAAATACTTGCTAATGCCGCGGTTCCGCCGCGTGGTGGGTGGTTTAGTTGATGAAAATTTTTCTGTGGCCCTCTGCGCTCTTCTGAATCTCGATGAATGTCTCTGTCTTCTGTTTTCCTCAATTCTGTGACTCCAGATCTCCTTGCAAAATTCACGCACAAATCGTTAAATATGCAATTTGCAGTTTTGTGTTAATAATGATATAAATCGTCTAAGAATTCAACACAAATAGTAAAAAAATAAAAAATTACACACGTATCCCTGGCAACGGCGCCATTTGATTGATACGAAAAAGTGTTTGTAGTAGTTAACCGCAATCAATAACGGTGTCGCGTGTAGCTAGACCGACATGAGTACGGGTCGTCCTCAGGGAAACGTTGAATCTTTTACTCTTATTTTAGATGTGTTGAAAAAGAGAGGAGGGATAAAGAATATTGTAGAATGGTTTCTAGATCTACGTTAAGCACTAATGCAAAATATAGCTCTATATTATTTATGGATGTAGTTAATATAAGAAGGGGCTTGTAGGGTTTGTTAGGATTTAGTAGTTATGGATGATTAATTAAAAATTACCCTTTTTATCCTTTAATAGATTTAAAACTAGAACGACAGTGATGCATGTAGATTAGGGTTTCTGGAGGGAAAAGGAATCCCACTCTTAACCCTTATCTCGATACGGAACTCCGTTCATATCTAGCCTTTACCAAAACAATCATTAATCAAATCTCTAATCGCGGTCGATACTAACAATGAATTGGCAGCGTGCCCGATGAGGATGTTAATGATTGTTTTGATAAAGTTTATAAACTTTATAGGACGTAAAAAGAGTTTAGGTATTTTCATCATCCATTAACCTACCCTAATCCTACGAACCCTAACAAGCGGAGAATTACTCGCGCATGTTGGGAGAAAAAGAGATGGAGAGAAAATGCATAATTAAACTATGAAGAAATAGAATAAGAAAAAGAAAGCTACCTTTATTAATCAACAATATTCATTACACTTTGATTCCTTAGAAAATGATTACAAATACTAGTTTGCTTCTCGATCTCTTCTAAGGAGGTAGATGAACCGTTGATGATCAGCATGGATGCATGAGCCGTCTTGGATTTCGTGATCTCGTCGGCTTGATAAATTTTCCAAGAGACTCTCGGTCCCTTTTTATAGTGTCAAAGCCAGAATCCAAGCTTCTAAATTAGGAAGTAAGCAGCAAAAGATTCACCCTAAAAATTCTGAGCACCTAACTCCATAATATTGCGGCGGATCCGCGGCACCGAGGGGCTTGGGCCGCGGATCCGCGGCTTGATGATCATGGCCCTTGATCAATTTTTAGGGGCTGTCTCGTAGTGACATTTGGCGATCCTTGGAACCTTCAGAATTTGGAAATCTTCTCGTGGTTGCTGCCAGATTTGGTCTCTAAGTTTTGATTCTTAATTAGGCAAGTCTTCTTCAACAACTTGATTTGCTTGATTCTAGTCTTTGAAAAATTCTGCACAATTTGGAAAAATTCTGCACAACAACTCAAATAATATTTAGTAGATTTTGTTCTACTAGGATTTGGTCAATGAATTTATTTGCATACATTTTCCTACCAAATGCTAGTTATAATATATCAACACATGGAAAATAGTATTTTTACACATAAACCCTTATATGTATGATATATTATAATAAAGTCCTTTTTTAATATGAAAATGGTAGGAAAAATGTAATAAAAAATGTGCAGTTTTATCAACTGAACAGCGCCCGACGCCAAGAATTAGTGGGGATGGTCAAAATGCCCATACCCAGCCGTCAAAGTCTTCAAAGAAGAAGAAGAAGACCAAAAAGCGCGTGAAGCTTGATGACAAGTGCACGAACCTGCAAAAACATATTGACGCGCTGGAAGAATATAACCAGAAGGCGCGAGTCCCGGTCATACTCCAAGAGTTTCTCAACCACATCCTTGAGGACGGAAATGATGAAGGAGAAGACTCATCAGATGAACCTGAGGATTATGTGGCGAGCTGTCACACGATCTCTCACTTGTCAATAGATGGTGAAAATGCTCCTGATGCAGAGAAACTGGGGGCAGATCCCGAACCGGAACTCCTAGGACCGTCAGACGAGACGATTGACGTATTCCTGAATAAAGCTCTTCTGAAAAGCAAAGCTGATCGGGAGCGCAAAATGGCCATATTTGAAAAAGCCAAACGCCGGCGACTGGACGAAAGGGTTAAAACAATCCCACCAGATCAAAGCACATCCGCCGCAAATAAAAGCAGGTTCAAGACAAAGAAAAGGTTCGCCAAAGCCATATCGATGGGAATGAAGCTGCCACCTTCCGAAGGAAACACTTCTGATAGGATACACCTTAACGAAGAGGACGTACATCCTAGCTTTTGCTTATATCATCAGAGGATTGCACACCCTACCGAAGAATGCAACGCCTTTAAAAATTGGTGGCAAGGGTATGTCGCTCACAGGCAACACTTCAAGAGGATGAAGCGTGAAGCTCGTCGACAGCGGAAAAATGTGACAGACGAACGTGGAAAAGCTGCCAGCAACTGTCACATGGTTGATAGCAGGGGATCGCAAGTTCTCACCATCGGGAGCGATTTGGAAGAAGAAATGGCTCTCGGCCCTCTCTTCAAAGAATCCACCTCAGGAAAAGAGGAAGAAACGAAGAGCTGCGAGAACATTCAGCTGCGCAATCGCACGCTACCTGAAAAAAATATCGGACCCGCAAACAAGGGATCGAACAAAAATGATAAGGGGAAAGAAATGGTCCCTGAGGATATAACCCTCGATGACCGAATCGTCGAAGAGCTGGCAGCTAAGGACCCGCCCATGAAAAAAAGGTGGATTACAACGTTCTGGCACACCTGAGGAAAATACCCTCGCAGCTAAGCATTCTCGACGCTCTTCTGCTATCCAAAGAGGCGAGAGATTCTCTGATCAAGGCATTACAAGAGCCTGACCAGTTTCAAGCTTTCCTCGCCGAAGAAAAGACGAAGGACGAGCTGGAAGAAATTCATACAGCTGACATCACTTTCGGCGATGAAGATCTCCTCCTCGGAACATGCAAGCACAACCGTCCCCTATATGTCTCCGGGTATTGCCATGACATTAAGATAGGGAAGATCCTAGTTGACAGTGGGTCCTCTGTCAATCTCCTAAATGTGAGGGTGCTAAAAGAAATCTGCATGAGCGTTCAACACCTCGCTCGGGATAAAATCACTATCTCCGGGTTCGACTCCCAGTCATCACAGACGCTCGGGTCTGTGATACTGACGTTACACTTTGGGCTGCTCGTCATTGATATCAAGTTCCACGTCATTGACACCAAGACTTGCTACAATGCTTTGCTCGGCCGTCCTTGGTTACACGAGTACAACATTATCCCTTCTACACAGCATCAGTATATGAAGTACTTCAAAGAGGGGCTTGAACACACTGTGACAGGGGAGCTGAACCCATTCTCTGTGAATGAAGTCCGAAAGTACGAAGATGCAAAATACTTCTTACCAGATTTCGAAGACAGAAAAGATGCCATAAACCGAAGAACAAAGCTATCACCACTATTCCGGTCTTCGGGAGTGATACCGAGGAGGAAAAGGAAATAGTTTATTCAAGGCCGCCCCAATGCAACAAGCCGGGACCGTCCACCCCTATTCTGGTCTTCGGCAGCGACTCGGAAGATGATGTCAATGCAGTATTTTCTGTTCAACCATCAATACAAGCCTTCGCTGGCGATGATCAGAGTTTACAAATCGCCATGGTTCTGCAAGAGCATTACAAAGAGCTTGACGCACTTGATACCTATAGTATGCAGGAACTGCAGACATTCTACGTCCCTCCCAGGCGAAGAGATGAAAAGGCGATCCTCTTTTATCGATCCACGGAAACCAAAGTGGAGAAAGAGATTTGGCATGGTGCCGATTCTACACTTGACAGGCTCCAGCCCATCCGTCTGCCTAGATACTATACAGAAAGATTAAAAAGGCTGTTGACGCGCCAAGACGTACCCTTGAAGCAGACCGTGCAACAGGCCCAGTTCTATAACAAGATCTGGAACGTCCCCGGAACTCAGCGAAAATTGCCCAACGGGAGAATGGAAACGATCGGGCTTAGATATGTTCAATCCAAGAAACGGGAGCGATTCCATGGCTGCTACGTTATACATGATTTCGATGAAGAAGGATATGCTCTATTAGAAGATGCTAACCCTGAACCAAAACGAGGTCCCGCCGTGAAAATGCCAAGTCCGTCATTCGAAGAACAGATGGACAAGCTAATAAGGGAAGCGGGTCAAAAGGTCTGGGATGACCATAGCTGCGAAATGGCCATTTACGAGAAAGCCAGGACGCAGTGCCTCTTTCAGCAGGCTACGGAGAATGACGATGCTCTTCGTCGCCAGCCCGTCATACAGAAGACTCGACGCGGAGGCAAAGACAAATTAAAGAATGGAAAAAATGTCCGACAGCGGCCAAGCGGGTCCAAGAAGCCACGCGATCGAAAATTGTGCAGCCGGGATTTGTCTCTTGTAAAGAAGATGGGTCGAGCATATTCTTTTCCCCAAGGCAAGACAAGGAAGATATTCGATCTTGTCATAAAACATATGTTGATGACGCTCCCGGAATCCAAACACCCCGATCAAGAAAATGAGGTTCATCACCCAGATTATTGCTCCTATCGCCGAGCGATAGGACATCCTCTAAAAAACTGCTTCACATTCAAAGACTGGATAGAAGACCAGTATCAGCAAGGCAGGTTCGCTTTATCCAACAGTTGGAGGGTAACCCCACCACAGAAGCATGAACCGAAAGCCACAAGAGTAGAGCCGGATCAACATCGGTCTTGGAAGAGATCTCATACCTGTCACGCGATAATGCTGTCAGGAGAAGGAGTACGCGAGGATATGGCTGACTTCCCTGGTGTTTCGAAAACAATGATGATGAGGATGAAGATGAATTGATCTCAGAATTTCCACTGGCGCCAAAAGAGCTGGAAGATGGGATACACGCTACTGCAGATAACCTCAGGAAAATCGACTTGGGGACGGCAAATGACTCACGGCCGACGTTCGTCAGTGAGCTGTTGTTTAAAGAAAAGGTGGCTACGCTCAAAGACGTGCTTATGCAGTATAAAGACTGTTTCGCATGGAACTACTCCGAGATGCCGGGACTAGATCCAGAAATAGCCATGCACAGATTGACGATATCTCTGGACGTCAAGCCAGTCAAACAAGCACCGAGAAGAATGCGGCTCAAACTTAAGATGAGCATCAACGCCGAAGTCAAGAAGCTAATCGACTCCGTCTTCATCCAAGAGATTTAGTACCCTGACTGGATCGCCAACATTGTCCCAGTGATGAAGAAAAATGGGACAGTGCGCATCTGCGTGGACTTTCGAGACCTCAACAAAGCTTGCCCGAAGGATGACTTTCCTGTACCGGTTACCGAGCTAATGATAGACAACACGTCCACTCACAAAGTCTTCTCCTTCATGGACGGCTCATCAGGGTACAATCAGATAAAAATGCACCCCGAAGACCTGAAGCATACCGCTTTCCGGACCCTTTGGGCATATTCTGCTACAAAGTGATGCCTTTCGGTCTGAAGAACGCCGGCGCTACCTATCAGACGGCCATGACGAAGATTTTCGATGACCTCATACACGAAATTGCCGAATGCTATATCGACGACCTCATGGTTAAAAGAAAATCGTACGAGGAACGTTGGGAGCATCTGAAAATAGTGTTTCAGCGCCTTCGGAAATATAACTTAAAGATGAACCCTTTGAAATGCGCGTTCGGAGTTTCCTCGGATAAGTTCCTAGGATTCATCGTCCGACACCGGGGCATCGAAATAGACCAGTCAAAGATCAAGGCGATCATGGAAATGCCGCCGCCAAGAACTCTCAAGCAATTACGGTCTCTCCAAGGAAAGCTCGCATATATCTGACGGTTCATAGCCAATCTCTCCGGCAAGTGCCGCCCCTACAGTCATTTAATGAAGAAGGGAACCCAGTTTGTTTGGGATAGCAAATGCCAAAGCGCACTGGTGGAAATCAAGCAATACCTGCAGAATCCGCCACTGCTGACCGCTCCAGTCAAGGGAAAGCCTCTTATCCTGTACACAACTGCCCTTGAAGATTCCCTAGACGCACTGTGGGCACAAGAAAATGACCAAGGGAAGGAGAGAGCCCTCTACTACTTGAGTCGAGTTCTGCTGGGGGCAGAAAACAATTACTCTCCTATTGAAAAACACTGCCTGGCATTAATATTCGCAATAGCAAAGCTCAGACATTACGCCTTGGCGCATGAGGTCCATCTCATATCAAAAGTGGATCCTCTCAAATATTTGATGTCAAGAGCCATATTAATGGGACGACTCACTAAATAGGCCCTACTCTTAATGGAATTCTCGGTGACATACCGATCTCTCAAGGTAGTGAAAGGCCAGGCCATTGCCGACTTCCTCGCTTAACATCCGATACCTGCCGACTCTCCTTTAAACTGCGAATTGCCAGACGAGCACACATTTGACCCGATCGACGGTGAGAAAGGAGGGAGTGATACCCGATGGGAACTCTACTTCGACGGAGCATCTTCTATGAAGAAGCGAAATCATAACTCCCCCATAATCAAATCTGAGGTAGGCCTCATCTTCGTGACTCCACAAGGAGGGATAATGCGCTTTGCCTTTTCCCTAACAGAGCCGAGGACAAACAATGAAGCTGAATATGAAGCTTTGACAGCAGGTCTTAAGATCGCTGTCAACATGGGAATCGAAGACCTCCTTATATACGGAGACTCCCAGCTGGTCGTTAGTCAAGTAAACGGCGACTATCAAACGTGCAAACCAGAATTGGTGAAGTATGGTGAGAGAGTGCAATAGTTGCTAACTCAAGTTCCCCCCTACATTCTGGAAAGCATACCGCGTGTAGAAAATAGCAAAGCGGACGCATTAGCCAAACTCGCTAAAGAGATGGCTGATGAAAATCTCGATGATGTGAGGATCGTCGTACAAAACCATCGGGTTCTTGCACCGGCAGAAATATCTCCGGAGTCATCCGAAGAAAAAGGAGCGACCAAGCAAATGGCCCTACAAATAAAAGACCAGGAAAAGGTTAAGGATTGGAGAGAAGTCTTTATAGACTACTTCAACTCCCGTCGAACACCTGAAGATGCGTCTTCGAGACATCAATTCATGAAATGAGCCCTGTCTTTCGCCTTCGTCAATGATACTCTATATAAGAGATCATTTGATTCTCTATGGCTAAGATGCCTGGGACCTGAAGAAGCAAGGAGAGTCGTCCAAGAAATTCACAACGGACTCTGCGGTTCTCATCAAGCCGGGCCAAAAATGAAACTGAAGATCAAAAGGATGGGCTACTATTGGCCCACAATGATTCAGGACTGTCTCGAATACGCAAAGCAGTGCCACTCGTGCCAGATTCACGTGGACTTTATCCACCAGCATCTAAATCTGCTACATCCAACGGTGGCTAGCTGGCCGTTTGAAATATAGGGAACTGACATAATCAGGCCCATTGAACTAGCATCGTCCAGAGGACATCGGTTCATACTGGCAACAACCGATTACTTCTCCAAGTGGGCAGAAGCAGTACCACTAAGATAAGTGAAGACGAAGAATATCCTCCATTTCTTCAAGACACACGTCATCTATCGGTTCGACACTCCGCGACGGATTATCTCCGATAATGGGCCAGCCTACAGAAGTCACAAAATCAGTCGCTTCACACAGCAACATAATATAGACTGGAGATACTCTTCGGTCTATAATCCCCGAGCTAACGGTTTGGCAGAGGCTTTCAACAAGACCTTGACGAAGATCTTGAAAAAGACGGTGTCTAAAAATAAAAAGGACTGGCACGAGAGACTACATGAAGCTCTCTGGGCGTATCGAACTACGTTCAAAACGGCCATAAACACAACGCCGTATGCATTGGTATTCGGCGCTGAAGCAGTACTTCCCTTGGAGATAGAGCTACCCTCTCTACGAGTGGCGGTCCATTACGAGCTAACAGACGAAGAGAATGGTTATCTTTTCCTAGAGGAGCTTGATGCCCTCGATGAAACTCATCTTATGGCGCAACAAAACTTGGAGGCTTACAAAGCAAAGATGACGCGCTCATATGAGAGATTGACTAGGCCGAGAACATTCCACCAAGGCGAACTCATGCTAGTGGTCAAGGGACCTATGATCCCCAATCGTGCCAAACGGGGAAAATTCGAGCCGAATTATGAAGGCCCGTACATCATAGACAAAGTCTACCAGGGTGGGGCTTACTTGCTCATGGATATGCATGGCGAAAGACCCTTCAGGCCAATAAACGGCCGTTTCTTGAAGAAATATTACGCCTGACTGAGACGTCTATAAACTACTACGGACCGCAGCATCCCAAGGCTGACGCAAAAAAAAACAAAAAAAAAACAGTACGTCCATAAGCGAAATGGGCACGGATGAAAACCCGAAAGGGCTCCGTGAGTAAGAACAATAGAGCTACCGGCAAGTTTTGTGAAAACCCGAAAGGGCGCAATCTCGTTAAAAGACACTTACAAGGTCCTCTCGACCTTGTAAGGAGAAATACCTGCGTGAGATCCTTATGACTCACAAGGGAGCAACACACTTAGGAATCCCCACGATTCCTAAGGAGAAATTACACTTACAAGATCCTCACGACTCGTAAGGAGAACCCTATTATGAGACCCTCACGGCTCATAAGATTCAAAAGCCTTAAGTTACAGGGATCTGAACCTGTTCTTAAGCTATCACATTTCCACAGTTCGCCCTACAAGCGGTTCAATATTGACACTTGTATACAATCCATGGGCCCAAATAAATGTTTCCCCAACAGAGTCCCACAACTAACGAGGGATATCTTCATATGGCGAACGACACTTGTAAGTCCTCTCGACTTATAAAGAGAAAACACTCTTGTAAGATCCTTACGACTTATAAGAGAACACACACTTAAGAATCCTCACAATTTTTAAGGAGAAAACGCACCTACGAGATCCTTACGACTCGTAGAGAGAAATACCTTTAGGAGACCCTTACGACTCTTAAAGTCAAAAAGCCTTAGTCAACAGGACCCTAACCCTGTTTGCTAAGCCACCTTTGTTCAACATCGACAGAAGCAAATGATAATTCACTCCCAGCAATATCCCAGTTGTAGCGATGTTGATGCCTAAATCGGTATCAAATCTCAAACTCGCAGCGAGAAGTCAGCGAGCCACAAATGCATATGAAATAGCCGAAATGATGGGGCAACTTGCAATAAAATCAGCAAGTAAAAATGTATGCATACAAAATAGCCAAAATGGTTGGGCAACTCGCAATAAAAAAACAGCGAGTAAAAAGAAAAAATAGCCGAAATGATTGGACACCGCGAAAAATAGCCGAAATGATTGGGCAATTACGACTTTCGCTATACAAAAAGCTGAAATGATAGGGCATCGCGGAAAGAAAACAAAAAAATACATATAAAATGAAACTTTTTCCCTACAGGTGAGATCACATCGATCCCTGTATACAATTCAGGGGCACAAATAAAGAGAGAACCATATCATCCCACCAGGCTCTATCAGAAAGAGAGCCAAGTCTCGACGACAACATCTGCATCTCAAGAGATCAACAACAGCGTTTCTCCTCATTCCAGCAGGGTTCGGAGGCGACAATCAATCACGGAGCCACGGCAGAGTCCCTAGTTCTAAGTCTCGACGGCCACATCTACAGCCTAGAGACCCACAACAACGTTCCTCCTCATTCCAGCAGGGTTCAGAAGCGACAATCAATCATGGAGCCACGGCAGAGTCCCTAGTTCCAAGTCTCGACGGCCATATCTATAGCCTGGAGACCCACAACAGCGTTCCTCCTCATTCCAGCAGGATCCGGACGCGACAATCAATCTCGGAGCCACGACAAAGTCCCTAGTTCCAAATCTCGACGGTTCATAGACAACCACGATACCACATCGACATTCGTCTCATTACAGCAGACACAACGTCAGCAAAGCGGAGCCACGACAAAGTTCCCAGTTCCATGACTCGGCGGTGCACAGACAACCGAGAGTCAACCCCTGACCCCGTATGGCTAAAGTCAATCCTGACCCCATATGGCTAATGTCAACCCCTGACCCTGTATGGCTAAAGTCAATCCTGACCTCATATGGCTAAAGTCAACCCCTGACCCCGTATGGCTAAAATCAATCCTTACCCCATATGGCCAAAGTCAACCCTCGACCTCCCCGTCAAAGCAATGCTTTAATTCGGGAGTTGGTCAACTCATCAATCACTTACGAGTTCTCTCGACTTGTAAGGAAGAAAATTCTCTCGGGAGATCCTTATGGCTCTCAAAAGAAAAAAAAACACTTAGAATTCCTCACGATTCCTAAGGAGAAATACGCCTACGAGATCCTCTCAACTCGTAGGGAGAAAAGTCTTTATGAGACCCTCACGACTCATAAAGTTGAAAAGTCTTAGGTGGCAGATCATAACCCTGTCTCCTAAGCCATCACTGTCCTGTAAGAAGGTCAAGATGGAATATCCACAGGCCATACTCTCCCAAGTTGAATATCGACAATGAGGGGAACAACCACTTACGAGTCCTCTCGACTTGTAAGGAAGAAAATTCTCTTGTGAGATTCTTACGACTCTCAAGAGAAATTACACTTAGGAATCCTTACGATTCTTAAGGAGAAAATACACCTACGAGATCCTCTCGACTCGTAGGGAGAAAAATCTTTTTGAGCCCTCACAGCTCATAAAATTGAAAAGTCTTAGGCAGCAGACCTGAACCTGTTTTCTAAGCCACCGCGACCCTACAAAGAGTCCAAGATGGACAGCTACCTACTATCCACAGGCCACACTTGCCAAAATTATATGCCATCGAAATCGAGGTGCTACTCAAGAGTACGTAAACTGCTTTGCGCCAAGTCAAAACAAAAAGGTATAACCCACGGACGTCAATCACCTATTATACAAGGCGATAAGGAGAACATTTGATTTACATCCAATTTAGCGTCCGAAGCGTACCTACTCATGTATGTGCGAAAAGGATAAAATAAACGCATGGAAAGGAAAATTTGTTATTCATACCGCAGAAATGTTCTTACATTGATGAAAACAGTAAACAAAAACATCATGAAAATGTTTACAATGTTAAGACATCAAATACATGATAGGGGTTGAGAAATTCAAAAGTTCGGCCATCTAAAATGTTTCGGGCCTCTCGGACCATTCTCGTATGCTTCCTCTCACGATCGCAAGCGTCAGGGTCTTCACTGATGTCCTCCGCCCTTCGATAGACAGCGATTATTGTCCCCTGTTGGAAAGTTTGACGCAGAATATCGACAAGATTTTCTCGCCTTTTCTTTGAGATTAGGCCCATCAGATACACTGAGTGTACCTTATCTTCGGCATCATCCAATGCTTTAAGCGGCATGTCGTCTTAGAATAAAGGAAGTGCTTCCCAGATCGCTCTCACAATGAGCTTCAAAAGAGAGGAACGACGAGGAAGCAGTCGACCATTGTTTTCATCAAAGTGACGCATGATTTCGGCGCACTGAGCGTTTGTAAACTCCTGGTTCTGGCTGCGGCCCAGTGTGCGAATGTCTCCATAAGAAATAATCTCGTCGAGATCATTTAGATGAGCGGCCATAACGTTTGAAAAGGAAAATCAGTGAGAGTTTAGTGGGCAGACTGATTAAGAAAAAGCTTATTGAAATAGACACGGGGATTTAAACAACTCTTGATATCCTCACGGAGAAAATAAGTTCTGATTAAGAAACACAAAAAATTTAAAATTGTGCAAATAAAGGAGAAATCGTAAAAAAGATTTAATGAGAGACTCCTCGGGTTAAGGAGTTAAACTCCTCGAGAGCAACGCTCAGCAGACAGGAATGACACCTGTCAAAATCAATTATAAGTAGAATAAAAAATTCCCCAAGAATTCTAAGAGCCGTGCTCTGCGAGGAAGATGGAATAACCCATCAGAAACCCTAACAGCAAAGCTTTTAATAAATTAAAAATTCCGAGATCTTCAAGATCTATGAACTAACTCTAAGAGTTCTTCATAAAAGATTAACAAATCTACATGATTGGAAAGAGCAAAGCTCTGTTAAATGGGTCAAGAGACCCTAAGAAAGATCTCTTTAGATCTATGATTCCAAGAGAGCAAAGCTCTGTTAACAAAACCCTAAAAAAGTTTTCTTTATATCTATGATCTGAAAAGAGCAAGGCTCTGTTAATGGGTGAAACCCTAGATTATTAATTAATCCCTTAAAAGATTTGATCTTTTACCTAAAAATCGGACAGAGTTTTGACTCTTAAGAGTTCTTAAGACAGAGAGCTATGCTCTAAAAGAGAATTAATTCTCAGAAAAAAATAAGGAAGGAGATGAAAAGAGGTCATCTCAAGGGCCAAGAATCCTATTTATAGGCGCTAAGAGCTATTTCAACTTCTAAGTTGATCTAATAGTGGAGATGTTGCCACCGCTGCACTCACGTGTGAGCCACGTGAGCGCAACGGTGGGGGGCATTTGTTTCCTCCAATCAGAGCAAAGCTCTATTCAATTTCAAAATTTGAAATGAAGCAGCGCTTCATAGCAGCACCAAGTGCGCTGCACTCTAAGTAGCGCACCACGTGGAAAGCATGTGAGCGCTAGCGCTAAGAGCGCTGCACTCTAAGCAGCGCACCACATGCAAAGCACGGGAGCACGAGCGCTAAGAGCGCTGCACTCCAAGCAGCGCTGCACTCCAAGCAGCGCACCACGTGCAAAGCACGGGAGCGTGAGCGCTAAGAGCGCTGCACTCCAAGCAGCGCACCACGTGCAAATCGCGGGAGCGCTAGCGCTAAGTGCGCCGCACTTCAAGCAGCGCACCACATGCAAAGCACGTGAGCACTAGCGATAGAACAAAATGTTCTCGGTCCTTGGA
The DNA here is from genome assembly GCA_030015575.1 of Agapanthus africanus. Classification (NCBI taxonomy): domain Eukaryota; kingdom Viridiplantae; phylum Streptophyta; class Magnoliopsida; order Asparagales; family Amaryllidaceae; genus Agapanthus; species Agapanthus africanus. The sequence goes on from CM057345.1 coordinate 524,136,055, forward strand.
TCAAAGATCCAACGAACATAATTAAAAAATCATCAATTGACCAGAATAAAATTCTGTTAAGGAAACATTCCTAAGAATCTTTCCAAACAGGAAAGATTATGCTCTGAGAATCAGAGCACCGTTGGATCGATGATCCAATGGTGATTAAAAATCACCAAAATACAGAATAAATTTTGTATGGGAAAAGATTTCCCAATCTTGTTAAAAACAAGAAAATTTCCTTCTGTAAATCAGAAGCCCTTGGATCAAAGATCCAACGGGGGAAACATCCCCAAATCAATTAGAGAAAAGATCTCTTCAACCGATTCAACAAATCAACTTGCCCTATATAAAGGCCACAAGACTTCAAGTCTCAGAGACACAGACATAGAGAGGAACCCCCCCATAAATTTTTAGAAATTTCAAAGACAAAGAGCAAGCTCTTAGAAGAAGAAGATTTTCTTCAAAGTAAAAAAAAAGAACAGAGAGATGAAATCATCTCATATAAAAAGAAGAATTTACTTCTTTTTCTAAGATCATAGATCTACAAGACCAAGGTCTTTCACAAAAGGGATCAAAGTATCCCATCATAAAAAATAAGGGGAAGAACTTAATCTTTTTCAGATCATAGATTTATAAAACAAATTGTCTTTCACAAAAAAGATCATAATATCCCATTATAAAAAGGGAGAGAATAATTCAATTCTCTTAGGATCATAGATCCATAAAGACATAGCCTTTCACCAAAAATATAAGAGATTGAAATATCTCCTATAAAAAATAAGAACTTTGTTCTTAGATCCATGAGACAAAGTCTCTTATAAGGGAGAGAATTTAATTCTCAAGGTGCAAAGCTGTCTAAAAAGAGCCCTAGTGCTCCAATCAAAAGAAGCGCTTCTGCGCTCCAAAACTAACGCATAACGTTGCAGAGCCTTAGCGCCCCAAATTTCACAGAAGCGCTCTGCGCTCATTTTCTGGCGCATAGCGCCAAGCGCGCCACGTGCTCCTCACGTGTGCGCTACTTAACAAAAGTGCTCTGTGCTCATTGTCTGGCGCATAGCGCCAAGCGCGCCACGTGCTCCTCACGTGTGTGCTACTTAACAGAAGCGCTCTGCGCTCATTGACTGGTGCACAGCGCCAAGCGCGCCATGTGCTCCTCACGTGTGCGCTAAGAGAACATAAACTGTTCTTTAAATAAAAGCTCCAAAGATATAATGAATGCTTAGCACTCAACAAAAGACAAAAATAATTGTCAGAACTCAAATCAATGCTCAGCATTGTTAAATGTTTAACATTTTAACTGAATGGGCCGAGCCCAAGCTGGCCACAGATCCCTAATTCAGATTAATTAAGCCCATATGCTCATAAATCATTGATCTTAGTCCCAAATTGGACTACAGATCTCCCAACCAATATTGGTCAAGGGTACATCTCTTCACTCCACTGATATTTGTCGTTGTAATCCTTCAACGCCTTCAGAGAGGTGACGGGTCCCGACAACCAGACATTCCACGGACTGTGGGGTCCTTAAACTCATGGACTATGATGTCCTTAAACTTTACGAACTGTGGGGTCCTTAAACTCATAGACTATGATGGTCTTTAAACTTTACAGACTATGATGTCTCTAAACTGGACTATGATGTCTTTAAACTTTACACACCATGAAGTCTTTAAACTACGGACTGTGGGGTCTTTAAACTCATGGACTTTGACGTCCTTAAACTTTTGGACCGCAAAGTCCCTAAACTAAAACAATAGAGCCCAAATGCTCTTTTGTTGGATCTAAACGATCTCGTTAAGTTGATCTTAGTATAAAATTAGATTAACGTATTCTTAACAAACGTTTAAGTTGATCTTAGTCTCAAATGAGACTAACGCATCCTTAAACCCAACCCAAATCTAAGAAAATATGGATTTGGACTAATCCACTCCCTACGGGCGACAATATAAATTAGTCTCCGTATACAATCCACAAGCAACCAAAAACAAAACAAACACACACGACATGAAGTGACCATCTGGAGAAGGAGAAAGTGGTTACTGCGATGCGGTAGTGTAATTAACTGCAGGGGCTTGCGCCTGCAGGGAAGAGCGTCCCCACAATCAAAAATCCCTCAATGATGGGGAATCTGACGAAGTCTGCTATAACGGCCGCATCCGTCTAAACCTTTGATACATGGTGCCATAAATCAACTTGGTATCTTCGGAGAGGTGGATGGATAACACCAAATAGCATCTGCCCCCAAAATTCAGGCCGGACGTCCCAACGTCCCGGTCGTGTCTTTTCGGCGGAGAACAAAAGGATTGTTCAAAGTTTTGTCCAGAAAGAAAAAGTTACACGCCTCCATTTCAGAAGATGAGAAAGAAGAACTTGAGATGAAAGCACATAGTTCTATCCAACCTTGTTTGGCCGATGAGGTATTGCGGGAAGTTGCAGATGAAGATACGGTTGCTGGTTTATGGCTCAAGTTAGAGAGCTTGTATATATCGAAATCTCTCGCAAGCAAGCTCTATTTGAAACAGCGCTTCTTTGCCCTTCGCGTGAGGAATGTACGTCCATTAAAGACCATTTAAATGAATTAAATCAAATTTTTATGGATTTAAAAAATATAGACGTTAAAATTGATGAAGAAGATCAAGCCCTTATTTTGTTATGTTTACTGCCAAGTTCTTTTGAGAACTTTTCTAATAGCATGCTCTATGGTGGAGATACACTTTCTTTAGAAGATGTTAAATCGGCCTTACATCTAAAGAGTTAAGGCAGAAAGTGTCGGTCGGTGGAAGTGAAATTTCGGTCGAGGATTTATTTGTTAGTGGTCGTTCGGAGAAGGATGGTTCTGCTAAGAACAAGTTTGTTAGATTGAAGTCTAGTTCAGGAAAAAAAACTTGATTGTTGGTACTGTCACAAATTTGGGCATATAATGTTTGACTGTTCTAGGCTCAAAGCTAAAGAGGATGCTGTGAAGAAATCTCAAAATGAGAATTCTTCGATTGCTGTTGCAGAAGAAACTTCTACATTAGAAGTCCTGTCTGTTGTTACTGTCGATGATGCTTGCTCGAAAAACGAGTGGGTTCTTGATTCAGGTTGCTCCTACCATATGTGTTCTAACACAGATTGGTTTATATCTCTCCGATTCGTTGATGGTGTGAATGTCTTAAAGGGGAATAACCAACCCTGTAACTTATTTGGAATTGGTTCGATCAAGATTCGGATGTTAGACGGTAATGTTCGGACGTTACATAAAGTTTGTTATGTGCCAGAGTTAAGAAGGAGTCTCATTTCCCGGGGTACACTTGACTCCGGCGGTTGTAAGCTTTCAGCTGAAAGTGGAGTTTTGAGAGTTATTAAGGGCTCTTTTGTTCTCATGAAGGCAAAACTGGTAAATACTCTCTATGTTCTTCAAGATAGTACAGCGACAGGGGTTACTGCTATTTCGTCATCAGTTGATTCAGTTTCAGACACGACTGACATATTCGGTCAGGCCATATGAGTATTTATCCCTCTCGGATTTCATCGAAAGGTGGAGATGGTTATCTTTTGATATCAGTTGATATTTTTTGAAAGGTTTTGGTGTACTTTTGAAGCTCATGAACACAACCTGTTATTTGAAGAATTGGTCGTCTTCTACGGCGATTGATTTCAGAACTCCGAAGGAAGTATGGTGTGGTAATTCTGCTAATTATTCGCATTTAAAAATATTTGTTTTGTCTTGATTATTTTTATTTGATAATTGTAAGCTTAAGTTTGGGATAAAAAGAAAATGTATTTTCTAGTTTATGCTATTGGGGTGAAGGGATACGTGTTTTGTTATCCTATTTGTAAATCACCCAAGCTTGTTATTTGTAGAGATTAGTTTTGGTGAAAATTCCATACTTTGCCGAGAAAGGAGCTTGTTGTACCTACAGGTTATAGAGAGGAAATTAGCGAGAAGGTAGAGTTAGCTAGAACAACTTCAAAGCGAGTGCACGAGAGCACTCACGTTGAACTGGTTGATATTGTGTAAGGTTCAATTCAAGCTGATTATACACTTTTACGATGTGCTTTTGCTGATTATACACTTTCACAAATTGCAGTCAGGAAAGAGAAAATGCAGATCTAAACACCTTACGATGTGCTTTTGCTGATTTTTTTGCTATACTCTGAATGTGGCAATAGCAATTCCGAACCTTCTACCTACAAGGAGGCTATTAGTCGCGATTCGGCTGTTCGGCGGATTGTTGCTATAACCGTAAAAAATGAGTTTTTACTTAAGAGCCAGACGTTCGAGCTGGTTAAATTATCGAAGGGACAGATATTTTGGTTTGCGGTAAATTCGATTGATGTGATGACGAAGAATTTGCCTTCGCGTAAATTCGAGTGTGATCTTGAATTTTTAGCGGTCGCAGCGGCGGAGGTTAAGCTTATCATGGGCTTGTATGGAGAAGACGGTAAGGATTCTGAGGAGATTTAGCAATTTCAAGTCAAGATGGAGATTTGTTAAAATTATGACTTGAACCATTTGAAAGAGATGGTTACCTGCCTCTTTGTTTCATGCACCCTCTCTTGTGGCTATGTAGCCACATGCAACAGCCTGTATTTTGCTACTCATGAAATGTGTTGCAAGAAAAATCTTAAGGCCTTGAAGAAAATTCTTAAAGGCTATGGCTACTCTAGCTTGTGCACTATGCATAGGGACAAGTTCATTAATTTTCTAGGCCAAAGTCAAACATAGTGCACTCATGTTTGTTGAATCCACTGCAAATGAAAAGATCTAGTGAAGGGAAAATAAGTGTAGAGAAAAAATGAGAGAGTAGAGAGAGTAACAAAGCCTTTAAGGCTATTGTCTTTTGTAAGTGTTTTAGCATTGTAATATTTGTACGTGTGGTGTTGTTGCTGTAAGAGAGTGGTGTATACGGAATCAACCTTTGTAATAGTCATCTATTTTATTCAACAAATGGTATCAGAGCGAGGCGGTTAAGGAACAACTTCGGAACTGATTTTCCAGAGAACTTTGTATCGGGGTATGTAGATGTTTGGCTAGCTTCATTGCCTACAACTACTTCACCTAATCTCCATACACCTTCATAAGTCCTAGATGACATCTGAATTCCATAAACTCTGATGAATTTAGTCCTTTAGTAAAAATGTCTGCTACCTGATTTTCTGTTCATATCGATCGCATTGCAATCTCTTCTCGCAGCACCTTCTCTCTAAGAAAATGATTATGTACCTCCACATGTTTTGTTCGTGCATGAAACACGGGATTCTCTGCTAGTCTGATGGTTGATTGGTTGTCACGGTATAGATCCATTGCATGTCCATTGGCTGGTGTAGATCATCTATCAGTGGTATAAACTACATACTTTCTTGAGCAACTATGGCCACTAATCTGTACTTCGTCTTTGTTGTTGATAATGACACAGTCGATTGTCTTTTGTTGCACCATAAGATAGCTGCAGAGCCAATACTGAACACATATCCGGTTGTTGATCTTCGAGCGTCATGATCTCCGGCGTAATCAGCATCACAGTAACCAAGTAGTTGCACTCTTCATCTTTCTTGTATAAAAGACCATAGCCAATGGTTTCATTTACATACCTTATAATTCGCCGAACTGCTTTCATATGAGGCTTCTTTGGTTTCTGCATATAGCGACTCATCTCTGTTCCCCCAATATTTAAACATATTAAAAGAGCAAAACTCTGTAGAAATTTAATAGGACAGCGCCTCACGTACTTCTCACGAGAGCGCCAGCGCAAGCACCAATTTATGGTGGCGCCGCGCGTGCTCCTCACGCCGGCGCCAATGTGCAAAGCACAAAAACGCTTTCTGAGTAAGAATTAAATTCTTATATGGCGCCGTACGTGCTCATCACGCGGACGCCAATGTGCAAAGTACAAGAGTACCCATCATAAGAATTAAATTCTTAAGCGGCGCCCACGTGCACAACACGTGAGCGTCAGCGCCCAAGTCAAGATCAATAGAATTAAATTCTACATAAGAAATTGGGATACTCTCTGCCGTTAGATTAAAGATCCAATAAAGATGATAAATCATCAAAAAATAGAGTTAAATTCTATTAGGAGAAAATATCTCCCAAATCTTTCTAAATAAGAAAAATACTCTCGGTTGGATTAATAGTCCAATAATAGAATAAAATTCTATTTTTAGGAATATATTCTCTCAATCTTTCTAAACAAAAAGAGATTGCTCTCTGTAAAACAGAAAACCCATGGATTAAAAATCCAATGGTGATTTAAAAAAATCACCATTTTACAGAATAAATTCTGTATATGGGAAAATATTTTTCCAATCTTGTTAAAAATAAGAAAACATATTCTATAAAACAGAAGTCCTTGGATCAAAAATCCAACGGTGAGTAAAATTCGCCAATATAATTTTGAGACCAATTAAATCAATCGGAATCTCTCAATGAGAGTTTTCTCAAAATTAATTAACAACTTGCCTCCACTATATAAAGGACCCGAGACTTCAAGTCTCAGATAAGAAAAAACCCTATAAGCTTCTGAAAAAATACAGATAGCTTTAACAACAACAGAGAATTTAATTCTCAAAGAGGAAGGCTTCCCTTTCAAAAAAAGAACCGAGGTAAAGAGAACACAGAGATCAAAATATCTCTTTTACCTATTCTAAGGGTTTAACCCTTCTCAAAGAACTTAGTTCTTTCTCTGGATCAGAGATCCACAAGACAAGTCTTTCACAAGTTGAGAATTTAATTCTCATCGGGAAGATCTTGTTCTTGAGAACCAAAGATTCAGAAAAGAATTAGATCCAAAAGAAAAACAAAAGAAAAAGAACCTATGAAAGAACTAAGTTCTTAAAGAAGAACCTGATCCCAGATCTTTAAAAACGAAGATCTTGGTGATCATTAATGATCAAAATGCCATTAACAGAGATTTAATCTCTAAAAAAGGAAAAAAGACTAGCACCTCACGTATTTTCCCACGTGGGCTCCCTTTTAACAGCGCCTCACATGAAAAACACGTGAGGCGCCCAAAACAGAAGGCCAGCGCCTCACGTGAAACACACATGGGTGCTGAATAAAAGTGCTTAGCACTTCATATACAACCAAAACGGCTGAGTGCTTAACACTGATTGGGCAGCGCTCAACGCCTCACGTGCTCCTCACGTGGGCGCCATATAAAACATGCTTAACACTCCATATACAACCAAAACGGCTGAGTGCTTAGCACTGATTGGGCAGCGCCTCACGTGGGCGCCATAAAAAGTGCTTAGCACTTCGTTGACAAAAGTGTTCAATACTCATTGGGCAGTGCCCATAACTGAATGCTTCACATGATACCCATGTGAGCACCCGAGCTTCAAACAAGTGCTTAGCACTTTTTCATAAAAACAACGGGGCTGAACAAACAGAGCCCAGATAAGTGCTTAGCACTTTTACATAAAAAGAAAAGAAAAGACTATGCAGACTAAGCCCAAATTGGCTAAGTCTCTCAAGTTTTCTTGCAGCTAAGCCCAAATGTTCTTTTGCTGCATCTTAAGTATAAATGGTCCTAAAATGTTGTTAAGTTGATTTTAATCTCAAATAAGACTAACGTATCCTTAGCGAAAACAAACTGAGCCCAAATGCTCACTTATAAATTTAAGTTGATCTTAATCTCAAACTAGATTAACGGTCCTTAACTAAAACAAAAATATTTCTGAACTGTAGGAATATACAACCTAAGTTCAAAACCCCATCAAGCAAATCCTTGATCTAAGCCCAAATCTAAAATATACGGATTTGGACTAATCCGCGCCCTACGGGCGACGATATAAACTAGTCTCCGTATACAATTCACAGGCAACCAAAACAAACAAAACACACACGACACGAAGTGAACTGCTGGAGAAGGAGAAAGTGGTTATCGCAATGTGGTAATGTAAGTAACTGCAGGGGCTTGCGCCTGCAGGGAAGAGCATCCCTACAATCAAAAACCCCTCATAAAATGAGAGGGAATTTGATATAGTCTGCTATAACGGTCGCATCTGTCCAAACCTTCGATATATGGCGCCATAAATCAACTTAGTATCTTCGGAGAGGTGGATGGAGAAGTCCAAATAGCATCTGCCCCTAAAAATCAGGCCAGACGTCCCAACGTCTCGGTCTCTGTCTTTCGGCGGCGAACAGATTTTGGCACGTCCGGTGGGATATTTTCCTCTTTCCACTCCACACTTCATGTGTCGTGTTTCGCAAACAAAATCGCGGTTCACTATGGTTGCCCTTGGATTCGAGGTACTAAAATTTGATGTCTTGCTCCTGTGCAGAAAAAATCAATAGCTTCCAACTGCAACTCTCGCTCCACCCCAACTGGAGGAGTGACCTACGGGCCCAACGCGGCCTCTATATTTTCAATGCCGGTGGGGCAAGTAACACAAGCCACTACTGGATTGTTCTTTGGGACCATGCTTCCACCAGTGAGTTTCGGTACCTCAGCACCGCAAGAGGAAGGTCCCAAGAGGTTGGTCTTCGATCGACTGGCGATCACAACGGCCTCTCTCAACGGGCCATACAAATCTGGTGCCTTAGTCTTCAACAGGCTGAGCAAAAGCTCAAACGGGTCTGCAAAGAGGCTCGTGGTACCTGAAGGGGCTGCCCCAAAACGGATAGCCCTCCCAACTCCTGCTATGGGCGAAGCCGTCAAAAGCGCTTCCCCCACCATAAAGTCGGTCTTTGAAAGATTGGCTGGCCCTCCCCAAACTTTGACAAGGACGTCGATCTTCAACAGGTTGACGCCAACAACAGCCCCTCAGCAAATCCGGGGGCATGAAGAAGCCGCTTTCAAAACTGCGGCGGTCCCTTCGGCAAGGCACGCTCGACGTCTCCACTAGCGCCGAGTGAGAAAAGCCGGGGGCAACTCCCCCTCTGGACTTACTCCGCCAGTTCCAATGGTGGAAGTTGACACTGCTGTTCCAACCGGGAACAGCTTTGACCTGCTCAGGAGGGTGCACAAGAACTCTCCAACGGCGTGCTAAAGAAATGACCCCCACCTGCAGAGGTTACTGCGCAGGCAAAGTCGGAGCAGCCCCATCAGCGGCTCTCCTTGCAAATTCACAGGGTCTGGCGGAAAGTCCAGAACTCTATGATCAACAAAGATTACTCTCCTTGGCCGAAGAAATTGAAAGCTTGGCAAGAAAAGGACCACTCCTCCGTCATGCAGCGAGGGACTTCTTCTACACGGGAGCCTGTTACAACGGCTCCTTCAACTTCAACTTCCCACAAAAGGACAAGGCTGGAGAAAATTCCACCGCCGGCGGCAAATTCCAAAGGCGATGGACCCAAATGCCCTAAGTCTGGGGGCATGATCGTACATACGTTCTACATGGCTTCCGGGAAAGAAGAAAGTCGTGCTTCGGCGAGTCACCGACCGCAAACTCGGTCGCTGACTAAAGCTCAGGAGCAACAACAGAAGCTCCAGGAAATGCTGATCAAAATGGAAGCGCTTACCAGACAGAAAGAAAGTCCGGACAAAGAGGTTGAACAACGCCATGAACAGGAAACCGATACAGAGTTTTTGCAAAGGGTGCTCAAAAGAAAAAACAAAGAAGCCGCTGAACAAGCTGCTAACATGAAGCAGATAGCGCTCTTGTTTCAGGACATGGTTGGAATGATGACCCAGCCAGAACCCCCTGCCGAAGATCCGCCAATAATCATCGAGGATGATAGAGGGGAAATATCAAACCCTCTTTCGGCTTTATCAACAGCCAATGAGGAAACGATCTCCAAGGCTGCTCTTGATGATTATATTGCTCAACAAATAAGAGCTCATCAAGCTAATGAAGCGGCTGGCCAAATCGTCAGAACTGGACGGCCGTATCCAGGCTGGTATGATCAAATCAAGTATCCACCGGGATATACGATCCCTAAGTTCCATGTATACAAAGGGACAGGCAACCCCCATCAGCACGTCGCGCAGTTTAGAGCTCTGTGCAGCAACACGGGAGGTGACGACAAACTGTTACATCGCCAGTTCATTGGCAACCTGTCAGAAACGGCCTTTGAATGGTACTAAGAGCTCCCAAATGACTCCGTAAAGACATTCACAGAGATGGAGCTGCTGTTCACACAGCGGTTCACCAGCGCAAGCGAGCTCACCCCGATCACGACATTAATCAATGCCAGGGTAAGGCCAGAAGAAACTTGGGTCCAATATGCGATTCGGTAGCGGAACCTATGGTCTAAGTGCGAACAACGCATTGAGGAATCTCCCACCGTGGGCATGTTCATCGGGACCCTAGATCCTCAAAAGACTGTGTCCGGTTCATGACATTCTTCAAACCAACCACCTTCCAGGATCTGATCGATAAACTGGCCCAAATGGACCAGATGGGCCACGGGCCTTCCTCTTCAAATAAGGACCCTCGAAATAACAAGGGTAAAGGGAAAGCAACCTTCTTTGCCAACACGCAACAACAACCGAGTGGCCCAAAACCAGCTACTCGCCAAAACAACGCACGTCCGCGCCCATTCTTGGAGGAAAGACTAGGACGCGCTTACTCGTTTCTCGCGTAACAAACTCATCACATTGCCAGACCCACGGCGTCCACCGCAACCTGGTGACGTCAATAACCCTAATTACTACTCCTATCACAGAATAGTGAGCCACCCAATTGAGGATTGCTACGTCTTCAAGAACTGGGTTGAGGACCAGTATCAACATGGGAAATTCGTGTTGTCTGATAACTGGAGGGTAAACCCACCACAGAAGCACACTCCTAAAAAGGTGGATGCGCCGTGGGCATCATACTCGCAAGTGGAAGAAACTCCATGGAAAGTCGTTATTTCAACAAAAACCAAAAGAATGCTGAAGGATCTACAGGCATGTCCAGCAGTCGGGTGGAAAAGCCCACTTGAACCCGAAATCATCGAAGGGATGCTGAAACCACGTCCCGCACAGAAAGTTTTTGACAAAGGGCAAAACCCCCAAGTCGAGCTTTCAAAGTCTTTGAAGAAGAAGACCAAGAAGCCTGTGCAACTTGCCGAGTATGACGACAAGCGCACAGGCCTACAAAAGTACATTGACGCACTGGAGGAGTACAACCAGAAGGTGCAGACACCGGTCATACTTGAAGAGTTCCTCAAGCATATTCTTGAGAACGAAGATAGTAGCAACGATGAGGAAAATGACTCATCAGGAGATACCGAGGACCGTGTAGCAAGTTGCCACATGGTCTCCCATTCGTTGTTAAATGACGAAGAAACTCGCTCGGCGTCAGAAAACAACGTGAAGGAACTAGGTGCAGAATCGACCCTAAAACCCCCAGAACTGCCAGAAGACCTGATCGATAGGCTGTTAAACGAAGCCTTTCGAAAAAGCAAAACTGACCGAGAACACGAAACAGTCATATACAAAAAGGCTAAGCGTCAGCATCAGGATGAAGAAGTTGTGGCAAGAATGGGTCGTAAAGTACTCTAACCAAACCAAAGCATACCTGCGACAAATAAGAGCAGGATCAAAACAGAGAAGCGATTCGCCAAAACCCTGCCAATGGGAATGAAGCTGCCAACTCTCGTAGGAAACACTCCCGGGGTCATATGCTTCGACGAAGAGGATTCACATCCAAACTACTGCCTATATCATCGGAGGGTTACCCATCCCACCGAGTGTTTACCGTCGAAAATAGAGACAGATCCGGGATGGATCCTCTTGCCTGAATTTAGGGGCAGATGCTATTTGGTTTTATCTGTCTATCTCTCCGAAGATGCCAAGTTGTTTTATGGCACCGTGCATCAGAGGTCTGGACGGATGCGGCTGTTGTAGCAGACTTCGTCAGATTCCCCTTCATTGTGAGGGGTTTTTTGATTGTGGGGACACTCTTCCCTGCAGGCGCAAGCCCCTGCAGTTAATTACGTTACTGCATCGCGGTAACTACTTTTTCCGGCTCCAGAAGGTCACCCCGTGTTATGTGTGTTTGTTTTATTTTTTGTTGCCCATGGATTGTATACGGAGACTAATTTGTGTTGTCGCCTGTAGGGCGTGGATTAATCCAAATCCGTATACTCTTATATTTAGGTTTGGGTCGATTAAAGGATCGTTAACCTTGTTTGAGATTAAGATCAACTTAAATATTTGTTAAGTATACGTTAATCCAATATTGGACTAAGATCTACTTAACGGGGGTTCAAGATCATTTTTGATCCAACGAAAGAGCATTTGGGCTCTATCGTTTTAGTTTAGGGACGTTACGGTCCATAGCTAGTTTAAGGACATTACGGTCCATGGGCTAGTTTAAGGACATTACGGTCCATTGCGATGTGCTTATGGGTTTGAGAGTGCATCCATGAACTGTTGGTTGTCGGGACCCTCCACCTCTCTGATATCATTGAAGAATTACAACGACATATATCAGAGGTGTGGAGAGATGTACCCTTGAACCGAACTCCAGATTGAAGGGAGAGTTATGGTGGAACGAACACTATTTTAGATGCCATTTGTCAGGAGATCATTGGCCATCTTTGGCACTAAGATCGATTTGGGAGGGACCTGAGTATAAGAAGGCTCGGTTGATTGATGGTCAAAAGGATTTTGGCCTTGGGAGACTTAGCTAATTTGGGCTAAGGTTGGCCTCTCACAGTGTTAAACACTGATAAATGTTTGGCGATCACGTGCTCCCATATGAGGCTCTTAAGCAGTGTTAAACACTGAAATTCAGAGCGCTCACGTGTGGCACATAAGGCACCTGAATATTGGACACTGTTTCTTTGGGCTTATTCCCTCGTTCTATACATGTAAGTGTTAAACACTTAAATCTTCTCACCATCACGTGTAGACACATGAGCGGCGCCACCAAGTTGGGCACTGCCTCCTTTGAATTTATCTTCCTATTCTTTTCTAAGTGCTAAACACTATTAGAGGTCATGTGGGTCACGTGACTCGATCTCAGTTATTCCTTTTTGTTTCTCAGAGGTGCTCACGTGGGAATACGTGATCTGTCGTTATAGAGTTGAACGCTAATATGCATGGGGCTCTTGATCTTAGTCTTGGGAATTTCAAGTCCTTTGTTTTATAAGAATCAAATTCTTACGTAGGGTTAAACCCTAGTTCTATTAGAGGAATTAAATTCCCATATCGTTGGAAGAATTAAATTCTTCTAACCTAGTTCTTTCCTCTAAGTTTTGGGACTGCATAACAGAATCTCCCCGATGAGAATTAAATTCTCAACTTATGGGGAGATCTGCTTCTGCAGACCTCAACCAGAGGAAGAACTAAGTTCTTTTTTTGAAGAGTTAAACTCTTATAAAAGGAGATGAAATGATCTCTAGTTCTTCTTTTCCTCACCTAGGATTTCTTTTTCTTCAAAGGGAACTCCTCCTCTTCTTTTATTTTCTCAAATCTTATGGGGGGTCTCCTCTTTTTCTCTCTTCAGTCTCGAGTCCTTTATATGGCAGAGGCAAGTTTGTTGATTTTTGTTAAGGAAATCTCTCATTGAGAGATTTTTGTTAAGGAAATCACTCATTGAGAGATTTTTAATTAATTCGAGGATTTTATCCACCGTAGGATCTTTGATCCAGGGACTCCTGTTTTACAGAAGACATTTTTCTTGTTTTTAACAAGATTGGGAAAATATTTTCCCATACAGAGCTTATTCTGTATCTTGGTGACTTTTAATCACCATTGGATCTTTAATCCAACGGTGCTCTGATTTACAGAGCATAATCTTTCTTGTTTAGAAAGATTGGGAAAATATTTTCCCATACAGAGCTTATTCTATATTTTGGTGATTTTTAATCACCATTGGATTTTTAATCCAACGGTACTTTGATTTACAGAGCACAATCTTTCTTGTTTAGAAAGATTGGGAAAATATTTTTCCCAAAATAGGGCTCTGATCCCTTTTATTTAGAATTTAATTCTATCGGCTCAGAAGGTATTAGGAGTCCTCACGTGTAGCACGTGACCCAATAGCACTAGGTCGGTTTGCTTATATGCAGCAGTTCCAAAGAAAAGCATCACGTGTTGGCACGTGATGCGTCTTCTGGCTTGTTATTTGTTTCTAGGAAGGCACCTATATACTTTGTATATAGATGCTCATGTGCTTGCACGTGAGGCTCAATTTCAGCCTTATTTATTAAGCGTACTGCCTATAATTTTTGCTCAAAGACGTATCATGTGCGAGCACGCGATGTTCCATTTGGGGAAACTTGTCAATCGCTTTTGGTTCATTATTTATTTATTTTTTATAAGGAACAAATGCCCCCACAGCATGTTCTCATGTGGCTTGTACATGTGTGCAACACTGTCACCTTTACAGCCGTTGTATTGCCTAGGAGAACGGGGAGGTGAACCGCCCTTGTTACGTCTTATAAATGCAAGGGTTTGGCCTTTGGGAAGCCACTGTTCTTTCATCTTCTTCCTTCCTTATTTTTCTTCGAGAATTTAATTCTCCTCTTCAGAGCTTAGTTCTCTGTCCATTACAATTTCCAGAGTAAAACTCTATTAGAAAAAGAAACCATTTCTGGTAATGATTTTGAACATCAGAGAACCCTTTTCTTAAAGAAAACCTCTGGATTTTAAATCCATCATGAGAGCTTTGCTCTCCTCTGAAACCCAACTCTCTGAGATCCAAAGACATGATCTTTGAGTAGTAACCCTCAATGCCTTGGGTATTCCTTCTCTGACCTTTAAAGATTCATGGCATTTTATTTTTCATTTCCTCTTCATGGGGATTTCTGGAATTTAATTCCATTGCATAAAAGGAATTTAATTGCTCACCAAAGAGCTCTGCTCTGATGATCAGAAGGGGCCCCTCGGGAATTTCATTCCCTGATGGTCTCGAGAACATTTTCACAGGGTTTTTCCTTACTTGCACAAATTCAAATTTATTGGGTATTTTAACAGAACTTGCTTTCTCTTTAAGGATGTCAAGAGTTTTTTAAACTCCAATGTCCGCTTAATGAGAATTTTTTTAGATTCTCATAATAATTGTCCTGTCTTATCATTGATGAGCCACCATATTGATTTTGTGGGGTCCATTAGTTTTGCAATCAGTGGTCCCATGGAACAAACTTTCTGTCGTTTCCCTCTATTATCATATATATATATATATATATATATATAGGTTTCATTAATGGCCTTTCTTTCCCCTTTTTCAGGAACAATGGCTTCTCTTCCTTACTTTCCTTTTACTCGCTCAGACGTCGCTTTTCCGCAATCGCCGTCGGATGAAGAGGCCATGGCGATGATCCAGGCTCATGACAAGGATTGCAGTAGTTTGCTCTTATGGGGATTTTGGTACGGGCACATTATCCGGGGCCGCGCAGCTTTACTTGTGAGATGCCAACAAAGCCTCTGCGCCCAATATCGCTGATGGAGCGTCCGCCGACCGCTTATGCGGTGGAGGTGGCCAATTGGACTCCTACAAGCCGGCTTGAGCCATCAACAACCGGGATACCTAACCAGCCCTTGCCGGCTATAAATATCTTGGGGCGCCGCATCTGTCAAGGTGAAGCCCAATCCTGGGGACAAGTCTATAAGGTAGGGCTTATCCTTCGTCATCCAATCGGCTATCTTCCTTGGGCTCGATATGTCCTCTCCGCCCACCGTGCACGGTTGCAGAAGGTTGGGTTATATCAAGCGATGTACGCGTCACTTTTTCATTACCCGGCTCCTCACATCTGGTGAGTTAAAGCTTTCCTGAACCAATGGAATCTTCCCACCAATACCTTTTTGCTAGGGGATTGTGAGGTCTCGATATCACTGGAAGAGTTCCGCGAGATCTCTGGATTGCCGATCAGGGGAGAGCACTATGAAGAGTTGCTGCCTCCCGATGAGTATGTATTCATGACCATGCCTGCTATACATGACGGCTTGACGACTGAAAACGCTGTCCGCCATAAGTACCCCAGTCTAATCAAGACTCTGGGTATTTTCGAGAAGCTGTTCGTGGAGTCAGAAGGACAGGGCGTCACCTTTAAGAGCTTCATCGCCTGTTTTCTCCGTGAAGATGTCTTATCAAAAGAGCCTCCAAAATTTGCGAACATTAACGACCCTTCTGGGTTTGGGCTGAATAAACTGCCGGCCAAAGAAGAGGACTTGCCGCAGTTTTACATTCCGGCTTCGTCGGCAGTGCCCTTCGATTCAATTTCGGCCCCTGGCATGGACGAAGAGACCATCTTCGTCGGCTTCATCGGTCTTTGGCTTAGTTGGTTTGCTATGCCGACGCATCGACGCTTCATGAGAGCCTCTGTCTTCTGCCCTGTTCATCGTGTAGCTGAAGGGGCACGGTTGGCGGTTGGCATCACGGGATTGTCGCATCTTTATCATGGATTAAGTGTGTTGGGGTCAAAATTTGCACCCCGGTTGACTAAGTCAAAGTCAAGGTCAACCCTAAGCCAGGTGGGCCCAAGCCCAGGTCAAGCGGGCCCATGCCCAAGTCGAGCCCGCGGTCAGCCTCCCCATGCCAACATAAAAATCATGTAACAAATAATTTTGATGCAATTTTTTGTGCATGAATGTAAGCAAAATGGGCATAAAGCCAAATTTTTGTAAAAGCCCATGGCTTATGTGCAAAAGAAAAGAGCACATGAGGCATGGGATGGGCAAAATGCCACTTTGTAAAGCCCAAGGGGCTATATGTAAAGTGTATAGCCTATAAAGGTAAAAATAATGAAAATATCTCAAGATCTTTTTCTCTCTCTAAAAATAATCAAGGTCTGTGCCTCCTTCTCCTTCCTCAAGGTTCTAAACCTTCTTCTTTCTTTTGAATTAAATCAAGAATTTTACTCTTCCTTTTCCAAAACTAAATAGTTTTCACCATAAAACCCACAAAGAAGAGCTCGGATCTTCCATTAGATCTCAAAAAGGGAAGATTTTTAAAATCTCACCCCTTTTGTTCTCCAAGATCCGGCCAACAAAGAGGAGGAAGAAGGAGGCCCATCTCTGAAAATCCCACTTTGGAAAAGATCCAAGGCTCAAGAGAAGATCTCAGGCTCAAGAGAGAAGAACCTCTGAAGATTTTTAGGGAGTTCAACTCCAAGACCCAAATCCTCAAAGGAGTTTAACTCTTGATCCAGATCTTTTGGAGTTCAACTCCACTCAAAACCCTCTTTCGGAGTTTAACTCCGATTTTCTGGGGGTAAAACAAACCCCTTCCTTTTGCTAGCGCCCAGCGCTCAGGCGTCCACATGCCGGGCACGTGAGGCGCTAGCGCCCAAAGCGCTAGCACCCAAGCGTCCATGTGCCGGGCACGTGAGGCGCTAGCGCCCAAAGCGCTAGCGTCCGAGCTAGCACCCAAGCGTCCATGTGCCGGGCACATGAGGCGCTAGCGCCCAAAGCGCTAGCGTCCGAGCACCCACATGCCGGGCAAGTGAGACGCTAGAGCCCAAAGTGCTAGCGCCCGAGCGCCCAAATCGCTAGCGCTTGAGCGCCCACGTGCCGGGCACGTGAGGCGCTGGCGCCCAAAGCGCCCAAGCGCCAGCGCTCACGCGTCCTTTGGACGCTTTTCCCCCCTCATTTTACATGTACTCCACACTAAAAATACAACCCCCTTAGAAAAAAATTTCTAACGGGACGCTGCCCCGCACCTCGCAAGGGGCTGCTAGCCCCCTTAACCACCAACCAGCTATTCGGGTAGCGGGACCCCCGTAAAAACTCTGCGAGGCCCCCGATATATCCAAAACCCTTCAAAACATGACACTGGACATTGAGTTCGCATGACCTGTTTGACCCGTCAATCGGAGGTTCTCTCGCTCCAAAGGCGAGGAGTAATTAATGGCATTAGTCCGCGGCTGCCGGAGATTCGGATCCTCACAATCATTAAACCCCCACCTACCCTAGGCAGGGAGAATCTATAGTATGCCTAACAAGCGCACGCGTATTCCCATCTCAATGGGGTGACGAAAAACACCCTACAGATTCTGACACGCCTGGTGGGACATTCTCTCCACCCATATTTCGGGTTAAACGTTCATGCGAACTCAATCAATATACATATCTATATTTATACTAAAATAATGCTCTTTCAAGCTGGTTTTCAAGCAATCACTTTTCAACAATGTCTCCAAAGATGAACTCAGCACTCAGCACGGCTCCCATCTCTTACACGATAAAGATGGACACCAGGACGGTCCTTCCGGCCAGTCTCGGGCGACAGTGGGAGGAGCTGCCGCTACCATTTGGCTCTATTCTGTTCGTGCCAACTAGCGCTGTCCCTGCTCTTCAAGCCCCGGTAATGGATAAACCAACCTCAAAAGGCAGGAGGCCAAATGTGGTGATCTCGAAGGCACCACTACCCAAACGCAAGTCGGTGTTTGAACGACTTTCCTTTGCTCCAGCTGGGGACAAGGCCATCAACACCAACAAAGCAACAAGGCATCTCGGGCAAGCTCCAGTGGCGCCCCTGACAACTGCTCAATTAGGTATCTTCTCTAAGCTCCCCTCTAATCGGCTCATGATGGCTTCCTGGATGACGTATGCCTGCCAAGCCCTCAAAATCGAGAAGTTAAGACAGAAAAAGCTCAGATATAGAACCAACAAAAGGGCTAGGGCTCCCGGTAGGCTGAACTTCATGAGGTTCGAAGACCACGGTTACCCCGCCAAAGATGAGGAAATGGCTGGATATGTGGTCCATACTATCTACATGGTGGGCATGCGCAGCAAGAGCAAGGACGGGGCCACCACATCTCAAATCCAATCTGGCTTGCATGTGGTTGCCGTTTCCTAAGAACAGCCGCCTCCGCTGGATGATGAAAACCCTCTCGATGAGGATGGTAGGCAGAAAGACCCCTCAGTCCATGTAGAGTCAAGCTCGGACAGCGAGGAAGAGCCGACTTTCTGCCCCAGGACCGCGAAGTAAGAGCTACTTCAAGAGCTTCGAAAGCAGCTCAGAAACAAAGACAAGGAGATGGCCAAACTTTACTCCAAAATTGACGACTTGACGAATGTC
Organism: Agapanthus africanus; assembly: GCA_030015575.1. Taxonomy (NCBI): domain Eukaryota; kingdom Viridiplantae; phylum Streptophyta; class Magnoliopsida; order Asparagales; family Amaryllidaceae; genus Agapanthus; species Agapanthus africanus. The sequence goes on from CM057345.1 coordinate 524,154,922, forward strand.
GTCTTGCAGCTCACAACCCGACTTGCCTCTGAGCCACCCAATTAAGCGCAGAGCTCTACTCATGAACCGGGAAACGGTGTCCCAAGACAGCCGACGCCTGATTGTCAGCGATTCTCTGCGTGTTCAAGTTTTAGTTAAATACCGCAATCAAGACGGTTTCGCTTGTAGCTAGCCGGTTGAGTACGGGTCGTCCGCAGGGAGATGGGAATCTTTTTCTATGTGCTTTAACGAGTTAAGTCCAGTTTTTCAGATTTTGTTGTGATTAGTTAAGCGGTAAAATGATATGTAAAGAGAGCTTGTTAGGGTTAGGATTAGGTTAGTTTGAGTTAGGAGTCTCCACCTCTTTCGTTGCCCCTCTTAATATCGGTGTTACGGTAATCGGCAACAACGGGGATTAGCACGACTAGGAAGGAACTTGCGAGTATAAGCTAGGCTTTCCAACGCATAAGTTCTTCCTTTTGGTGCTTGTCCGTCCGTTCTTGGCTCTTAGCCATAACCTCCGGTTAATTCAACCACAACCGGTCTCACTACGGAATCACCGCTATCATGTAGGATAGGGTGCCGTAAGGAGCGGATTGTGGTTCAATTAACGGGAGTCGAATTAAGCTGTTGGGCAAGGAAAGAGTGAGAGAGATTTCCTTCTCTCAAACTTCCCTTATCCTACCCTAACAAGTATTAAACTACTCACACATCATGATACGGAAAAATAAAACAAAACAAAAGAGGAAGATAGAAAGAAAGAGATTAGAAGATAACGACTAGCTATTTGCGACCTCACCTTGGCGAGGATCGAGCGTAAGCATCATGGTCGTATTAAGGATAAAGAAAAAGAGAGAAGAAAGAAACAACAAGAAATAACAACAACTAGTTAACAAATTAAAATTACAACAATTATAGAAAAAGCAAGACAAGCATGATAATAAAATGATCTTCTTTATTCACCATTCTTCACTCACAAAGCTCACTACAAGTTTAATGGAGAAGAGATGAGAAGAAGAAGAACATGTAATCTAAAACCTAGAAAAAGAATACAAGATTATGGACCATTTCCTTCTCAAAGTTCTGGGCTATTTATAGGCTGGAGAATGGAAATCTAGGGCAACCACCAGAACACATATGCAAAGACCAAAATACCCCTGGAAAAGTTTTGTCTGCCGCCACTATACGGCCACGGATCCGCGGCCTAAGCATGCTTAGGCCGCGTTTCCGCGGCCATATAGATGAATTGGATGCTCAGTTTTTTTGTGCTTCCCTGGTCTTCACTGTACTTAATTCTGGTATATGTATTTTCTCAATTTGTCTTCACGATTTTTCCAGAATTTCTGTTGAGGGAAAGGTGGACTTTTGTCAAGATTTTCTTGAGCTCCGCGTAGATTTCTTGGAACTTGTTGGTTCCATTGAGCCTTGTGCATGAAGGTGACAATCGATTTGCCATTTTGTCTTCCTAAACTGGTATCTGGCAACATACGGATGAAGAGCGGAGACCGTGTTTTATCTGTGGTTGGCAGGAACCCGGATTTTGTCGTGTTTTCCATGAATTTCACCGTTTTAGAACCGAGAACCTGTATCCTGCAATTGACTAGCAAACACGGCTCAAGAGTATCTACCGATATGTAATGTGATAAAAATTGGACGGTATGAAAATGCAAAAATCTGATATGAACAACGCCTATTCCCTCAAATCTAAAGGTGGGCGGACTGCATGAAAATCAGTCACATCCTATCTCAGGAAATGTCTTGGCTACCGATGACAGTAGCCCGCTAACTCAAGATCAAATCATGGATTTGGTTGCCAACAAAGTCAAAATATTGGTAGCCAAAGCTGAAGCGAAAAAAGATTTTAGCAGTAGCAGGAGACCATATCCTGCTCAGTATGATCTGGGAGAATTTCCTAGCGGCTATGTCATCCCTTATTTCAGAAGATTCGATAGGACGGGAAATGCGAATCAGCACATCGCCCACTTTAAAGCCTCATGCGGGAATACTGGGGGCAATGATACGCTTCTCCTCCGCCAGTTCGTTAATAGCCTGGCCGATGTTGCTTTTGACTGGTACGCGAGCATACCGGATGGCTCCGTCACAACTTTCGTCCAAATGGAGTCTCTGTTTCGGCAGAGGTTCATGACCACCAGCGATAAGATCACCATTGCCGATCTTATAAGGACCAAGCCAAAGAACAATGAAAGCAGCACGAATTTTATAACCCGATGGCGCAATCTCTCCGTCAAATGTGAACCGCCGATTTAGCAGGACTAATCTGTCAGTCTCCTTGTCGGAAATCTCAACAATTGGATGGCCCTGTTTCTGTGCACCGCGGGTCTCTAAACATTCCAAGAGTTGACCAGAAAGTTGAGATGCTGGAGCGCTCAAAGCAGGAGTCCTCCTCGGATTCCCAAAATAACAATAGGTCCTGGAGAAACCGAAAGGACGATAATCACAAAGGCGGAAATTCCGACGATTCTGAATCTTTCAACACCTCGGCTGACCGAAATAAGCAAGGGATGAGCGGGCCTAATGCCAACCGGCCTCGGAAGCCAGTGTTCGGAGAGGGAGGAGAAGCTCCACTGAAAGAGAAGCTGGATAAGATCTATTCCGTCAGAAAGGACAAAGTCCGTAAAATATTTAAGGATGCCCTAAGAAACAGTCTCCAATTGCCGGAATCAAAAAGACCGTAATAAGCGAATATGACTAACGACCCCAAATACTGCCCCTATCACAGAGTGATAAGTCATGCTATTGAGGATTGCATCGTCTTCAAAGATTGGGTCGTAAAACAATACAAGACAAGAGAGATGAAACTGTCTAAAGGCGTGTTAGTAAACAGTCAAGCTACGACCGCCAATTTCATACAAACGGAGACTGATGTCCTTCGTGAAACCGATTCTCTCAGCCATCTGTCTTTCTCTGAAAAAGTCGACCACCACATCATTAAACTGGGAACAGTCGACCTCTAAGTCGTTAAACTGGGAATGTAAGAATATGTAAATAAACAAAAAATGTGTAAATAAAAGAAAAAAAGAAAAGCCGAAATGATGAGCCAACTCGCAATAAAAATCAGCAAGTAAAATAAAGATGAAAAATAAAGCCGAAATGATAGGGTAACCGTGAATAAAAAGCCGAAATGATAGGGCGATCGTGATCTTCACGATAAGAAAAGCTGAAATGATAGAGCAATCGCGGTAAAACAAACAAAGGCGAATGATGAGTCGCTCCTGGTACCATATTCCAGTGCAGCGATACAGACGCTAACCAAAATCCAATTTCCCAAAATTCTCCCAGCCCTACGGTTGGTCCCCGAACTGACTACCGTATACAATCCACGGTCTCAAATAATTCTCATCATACCCATATCCCACTGCAATCACCTGTCCAGCGGCCGGTCTCCACCCTCGGAATTATGCTCCATTTGGGAAGACCCGCTCATGTGTCCTCACGATACATGAGGAGAACATAACTTACGGGATCCTCACGACTCGTAAGAAAACACCTTCGTGGGATCCTTACGACTCACAAAGGAAAAACACACTTGGGAGTCCCCACGACTTCTAAGGAGAAAGTACACCTACGAGATCCTTACAACTCATAGGGAGAAAATGCTTTTATGGGACCCTTACGGCCGATAAAATTGAAAAGCCTTAGGTGATAGGGATCTAAACCTATCTCCTAAGCCATCGCTTCCCAATAGTCAATGGCGAATGATGAGTCGCTCCTGGTACTATATTCCAGTGCAGCGATGCAGAAGCCGGCCAAAATCCAAATCCCCAAGTGGCGAATGATGAGTCGCTCCTGGTACCATATTCCAGTGCAGCGATGCAGACACCAACCAAATTCTAAATCCTATATCCCAACGGTGAATGATGAGTTGCTCCTGGTACCATATTCCAGTGCAGCGATGCAGACGCCAACAAAGTCCCAAATTTTTTCCGGCCCTACGGTCTGGATCATACATCCTGCAAAACCGTATACAATCCACAGGCGTAAAACGATCCCAATCTCTCCCAAGTCCTACCGGCGAGACCACATTCAAAGTCCCACCGGTGATGAAGATTCAAAAAAAAATGGGTATGTCCATAAGCAAAATGGGCACAGATGAAAACCCGAAAGGGCTCCGTGAGTAAAAACAGCAGGACTGCCGGCGAGTTTGTGAAAACCCGAAAGGGCGCAAACTCGTAAAAAAGAGATGAAATGCATTCGCAAAGTCCTCTCAACTTTGTGAGGAGAAAATTCCCGCGTGAGATCCTTAAGACTCACAAAGGAGCAACACACTTAGGATCTCCACGGCTCCTAAGGAGAAAATACACCTACGAGATCCTTTCGACTCGTAGGGAGAAAATGCTTTTATGGGACCCTTACGGCCCATAAAATTAAAAAGCCTTAGGTGATAGGGATCTAAACCTGTCTCCTAAGCCACCAATTCCCAAATGCTCCCGGGGCAAATGATGAGTTGCTCCTGGAATTATTCCAGTGCAACAATGCTGATGCCAAAAAAAAAAAACCAAAATCCCAAAATCCTCTCATGACTGATGATGATTCGCTCCTGGTACCATATTCCAGTATAGCGATGCAGATGTCAACACAAGTCAAACCAAAACCAAAATCCTAAGTCCTCCCAGGGAAAATGATGAGTTGCTCCTGGCATTATTCCAGTGCAGCAATACTGATGCTAAACAAATTCCAAATTCCTCTCAAATTCAAAAGTCCCGCCGAACAAGGCAAAAATCAAACAAATCAAATCAACTAATTCCAACAAGCTCTGCGCTAGAATCATGCATCGTCTCAGAGTGTACCCTGCGTCGAAATCAAGCTTCGCCTCGGTGTATCTGCCTTCCCTGTCGGAATTATGCTTCGGCTTGGAATCAACCAGCGACCTCCTCGTCGGAATTAAGCTCCGCCTCAGAATCAAGTCGACCAACAAGCTCTGCGCCGGAATCATGCTTCGTCTCAGAGTGTACCCCACGTCAAAATCAAGCTTCTCCTCGGTGTATCTACCTTCCCTGTTGGAATTATGCTTCAGCTCAGAATCAACCAGCGACCTCCTCATCGGAATTAAGCTCCGCATCGGAATCAACTCAACCAACAAGCTCTGTGCCGGAATCATGCTTCATCTCAGAGTGTACTCCGCGTCGAAATCAAACTTCGCCTCAGGTGTATCTACCTTCCCTGTAGGAATTATGCTTCGGCTCGGAATCAACCAGCGACCTCCTCGTCGGAATTAAGCTCCGCCTCGGAATCAAGTCAACCAGCAAGCTCTGCGTCGAAATCATGCTTCGTCTCAGAATGTACCCCATGTCGAAATCAAGCTTCGCCTCGGAGTATCTGCTTTCCCCATCGGAATTATGCTTCGCCTAGGAATCAACCTCTGCATCGAAATTATGCTTCGGTCAGAATGTCTACCGCTCGTCGGAATTATACTCCGACCCCTTTCGAACCATGCTCCACTCATCGGGATCATGCTCTGATCCCTAGAATCATGCCTCCACTCTTCGGAATTATACTCCGATCCTCGGAATTATGCTTCGACCCTTCGGAATTATGCTCTGACTCTTCGGAATTATGCTCAAAACGAGGTTTACATTAATTAGGTTCGTGCGAAAGCACGGGGGACCTCCCTCAAAGTACCGACACTGGCCTGGCTGAAAGATTGGCGAACTTGTAGTGTGTAATTAATCCCGGCTAGTCTTTCCTTTTAGGGTTTGAAGGAAGATTTGATAAAAACCAATGGGAGCCATCCTGATTAGATAAGATAATAACCAATCTGATCTTGCACGAGCATACGCTAAAGTGTTTTCTTCTCTCTCTCTCCAGGTAGCGACCATTTCATGCCCTAATAAAGATAATAATATGGATGTATTGACCGAACCCGCATGTTATACTGTGCTGGGGAACGTTGGTTCCGTTCTTTCTTATAAGAGTTATAGGAATGAATAGGATATAGGGGAATACCAGGATTCCCATGCCAACCGAATGAAGAAAGTACATGATGATGCATTTTCTTCGGGTGTGTTCGTTACAGAGAACTGTTTCTCCATTTGCTCTACGTCCTGGGTATTAGATACCGGGTCAGGATCCCATATATGTAATCAGTTACATGGGCTTAGAAAAGGTAGAGAACTTGGAGAAGGTGATAAAGACATTAGAGTTGGAAATGGTGCAATTGTTGCAGCTTAGACTGTCGGGGAATATCACCTTGTGTTACCAACTGGTAATACATTGGTTCTGAACGAATGCTATTACATGCCGAACCTGATATGCAACATTATATCAGTTTCTTTATTAAGTAAAGAGGGATATAATTTTGTATTACAGGACAATGTTATGAACATTTTCCGTAACCAAAAGTTGGTTGGATCAGGCACGTTGTGCAATGGCATTTATGTTCTAAATCAATCAACAGTTCTGAGCATAACAAACACACACAAGAGGAAGAGTTCTGAACTGAGCGAATCTTTCTTGTGGCATTGTAGACTGGGTCACATCAATGCGACACGACTGGCTAAGTTGCATAAGGATGGATATTTGAATCCGTTTGAATTTTCATCTTATGACACTTGCCAGTCATGTCTCAAAGGCAAGATGACCAAAACTCCGTTTACGGGACACGGAGAAAGAGTTACTGAACTCTTAGGACTGATACATAGCGATGTATGCGGTCCTATGTCTACACATGCCAGGGATGGTTCTTCATACTTCATTACATTCACTGACGATCTCTCTAGGTTCGGGTATGTGTTCTTGATGAAACACAAATCAGAAGCTTTTGAGAAATTTAGAGAATATAAACAAGAAGTTGAGAACCAAACCGGAAAAAGTATTAAAATCCTTCGATCTGATCGAGGAGGTGAATACTTGAGCAATGAATTCCTGGACTTCCTAAAAGAGAATGGGATTCTCTCTCAGCTGACTCCTCCATATACACCACAGCACAACGGTGTATCAGAACGGAGGAACCGCACCCTATTAGATATGGTGCGCTCCATGATGAGCACGGCTGAGTTACCTATTTCCTTCTGGGGATATGCACTGGAAATAGCTGCAGACCTATTGAATATGGTTCCCACCAAAACCGTGCCAACCACTCCATATGAGATATGGAAAGGAAAGAGACCATGTCTTAATTATGTTAAGATATGGGGTTGTCCGGCATATGTAAAAACGCAAAATCCGGACAAACTCGCGGCAATGTCCATTCTGTGTAAGTTTATTGGATATCCCAAACATTCGCGCGGGTATATCTTCTACCACACCGAGGAACAAAAAGTGTTTATTTCTCGACATGCCACCTTTTTAGAAAAGGAATTTCTTGAAAAAGAGATTAGTGGCAAGGAGGTAGAACTGGAAGAAGTTCCAGCAATACAGACTACAACAGAAGATTTGGTTGAACCAGAGGATTCAGTAGTTCCCAATGAACCTCAGCCTCTCCGCCGATCTAGTAGGGTTCCTCGCCCACCTGAGAGATACTACGGTTTTCTCATGGATGGTGGGAGCGAGGATTGCATCATGGAGGATGATGACCCAACTAGCTTCGAGCAGGCCATCACGAGTAGGGACTCAGTGAAATGGCTGGATGCTATGCGGTCCGAGATGGAATCCATGTACACCAACAAAGTATGGACTTTGGAAGTTGCTCCTGAAGGGGTAAAACCCATCGGGAGCAAGTGGATTTTCAAGAAAAAACTTGGTGTAGATGGGAAAGTGGAGACTTTCAAAGCTAGACTTGTTGCAAAAGGTTTTCGTCAAAGACCAGGTGTGGACTATGACGAAACCTTTTCTCCAGTGGCTATGCTTAAATCCATCCGAATCATGCTTGCCATTGCTGCCTTTCATGACTACGAAATCTGGCAAATGGATGTTAAGACCGCCTTTCTAAATGGTGATTTAGAAGAGTGCGTGTACATGACTCAGCCAGAGGGCTTCGTAGACAGTGGGAGCAGCGGGAAGGCGTGCAAGCTGCTTAAATCCATTTATGGATTAAAGTAAGCATCGCGGAGTTGGAACATCTGCTTTGCCGTCGTTATCAAAGAGTTTGATTTCGTCAAAAATCCAGATGAACCTTGTATCTATAAGAAGGTGGCAGAGAGTAAGGTTGTCTTCCTCGTATTGTACGTGGACGACATACTCTTGATAGGAAATGATATTCCTATGCTGCAAGCGGTCAAGCTCTTCTTATCACAAAGATTCTCAATGAAAGATCTTGGTGATGCCTCCTGCATATTGGGAATTAGGATCTATAGAGATAGATCCAAACGGATATTGGGATTGTCCCAATCCAGGTACATTGACACCATACTAAAAAGGTTTAGTATGGAAGATTCCAAGCGTGGGAACTTGCCCACGATCTCTGGAGTCACTCTCTCCAAAGAGATGTCTCCCAGGACTGATTTGGAGAGAGCTCGCATGCAAGGGATACCCTATGCTTCGGCTGTAGGCTCTATCATGTATGCGATGCTATGTACCAGACCCGATGTAGCATACTCACTATGTGTAGTGAGCAGGTATCAAGCTGATCCTGGAGAGAATCACTGGACAGCTGTGAAGAGCATTCTCAAGTACTTGCGAAGGACTAAAGAGATGCTCTTGGTGTATGGTAACGGAGAACTCCAAGTGGAGTCCTTTACCGATTCGAGCTTCCAGAGTGATAAGGACGACTCTAAGTCGCAGTCGGGATTTGTCTTTACCCTTTACGGAGGGGCGGTTAGCTGGAAGAGTTCCAAGCAGGAAACCGTGGCAGACTCGACGATGGAGGCTGAATACATCGCTGCCAACGATGCTGCTAAAGAGGCTGTCTGGATCAAGAAGTTCATTACTGAACTTGGAGTGGTTCCATCCATTGAGCATCCAATACCTTTGTATTGCGATAACAATGGAGCGGTGGCTTTGGCTAAGGAACCCAGGTCCCATCAGCGATCCAGGCATATTCTAAGGCGGTATCACCTGATCCGGGAGATAGTTGATCGCCGGGAGATCGAGGTCAGGAGGGTTGACACGAAGAACAACACGGCGGATCCACTCACGAAGGCCATTCCCCAGATACAGTTTGAGAGACTCTTCGGGATGCTCGGTATGCGATACTACAGCAGCTGGCCCTAGTGCAAGTAAGAGATTGTTAGTTGTATGTATGCCCTAGAGGCCAGTATTGTACAGATGATGTATATTATATTGGATGCTTGGACATATATAGAGATGACTTTCTTGCTCGATATGATAGTATGCTATCTGGTTACTCTTTATCTTAACATGTTCACTTGTCTCTTTAAACTGTCTTATAGTTACATGTTGATAAAGCCCTTAGGATGTGTACTTGACTTCCTGGACTATGATGCAGATCATACTAGTGGGGACATGGTAGTCTATAAGTACATCCTTCAAGGTCCCTAGTCGTGGGTGTATCGAGACAGGGCATCGATATACCAGTGTAGACTAGCGTATACGCTTCTCGACCCATGAGATGGGCGATGGATGATCCCATATCCATTGGTGTTTGACATCAGAGATGGTATACGGGTGCTCAGTGGAGACTGGGTACACTGGACGGACTCGCCGAGAACTCCCAGATGGTATTATACCTCACGTCAGATGGCAGTTCTCAGGTGACACTTGTACAGGTTAGTCTGTAGACTCGAGATCGTCATAGAGTCTTGTGTGATTCCCACTGTGCTTTGATCTCCACCTTACCACGTCCATGAGGGCGTGCAAAACGGTGGTCTTTGGGTGCAGTCCCGAGTCACATGGAGGCAATGAGCGATAGGAGGGGTTTCGTCTCTCCCGGTATTGGGGGTTGATGTTGCGCAGTGCTCGATTGGCCGTAACAGGGAAGTCCCTGGCCAGGGCTGATCAGAGATTTGCTGGTAAGTGTTACCAGTAGTTTCTCGACCCGTTATGAGCCTCACATCGGCATGACTTATCGGTTATTGGGGTCTGACGTATACCACCCCTAGACTTGATATGCGACATATCAGACGAACAGACCAGACTGTACGGTAAGTGTTACTGGTTGGATTCACAGGAGTGTGAGTGGGCTAGCTCGTCGATCTTCTGATCGCTCAATACCCGGATGGCCGTTACGTTTAGCAGACCGCTTGCGGCTTGTAGGTGCTTGATATGATCATCATCTGCTACCGGCGTATTGACGAGTCTTTAGAGTCCTACACAGAGGTTTCCTGGCTCAAGCGAAACGAAATAGGAGCGCATATGAGATATGTGCAGGACCGAGAATAATGCGTGTATGTGATACCGTATTCCATTCTCGCGATGAATGTATCGAATGGTTATATTCGATATAACCTAGATATCGAATCAACGATTGATTCGATAAGCCGATACATAGGATACTAGTCGGTTATATGCGATATGACCGGATCGTTAAGTCAAGTGTTGATTTAATGATTTAATGTATAATTATAAATTTGATATATTACTTTGCATTAGCTAGTATTAGTTCACTTTATATGGGTTTTCTCACTTGATGTGCAAGAAGTATATGTGATATACTTTTGTGCACATATTTGTATCATGTTTGATGATACTTGATCATTTAGTTAAGTGTATAGAATTAAACCATGATTAATTTGATGATTAGGGTTTTGCATATTCATTTATTTATTTATTTGTTTATTTATTTATTTGGAAAAGATAATGATGAGAATGGTGGCTTTCTTTGTTTCATATTGAAGCTTCATGAAGCTTTGACTTTGTCACCATTCTTGTCTCATGCTTAACCCTAACCATTTGAAGTAACCCTAGTTCATTCTCTACACTTAACTATGGTTAATATTATGATAAGTATTCATTTTCTTTTTCATTTTAAAAAGGGACTTATCATATTCTTCTTCTTCTTGATCTTCTTCTTCAAGAAAGAAAGCTTGATGCCATCAATGGCAACTTGAGTTCTAAAGTGAGAAATCCAATTCTAAAGTGAACCCACCTCCTATTTCTTCACCCTCTACCTCTTGCCAAGTTATTTTGGGTGTTTTCTTCACAAGTTTCACAAATTTGTGAAGTCGGAGCTTGAACTTGTGATGCCTCAACGTAGATCATCTTCGGCACGAAACCGACGACCTTGCCCTCTCGTTTTTCCGATGAAGCCGACGATTGAGTCTAGGATTCGAGATGGACAGCGAGAGGATGCCTACGTGGAGCTAAGGAAGAGGAGAACTGGATCTACAAAGGTTGTAGCCTCTCTCCTTTAGTTAAGTTGTTAACTAGTTTCGTTTATCGCCTAAACTTCTAGTCAACGATCCGTATTAGGGTTTCTCGGCACCCATAAAATTTGAAATTGGCATGGTTGATGCCTTGTGAGACCTCTATAGTGTGCCTAGAAACCCTACACTCCACACTAAAAATACATCCCCCTTAGAAAAAAATTCTAACGGGGCGCTGCCCCGCACCCCGCAAGGCCCTTGACCCCCAGCCCGCTATCCGGGTAGCGGGACCCCCGTAAAAACTCTGCGGGGCCCCCGATATATCCAAAACCCCTTCAAAACACGACACTACACATTGAGTTCGCATGACCTGTTTGACCCGTCAATCGGAGGTTCTCTCACTCCAAAGTCGAGGGGTAATTAACGACAGCTTAATCTGCGGCTGTCGGAGATTCGGATCCCCACAATCATTAAACCCCCATCTACCCTAGGCAGGGAGAATCTGTAGTACGCCTGACAAGTGCACGCGTATTCCCATCTCAATAGGGTGACGAAAAACACTATACAAAGTGTTATGGCCAACACTTCAACCCCAGGTGCAGACGTCGTGAATTCCTCCTTCCACTACTTCACGTCGTGGATCGAGATGCATGTATTGAGGGCATTCGCAGCGCATCGGAGACCATATTTTTATGACTCTTATACCTTCCCATGGGTCATAATGTTGGTGGATGCTTCTGCTCCCGACCCTACCCAGCTAGGAGCCCTCCGCGTGCTACTTAATCCGTACTCCAACGAAGGCGGGATGGTTTTCATTGACTGAGCCCTTTCTGCTCCCGCGGGGCCTATCCAGCAGCTGTTTGACTTGTCGAAAGGTGGAGCGCCGTCTTTAAAACCTAAGGAGATCATGCATCTATACTCAATTAGGCCGGGCTACTTGGTGTTCCGGCAGAATAACACGACCCTTTTTATACGGTACAATCTACATCGCTTCGCCCAGTAGTTGGGCTATAATTAGGGTGTCCCTTTCGAGGCGTTCTTGGTTGAACCTACTCCGTCTTTGGAAGTCACGCGCGACGTCACCCATCACTTTATGCGGCTGAACACCGGCTCCCGCTTCGTGATCCCCGAGGCCGACTATATTCTAAGGTGTGTGGGGTTCTTCACGGGTTGGTACCGTCATCGAGTCGGTCCCGTCATCGTCGAGGAGAGGGGGTACTCTTCGAATGTCGATCGTCGGCTCTCGCCCAAGCCACTGGTATTCCGTTGTAGCCACGGACAGTATTTCGCCCTCCATTGAGGGATGGTGACGTGGTTCTCATCCCGAAAACCGCGGAAGAAGAATCGGCTCCTCGCGCTGTTGGGATGCCAGTGTGCACTAGAGCTTGAGCAAAGGCCTCCGATGAAGCGCCAGTAACAGTACCATCAGTGGCGGTGTCATCCGCGGTAGTATCGCCAAAAGTGGATACTGGAAGCGAGGTTGGCCAACGTCGCACCAAAGCGCCGAGGGGAAGGAAGCGATCCTCTTCCAGTGTTAGCTCCAGCTCGAAAAGGAGGAAGAAAACAGTTGCTGGCTTGCTTGACCTCCTGCTGGAATCTGAGCCGATTGTTCAAGACGAGCCCATCCATGCAAGAGTCGGATGACGTTCTTATTTACCCTGGCTCGTCGGCAGAAGAAGCCGCGCAATTAGCTAAAGCTTTAAGGCGCTCGCAGGATGAGACAGAAAATGTGCGCATCCCGAAGAAGCCCTACCCTCCGGTTATCTTCTACAAAGACCCCCTTCACTACGGAGAGTACATATGGGTCCTTAGTGAAGGGAAGATGAAAGAGCCTTAAAGCAGCCCATCTCGGCTGCTTCTGAAGATGAGCTGGCACAGAAGACCAGTGGGCATGAATCTTCATTTAAAGCCCGGCGAGCACATTTCCTCAGGATGGAACGATGGCTTGAAAAATCCATACTAGAAGCATCCTGGCGTATTGGTATGTGTGCTTTCCATATTTTTCTTTTGGCAAATAATTTGTATCACTTTTCATATCTCCTTATCTTTGCGAAAACTTTGCAGGGACTTCAACAACGAAAAAGGATCTAAGCTCAAGTCGTGCCATGACCGCAGCTTCTATAGATGTCTCCCATGACGCATCGGCAGGTGCAGAAGGGATTACTACGGCCGTCGTTCCTGTTGTGGAGCTTCCGGTGGTGGCTCTTGTTCCTCCAGTATCTATTCCTCGAGCGGAGGTGACCCCATTGACACGGACCCTATAGATATCTCTAGTGATGCACCGAAAGGTGTAGAAGAGATTGTTGAAGCTGTTAGTTCTATTTTGGAGCTCCCGGTGACGCCCCCCGTCTTTTCGTCGTCAATACTTTCCACAGAGGCGACCTTGCCGGTCGTAGAACTAATGGATCTTTCTAGTGACGTCTTGAAGATTGTAGGAAGGCCGGCCAAGGCCACTGTTCCCTCTTTGGAGCCTGAAGTGGCGACTGTCGTTCCGTAACTGGAAGCTGCCACGCCAGCAAATATCCCCGGCAATGTGCCTGAGGGCGCAGGGGAGGCTGCCGAAGCTGCTATCCCTCCAGTTCAAGGCGAGCGGAGCATCGAAGGTAATCTTTTACATTTTATTTTAATGCTCTCCTAGTTATCTGAACTCTTGTTTCCTTCAAAATTGCGAGAATTGGCGACTTCTATAGTGGACCTATCTCCCAGGAAGTCCTTCCAGCGCCTACTTGATATGGTTGCCCTACAGGCGATATCCCCGCAAAGTATCGTCCTTTCTTCTGGGCAAGGTCAGCATTCTTTGATCCCTTTGCTTTATTATCATTTTTTTTACAACGATGCTAATATGCCCTCTGCGGTTTTGGAGGTTGATGACGAAGTGGAGATCCTTGATGGGCCTGGGGATCTTTCAAACCCCCTTTGCATGACTGTGGGTAAGTATAACTTCACTCTTGGCATTGTTTTATTCCATGTTTTCCAGTCTCGCTGATTATTCATAAACTTCGATAGCTTTGCCAGCTCCGGCTCCGTTAGAGTCCCGAATCTTTATGCCACCGGGCCCATACGCCCGACGTGCGTCTGAAAGGATGGCGAGACAAAGCATTCACTCCTTGTCGGCCCTCATTGAAGATCTTCGTGCTGGTAGTTCTATTACGGCCGAAGAATTTGCTACTTAAGCCAATACTTCTTTGCCCTTCCTTGCCGCTTATCATGATGAAACATTGGTGCATATTTGGGTTGAGTATTGTCCCCGAGTGGAGGCTTGCTTACACAATTTTGAGTGCATACGCCCTTCCTTCCGAGCTCTTGACCACAAAGGTGAGCCTGCGGGAGTGGATTGAACGGTGCGCTGCTAATTTACAGTCTTGCGAGAAGAGGCTCAACCGGAAATTTTCGGAGAGGGAGTTAGCTTCAAATGCTTTAGGGGTACTCCAAGCTCAACTTACTACTAAGACCACCCGAGCGTACAAAATTTAGCGGGTGCTTCAAGAAGCTATCACAAAGGTGGTAGCTCTTGATAAAGCCGTAAACTTTACTCGCGAGATGGTTGAAGCTCATAAAGTTGCTGAAAAGGAGCTTGAGAGTCGGTTCACCTCGTATCAGACTCAACAGTCTCAGGCGGAGACCCGTCTTGTGGCAATAACAAATCTTGAAGCCGAGGCCCAGCGGAAGAACAATGAACTGACAAGCTTATTCCACCATCCGCCGGCTTGAAGATTTTTTTATTCTCCCCTTTTTTGTATTTACTCCTGAATGAGAGTATCTTTTGATTCTTTTATGAAATGTACCTTGTATTCATTAGGATTTATGAATAAAAGACATATTTTATTTCATACTGGCGTGTCCCTTTTAGCAAACGCGTCTTGTAGATAGTCTATCTTGATCTCTTTGCAGGGCAACGATGGCTTAGAAAACAGGTTCAGATCTATCGCCTATGACTTTTCAACTTTACGAACCGTGAGGGTCTCATAAAGACTTTTCTCCCTACGAGTTGAGAGGATCCCGTAGGTGTATTTTCTCCTTAGGAGTCATAAGGACTCCTAAGTGTGTGTTTTCTCTTGAGAGTCGTAAGGATCTCACAAGAGAATTTATCCCCTTTACAAGTCGAGAGGACTCGTAAGTAGTTGTTTCCCTCCTTATCGATATTCGATTTTGGAGAGTGTAGCCTATGAATAGTATGCCATAGTCCATCTTGGACCGACTTGCAGGGCCCCAGTGCTTAGGAAACAGGTCCTTATCCCCATTACCTAAGGCTTTTCCCTACGAGTTGAGAGGTTCTTGCAAGGACACTAATTTCCTCAAGAGTCGAGACGAATCGAGAAGTTCTCACAAGGGTTTCCTAATGTCACGGTTACTCCTGCTAATAAAAATCCATTAGGGTCTATGGTACTAGGGTTTTGTACCCATCGCACTGTCGTGTTGACTGATAGATTCCCCGATATGTGATCTTGCTGTTCAGGTAGCCCCGTGACTGCCGTGTCTCTGATCCCTTTGGGGGCTGGACAAGACGTCTTCAAGTAATCTTCCAGGTAATATTACTGTCGAAAGAGCAAGCGTTAGGGATATTCCATATCACTTTTTTACTTGAGGTTAGGCTCAGTTTGGGATCCCCGATGAGTCATGACCACTCCGCACTGGAGTGGGATGATCTCCGATAGTCTTTCAGGTCTCATTTGAGTTTCCGTCAAGACCCTGAAGCTAGGGATCTTCCTTTGCTTCGCTGGTTGACATTGTGTCTGCAATATTGCGACAAACGTCGAGGTTGTCTATGGGTTGTCTTTGAACCATCGAGCTTTGGAGCTAGGGGACTTTGCCATGGCTCCGTTTGTTGATATCGCGTTTGTATCCGGCTGGAGGGAGGAAGAACGCTGTTGTTGATCTCTAGGCTGTGGATGCTGCCGTTGAGACTTAGAACTAGGGACTTTGCCATGGCTCCGAGGTAGTCTCTAGGCTGTCTATGAACCGTCAATATTTGGAACTAGGGGACTTTGCCGTGGCACCAAAGTAGTCTCTAGGTTGCCCGTGAACCGTCGAGATTTGGAACTAGGGGACTTTGCTGTGGCTCCATTTTGCTGATGTCGTATCAGCTTCCGGTTGGAATGAGAAGGAACACTGTTGTTGATTTGTAGGCTGTAGATGTAACCATCGAGGTCTGGCTTCCCCTTGACGAAGCCTGGTGGGAAAATATGGTTCCCTTTTCATTTGTGCCCATGGATTGTATAAAGGGGTCAGTGCGATCTCACATGTAGGGCAGAAGTTTCATTTTATTTTATTTCCGCGATGCTCTATCATTTCAGCTTTTTTTTATCGCGAAAGTCGCGATTGCCCAATCATTTCGGCTGTTTTCTTTTTCTTTACTCACTGCTTTTTATTGCGAGTTGCCCGATCATTTCGGCTATTTTTGTATGCATATATTTTACTTGCTGATTTTTATTGCAAGTTGTCCTATCATTTCGGCTATTTTTATATACATTTTTGCTCGTTGATTTTTATTGCGAGTATGGAACTCGAGGTCTGATACCAATCTTAGCATCAGTATCGCTGTGACTGGAATATTGCTAGGAGCGAATCATCATTTGCCGTGAAAGGACTTGGAGTTTGATATTGATTTAGACATCAGTATCGCTACAACTGGGATATTACCAGGAGCGAATCATCATATGCCTTTGTCGATTCGAACAAAGGTGGCTTAGCAAACAGGGTTAGGATCCTGTTCACTAAGGCTTTTAACTTCATGAGCCATAAGGGTCTCATAAAGGTGTTTCTTCCTACGAATCGTGAGGATTTCGTTGGTGCGTTTTCTCCTTAAGAATCGTGAGGATTCTTAAGTGTGTGTTCTCGTATAAGTCGTAAGGATCTTACAAGAGTGTTTTCTCCTTATAAGTCGAGAGGACTTACAAGTGTCGTTCACCAAATGGGGAAATTTCACGCCGTTGGTGGAACTTGGTGGGAGAACGTTTATTTGCGCCCGTAGATTGTATACAAGAGTCAACATTGAACTGTTTGTAGGGCAAACTGGGGGATGTGATAGCTTAAGAACAGGTTCAGATCCCTGTAGCTTAAGGCTTTTTGAATCCTATGAGCCATGAAGGTCTCATAGGGGGAATTCTCTTTACGAGTCGTGAGGATCTCGTAAGTGTAATTTTTCTCCTTGGGAATCGTGGGGATCTCTAAGTGTGTTGCTCTCTTGTGAGTCGTAAGGATCTCACGCGGGTATTTTCTCCTCACAAGGTCGAGAGGACCTTGCAGGTGTCTTTATTTTAACGAGATTGCGCACTTTCGGCTTTTCACAAACTCGCCGGTAATCTTGCTGTTTTTACTCACGGCGCCCTTTCGGGTTTTCATCCGTGCCCATTTCTCTTGTGGACGTACCCTTTTTTTTGTGAGGAAACTCTTGAGAATAGTTTCACCTTATGTGGCCTATTTGATCGCCAGTGGGATTTAAGTTGCAGTCCTCACTGCTGGGACTTGTGGACTTGCATTCCACTATCGCCGTGTTTGAGGCGACGTTGTTAGTTTAGGGACATCTCGGTCTGTTGTTAACTTAAAGACATCTCGGTCCAATGTTAGTTTAAGGACATCTCGGTCTATTGTTAGTTTAGGGACATCTCGGTGCGTAGCTGATTTAAGGACGTTACGGTCCATAGCTAGTTTAAGGACGTTACGGTCTGTAGCTAGTTTAAGGACGTTACGGTCCGTTGTTAGTTTTAAGGACGTTACGGTCCATAGCTAGTTTAAGGATGTTACGGTCCATTGTTAGTTTTAAGAACGTTACGGTCTATAGCTAGTTTAAGGACGTTACGGTCCGTTGTTAGTTTTAAGGACGTTACGGTCCATAGCTAGTTTAAGGACGTTACGGTCCGTAGCTCTCCTTGTTTGAGACGGAGTACTGTTGGGTACTACTCTTAGAATTTTGACTCAAGAAGATAGCGAGCGGACATAGGCGTCGTCATCTATCATTGACCTGGGCTGTGATTCGTCAGGCGTAGTATTTTTTCAGGAATCGAACGTTTATTGGCCGGAAGGGTCTTTCGCCATGCATATCCATGAGCAAATAGGCTCCACCTTTGTAGACCTTGTCTATGGTATACGGGCCCTCATAGTTCGGCTCGAATTTTCCCCTTTTGGCATGGTTGGGGATCATAGGCCTGTTCCCCTCCGAAAGACGCGGGCAAAGACGCGTCGGACGTCTCGCCTGGATTTCGGGGCAGATGCTAATTGGTGCTATCCGTCCACCTCTCCGAAGATGCCAAGTTGATTTATGGCACCGTGTATCGAAGGTTTAAATGGATGTGGCCGATGTAGCAGACTTCGTCAGATCCCCCCTCGTTTGAGGGGTGTTTGATTGTGGGGACTCTCTTCCTTGCAGACGCAAGCCCTTGCAGTTAATTACGCTACCGCATCGCGGTAACAAATTTCTCCTTCTCCATATGGTCACTTCGTGTCGTGTATGTTTGTTTTGTTTGTGGTTGCCCGTGGATTGTATACGGAGACTAATTTATGTTGTCGCCCGTAGGGCGTGGATTAGTCCAAATTCGTATTTTCTTAGATTTGGGTTTTGTTTTGAGTTTAAGGATACGTTAGTCTCTTTTGAGACTAAGATCGACTTAAACGTTTGTTAAGGATATGTTGGTCTAATTTCTAGACTAAGATCAACTTAACAGGATCATTTAGATCCAATAAGAGAGCAATTGGGCTCTATTGTTTAGTTTAGGGACATTGCGGTCAATTAGTTTAAGAACATTACGGTCCAATGTTAGTTTAAGGACATCTCGGTCCAGGTTAAGGACATCGTAGTCCATGGGTTTAAGGACCCCACAGTCCGTAGTTTAAAGACATCATAGTCTATGAAGTTTAAGGACATCGTAGTCCATGAGTTTAAGGACCCCACAATCCGTAGTTTAAAGACATCGTAGTTTATGAAGTTTAAGGACATCATAGTCCATGAGTTTAAAGACCCCACAGTCCGTGAAATGTATGGTTGTTGGGACCCGTCACCTCTCTGAAGACGTTGAAGGATTACAACGACAGATATCAGAGGAGTAAAGAGATGTACCCTCGAACCGGGTGTAAATTGGTTGAAAGATTTGTAGTCCAGTTTGGGACTAAGATCTGTTAAAATATTCGTGAGCAGATGGGCTCAGTTCAATATAAGTTGAGGACTTACGGCCAATATTGGGCTAAGTCCAATTTAAATGTTTAACATTTTATTGCTCTGGATATTGAGCCTTTATTTGGGCTTGGCCCTTTTAATAATACTAAGCATTGGGTTCTGACATCTTTTATCTTGTATTGAATGCATAGCATTCATCAGAACAATGTGTGTTCTGACAATGCGCCACGTGGCGCGCCAGGCGCTTTGCGCCAATCAAAGAGCGCATTGCGCTTTTGCCAAATAGCGCACACGAAAATGACACGTGTCGCGCTTAGCGCTAAGCGCCAGTTTATTAGCGCATTGCGCTTTCAATTTATGAGCGTTTTGCACTGGTTTAATGGCGCACCAGTGAGTGACACGTGGCATGCTTGGCGCTGAGCGCCAGTCCATGGGCGCAGTGCGCTGTTTCAGAAGTGCAAAGCGCAAGCTGTGTCTGTAGTTGACACGTGGCACGTTTTGGCGCTGAGCGCCGGTCCAAGGAGCGCAAAAGCGCAGTTCATGAATGCAAGGCACTTTTTAATAGCGCAAAGTGCACTTGATCAAATTTATGATCAGAGAACAAGTTATATTCTTTTTAAAGGAGGCTTAGCCTCAAGATTCAAGAACATTAGTTCTTATTTTGGAAAGGGCTTTGCCTTTATAGATCAATGATCTATGAATGAAGTAAATACTTCTTTTGTTTTTATGATGAGATCTTTTGATCTCTTTTCTTTTTTTTTATCAAAGAACTTGGTCTTTTGTAGATCTATGATCTTTTTTAGAAGATGGTTCTTCTTTTCATGAGATGATTTCATCTCTGTGTTCAAGAATCATGTTCTTTACCTTGAAGAAGTGATCTTCTTCTGCTAAAATCTTGCTTTTCTTTCTTTGAGTTTTCTCAAAGTTTGTAGGGGGGTTTCTCTATCTCAGACTTTAAGTCTTGGGGCCTTTATATAGGGCAAATTGATTTGTTAAATCGGTTAAAGAGATCTTTCTCTGATTGATTTGGGGATATTTCCCCACCGTTGGATTTTTGATCCTAGGGCTTCTGTTTTATAGAAGGCAATCTTCTTGTTTTTAACAAGATACGGAAATTCTTCCCGGGCCAGCCACCGAAGTCCCGGCCTCTTCGACACTGCCGAAAGAGGCCTTACTCAAACGACCGATGACGGAAGCCTTGACGGCTCCAGAGCTAACCCTTGGTGCGGGCGATGACGTCCTGTTGATGGAGGCGTCTAGAAGGTCCGTCTTGATGGCCCGGGCGGAAAGGAAGCGCCGAATGTGCGCGGCAAGGGAGCGTAGTGCCGCCTTAGCCGCGGGTGCGGGTTCGAGCACCGCTACCCCTGCCCCTACTCCCTCAGAGGAATCTCCGGCTGCCTTGTCCACTACCTAAAGACGGGCAACACGTGCGGCTCGGGAAGCAAACGGAAGATCAACTCAAGGTAATGTGACTGTAGCGCCTTGAAAAGTCGTTTTGGTGTTTTGCCGAAAATCGGTGAAAATTTGGTATTTTTCCGTAAATTGTCTTTTTTGTTATTTTGCAGTTTAGGCCTAATTATACCTAATTTGGATAGATAATTGCTAGTTTTTAGTAGCTAATGAGTTACTTATAAATTTCTGGTCATTTAAAAATTTTCCCTAATTTTTCAAATTTTTAATATTATTTTAAGCCGGTAAAAATACATTAAATTAGCGATAAATACAAATTTCTTTGGGCTAATTTTAATCTTTAAAATCATGTTAATTAAAATCTAGTTGTAATATAAATTTTTAGTATTTTATTTCAAGTTTTAATGGGTTTTTATTATGGGAAACAAAAAAATAATTATTTTGAACTAAAACTTGCAATTTTGGACTTGTGGGGGGTCTTTTTGCATAGAATTTTTTTTGTGCAATCACTCACATCCTCACCCCTCCATCTTGGCCGAGCCTCACTGCTGGAAATCCCCTTAAAATTTTCTTTGACTCATGTGAAAGAATTGGTATGAAAAGGAATAAAATATATTAATTAGAGTATGGTGTACTTGTGAATGGAATGGGCTTTGACTTGGAGAAAATTCCACAATCCCACACCATTCTCCCCCACTCCCTTCCCACTTGGCCGAGAGCAACCAGCAGCAGCCCCCCTTTTCTTTTTCCCCAAATTCTTCATCTCCTTTTGCTTCAATTGATTTCGCGCATTGCCTTCTTTTTTCGATTCGGCATCCAAAAATCCACCGAAATCCCTAATTTTCTTCACAAATTCAACACAAAACCTTATTCTATCTCTTCTCAATCCCAAATTGGTTTAAATCTTGGAGAAAGATGGCATCTTGGGAGGCTATAGCAACATATGGTTTGGGCTTGTGAGGTATAATTTCAATCTTTGGCTAATTTGTAGTTTAAAGTGTGCTAATTAGAACTTGAAAATTGTTTTAGTGTTAAAATTATAGCTAATTTCTAATCTAGTTTTTTTTAGTTCATGGTTTGAATTTTAACTAAGGTTTTAGAAACTATTAATAGGTTAATTAAGTTATTTTGCTTTCTAGTGTTTTACACTAACCTAATTAATGGAGTTACTTTGCTTAAGTGGTTTCAAATTATGCTAATCTAAGTTAATCTAGTGTGAAATTTGGATTGCTATTGCTATTTAGAAAAAAATCAAGAAAGGGTTTGCTTATGGAAATTAGGTTTTGAAGCATGGTTAATGTGTTGAAATTTAGTGTAGTGGCTATCTAATGGTGTGACTTGGGTGATTATGCTAGATTGGAGTCTTTTTGTCGCAAATCCGCGAAGTTGCACGAATTTGGAAGTCTTTTGTGCTTACTAGTTTTTATTAAATTATTGTGGTGATGTATTTGCGATATCTTGATGATATTTTTAGCATATCCTATGACATTTAGGATGTGTGAGTGCGGATTTTTTAGTGATCGGGTTTTAGCTTTGCTGGGCGACCAAATCGACGATTCTAGTTAGTTTTGCGATTTTCGTGTGTGTTCCGCGCACCTTGTGCACGTTGTGCCTAGCTTGTGAACATGAATATTTTCGTTTGGGATTTGCGTCGTTCCATGATATGTAACCTTATGTTTTGTATTGGTGCAAATTCCAGGTTCGGTTGCGGAGACTTCGGACGTGGCACGAAAAGGAAAGGCGGTGATTGGACATAGCTAGCTAAGGATTCTGGTGAGTAGATGTAACATCTACGGGGGACTATCGTTCGGATGGCACAACTCGCCCGATAGTTTAAGTAGTTTAAAGATTTCTAGTGATATTAGTAATTATGAGTAAATGCTTGCGTAACATCTTGCTACATCCATACTTTATATTGTCATACATATGTGAATCCATTCTATAGAACACCTGCACTATTGCCAGGGTTTTTTTTATGCAGCACGAGTACTATTCATGCGTACACACACGCCCTGGTAATTGCCATGTCACCACACTAGATAACCTAAAATATGAAACCTTTTTACTATAATTAATGCTTAAACCTGTGCTATTGCCTTTAAATCCTTAAAATGAAATCGTAGGATTGGTATTCATATGCATGTACATCATCATATCATATGTTCATGCCTAGTCTATTAATCATACATCGCAACTTGATCATTGATACCATATGCATTCATTATCATTGACATATGCACTTATGAGGATTTCTTGAGATTTATGATATTTCTGGATTTCGGGGGAAAGCCGCAGAATTTCTAAAAACTTACTACTTTTTTAAAATATGCAAATTGCGGTTTTCTAGTGATGTAAGTGTCGTCCACCATGAGTTTACTGTGGTTTTCGAGACCCGTTTCGAGGAGTTGGATGAACCATCTCGGGTACATGGTGGGCCCGGTAAGGTACCCCGGGGCGAGAAGATCGTGTTGTTGACGTTGAGCCTGGCAGGGGATGGATTACCTATCGGTGACTGTTTTGGCACGTCGGATATCTAGAGGATACCGACCATGGCCGTGAGATGATGAGCTATTGATATTTGAGATGGGTCAGCCGGACGGCTGAGGTCAGAGATACTACGATATGGATATATGAGATTTGAGACAGTTTTGAGGTGTCGTTGCTGGACACAGATTCTTGTTGATTCTATTGGTATTGTGCTGATATTTCA
Organism: Agapanthus africanus; assembly: GCA_030015575.1. NCBI lineage: Eukaryota > Viridiplantae > Streptophyta > Magnoliopsida > Asparagales > Amaryllidaceae > Agapanthus > Agapanthus africanus. The sequence goes on from CM057345.1 coordinate 524,178,290, forward strand.
AAAGAGATTCCTAAAGGAAAAATATGATTTCTTATACTTACACATGCAGATCACGAGGTGATTCATATTGCATACATACCTGCTAGTATATTCATGTTGCATACATACCTGCTAGTATATCCTGCCATACCTGTATTATAGATGCTAGGATGCTTGTGAGCTTGCTTGCGATAGCCTATATAGATGTTATTTATTACTCACGAGTTGGCAACTGACCCCCGTTGTGCCACAGCCTTTTGCAGGTCCGCTCCGTCAGTACAGTAACGGCGGGCGCACTTGCTTCTTTTGCCTCTTTTTGTATATTGCTGATTTGTATCTAGAGTACTCCATCTACTCAGCCTTTTGCTCGTAGGTGGGTTGTATTATTATTTTGTACCACCTTGTATATTATTTGTATCTAGAGTACTCCATCTACTGTATCTACCAGTATTGTTGTATATTGACCTAGAGACTAGACTGTGAGATTTGTGGGCTTTTTATGCTGTATTTTGGGGTCGAGCTCACTTGAGCCAAAATGTTGCTTCTTAATTATGCCTTTTTATGCTTATTTTGCATATTGCTGATTTATATTGCGTGGGATTTGTGACCGCCTTGTGGCGAAGAGCTAGCTCCCGCTTGGGGATGCCCTTTTTGTTATATTTATATATATTCTTGTTGTACCCATTTTGGGGGCCAGTATTTATAAAGGAGACTCTACCGAAATTTTCAGAAAAATTGATATTGTTTTTAAAAAAAGGCTTGATATGACTCATTTGTTAAACTCGCTTTCAATGGATTGGTTTTCCTTCACTCTTCTGCTTATTTAGTTTTGATTTCTGGGCTTTGGCTTACTTATATTACGGACGCCTTGAGACGTTTCGTAACTTAAGTGCCAGTCACGTTCCGTACCTTGTGGGTCGTGACAAAGTTGGTATCAGAGCGATAGGTTTTACCTTTTTGAGTGTAGGATGACCCTTGGTAGATGGAGTAAGTGACTTAAGCAGGGTAACGTAGCGTGCGTATGTCCGCGGCATATTTGCGATACGGTACTCCGCCTAGGTGACTTTAGGATATACTTGCTTGAAATTCTTTCTTCAATTCCGTGCATCCTATGATTCTATTGCACTGTTCTTATCATCCTGTTTCCTGTACCAGCCACTATGCCGCCGAAGGCTACGAGAGCGCAGAGGGCTGCCGCCCGAGACGAGATCCGAGCAGGCTCATCCGAGACGAGGACCGAGCAGGGTGGTATACCTACACCTCAGGGACAGACTGATCCGCCTTTCCCAGGCCGCATGGATAGGATTGAGTGTGGTATGGAGGAGCTACGACAGATGATGGGAGGTATGCAGGAGCTACGACAGATGGTTGGATCCTTAGTAGCAGCCAGTCGTGCACCGAGATCGGAGGATGTACCTACCACATCACAGACTACCATGGTACCTGCTGCCCAGACAGTTTCTACTACTACTACCGTGGCTATCCCAGTATCGCTACAGGATTTCATGAGGCTGAGACCTCCAATCTTTATGGGCACCGATGCAGCAGAGGATCCGCAGACATTCCTTGATAGTTTAGCCAGGATCTGCCGTTCGCTCAGATGTTCTGACAATCGATGGGTGGAGCTTGCGAATTTCCGTCTAGAGGGTCTCGTGCAGACATGGTGGGAGTCAGTCTTGAGAGGTCGAGCTGCAGGTCTACCGCCTATGACTTGGGCCGAGTTTACAGCAGTCTTTCTAGCTCATTTCCTCCCAGAGAGCATTCGTGACGCCAGAGCTCGTAGTTTTGAGGCCTTGATCAAGACTCCAGGGATGACGGTGTCTGAGTACGATGTCCAGTTTACGCAGTTGTCCAGATATGCTCCGTATCTGGTGGATACTGAAGAAAAGATGGTGAAGAGGTTCGTGCAGGGACTTGACACCCAGCTATTTCTTGCTATTGGAGCCCAGCACTTCGACACTTATTCAGCTGCTATGGATACGGCATTACGGATGGAGGCACGCATATCACAGACTTCGGCCGTTTCTGGGCCGAAGAGGATTCGCACCGATGTGCCATCGCAGAGGCAGCACGCCAGATTCTTTCCGAGAGATGGGCCTGGCAGAGGAATTGGACGGGGTCAATTATATGCTTCATATCCACAGGGACAGCAGCCGTCGCCAAGATGTTTTGGGTGCGGGAGTCCGCACCACCGTATCAGAGACTGTCCAGTGAGATGACAGGGAGCAGCGACAGTTCCACATGTGACCCTACCACCATCACCATCTCCTCCCCAGAGAGCTCTACTTCCTACCCCAGGCGATGCTCCACGTCAGTTAGGTGCACCCAGAGGCCGTGGATGTGGCGGTCCTATTCAGAGAGGACGAGGAGGCCGAGGCCGAGGCCGAGGACAGCCAGTTATTGGTGGGGGTCAGGCCCGAGTTTTCGCTTTGACACCGCAGGATGCACAGGCATCCAACGCCGTTGTGACAGGTACCTTACCAGTTTGTTCTTTCGATGCGCAGGTATTATTCGACCCAGGTTCCACACATTCATACGTATCTACACACCTTACACCGATGTTGGGCCGTGAGTCATCGTCGTTAGATCAGCCGCTTGTTGTTATTACCCCGGTAGGCGAGTCGTTTGTCGCTCGTTTTGTGTTTCGATTGTGTTCCGTTCGTATCGGGGAAAGGGATTCGTCGGTTGATTTGATTCTCCTCGATATGTTGAACTTTGATGTGCTTCTAGGCATGGATTGGCTGGCCACTTGTTATGCTTCGATGGACTGCCGTGAGAAAGCGGTCAGATTTAGCTTTCCGGAAGAGCCAGTCCTTGTAATTCAGGGAGACCGCAGCGTCACCCTTCCCAGCTTGATTTCGTCTCTTCGCGCTGGTCAGCTCTTGCGGAAGGGATGTCAGGGATTCTTAGCGTATATTTATGATACTCGAGCTGCAGAGGTTCCTTTGGACCGGGTTTCGATTGTTTGTGAGTTCCCTGATGTTTTCCCTGACGAGCTGCCTGGGTTACCGCCTGAGCGCGACGTTGAGTTCTGCATTGACTTGATTCCCGGCTCGGGGCCTATTTCCATACCGCCTTATCGGATGGCCCCGGCAGAACTTAGAGAGCTGAAGGATCAGTTGCAGGATTTGCTAGATAAAGGGCTTATTCGACCTAGCGTTTCTCCATGGGGTGCTCCGGTCCTGTTTGTCAAGAAGAAGGACGGCAGTTTGCGTTTGTGTATCGACTACCGCCAGCTGAACAAAGTTACCGTGCGGAACAGATATCCTTTGCCATGCATTGATGATTTGTTTGACCAGCTTCAGGGTGCGGGATATTTTTCGAGGATCGACTTGCGATCAGGATACCATCAGCTGCGAGTTCGACAGGAGGATATACCGAGGACAGCTTTCCGCACGCGCTACGGCCACTATGAGTTTTTGGTGATGTCGTTCGGACTCACCAACACCCCAGCAGCATTCATGGAATTGATGAACCGTATATTCCGGCCGTATCTCGACTTGTTCATCATAGTGTTCATTGATGATATTTTGGTGTATTCCCGGAGCCGAGAGGAGCACGAGCAGCACTTGCGGATTACGTTGCAGACTTTGAAGGAGTACCAGCTGTTCGCAAAGTTCTCCAAGTGTGCATTCTGGCTGGATAGCGTTGGTTTCTTGGGTCACGTGATTACGAGAGATGGCATATGTGTGGACCCGAAGAAGATCGAGGCTGTTCAGCAGTGGCCCAGACCGACATCAGTTACGGAGATCCGCAGTTTCCTAGGCCTGGCTGGCTACTACAGGCGATTCGTTCAGGATTTCTCTCGTATTGCAGCACCTTTGACCGGATTGACCCAGAAGGGAGTTCCTTTCGTTTGGACGGAGGAGTGCGAGCACAGTTTTCAGCAGCTACGGACTTGTTTGACTACGGCGCCGGTATTATCTTTGCCGTCAGGATCAGGCGGATTTGTGGTCTATTGTGACGCTTCACGAGTGGGGCTAGGGTGCGTATTGATGCAGCATGACAGGGTGATCGCGTATGCTTCACGGAAGTTGAAGAAACATGAACAGAACTACCCCACTCATGATTTGGAGATGGCTGCAGTGGTCTTTGCACTTAAGATCTGGCGACATTACCTATACGGCGAGTCATGCCAGATATTCACTGATCACAAGAGCTTAAAGTATATATTTCAGCAGCGAGACCTGAATCTCAGACAGCGCCGTTGGATGGAGCTGGTGAAGGACTACGATTGCGAGATTTTGTATCACCCGGGCAAAGCTAATGCTTTGAGCAGGAGTTCCAGGGGTAGTCTTTCTTGTTTATGTGCAGTACAGAGGCAGTCGTCGACAGATTGGCAGATTTTATGCGACAGCCGAGTTGAGTTCGAGTTCACTCTGACAGGGGGACAGCTTGCGCATGTTCGTGCACATCCGCAGTTACTTGACCGTATTCGAGAGGCACAGCCCAGCGATGACCGTATTTCAGAGATCATGGAGCAGATTAGGCAGGGCAGAGATTCCAAGTTCATGATCGATGATCAGGGAGTACTGCGATTTGGGACTCGACTGTGCGTACCAGATTCTGAGGGACTGCGGTGTGAGATTCTTGAGGAGGCGCATAGATCGACATACAGCGTTCATCCGGGTTCCACCAATATGTATCACGATTTGCGAGATGTTTACTGGTGGGACGGAATGAAGAGGGACGTCACTGATTTCGTGTCGAGATGCCTGACTTGTCAGCAAGTCAAGGCCGAGCACCAGAGGCCAGCGGGAGAGTTGCAGCCCTTGCCCATTCCGGAGTGGAAATATGAGCAGATTTCTATGGACTTTATTGTGGGTCTACCCAGGACCGGTCGAGGGTATGACTCCATTTGGGTGATCGTGGATCGATTGACGAAAGCGACTCACTTCCTGCCAGTGAAGACGACTTTCGGTTTTGCTCAGTATGCCCAGATATACATCGACGAGATTGTACGACTGCATAGAGTCCCGACGTGTATCGTGTCCGACCGAGGCACCCAGTTTACCAGCCGACTATGGCGGCGACTTCAGGAGGCATTGGGCACCCGTTTGAGTTTCAGCACAGCATTTCATCCGCAGACCGACGGCCGGTCAGAGCGGACCATTCAGACTCTTAAGGACATGCTCCGAGCATGCGTTTTAGACTTCGGAGGTAGCTGGGATCATCATTTACCCTTAGTGGAGTTCTCCTACAACAACAGCTTCCAGGATACAATTCAGATGGCACCTTTCGAGGCATTGTATGGGAGGAGATGCAGATCACCCGTCTGTTGGACAGAACTCAGCGAGAGCAGTATTTTAGGGCCGCAGATTGTTGAGGAGACGACCGCGAAGATACAGTTGATTCGGGACCGGATGAGAGCTGCTCAGATCAGGCAGAAATCATATGCAGACAGGCACCGTCGCAGACTAGAGTTCGCAGTTGGCGATCATGTTTTTCTGAAGGTCTCTCCGATGAAGGGCGTGATGCGATTTGGGCGAAAAGGAAAGCTTAGTCCCAGATTTGTAGGTCCCTTCGAGATCCTCGAGCGTGTCGGCGCAGTTGCGTATCGTTTGGCTCTTCCACCCAGCTTTCCCGATGTTCACCCCGTCTTCCATGTTTCGATGCTCCGCAAGTACCTTCACGACCCTTCGCATGCGATTCAGCACCCGACGGTCCAGCTAGAGCGCGACCTTTCTTTTGCAGAGCAGCCGGTGGTCATCCTGGATCGGCAGGTGAGGAAGTTGAGATCGAAATTTATACCAACCGTCAAGGTCCTTTGGCGTGGCCCGAGCAGCGAGGAGGTCACCTGGGAGACCGAGGGCGAGATGAGGAAGAAATATCCCCATCTCTTTGAAGGTACGCATAGCTATATTTTTAAATTCGGGGACCGAATTTCTTTAAGGGGGGAAGATTGAAGCGCCTTGAAAAGTCATTTTGGTGTTTTCCCGAAAATCGGTGAAAATTTGGTATTTTTTCCGTAAATCGTTTTTTTTGTTATTTTGCAGTTTAGGCCTAATTATACCTAATTTGGATAGGTAATTGCTAGTTTTTAGTAGCTAATGAGTTACTTATAAATTTCTGGTCATTTAAAAATTTTCCCTAATTTTTCAATTTTTTAATATTATTTTAAGCCGGTAAAAATACATTCAATTAGCGATAAATACAAATTTCTTTGGGCTAATTTTAATCTTTAAAATTATGTTAATTAAAATCTAGTTGTAATATAAATTTTTAGTATTTTATTTCAAGTTTTAATGGGTTTTTATTATGGGAAACAAAAAAATAATTACTTTGAACTAAAACTTGCAATTTTGGACTTGTGGGGGGTCTTTTTGCATAAAAATTTTTTTGTGCAATCACTCACATCCTCACCCCTCCATCTTTGGCTGAGCCTCACTACTAGAAATCCCTTCAAAATTTTCTTTGACTCATGTGAACGAATTGGTATGAAAAGGAATAAAATATATTAATTAGAGTATGGTGTACTTGTGAATGGAATGGGTTTTGACTTGGAGAAAATTCCACAATCCCACACCATTCTCCCCCACTCCCTTCCCACTTGGCCGAGAGCAACCAGCAGCAGCCCCCCTTTTATTTTTCCTCAAATTCTCCATCTCCTTTTGCTTCAATTGATTTCGCGCATTGCCTTCTTTTTTCGATTCGGCATCCAAAAATCCACCGAAATCCCTAATTTTCTTCACAAATTCAACACAAAACCTTATTCTATCTCTTCTCAAGCCCAAATTGGTTTAAATCTTGAAGAAATATGGCATCTTGGTAGGCTATAGCAACATAGGGTTTGGGCTTGTGAGGTATAATTTCAATCTTTGGCTAATTTGTAGTTTAAAGTGTGCTAATTAGAACTTGAAAATTGTTTTAGTGTTAAAATTATAGCTAATTTCTAATCTAGTTTTTTTTAGTTCATGGTTTGAATTTTAACTAGGGTTTTAGAAACCATTAATAGGTTAATTAAGTTATTTTGCTTTCTAGTGTTTTACACTAACCTAATTAATGGAGTTACTTTGCTTAAGTGGTTTCAAATTATGCTAATCTAAGTTAATCTAGTGTGAAATTTGGATTGCTATTGCTATTTAGAAAAAAATCAAGAAAGGGTTTGCTTATGGAAATTAGGTTTTGAAGCATGGTTAATGTGTTGAAATTTAGTGTAGTGGCTATCTAATGGTGTGACTTGGGTGATTATGCTAGATTGGAGTCTTTTTGTCGCAAATCCGCGAAGTTGCACGAATTTGGAAGTCTTTTATGCTTACTAGTTTTTATTAAATTATTGTGGTGATGTATTTGCGATATCTTGATGATATTTTTAGCATATCCTATGACATTTAGGATGTGTGAGTGCGGGTTTTTGAGTGATCGGGTTAAAGCTTTGCCGGGCGACCAAATCGACGATTCTAGTTAGTTTTGCAATTTTCGTGTGTGTTTCGCGCACTTTGTGCACGTTGTGCCTAGCTTGTGAACATGGATATTTTCGTTTGGGATTTGCGTCGTTCCATGATATGTAACCTTATGTTTTGTATTGGTGCAAATTCCAGGTTCGGTCGCGGAGACTTCGGACGTGGCACGAAAAGGAAAGGCGGTGATTGGACATAGCTAGCTGGGGATTCCGGTGAGTAGATGTAACATCTACGGGGGACTATCGTTCGGATAGCGCAAGTCGCCCGATAGTTTAAGTAGTTTAAAGATTTCTAGTGATATTAGTAATTAGGAGTAAATGCTTGCGTAACATCTTGCTACAGCCATACTTTATATTGTCATACATATGCGAATCCATTCTATAGAACACCTGCACTATTACCAGGGTTTTTTTTATGCAGCACGAGCACTATTCATGCGTACACACACGCCCTGGTAATTTCCATTTCACTACACTAGATAACCTAAAATCTGAAACCTTTTTACTATAATTGATGCTTAAACCTGTGCTATTGCCTTTAAATCCTTAAAATGAAATCGTAGGATTGCTATTCATGTTCATGTACCTCATCATATCATATGTTCATGCCTAGTCTATTAATCATACATCGTAACTTGATCATTGATACCATATGCATTCATTATCATTGACATATGCACTTATGAGGATTTCTTGAGATTTATGATATTTCTGGATTTCGGGGGAAAGCCGCAGAATTTCTAAAAACTTACAACTTTTTTAAAATATGCAAATTGCGGTTTTCTAGTGATGTAAGTGTCGTCCACCATGAGTTTGCTGTGGTTTTCGAGACCCGTTTCGAGGAGTTGGATGAACCGTCTCGGGTACATGGTGGGCCCGGTAAGGTACCCCGGGGCGAGAAGATCGTGTTGTTGACGTTGAGCCTGGCAGGGGATGGATTACCTACCGGTGACTGTTTTGGCACGGCGGATATCCAGAGGATACTGACCATGGCCGCGAGATGATGAGATATTGATATTTAAGATGGGTCAGCCGGACGGCTGAGGTCAGAGATACTACGATATGGATATATGAGAATTGAGACAGTTTTGAGGTGTCGTTGCTGGACACAGATTCTTGTTGATTCTATTGGTATTGTGCTGATATTTCAAAAGAGATTTCTAAAGGAAAAATATGATTTCTTATACTTACACATGCAGATCACGAGGTGATTCATATTGCATACATATCTGCTAGTATATTCATGTTGCATACATACCTTCTAGTATATCCTGCCATACCTGTATTATAGATACTAGGATGCTTGTGAGCATGCTTGCGATAGCCTATATAGATGTTATTTATTACTCACGAGTTGGCAACTCACCCCCGTTGTGCCCCAGCTTTTTGCAGGTCTGCTCCGTCAGTACAGTAGCGGCGGGCGCACTTGCTTCTTTTGCCTCTTTTGCCTGGACTGGAGACTTTTGCTCGTAGGTGGGTTGTATTATTATTTTGTACCACCTTGTTTATTATTTTTATCTAGAGTACTCCATCTACTGTATCTACCAGTATTGTTGTATATTGACCTAGAGACTAGACTGTGAGATTTGTGGGCTTTTTATGCTGTATTTTGGGGTCGAGCTCACTTGAGCCGACATGTTGCTTCTTACTTATGCCTTTTTATGCTTATTTTGCATATTGTTGATTTATATTGCGTGGGATTTGAGACCGCCTTGTGGCGAAGAGCTAGCTCCCGCTTGGGGATGCCCTTTTTGTTGTATTTATATATATTCTTGTTGTACCCATTTTGGGGGCCAGTATTTACAAAGGAGACTCTGCCGAAATTTTCGGAAAAATTGATATTGTTTTTAAAAAAGGCTTAATATGACTCATTTGTTAAACTCGCTTTCAATGGATTGGTTTTCCTTCACTCTTCTGCTTATTTGGTTTTGATTTCTGGGCTTTGGCTTACTTATGTTACGGACGCCTTGAGACGTTTCGTAACTTAAGTGCCAGTCACGTTCCGTACCCTGCGGGTCATGACAGTGACATTGGGTTCCGTTGTCAAAGTTTTAAATTACCAGTTCTCACGTATCTTATCTTGCAGGGCTGAGTTCTACCGAGGAAGCGGCGGCGACCGCTGAGCCTATAGTAGCGGTAGATGAGGTAGCAGTGATTGCCGAACCCGAGACGGCGGTAGGCGAGATAGCTGCGATCGCCGAGTTCGAGGTAGCGGTGAGTGAGACAGTCACGATCGCCGAGCCTGAGATGGCGGTAGGTGAGATGACCACCATCGTCGAGCCTAAGATGGCGATAGGTGAGATGACTACCATTGCCGAGCCCGAGGTGGCTATGGGTGAGATAACCACAATTGCTGAGCCCAGGGTGGCCGCTCCCTCTCAAGAGTCGGGCACCGCCCCAATCATTTCTCTTCCCGCTTACAGCTCTTTGCCATCTCCTGGCGTCGCAAGCGTTACGACGGCTCTCGTAGAGTCAGGGGATGAGGCGACGGGAGGTGAGACCATCCCGATGGAGGAGGGAGAAGTCGTCGCTGTATCAAGTGACGCCCTCGTCACGATTCCGACTGGCAACTCATCAGGTAGATTTTGGGTCATTGCTTTTCTTTTTATTCTGCAATCCTTTTCAATCTTTCCTGACAGTATTTATCTTGTTTCTAATGCAGGTGTGGCGAGCGCTAAGGTCGCGCTACCCGAGGCAATGCCATCAGCTACCGTTTTGACGGTGACTCCTCCTCTACCTTCTCTCGCACCGTCTCAGATGTTGGAAGGTACGGATTTGTGACCCATCAGTCTTACTTCTAGGCTGTATAAGTTACGTACTGACATTGCATTACTGCGTCTCTGCAGGAGTCCTTTTTGACCACCTGTATCAAGTGCTGCATCCACACTTCTCCTTCCTGTCAGAAATTAGTCTGCCAGGTGGTGTCGGTGAGTAACTTTTCTAAACGACATCCTCTCTTTAACGGGCAGTCATATTATTGCTAATCCCTTTTTTTATTGCTTGTAGCCTTACAAATCGAAGGCGGGGACGTGGCTATCGTTGCGCCACCAGTACTCCCAGCTCTGCCTCCTGTTGCAGCCGGTATAGTAGACTCTATTTTTTGTGTATTTTTTATTTCTCGAGCCGTGATCTGATTGTGGTCTGTTTTGCAGTGGTCACATCGACTCCAGCTCCATTCAAGTCTCGTGTTATAATGCCGGCCGGACCCTTTTCCAGACGTCCATCCTCGAAGGGTGCCGCAAATAGTCTGCACATATTAAGCGACTATATTTAGGAGCTTGACGTGGAGACTCCCACATTTGCTGCGGACTTTGCTGCGGAGGTTAATCTAATGCTGGCGATGCTTTTGAACTTACATAATGAAAGCGTTGTCGCGTCTTGGGTTAACTATTGCCGGAAGATTGAGGCCTGCCTACACAAGCTTGAGCTTATGCGTCCTGCCCCTGAGACTCAGGCTTTGAACTCCCAGCGGGACGCATGGGTTGAGCAGAGCATTCCGTTCCTTCGCCATTTCTAACGAGAGGCAACCCTTAAGCGAAAGGAATGTGAGGCGACTTCCGATGAATCTGTTCAACTGCGCGCCGAGGTTGCAGCAAATGCTGCCCAGCTGAACTCCATCTTTGAAAACCTTCAACGATGTATCTCTGACGGGCTGGTGTTGAGGAAGAAGCTTGATCTTAATGAGCAGGTTGCGCAGAGTCAGGAGGCTGCTCAACGAGAAATTGATCAGAAACTTTCATCCTGTCTGCAGCAACGGGCCTAAATTGAAGAAGAACTGGCCGAGGCGGCTGATCGTGAGAAGGAGTGCGCGAGCAGCTAGCTGATTTATTGAAGACGCCTCCCTCCCAATAGTTTTTTTTGTATAGATTGAACACTTGTAATCTTTGAATAACATGTATCCATTTTTACTCTTTTATATGATTTACCTTGTACTCAATTGAATTCATGAATAAAAGATACACATTTTTTTGTTCTACTGTTGCTTTCTTCTCCTTGCTGTATTGTTGCCATGTGATTTTAGCAAGTGTGGCCTGTAGATAGTATATAGTTGTCCATCTTGGACTCTTTGTAGGGTGGTGTTAGGAAACAGGGTTAGGATCTGTCACCTAAGACTTTTCAATTTTATGAGCCGTGAGGGTCTCATAAAGATTTTTCTCCCTACGAGTCATGAGGATCTCGTAGGTGTATTTTCTCCTTAGGAATCGTGAGGATTCCTAAGTACGTTTTCTCTTATAAGTCGTAAGGATCTTATAAGAAAGTTTTCTTCCTTACGAATCGAGAGGACCCGTAAGTGTTTAGTGGGATTGACATGTAGATGACGTATTTCCGAAACGGGGTCATATGGATGACGTATTTCCGAGACGGGGTCATGTGGACGACGTATTTCCGAACGGGGTCATGTTGATGACATCATGTGGATGACGTATTTCCGAACGGGGTCATGTGGATGACGTATTTCCGAACGAGGTTATGTGGATGACGTATTTCTGAGCGGGGTCATATGGATGACGTATTTCCGAACGGGGTCATGTTGATGACGTATTTCCGAACGGGGTCATGTGGATGACGTAATTCCGAACGGGGTCATATGGATGACGTATTTCCGAGACGGAGTCATGTGGATGACGTATTTCCAAACGGGGTCATGTGGATGACGTGTTTCCGAATGGGGTAATATGGATGACGTATTTCCAGACGGGGTCATATGGATGACGTATTTCCGAACGAGGTCATGTGGATGACGTATTTCCGAACGGGGTCATGTGGATGACGTATTTCCAAAAGGGGTCATGTGGATGATGTATTTCCGAGCGGGGTTATATGGATGAAGTATTTCTGAACGGGGTCATGTTGATGACGTATTTCCGAACGGGTTCATGTAGATAACGTATTTCCGCGACGGGGTCATGTTGATGACGTATTTCCGAAACGGGGTCATGTTGATGACGTGTTTCTGAGACGGGGTGTTGATGACGTATTTCCGCGACGGGGTTATGTGGATGACGTATTTCCGCAACGGGGTCATGTGGATGACGCAGCGTCTGTTGTAATGAGACGAATATCGAAGTAGTCTTTAGGTTGTTTGTGAACCGTTGAGATTTGGCTTCTTCTTCTGATGGAGCCTGGGGAGGGAAGGTGTGGTTCCTTCTTTGTTTGCACCCCTGGATTGTATACAGGGATTGATGTGATATCACCTGTAGGGCAAAAAGTTTCATTTTATTTTATTTCTTTCCGCAATGCTCTATCATTTCAGTTTTTATATCGCGAAGGTCGCGATTGCCCAATCATTTCGGCTATTTTTCGCGGTGCCCAATCATTTCGGCTATTTATTTTATTTTTACTCGCTGCTTTTTTATTGCGAGTTGCCCAATCATTTCGGCTGTTTTGCATGCATACATCTTTACTTGCTGATTTTGTTGCAAGTTGCCCAACCATTTCGGCTATTTCGTATGCATGTGTGGCTCGCTGACTTTTCGCTGCAAGCCTAGAATTAGACACTAATTTCGGTATCAGCACCGCTACAACTGGAATATTGCCAGGAGCGAATCATCATTTGCCCCTATCGATATCGAATAAAGGTGGCTTAGCGATCAGGGTTAGGATCCTGTCGACTAAGGCTTTTGACTTCATGAGCCGTAAGGGTCTCATAAAGGTATTTCTCCCTACGAGTCGTGAGGATCTCGTTGGTGCGTTTTCTCCTTAGGAGTCGTGAGGATTCCTAAGTGTATGGTCTCTTATAAGTCGTAAGGATCTTACATGAGTGTTTTCTCCCTATAAGTCGAGAGGACTTATAAGGGTTGTTCGCCGTGCAAACATATCCCTAGTCACGGATGGGACTTTGTTAGGGAAATGTTTATTCGCGTCCATGGATTGTATACAAGGATCAATACTGAACCGCTTGTAGGGCATTGTTGGAGGTCGTGGTGGTTGCTTAAGAATAGGTTTAGATCCCTGTAGCTTAAGACTTTCAAATCTTATGAGCCGTGATGGTCTCATAAAAGGGTTCTCCTTACGAGTCGTGAGGATCTCGCAAGTGTAATTTCTCCCTAGGGATCGTGGGGATCCCTAAGTGTGTTGCTCCCTTGTGAGTCGTAAGGATCTCACGCAGGTGGTTTCTCCTTACAAAGTCAAGAGGACCTTGCAAGTGTCTTTTAACGAGATCGCGCCCTTTCGGGTTTTCACAAAACTCGTCGGTAGCCCTGCTGTTTTTACTCACGGAGCACTTTCGGGTTTTCATCCGTGCCCTTTTTGCTTATGGACATACCGTTTTTTTATTCTTTTTTCTTTTTTTTGGGGACGCTGCAATCCACCGTAGTTTATCGACGTCTCGGTCAACAGCTAGTTTTAGGACACAGTGGTCCATTGTTAGTTTTAAGGACGTTTCGGTCTGTTGTTAGTTTAAGGACGTTTCGGTCCATCTTAAGTTTAAGGACGTTTCAGTCCATTGTTAGTTTAAGGACGTTTCGGTCCGTTAGCCGGCTACTACTTATAGAGTTTTAGGCTTAGGAAGATAGCGAGTGGACATAGTCGTCGTCATCTATCGTTGACCTAGGCCGTGACTCGTCAGGCATAGTATTTCTTTAAGAAGCAACCATTTATTGGCCTGAAGGGACTTTCACCATGCATATCTATGAGTAGATAGGCCCCACCCTGGTAGACCTTGTCTATGATATACGGGCCTTCATAGTTCAGCTCGAATTTCCCCCGTTTGGTACGATTGGGGATCATAGGTCTTTTGACCACCAGCACGAGTTCGCCTTGGCGGAATGTTCTCGGCCTAGTTAATCTTTCGTATGAGCGCGTCATCTTTGCTTTATAGGCTTCCATATTTTGTTACGCTATGAGCCGGGTTTCATCAAGGGCAACGAGCTCCTCAAGCCGAAGGTGAGCATTCTCTTCGTCCGTTAGCTCGTAATGAACTGCCACTCGTAGAGAGGGTAGCTCTATCTTGAGGGGGAGTACCGCCTCCGTATCAAATACTAATGCATACGGCATTGTGTTTGTGGCCATTTCGAACGTAATTCGATACGCTCAGAGAGCTTCATGCAGTCTCTCGTGCCAGTCCTTCTTATTTTGGGACACCGTCTTTTTCACGATCTTCGTCAAGGTCTTGTTAAAATCCTCAGCTAGACCATTAGCTTGGGGATTATAGACTGGGGAGTATCTCCAGTCTATGTTATGATGTTGTGCAAAGCGACTGATCTTGTGGCTTCTATAGGCTGGCCCGTTATCGGAGATAATCCATCGGGGAGTGCCAAACCGATAAATGACATGTGACTTGAAGAAATGGAGGATATTCTCCGTCTTCACTTCCCTCAGCGGTACTGGTTCTGCCCATTTGGAGAAGTAATCAGTTGTCGCCAAAATGAATCGATGTCCTCTGGACGATGCTGGTTCTATGGGGCCGATTATGTCAGTCCCCCACATTTCGAACGGCCAGCTAGCCACCGTTAGATGCAGTGGATTTAGATGTTGATGGATAAAGTCCCCATGAATCTGTCATGAATGGCACTGCTTCGCGTATTCGAGGCAGTCTTGGATCATCGTGGGCCAATAATAACCCATCCGTTTGATCTTCAGCTTCATCTTCGGCCCGGCTTGGTGAGAACCGCAGAGTCCGTCATGAGTCTATCATAACAAGTTTCTTGAATGACTCTTTTTACCTCTTCAGGTCCCAAGCATCTTAGCCACAGAGAATCAAATGACCTTTTATACAGAGTATCATTGACGAACGCGAAAGACAGAGCTCGTTTTATAAGTTGATGCTTTGAGGATGCATCTTCAAGTGTTCAACGCGATTTGAAGTAGTCTATAAAGACTTCTCTCCAATCCATAGCATTTTCCTGGTCTTTTATTTGTAGAGTCATTTGCTCGGTCGCTTCCTTTTCTTCGGACGACTCCGAAGATATTTCTGCCGGTGCGAGAACCCGACGGCTTTGCACAACGATCCTCACGTCATCGAGGTTCTCGTCAGCCAATTCTTTAGCGAGCTTGGCTAATGCATCCGCCTTGCTATTTTCTGCGCGCAGTATGCTTTCTAGGGTGTAGGAAGGAATTTGAGTCAGCAGTTGTTGTACTCTCTCGCCATACTTCACCAACTCTGGCTTGTACGTTTGGTAGTCGCCGTTTATTTGACTAACGACCAGCTGGGAGTCTCTGTATATGAGCAGGTTTTCAATTCCCATGTCGATGGCGATCTCGAGACCTGCTATCAAAGCTCCGTATTCGGTTTTATTGTTCGTCCTTGACTCTGTTAAGGAGAAGGCAAAGCGCATTATCCCACCTTGTGGAGTCACGAAGATGAGGCCTACCCCTGATTTGATTATAGGGATGCTTTGTTTGCACTTCTTCATAGAAGATGCTCCATCGAAGTAGAGTTCCCATCGGGTATCATTCCCGTCAATCGTGTCAAACGTATGTTTGTCTGGCAGTTCGCAATTCAAAGGAGAATCGGCAGGTATTGGATGCTCAGCGAGGAAGTCGGCGATGGCCTGACCTTTCACTGCCTTAAGAGGCCGATAAGTTATCGAGAACTCCATCAAGAGCAAGGCCCACTTAGCGAGCCACCCTGTTAATATGGCCTTCGACATCAAATATTTGAGAGGATCCACCTTCGATATGAGATGGACCTCATGTGCCAACGCATAGTGTCTGAGCATCGTTATTGCGAAGATCAAGGCCAGGCAGTGTTTTTCAATGGGAGAGTAATTGCTTTCTGCCCCCAGGAGAACTCGACTCAGATAATAAAGGGCTTTCTCCTTCCCTTGGTCGTTTTCTTATGCCCACAGCATGCCTAAAGAATCTTCAAGGGCTGTCGTGTACAGCACGAGAGGTTTTCCTTTAACAGGAGCGACCAGCACTGGCGGATTCTGGAGGCATTGCTTTGATTTCATCTAGTGAACTTTGGCTTTTGTGATCCCAGACGAAAGGGGTTCCCTTCTTCATCAGGTGACTGTAAGGACGGCACTTGCCTGAGAGATTGGCTATAAATCGCCGGATATACGCGAGCTTCCCTTGGAGAGACCGCAATTGCTTGAGAGTCCTTGGCGGAGGCATTTCCATAATCGCCTTGATCTTTGACGGATCTATCTCGATGCCTCGGTGTCGGATGATGAATCCTAAGAATTTGCCCGAGGAAACTCCGAACGCGCATTTGAGAGGGTTCATCTTCAAGTTGTATTGCCGAAGGTTCTGAAACACGGTCTTCAGATGCTCTAAATGTTCCTCGTATGATTTGCTTTTAACCACGAGGTCGTCGATATAGCATTCGACGATTTCATGTATGAGGTCATCGAAGATCTTCGTCATGGCCCTCTGATAGGTGGCACCGGCGTTCTTTAGACCAAAGGAACCTTGTAGCAGAATATACCTAAAGAGGTCTGGAAAGCGGTAAGCTTCTGGTCTTCGGGATGCATCTTTATCTGATTGTATCCAGACGAGCCGTCCATGAAGGAGAAAACTTCATGAGTGGACGTATTGTCTATCATCATCTTGGTGACTGGTACTGGGAAGTCGTCCTTCAGGCAGGCTTTATTGAGATCCCGAAAGTCCATACATATGCGCACCGTCCCATTCTTCTTCATCACTGGGATGATGTTGGCGATCCAGTCAGGATACTGAATCTCATGGATGAAGCCAGAGTCGATTAGCTTCTTGACTTCGGCGTTGATGCCCACTCAAGCTCGAGCCGCATTCTTCTCGGCGCTTGTTTGATCGTCTTAACGTTCGGAGATATCGCCAATTTGTGCACAGCAATCTCTGGATCGAATCCTGGCATCTCGGAATAGTTCCATGCGAAGCAATCTTTATGCTGCATAAGCACGTCCTTTAGCGTAGCCACCCTTTCTTCAGATAATAGCTCACTGACGAACGTTGGCCACGGGTCACTTGCCGTCCCCAAATCAATTTTCTTGAAGTTAACTGCAGTAGTATGTATTTCATCCTCCAGCTCTTTTGGTGGCGGTGGAAATTCTGAGATTACTTCGTCATCATTGTTTTCGAAGCACCAGGGGAGTTCATCCATATTCTCGGGCTCTTCTTCTGACAACATTATCACGTGACAGGTACGAGCTCGCTTCCAAGACCGATGTGGATCCGGTTCTACCCTCGTAGATTTGGGTTCATGCTTCTGCGGCGGGGTTACCCTCCAGCTGCTGGATAAAGCGAACTTGCCTTGCTGATACTGGTCTTCTACCCAGTCTTTGAATGTAAGCAATCTTCGAGGGGATGTCCTATTGCTCTGTGATAAGAGTAATAGTCCGGGTGAGAGACTTCGCCTGCTTGTTCGGGGTGCTTGGTCTTCGGGAGTGTCATCATCTGATGTTTTACGACAAGATCGAATATCTTTCTTGTCTTGTCTTGGGGAAAAGAGTATGCTCGACCCATCTTCCTCATAAGAGACGAATCCGGACTGCTTGGTTTTTGACCGCTTGGCTTTTGGACCCGCTTTGTCACTGTCGAACGCCTTCCCCGTTCTTTGGTTTGTTTCTGCCTCTGCGTCGGGCCTTTTGTACAACAGGTTGACAAGGAGGAGCATTTTCATTTTTCACAGCCTGTTGAAGGAAGCGTTGCATCCTGGATTTCTCGTAGATGGCCATTTCGCGATTATGGTCGTCTCGAACCTTTTGACCTGCTTCCCTTATAAGCTTGTCCATTTGTTCTTCAAACGACGGACCGGGCATTTTCACGGCGGGAGCTCTTTCTGGTTCAGGGTTAGCATCTTCACATAGAGCATCTCCCTCTTTATCAAAGTCATGTACGACGTAGCAGTCGCGGAGTAGCTCCCGTTTCTTGGATTGAACATACCCAAGCCCGGTCGTTTCCATTCTCCCGTTAGGCAACTTTCTTTGAGTTCCGGGAACGTTCCAGATCCTGTCATAGAACTTAGCTTTTCGAGCGGTCTGTTTAAAAGGTACGCCTTTGCGCCTTAACAGCCTTTTTAGTCCGTTCATATAATATCTGGGCAAACGGATGGGTTGTAGCCTGTCGAGTGTAGAATCCGCGTCGTGCCAGATTTCTTTCTCCACTTTGGTTTCCCCGGATTGGTAGAATAGGATCGCCTTTTCACCTTCTCGCCTGGGAGGAACATAGAATGTCTGCAGTTCTTCCACACTGTAGGTATCAAGCGCGTCTAGTTCTTTATGATGCTTGGGCAGAACCATGGCAACTTGCAAAATTTTCTCTTCATCAGCGAAGGTTTGTATTGATGGCCGAGCAGAGAATATGGCATTGACCTCATCTTCCGAGTCGCTACCGAAGATCAACATAGGAGCGGACGGTCCCGGCTTGCTGCACTGGGACGGACCTGAGTAAACTATCTCTTCTTCCTCCTCGGTATCACTACCGAAGACCGGAATGGTGGTGATAGCTTTGTTCTCCGGTTTGTGACATCTTTCCGTGTCCTCAAAATCTGGTAAGAAGTATTTTGCATCTTCGTACTTGCGGACTTTGTTTACGGAGAATAGGTTAGCTCTCCTGTCACAGTATACTCAAGACCATCCTTGAAATATTTCATACACTGATGTTGTGTAGAAGGGATGATGTTTTGTAACCATGGTCGGCCGAGCAAAGCGTTATAGCATATCTTGGCGTCGATGACGTGGAACTTGATATCAATGACGAGCAGCCCAAAGCGTAACGTCAATATTACGGACCCGAGCGTCCGTGACGATTGGGAGTCGAACCCAGAGATGGTGATTTTGTCGCGAGCGTGTTGAACGCTCATGCATATTTCCTTTAACACCCTTACGTTAAGGAGATTGACGGAGGACCCATTGTCGACCAGGATTTTACCTATCTTGATGTCATGACAGTATCCGGAGACATATAGGGGATGGTTGTGCTCGCATGTCCTAAGGAGGAGATCTTCATCGCCGAAGGTGATATCGGCTGTATGTATTTCTTCCAGCTCGTCTTTCATCTTTTCTTCGGCGAGGAAAGCTTGGAATTGCTCGGGCTCTTGTAATGCCTTGATCAAAGAATCTCTTGCCCCTTTGGATAGCAGAAGGGCGTCGAGAATGCTGAGCTGCGAGGGTATCTTCCTCAAGTGTGCTAGAACGTTGTAGTCCACCTTATTTTTCTTTGGCGGGTCCTTGGCTGTCAGCTTTTCGACGGCTTGGTCATCAAGGATGATATCCTCAGGGACCTTTTCTTTTCCCTTATCTTTTCTATTTGACCCATTGTTCGAGGGCCCAAGATTCTTTTCGGACAGCGTACGATTGCATAGCTGAATGTTTTTATAGGTCCTTGGTTCTTCCTCTTTTCCCAAGGTGGACTCTTTAAAGAGAGGGCCAAGAGCCATTTCTTCGTCAGAGTCACTCCCGAAGGTGAGAACTTGCGATCCCCCGGCGTTGACCATGCGACAGTTGCCGGTAGTTCTTTTATGCTCCTCGGTCGTATTTCTTTGCTCCCGACGAGTTTTGCGTTTCTTCCACGTGAAATGCTGCCGATGAGCAATATATCCCTGCCACTATCTTGTAAAAGCGTTGCACTCTTCAGTAGGGTGCGAAATCTTTCGATGATATAGGCAGTAGCTAGGATGTGTTTCTGCTTTACCAAGGGCGTTCGCTTCGGAAGATGGCAACTTCATTGCCATCGATATGGTTTTGGCGAACCTCTTACTTGTCTTGAACTTGTTTTTATTTGCGACGGACGTATTTTGATCTGGCGGGAGTGTTTCAGCCCTTTCGTCCAGTCGCCGGCATTTGGCCTTTTTAAATATGGCCATCTCACGCTACCGATCATCTTTGCTTTTAAGAAGGGCTATGTTCAGGAATGCATCAATTATTTCATCTGATGTCCCCAGAAGTTCTGGCTCAGGACCTGCCCCCAGTTTCTTTGTGCAAGGAGCCTCTTCATCGTCTATCGACGAGTGAGAGATCACATGGAAACTTGCCGCGTAATCTTCAGATTCATCAGATGAGTCTTCTCCATCATTTCCGTCCTCAAGGATGTGGCTGAGGAACTCTTGGAGCATGATTGGAGTCCATGCCTTCTGGTTATACTCTTCCAGCGCGTCAATCTGCTTTTGTAGGTCCGTGCGCTTGTCGCTAGGTTTCACGGGCTTTTTGGTCTTCTTTTTCTTCTTCGAAGATTTTGATGGCTGGGTGTGAGTGCTTTGGCTATCATCACCGATTTTTGGAGTTGGGCGTGGCTTTAACATTCCTTCGATGATCTCGGGTTCGAGTGGATTTTTCCACCTTATCGCCAGGCATGTTCGGAGATCCTTCAGCATTCTTTTCGTCTTGGCTGAAAGAGTGACCTCCCATGGAGCTTCTTCTATGACAGAGCATGATGCCCTCAGTGTATCCGTTTTCTTGGGAGTGTGTAGCCGAGGCGGGTTCACCTTCCAATTCTCAGATAATACGAATTTGCCCTGCTGGTATTGATCTTCTATCCAGGTTTTGAAGATGTAACAATCCTCGATCGGATGGCCCAACATTCGGTGATAAGGGCAGTAGTCAGGATTGCTAATGTCGCCGGGTTGCGCTGGGCGTCTTGGCTCCGGCAGATTGATGAGCCTGTTGCGCAGTGCAAGCTCGAATAAGCTCTTCGTCTTGCCTCGAGGGAACGAGTAAGGGCGTCTCATTTTATCTTCGAGAGATCAAGTTCTGTTACTTTGGCGATCAACTGGTCTCGGGCCACCGGGCTGCTGTTGAGCATTGGCGACAACGATCGCTTTCCCCTTTCCCTTCTTATTTCGATAGTTCAGTTTTGGAGGAGACGGTCTATGACCCATCTGGTCCATTTGGTCCAGTTTGTCGATCAAGGCCTGGAAAGTAGTCGGCTTGAAGAACATCATGAACTGGCAAATAGTTGCATGAGGGCCTAGAATGCCCATGAACATACCCACTGCCGGTGCTTCTTCGATATGCTGTTCGCACTTCGACCACAGATTCCGCCATCGTATGGCGTATTGGACCTACGTCTCGCTTGGCTTCACCCTGGCATTGATCAATGCCGTTATCGGGGTGCGTTCACTAGCACTCGCGAATCGCTGGGTGAATAACAGCTCCATTTCCGCAAAAGTCTTGACGGAGTCATTTGGAAGTTCGGAGTACCATTCGAAGGCTGTCTCCGACAAGCTGCCGACGAACTGACGGAGCAAAAGTTTATCATCGCCCCCGGTATTGCCGCAAAGAGCTCTGAACTGGGCGATGTGCTGATGAGAATTGCCTGTCCCCTTGTACACATGAAATTTGGGGATCGTGTATCCCGGCGGGTATTTTATTTGGTCATACCAGCCTGGATACGGTCGCCCAGTTTTAACGACTTGGCCGGCCGCTTCATTCGCCTGGTAAGCTCGTATTTGCTGAGCTATATAGTCATCCAGAGCGGCCTTGGAAACGCTTTCCTCCTTGGCTGCTGAAAGAGCCGGAGGAGGGTTAGATGTCTCCCCTCTGTCGTCTTCAATAATGATCGGAGGGTCTTCAGCTGGAGGATCCGGCTGTAACATCATCCCTACCATGTCTTAGAAGAGAAGCGCCATTCGTTTTATGTTGGCAGCTTGTTCTGCTGCTTCTCTGTCCTTCTTTTCGAGGACTCTGCATAGGAAGTCAACATCGATTTCTTGTTCGTGATGCTGTTCTGATGATGCCTCCGGGCTTTCTTTTTCACCCGGTGAGTGCGGCCATTGCAGTCAGCATCTCTTGAAGCTTCTGCTGTTGTTGTTCCTGAGCCCTTGTTATTGATCGGGTGAGCGGTCGGTGG
This sequence comes from Agapanthus africanus, assembly GCA_030015575.1. Taxonomy (NCBI): domain Eukaryota; kingdom Viridiplantae; phylum Streptophyta; class Magnoliopsida; order Asparagales; family Amaryllidaceae; genus Agapanthus; species Agapanthus africanus. The sequence goes on from CM057345.1 coordinate 524,200,380, forward strand.
CCCGTTGAAGCGCGGCTTTCGTCTTCTCCGGAAGCCATGTAAATAGTATGGACCGTTATGCCCCCAGACTTGGGGCGTTTGGGCTCAGCGTCTTTATGGCCCGCCACATTCACAGGGGCTTTCTCTAGCCTCCTTCTCTTTTGAGTGGTTGACGTTGAGGGGGCCGTTACAGCGGGCACCCATGTAGTTGTCGTCCTTTGTGGCTTGCCAGGACGGCTCTTTTCCTGCTGAACCTTCGGCTTCTTTTGTCGGCGAGGATAGTCTTAATTAATCACCGACTCCTGGACCCGTCGCCAGACTTTGTAAACCTTGGAGGACAGCCGTTGAGGGGGCTGACCCGGCTTTATTTCTGTAACATTCTCCACCGATGGGGGAGATATTTTCAGTACGGCGGTAAGAGAGTTCCTGCGCACCTTGTTCAGCAATTCAAAGCTGTTCCCGGTTGGAACAGCAGCATTGACTTCTACCGTTGGGGCTGGTGGAGTTAGCTTAGAGGGGGAGTTGCCCCCAGCCTTCCTTACTCGGCGCTAGTGGCGACGTCGAGCGTGTCGAGCCGATGGTGTTGGTTTAGTGATGGGGATGCCCCTTGTTCTGGTGAGGCGTTGCTGGTACCGGCCTCTTGAAGACCGAGGTTCGTCTAGCAGCAGTGTCTAACCTGTCAAATACAGACTTTTGAGCAGGAGCGGGAGCCGAAACAGTCAGTCTTGTAAAAGACTGACCCTTTGGCAGGAGAAGCCGCCTTGACGACTTCAGGAGCAGGGATGGCTATCCTCTTCGGAATAACCTTTTCCGGAACTGCAGGCTTCATCATAGGCCCATATAAACTTTGGCCCAATCTGGCGAAGACAGAGGTGCTGGAGCTGGACGACCCGTTGAGGGGGGCCGCTGTAGTTTCAAGCCGATCAAAGACCGACTTTTGGGGAGCTTCTTGCGATAGTACAGGAGCACTGAAGCTCATCGGTGGGAGCATAGTCCCAAAGAACAATCCAGTGGTGGCCTGAGTCACCTGGTCCACCGGCATCATGAACAAGGAAGCCGCTTGGGGCCCGTAAACTATGCCTCCAGATGAGGCGGAGCGCGAGTTGCAATTGCAATTGGAACACTTCACGCAAGTAGATGCCATTGATGTTTTGCTTTCTGAGCCAAGCAAGAAACCAAATCTTAGTACCTCGAACCCAAGGACAACCATATCAAACCGCGATTCGTTCGTGAACACGACACACGAAATGTGGAGTGGAAAGAGGAAAAGGTCCCTCCGGGCGTGCCAGAATCTGTTCCCCTCCGAAAGACGCGGGCAAAGATGTGTCGGACGTCTCGCCTGGATTTCGGGACAGATGCTAATTGGTGCTATCCGTCCACCTCTCCGAAGATGCCAAGTTGATTTATACCACCGTGTATCGAAGGTTTAAACGGATGCGGCTGATGTAGCAGATTTCGTCAGATTCCCCCTCGTTTGAGGGGTTTATGATCGTGGGGATGCTCTTCCCTGCAGGCGCAAGCCCCTGCAGTTAATTACGCTACCGCATCGCGGTAACAACTTTCTCCTTCTCCAGGTGGTCACTTCGTGTCGTGTATGTTTTTTTTGTTTGTGGTTGCCCGTGGATTGTATACGGAGACTAATTTATGTTGTCGCCCGTAGGGCGTGGATTAGTCCAAATCCGTATTTTCTTAGATTTGGGTTTTAGTTTGAGTTTAAGGATACGTTAGTCTCTTTTGAGACTAAGATCGACTTAAACGTTTGTTAAGAATACGTTGGTCTAATTTCTAGACTAAGATCAACTTAACAGGATCATTTAGATCCAACAAGAGAGCAATTGGGCTCTATTGTTTAGTTTAGGGACATTGCGGTCAATTAGTTTAATGACATTACGGTCCAATGTTAGTTTAAGGACATCTCGGTCCAGGTTAAGGACATCGTAGTCCATGGGTTTAAGGACCCCACAGTTTGTAGTTTAAAGACATCATAGTCTATGAAGTTTAAAGACATCATAGTCCATGAGTTTAAGGACCCCACAGTCCATAGTTTAAAAACATCGTAGTCTATGAAGTTTAAGGACATCGTAGTCCATGAGTTTAAGGACCCCATAGTCCGTGAAATGTGTGGTTGTTGGGACCCGTCACCTCTCTGAAGACGTTGAAGGATTACAACGACAGATATCAGAGGAGTAAAGAGATGTACCCTCGAACCGGGTGTAAATTGGTTAAAAGATTTGTAGTCCAGTTTGGGACTAAGATCTGTTGAAATATTCGTGAGCAGATGGGCTCAGTTCAATATAAGTTAAGGACTAACGGCCAATATTGGGCTAAGTCCAATTAAAATGTGTAACATTTTATTGCTCTGGTTATTGAGCCTTTATTTGGGCTTGGCCCTTTTAATAATGCTAAGCATTGGGTTCTGATATCTTTTGTCTTGTATTGAATGCATAGTATTCATCAGAACAATGTGTGTTCTGATAATGCGCCGCGTGGCGCGCCAGGCGCTTTGCGCCAATCAAAGAGCGCATTGCACTTCTGCAAAATAGCGCACACGAAAATGACACGTGTCGCGCTTAGCGCTATGCGCCAGTTTATTAGCGCATTGTGCTTTCAAATTATGAGCGCTTTGTGCTGGTTTAATGGCGCACCAGTGAGTGACACGTGGCGCGCTTGGCGCTGAGCGTCAGTCCATGGGCGCAGTGCGCTGTTTCAGAAGTGCAAAGCGGAAGCTGTGTCTGTGGTTGACACATGGCACGTTTTGGCGCTGTGCACCGGTCCAAGGAGCGCAAAAGCGCAGTTCATGAGTGCAAGGCACTTTTCAATAGCGCAAAGCGCACTTGATCAAATTTATAATAAGAGAACAAGTTTATGTTCTTTTTAAAGGAAGCTTTGCCTTAAGATTCAAGAACAGTAGTTCTTATTTTGGAAAGGGCTTTGCCTTTGTAGATCAATGATCTGTGAATGAAGTAAATACTTCTTTTGTTTTTATGATGAGATCTTTTGATCTCTTTTCTTTTTTTTATCAAAGACCTTGGTCTTTTATAGATCAATGATCTTTTTTAGAAGATAGTTCTTCTTTTCATGAGATGATTTCATCTCTGTGTTCAAGAATCATGTTCTTTACCTTGAAGAAGTGATCTTCTTCTGCTAAAAGCTTGCTTTTCTTTCTTTGAGTTTTCTCAAACTTTTTAGGGGGTTTCTCTATCTCAGACTTTAAGTCTTGGGGCCTTTATATAGGGCAAATTGATTTGTTAAATCAGTTAAAGAGATCTTTCTCTGATTGATTTGGGGATGTTTCCCTATCGTTGGATCTTTGATCTTAGGGTTTCTGTTTTACAGAAGGCAATCTTCTTGTTTTTAACAAGATTGGAAAGATCTTTGCATAACAGAATTTTAATTCTGATCAATTAATAATTTATTATTAGATCTTTTGATCTAACGGTGGGGAATTTTTAATTCCAGCGCTGGCTGGCGCGCAGCGCAGCCTGCGCTAGCGCGCCTGTGTTTGACACGTGGCACGCAGAGCGCGGCGCAGTCTGCGCTAGCGCGCCTGTGTTTGACACGCGGCGCGCAGAGCAGAGCACTGAATCTGAAGCGTTGCTTCAAATTTTGAATTTTGAATTTTAAAACAAAGCTTTGCTCTGATTAGGAGCGCTGCCTAGGGCGCAGTGCATCTGGCGCTAGCGCATCCGTGTTTTACACGTGGCGTGCAGCTCACCTAGCGCTGAATCTGAAGCGTTGCTTCAATTTTTGAAACAGAGCTTTGCTCTGATTGGGGGAAACAATGCCTTTTTACGACTAGCCCAAAGCGTAGTGTCAATATTACGGACCCGAGCGTTTGTGATGACTGCGAGTCGAACCCGGAGATAGTAATTTTCTCCCGAGCCAGGTGCTGCACGTTCATGCAAATCTTCTTCAACACCCTTACATTGAGAAGGTTGACGGAGGACCCGTTGTCGACCAGGATCTTCCCTATCTTGATATCGTGACAATACCCGGTTACATACAGCGGACGGTTGTGCTCACACGTATCGAGAAGGAGGCCTTCATCACTAAAGGTGATATCGGCTGTGTGGACTTCTTCCAACTTGTCCTTCATCTTTTCTTCCGCCAGGAAGGCTTGAAACTGGTCGGGCTCTTGTAACGCTTTGATCAGGAAATCTTGTGCTTCTTTAGACAGGAGAAGGGCATCCAAGATACTCAATTATGAGGGTATCTTTCTCAGATGCGCCAGGACATTGTAATCCACTTTATTCTTCTTGAGCAGGTCCTTAGCTATGAGCTCTTCAATAACTCTATCGTCGAGAGCAATCTCCTCAGGGACTTTTTCCTTTTCTTTGTCTTTTTTGCCCGAACCTTTGTTTGAGGGTCCGAGATTCTTTTCAGGTAACGTACGGTTACGCAGCTGAAAGTTCTCACAATTCCTCATCTCTTCTTCTTTTCCAGAGGCGGGTTCTTTGAAGAGAGAGCCGAGGGTCATTTCTTCGTCAGAATCGCTCCCGAAGGTAAGAACTTGAGATTTTAGTCTTGTCGGGATGGCATCAACCATACGACAGTTACCGGATGTTCCTTTATGCTCGTCTGTCACGCTTCTCTGATCCCGACTGGCTTTGCACTTCATTCACTTGAATTGTTATCGGTGGGCAACGTATCCCTGCCACCACTTCTTGAAGGCATTACACTTTTCGGTAGGGTGCGTGACCCTTCGATGGTATAAGCAGTAGTTCGGACGTACATCCGACTCGTCGAGGCACATACTCTCGGAAGTATTTTCTTTGAAAGGTGGCAGCTTCATTCCCATTGACAGAGTTTTGGCGAACTGCTTCCGTATCTTAATTCTGCTCCTGCTGGTGGCAAGGGCACTTTGATCCGGTTGAGGTACTTTATGACTTCTCATTACCGGGGTTTCTTCAGCTTGATACCGACGCTTGGCCTTTTCGTATATGGCCGCTTCACATTCTTGGTCAGCTTTGCACTTTTGAAGAGTTTCGTTCAGCAGCTTGTCGATGAGGTCATCCGACGGTTCCATGGATTCTGGCTCTGGATCTGCCCCCAGTTTCTCTTTGTCAGGAGCTTCTTTATCGTTTATCGATGTGTGAGAGATCATGTGGCAGCTCGCCACATAATCCTCGGGCTCTTCTGAAGAATCATCTCCTTCATCAGCGTCATTGTTTCCGTTCTCAAGAATATTCTTGAGGAATTCTTCCAGTGTGACTGGGGTCCGCGCCTTTTGATTGTATTCCTCCAGTGCGTCGATGTACTTTTGCAGACCCGTACGATTGCTTTCAAGCTACACGGGCTTCTTGGCCTTCTTCTTTTTCTTTAAAGATTTCTGAGGCTTGGCCTGGAGGTTTTGCCCATCGTTACCAGCTTTCAACGTTGGGCGCGGCTTCAGCATTCCGTCAATGATCTCAGGCTCTAACGGGCTCTTCCACCTAATCGCCGGACATGCCTGAAGATCATTCAGTATTCTTTTAGTTTTAGCTGAAAGGACCACTTCCCACGGAGCTTCTTCTATAAATGAGCATGATGCCCCCGGCGTGTCCATCTTCTTAGGAGTATGCTGCTGCGGTGGGTTCACCTTCCAGTTTTTGGACAGCGCGAACTTACCCTGCTGGTACTGGTCTTCGACCTAGTTTTTAAAGACGTAGCAATTTTCGATTGGATGGCCCACTATTCGGTGGTAAGGACAGTAAATGGGATTGTTGACGTCGCCCGATTGCTGCGGGCTTCTTGGATCCGGCAGGTGATAAGTCTGTTGCGCACTGCTAGCTCGAATAGTCTCCTCGTTTTGTCCTGGGGAAACGAGTAAGGACGTCTCAACTTCTCTTCGAGGGCTCACGGTCTGTTGTTTTGGCGAATAACCGGTTTCGGGTCACTCTATTGTTGTTGAGCGTTGACGATGAAGGTCGCTTTCCCTTTACCCTTTTCATTTCGAAGATCTGTCTTTGAAGAGGATGGCCTATAGCCCATCCGGTTCATTTGGGCCAGTTTGTCAATCAAGGCCTGGAAGGTGTTCGGCTTGAAGAATATCATGAACTGGGATATAGCCACCTGAGGATCAAGGGTCCCCACGAACATGCCTATAGCGGGAGCTTCTTCTATGCGTTGTTCACACTTTGACAATAGGTTACGCCACTGAATTGCGTATTGAATCCAGGTCTCTCCCGGTTTCACCCTGGTGTTGATTAATGCCGTGATCGGGGTGCGCTCCCTAGCGCTTGCGAACCTTTGTGTAAACAGTAGCTCCTTTTCTGCAAATGTCTTGATGGAATCATTCGGAAGCTCCGAATACCATTCAAATGTTGTCTTCGCCAAGCTGCCAACGAATTGGCAAAGCAATAATTTGTCATCACCCCCGGTGTTACCGCACAAATCTCTGAATTGAGCAACATGTTGGTATGGATTGCCCGTCCCCTTATACACATGGAATTTGGGGATCGTATATCCTGGCAGATACTTAATTTGGTCATACCAGCCTGGGTAAGGTCGCCCAGTTCTAACGATCTGGCCTGCCGCTTCGTTCACTTGATGAGCTCGTATTTGTTGAGCTATGTAGTCATCAAGGGTAGCTTTGGAGATCGTCTCCTTCCTGGCTGCCAATAAAGCTGGAAGAGGGTTCGATGTCTCCCCTCTGTCGTCTTCAATGATTATTGGAGGGTCTTCAGCTGGAGAATCCTGCTGGATCGTCATCCCAACTATGTCTTAGAACAGAAGCGACATCTGTTTTATATTGGCCATTTGTTCCGCGGCCTCCTTGTCTTTCTTTTCAAGAACCCTCCGTAAGAACTCAGTGTCGGTCTCCTGCTCCTGGCGTTGTTCCGACAATGCTTCTGGGCTTTCTTTCTGCCCGGTGAGTGCGGTCATCCATGTCAACATCCCCTGGAGCTTTTGTTGTTGCTCCTGAGCTTTCGTCATAGGCCGTGTGAGTGGTCGATGACTCACGGAAACACGACTATCCTCCTTTTCGAATGCCATGTCAACGGTATGCACAACCATGCCCCCAGACTTGGGGCGTTTGGGTCCACAGCCTTTGATATTTGCCGCCGGCATGGGGATCTTCTCCGGCCTTCTCTTCTTATGGGAGGTCGAAGTTGAGGGGTGTTCTCCGCCGAAATACAGAGACGGAACAGCGTAGGTTCGTCTTGCCTGAATTTGGGAGCAGATGCTATTTGGTTCTATTCGTCCACCTCTCCAAAGATGCCAAGTTGATTAATGGCACCATGTATCCAAGGTTTAAACGGATGCGGCCGATGTAGCAGACTTCGTCAGATTCCCTCTCATTTGAGGGGGTTTTGATTATGGGGACGCTCTTCGCTGCAGGCGTAAGCCCCTGCAGTTAATTACACTACCGCATCGCGGTAACCACTTTCTCCTTCTCCAGATAGTTACTTCGTGTCGTGTGTGTTTATTTTAATTTTGGTTTCCCGTGGATTGTATACGGAGACTAATTTATGTTGTCACCCGTAGGGCGTGGATTAGTCCAAATCCGTATTTTCTTAGATTTGGGTTTGGGGTTGGCTTTAAGGATACGTTAGTCTCATTTGAGACTAAGATCAACTTAATTGTTTGTTAAAAATATGTTAGTCTAATTTTAGACTAAGATCAACTTAACGAGATCATTTAGATCCAATAAAAGAGCATTCGGGCTCTATTGTTTAGTTTAGGGACATTGCGGTCCATTGTTAGTTTAAGGACATTACGGTCTAAGGTTAAGGACATCATAGTCCATAGGCTTAAGGACATTACGGTCCAAGGTTAAGGACATCATAGTCCATGGACTTAAGGACCCCACAGTCCAAGGTTAAGGACATCATAGTCCATGGGCTTAAGGACCCCACAGTCCAAGGTTAAAGACATCATAGTCCATAGGCTTAAGGACCCCACAGTCCGAGGTTAAGGACATCATAGTCCATAGGCTTAAGGACCCCACAGTCCGTAGTTTAAAGACGTCATAGTCTATAAAGTTTAAGGACACCATAGTCCATGAGTTTAAGGACCCCACAGTCCATAGAATGATTGGTTATCGGGACCCGTCACCTCTCTGAAGACGTTGAAGGATTACAATGACAAATATCAAAGGAGTGAAGAGATGTACCCTTGAACCAATGTTGATTGGGAAATCTGTAGTCCAATTTGGGACTAAGATCAATTAATTAGATTATGAGCATATGGGCTCAGTTAAATCTGAATTGAGGACTTATGGCCAACTTAGGCTAAGTCCAATTAGGTTTGAAATGTTGGACCTTTGTTGGACTGTTGAACATTTGTCTGGGTTCAACCCCCCATTATTTAGCAATGCTAAACATGTGTAACATCCTAGTTCATTTATACCAATTCCAGTTCTCGTATTTCCTTAATTGTGGTATTTTCCTGATTTATCGTGTTTTGGGTGCGAATAGTATTTTACATTTTACATTGCATTCGACCCGACCCTCTTGCTTGAACCAATTTGATTCATATTTATAGATTATCTTGAGTTGTTATATAGACACGTGCATCTCATGTATACTACATACTGGCATTTTACCTGGCATTGCATATTTTACCATATAACATTTTAGGTCATGTAAAATAATTTAAAATTGCATTTCATAGCCTGCATGATACCCCTAACCCCGTGGTAGCATTCGCGCATCTTGTTCTCGTCCCGTTTAGTGAAATGGACGTGTTTGGATGGCTACGCGCATGTACGTGCATCCGTTCTTGGGGGTATGCATTTTCGTTACCTGACCATTCATTTTTGAATTTTGAAAGTCGCACATATTTTTCGTATTTTAAATCTGAATTTTTATACCTGACCCGGGCGCGATTTGAAATATTTTTGTATCCCGCCAAAATTCAATTTATTTAATTTTAAAATTTAGTTTAAATATTTTCATATGATTTCTTTAACAAACTGAAACCTCTTATTTAAAATTTTAAATCTAAAATTCTTTTAAAATTTTAAATCTAATTTCCTAACAAACTAACAACTCCTTTCTCTCTCTCTCTCTCCCCTCTGCATATATATATTTATATATATTTTATTTAGTTAATTTTTCTTTCCTTATTTAATACACATCCTCTTCTTCTTACTTCTTCTTCTTCTTCTTTCTTCTTTCTTTTTCTCGATCTTGTTTCTTGATTCCGGTGATCACCGCCGGAGCCGTGCTCGTCGTCGACGATCCGAGTGATCCAGTGAACGTACCTGACTTGCGTGATCACCCTCGTGCATTGTTTGGAACCGTTCCGTGTACCGTGCGCGCGTCGCGACATTTCGCCGACGAAGGACGTTCCGTACACATCCGTTCTTGTTCCGTCTAGGCAAGTTAATCTTGCTACATGCTATATAATTCATTTTATACCTATTTAAATAAATATCATACCTATAGTTTAAATCTAGTGCCCCATGTTTAATTTTATAACGTTTCGATGTTCCGTTTGCATCCGTTTATATCATATTAAATCTAGATCATGAAAACTTATCTTGTGACATACTAGATTACATTATACTGCATCCATATCATTTAAAATATATATCGTCGTAATATTTCTTATTATTATCTTTAATTAGTTTATAATCTGCATTTTATAATGTTATACATTTGAAAATATTATAGTTTACACATGAAACGTCGTTGAAAAAGCGGATACGACAAATCTGAAATTTACTGTACACCTTACCTTATAAAATTCATTATAAATCATAGAAAAATCATTAGTATATGTTCTTTACTTCGATACGAAGCTAACTCAGAATACTATAACTCTATAAAATATTTACTTGCAAAATAAATTGTTTAAATAATGTAAAATGCAAATGAAAATGTCTCTAAACTGCTGTCCAGGGAAATTCCAGCAGCAAACTTTCAACTTCGAATGTTCATAGCTTTTTGTAGGGACAACCTTAGATGCTTATACTTATAAAACTAAAAACCTTGTTGAATTATCTTTGTTTTGGTATAAGACACATCCCTTTTGGAGAACGTTTGTTATTTTTATGCTATTTTACAAATTAGGGTGACGCTGAATTTCTGAACGGAACTTTCTTGTGCATGGTTAATCAATACCACTTTTATAGTTATTAATCGCTTTGAATATGCTATCCATATTAATATTATTATATCAATATTTATATCACATATTGCTTAGTTGTACATCCCACATTACCATTTTATAGTTTTATAACTTTTCGGATACCCGTTTGCATCCATCGCATTTAAGATACATATAATTGCATCCATAGATCACATTACTACATAATACTGTGATATTAACACTCTATGTTTAATAAATTGCATCCTAATTAATATTGGAACTATAAATGTAACCCTAATCGATAACTGTGCATCCATATCCTTTAAATTATATCTATTTGCATATCATATTACATGTTCCGGTTTATTGTTCTGATAGTACCCATGCTTGTTTATTTATACACATGCTTATGTTAGTTTGATTATGAGCACCCACTTGACATCTTGTGCTTCCTGACATGACCTGTTATACTTCCTACTTGACATGACATGGTACCGTACACTCTTGACAGGACATGACACCTTTATACATTACCTGGCTTGACCTGATGTACCATGGCTTTACCTGTTACCTAATCTTGTGTCTAATACCAACAAACATAACCTGTAGTCCTTACGGACCATTCCTGTTGTCTATCCAGACAAAGCTGCTCTTACCTGATCCTGTGTTGGCATTAGTTCATGATTACTGAATACCTGACTTGACATACATAACTTGGGGGTATGGGGAAATCAATGGTGAAACCTGACTTGTAACTCAACAGTTCAATACCTGTTCTGATCAATCTTACAGGCTAGGCCAGCCCCGGAGTGATGATGCTGACATCACTCGTCTATACCTGCTACCTTTTACTTCCTAGCGGCACGTCTTGACTTCAGCCCGAGAGTCTATAGACCGTGGTCCCGGGCATGCACGGGATACTATTGAGTTACATCGATGATTCATCAAATTGATTTCAAAGACTTGAGAGTATTTAACCCAATAGACCGGTTTAGATTACTCACTGCACACTACCTGTCACTGCCCTGATTTACATTGTTGTTACACTTGCTTTACCTTCTATGATCATACTTGCATGTCTTGCTACCCTGTTTATATATTATTGCTTGATGTTATGACGCGCTGACGTCTGGGTTTTGCATGGCCCAGATCCTCTACCTTTGTTGCAGACTGATCAGGAGTTTTGCCGCTGTTAGACCGGGCGGTAAGGATCATGTTGGTATCCAGCCTTACTTTCCAGGTGTTCATTTGATCCTTTGCTTCCGCATACTATATTATTTCTTGACTCATTTATTCTGGCTCATGGACATGTACTAGATAGTTTAGTCTACTTTCCTGTTCTTGATATCTCTACAGCCGTAATGTGACTGTGGAAGGATTTTTCCTATCCACAGGTAGCATGGTTGGCTATGTCACGTTCCTACCTTAGCGTACTCTGGGAAGCAGGGCGTGACATGGTTCTTTTGGTATCAGAGCCATAGGATATAGGTTAATCGAGTTTAATTCTTTTGTAGTTGGGTATTGGACCCAATACACGAATCAGAATACTCGTGATTAGGAACATGTCCTGCCACCTTGTTATCGTAATTCTTGAATCATATCCTTCTTTTATCCTTCGCCTTGACGATATGCAAACCACTTGCATCTCGACTTGAAACCTTTTTGGTTCACCATTGTTTCTCCCTGTTCCTTGATTCTGATACTAGGATTTGGGCGACTTGAGTGGAGTTATGTAATTGTACCCATAAACTGCAGCATGGTTACAATGTGGTACTCTATTTAAGTAACTTGGAGTCCTGGTCTTGATTCATTCCCTTGTTTCATGATCGTTATATTACCTTGCTGCTCTCGGTTTCATTGCTTACCAGTTATTATTTTATCGCCAGCTTGGATCACGTTTACCGTGCTTAATCCTCTTCAGTATCTTGACTTTGGATGAAATCATCTCAGTATCTTACTTGTTCATGTTTTCCCCGTATTAGGCTTATTCAATTCTGGTGCATCCCTTTGTTTGTTTTTGTCTTGGGAATGGATTTTCGTGGCACTTTCCATGCTCATATTGATTGTAAGGAAAGGAAAGTGATTCTCCAGATTCCCGGACATCCGGAGCTTGTTTTGCTGGAGGAAGCGGTTCTGTCGAGCCAGTCGAATTTAGGGCTAGGCCGACAAATAATGTTCTTCGCCGATGGAAGTGGATAAGGAAGAAGCGCTGGCTATATTCGAGAGCTTCATGGATGTGTTTGAAGACATATCAGGTTTACCGCCGAAGCGAGACGTGGAGTTCGCGATTGATCTTGTTCCTGGTGCAGCGCCAATCTCAAAGGCGTATTACCCAATGGCACCAGTGGAGTTGGAAGAAGTCAAGAAGCAGGTACTGAATTACTTGAGAAGGGTTGGATTCGCAGCAATAACTCATCTTGGGGAGCTCCAGTTCTTCTAGTAAAGAAGAAAGATGGCACAAGGAGGATGTGCATCGATTATCGAGAATTAAACCGGGTGACTATTAAGAACAAGTACCCGATCCCTCGCATTGGTGAATTATTCGAGCAACTCAGTGGCGCGAGGGTATTCTCGAAGCTGGATTTGCAATCCGGATATCATCAGGTATGAGTTAAATCAGAAGATATTTGTAAGACTGCGTTCCAAACTCGGTATGGATATTACGAGTATTTAGTGATGCCATTCGGAGTCACGAATGCACCGGCGATATTTATGGACTTGATGAACCTTCACCATTCTTGGACCAGTTTATAGTGGTGTTCGTTGATGATATTCTGGTCTACTCAAAGGAGTATTGAAGAGCGTGCATAACACTTGAAGATCGCACTGCAGACATTGAGGCAAGAAAGATTGTATGCTAAGATGAGCAAGTGAGGGTTTTGGCTTGAAGAAGTGAAGTTTTTGGGCATGTCGTATCCGGTGATGGAATCTCCGTTGATCCCGAGAGGATTGCAGCAGTTTGAGATTAGCCGATTCCGAAGAATGTTGCAGAGATAAGAAGCTTTCTTGGACTTGCCGGGTATTACAGGAGGTTCGTGGAGAACTTTGCTCGTCTGGCAGAGCCTTTGACCAAGCTTACGTGCAAGAAAGTACCATTTGTGGGGACTGGTAGGTGTGCGTTAGCTTTCGAGACGTTGAAACAGAGGTTGATAACCACTCTTATTTTGACCGTACCAGACGGTTCCGGAGAATTGGTGATTCACAGCGACGCACCGGAGAAAGAATTGGGATATGTTTTGGTGCAGCATGGGAAGGTTACAACTTACACATCGAGACAGTTGAAGACCCATGAGAAGAATTACCCAACTCATGACTTGGAGTTAGCAGCTGGGATTTTCGCTTTGAAGATTTGGAGACACTACTTATTGGGCGAAAGGGGTCGAAATATTCACCGATCACAAAAGCCTAAAGTACGTGTTCGCTCAGAAGGAGCTAATTGTGAGACAGCGTAGATGGTTGAAGCTGACGGCTGACTACGATCTCGATCTTAAGTACCATCCGGGGAAAGTTAATGTTGTACCGGATACGCTTAGTCGGTTGCCGGCAATTCAGACGTTGACTACTCAGAAGGAACTTATTAAAGACTTTCGAAGATTTGACTTGGAGATTTTGCTACCGCATTAGTCGGGACAGTTGATGCAGCTACAAGTACAGTCATCGTTGATCGAGAATATTACAGCAGCGCAGTTACAGGACCCTAGATTGCAGAAGTTTCGAGAACGGGTTGAAGCTGAACTTCGAACGGACTCATTGGTTCATGAAGAGGGTTCATTACGATATGGTAGTCGTTGTGTGTGCCAAAGGGAGACATCCGCGAAGAAGTTATGAAGGAGGCGCACAGTTCCGCATATTCCGTACATCCAGGAGGCACAAAGATGTACCGAGATCTACAGCGGTATTTCTGGTGGGAAGGCATGAAGCGGGAGATTGCCCACTTTGTGGCAAAGTGCTTGGTGTGTCAGCAAGTTAAGGCTGAACATCAAAGAGTTGCTGGTTTATTGCAACCACTTCCGATCAGTGGAAGTGGGAACATATAACCATGGATTTCGTGACAGCTCTACCGCGGAGTCCAAAAGGCAACAATGTAGTTTGGGTGATTGTTGATCGATTGACCAAGGCAGCTCATTTCATACCATTTCGAGTTGGTCAATCAACATAAGCTTTGGTAGAACGGTACATGCAGGAGATTGTATGATTGCATGGAGTGCCGGTGAGCAACGTGTCCGACCGTGACACCCGTTTCTTACCACATTTTTGGAGGAGCTTACAGGAAATTTTGGGGACTTGATTGAAGTTTAGCACAACTTACCATCCTCAAAAAGATGGCCAGTCGGAGAGAATGATCCAAACTCTTGAGGACATTTTGAGAGCTTGCATGTTAGACTTCAAGGGTTGATGGGAGGATAATCTACACTTAGTGGAGTTTTCTTACAATGACAGTTTTCAGGCGACTATTCAGATGGCTCCATTCGAGGCTTTATATGGTCGCAAGTGTCGTTCACCTATCCGTTGGAATGATGTTGGTGAACAAAGATTGTTGGGACCAGATTTGGTTGGGCAGACAGTTGAGGCGGTTAATACTATATGGAATCATTTTAAAGTAGTACACGACCGACAAAAGAGTTGGGCAGATATATCGAGAAGACCTCTAGAGTTCGTCGTTGGTGATTTGGTATTCTTGAAGATATCACCGACTAGAGGGGTGATTCGTTTCGGAAGTTGATGAAAGCTTGGTCCTCGACTCGTTGGACCTTTGAGATTTTGGAGAGTATTGGAGAAGTGACGTATCGTTTGGCGTTACCGCAATCTTTGGCGAATGTTCATGACGTGTCTCATGTATCTCAACTCCGTAAGTATGTTCGAGATGAAGCACACGTGCTGGATCATTCAGAGCTGACTGTATGAGAAGATTTAACCTTTGAGGAACGACTGATGTTGATTGTGGATTGAAGGGAAAATGTTCTTAAGAACAAGGTTATCCCTCTCGTACTTGTTTCTTGGGGAAATCGCTCGCATGGAGAATCAACTTGGGAACGAGAAGATGAAATCCGACAGAAGTTTCCACATCTATTCTTGTAGTTTATTTATTGTTTATCCTTTCTTGTTCTTGGAATTTCGAGGACGAAATTCTTTTGTAGTTGGGTATAATATAACATCCTAGTTCATTTATACCAATTCCAGTTCTCGTATTTCCTTAATTGTGGTATTTTCCTGATTTATCGTGTTTTAAGTGCGAATAGTATTTTACATTTTACATTGCATTCGACCCGACCCGCTTGCTTGAACCTATTTGATTCATTGAGTTGTTATATAGACACGTGCATCTCATGTATACTACATACTGGCATTTTACCTGGCATTGCATATTTTACCATATAACATTTTAGGTCATGTAAAATAATTTAAAATTGCATTTCATAGCCTGCATGATACCCCTAACCCCGTAGTAGCATCCGCGCATCTTGTTCCCGTCCAGTTTAGTGAAACGAATGTGTTTGGATGGCTACGCACATGTACGTGCATCCGTTCTTGGGGGTATGCATTTTCGTTACCTGAGCATTCATTTTTGAATTTTGAAAGTCGCACATATTTTTCGTATTTTAAATCTGAATTTTTAGACCCGATCCGGGCGCGTTTTGAAATATTTTTTTATCCCGCCAAAATTCAATTTATTTAATTTTAAAATTTAGTTTAAATATTTTCATATGATTTCTTTAACAAACTGAAACCTCTTATCTAAAATTTTAAATCTAAAGATCTTTTAAAAATTTTAATCTAATTTCCTAACAAACTAACAACTCCTTTCTCTCTCCCCTCTGCATATATATATTTATATATATTTTATTTAGTTAATTTTTCTTTCCATATTTAATACACAATCTCTTCTTCTTACTTCTTCTTCTTCTTTCTTCTTTCTTTTTCTCGATCTTGTTTCTTGATTCCGGTGATCACCGCCGGAGCCGTGCTCGTCGCCGACGATCCGAGTGATCCAGTGAACGTACCTGACTTGCATGATCACCCTCGTGCATTGTTTGGAACCGTTCCGTGTACCGTGCGCGCGTCGCGATATTTCGCCGACGAAGGACGTTCCGTACACATCCGTTCTTGTTCCGTCTAGGCAAGTTAATCTTGCTACATGCTATATAATTCATTTTATACCTATTTAAATAAATATCATACCTATAGTTTAAATCTAGTGCCCCATATTTAATTTTATAACGTTTTGATATTCCGTTTGCATCCGTTTATATCATATTAAATCTAGATCATGAAAACTTATCTTGTGACATACTAGATTACATTATACTGCATCCATATCATTTAAAATATATATCGTCGTAATATTTCTTATTATTATCTTTAATTAGTTTATAATCTGCATTTTATAATGTTATACATTCGAAAATATTATAGTTTACACATGAAACATCGTTGAAAAAGTGGATACGACAAATCTGAAATTTACTGTATACCTTACCTTATAAAATTCATTATAAATCATAGAAAAATCATTAGTATATGTTCTTTACTTCGATACGAAGCTAACTCATAATACTATAACTCTATAAAATATTTACTTGCAAAATAAATTTTTTAAATAACATAAAATGCAAATGAAAATGTCTCTAAACTGATGTCCAGGAAAATTTCAGCAGCAAACTTTCAACTTCGAATGTTCATAGCTTTTTGTAGGGACAACCTGAGATTCTTATACTTATAAAACTGAAAACCTTATTGAATTATCTTTGTTTTGGTATAAGACACGTCCCTTTTGGAGAACGTTTGTTATTTTAAAGCTATTTTATAAATTAGGGTGACGCTGAATTTCTGAACGGAACTTTCTTGTGCATGGTTAATCAATACCACTTTTATAGTTATTAATCGCTTTGAATATGCTATCCATATTAATATTATTATATCAATATTTATATCACATATTGCTTAGTTGTTCATCCCACATTACCATTTTATAGTTTTATAACTTTTCGGATACCCGTTTGCATCCATCGCATTTAAGATACATATAATTGCATCCATAGATCACATTACTACATAATACTGTGATATTAACACTCCATGTTTAATAAATTACATCCTAATTAATATTGGAACTATAAATGTAACCCTAATCGATAACTGTGCATCCATATCCTTTAAATTATATCTATTTGCATATCATATTACATGTTCCAGTTTATTGTTCTGATAGTACCCATGCTTGTTTATTTATACACATGCTTATGTTAGTTTGATTATGAGCACCCACTTGACATCTTGTGCTTCCTGACATGACCTGTTACACTTCCTACTTGACATGACATGGTACCGTACACTCTTGACATGACATGACACCTTTATACATTATCTGGCTTGACCTGATGTACCATGGCTTTACCTGTTACCTGATCTTGTGCCTGATCTTGTGTCTAATGCCAACAAACATAACCTGTAGTCCTTACGGACCGTTCCTGTTGTCTATCCAGACAAAGCTGCTCTTACCTGATCCTGTGTTGGCATTAGTTCATGATTACTGAATACCTGACTTGACATACATAACTTGGGGGTATGGGGAAATCAATAGTGAAACCTGACTTGTAACTCAACAGTTCGATACATGTTCTGATCAGTCTTACGGGCTAGGCCAGCCCCGGAGTGATGATGCTGACATCACTCGTCTATACCTGCTACCTTTTACTGCCTAGCGGCACGTCTCGGTTTCAGCCAGAGAGTCTGTAGACCGTGGTCCCGGGCATGCACGGGATACTATTGAGTTACATCGACGATTCATCAAATTGATTTCAAAGACTTGAGAGTATTTAACCTAATAGACCAGTTTAGATTACTCACTGCACACTACCTGTCACTGCCCTGATTTACATTGTTGTTACACTTGCTTTACCTTTTATGATCATACTTGCATGTCTTGCTACCCTGTTTATATATTATTGCTTGATGTTATAACGCGCTGACGTCTGGGTTTTGTATGGCCCAGATCCTCTACCTTTGTTGCAGACTGATCAGGAGTTTTGCCGCTGTTAGACCGGGCGGTAAGGATCCTGTTGGTATCCAGCCTTACTTTCCAGGTGTTCATTTGATCCTTTGCTTCCGCATACTATATTATTTCTTGACTCATTTATTCTGGCTCATGGACATGTACTAGATAGTTTAGTCTACTTTGCTGTTCTTGATATCTCTACAGCCGTAATGTGACTGTGGAAGTATTTTTCCTATCCACAGGTAGCATGGTTGGCTATATCACGTTCCTACCTTAGCGTACTGTGGGAAGCGGGGCGTGACAACATGAGTCTGGGTTCTGACCGTATTTTGTCTTTTATTGAGTGCTGAGCACTTATATACCATATGAGATGATCAATCTTGGAAGACAAGGATGTACTTCAGGCTCAGTCAAAAGAGGTGTCTTGCCTCTGGAAGATTTAGCCAATTTAGGCTAAGACTGGTTTGAAAATAGTGTTAAACACTAGCACATATCTAGCAGTCACGTGTTCCCACGTGATGCATTTAAAATAGTGTTAAATACTACGGATGAAATGCTCAAAATAGTATTAAACACTAGAAAAATGAGGCGCTCACGTGACGACACGTGAGGCGCCCTAGGATTGGGCCAAGATTCCTTTATTTTATTCTCAGAATATCCTTTATTTTATTCTCAGAATATTCAAATAAATGTTAAACACTTTTAGTCTTCATGGCCATCACGTGTGGACACGTGATAGGCACCCATGCACTGGATATTAACAAGATTTGTTAAGGGTCACATGGGGACACGTGAGGGCGCTCAAAGTCTGTTATGCCTTTGCTTTGTTCTCTCTTTTTTGAGGAATTTATCTAAGGGTCACGTGGGAGCACGTGACCCAATTTCATTCGTTCTCTTTTGATCACTGAGGAGGGAAGTCACGTGGACACACGTGATCAGGTTGGATACTGATGCTTTTACGTACATGAAAAGTTTAAGTCCCTTGTTTAAGAATTAAATTCTTTTGTAGGGTTGAACCCTAATTTATTTAGAGGAATTAAATTCCTATGTATTTGGAAGATTTAAATTCTTTAAACCCAACTCTCTCTCTCTCTAAGTTTTGGATCTGCATGGCAGAATCTCCTCGATGAGAATTAAATTCTCAACTTATGGGGAGACCTGCTTCTGCAGATCATCAACCATGAAGAAGAACTAAGCCCTTGTATTAAGGGTTAAACCCTATTTTTGTTGGAGAAATTAAATTCCTATGCTCTTTTGTGAGAATAAGACTCTCTGAACTTAAGTCCCCCCTTAGGTTTTAGATCTGCATGACAGAATCTCCCCGATGAGAATTAAATTCTCAACTTATGGGGAGACCTACTTCTGCAGGTCTTCAACCAGAGGAAGAACTAAGTTCTTATTCAAAAGAGTTAAACTCTTAGTTTGAGAATTAAATTCTCTTTTTTCTTTTTTGGAGCTTATGGCCTTTTTCCCTTTCTCACCTAGGGTTTCTTTCTCTTCTGAGGAAAAACCCCATTTGATTAGAATTCAATTCTTATTATTTCAGAGTCCTCAGGAACCGATCACGTGTTGGCACGTGACCCCCGGTCACGTGTGGGCACGTGATGCCCTATTGAGGTTTTTCCTTGTATTTTACGAGCGAACAAATGCCCCATAGCGTTGTTCTCACGTGTTTTCACGTGAGTGCAACGCTGTAACTTTTGTGGCCATAGGATCTTCCTAGGGAACATGGAAGATGAACCGTTTCCCATCACATCCTATAAATGCAGGGGTCTCTTCAGAAGCGCCTCCACTCTTTCATCATCTTCCTTGTTCATTTTCCTTTAAAAATTTAATTCTCTTTCTCAGAGCTCAGTTCTCTGTTCCAAAAATTTTCAGAGTTTAACTCTGTCAACAAAAGATTTCCTTTTTCAGTTAAGGATCTTGAACGGCCGAGGAACTTCTTGTAGAAATTTTCTTTGGATTTTAAACCCACACCAAGGGTTTTTTGCTTTAACAAAAACCCATCTTTCCAAGTTCTTTAAAAATGTCCAATCTTTAAATAATAAACCCCTTTTGCTAGGGTTTCAGTGATCTTAGGCATCGATGATGATACTTGTCTTCCCTCTGGAATTTAATTCTATTCCGAAGAGCTTAGCTCTGAAAAAAAATTCTGGGAATTTAATTCCTCTGTTCAAAAGAAATTTAATTTCTCTAAAGAACTTAGTTCTTAAAAGAAGACTTCTTGGGATTTTTCATCCTGAGTTGTTCTTGCAGAGATCCTTCTCGATTTGCACAGAATTGCTGTAATGGGTTTTCTCCTTGGGGGAATGTGTAGAGTCATTTGAATTTATTGAGAATCTTCCTTTTGTTCTCATAATGATTGCCTAGCCTCATTATTAGTGAGCCGCCATATTGATTTTGTGGGGCCCATGTGTTTTGTAACCAATGGTCCCATAAAATAAGTTGTTTGTCGCTTTCTTCCACTGTCTTCTTACATATATTTATATATTTATATATATATATATACACACACGTGTGGACTTCACTAACAGTTTCCTTTCCTTTTTCTCAGGAATAATGGCTTCCGTTCCATACTTCCCTTTCACCCGCTCGGAGGCTGCCTTTCCTCAGTCACCGTCTGACGAAGAGGTGATGGCGGTGATTAGAGCTCACGACCCTGATTGCACCAATTTACTTTTATAGGGGACCTGGTATGGTCATATCATCCGCGGTCGTCGAAACTTTCTTTGCGAGGTACGAACAGAGCCTATCCGCCCATTCTTGCCGATGGACCGTCCACGGACTGCTTTTGCAGTAGAGGTGGCAAATTGGACCCCTACCGGCCAGCTCGAACCGTCGACAACTGGGATACCAAATCAGCCTGTGTTGGCCATAGACATCTTGGGGCGTCGTATCTGCCAAGGTGAAGCCCAGCCTTTGGGGACAAGTTTACAAGATAGGGCTTACCCCTCGCCACCCTACGGGCTACCTTCTCTGGGCTCGTTACATCTTGTCCGCTCATCATGCGCGACTATAGAAGGTCGGGCTTTACCAGGAGGTGTACGCGTCTCTCTTCCATTATCAGTCTCCTCATGTATGGTGGGTTAAAGCTTTCCTTAATCAATGGAATCTTCCTACCAACACTTTCTTGTTAGGGGGCCACGAAGTTTCGATCTCTTTGGAAGAGTTTCGCGAGATCTCAGGTTTACCGATTAGAGGAGCGCCTTATGAAGAATTGTTGCCCTCTGACGAGTATGCCTTCGAGACGGTGCCCGCTACGCTTGATGGCTTGTTAACTGAAAATGTCGTCCGCCACAAGTACCCGAGTCTAATCAAGACTCTGATGATTTTTGAGAGGCTGTTCACGGAGTCAGAAGAGCAGGGCGTCACTTTTAAAAACTTTATCGCCTGCTTCCTTCGTGGAGATGTTCTATCAAAGGCGGCTCCGAAGTTCGCGAATATCAACGACCCCTTCGAGTTTGGTTTAAATAGGCTACCGGCTAAAGAAGAGGATTTGCCCCAGTTCTACATTCCAGTCTTGTCAGCTGTATCTTTCGAGTCGATTGCAACTCCTGGCATGGATGAAGAAACTTTCTTCATCGGCTTTATTAGCGTTTGGCTCAGTTGGTTTGTCGTTCCAACGCACTGTCGATTCATGAGAGCCTTGGTCATTTACCCTGCTCATCGCATCGCCGAAGGGACGCAACTAGCCATGGGCATCGCAAGGCTGTCACGTCTGTACCATGGGCTAAGCACTGCAGCCAATACCTCAACCCCAAGCGTGAATGTAGTGAGTTTCTCTCTTCATTACTTTACATCATGGATTGAGATGCACGTGCTAGGGGCATTTGCGGCGCACCAGAGACCCAACTTTTATGATGCTTATACCTTTCCGCGGCCCATGAGGTTGGTGGACACTTCTGCTCCTGATCCGACTCAATTAGGGGCTCTTCGTGTGCTGCTCAATCCGTATGCCAACGAAGGCAGAATGGTATTTAATGATCGAATCCTCTCTTCTCCCTCGGAACATGTTTAACAGCTTTTTGACTTGTCGAAAGAGGGATCACCCTCCTTGAAGCCCAAGGAAGCCATGCACTTGTATTCAATCAGACCCGGTTATCTAGTGTTTCATCAAAACAATGCGGCTCTTTTCATGCGGTACAATCCACACTGCTTTGCCTGGCAATTGGGTTATGAGCAGGGCGTTCCCTTTGAAGCATTCACAGTGGAGCCCAGCCCTTCTTTGGAAACTGTTCGTGACGCCACCCATCATTTCATGAGGCTGAACACCGGTTCTCATTTCATGAGGCTGAACACCGGTTCTCATTTCATGATCCCCGAGGTTGATTACATTCCGAGGTGTGTGGGGGCTTTCACGGGTTGGTATCGCCACCGGGTTAGTCCAATCATTGATGAGGAGAGCAGGATACTTTTTGGGCTTATAGCTCCCCCCCCCGCTCTAGGCTACAGGAGTCCCGCCGTGACCGTGGAAAATGGTTTGCCATCCCTTGAGGGATACTGGTACCATACTTATTCCTGAGGCGGCGAATGTGGACTTGACCCCGACAGTTAGGATGCCGATGCGCACTAGAGCTCAGTCAACGGCCTCTGATAAGGCGCCGGTAGCAGTTTCCTTAGCTGCGGCGTCAGCAATGGCAGTTTCGTCATCGGTAGCACCGCCGAGAGAGGATACTGAAGGCGAAGTGGGTCAACGTCACACCAAAGAACCGAGGGGAAAGAAGCGATCGTCTTCTGGTGTTAGTTTTGGGTCAAAGAGGCAAAGGAAGACGGTCACCAATCTGCTCGACTTTTTAGTGGAATCAGAGCCTATCTTTCAAGATGAACTACTAGCTATGCAAGAGCCAGATGGTGGTCTTCTTTTTCTTGGTTCATCTGCCGAGGAAGCCGCACAATTGGCTGAGGCTATAAGACGCTCCCAGGATGAAACTGAGAATGTAAGGGTCTCGAAAAGGCCTTATCCTGCCGTCATCTTCTACGAAGATCCTCCATCGATACGGCGGATATTTATAGACCCTTTGGAAGAGGGAGGCGAGATAGCCCTTAAGCAGCCTATCTCGGCCGATGCCGAAGATGCGCTGTCGTTGTGGACTGGTGGCCACGAATCTACCCTCGAACCCCGGTGAGCACACCTCCTCAGGAAGGAACGTCAGCTTGAAAAAGCCATACTAGAAGCTCCTCTGCGCATTGGTATACTTATATATCTTTTTGTAGTATTTTGCACTGCTTTATATATATATATATATATATATATATATATCCTTATTTTCGTGAAAACTTTACAGGGACTTCGGCAATGGCAGAGGATCTGAGTTCTAGTCGCGCCTTGACTATGGACTCTGTAAATATCCCAGATGAGACACTAGTAAGTGTGGAGGGGGCCGATACAGCTGTTCTTCTTGCCACGGAACTCCCATTGGAGATTTCCGTTCCCCCGGTGCTTGCTCTCCCGGAGGAGGCATCTTCATTGGCCGCGGATTCAATGGATCTTTCTGGGAACAGCCCGGAGACTATGGGACAGGTAGTCGAGGCTACCGTCCTTTCATTGGAGCCTGCGGCAGTGGCCACTGCTCCTCAATTGGAAGTTGTTATACCAGCTCACGTCCCCGATGATGTGTCTGGGGGCATGGAGGAGGCCGCCGAAGCTGCTATCCCTCCAGTTCAGAGCGGGAGGAGCATCGAAAGTAGCCTTCTATATTTTATTTTAATAATCTCTCCATTATCTGAACCTTTCTGTCTTTTCAGAATTGTGCGGGTTGGCGGCGTTTATCGCTGATCTGTCTCCCAGAAAATCCTTTCAGCATTTGCTAGAGATGGCTGCTCCGCAGGCGATATCCCCTCAACGCATCGTCCTCTCTTCCGGGCAAGGTTAGTGTTATTTGCCTTCTCCTCACGGCATTATTATTATTTCATATAAAGATACTAATGTCTTCTGCAGTTCTGGAAGACGATGACGAAGTTGAGATTCTTGACGAGCCTGGGGATCCTTCAGACCCTTCTTGCATGACTGTAGGTAAGTAAAGTTTCGACGTTGTTCCACCTGCTCTTTGCTTGCAAGTCTTGCTGACTTCTTTTTATGAATCTTAACAGCTTTGCCAGTTCTTACCACGTTGGAATCTCGCATCGTCATGCCGCCCGGCCCCAATGCTCTACGTGCCTCAAAACGGATGGCAAAACTAAGCCTTCATTCTTTGTCAGCTCTGATCGAAGACCTTCGTGCTGGTAGTTTGATCACGTCCAAAGAATTTGCCACCGAAGTCAACAATTCTCTTCCCTTTCTTGCCGCTTACCATAGCGAAACATTGGTGCAAGTCTGGGTTGAGTTTTGTCGTCGGGTGGAGGCTTGCTTACATAGCCTTGAGTGCTCGCGTCTTCCTTCAGAGGTTGTGGCTGCAAAAGCGAGCTTGCGGGGGCTAATCGAACGGTGCACCGCTAATATGCTGTCATGCGAGAAGAGGCTCAGCCGAAAATTTTCAGAGAGGAAGCTGGCTTCAACTGCGCTGGGGGAACTTCAAACTAATCTTACGGCCAAGACCACTCGGGCGTATAAACTTTGGCGGGTGCTTCAAGAAGCTATCAGGGAGGTGGTAGCCATTGATAAAGCCGTCATTTTCACTCGCGAAATGGTCGAAGCTCATAAAGTTACCGAAAAGGAGCTTGAAAGTCGGCTTGCCTCGTACCAAGCCCAACAATCTCAAGCGGAGGCCTGTCTCTTAGCGATAATGAATCATGAAGCCGAGGCCCAACGAGAAAAGGATGAACTGGCAAATCTATTAAATCGTCCGCCGGCTTGAAGAATTGTATATTTTTTCTTTTTATTCTTCTTTTGTACATACTCCTGAATGAGAGTATTTTTTTATTCTTTCATAAATTGTACTTTTGTATTCATTTTGATTCATGAATAAAAGATATATTTTGCTTCATGGTGGTGTGTCCCTTTTAGTAAATGCATTTTGTGGATAGTCTATTTCGATCTCCTCGTAGGACAGCGATGGCTTAAGAGTCGGGTTCAGATCTGCCTCCTAAGGCTTTCCAACTTTATGAGCCGTGAGGGTTTCATAAAGGTATTTCTTCTTACGAGTCGTGAGGATCTCGTAAGTGTAATTTCTCCTTAAGAATCGTGAGGATTCCTAAGTGTATTTTCTCTTGAGAGTTGTAAGAATCTCATAAGAGAGTTTTTCTTGCTTACGAGTCGAGAGGACTCATAAGTGATTGTTTCCTTTCTTGTCAGAGAGAGTGGCCCGTAAAAAATATACCTTGACCTCTCTGCGAGGCAACGATGGCTTGGGAGACAGGGTTAGGATTTGCTACCTAAGACTTTTCAACTTTATGAGCCGTGAGGGTCTCATAAAGAATTTTCTCCCTACCGGTCGAGAGGATCCCGTAGGTGTATCTTCTCCTTAGGAATCGTGAGGATTCCTAAGTGCGTTTTCTCTTGAGAGTCGTAAGGATCTCACAAGAGAATTTTCTCCTTACAAGTCGAGAGGACCCGTAAGTGATTGATGAGTTGACTTGCTCCCGAATCAAAGAATTACTTTGACAGGGAAGTCGAGGGTTGACTTTATCTGCATTTCACGGAGTCAAGGGTTGACCTTATCCGCATTTCACGGGGTCAGGGGGTTGACTTTATCCGCATTTCACGGAGTCAGGGGTTGACCTTATCCGCATTTCACGGGGTCAGGGGGTTAACTTTATCCATATTTCACGGAGTCAGGGGGTTGACTTTATCCGCAATTCATGGAGTCAGGGGGTTGACTTTATCCGCATTTCACGGAGTCAGGGGTTGGCCTTATCTGCATTTCACGGGATCAGGGGGTTGACTTTACCCGCATTTCATGGAGTCAGGGGTTGACTTTATCCGCATTTCATGGAGTCAGGGGTTGCTTTATCCGCATTTCACGGAGTCAGGGGGTTGACTTTATCCACATTTCACGGAGTCAGGGGTTGCTCTGGACGTTTCCCACGGGGTCAGGATTGACATTAGCCATGTTCTACGGGACCAGGAGGTGCTCTAGGCGTTTCCCACGGGGTCAGGATTGACATTAGCCGTGTTCCACAGGACCAGGATTTGCTCGGGGCGCTTCCCACGGGGTCAGGATTGACATTAGCCATGTTCTACGGGACAAGGATTTGCTCTGGGCGCTTCCCACGTGGTCAAGATTGACATTAGTCGTGTTCTATGGGACCAAGAGGTGATCTGGGCGTTTTCCATGGGGTCAGGATTGACATTAGCCATGTTCCACGGGACCAGGAGGTGCTCTGGGCGTTTCCCACGGGTCAGGATTGACATTAGCCGTGTTCCATAGGACCAGGATTTGCTCTGGGCATTTCCCACAGGGTCAGGATTGACATTAGTCGTGTTCCACGGGACCAAAAGGTGCTCTGGGCGTTTCCCACGGGGTCAGGATTGACATTAGCCATGTTCTACGGGACCAGGATTTGCTCTGGGCGCTTTCCACGGGGTCAAGATTGACATTAGCCGTGTTCTACGGGACCAGGATTTGCTCTGGGCGCTTCCCACGGGGTCAGGATTGACATTAGCCATGTTCCACGGGACCGGGATTTGCTTTGGGCGCTTCCCACGGGGTCAGGATTGACATTAGCCGTGTTCCACGGGACCAGGAGGGGTTGACTCTCGGTTGTCTGTGCATCGCCGAGTCATGGAACTGGGAACTTTGCCGCGGCTCCGATTTGCTGATATTGCGTCTGTTGTAATGAGACGAATGTTGAGATAATCTCCAGGCTATCTGTGAACCGTCGAGATTTGGCTTCTTTTTCTGATGGAGCCTGGTGGGAAGGTATGGTTCCCTCTTTGTTTTTGCCCCTGGATTGTATACAGGGATCGATGTGATCTCACCTGTAGGGCAAAAGGTTTCATTTTATATATTTTTCTTTCCGCGATGCTCTATCATTTCAGCTTTAATATCGCGAAAGTCGCAATTGCCCAATCATTTCGGCTAATTTTCGCGGTGCCCAATCATTTCGGCTATTTGTTTTATTTACTCGCTGCTTTTTATTGCGAGTTTCCCAACCATTTCGGCTATTTTGTATGCATATATTTTACTTGCTGATTTTGTTGCAAGTTGCCCCATCATTTCGGCTATTTCATATGCATTTGTGGCTCGCTGACTTTTCGCTGCGAGTTTGGTATTTGATACCGATTTAGGCATCAATATCGCTATAACTGGGATATTGCCAGGAGCGAATCATCATTCGCCTTTGTCGATGTCGAACAAAGGTGGCTTAGTAAATAGGGTTAGGATCCTGTCGACTAAGGCTTTTGACTTCATGAGCCGTAAGGGTCTCATAAAAGTATTTCTCCCTACGAGTCGTGAGGATCTCGTAGGTGCGTTTTCTCCTTAAGAATCATGAGTAGTCTTAAGTGTATGGTCTCTTATAAGTCATAAGGATCTTACAAGAGTGCTTTCTCCTTATAAGTCGAGAGGACTTACAAGTGTCTTTTGCCATATGAGCATATCCCCAGTCTCTGGTGGGACTTTTGTTAGGAAAATGTTTATTCGCGCCCGTGGATTGTATACAAGGGTCGATATCGAGATGCTTGTAGGGCAACACTGGAGGTTGTGATGGCTTAAGAACAGGTTCAAATCCCTGTAAATTAAGGCTTTTGAATCCTATGAGCCGTGAGGATCTCAAAAGAGAATTCTCCTTACGAGTCGTGAGGATCTCGTAAGTGTAACTTCTCCTTAGGAATCGTGGGGATCCCTAAGTGTGTTGCTCCCTTGTGAGTCGTAAGAATCTCACGTAGGTATTTTCTCCTCACAAGGTCGAGAGGACCTTGCAAGTGTCTTTTAACGAGATTGCGCCCTTTCGGGTTTTCACAACACTCGCCGGTAGCCCTGTTGTTTTTACTCACGGAGCCCTTTCGGGTTTTCATCCGTGCCCATCTCGCTTACGGACATACCGTTTTCTTTATTCTTTTTTTTTATTTTTTTTATTTTTTATTTAGCCTTAGGATGCTGCAGTCCGTAGTAGTTTATCGACGTCTCGGTCAATAGCCAGTTTTAGGACATAGTGGTCCATTGTTAGTTTAAGGACGTTTCGGTCTGTTTGTCGGCTACTACTTATAGAGTTTGGGCTTAAGAAGATAGCGAGCGGACATAGGCGTCGTCATCTATCGTTGACCTAGGCCGTGACTCGTCAGGCGCAGTATTTTTTCAGGAAGCGACCGTTTATTGGCCTGAAAGGTCTTTCACCATGCATGTCCATGAGTAGATAGGCTCCACCCTGGTAAACTTTGGCTTTGATGTATGGGCCTTCATAGTTCGGCTCGAATTTTCCCCGTTTGGCACGATTAGGGATCATAGGTCTCTTGACCACTAGCACGAGTTCGCCTTGGCGGAATGTTCTCGGCCTATTCAATCTCTCGTATGAGCGCATCATCTTTGCTTTGTAAGCCTCCAGGTTTTGTTGCGCCATGAGCCAGGTTTCATCAAGGGTGTCGAGCTCCTCAAGCCGAAGGTAAGCATTCTCTTCATCCGTTAGCTCATAATGAACTGCCACTCGTAGAGAGGGTAACTCTATCTCGAGGGGGAGTACTGCTTCCGTGCCGAATACCAATACATACGGCGTTGTGTTCGTGGTTGTTTTGAACGTAGTTCGATACGGCCAGAGAGCTTCGTGCAGTCTCTCGTGCCAGTCCCTCTTATTTCGAGACACCATCTTTTTCACGATCTTCATCAAGGTCTTGTTAAAGGCCTCAGCTAGACCGTTAGCTCGGGGATTATAGACCGAAGAGTATCTCCAGTCTATGTTATGATGTTGTGCAAAGCGGCTGATTTTGTGGCTTCTATAGGCTGGACCATTATCGGAGATAATCCGTCGCGGAGTGCCGAACCGATAAATGACGTGTGTCTTGAAGAAATGGAGGATATTCTCCATCTTCACTTCTCTTAGTGGTACTGCTTCTGCCCACTTGGAGAAGTAATCGTTGGTTGCCAAAATGAATCGATGTCCTCTGGACGATGCTGGTTCAATGGGCCCGATTATGTCGGTTCCCCACATTTCGAACGGCCAGCTAGCCACCGTTGGGTGTAGCGGATTTGGATGCTGATGGATAAAGTCCCTGTGAATTTGGCACGAATGGCACTGCTTCGCGTATTCTAGGCAGTCTTGGATCATCGTGGGCCAATAGTAGCCCATCCTTTTGATCTTCAGTTTCATTTTTGGCCCGGCTTGATGAGAACCGCAGAGTCCATCGTGAGTTTCTTGGACGAATCTCTTTGCTTCTTCCGGCTCCAGGCATCTTAGCCATAGAGAGTTGAACGATCTCTTGTACAGAGTATCATTGATGAAGGCGAAAGGCAGAGCTTGTTTCATAAGCTGGTGTCTTAAGGATGCATCTTCAGGCGTTCGACGGGATTTGAAGTAGTCTATAAAGACTTCTCTCCAATCCTTAGCCTTTTCCTAGTCTTTTATTTATAGGGTCGCTTACTCGATCGCTCCTTTTTCTTCGGACGACTCTAGAGACATTTCTGCCGGTGCAAAAACCCGATGGCTTTGCACAACAATCCTCACGTCATCGAGGTTCTCGTCAGCCAATTCTTTAGCGAGCTTGGCTAATGCATCTACCTTGCTGTTTTCCACATGCGGTATGTTTTCCAGGGCATAGGTAGGGATTTGAGTCAGCAGTTGCTGCACTCTCTCACCGTACTTTACCAACTCTGGTTTACACGTTTGATAGTCGCCATTTACTTGACTAACGACCAGCTGGAAGTCTCCGTATATGAGGAGGTTTTCAATTCCCATGTCGACAGCGATCTCAAGACCTTCTATCAAAACTTCATATTCGGCTTCATTATTCGTCCTCGGCTCTGTTAAGGAGAAGGCAAAGCACATTATCCCTCCTTATGGGGTTACGAAAATGAGGCCTACCCCTGATTTAATTATGTGGGTGCTTTGTTTGCGCTTCTTCATGGAAGATGCTCCATCGAAGTAGAGTTCCTACTTGGTATCATTCTCTCTTCTCTCCCCATCGATCGTATCAAACGCGTGCTCGTCGGGCAATTCGCAGTTCAAGGGAGAGTCGACAGGTATCGGATGCTCAGTGAGGAAGTTGGTGATGGCCTGGCCTTTCACTGCCTTGAAAGGACGATAAGTTATCGAGAATTCCATTAAGAGTAGAGCCCATTTAGCGAGCCGTCCCGTTAATATGGCTTTTGGCATCAAGTATTTAAGAGGATCCACCTTTGATATGAGGTGGACCTCAGTGCCAACGCATAGTGTCTGAGCTTCGTTATCACGAAGATCAACGCTAAGCAGTGTTTTCGATGGGGAGTAATTGCTTTCTGCCCCCAGGAGAACTCGACTCAAGTAGTAGAGGGCTCTCTCCTTCCCTTGGTCGTTCTCTTGTGCCCACAGCGCGCCTAAAGAACCTTCGAGGGCTGTTGTATACAGGACGAGAGGTTTTCCTTTAACGGGAGCGGCCAGTACTGACGGATTCTGCAGGTATTGCTTGATTTCGTCCAGTGCGCTTTGGCATTTGCGATCCCAGATGAACGGTGTTCCCTTCTTCATTAGGTGACTGTAAGGACAGCACTTGCCTGAAAGATTGGCTATAAATCGCTGGATATACGCGAGCTTCCCTTAGAGAGACCGCAGTTGCTTGAGAGTCCTTGGCGGAGGCATTTCTATGATCTCCTTGATCTTCGACGGGTCTATCTCGATGCCTCGATGTCGGACGACGAATCCTAGGAACTTGCCCGAGGAAACTCCGAACGCGCATTTGAGAGGGTTCATCTTCAAGTTGTATTTCCGAAGGCGCTGAAACACGATCTTCAAATGCTCTAAATATTCCTCGTATGATTTGCTTTTAACTACGTGGTCGTCGATATAGCATTCGACGATTTCATGTATGAGGTCATCGAAAATCTTCGTCATGGCCCTCTGATAGGTGGCACCGGCGTTCTTTAAACTGAAAGGCATCACCTTGTAGCAGAATATGCCCAAAGGGGTCCGGAAAGCGGTATGTTTCTGGTCCTCGGGATGCATCTTTATCTGATTGTATCCTGATGACCGTCCATGAAGGAGAAAACTTTATGAGTGGACGTATTATCTATCATCAGTTCAATGACCGGTACTGAAAGTCGTCCTTCGGGCAAGCTTTGTTGAGATCCCGAAAGTCCACACATATGCACACCGTCCCATTTGTCTTCATCACTGGGACGATGTTGGCAATCCAGTCAGGGTATTGAACTTCTTGGATGAAGCCGGAGTCGATTAGTTTCTTGACCTCGACATTGATGCTCATCTCAAGCTCGAGCCGCATTCTTCTTAGTGCTTGTTTGATCGGCTTGACGTCTGGAGAAATCGCCAATCTGTGTACGGCTATTTCCGGATCTAGTCCCGGCATCTCGGAATAGTTCTATGCGAAGCAATCTTTATACTGCATGAGCACGTCTTTAAGCGTAGCCTCCTTTTCTTCAGACAACAGTTTACTGACGAACGTCAGCCGTGGGTCGTTTGTCGTTCCCAAGTCGATTTTTCTGAGGTCATCTGCAGTAGTATGTATCCCATCTTCCAGCTCTTTTGACGCCGATGGAAATTCTGAGATCAACCCATCTTCATTGTTTTCGAAGCACCAAGAAAGGTCATCCATATTCTCAGGTTCTTCTTCTGACAGCATTATCGCGTGACAGGTACGAGATCGTTTCCAAGACCGATGTTGATCTGGTTCTACTCTCATCGCATAAGTGGCTATTGATTCATGCTTCTGTGGCGGACTTACCTCCAACTGTTGGATAGAGCGAATATGCCGAGTTGATACTGGTCTTCAACCCAGTTCTTAAAGGTGAAGCAGTCTTCGAGAGGATGTCCTATTGCTTGGTGATAGGAGCAATGGTCTGGGTGAGAGATCTTGTCTGCTTGCTCGGGGTGCTTGGACTCCGGGAGCATAATCATCCGATGTTTTACGACGAGGTCGAATATCTTCCTTGTCTTATCTTGGGGAAAAAAATATGCTCGACCCATTTTCTTTATAAGAGACGGATCCCGGCTGCTTGATTCTGGATCGCGTGGTTTCTCAGACCCGCTACGCTGCTGTCAAACGTTTTTCCTGTTCTTTGGTTTATTTTTGCCTCTGCGCCGGGTATTTTGTATGACGGGTTGGCAACGAAGAGCATTGTCATTCTCCGCGGCCAGCTGAAGAAGGCGCTGCGTCCTGGCTTTCTCGTAAATGGCCATTTCGCGGCTATGGTCATCCCGGACCTTCTGACCTGCTTCCCTTATTAGCTTGTCCATCTGTTCTTCAAACGACGGACTTGGCATTTTCATGGCAGGACCTCTTTTTGGTTCAGGGTTAGTGTCTTTTAACAGAACATCTATTTCTTCATCAAAGTCATGTATAACGCAGCAGTCATGAAATCGCTCCCGTTTGTTGGATTGAACATATCCAAACCCGATCGTTTCCATTCTCCCGTTGGGCAATTTTCGCTGAGTTCCGGGGACGTCCCAAATCCTGTTGTAGAACTAAGCTTGTCGAGCAGTCTGTTTGAAGGGTACACCTTGACGCTTCAACAGCCTTTTTAATCCTTCTGTGTAGTATCTGGGCAGACGGATGGGCTGGAGCCTGTCAAGTGTCGAATCGGCACCATGCCAAACTTCTTTCTCCACTTTGGTTTCCGTGGATTGATAAAAGAGGATCGCCTTTTCATCTTTTCTCCTAGGAGGGACGTAGAATATCTGTAGTTCTTGCACACTATAGGTACCAAGCGCGTCGAGCTCTTTGTAATGTTCTTGCGGAACCATGGCGATTTGTAAACTCCGATCATCGCCAATGAAGGCTTGTATTGATGGCCAAACAGAAAATACGGCATTGACCTCATCTTCTGAGTCGCTGCCGAAGACCAGAATAGGGGTGGACGGTCCCGGCTTGGTGTATTGGGGCGGCTCTGAATAAACTATTTCTTCTTCCTCCTCAGTGTCACTCCCGAAGACTGGAATAGTGGTGATAGTTTTGTTCTTCGGTTTATGGCATCTTTCTGTATCTTCGAAATCTGGTAAGAAGTATTTTGCATCTTCGTACTTTCGGGCTTCGTTCACGGAAAATGGGTTTAGTTTCCCTGTCACGGTGTACTCAAGACCATCCTTGAAATACTTCATACACTGATGTTGTGTAGAAGGGATGATGTTGTATTCGTGTAACCAAGGCCTACCGAGCAAAGCGTTGTAGCAAGTCTTGGCGTCAATGACATGAAACTTGATATCCGTGACAAGCAGCCCAAAGCGTAATGTCAATATTATAGACCCGAGCGTCCGTGATGACTGGGAGTCAAACCCGGAGATGGTGATTTTATCACGAGCGGGATGCTGAACGCTCATGCAGATTTCCTTCAACACTCTTACATTGAGGAGATTGACAGAGGACCCATTGTCAACCAGGATGTTGCCTATCTTAATATCATGACAGTATCCAGAGACATAAAGGGGATGGTTATGCTCGCACGTCCCAAGGAGGAGATCC
Source organism: Agapanthus africanus (assembly GCA_030015575.1). Classification (NCBI taxonomy): domain Eukaryota; kingdom Viridiplantae; phylum Streptophyta; class Magnoliopsida; order Asparagales; family Amaryllidaceae; genus Agapanthus; species Agapanthus africanus. The sequence continues at coordinate 524,233,850 of CM057345.1, forward strand.
TCATCGCCGAAGGTGATATCGGCTGTGTGCACTTCTTCCAGCTCGTCCTTCACTTTTCTTCGGCAAGGAAAGCTTGGAACAGCTCGGGCTCTTGTAGTGCCTTAATCAAAGAATCTCTCGCCTCTTTGGATAGCAGAAGGGCGTCGAGAATGCTTAGCTGTGAGGGTATCTTCCTCAGGTGTGCCAGAACGTTGTAATCCACCTTGTTTTTCTTGGGTGGATTCTTGGCTGTCAGCTCTTTGACGGCTTGGTCATCGAGGGTGATATCCTCAGGGACCTTTTCTTTTCCCTTATCCTTTTTGTTCGACCCCTTGTTTACGGGTCCGAGATTCTTTTCAGGTAATGTGCGATTGCGCAGCTGAATGTTCTCAAAGCTCTTCGGTTCTTCCTCTTTTCCTGAGGTGGATTCTTTGAAGAGAGGGTCAAGAGTCATTTCTTCTTCAGAATCACTCCCGAAGGTGAGAACTTGCGATCCCCTGCTATCAACCATGTGAAAGTTGCCGGCAGCCCTTCCACGTTCGTCTGTCGCATTTTTCCGCTGTCGACGAGCTTCACGCTTCATCCTCTTAAAGTGTTGCCTGTGAGCGACATACCCTTGCCACCAATTTTTAAAGGCGTTGCACTCTTCAGTAGGGTGCGCAATCTTCCAATGATATAAATAGTAATTAGGATGCACATCCTCTTCATTAAGATGTATTTCATCAGAAGTGTTTCCTTCGGAGGGTGGAAGCTTCATTTCCATTGATATGGCTTTAGCGAACCTTTTCTTCATTTTAAGCCTGCTCTTGTCTGTCGCGAGCATGCCTCGGTCTGGTTAAGGTGTTTTAACCTTTTCGTCCAGTCGCTGGCATTTGGCTTTTTCAAATATGGCCATTTCACGCTCTCGATCAGCTTTGCTTTTCAGAAGAGCTTCATTCAGGAATGCATCAATCATTTCGTCTGATGGTCCTAGAAGTTCCAGCTCAGGATCTGCCCTCAGTTTCTCTATGTCAGGAGCTTCTTCACCGTCTATCGATGAGTGAGAGATCACATGGCAGCTTTCCACATAATTCTCAGGTTCATCCGACGAGTCTTCTCCATTATCATCCTCTTCGTCCTCAAGGACATGGCTGAGAAACTCTTGAAGTGTGACCGGGGTCCGCGCCTTCTGGTTATATTCTTCCAGCGCGTCAATATGTGTTTTGCAGGTCCGTGCGCTTGTCATCAGGCTTCACGGGCATTTTGGTCTTTTTCTTCTTCTTTGAAGACTTTGACGGCTGAGTGTGGACGCTTTGACTATCACCACCAATTTTTGGAGTTGGGCGCGGTTTCAGCATTCCCTTGATGATTTCGGGTTCCAGCAGACTTTTCCATTTGATCGCCGGGCATGTTTGGAGATCTTTCAACATTCTTTTCATTTTGGCTGAAAGAGCGACCTCCCATAGAGCTTCTTCATCAAAAGAGCACGATGCCCTCGGTGTGTCCGCCTTTTTGAGAGCGTGCGGTTGGGGCGGGTTTACTTTCCAATTCTCGGACAGTGCGAATTTTCTCTGTTGGTATTGGTTCTCAATCCACCCTTTGAAGATGAAGCAATCTTCGATTGGATGGCCTATCGCTTGGTGATAAGGGCAATAATTGGGATAATTAGCCTCACCGGGTTGCAATGGGTGTTTTGGATCCGGTAAGTTAATGAGCCTGTTGCGCATCGCCAGCTCGAACAATCTCCTCGTTTTGTCCCGGGGAAACGAATAAGGACGCTTCATTTTCTCATTAAAGAATCGCCGTCTCTCGTCTAGGCGATCTGTTAGTTTTGGGCCATTGGGCTGCTGTTGAGCATTGGCGACGAAGGTCACTTTCCCCTTCCCTTTTTCGTTTCGAGGCTCCGACTTCGAAGAGGAAGGCATGTGGCCTATCTCGGCTGGGGTGGGTTTACTTTCCAATTCTCGGACAGTGCGAATTTGCCCTGTTGGTATTGGTTCTCAATCCACCCTTTGAAGATGAAGCAATCTTCGATTGGATGGCCTATCGCTTGGTGATAGGGGCAATAATTGGGATAATTAGCCTCACCGGGTTGCAATGGGTGTTTTGGATCCGGTAAGTTAATAAGCCTGTTGCGCATCGCCAGCTCGAACAATCTCCTCGTTTTGTCCCGGGGAAACGAATAAGGACGCTTCATTTTCTCATTAAACAATCGCTGTCTCTCGTCTAGGTGATCTGTTAGTTTTGGGCCATTGGGCTGCTGTTGAGCATTGGCGACGAAGGTCGCTTTCCCCTTCCCTTTTTCGTTTCGAGGCTCCAACTTCGAAGAGGAAGGCATGTGGCCCATCTGGTCCATTTGGGCCGGCTTGTCAATCAAGGCCTGGAAAGTGATCGGCTTGAAAAACATCATGATTTGGTAAATGGTCGCCTGAGGGTCGAAAGTACCCACGAACATACCTACCGCAGGCGCTTCTTCGATGCGCTGCTCGCATTTTGACCATAGATTCCGCCACCGTATTGCATACTGAACCCATGTTTCTCCAGGCTTCACCCTGGCATTGATCAAAGCCATAATTGCGGTGCGTTCGCTAGCACTCGCGAAACGCTGGGTGAATAGCAACTCCATCTCTGCAAATGTCTTGACAGAGTCATTTGGGAGTTCGGACTACCGCTCGAATGCTATCTCCGACAAGCAGCCAACGAATTGGCGAAGCAGTAGCTTATCGTCACCTCCAGTGTTGCCGCACAAGGCTCTGAATTGAGCGACGTGCTGATGCGGATTTCCCGTCCCCTTATATACGTGGAATTTGGGGATCGTGTATCCCGGTGGGTACTTTATTTGGTCGTACCAACCCGGATAGGGTCGTCCAGTTTTAACAATTTGCCCAGCCACTTCATTCGCCTGATGAACTCGTATCTGCTGAGCGATGTAATCATCCAGGGCGGCTTTTGAGATGGTCTCCTGCTTGGATGCTGACAGAGCCGGCAGAGGGTTTGATGTCTCTCCTCTATCATCTTCAATTATTACTGGAGGGTCTTCGGCTGGAGGGTCTGGCTGGATCATCATGCCCGCCATGGAATAGAAGGGCTATTTGTTTTATATTGGCCGCTTGTTCCGCGGCCTCTTTGTCCTTCTTCTGAAGCATTCTCCGGAGGAATTCAGCATAAGTTTCCTGCTCACGGCGCTGCTCCGAGGATGTCTCCAGGCTTGCTTTTGGTCTCGTAAGTGCGGCCATAGCTGTTAGCATTTCTTGGAGCTTTTGTTGTTGTTGCTCCTAAGCCTTAGTCACTGATCACGTAAGCGGTCGATGACCTGTGGAGATACGGCTATCCTCTTTCCCGGATGCCATATAGATGGTGTGCACCACCATGCCCCAAGACTTAGGGCGTTTAGATTCAGTGTTCTTGCGATTTGTCGCAGACACCAGGATTTTCTCCAGCTTTCTCCTCTTGTGAGCGGTCGAAGTTGAGGGGGTCGTTGCAGTGGGCACCCAAGTAGCTGTCGCTTTTTGTGGTTTGACAGGGTGGTCCTCTTCTTGCCGAACCTTCATCTTTTTATGTCGGCGGGGATAGTCTTGATCTACCACGGAGTCCTGAACCTGTCGCCAAACTTTATAAATTTTAGAGGACAGCCGCTGAGGGGGTTGCTCCAGCTTTACCTTTGGGGCATTCTCCATACGTGGAGGAGACCTTTTCAGCACAGCAGTCAGAGAGTTCTTGCGGACCCTCCTGAGTAGTTCAAAGCTATTCCCAGTTGGAACAGCAGCATCAATTTCCACCGTTGGAGCTGGTGAAGTCAATCCAGAAGGGGAATTGCCCCCTGTTCCCTGATTAAAAAATCAGGAAAAAGCTTAAAAAGAGACATCACGTGCTCACACGTGACCAATGGTCACGTGTCGGCATGTGATGGTTAAAGCAGCGGCACAAAACAGAGCACAGAAGAGGAGTCCATTCGGAGGGTCACGTGCTTACACGTGGCCAGGGGTCACGTGTTCACACGTGACCAAAGGTCACATGTCAACACTTGACTGGCTGTAAAAGCCTCACGGTTTAATAGAATTAAATTCTAAAGGATCATTTAAATCTTTCCAAAATGAAGGAGAATTAAGGAGAACTGTTGATTAAGAATCCAAGGGTGATTAAATATCACTAATTTATGAAAAAATCTGGGACAGGGAAAGATTTCCCCAAAATCTCACCGAAATAACAAATAGAATATCTTTGGATTAAAATATCCAACGGTAAGTAAAACTCACCTAATAATCTAAAGGCTCAGATTAATGATGAAAACAAATCAAATCTTTCAGTGAGAGATTTACTAAACAAATTGGTACTTTTCCTCCTCCTATAAATAGGAGTCGAGAAGGGAGAATTAAAAAAAAAAGAATTTTTGAGAAAGAATTGCTGAAGAGAAAACTTTAGAGAGAATTCCAGCATCTTGAAAATCCAGAAGAAAAAAACCTAGGTGAGAAAAAGAAAGGGGGATCAAAACTTCAGAAAAAAGAGAATTTAATTCTCAAAGATCTAAGAGTTTAACTCTTTTGCAAAGAACCTAGTTCTTTCTCTGGTTGAAGATCTGCAAAGTGCACATCTCCCCATAAGTTGAGAATTTAATTCTCATCGGGTCGAGATCCTGCCATGCAGATCTAAAACCTAGAGGAAGGATTGAGGTTGGAGAATTTAATTCTCCCAAAATTATAGGAATTTAATTCCTCCAAGATAAAATTAGGGTTTAACCCTATATGAGAATTCAATTCTCCAAAATTATAGGAATTTAATTCTTTCAAGATGGACAAACTATGGTTTAACCCTAATTGAGAATTTAATTCTCTCAAACTCACAGGAATTTAATTCCTCTAAAATTGAAATTAGGGCTTTACCCTATATAAGAATTTAATTCTTTTGCATATATAGGAATTTAATTCCTCTAAAAATAAAATTAGGGTTTAACCCTATATAAAAATAAGATTCCTCCGAAAATAGGAATCTAATTCCTTTAAAAGTTATAGTTGGGGTTAAACCCACAGAGAATTTAATTATTAAAAGATAAAGGGATCTTCAAGTATGCAAAAAATCAAGGTCACGTGTCCCCACGTGACCCTCCCCCCCCCCAAAAAAAAGAACCCCACAAATGAAAAGGGATCGGCCCTGAGCAACGCAATGTCATTAAACTAAACAATAGGGCCCCCACTTGCTCTCTTGTTGGATCTAAACGATCCCGTTAAGTTGATCTTAGTCTAAAATCAGACTAATGTATCCTTAACAAACGTTTAAGTCGATCTTAGTCTCAAATGAGGCTAACGTATCCTTAAACACAAACAACCCTCCCCCCAAACCCAAATTTAAGAAAGATACGGATTTGGACTAGTCCACGCCCTACGGGTGACAACATAACTGAGTCTCCGTATACAATCTACGGGAAACCAAACACAAAACAAACACCCATGACACGAAGTGACCATCTGGAGAAGGAGAAAGTTGTTACCGCGATGCGGTAGCGTAATTAACTGCAGGGGCTTGCGCCTGCAGGGAAGAGCGTCCCCACAATCAAAAACCCCTCAAGCGAGGGGGAATCTGACGAAGTCTGCTACATCGGCGGCATCCGTTTAAACCTTCGATACACGGTGCTATAAATCAACTTGGCATTTTCGGAGAGGTGGACGATAGCACCAATTAGCATCTGCCCCGAATCTCAGGCAAGACGATCACGTCGTGCCGTCTTTCGGAGGGGAACAGATTCTGGCACGCCCGGTGGGACCTTTTTCTCTTTCCACTCCACACTTCGTGTGTCGTGTTCGCGAACCAATCGCGGTTCGCTAATGGTTGCCCTTGGGTTTCGAGGTACTAAGATTTGGCGTTTCGTTTGCTGTAGAAAGCAAAAGGATCAATGGCTGGCACCTGCTCGAAGTGTTCCACATGCAACTACACCCTACGCTCCGCCTCGACTGGGGGCATGACCTACGGGCCCCAGGCGGCCTCTTTGTTCATGATGCCTGTGGAGCAGATTACTCAGGCCACCACAGGGCTGTTTTTTAGGACCATGCTCCTGCCAGCGAGCTTCACCATCCCGGTACCCGTATCGGAAGCTCCAAAGAAGTCGGTCTTCGATCGGCTTGCTACTACCACGGCCCCTCTCAACGGGTCGTCCAATTCCAACTCCTCGGTCTTCACTAGGCTGAACTCGAGCTCCAAAGGGCCTACTAAGAAGCCCATAATGCCTGAAGTGGCCATCCCAAAGAGGATAGCCATTCCTGCTCCTGAAGTCGTCAAGGCGGCTTCTCCTGCCAGAAGGTCGGTCTTTACAAGACTGACTGCTCCCATTCCCGCTCCTGCTCAGAAATCTGTGTTTGACCGGTTGGACACGGCTTCTCAACGGACGTCAGTCTTCAAAAGGCTGACACCGGCAGCAGCCCCTCCCCTGAACAGGGGGCAAGACAAAGCCGTCGCTGAACCAATCCCAACAACTCGTCACGCCCGACGTCGCCACTGGCGCTGGATAAGGAAGACTGGGGGCAACTCCCCCTCGGGGCTAACTCCACCAGCCACAACGGTGGAAATTGATGCTGCTGTTCCAACCGGGAATAGCTTTGAGCTGCTAAACAGGGTACGCAGAAATTCGCCAACTGCGGTGCTCAAAGATCTCCTCCACCGGTAGAGACTGTCGTGGAAGAAAAACCAGAAAAGACGGAGCAGTCTCCTCAACGGCTGTCTTCCAGAGTCTACAAGACTTGGCGACGAGTCCGAGAATCGGTGATTGATCCGAATTTCTCCCGCTAGCATAAGAAGTCGAAAGTCCGACAGGAAGAAAACCGTCCTATTAAGCCACGGAAGATGACGGCTACCTGGGTGCCCACAGCAACGGCCCCCTCAACTTCGATGGCCTACAGGAGAAGAAAGCCGGAGAAAGTCCCCATGCCTGCGGCAAATGTCAAAGGTAATGAGCCTAAACGCCCTAAGTCCGGGGGCATGGTGGTACATACCGTCTACATGGCGTCTGGGAAAGAGGATAGCCGCGCTTCAACAGGTCATAGACCGCTTACGCGATCGGTGACTAAAGCTCAAGAACAGCAGCAGAAGCTCCAAGAAATGATGACTGCGATGGCCGCACTCACCGGGCCAAAAGAAAACCCGGAAGCGTCATCGGAACAATCTCACGAACACGAGACCGATGCTGAATTCCTTCGTAGAATGCTTGAAAAGAGGGATAAGGAGGCTGCGGAACAAGCCGCCAATATAAAGCAGATGGCTTTTCTGTTCCAAGACATGGTCGGGATGATGATACAGCCGGATCCTCCAGCTGAAAATCCGTCGATTATCCTCGAAGACGACAGAGGAGAAACATCAAATCCACCTCCAGCTCTTTCAACAGCCAAGGAGGAGACGATTTCCAAGGCGGCCCTGGACGACTACATAGCCCAGCAGATACGAGTTCACCAGGCAACTGAGGTAGCCGGCCAAGTTGTCAAAACGGGGCGACCATATCCAAGCTGGTATGATCAGATCAAATACCCGCCGGGCTAAACGATCCCAAAATTCCATGTCTACAAGGGGACAGGCAATCTCCATCAACATGTTGCCTAGTTCAGGGCTCTTTGTGGCAACACCGGCGGCGATGATAAGCTCTTACTTCGCCAATTCATCGGCAGTTTATCGGAGACGGCATTTGAATGGTATTCCGAGCTTCCAAATGACTCCGTCAAAACTTTCGCTGAAATGGAGGAGTTGTTTACCCAGCGTTTCGCAAGCGCCAGCGAACGCACCCCGAACACGGCATTAATTAATGCAAGGGTGAAGCCGGGCGAAACCTGGGTTCAATATGCAATCCGATGGCGGAACTTGTGGTCGAAGTGCGAGCAGCGCATCGAAGAAGCGCCGGCGGTAGGCATGTTCGTTGGTACGCTAGATCCTCATGCAACTATTTCACAGTTCATGATGTTCTTCAAACCGACCACCTTCCAGGCGTTGATCGACAAGCTAGCCCAGATGGATCAGATGGGTCACAGACCGTCTCCCCCAAAGCCGGAACTGCGGAATGATGGTAAGGGGAAGGCGACCTTCGTTGCGAACACCCAACAGCAACCCAATGCTCCAAGAATAGCGGATCAATTGGAGGAAAGACGACGCTATTACAATGAGAAAATGAAGCGTCCTTACTCATTCCCACGGGACAAAATGAAGAGGTTGTTCGAGCTGGCAATGCGCAACAGGCTTATCAATTTGCCGAATCCAAGGCGGCCACCGCAATCCAGCGAAGTGAATAATCCCAATTACTGCCCTTACCACCAAACAGTAAGTCACCCGATCGAGGATTGCTTCGTTTTTAAAGGATGGATCGAAGATCAGTACCTGCAAGGCAAGTTTGCGCTTTCCGAGAAATGGAAGGTAAACCCACCACAACCGCACACTCCTAAGAAGACAGACACACCGAGGGCAACATGCTCTTTTATCGAGGAAGCTCCATAGGAGGTGGCTCTTTCGACCAAAACCAAAAGGATGCTGAATGACCTCCAGACATGCCCGGCGATCAAGTGGAGGAACCCGTTGGAACCTCAGATCATCGAAGGGATGCTGAAACCGCGCCCAACTCCAAAAATCGGTGGTAATGGCCAAAGCACATACACCCAGCCGTCGAAATCTTCGAAAAGAAGAAAAAATCCAAGAAGCCCGTGAAGCCTGGTAACAAGCGCACGGACCTACAGAGACAGATTGACCCGCTGGAAAGTACAACCAGGAGGCGCGAACCCCAATCACGCTTCAAGAGTTCCTCAGCCACATCCTCGAGGACGAAAATGATGAAGAAGACTCATCAGATGAATCTGAGGACTACATAGCAAGTTGTCATGTGATCTCTCACTCATTGATAGATGATAAAGAGCCTCCTTGCACCAAGAAACCGGGGGCGGGTCCTGAACCGGAACTTCTATGGCCGTCAAACGAGATGATCGACGCCTTCCTGAATGAGATTCGTCTAAAAAGTAAAGCCAATCGGGAGCGTGAGATGGCCATATTGGAAGGAGCCAAACGCCGGCGACTAGACGAAAGAGCCGAGACACTCCCGCCAATCAAAAGACATCCGTTGCGGATAAAAACAAATTCAAGACGAGGAAAAGGTTTGCTAAAGCCATATCAATGGGAATGAAGCTACCACCCTCTGAAGAAAACACTCCCAGTGAAGCAGAGGCGCATCCCAATTACTTTCGCACCCCACCGAAGATTGCGACGTTTTTAAAAGATGGTGGCAAGGATATGTTGCTCACCGGCAACATTTTAAGCGGATGAAACGAAGAACTCGAAGGGAGCAGAGAAATGCGGCCGAGGAGCATAAAAGCAATACCGGCAACTGCCGCACGATCAACACTGGGGGAGCGCAAATTCTCACATTTGGGAGCGACTGTGACGAGGAAATGGCTATTGGCCCTCTCTTTAAAGAATCCGTCTTAGAGAAAGAGGAAAAACCAAAGGCATGTGCAAACATTCAGCTGCGCAATCGCACGCTTCCAGAAAAGAATCTCGGATCCATGAGTAAAAAAGGTAAGGGAAAAGAAAAGGTCTCCGAGGATATCGCCCTGGATGACTAAGTCATGAAAGAGCTGACCGCCAAAACCCGTCAAAGAAAAGTAGGGTGGACTACAATGTCTTGGCGCACTTGAGGAAGCTACCCTCGCAGCTCAGCATTCTCGACGCCCTTTTACTATCAAAAGAAGCAAGAAATTCATTGACCAAGGCGCTACAAGAGCCAGAGCAATTCCAAGCTTTTCTTGCTGAAGAAAACATGAAGGACGAGCTGGAGGAAGTACACACAGCCGATATCACCTTCAGCGATGAAAACCTCCTCCTTGGGACGTGCGAGCACAACCGTCCCCTCTATGTCTCAGGAAACTGCCACGATATAAAGATAGGCAAAATCCTGGTCGACAATGGGTCTTCCGTCAATCTCCTCAACGTGCGAGTGTTGAAGGAAATCTGCATGAGCGTCCATCATCTCGCTCGTGATAAAATCACCATCTCTGGTTTTGACTCTCAGTCATCACGAACTCTCGGGTCTGTGATACTGACATTGCGCTTCGGACTACTCGTCACGGATATTAAATTTCACGTCATTGACGCCAAGACCTGCTAAAATGCCTTACTCGGTCGTCCCTGGTTACACGAATATAACATCATCCCTTCTACACAACATCAGTGTATGAAGTATTTCAAGGATGGTCTCGAGTATACCGTAACAGGATAGCTGAATCCATTCTCCATGAACGAAGTCCGCAAGTACGAAGACGCAAAATACTTTTTGCCAGATTTCGAGGACACGGAGAGATGTCACAAGCCGGAGAACAAACTTATCACCACCATTCCTGTCTTCGGGAGTGATACTGAGGAAGAGGAAGAGATAGTTTATTCAGGTCCACCCCAGTACAACAAGCCGGGATCGTCCACCCCCATGTTGATCTTCGGCAGCGACTCGGAAGATGAGGTCCACGCTATATTCTCCGCTCGGCCTTCGGTACAAACATTCGCTGATGAAGGGCAGAGTTTGCAAATTACCATGATTCCTTGGAGCACTACAAAGATCTCGATGCACTCGAAGCTTATAGCGTGCAAGAGCTACAAACATTTTACGTCCCTCCCAGGCGAAAAGGTGAACAGGAAATCCTATTCTACCGATCCACGGAAACTAGAGTGGAGAAAGAAGTTTGGCACGGCGCCGATTCTACACTCGACAGGCTCCAGCCCATCCATCTGCCTAGATATTACACAGAAGGCTTGAAAAGGCTATTGAAGCGCCAAGGGGTACCCTTCAAACATACCATTCGACAAGCTCGGTTCTACAACAGGATTTGGGATATCCCTGGAACTCAGCGCAAGCTGCCCAACGGGAGAATGGAAACGCTCGGGCTTGGATATGTGAAATCCGGGAAATGGGAATGAGTTCATGGTAGCTACGCCATATATAACTTCGATGAAGAAGGGGACGCCCTGTCAGAAAACACTGACCCCCAGCCAAAACGAGATCCTGCGATCAAAATGCCGAGTCCGTCATTTGAAGAACGAATGGACAAGCTTATTAGGGAAGCGGGTCAAAAGGTTCGAGACGATCATAACCGCAAGATGGCCATTTATGAGAAAGCCAGGACTCAACGCCTTCTCCAACAGGCTGCGAAAGATGAGAAGGCTCCTCCCTATCAACCCGTTGTGCAAAAGGCCCGACGCAGAGGTAGAAATAAGTCAAAGAGCGAAAAAGGCATTCGACAGCGACAAAGCGGGACCGAAAAGCCACGCGATCAGGAAACGAGCAATCCGGATCCGTCCCTTATGAAGAAGATGAGTCGAGCGTACTCTTTTCCTCAGAACAAAACACGGAAGATACTTGACCTCGCTATAAGACATCAGATGATTACGCTTCCGGAGTCCAAGCATCCCGGACAAACAGGCGAAGTCTCACACCCAAACTATTGCTCTTACCATAAGGTAATGGGACATCCTCTCAAAGACTGCTTCACCTTCAAGAACTGGATCGAAGATCAATATCAACTCAGCAAGTTCGCCCTATTCGATGGCTGGAGAGTAAATCCGCCGCAGAAGTATGAACCCAAAGCTACGAGAGTAGAGCCAGATCAATATCGATCTTGGAAGCGCACTCGTACTTGTCATATGATAACGATATCAAAAGAAGGGCCCGAGGATATGGATGACCTCCCCTGGTGCTTCGAAAACAATAATGACGAGACGATTGCAGAATTTCCACCGGCACCGAAAGAGCTGGAAGATGGAATACATACCACTGCAGATGAGCTCAAGAAAATTGAGCTGGGGACTACAAGCGACCCGCGGCCGACATTCGTCAGCGAGCTGCTGTCTGAAGAAAAGGTGGCCGCACTAAAAGACGTGCTTATGCAGCATAAAGACTACTTCGCATGGAATTATTCCGAAATGCCAGGATTAGATCCAGAGATTGCTGTGCACAAACTGGCCATATCCCCGGACGTCAAGCCAGTTAAACAGATGCCGAGAAGAATGCGGCTTGAGCTTGAGATGAGCATTAATGCCGAGGTCAAAAAGCTAATCGACTCTGGCTTCATCCAAGAGGTTCAATACCCTGATTGGATCGCCAATATCATCCCAGTGATGAAGAAGAATGGGACAGTGCGCATATGTGTGGACTTTCGGGATCTCAATAAAGCCTGTCCGAAGAATGATTTCCCAGTGCCAGTCACCGAGCTGATGATAGATAACACGTCCACTCACGAGGTTTTCTCCTTCATGGACGGCTCATCAGGATATAATCAGATAAAGATGCATCTCGAAGACCAGAAGCACACCGCTTTTCGGACCCCTTTGGGTATATTCTGCTACAAGGTGATGCCCTTCGGTCTAAAGAACACTGGCGCTACCTATCAGAGGGCCATGACGAAGATCTTCGATGACCTTATACATGAAATCGTCGAATGCTATATCGACGACCTCGTGGTTAAAAGAAAATCATACGAGGAACATCTCGAACATCTGAAGATCGTATTTCAACGCCTTCGGCAATACAACTTGAAGATGAACCCTCTCAAATGCGCATTCGAAGTTTCCTCAGGGAAATTCCTAGGATTCATTGTCCGACACCGAGGCATCGAGATAGATCCGTCAAAGATCAAGGCGATCATGGAAATGCCCCCGCCAAGGACTCCCAAGCAATTGCGGTCTCTCCAAGGGAAGCTCGTGTATATCCGGCGATTTATAGCCAATCTTTTAGGAAAGTGCCGCCCTTACAGTCACCTGATGAAGAAGGGGACCCCTTTCGTTTGGGATCACAAATGCCAGAGCGCGCTGGATGAAATCAAGCAGTATCTGCAGAATCCGCCAGTGTTGGCTGCTCCGGTCAAGGGAAAGCCTCCCGTTCTATATACTACCGCCCTTGAAGGTTCCTTAGGCGCATTATGGGCACAAGAGAACGACAAAGGGAAAGAAAGAGCTCTTTATTACTTAAGTCGAGTTCTCCTGGGGGCAGAAAGCAACTACTCCCCCATCGAAAAACACTGTCTGGCGTTGATCTTCGCGATAACGAAGCTCAGGCACTATGCGTTGGCACATGAAGTCCGTCTCATTTCGAAGGTAGACCCCCTTAAATATTTAATGTCAAAAGCCATATTGACAGGGAGACTCGCTAAATGGGCCTTGCTCTTGATGGAGTTCTTAATAACTTATCAACCTCTCAAGGCAGTGAAAGGCCAGGCCATCGCCGACTTCCTCGCTGAGCACCCGATACCGGCCGATTCCCCTCTGAATTGCGAGCTGCCAGACGAACATGCATTTGATGCAATCGATGGTAGTGATACCCGATGGGAGCTCTATTTTGATGGAGCGTCTTCCATGAAGAAGCGCAAACAAAGCACCCCTATAATCAAATCGGGAGTGTGCCTCATCTTCGTAACTCCACAAGGAGGGATAATGCGCTTTGCTTTCTCCTTGACAGAGCTAAGGACTAACAATGAAGCCGAATACGAAGCTTTGATAGCAGGTCTCGAGATCGCCATCAACATGGGAATTAAAAACCTCCTCATATACGGAGACTCCCAATTGGTCGTTAGCCAAGTAAACGGTGAATATCAGACGTGCAAACCCGAACTGGTAAAGTATGGCGAGAGAGTACAGCAATTGCTGACTCAAATCCCTTCCTATATGCTGGAAAGCATACCGCGTGCAGAAAATAGCAAAGCGGACGCGTTAGCCAAGCTCGCTAAAGAACTGGCCGACGAAAACCTCGATGACGTGAGAATCGTTGTGCAAAGCCGTCGGGTTCTTACGCCAGCGGAAATATCTCCGGAGTCGTCCGAAGCAAAGGAAGCGACTGAGCAGACGGCCCTACAAATAAAAAACCAGGAAAAGGCCGAGGATTGGAGAGAAGTCTTTATAGACTACTTCAAATCTCGTCGAACGCCTGAAGATGCGTCCTCAAGACATCAGCTTATGAAGCGAGCTCTGTCTTTTGCCTTCGTCAATGATACTCTATATAAGAGGTTGTTTGATTCTCTGTGGTTGAGATGTCTGGGACCGGAAGAGGCGAAAAGAGTCGTTCAGGAGGTCCATGACGGACTCTGCGGTTCCCACCAAGCTGGGCCAAAGATGAAGTTGAAGATTAAACGGATGGGTTATTATTGGCCCACAATGATCCAAGACTGCCTCGAGTATGCGAAGCAATGCCACTCATGCCAGATCCATGGGGACTTTATCCATCATTATCAAAGTCCACTACATCCAACAGTGGCTAGCTGGCCGTTCGAAATGTGGGGAACTGACATAATCGGCCCCATCGAACCAGCATCGTCCAGGGGACACCGTTTCATTTTGGCGACAACTGATTACTTCTCCAAGTGGGCAGAAGCAGTACCGCTGAGGGAAGTGGAGTCGGAGAATATCCTCCATTTCTTCAAGACGCACGTTATTTATCGATTTGGAACTCCAAGAAGGATCATCTCCGATAATGGACCAGCCTACAGAAGCCACAAGATTAGCCGCTTCGCACAACAGCACAACATAGACTGAAGATACTCCTCAGTTTATAATCCCCGAGCTAACGGTCTAGCTGAGGCTTTCAACAAGACCTTGACGAAGATCATGAAAAAGACGGTGTCCCGAAATAAGAAAGACTGGCACGAGAGGATGCAAGAAGCTCTCTGGGCGTATCGAACTACGTTCAAGACAGCCACGAACACAACGCCATACGCGTTGGTATTCGGTACAGAAGCAGTACTCCCCCTCGAAATAGAATTACCCTCTCTACGAGTGGCAGTCTACTACGAGCTGACGGACGAAGAGAATGCTCACCTTCGGCTTGAGGAGCTTGATGCCCTTGATGAAACCCGGCTCATAGCGCAACAAAATCTGGAGGCTTATAAAGCAAAGATGACGCGCTCATATAAAAGATTGACCAGGCCGAGAACATTCCGCCAAGGCGAACTCGTGCTAGTAGTCAAAAGACCTATGATCCCCAATCGCGCCAAGCGCGGAAAATTTGAGCCGAACTATGAAGGCCCATACATCATAGACAAGGTCTACCAGAGTGGAGCCTATCTACTCATGGATATGCACGGTGAAAGGCCTTTCAGGCCAATAAACGGTCGCTTCCTAAAGAAATACTACACTTAGTGAGTCACAACCTAGGTCAATGATAGATGACGACGACTATGTCCGCTCGCTATCTTCCTAAGCCCAAACTCTATAAGTAGTAGCCGGCCTTCTTCAACAACGGACCGAAACGTCCTTAAACTAATGACGGACCACTACGTCCTAAAACTAGCTGTTGACCGAGATGTCGATAAACTACGGTGGATTGCAACATCCCAAAGCCAATACAAAATAAAAAGAATAAAAAATAAATAAAAATAAAAAAGGGAACGGTATGTCCATAAGCAAAATGGGCACGGATGAAAACCCGAAAGGGCTCCGTGAGTAAAAATAGCAGGGCTGCCGGTGAGTGTTCGTGAAAACCCGAAAAGGGCGCGACCTCGTTAGGAAAAAAAAAGGGGAACGGTATGTCCATAAGCAAAATGGGCACGGATGAAAACCCGAAAGGGCTCCGTGAGTAAAAACAGCAGGGCTGCCGGCGAGTGTTCGTGAAAACCCGAAAGGGCGCGACCTCGTTAGAAAAAAAAATAAAAATAAAAAAGGGAACGGTATGTCCATAAGCAAAATGGGCATGGATGAAAACCCGAAAGGGCTCCGTGAGTAAAAACAGCAGGGCTACCGGCGAGTGTTTGTGAAAACCCGAAAGGGCGCAACCTCGTTAAATGACACTTACAGGGTCCTCTCGACCTTGTAAGGAGAAACCACCCGCGTGAGATCCTTACGACTCACAAGGGAGCAACACACTTAGGGATCCTCACGATTCCTAAGGAGAAATTACACTTGCGAGATCCTCACGACTCGTAAGGAGAACTCTCTTATGGGACCCTCACGGCTCATAAGATTTGAAAGTCTTAAGTTACAGAGACCTGAACCTGTTCTTAAGCAACCCCCACAACTTTCGATATCGCCCTACAAGCGGCTCATACTGACCCTTGTTTACAATCCACGGGCGCGAATAAACATTTCCCTAACCGAGTCCCACCCGTAACTGGGGATATGTTCGCACGGTGAACAACCCTTGTGAGTCCTCTCGACTTATAAGGAGAAAACCCCTTTGTCAGATCCTTACGACTTACAGAGGAACATGCACTTAGGAATCCTCACGATTCCTAAGGAGAAAACATACCTACAAGATCCTCACGACTTGTAGGGAGAAATACCTTTGTGAGACCCTTACGGCTCATGAAGTCAAAAGCCTTAGTCAACAGGACCCTAACCCTGTTTACTAAGCCACCTTTGTTCGACGTCGACAGAGACAAATGATGATTCGCTCCTGGCAATATCCCAGTTATAGCGGTGCTGATGCCAAAATCGGTGTCTAATCCAGAGCTTGCGGTGAAAAGCCAGCAAGCCACACATGCATACGAAATAGCCGAAATGATGGGGCAACTTGCAGACAAAATCAGCAAGTAAAAATGTACGCATGCAAATAGCCGAAATGATTGGGCAACTTGCAATAAAAAACAGCGAACAAAAAATAAAATAAAACAAATAGCCGAAATGATTGGGCAGCTCGCAATAAAAAACAGCGAGTGAAAATAAAATAAATAGCCGAAATGATTGGGCACCACGAAAAATAGCCGAAATGATGGGGCAATCGCGACCTTCACGATATAAAAGCTGAAATGATAGAGCATCATGGAGAAAGAAATAAAATAAAAGTGAAAGTTATGGCCTGCAGGTGATATCGTTTCGATCCCTGTATACAATCCAGGGGCGTGAACAAAGAAGGAATCGCATTCCTCCTCCCTCCCCCCCCCCCCCAGGTTTCATCCGAAGAAGAAGCCAAATCTTGATGGTCCACAGATAACCTAAAGATCATCTCAACACTCGTCCCATCACAACGGACAGAACATCAAGCAAAGCGGAACGGCGGCAACTCCCAGTTCCATGACTCGCCGGCGTACAGCTGACTGAGAGTCAAATTCCGACTTCATGAAATACAGACAAAGTCAAAAAATTCCTAGTCACGTGGAACACGGATAACGTCACTTCTGACCCCGTGGAAAACGTTCAGAGCGGAGCCTAGTCCTCGCTGAACACGGCAGTGAACCCGTGGGAAGCACCTAGAGCAAAATTCCTGGTTACGTGGAACGCGGGTAACGTCACTCTTTGACCCCGTGGAAAACGTCCAGAGCGGATCCTGGTCCTCGCAGAGCACGGCAGTGAACCCGTGTGAAGCATCCACAGCGGAGCCTGGTCCTCGCCGAACACGGCAGTGAACCCGTGGAAAGCATCCAGAGCAAAATTCCTGGTCACGTGGAACGCGGATAACGTCACTCTTTGACCCCGTGGAAAATGTCCAGAGCGGATCCTGGTCCTCGTAGAGCACGGCAGTGAACCCGTGTGAAGCATCCAGAGCGGAGCCTAGTCCTCGCCGAACACGGCAGTGAACCCGTGGGAAGCATCCAGAGCAAAATTCCTGGTCACGTGGAACGCGGATAAAGTCACTCTTTGACCCCATGGAAAACGTCCAGAGCGGATCCTGGTCCTCGCAGAGCACGGCAGTGAACCCGTGTGAAGCATCCAGAGCGGAGCCTGGTCCTCGCCGAACACGGCAGTGAACCCGTGGGAAGCATCCAGAGCAAAATTCCTGGTCACGTGGAACGCGGATAAAGTCACTCTTTGACCCCATGGAAAACGTCCAGAGCGGATCCTGGTCCTCGCAGAGCACGGCAGTGAACCCGTGTGAAGCATCCAGAGCGGAGCCTGGTCCTCGCCGAACACGACAGTGAACCCGTGGGAAGCATCCAGAGCAAAATTCCTGGTTACGTGGAACGCGGATAACGTCACTCTTTGACCCCATGGAAAACATCCAGAGCGGATCCTGGTCCTCGCAGAGCACGGCAGTGAACCCGTGTGAAGTATCCAGAGCGGAGCCTGGTCCTCGCCAAACACGGCAGTGAACCCGTGGGAAGCATCCAGAGCAAAATTCCTGGCCACGTAGAACACGGATAACGTCACTCTTTGACCCCGCGGAAGACGTCTAGAGCGGAGCCTAGTCCTCGTCGAACACGGCAGTGAACCCATGGGAAGCATCTAGTGCAAATTCCTGGTCACGTGGAATGCGGATAACGTCACTCTTTGACCCCGTGGAAAACTTCCAGAGCGGATCCTTGTCCTCGCAGAGCACGGCAGTGAACCCGTGTGAAGCATCCAGAGCGGAGCCTGGTCCTCGCCGAACACGGCAGTGAACCCGTGGGAAGCATCCAGACCAAAATTCCTGGTCATGTGGAATGCGGATAACGTCACTCTTTGACCCCGCGGAAAACGTCCAGAGCGGAGCCCGGTCCTCGCAGAGCACGGCAGTGAACCCGTGTGAAGCATCCAGAGCAAACATCGGACTGTGGAGTCCTTAAAATCCACGTACTATGATGTCCTTAACCTCGACCGTAATGTCTTAAAACTAACGATCAACCATAATGATTCTAGACTGGTTTTGCCTTGGTTCAAGGGTACATCTCTTCACTCCTTTGATATTTGGCGTTGTAATTCCTCAACGTCTTCAAAGAGGCGACGGGTCCCAGTAACCACACATTGCGTGGACTGTGGAGTCCTTAAATCCACGGACTATGATGTCCTTAACCTTGACCGTGATGTCTTAAAACTAACATCGGACTGTGGAGTCCTTAAATCCACGGACTATGATGTCCTTAACCTTGACCGTGATGTCTTAAAACTAACATCGGACTGTGGAGTCCTTAAATCCACGGACTATGATGTCCTTAACCTTGACCGTGATGTCTTAAAACCAACATTGGACTGTGGAGTCCTTAAATCCACGGACTATAATGTCCTTAACCTTGACCGTGATGTCTTAAAACTAATATCGGACTGTGGAGTCCTTAAATCCACGGACTATGATGTCCCTAACCTTGACCGTGATGTCTTAAAACTAACATTGGACTGTGGAGTCCTTAAACCCACGGACTATGATGCCCTTAACCTCGACCGTAATGTCTTAAAACTAGAAAAGGACGATGGAGTCCTTAAACCTATGGACTATGATGTCCTTAACCTTGACCGCGATGTCTTTAAACTATGGTACCCCGGAAAATATCCAGAGCAACCCCTGACCCCGCGAAATACGGATAGGGGCAACTTCACCCATCACTTACGGGTCCTCACGACTCGTAAGGGAGCAAATTCTTTTGTGAGATCCTTACGACTTTCAAGAGAAAACACGCTTAGGAATCCTCAGGATTCTTAAGGAGAAATTACACCTATGGAATCCTCTCGACCTATAGGGAGAAAAACTCTTTATGAGACCCTCACGACTTATAAAGTTGAAAAGTCTTAGGAGGCAGATCTCAACCCTGAATCCTAAGCAATCGTTATCCTGCAAAGAGATCAAGATAGACTGTCCGTAGAATACATTCAATAAAAGGGACACACCATTGAGAAGAAAAATATGTCTTTTATTCATAAACCAAAATGGATACAAAGTACAATTCGTGAAAGAACAAAAAAATATACTCTCATTCAAGAGTATGTACAAAAGAAGAAAAAAAAAAGATACAAGTCTTCAGGACGTCGGCCGATTTAGCAGCTTGGTCAGCTCATCCCTTTTCCGCTGGGCCTCGCCTTCATGGTTCAATATCACCAGAAGATGGGCCTCCGCCTGAGCCTGCTGGGCCTGATACGAGGCAATCCGACCTTCGAGCTCTTTCTCGGTGGCCTTGTGAGCCTCAACCCTTTCGCGCGTGAACACGACAGCCTTATCGAGGGCTACCACCTCTTTGATAGACTCTTGAAGTACTCACCAGAGTTCATACACTTTATTGGCTTTGGCTGTAAGGCTGGTTTGGAGCTCGCTCAGTACCTTAGAGGCCAACTCCCTCTCCGAGAATTTGCAACTGAGCCTCTTCTCGTACGATACCATGTTTGCCGCACACCGCTCTATCAGCCCCCGCAAGCCCGCCTTTGCAGCCACAGCCTCCGAGGAAAGACGGGAACACTCAAGTGCGTGCAAGCAAGCTTCCACCTGCCGACAGAACTCCACCCAGACTCGCACCACCGCCTCGCTATGGTAGGTGGCGAGAAAAGGAAGAGAACCGTTAGTTTCGGCAGCAAATGTTTCAGCTGTGATTGCGCTGCCAGCACGGAGCTCCTCGATCAAAGATGATAGGGAGACAAGGCTTAATTGGGCCAAGCGTTCTGAAGCTCGCAGAGCATAAGGGCCGGGCGGCATAGCGATACGCGATTCCAGCGCTATGGGAGCTGGCAGGGCTGTTCAGATAAAAAAAATGTCAATGAAACTCTTAAGCAAAGGAACACGTGGGACTATATTGAGACGTCACTTACCCACAGTCATGCAAGAAGGGGCTAAAGGCTCCCCTGGCCCTTCGAGAACCTCAACCTCGTCGTCAGCCTCCAGAACTGTAAAGGACATCAATGTCATTCCACAAAATAACAACAATGCTATGAAAAGACGGTGAGCGACACTAACCTTTCCCAGACGAGAGGATGATGGATTGAGGAGATATCGCCTGCGGAGCAGCCATCTCCAGCAGACGCTGGAAGGATTGCCGGGGAGATAGATCGGCAATAGAGGCTGCCAGCCCACGTAATTCTGAAAAGACAAAAGAGTTCAAGTAACAGAAAGATTACTAATTTAAAGTGTAGAGGGTTACCTTCGACGCTCCTCCCATTCTGAGCTGGGGGGATAGCAGCTTCAACAGCCTCCGCCGTGACCTCGGGCTCCAACAAAGGGAGGGTAGGCCCGACTACCTCCATCCCAGCCTCTGGGCCGCCCTCAGGAAGAGTTGTTGGGACGGCGACCACCAAGGGTGCCTCTCCCAAGGGAGCGAGTGCTCCAAGATCAAGAACCGCCGCAGGAAGCTCTATCGTGAGAGGCGCCGCGTCGTCAACCCCCTCCACATCGAGCAATGCTTCATTGGGGGTGTCAACAGGCTTTATCTTCAATAAGCTCGTGGGAACCTCCCCCATCACCGAAGTCTCTGCACAATTTACGAAAGAATAAGGATACATACATATAAGTGTAAGCAATATAAAGTGCTACAAAGAAATATAAGAACATACCAATGCGTAAGGAAGCCTTCAATATGGCTTCTTCAAGCCGATGCTCCCTCTCGAGGAGGTGTGCTCGCCGAGGTTCGAGGGTGGACTCGTGGCCGCCGGTCCACAAGGAAAGAGCGTCCGCAGCACCCTCCGAAGCAGCCTGCTTCAGGGCCCTTTCTCCCCATTCCTCCAAAGGGCCAATGAACCGCCGCCGGATCCACGAAGGGTCTTCATAGAAGATTACGGCGGGATAGGGCATCTTCGAAACCCTAACGTTCTGAGACTCATCTTTGGAACGTCTTATAGACTCAGCCAATTGTGCGGCTTCCTCGGCAGCCGAACCCGGAAAAAGTAGGCCAGCATCTGATTCCTGCAGGGCCAACGGTTCATCCTGAAGAATGGGCTCAGACTCTAGTAAAGAGTCGAGCAAGTTAGTAGCTACTTTCCTTCGCTGCTTGGACCCAGAACCGGTCGCCGAGGACGACCGCTTCCTTCCCCGTGGAGCCTTGGCACGATGCCGACCCACCTCACCTTCAACACTCTCATCCCTATCACCCTCGTCCGGTGCCACAACCGAGGATGACACCACCATTGTCGATGCCACGGGTGGTGGTGCTGCCATGGGTGGTGGTGCCGCTATCGGAGCCCGTTTAGCCCACGACCGGGTACCCAATGGCATACCAGCTGTTAGGGTAAGATCCACCCCCGACTCTCCGGAAATAAGCGCAACACCAGTATCCCTCAAGGGAAAATGGACCGGCGCGCACAGTCGCGGTGTAGCCCCTGCGGCCGGAACCTGAGTAGGAATGCCATGTCCAAGGAATACCCTTCTCTCCTCAATAATAATCGGGTTGACCCGATGAAGATACCAGCCCGTAAACGACCCCACGCACCGGGGAAGATAGTCAGCTTCAGGGATCATGAAGTGGGAGCCGGTGTTCAACCTCACGAAATGGTGAGCTGCATCGCGAACGGCTTCGGGTGAAGGAACCGGTGCGACTATGAAAGCCTCGAAAGGGACGCCTTGATCGTAGCCAAGCTGCCGGGCAAAGCAATGCGGATTGTACCGCATGAAAAGGGCCGCGCTATCCTGACGAAATACCAAGTAGCCCGTCTGATTGCGTATAAGTGTGTGGCCTCCCGAGGCCTCAAAGAAGGCATATTGTCTTTTGACTGGTCCCAGAGTTGCTGAGCCGGACCTGAAGGAGAAGATAAAACCCGGTCGATAAATACCAATCCGCCGGCAGTAGCATAAGGGGCAATCAATGCCCGAATGGCCCCAAATTGAGTTGGGTCGGAGGCAGAAGCATTCACCAATCGCATAAGTCGCGGGAAAGTGTAGGCGTCATAAAATGCGGGCCTCTGATGCATGGCGAAAGCACCCAATACGTGCATTTCGATCCAGGACGTGAAGTAATGAAGTGAAAAGTTTACTACATCTACGCCAGGGGTAGAGGTATTAGCCGCAGCGCCCAACCCATGATAAAGATGCACCAATGCTGGGATGCCAACGGCCAGCCGTGTCCCCTCAGCTATACAATTAGCCGGATAGATAACCGAAACTCTCATGAAGCGGCGATGCATGGGGATGACGAACCAGCTGAGCCAGACGTTGACGAAGCCCACGAAGAACGTCTCCTCATCCATACCGGGAGCTGCAATGGATTCGAAAGACACCGGCGACATAATGGTAATGTAGTACTATGGTAAATCTGATTCTTTAGTCGGCAGCTTCTTTGGACCAATCCCGAAGGGGTCATTAATATTCGCGAACTTCGGAGCCGTCTTCGACAGAACATCCTCGCGAAGGAAGCAAGAAATGAAGCTCATAAAAGTGACGCCTTGCTCCTCAGATTCTGTGAACAGCCGGTCAAAGACACCCAACGCCTTGATCAGACTTGGACGCTTATGGCGCACGGCATTTTCGCTTGACAAGCCGTCGAGGATTGTCGACTCGGTCTCAAAGGCATAATCATTGGAAGGCAGCAACTCCTCATAAAGTGCCCCCCGGATTGGCAGCCCCGAAATCTCATAAAATTCTTTCAAAGAGATCGAAACCTTTCGGTCCCCTAGGAGAAAAGTGTTGGTGGGGAGATTCCCCTGGTTCAAGAATGCCTTAACCCACCAAACATGCGGGGATTGGTAGTGGAAGAGCGACGCATACATCGCCTGGTAAAGCCCGACCTTCTGCAGCCGCGTGCGATGAGCAGAAAGGATGTAGCGAGCCCAGAGAAGGTAGCCTGTGGGGTGTCGAGGGGTAAGTCCTATCTTGTAAATTTGTCCCCATGGTTGGGCCTCACCCTGGCAAATACGTCGTCCCAGAATATCTATAGCTGGGATCGGATGGTTCGGGATACCAGTTGTCGAAGGCTCGAGCCGTCCCATCGGAGTCCAATTCGGCATCTCCACGGCAAAGACTGTCCTTGGTGGGTCCATTGGCAGAAATGGAAAAGTGGGCTCCTTGGCACTTCGCAAAGGAAGCTTCGGCGCCCCCGGATAATATGACCGTACCAGGTCCCCCACAAAAGCAAGTTGGTGCAGGTCGGGTCATGATCCTTGATGATCGCCATAACTTCCTCATCAGATGGTGACTGAGGAAAGGCGGCCTCCGAGCGGGTGAAAGGAAAGTACGGAACGGAAGTCATTGTACCTAAAATAAAATAAGAAGAAACTGTTAAAAGCAGAGCCAGCAGTATATATATATGATTATATATATATATATAAAGACAGCGAAAGAAAGCAACAGCGGACTTTTTTGGGGACCATTGGTTACAAAACATATGGGTCCCACAGAATCAGGATGACGGCTCGTTAATAATGAGGCCAAGCAATTATAATGAGACAAAGGGAAGATTCTCATTAAATAGGCAGTAGGTTTCAAGTGACCCTACACATTCCCCTAAAAGAGAAATCCATCTTGGACTCTGTGATAAATCAAACAGAATCAAGAGAATTAAATTCCCAGAGAGCAACGTTGTAAACTCGGATGTGAGAAAGACAACTCAGGGCAAGAAAACCTTAAGAAGTCCCTGTGGGAAGAACTTAGTTCTTCATAGGAATTAAATTCCTTGTTAAAAGAGGAGAATTAAATTCCCAGAGACACTCTTTAGAACCAAAGTTTTTTTTTGGATGGAGTTAAATTCCATGGAAAAGGCAACCGATCCCATCATCTCCCTAAAGATCAGATGAACCCTAAGAGATCTACTGTTTGAAGATTAAATGGTTTTCTATTTTTGTTGAAGAACTTGAAGAAAAATGGGTTCTTGTTAAAAGGGTGAAACCCTTGATATGGATTTAAAATCCAAAGAGTTTTTTTTATAAAAATGGTGGTTCTTCGATCGTTCAACATCATTACCTGAAAGAAAGAGTCTTTCTTGAACAGAGTTAAACTCTGAAAATTTTTCAAGGCAGAGAACTAAGCTCTGAGGAACGAGAATTAAATTCTCAAGAGAAAAGTTATCAAAGGAAGAAGATGAAAAGTGGAGGCGCTTCTGAAGAGACTCCTGCATTTATAGGATGTGATAGAAAACGTTTCATCTCCCCGATTCCCTAGATGGATCCAACGGTCACAAAAGTGACAGCGTTGCACTCACGTGCAGACACGTGAGAGCAATGCTATGGGGGCATTTGTTCCCTGATTAAAAAATCAGGAAAAGCTTAAAAAGAGACATCACGTGCTCACACGTGACCAATGGTCACGTGTCGGCACCTGATGGTTAAAGCAGCGGCACAAAACAGAGTACAGAAGAGGAGTCCATTCGGGGGGTCACGTGCTTACACGTGACCGGGGGTCACGTGTCAACACGTGACTGGCTGTAAAAGCCTCACAGTTTAATAGAATTAAATTCTAAAGGATTATTTAAATCTTTCCAAAATGAGGGAGAATTAAGGAGAACCGTTGATTAAGAATCCAAGGGTGATTAAATATCACCAATTTATGAAAAAATCTGGGACAAGGAAAGATTTCCCCAAAATCTCACCGAAATAACAAATAGAATATCTTTGGATTAAAACATCCAACGGTAAGTAAAATTCACCTAATAATCTAAAGGCTCAGATTAATGATGAAAACAAATCAAATCTTTCAGTGAGAGATTTACTAAACAAATTGATTCTTTTCCTCCTCCTATAAATAGGAGTCGAGAAGGGAGAATTAAAAAAAAAAGAAGAGAATTTTTGAGAAAGAATTGCTGAAGAGAAAACTTTAGAGAGAATTCCAGCATCTTGAAAATCCAGAAGAAAAAAACCTAGGTGAGAAAAAGAAAGGGGGATCAAAACTTCAGAAAAAAGAGAATTTAATTCTCAAAGATCTAAGAGTTTAACTCTTTTGCAAAGAACCTAGTTCTTTCTCTTGTTGAAGATCTGCAAAGTGCACATCTCCCCATAAGTTGAGAATTTAATTCTCATCGGGTCGAGATCCTGCCATGCAGATCTAAAACCTAGAGGAAGAATTGAGATTGGAGAATTTAATTCTCCCAAATTTATAGGAATTTAATTCCTCCATGATAAAATTAGGGTTTAACCCTATATGAGAATTCAATTCTCCAAAATTATAGGAATTTAATTCCTTCTAGATGGACAAACTAGGATTTAATCCTAATTGAGAATTTAATTCTCTCAAACTCACAGGAATTTAATTTCTCTAAAAATGAAATTAGGGCTTCACCCTATATAAGAATTTAATTCTTTTGCATATATGGGAATTTAATTCCTCTAAAAATAAAATTAGGGTTTAACCCTATATAAGAATAAGATTCCTCCGAAAATAGGAATCTAATTCCTTTAAAAGTTATAGTTGGGGTTAAATCCACAGAGAATTTAATTATTAAAAGATAAAGGGATCTTCAAGTATGCAAAAAATCAAGGTCACGTGTCCCCACGTGACCCCCCCCCAAAAAAAAGAACCCCACAAATGAAAAGGGATTGGCCCTGAGGCGCCTCACGTGCTCCACGTTACTTCCAAAACACAGACAGAAAGAGCAAAGGAAATGAAAGCTTTGGGCGCTCTCACGTGTTATCACGTGACCCCTTAGCAGATGCTTTGACAATCAGCCTATCACGTGTCAACACGTGATGCTCAAATAAAAACAGAAAAGTGTTTAACACTTATACAAAGAGCAAAGTAAAAGGAATCTGGTCCCACCTTTGGGCGTTCTCACGTGCCCACACGTGACCCCTTTGTTCAGTGTTTAAACACTAATTCGAGATATTTATTCCCAATGTTTGACACTGATTATCTCTTAGTGTTCAACACTAGTTTGAAAACCTTATTTGCAGTGTTTAACACTGTTATTTTCTAGTGTTTAACACTAAATTGAAGATCATATTTCCAGTGTTTAACACTGATTATCCCTTAGTGTTTAACACTAATTTAAAAGTTTATTTCCAGTGTTTAACACTGTGGCTCTCTAGTGTTTAACACTAATGTTAGCCACATTGGCTAATTTTCCAGAGGCAAAGCCTCCCCTTCAACTGAAACTCAAAATTGAGTAAAATCCAGAGCTATAATGCTCAGTCGAAAATAAAAATGTTATCAAAGCCCTCAAACTTTGTTTAGCATCACTAAATAATGTGGGCTGAAACCAGACAACTGTCAAATAGTCTAGCAGAGAGCCAAACTTAATTGGACTTAGCCCAAGTTGGCCATAAGTCCTCAATCCAGACTTAACTGAGCCAATGTGCTCATAATATAATCAATTGGTCTCGGTTCCAAACTGGGCTATAGATCATTCAATCTACCTTGGTTCAAGGGTACATCTCTTCATTCCTTTGATAGTTGTCGTTGTAATTCCTCAACGTCTTCAAAGAGGTGACGGGTCCCGACAACCACTCATCCAATGGACTGTGGGGTCCTTAAACTCATGGACTATGATGTCCTTAACCTTGACCGTAATGTCTTAAAACTAACAATGGACTGTGAGGTCCTTAAACTCATGGACTATGATGTCCTTAACCTTGACCGTGATGTCTTAAAACTAACATTGGACTGTGGAGTCCTTATATCCATGGACTATGATGTCATTAACCTTGACCGCGACGTCTTAAAACTAACATTGGACCGCAATGTCCTTAAACTACCTATCGACTGCAATGTCATTAAACTAAACATTAGGGCCCCCAATTGCTCTCTTATTGGATCTAAACGATCCCGTTAAGTTGATCTTAGTCTAAAATCAGACTAATGTATCCTTAACAAACGTTTAATTCGATCTAGTCTCAAATGAGGCTAACGTATCCTTAAACACAAACAACCCCCCCCAAACCCAAATCTAAGAAAGATACGGATTTGGACTAGTCCACGCCTAACTGAGTCTCCGTATACAATCCACGGGCAACCGAACACAAAATAAACACCCACGACACGAAGTGACCATCTGGAGAAGGAGAAAGTTGTTACCGCGATGCAGTAGAGTAATTAACTGCAGGGGCTTGCGCCTGCAGGGAAGAGCGTCCCCACAATCAAAAACCCCTCAAGCGAGGGGGAATCTGACGAAGTCTGCTATATCGGCCGCATCCGTTTAAACCTTCGATACACGGTGCCATAAATCAACTTGGCATTTTCGGAGAGGTGGACGGATAGCACCAATTAGCATCTGCCCCGAATCTCGGGCAAGACGTCCCCGTCGTGCCGTCTTTCGGAGGGGAACACCCCCAGCTTTCATCACTCGGCGCCCGTGGCGACGTCGAGCATGTCGTGCGGCCGGGATCACCTCCGCTGTTGGATCAGCTTTTCCATGCCCCCTGTTTTGATGAGAGTCTGTTGTTGGCGCCAGCCTATCAAAGACAGATGCTCGCTGAGAGGGACTGGCCAATCTTGAAAAGGCCGATTTTCGTGCAGAGAAAACGGCCTTGGTTACTTCACCCGGAGTGGGAGCTGAAACGGCCAATATTGTGAAGACCGACCCCTTAGCCGGAGAAGCCGCCTTGGTGACTTCAAGAGTAGGGATGGCTATCCACTTCGGGATAACGCCTTCTGGTATTGCGGGCTTCTTCGCGAGCCCATCTGAGCTTCAGCCCAGTCTGCTGAAAAATGAGGCGCTTGGTTTGGGCGACCCATTAAAAAGGGCCTCGGTAGTGGTAAGCCGATCAAAGACCGACTTCTTCTGAGCTTCTTGCAATGGTACAGGGGCGTTGAAGCTCATCGGTGGGAGCATGGTCCCGAAGAATAGCCCAATGGTGCCCTGAGTTACCTGCTCTACTGGCATCTTGAACAGGGAGGCCACTTGGGGCCCATAGGTTACTCCTCCAAATGAGGCGGAACGGGAGTTGCAGTTGCAGTTGGAGCAGTTAGAGGCCATTGATGTTCTTTTTTTTGCACGGGAGCAAAACCAAATCTTAGTACCTCGAACCCAAGGGCAACCATATTAAACCGTGATTCGTTCACGAACAAGACACAGAAAGTGTGGAGTGGAAAGAGGAAAAGATCCCACCGGGCGTGCCAGAATCTGTTCTCCGCCGAAATACAGAGACGGAACCCCGTAGGTTCATCTTGCCTGAATTTAGGGGCAGATGCTATTTGGTGCTATCCGTCCATCTCTCCGAAGATGCCAAGTTGATTTATGGCACCATGTATCGAAGGTTTAAACGGATGCGGCCGATGTAGTAGACATCGTCAGATTCCCCCTCATTTGAGGGGGTTTTGATTGTGGGTATGCTCTTCCCTGCATGCGCAAGCCCCTGCAATTAATTACGCTACCGTATCGCGGTAACCACTTTCTCCTTCTCCAGATGGTCACTTCGTGTCGTGTGTGTTTATTTTATATTTGGTTACCCGTGGATTGTATACGGAGACTAATTTATGTTGTCGCCCGTAGGGTGTGGATTAGTCCAAATCCGTATTTTCTTAGATTTGGGTTTGGGGTTGGGTTTAAGGATACGTTAGTCTCATTTGAAACTAAGATCAACTTAAACTTTTGTTAAGGATACGTTAGTCTAATTTTAGACTAAAATCAACTTAACGGGATCATTTAGATCCAACAAAAGAGCATTTGGGCTCTATTGTTTAGTTTAGGGATATTGCGGTCCATTGTTAGTTTAAGGACATTACGGTCCAAGGTTAAGGACATCATAGTACATAGGCTTAAGGACCCCACAGTCCAAGGTTAAGGACATCATAGTCCATGGGCTTAAGGACCACACAGTTCGAGGTTAAGGACATCATAATCCATGGGCATAAGGACCCCACAGTCCGAGGTTAAGGACATCATAGTCCATGGGCTTAAGGACCCTACAGTCCGTAGTTTAAAGACGTCATAGTCTATAAAGTTTAAGGACATCATAGTCCATGAGTTTAAGGACCCCGCAGTCCATGTAATGATTGGTTATCGGGACCCATCGCCTCTCTGAAGATGTTGAAGGATTACAACGACAAATATCAAAGGAGTGAAGAGATGTACCCTTGAACCAATGTTGATTGGGAAATCTGTAGTCCAATTTGGGACTAAGATCAATTAATTAGATTATAAGCACATGGGCTCAGTTAAATCTGAATTGAGGACTTATGGCCAATTTGGGCTAAGTCCAATTAGGTTTGAAATGTTGGATCTTTGTTTGGACTGTTGAACATTTGTCTGGGTTCATCCCCCCATTATTTAGCAATGCTAAACATGAGTCTGGGTTCTGACCGTATTTTTTCTTTTATTGAGTGCTGAGCACTTATATACCATATGAGATGATCAATCTTGGAAGACAGGGATGTACTTGAGGCTCAGTCAAAAGGGGAGTCTTGCCTTTGGAAGATTTAGCCAATTTAGGCTAAGACTGGTTTGAAAATAGTGTTAAACACTAGCACATATCTGGCAGTCACGTGTTCCCACGTGATACATTTAAAATAGTGTTAAACACTAGGGATGAAATGCTCAAAATAGTGTTAAACACTAGAAAATTGAGGCGCTCACGTGACGACACGTGAGGCACCCTAGGATTGGGCCAAGATTCCTTTATTTTATTCTCAGAATATTCAAATAAGTGTTAAACACTTTTAGTCTTTATGGCCATCACGTGTGGGCACGTGATGGGCACCCATGCACTGGATATTAATAAGATTTATTAGGAGTCACGTGGGGACACGTGAAGGCACCCAAACTCTGTTCTGCCTTTGCTTTGTTCTCTCTTTTTTGAGGAATTTATCCAGGGGTCACGTGGGAGCTCGTGACCCAATTTTATTCATTCTCTTTTGATCACTGAGGAGGGGAGTCACGTAGACACACGTGATCAGGTTGGATACTGATGCTTTTATGTGCATGAAAAGTTTAAGTCCCTTATTTAAGAATTAAATTCTTTTGTAGGGTTGAACCCTAATTTATTTAGAAGAATTAAATTCCTATGTATTTGGAAGAATTAAATTCTTTAAACCCAACTCTCCCTCTAAGTTTTGGATCTGCATGGCAGAATATCCTCGATAAGAATTAAATTTTCAACTTATGGAGAGATCTGCTTCTGCAGATCTTCAACCATGAAGAAGAACTAAGCTCTTGTATTAAGGGTTAAACCCTATTTTTGTTGGAGGAATTAAATTCCTATGTGCTTTTCGGAGAATAAGATTCTTTGAACTTAGGTCCTCCCTTAGATTTTAAATCTGCATGACAGAATCTCCCCGATGAGAATTAAATTCTCAACTTATGGGGAGGCCTGCTTCTGCAGGTCTTCAACCAGAGGAAGAACTAAGCTCTTATTCAAAAGAGTTAAACTCTTGGTTTGAGAATTAAATTCTCTTTTTGTTGTTTTGGAGCTTATGGTCTCTTTCCCTTTCTCACCTAAGCTTTCTTTCTCTTCTGAGGAAATCTTTTTTTCTCTCTGGAGAATTAAATTCTCTTCTTTTTTTTCTCTATGTTGTTGTTGTTGTTGTATCTTCCTTTTTTTTCTTCCCCCTTGACTCTTATTTATAGGAGAAAGAAAAGAATCAGTTTGTTTAGTCAATCTTTCATTAAAATATTTTGATTGATTTTGCAACCAACATGATCTTTTAAATCACTCGGTGAATTTTATTCACCATTGGATTTTTAATCCAAAAGATACTTTATTTGTTGTTCCTGACAGATTTTAGGAAAATATTTCCTTGTATAGAATCTTTCTATAAATTGGTGATTTTTAATCACTATTGGATTTTTAATCCAACGGTGCTCCACTTTACAGAGTGCAATCTTTTTTGTTTAGAAAGATCTAAAGAAATATTTTTCCAGTTATGGTTTTTGATTCCCTCTTAATTAGAATTTAATTCTATTAGTTCAGATGGTTTAGGAGTTTATCACGTGTTGACACGTGACCCCATTTGTTAAAGCATTCAAATTAGAATTTAATTCTATTGTTTCAGAGGGTTTAAGAGCCTATCACGTGTTGGCACGTGACCCTACTGATTAAGCATTCAACTAGAATTTAATTTTATTATTCTAAAGAACTCGGGAACTCATCATGTGTCGGCACGTGACTCCTGGTCATGTGTGGGCACGTGATGCCCCATTGGGGGTTTTTTCTTGTTGTTTTATTATACCTTTTAATTCCATTCAATGGGTTTAAAGGCCCATCACGTGTGGACACGTGACCCTGTTTGATTAGAATTCAATTCTTATTATTTCAGAGTCCTCAGGAACCGGTCACGTGTTGGCACGTGACCCCCGGTCACGTGTGGGAACGTGATGCCCCATTGGGGGTTTTCCTTGTATTTTACGAGGGAACAAGGGGGCCGTTGTGGCAGGCACCCATGCAGATGATACCTTTCGTGGTACGGCGGAGGGATGTTCCTCCTCTTGCTGAGCCTTCGTCTTCTTTAGCCGGTGAGAGTAATCTATGTCAATTATAGAGTCTTGGACTTTCCGTCAAACTCTATGGATCTTGGAGGACAACCGTTGAGGAGGCTATTCCGGCTTTACCCGTGTTGTGTTTTCAACAGGCAGAAGAGACTTCTTTAGTATGGCGGTTGGAGAGTTCTTGCGCACCCTCTTGAGCAGCTCGAAGTTGTTCCCAGTTGGAACAGCAGCATCAACTTCCACCATTAGAGCTGGTGGGGTAAGTCCAGAGGGGGAACTTTCCCCAGCCTTCCTTACTCGGCGCCAGTGACGACGTCGAGCATGTCTTGCAGATGGGCATAGTTCAGTTATGGGAGTGCCTTCATCATGACCCTTGCTTTGATGAGAGGCTGCTTTTGGTGCCAACCTGTCAAAGACTGGCATCCGTTAAGAAGGAACGTCTAACCTGTCGAAGACTGATTTTCGAATAGGGGAAGCACTTGTAACGACCTCACCCGTAGCAGGAGTTGGACTGGCTAGTCTTGCAAAGACCGATCCCTTAGCAGGAGAAGCCCCTTTGACAGCTTCATCTACCGGAGCTGGAATGGCTATTCGCTTTGGGATAACTCCTTCAGGTATTGCAGGCCTCTTTACGGGCACAGTGGATTTTTGGCTCAACCTATCGAAGTCTGAGGCGGTAGACTTGGATGACCCGTTGAGAGGGGCCATGGTGGTTGCGAGCCGATCAAAGATCGACTTCCTTGGAGCCTCCTGTGATGGCATTGAAGCATTGAAGCTCATTGGAGGGAGCATAGTCCCGAAAAACAGTCCAGTGGTGGCCTGAGTCACCTGCTCCACTGGCATCGCAAAGACGGAGGTCGCTTGGGACCTATAAGTCACTCCTCCAGCAGGGACGGAGTGGTAGTTATTGTTGCAATTGGTGCAGTTGGAAGCCATTGACGTCATCTTCTCTTCTAGGGAGCAAGACACCAAATCTTAGTACCTCGAATTTAGGGGCAACCATATTAAATCGCGATTCGTTCGCGAACACGACACACGAATTGTAGAGTGGAAAGAGGAAAAGGTCCCACCGGGCATGCCAGAATCTGTTTACCACCGAAAACAGAGACGGATCCGGGATGGATCGTCTTGCCTGAATTTGGGGGGGCAGATGCTATTTGGTTTTATTTGTCTATCTCTCCGAAGATACCAGGTTGATTTATGGCACCGTGCATCGGAGGTCTGGACGGATGCGGCCATTGTAGCAGATTTCGTCAGATTCCCCCTCGTTGTGAGGGTTTTTTGATTGTGGGGACATTCTTCCCTACAGGCACAAGCCCCTACAGTTAATTACGTTACCGCATTGCGGTAACCACTTTCTCCGGCTCCAGAAAGTCACTTCGTGTTGTGTGTGCTTGTTTTATTTTTGGTTGCCTGTGGATTGTATACGGAGAAAAATTTGTGTTGTCGCCCGTAGGGCGTGGATTAGTCTAAATCCGTATATTCTTAGATTTAGGTTTGGATCGATTTAAGGATCGTTAGCCTTGTTTGAGATTAAGATCAACTTAAATATTTGTTAAGGATACGTTAATCCGATATTGGACTAAGATCTACTTAACGGGGGTTCGGGATCATTTTTGATCCAACGAAAGAGCATTTGGGCTCTATCGTTTTAGTTTAGGGACGTTACGGTCCATAGCTAGTTTAAGGACATTACGGTCCATGGGCTAGTTTAAGGAATTACGGTCCATTAGGATGTGCTTATGGGTTTGAGAGTGCATCCAAGAACTGTTGGTTGTCGGGACCCTCCACCTCTCTGATATCGTTGAAGAATTACAGCGATATATATCAGAGATGTGGAGAGATATACCCTTGAACCGAACTCCAGATTGAAGGGAGAGATCATGGTGGAACAAACACCATTTTAGATGCCATGTGTCAGGACATATTTCCCCAATCTTGTTAAAAACAAGAAAACATATTCTGTAAAACAGAAGTACTTGGATCAAAAATCCAACGGTGGGTAAAATTCCATAACTCAATTTTGAGACCAATTAAATCAATCGGAATCTCTCAATGAGAGATTTTTTCAAAATTAATTAACAAACTTGCCTCCACTATATAAAGGACCCGAGACTTCAAGTCTCAGATAAGAAAAAAAACCTATAAGCTTCTGAAAAAATACAGAAAGCTTTAACAACAACAGAGAATTTAATACTCAAAGAGGAAGGCTTCCCTTTCAAAAAAAGAACCAAGGTAAAGAGAACACAGAGATCAAAATATCTCTTTTACCTATTCCAAGGGTTTAACCCTTCTCAGAAAACTTAGTTCTTTCTCTAAATCAGATATCCACAAGACAAGTCTCTCACAAGTTGAGAATTTAATTCTCATCGGGAAGATCTTGTTCTTGAGAACCAAAGATTCAGAAAAGAATTAGATCCAAAAGAAAAACAAAAGAAAAAAGAACCTATGAAAGAACTAAGTTCTTAAAGAAGAACCTAATCCCAGATCTTCAAAAACGAAGATCTTGGTGATCATTAATGGTCAAAATTCCATTAACAGAGATTTAATCTCTAAAAAAGGAAAAAAGACTAGCGCCTCACGTATTTCCCGCATGGGATCCCTTTTAACAGCGCCTAGCGCCTCACATGAAAAACACGTGAGGCGCCCAAAACAGAAGGCCAGCGCCTCACGTGAAACACACATGGGTGCTGAATAAAAGTGCTTAGCACTTCATATACAGCCAAAACGGCTGAGGGCTTAACACTGATTGGGCAACGCTCAGCGCCTCACGTGCTCCTTACGTAGGCGCCATATAAAACATGCTTAACACTCCATATACAACCAAAACGGCTGAGTGCTTATCACTGATTGGGCAGCGCCTCACGTGCTCCTCATGTGGGCGCCATAAAAAGTGCTTAGCACTTCGTGATTAGTCAAAATGACGAAAGTGTTCAATACTCATTGGGCAGCGCCCATAAATGAATGCTTCACATGATACCCATGTGAGCACCCGAGCTTCAAACAAGTGCTTAGCACTTTTTCATAAAAACAACGGGGCTGAACAAACAGAGCCTAGATAAGTGCTTAGCACTT
Source organism: Agapanthus africanus (assembly GCA_030015575.1). Classification (NCBI taxonomy): domain Eukaryota; kingdom Viridiplantae; phylum Streptophyta; class Magnoliopsida; order Asparagales; family Amaryllidaceae; genus Agapanthus; species Agapanthus africanus. Next base: position 524,268,757 of record CM057345.1, read on the forward strand.
TTACATAAAAAGAAAAGAAAAGACTAAGCAGACTAAGCCCAAATTGGCTAAGTCTCTCAAGTTTTCTTGCAGCTGAGCCCAAATGCTCTTTTGCTGGATCTTAAGTATAAATGGTCTTAAAATGTTGTTAAGTTGATTTTAATCTCAAATAAGACTAACGTATCCTTAGTGAAAACAAACTGAGCCCAAATGCTCACTTATATATTTAAGTTGATCTTAATCTCAAACTAGATTAACGGTCCTTAAATAAAACAAAAATACTTCTGAACTGTAGGAATATACAACCTAAGTTCAAAACCCCGTCAAGCAAATCCTTGATCCAAGCCCAAATCTAAAATATACGGATTTGGACTAATCCGCGCCCTATGGGCGATGACATAAACTAGTCTCCGTATACAATCCACGGGCAACCAAAACAAACAAAACACACACGACACGAAGTGAACTGCTGGAGAAGGAGAAAGTGGTTATCGCAATTTAGTAACGTAAGTAACTGCAGGGGCTTGCGCCTGCAGGGAAGAGCATCCCCACAATCAAAAACCCCTCATAAAATGAGAGGGAATCTGATATAGTCTGCTATAACGGACGCATCTGTCAAAACCTCCGATATATGGTGCCATAAATTAACTTGGTATTTTCGGAGAGGTGGATGGAGAAGTACAAATAGCATCTGCCCCTAAAAATCAGGCCAGACGTCCCAACGTCTCGGTCTCTGTCTTTCGGCGGCGAACAGATTCTGGCACGTCTGGTGGGACCTTTTCCTCTTTCCACTCCACACTTCATGTGTCGTGTTTCACGAACAAAATCGCGGTTCGCTATGGTTGCCCTTGGATTCGAGGTACAAAAATTTGGTGTCTTGCTCCTGTGCAGAAAAAATCGATGGCTTCCAACTGCAACTCTCGCTCCACCCCAACTGGAGGAGTGACCTACGGGCCCAACGCGGCCTTTATATTTTCAATGCCGGTGGGGAAAGTAACACAAGCCACTACTGAATTGTTCTTTGGGACCATGCTCCCACCAGTGGGTTTCGGTACCTCAGCGCCGCAAGAGGAAGGTCCCAAGAGGTTGGTCTTCGATCGACTGGTGATCACAATGTCCCCTCTCAACGGGCCGTACAAATATGGTGTCTCGGTCTTCAACAGGCTGAGCAAAAGTTCAAACGGGTCTGCAAAGAGGCTCGTGATACCTGAATGGGCTACCCTAAAACGGATAGCCCTACCAACTCCTGCTACGGCCAAAGCCGTCAAAAGCGCTTCCCCCATCAGAAAGTCGGTCTTTGAAAGATTGGCCGGTCCTCCCCAAACTTTGACAAGGACATCGATCTTCAACAGGTTGACACCAACAACATCCCCTCAGCAAATCCGGAGGCACGAAAAAGCCGCTTTCAAAACTGAGGCGGTCCCTTCGGCAAGGCACGCTCGACGTCGCCACTGGCGCCGAGTGAGAAAAGCTGGGGGCAACTCCCCCTCTGGACTTACTCCGCCAGTTCCAATGGTGGAAGTTGACGTTGTTGTTCCAACCGAGAACAGCTTTGACCTGCTCAGGAGGGTGCGCAAGAACTCTCCAACGGCGGTGCTAAAGAAATCGCCCCCACCTGCAGAGGTTACTGCGCAAGCAAAGCCGGAGCAGCCCCATCAGCGGCTCTCCTCGCAAATTCACAGGGTCTGGCGGAAAGTCCAAGACTCTGTGATCAACAAAGATTAATCTCCTCGGCCGAAGAAATTGAAGGCTTGGCAAGAAAAGGACCACTTCTCCGTCATGCAGCGAGGGACTTCTTATACACGGAAGCCTGTTACAACGGCTCCTTCAACTTCAACCTCCTACAAAAGGACGAGGCTGGAGAAAATCCTACCGCCGGCGGCAAATTCCAAAGGCGATGGACCCAAACGCCCTAAGTCTGGGGGCATGATCGTACATACGGTCTACATGGCTTCCGAGAAAGAAGAAAGTCGTGCTTCGGCGAGTCACCGACTGCAAACTCGGTCGCTGACTAAGGCTCAGGAGCAACAAAAGAAGCACCAGAAAATGCTGATCAAAATGGAAGCGCTTACCAGACAGAAAGAAAGTCCAGACAAAGAGGTTGAACAACGCCATGAGCAGGAAACCGATACAGAGTTTCTGCAAAGGGTGCTCGAAAGAAAAAACAAAGAAGCCGCTGAACAAGCTGCTAATATGAAGCAGATAGCGCTCTTGTTTCAGGCCATGGTTGGAATGATGATCCAGCCAGAACCCCCTGCCAAGGATCCGCCAATAATCATCAAGGATGATAGAGGGGAAACATCAAACCCTCTTTCGGCTTTATCAACAGCCAATGAGGAAACGATCTCCAAGGTCTGCTCTTGATGATTATATTGCTCAACAAATAAGAGCACATCAAGCTAATAAAGCGGCTGTCCAAATCGTCAGAATTGGACAACCGTATCCAGGCTGATATGATCAAATCAAGTATCCACCGAGATATACAATCCCTAAGTTCCATGTATACAAAGGGACAGGCAACCCCCATCAACACGTCGCGCAGTTCAGAGCTCTGTGCGGCAACACGGGAGGTGACAACAAACTGTTACATCGCCAGTTCATTGGCAGCCTGTCAGAAACGGCCTTTGAATGGTACTAGGAGCTCCCAAATGACTCTGTAAAGACATTTACAGAGATGGAGGTGATGTTCACATAGCGGTTCGATAGCGCAAGCGAGCGCACCCCGATCATGGCATTAATCAATGCCAGGGTAAGGCCAGGAGAAACTTGGGTCCAATATGCGATTCGGTGGCGGAACCTATGGTCTAAGTGCGAACAGCGCATTGAAGAATATCCCACCGTGGGCATGTTCATCGGGACCCTAGATCCTCAAACGACTGTGTCCCAGTTCATGACATTCTTCAAACCAACCACCTTCCAGGATCTGATCGATAAACTGGCCTAAATGGACCAGATGGGCCACGGGCCTTCCTCCTTAAATAAGGACCCTCAAAATAACAACGGTAAAGGGAAAGCGGCCTTCGTTGCCAACACGCAACAATAACCGAGTGGCCCAAAACCAGCTGCTCGCCAAAACAACGTGCGTCCGTGCCCATCCTTGGAGGAAAGACTAGGACGCGCTTACTCGTTTACCACGATAAGACGAGGAGACTATTTGAATTGGCAGTACGTAACAAACTCATCACATTGCCAGACCCACGGCGTCCACCGCAACCTGGTGACGTCAATAACCCTAATTACTGCTCCTATCACAGAATAGTGAGCCACCCAATTGAGGATTGCTACGTCTTCAAGAACTGGGTCGAGGACCAGTATCAACATGGGAAATTCACGCTGTCTGATAACTGGAGGGTAAACCCACCACAGACGCACACTCCTAAAAAGGTGGATACGCCGGGGGCATCATACTCACTCGTGTAATAAACTCCATGGGAAGTCGTTCTTTCAGTAAAAACCAAAAGAATGTTGAACGATCTACAGCATGTCCAGCAGTCAAGTGGAAAAGCCCACTTGAACCCGAAATCATCGAAGGGATGCTGAAACCACGTCCCGCACCAAAAGTTGTTGACAAAGGGGAAAAACCCCAAGTCGAGCCTTTAAAGTCTTTGAAGAAGAAGACCAAGAAGCCTGTGCAGCCTGCCGAGTATAACGGCAAGCGCACAGGCCTACAAAAGTACATTGACGCGCTGGAGGAGTACAACCAGAAGGCGCAGACACCGGTCATGTTCGAAGAGTTCCTCAAGAAGATTCTTGAGAACGAAGATAGTGACAACGATGAGAAAAATGACTCATCAGGAGTGTTCACCTCCGAAAACCGGGAAGACAAACGTCTTGCCTGAATTTGAGGGCAGATGCTAATTGGTTCTATCCGTCCACCTCTCCGAAGATGCCAAGTTGATTTATGGCACCGTATATCGAAGGTTTAAACAGATGCGGCCGATGTAGCAGATTTCGTCAGATTCCCCCTCATTTGAAGGGTTTTTGATTGTGGGGACGCTCTTCCCTGCAGGCACAAGCCCCTGCAGTTAATTATGCTACCGCATCGCGGTAACCATTTTCTCCTTCTCCAGATGGTCACTTCGTGTCGTGGGTGTTTGTTTTGTTTTTGGTTGCCCGTGGATTGTATATGCAGACTAATTTATGTAGTCGCCCGTAGGGCATGGATTAGTCCAAATCCGTATTTTCTTAGATTTGGGTTTAGGGTTGGGTTTAAGGATACGTTAATCTCATTTGACACTAAAATCAATTTAAATGTTTGTTAAGGATATGTTAGTCTAATTTTAGACTAAGATCAACTTAACGGTTTGTTAAGGATACGTTAGTCTAATTTTAGACTAAGATCAACCTAACGGGATCATTTAGATCCAACAAAAGAGCATTTGGGCTCTGTTGATCTGAATTGAGGACTTATGGCCAACATTGGGCTAAGTCCAATCAAGTTAAAATGTTTAACATTTATTTTGGGCTGTTGAGCCTTTATTTGGGCTTGGCCCTGACAGTGTTTTTGTCTTGGTCCTGGGGTTATTAAAGAATAATTTATGTTCTATCAGTGTAACACATGGTGCGCTTAGCGTTTTGTGCCAGTCAAAGAGCGCAGTGCGCTTCTGCCGAGTTGCATATACGTGAGGAACACGTGTCGCGCTTGGCGCTAGAGCCAGTTAATGAGCGCAGAGCGCTAGTTTATGAGCTCATTGCGCTATTAGTTCAGTAGCGCACACGTAAGTGACACGTGGTGTGCTTGGCGCTGAGCGCCAGTCCATGAGCGCATTGCGCTATATTTGGAGCACTAAGGCTCCGCAGCGCTTTGCGCTAGTCTTTGAGTGCTGATGCGCTTCTGCTAAGTAGCATACACGTGAGGAGCACGTGGTGTGCTTGGCACTATAAACCAGTCTTGAGCACAGAGCGCTAAGTTATGAGCGCAAAGCGCTAACTGATCAATTTTATGATCCAAGAAATAAATTTATTTTCTTTTAAAAGAGACTTTGTCTCAAGATTCTAAGAACTTCTTATTTTGTAGGAGATGTTTTCAATCTCTTATATAGATGAAAGGCTTTGCCTTTATGGATCTGTGATCCTTAAGAGAATTGAATTATTCTTCCCCCTTTTTTATAATGAGATGTTCATGATTCCTTTGAAAAAGACTTTAGTCTTATAGATCTACGATCTGTGAGAAAGAAGTAAATTCTTCTTTTATTTCATGATGAGATCTTTTGATCTCTTTGTAAAAGACATTGGTCTTGTAGATCTATGATCTTAAAGAAAGAAATGAATTCTTCTTTTTAATTATGAGATGATTTCATCTCTCTGTTCTTTTACCTTGAAGAAAGTAAGTTCTTCTATCGAGAGCTTGGCACTTCTTTCTGAGATTTTCTCAAAGCTTATGGGGGTTCCTCTATATGTTTCTGTATCTCCTAGACTTGAAGTCTAGGGGCCTTTTTATAGGGCAAGCTGATTTGTTCAATCAGTTAAGGAGATCTTTTCTCCAATTGATTTGGGGAATTTCCCATCATTGGATCTTTGATCCAAGGGCTTCTGATTTACAGAAGGTAATCTTCTTTTTTTTAATAAGATTGGAAAATCTTTTCACACAGAATTTATTCTGTATTTTGGTGATTTTTAATCACCATTGGATCATTGATCCAACGGTGCTTTGATTTACAGAGCACAATCTTGTTGTTTGGAAAGATTTTGAGGAATCTTTTCTTAACAGAATTTAATTCTGATTAATTAATGATTTATTATTATTATTGGATCTTTGATCTGACGGTGGGGAGCTTTTAGTTCCAGCGCTAGCGCATCCATGCTTTGCACGTTGTGTGCTGCTTAGAGCGCAGCGCACCACGTGCAAAGCATGGGTGCGCTGCTTAGAGCGCACCGAGCGCTAGCGCACCCATGCTTTGCACGTGGTGTGCTGCTTAGAGCGCAGCGCACCCGTACTTTGCACGTGGTGCGCTGCATCTGAAGCGTTGTTTCATTTCAAAATTTGAATTTTGAACAGTGCTTTGCTCTGATTGGGGAAACAAATGCCCCCACCGTTGCGCTCACGTGGCCCACACATGAGTGCAGCGGTGGCAGCATCTGCGCCCTTAGATCAACTCAAAAGTTGAAAAGGCATCTCAGTGCCTATAAATAGGACCCTTGGCCTTTGAGATGATTTCTATTCATCGTCCTTCTTGTTTTCTGATTACTCTCCCACAGAGCATAGCTCTTTGTCTTAAGAACTTCTTTTAAGGACAGAACTCTGTCAAAACTTAGGTAAAGATCAAATGTTTTAAAGGATTATTTAAGAATCTAGGGTTTTACCCATTAACAGAGGTTTGCTCTTCATAGATCTTTGATCTAAAGAAAACTCTTTTAGGGTTTCATTAACAGAGCTTTGCTCTCTTGAACCCATTGATCTAAAGAGATCTTTTTTAGGGTTCCTTATCCCATTAACAGAGCTTTGCTCTTGTTAGATCTTAGATCTTAAGAGATCCTTTTCAGGGTTTCTTAACCCATTAACAGAGTTTTGCTCTTTTCAAATCATGTAGATTTATTTATCTGTCGTGAAGGATTCTTAAGAGTTTGTTCATGAGTCATTAAAGATCACGGAATTTCAAATTCATTAAAAGCTTTGTTTTTAGGGTTCCTGATGAATTACTTCATCTTCCTCGCAGAGCATGGCTCTTATAAGTCTCGGGGAATTTTTAATTCCCTTCATAATTAACTTTTACAGGTGTCACTCCTGTCTGCAGAGCATTGCTCTCGAGGAGTTTAATTCCTTGGCCCGAGGGACCTTTTTATGAAATACGAAATCCTTTTTAGGATTTCTTTCTTAATTGCCCAGAATTAAATTCATCGGGTGATTTAATTAGCTCTTATCCCCACCTTGGGGATATCAAAAGTTGTTTAGATCCCGTATCTGTTTCAATAAGCCTTTCTTAATCAGTCTGTCCACCAACTCTCATTAATTTTCCTTTTCAGACGTTATGGACGCTCATATGTATGATCTCGACGAGATTATTTATTACGGGGACATTCGCAAACGCCCAGTGTGCTGAAATTTTGGGTCGCTTTGATGCATACAATGGTCGGCTGCTTCCTCGTCATTCCTCTCTCTTGAAGCTTATTGTGGGAGCGATCTGGGAAGCACTTCCTCTATTTTATGCTGGCATGCCGCTTAAGGCATTGGACGACGCCGAAGATAAGGTGCACTCGGTGTATCTGATGGGCCTAATCTCAAAGAAAAGGCGAGACAACCTTATTGATATCCTGCATCAAGATTTTCAGCAGGCGGCGATACTTGCTGCCTATCAAAAGGTGAAGGACATCAGTGAAGATCCTGACGCTTGTGATCATGAAAGGATGCATACGAAGATGATCCGAGAAGCCCGTACAATTTTGGACGGCCTCACCTTTGAATTTCTCAATCCATGTCCTGGATCTGATGTCGTGCCTTTGTAAACATTCTAATTATGTTTTTGTTTACTGTTTTCCTCAATGTAGGCATTTTCTAAAGTATGAATAGCAAGCTTTTTCATTTCCATGTGTTTATTTTATACATCAAACTTTTTCGCGCATGCATGAATGGGTATGCCTTGAACACTTAACTGAATGTAAATCAAATGTGCTCTTCACTGTCACTTTCTTCTCTTTTCTTTGTTACCGGCATGTTACTTTAGTAAGTGTAACCTGTAGTTGATAAAGAACATTCCGTCTTGAACTCTTCGAGAGGTTGTGATGGCTTAGGAAGCAAGTTCAGATCTGCTGCCTAAAGCTTTTCAACTTTATGAGCCGTAAGGGTCTCATAAAGACTTTTCTCTCTGCGAGTCGAGAGAATCTCACAGGTGTATTTTCTCCTTAGGAATTATGAGGATTCCTAAGTGTGTGTTCTCTTATAAGTCGTAAGGATATTACAAGAGATTTTTCTTCCTTACGAGTCGAGAGGACCCGTAAGTGATTGATGGGGTTGACATTATCCGCATTTCACGGAGTCAGGGGTTGCTCCGGGCGTTTTCCAAGGGGTCAGGATTGACTTTAGCCGTGTTTCATGAGACCAGGATTTGCTCTGGATGCTTCCCACGGGGTTAGGATTGACATTAGCCGTGTTCCGCAAGGACCAGGTTCCGCTCTGGACGCTTCCCACGAGGTCAGGATTGACATTAGCCGTATTCCATTAGACCAGGATTTGCTCTGGATGCTTCCCACGGGGTCAGGATTGACATTAGCCGTGTTCCGCAAGAACCAGGATCCGCTCTGGACGCTTCCTACGGGGTCAGGATTGACATTAGCCGTGTTTCACAAGGACCAGGATCCGCTCTGGACGCTTCCCAAGGGGTCAGGATTGACATTAGCCGTGTTCCGCAAGAACCAAAATCTGCTCTGGACGCTTCCCACGAGGTCAGGATTAACATTAGACGTGTTCCACTAGACCAGGATTTGCTCTGGATGCTTCCCACGGGGTCAGGATTGACATAGGCCGTGTTCCGCAAGGACCAGGTTCCGCTCTGGATGCTTCCCACGGGGTCAGGATTGACATTACCCGTATTCTACTAGACCAGGATTTGCTCTAGATGCTTCCCACGGGGTCAGGATTGACACTAGCCGTGTTCTGCAAGGACCAGGATCCGCTCTGGACGCTTCCTATGGGGTCGGGATTGACATTAGCCGTGTTCCGCAAGGACCAGGTTCCGCTCTGGACGCTTCCTACGGGGTCAGGATTGACATTAGCCGTATTCCGTAAGGACCAAGATCCACTCTGGACGGTTCCCACGGGGTCAGGATTGACATTAGCCATGTTCCACTAGACCAGGATTTGCTCTGAACGCTTCCCACGGGGTCAGGATTGACATTAGCCGTGTTCCGCAAGGAACGGGATCCGCTCTGGACGCTTCCCACGGGGTCAGGATTGACATAGGCCGTGTTCCACGAAACCAGGATTTGCTCTGGATGCTTCCCACGGGGTCAGGATTGACACAAGCCGTGTTCCGTAAGGACCAGGATCCGCTCTGGACGCTTCCCACGGGTCAGGATTGACATAAGCCGTGTTCCACGAAACCAGGATTTGTTCCGGATGCTTTCTACGGGGTCAGGATTGACATTAGCTACGTTCCGCAAGGACCAGGATCCACTCTGGACGCTTCCCACGGGTCAGGATTGACATAAGCCGTGTTCCACAAAACCAGGATCCGCTCTAGACGCTTCCCACGGGGTCAGGATTGACATTAGCCGTGTTCCGCAAGGACCAGGATCCGCTCTGGACGCTTCCCACGGGGTCAGGATTGATATTAGCCGTGTTCCACTAGACCAGGATTTGCTCTGGACGCTTCCCACGGGGTCAGGATTGACATTAGCCGTGTTCTGCAAGGACCAGGATCGGCTCTGGACGCTTCCCACGGGGTCAGGATTGACATAAGCCGTGTTCCACTAGACCAGGATTTTATCTGGACGCTTCCCACGGGGTCAGGATTGACATTAGTCATGTTCCGCAAGGACCAGGATCCGCTCTGGACGCTTCCCACGGGGTCAGGATTAACATAGGCCGTGACTCGTCAGGTGTAGTACTTTTTCAGGAAGCGACCGTTTATTGGCCTGAAAGGTCTTTCACCATGCATGTCCATAAGTAGATAGGCACCACCCTGGTAAACTTTGTCTATGATATACGGGCCTTCATAGTTCGGCTCGAATTTCCCCCGCTTGGCACAATTGGGGATCATAGGTCTTTTGACCACTAGCACGAGTTCGCCTTGGCGGAATGTCATCGGCCTAGTCAATTTTTCGTATGAGCGCGTCATCTTTGCTTTATAATCCTCCAGATTTTGTTGCGCCATGAGCCGAGTTTCATCAAGGGCGTCGAGCTCCTCAAGCCGAAGGTGAGTATTTTCTTCGTCTGTTAGCTCGTAGTGAACCATCACTCGTAGAGAGGGTAACTCTATCTCGAGGGGGAGTACCGCTTCTGTGCCGAATACCAATGCATACAGCGTTGTGTTCGTGGCTGTTTTGAACGTAGTTCGATACGCCCAGAGAGCTTCATGCAGTCTATCGTGCCAGTCCCTCTTATTTCGAGACACCGTCTTTTTCACGATCATTGTCAAGGTCTTGTTGAAAGCCTCAGCTAGACCGTTAGCTCAGGGATTATAGACTGAAGAGTATCTCCAGTCTATGTTATGCTGTTGTGCGAAGCGGCTGATCTTGTGGCTTCTACAGGCCGGCCCGTTATCAGAGATAATCCGTCGCGGAGTGCCGAACTGATAAATGATGTGTGTTTTGAAGAAATGGAGGATATTCTCCGTCTTCACTTCTCTTAGTGGTATTGCTTCTGCCCACTTGGAGAAGTAGTCCGTTATCGCCAATATGAACTGATGTCCTCTGGACGATGCTGGTTCGATGGGGCCGATTATGTCAGTTCCCCACATTTCGAACGGCCAGCTAGACACCGTTGGATGTATTGGATTCGGATGCTGGTCGATAAAATCCCCGTGAATTTGGCACGAGTGGCACTGCTTTGCGTATTCGAGGCAGTTTTGGATCATCGTGGGCCAATAGTAGCCCATCCTTTTGATCTTCAGCTTCATCTTTGGCCCGGATTGGTGAGAACCGCAGAGTCCGTCGAGAGTTTCTTGGATGACTCTCCTTGCTCTTCAGGTCCCAGGCATCTTAACCACAGAGAATCAAATGATCTCTTATACAGAGTATCATTGACGAAGGCAAAAGATAGAGCTCGTTTCATGAGCTGATGTCTTGACGACCCATCTTCAGGTGTTCGACGGGATTTGAAGTGGTCTATAAATACTTCCCTCCAATCCTTAGCCTTTTCCTGGTCTTTTATTTGTAGGGTCGCTTGCTCGGTCGCTCCCTTTTCTTCAGCAGATTCTGGAGATATTTCTTCCGGTGAAAGAACCTGACGACTTTGCACAACGATCCCCGCGTCATCGAGGTTCTCGTCAGCCAATTACTTAGAGAGCTTGGCTAATGCGTCCGTCTTGCTATTTTCCGCACGCGGTATGTTTTCCAGGGCATAGGTGGGAATTTGAGCCAGCAATCATTGTACTCTCTCACCGTACTTTACCAGCTCTGGCTTGCACGTTTGATAGTCGCCGTTTACTTGACTGACGATCAGCTGGGAGTCTCCGTATATGAGAAGATTATCAATTCCCATGTCGACGGCGATCTCAAGACCTGCTATCAAAGCTTCATATTCGGCCTCATTATTCGTCCTCGGCTCTGTTAAGAAGAAAGCAAAGTGCATTATCCCTCCTTGTGGAGTCACGAAGATGAGGCCTACCCCAGATTTGATTATGGGGGTACTTTGTTTGTGCTTCTTCATGGAAGATGCTCCATCGAAGTAAAGTTCCCACTGGGTATCATTCTCTCTTCTCTCCTTGTCGATCGTGTCAAACGCGTGCTCGACGGGCAATTCGCAGTTCAAAAGAGAATCGGCGGGTATCGGATGCTCAGCGAGGAAGTCGGCGATGGCCTGGCCTTTTACTGTCTTGAGGGGAAGATAAGTTATCGAGAACTCCATTAAGAGTAGGACCCACTTAGCGAGCCGTCCCGTTAATATAGCTTTTGACATCAAATATTTGAGAGGATCCACCTTTGATATGAGATGGACCTCATGTGCCGACGCATAGTGCCTGAGCTTCGTTATTGTGAAGATCAACGCTAGACAGTATTTTCGATGGGGGAGTAATTGCTTTCTGCCCCCAGTAGAACTCGACTCAAGTAGTAGAGGGCTCTCTCCTTCCCTTAGTCATTTTCTTTTACCCATAATGCACCTAGAGAACCTTCGAGGGCTGTTGTATACAGGACTAGAGGTTTTTCTTTAACGAGAGCGGCCAGTACCGGTGGATTCTGTATGTATTGCTTGATTTCGTCCAGTGCGCTTTAGCATTTGCGATCCCAAACGAACGGGGTTCCCTTCTTCATTAGGTGACTGTAAGGACGGCATTTGCCGGAGAGATTGGCTATAAATTGTCGGATATACGCGAGCTTTCCTTGGAGAGATCGCAGTTGCTTGAGAGTCCTTGGCGGAGGCATTTCCATAATCGCCTTGATCTTTGACGGGCCTATCTCGATGCCCCGGTACCGTACGATGAATCCTAGGAATTTGCCCGAGGAAACTCCGAACGCGCATTTAAGAAGGCTCATCTCAAGTTGCATTTCCGAAGGCGCTGAAATACGATCTTCAGATGCTCTAAATGTTCCTCGTATGATTTGCTTTTAACTACGAGGTCGTCGATATAGCATTCGACGATTTCATGTATGAGGTCATCGAAGATCTTCGTCATGGCTTTCTGATAGGTGGCACCGGCGTTCTTTAGACCGGAAGGCATCACCTTGTAGCAGAATATGCCCAAAGGAGTCCGGAAAGCTGTATGCTTCGGGTCCTCGGGAAGCATCTTTATCTGATTGTATCCTGATGAGCTGTCCATGAAGGAGAAGGCTTCATGAGTCGTATTGACTATCATCAGCTCGGTGACCAGTACTGGAAAATCATCCTTCGGACAAACTTTGTTGAGATCCTGGAAGTATACGCATATGCGCACCGTCCCATTTTTCTTCATTACTGGGACAATGTTGGCGATCCAGTCAGGATACTAAACCTCTTGGATGAAGCCAGAGTCGATTAGCTTCTTGACTTCGGCGTTGATGCTCATCTCAAGCTCGAGCCGCATTCTTCTCGGTACTTATTTGATCGGCTTGACGTCCGGAGATATCGCCAATTTGTGCACAGCAATCTCTGGATCTAGTCCCAGCATCTCGGAATAGTTCTATGCGAAGCAGTCTTTATATTGTATGAGCACGTCTTTAAGCATAGCCACTTTTTCTTTAGACAACAATTCACTGACGAACGTCGGCCGTGGGTCGCTTGCCGTTCCCAAGTCAATTTTCTTGAGATTATCTGCAATGTATCCCATCTTCCAGCTCTTTTGGGGCCGGTGGAAATTCTGAGATCACCTCGTCATCATCGTTTTCGAAGCACTAGGGAAGGTCATCCGTATTCTCAGGTTCTTCTTCTGATAGCGTTATCGCGTGACAGGTACAAGATCGTTTCCAAGACCGATGTTGATATGGTTCTATTCTCTCTATACGCGTCACTTTCGGTTCATGCTTCTGTGGTGGGGTTATCCTCTAACTGCTAGATAGAGCGAACTTGCCTCGTTGATACTGGTCTTCTACCCAGTCTTTGAATGTGAAGCAGTCTTCAAGAGGATATCATATCGTCCGATGATAGGAGCAATAGTTTGGATGAGGAACCTCACCTGCTTGCTCGGGGTGCTTAGACTCCAGGAGCGTTATCATCTGATGTTTTATGAGAAGATCGAATATCTTTCTTGTCTTGTCTTGGGGAAAAGAATAAGCTCGACCCATCTTCCTTATAAGAGACGAATCCTGGTTGCTCGATTCTCGCTTGCGTGGCTTCTAGGTCCCACTTTGTCGCTGTCGAACGCTTTTTTCGTTCTTGGGTTTATTTCTGCCTCTGCGTCGGGTCTTTTGTATGACGGATTGGCGACGAAGGGCATCGTCACTTTTTGCAGCCTGCTGAAGGAGGCGCTGCGTTCTGGATTTCTCGTAGATGGCCATTTCGCGATTATGGTCGTCTCGAACCTTTTGACCCGCTTCTCTTATATGCTTGTCCGTTTGTTCTTCGAACGACGGGCTTGGCATTTTTACGACGGGAGCTCGTTTTGGTTCAGGGTTAGCATCTTCCCACAGAGCATCTCCTTCTTCATCGAAGTCATGTATGACGTAGCAGTCGCGGAATCGCTCCCGTTTCTTGGATTGAATATATCCAAACCCGATCGTTTCCATTTTCCTGTTGGGCAACTTTCGTTGAGCTCCGGGGACGTTCCAGATCCTATTATAGAACTAGGCTTGTCGAGCAGTCTGTTTGAAGGGTACGCCTTGGCGCCTCAACAGTCTTTTTAATCCGTCTGTGTAGTATCTACGCAAACGGATGGGCTGGAGCCTGTCAAGTGTAGAATCCGCGCCATGCCAGATTTCTTTCTCCACTTTGGTTTTCCCGGATCGGTAGAATAGGATCGCCTTTTCACCTTTTCTCCTGGGAGGGACATAGAACGTCTGCAGTTCTTGCACACTATAGGTGTCGAGTGCGTCGAGTTCTTTGTAATGTTCTCGCGGAACCATGGCGATCTGCAAACTCTGATCATGTCCGACGAAGGCTTGTACTGATGGACGAGCCGAGAATACGGCATTGACCTCATCTTCCGAGTCACTACCAAAGACCAGAATAGAAGTTGACGATCTCGGTTTGTTGTATTGGGGCGGTCCCGAATAGACTATCTCTTCTTCCTCTTCGGTATCACTCCCGAAGACCGGAATGGTAGTGAAGCTTTGTTCTTGTCCTTCGGTTTGCGACATCTTTCTGTGTCTTCGAAATCTGGCAGGAAGTACTTGGCATCCTCATATTTGCGGACTTCGTTCATGGAGAATGGGTTTAGTTCCCCTGTCACAGGGTATTCGAGACCACCCTTGAAATACTTCATACACTGATGTTGTGTAGAAGAGATAATGTTGTACTCGTGTAACCAAGGCCGGCCGAGCAAAGCGTTATAACAGGTCTTAGCGTCAATGACGTGAAACTTGATGTCAGTGACTAGCAGCCCAAAGCGCAGCGTCAGTATCACAGACCTGAGCGTCCGTGATGACTGGGAGTCAAACCCGGAGATAGTGATCTTATCCCGAGCGAGGTGTTGAATGCTCAAGCAGATTTCCTTCAACACTCTTACATTGAGAAGGTTGACGGAGGACCCATTATCGACCAGGATTTTGCCTATCTTAATATCATGACAGTATCCAGAGACATAAAAGGGATGGTTATGTTCGCACATCCCGAGGAGGAGATCTTCATCGCCGAAAGTGATATCGGCTGTGTGTACTTCATCCAGCTCGTCCTTCATCTTTTCTTCGGCGTGGAAAGCTTGGAACTGTTCGGAATTTTGTAACGCCTTGATCAAAGAATCTCTTGCTTCTTTTGATATCAGAAGGTCATCGAGAATGCTTAACTGTGAAGGAATCTTTCTCAGGGGTGCTAAAACGTTATAATCCACCTTATTTTTCTTTGGCGGGTCCTTGGCTGTCAGCTCTTCGACGGCTCGATCTTCGAGTGTGATATCCTCGGGGACCTTTTCTTTTCCCTTATCATTTTTGGTCGACCCCTTATTTACGGGTCCGAGATTCTTTTCAGATAATGTGCGATTGCGCAGCTGAATGTTCTCGCAGCTCTTCGGTTCTTCCTCTTTTCCTGAAGTGGATTCTTTGAAGAGAGGGCCAATGGCTATTTCTTCATCAGAATCGCTCCCAAAGGTGAGAACTTGCGATCCCCCAGCGTCGACCATGTGACAGTTGCCGGTAGTTCTTTTGCGCTCCTCGGTCATATTTCTTTGTTCCCGACGAGTTTTGCGTTTCATCCGCTTGAAATGTTATCGGTGAGCAACATATCTCTGCCACCAGTTCTTAAAAGCATTGAACTCTTCGGTGGGGTGCGCAATCTTTCGATGATATAAGCAGTAGCTAGGATGTATTTCCGCTCCATCAGGAGTGCTTCCTTTGGAGGGTGGCAGCTTCATTCCCATCGATATGGCTTTGGCGAACCTTTTCCTCGTCTTGAACCTGCTTTTATTTGCGACGGATGTACTTTGATCTGGCGGGAGTGTTTCGGCCCTTTCGTCCAGTCGCCGGTGTTTGGCCTTTTCAAATATGGTCATCTCGTGCTCTCGATCTGCTTTGCTTTTAAGAAGAGCTTCGTTCAGGAATGCATCAATCATTTTGTTTGATGGCCCTAGAAGTTCCGGCTCAGGATCTGCCCCCAGTTTCTCTGCGTAAAGAGCTTCTTCATTGTTTATCGACAAGTGAGAGATCACATGGCAGCTTGCCACATAATCTTCAGGCTCATCTGACGAGTCTTCTCCATTGTCACCATCTCCATCCTCAAGGACGTGGATGAGAAATTCTTGGAACATGACTGGGGTCTGCGCCTTCTGGTTATATTCTTCCAGCGCGTCGATATATTTTTGCAGGTCCGTGCGCTTGTCGCTAAGCTTCACGGGCTTTTTGGTCTTCTTCTTCTTCTTCAAAAACTTTGACGGCTGGGTGTGAGCGCTTTGAATATCACCACCAATTTTTAGAGTTGGGTCAGCATTCCCTCAATGACCTCGGGTTCCAGTGGATTTTTCCACCTGATTGCCGGGCACGTTTAGAGATCCTTCAGCATTCTTTTCGTCTTAGCTGAAAGAATGACCTCCCATGGAGCTTCTTCGACAAAAGAGCACAATGCCCCTGGTGTGTCTTCCCTTTTAGGAGCGAGCGGTTGAGGCGGGCTTACTTTCCACTTCTCGGACAGAACGAATTTGTCCTGTTGGTATTGATCTTCAATCCAACCTTTAAAGACGAAGCAGTCTTCAATCGGATGGCCTATCGCTTGGTGATAGGGGCAATAATTGGGATTACTAGCCTCACCGGGTTGCAATGGGCATTTTGGATTTGGCAAATTTATGAGCCTATTGTGCATTGCCAGCTCGAACAATCTCCTCGTTTGTCCCAGGGAAACGAATAAGGGCGCTTTATTTTCTCATTATAGAATTGCCGTCTCTCGTCCAGGCGATCAGTTAGTTTTGGGCTACTGGACTGTTGTTGAGCATTTGCGACGAAGGTCGCTTTCCCTTTGCCCTTTTCATTCCGTGGCTCCAGCTTTGAAGGAGACAGTATATGACCCATCTGGTCCATTTGGGCCAGTTTGTCAATCAATGCCTGGAACGTGGTCGGCTTGAAGAACATCATGAATTGGGAAATAGTCGCTTGAAGGTCAAGAGTGCCCACGAACATTCCCACTGCCGGCGCTTCTTCGATGCGCTGCTAACATTTCGACCATAAATTCCGCCATCGTATTGCGTATTGAACCCATGTTTCTCCAGGTTTCACCCTGGCATTGATTAATGCCGTTATTGGGGTGCGTTCACTAGCACTAGCGAAACGCTGGATGAATAGTAGCTCCATCTCTGCAAAAGTTTTGACAGAGTCATTGGAAAGCTCCGAATACCACTCAAATGCTGTCTCTGACAAACTACCAACGAATTGGAGAAGCAACAGTTTGTCGTCGCCTCCAGTGTTGCCACATAGAGCCCTGAACTGGGCGACATGCTGGTGGGGATTGCCCGTCCCTTTATATACATGGAATTTAAGGATTGTATATCCCGGCGGGTACCTTATTTGGTCATACCAGCCCGGATAAGGTCGTCCAGTCTTAACGATCTACCCCGCCGTTTCGCTCGCCTGATGAGCTCGTATTTGCTGAGCGATGTAATCATCCAGAGCAGCCTTGGAGATGGTCTCCTCCTTGGCTGCTGAAAGAGCCGGAGGAGGGTTCGATGTCTCCCCTCTGTCGTCTTCAATGATAATCGGAGGGTCTTCAGCTGGAGGTTCCGGCTATAATATCATCCTGGCCATGTCTTGGAACAAAAGAGTCATTCGTTTTATTTTGGCCGCCTGTTCCACGGCCTCTCTTTCTTTCCTCTCGAGCATTCTTCGGAGGAATTCAGCATCAGTTTCTTGCTCCTGACGCTGCTCTGAGGTCTCTGGATTTTCTTTCGGCCCAGTGAGTGCGGCCATTGCAGTCAGCATCTCCTAAAGTTTTTGCTGCAGTTGCTCCTGAGCCCTAGTCACTGATCGCGTAAGCGGTCGATGACCTGTAGAAATACGGCTATCCTCTTTTCTGGATGCCATATAAATAGTGTGCACCATAATTCCCCCAGACCTGGGGTGTTTAGATTCAGTGTTCTTGCGATTTGTCGCAGACTCAGAGATTTTCTCCGGCCTTCTTTTCTTGTGAGCGGTCGAAGTTGAGGGGGCCGTTGCAGTGGGCACCCATGTAGTTGTCTCCTTTTGTGGCTTAACAGGATGGTCCTTTTCTCGCTGAACTTTCACATTTTTCTGTCGGCGAGCGTAATCTTGACCAATCACCGATTCCTGAACCTGTCGCCAAACTTTGTAAATTTTGGAGGACAGCCGCTGAGGGGGCTGCTCTAGCTTCACCTTAGTAGCGTTCTCCATGGGTGGAGGAGATTTTTTCAGCACAGCAGTCGGAGAGTTTTTGCGCACCCTCCTTAACGGTTCAAAGTTGTTCCCAGTTGGAACGGCAGCATCAACTTCTACCGTTGGAGCCAGCGGAGTCAGTCCAGAAGGGGAGCTGCCCCTAGCCTTCCTTACTCGGCGCCAGTGACAACGTCGAGAGTGTCGAGCCGTTGGTATTATCTCAGCTGTAGAGGTGACTTCCTTATGCCCCATGTTTTGGCGAAGGGTTGTCGTCTGCATCAGCCTCTTGAAGACCGATGTCCGTTGAGAAGCAATGTCCAATCTGTCAAAGACAAACCTCTGGGCAGGAGAAGTAGCTTTGAGGACTTCGCCTGGAGCGGGAGCCAGAACGGCCAGCCATGGGAAGACTGACTTCTTGGCAGAAGAAGCCTCTCTGATAATTTCGTTCGCATGAGCCGGGATGGCTATTCGCTTTGGGATGGCTGCTTCAGGTATCGCGGGCTTGTTGGCGTTCTGGCTCAGTCTGTTGAAAACTGAGGCGTTGGAGACGGATGACCCGTTGAGAGGGGCCGCAGTAGTTGTAAGCCGATCGAAGACCGACTTCTTTGAAGCCTTTTACAACGGTATTGGGGCATTGAAGTTCATGGGTGGGAGCATGGTCCCAAAGAACAGCCCAGTGGTAGCCTGAGTTACTTGCTCCACTGGCATCTTGAACGGGGAGGCCGCTTGGGGCCCGTAGGTTACACCTCCAGATGAGGTGGAACGGGAGTTGCAGTTGCAGCTGGAGCAGCTAGAGGCCATTTCTTTTTTCTGCACGAGAGAAAAACCAAATCTTAGTACCTCGAACCCAAGAGCAACCATATTAAACCGTGATTCGTTCGCGAACACGACACACGAAGTGTGGAGTGGAAAGAGAAAGAGGTCCCACCGGGCGTGCCAGAATCTGTTCTCCTCCAAAAACCGGGAAAACAAACGTCTTGCCTGAATTTAGGGGCAGATACTAATTGGAGCTATCCGCCCACCTATCCGAAGATGCCAAGTTGATTTATGGCACCGTATATCAAAATTTTAAATGGATGCGGCCGATATAGCAGACTTCCTCATATTCCTCCTCATTTGAGGGGTTTTTGATTGTGGGGACGCTCTTCCCTGCAGGCGCAAGCCCCTGCAGTTAATTACGCTACCGCATCGCGGTAACCACTTTCTCTTTCTCCAGATGGTCACTTCGTGTCGTGGGTGTTTGTTTTGTTTTTGGTTGCCCGTGGATTGTATACGCAGACTAATTTATGTGGTCGCCCGTAGGGCGTGGATTAGTCCAAATCCGTATTTTCTTAGATTTGGTTTTGGGGTTGGGTTTAAGGATACGTTAGTCTCATTTAAGACTAAGATCAACTTAAACGTTTGTTAAGGATACATTAGTCTAATTTTAGACTAAGATCAACTTAACGGTTTGTTAAGGATACGTTAGTCTAATTTTAGACCAAGATCAACTTAACGGGATCATTTAGATCCAACAAAAGAGCATTTGGGCTCTGTTAATCTGAATTGAGGACTTATGGCCAACATTGGGCTAAATCCAATCAAGTTAAAATGTTTAACATTTATTTTGGGCTGTTGAGACTTTATTTGGGCTTGGCCCTGACAGTGTTTTTGTCTTTTACTGAATGCTGAGTATTCCTCATAGCCCTGGGCTCATTAAAGAACAATTTATGTTCTATCAGCGCAACACATGGTGCGCTTGGCGTTTTGCGCCAGTCAAAGAGCACAGTGCGCTTTGCCGAGCAGCACATACGTGAGAGATACGTGTCGCGCTTAGCGCTAGCGCCAGTTAATGAGCGCAGAGCGCTATTTTATGAGTGCATTGCGCTATTAGTTCAGTGGCGCACACGTAAGTGACACGTGGTGTGCTTGGCGCTGAGCGCCAGTCCATGAGCTCATTGCGCTATATTTGGAGCACTAAGGCTCCGCAGCGCTTTGCGCTAGTCTTTGAGTGCTGATGCGCTTCTGCTAAGTTAGCACACACGTGAGGAGCACGTGGTGTGCTTGGCACTATGCACCAGTATTGAGCGCAGAGCGCTAAGTTATGAGCGCAAAGCGCTAACTGATCAATTTTATGATCCAAGAAATAAATTTATGTTCTTTTAAAAGAGACTTTGTCTCAAGATTCTAAGAACAACAGTTCTTATTTTGTAGGAGATGTTTTCAATCTCTTATATAGATGAAAGGCTTTGCCTTTATGGATCTGTGATCCTTAAGAGAATTGAATTATTCTTCCTCCTTTTTTATAATGAGATGTTCATGATTCCTTTGAAAAAGACTTTAGTCTTATAGATCTACGATCTGTGAGAAAGAAGTAAATTCTTCTTTTATTTCATGATGAGATCTTTTGATCTCTTTGTAAAAGACATTGGTCTTGTAGATCTATGATCTTAAAGAAAGAAATGAATTCTTCTTTTTAATTATGAGATGATTTCATCTCTCTGTTCTTTTACCTTGAAGAAAGTAAGTTCTTCTATCGAGAGCTTGACTCTTCTTTCTGAGATTTTCTCAAAATTTATGGAGGGTTCCTCTATATGTTTTTGTATCTCCTAGACTTGAAGTCTAGGGGCCTTTTTATAGGGCAAGCTGATTTGTTCAATCAGTTAAGGAGATCTTTTCTCCAATTGATTTGGGGAATTTCCCATCATTGGATCTTTGATCCAAGGGCTTCTAATTTAGATAAGGTAATCTTCTTGTTTTTAACAAGATTGGAAAATCTTTTCACACAGAATTTATTCAGTATTTTGGTGATTTCTAATCACCATTGGATCATTGATCCAACGGTGCTCTGATTTACAGAGCATAATCTTGTTGTTTGGAAAGATTTTGAGAAATCTTTCCTTAACAGAATTTAATTCTGATTAGTTAATGATTTATCATTATTATTGGATCTTTGATCTGACGGTGGGGAGATTTTAGTTCCAGCGCTAGCGCATCCGTGCTTTGCACGTTGTGCGCTGCTAAGAGCGCAGCGCACCCGTGCTTTGCACGTGGTGCGCTGCTTAGAGCGCAGCGCACCCAGCGCTAGCGCACCCGTGCTTTGCACGTGGTGCGCTGCATCTAAAGCGTTGCTTCATTTCAAAATTTAAATTTTGAACAGAGCTTTGCTCTGATTAGGGAAACAAGGATATACCGGGGACCGTGTAGCAAGTTGCCACATGGTCTCCCATTCGTTATTAAATAACGAAGAAACTCCCTCGATGTCTGAAAACAACGCGAAGGAACTGGGTGCAGAATCGACCCTAAAACCCCCGGAACTGCCAGAAGACCTGATCGATAGGCTGTTATACGAAGCCTTTCGAAAAAGCAAAGCTGACCGAGAACACAAAACAGCCATATACGAAAAGGCTAAGCATCAGCGTCAGGATGAAGAAGCTGCGGCAAGGATGGGTCGTAAAGTACTCCAACCAAACCAAAGCATACCTGCGACAAATAAGAGCAGGATCAAAACAGAGAAGTGATTCGCCAAAACCTTGTTAATGGGAATGAAGCTGCAAACTCTCGTAGGAAACACTCCCGGGGTCATATGCCTCGACGAAGAGGGTTTACATCCAAACTACTGCCTATATCATCGGAGGGTTACCCATCCCACCGAGTGTTTACCGCCGAAAACAGAGACAGATCCGGGATGGATCGTCTTGCCTGAATTTGGGGGGCAGATGCTATTTGGTTTTATCGGTCTATCTCTCCGAAGATGCCAAGTTGATTTATGGCACCGTGCATCGGAGGTCTGGACGGATGCGGCCGTTGTAGCAGACTTCGTCAGATTCCCCTTCATTGTGAGGGGTTTTTTGATTGTGGGGACACTCTTCCCTGCAGGCGCAAGCCCCTACAGTTAATTACGTTACCGCATCGCGGTAACCACTTTCTCCGGCTCCAGAAGGCCACTTCGTGTCGTGTGTATTTGTTTTATTTTTGGTTTCCCGTGGATTGTATACGTAGACTAATTTGTGTTGTCGCCCGTAGGGCGTGGATTAGTCCAAATCCATATATTCTTATATTTGGGTTTGGGTCGATTTAAGGATCGTTAACCTTCTTTGAGATTAAGATCAACTTAAATATTTATTAAGGATACGTTAATCCGATATTGGACTAAGATCTACTTAACGAGGGTTCGGGATCATTTTTGATCCAACGAAAGAGCATTTGGGCTCTATCATTTTAGTTTAGGGACGTTACGGTCCATAGCTAGTTTAAGGACATTACGGTCCATGGGCTAGTTTAAGAATATTACGGTCCATTGGGATGTGCTTATGGGTTTGAGAGTGCATTCAAGAACTGTTGGTTGTCGGGACCCTCCACCTCTCTGATATCGTTGAAGAATTACAACGACATATATCAGAGGTGTGGAGAGATGTACCCTTGAACTGAACTCCAGATTGAAGGGAGAGATCATAGTGGAACGAACACCATTTTAGATGCCATTTGTCAGGAGATCATTGGCCATCTTTAGCAGTAAGATCGATTTGGGAGGGACCTGGGTATAAGAAGGCTTGGTTGATTGATGGTCAAAAGGATTTTGGCCTTGGGAGACTTGGCTAATTTGGGCTAAGATTGGCCTTTCACAGTGTTAAACACTGATAAATGTTTGGCGATCACGTGCTCCCATGTGAGGCTCTTAAGCAGTGTTAAACACTGAAATTCGGAGCGCTCACGTATGGCACGTGAGGCACCTGAATATTTGGCATTGTTTCTTTGGGCTTATTCCCTCGCTCTATACATGTAAGTGTTAAACACTTAAATCTTCTCACCATCACGTGTATACACGTGAGGCGCCACCAAGTTAGGCACTGCCTCCTCTGAATTTATCTTCATATTCTTTTCTAAGTGCTAAACACTATTGGAGGTCACGTGAATCACGTGACTCAATCTCAATTATTCCTTTTTATTTCTCAGAGGTGCTCACGTGGAAACACGTGATCTGTCGTTATAGCGTTGAATGCTAATATGCATGGGGCTCTTGATCTTAGTCTTGAGAATTTCAAGTCCTTTGTTTTATAAGAATCAAATTCTTACATAGGGTTAAACCCTAGTTCTATCAGAGGAATTAAATTCCCAAATTTTTGGAAGAATTAAATTCTTCTAACCTAGTTTTTTCCTCTAAGTTTTGGGACTGCATAACGGAATCTCCCCGATGAGAATTAAATTCTCAACTTATGGGGAGATCTGCTTCTGGAAACCTCAGCCAGAGGAAGAACTAAGTTCTTTTTTTTTGAAGAGTTAAACTCTTATAAAAGAAGATGAAATGATCTCTAGTTCTTCTTTTCCTCACCTAGGGTTTCTTTTTCTTCAAAGTGAACTCCTCCTCTTCTTTTGTTTTCTCAAATCTTATGGGGGGTCTCCTCTTTTTCTCTCTTCAGTCTCGAGTCCTTTATATAGCAGAGGCAAGTTTGTTGATTTTTGTTAAAGAAATCTTTGATTGAGAGATTTTTGATTAATTCGGGGATTTTATCCACCGTTGGATCTTTGATCCAGGGACTCCTATTTTACAGAAGACATTTTTCTTGTTTTTAACAAGATTGGGAAAATATTTTCCCATACAGAGCTTATTCTGTATCTTGGTGACTTTTAATCACCATTGGATTTTTAATCCAACGGTGCTCTGATTTACAGAACACAATCTTTCTTTTTTAGAAAGATTGGGAAAATGTTTTCCCATACAGAGCTTATTCTGTATTTTGGTGATTTTTAATCACCATTGGATCTTTAATCCAACTGTTCTCTGATTTACAGAGCACAATCTTTCTTATTTAGAAAGATTGGGAAAATATTTTTCCCAAAATAGGGCTCTGATCTCTTTTATTTAGAATTTAATTCTATCGGCTCAGAAGGTATTAGGAGTCCTCACGTGTACCACGTGACCCAATGGCACTAGGCCGGTTTGCTTATATGCAGCAGTTCTAAAGAAGCGCATCACGTGTTGGCACGTGATGCGCCTTCTGGCTTGTTATTTGTTTCTAGGAAGGCGCTTATATACTTTGTATATAGATGCTCACGTGCTAGCACGTGAGACTCAATTTCAGCCTTATTTATTAAGCGTACTGCCTATAATTTTTGCTCCAAGACGCATCACATGCGAGCACATAATGTTCCATTTGGTGAAACTTGTCAATCGCTTTTGGTTCATTATTTATTTATTTTTTATAAGGGAACACCGAGGAATACAGTGCCTTCAATAAGTAGTGGCAATGATACATTGCCCATCAAAAACACTTCAAGAGGATGAAGCGCGGAGCTCATCGATGGCAAAAAAGTGCGACAGATGCGCATGAAGAAATGACTGGCAGCTGTCACATGGTTAGTACCAGTTCGGAAGGGGGAAAACCCCAAGTTCTTCCCTTCGGGAGCAATTATGAGGACGAAATACCCCTCAGCCCTCTCTTCAAAGACTCCACCTCCAAAAAAGAAGAGAAGGAGAAGATGTCACGACCCACCCCCAAACACAGATGGTATTGTCCGCTCTGGCCGAAACCGCACGGTTTTGTCCTTTTGAATGAACCCGGGGCTACTTCCCAGTAGGTCACCCATCCCAGAATTTCTCTGGCTCAAGCACGCTTAACTACGGAGCTTTTCTAACTCCGGAGTTCCTATTCATCCAAAAGGCGCCCCTGTGTTATAAGAGTGGTATCATTCCATTTATAGTTTAGATCGCTCCCTCTTTCGGAATGGAATTCGATACCCCCCTTTGTTCTTGTGGGTCCCCGTGTGCATCCGTATCGGTTACATCCCCAACTCGATACCGGATAACACCTCACTTCTCACGAGGTTGGTGGTATTCAGCCCCAACTCCACCCGGGGTATTACATTCCCCCCACTTAGAACAATGGTTCGTCCTCGAACCACAAACCTACTTTTGAGGGACCGTTCCCTCAAAAGTAGGTTTGTGGTTCGAGGACGAACCATTTTTCTAAGGGGGGAATGTAATACCCCGGGTAGAGTTGGGGCTGAATACCACCAACCTCGTGAGAAGTGAGGTGTTATCCGGTATCGAGTTGGGGATGTAACCGATACGGATGCACACGGGGACCCACAAGAACAAAGGGGGGTATCGAATTCCATTCCGAAAGAGGGAGCGATCTAAACTATAAATGGAATGATACCACTCTTATAATACAGGGGCGCCTTTTGGATGGATCAGAACTCCGGAGTTTGAAAAACTCCGTAGTTAAGCGTACTTGAGCCAGAGAAATTTTGGGATGGGTGACCTACTGGGAAGTAGCCCCTGGTTCATTCAAAAGGACAAAACCGTGCGGTTTCGGCCAGAGCAAACAATACCATCTGTGTTTGGGGGTGGGTCATGATAGAAGAACTGCGAAAATATTCAACTGCGTAACCGCACGCTGCCTGAAAAGAACCTCGGACCTATAAACAAAATTTCGAGCAAAATGGACAAAGGGAAAGAAAAAATCTCTGAAGATATTGCCCTCGATAATGGGGTTATCAAAGAGCTCGCAGTGAGGGACTCGTCTAGGAAAAACAAGGTGGATTACAATGTCCTAGCACATCTGAGGAAAATACCCTCACAATTGAGCATATTGGATGCTCTCATCCTGTCCAAAGAGGCACGAGATTCTTTGATCAAGGCATTACAAGAGCCCGATCAGTTCTAAACTTTTGTCGCGGAAGAGAAGATGAAAGATGAACTGGCAGAGGTCCACATGGCTGACATTACATTCAGTGATGAAGATCTTCTCCTCGGTACGGGCAAACATAATCGCCCGTTATAAGTCACCGGATACTGCCATGATATCAAGATAGGGAAAATCCTTGTCGACAATGGATCTTCCGTCAACCTTCTCAACGTGAGAGTGCTGAAAGAAATTTGCATGAACGTTCAACAGCTGGCCCGAGACAAAATTACCATCTCCGGGTTCAACTCACAGTCGTCATGGACCCTCAGGTCCATAATACTGACATTACGCTTTGGGCTACTCGTCACTGACATCAAATTTCATGTCATTGATTCCAAGACTTGCTATAATGCTTTGCTCGGCAGGCCTTGGTTACATGAGTACAACGTTATCCCTTCTACACAACATTAGTGTATGAAGTATTTCAAAGACGGCTTGGAATACACCGTCACGGGGGAGCTAAATCCGTTCTCCATAAACGAGGTCCGAAAATACGAAGACGCAAAGTACTTCCTACCAGACTTCGAGGATACGGAAAGGTGTCATAAGCCAGAGGATAAACAGAAGTTCGTCGCCACTATCCCGATCTTTGGAAGCGATTCTGAGGAAGATAAAGAAATAGTTTACTCGGGGCAACCCCAGAAAGAAAACAATAGGCCTGGACCATATAAAGCTATTTTTGTCTTTAGCAGCGACTCAGAGGACGAGGCCAACCCAATGTTCTCCATCCGCCCGTCAGTGCAAACCTTTGCCGGGACAGATTAGAGTCTACAAATTATAATGGCTCTGCCTCGGCATTACAAGAAACTTGATGCGCTCCATACATATAGCGTACAAGAACTGCAAACTTTCTACGTACCTTCCAAGCGAAGAGGTGAAAAGGCTGTCCTCTTCAACCAATCTACGGAAAATAAAGTAGAAAAAGAAGTCTGGCATGGTACCGATTTTGCACTCGACAGGCTTCAACCAATTCGTCTGCCAAGATACAATACTGAGGGATTGAAAAGGCTGTTATGATGTCAAGGTGTACCCCTCGAACAAACTGTTCGACAAGCCCAATTCTACAAAAAGATTTGGGATATTCCTAGGACTCGGCGAAAGATGCCCAACGGAAAGATGGAGACAACCGGGCTCGGATACGTTCAATCCAAGAAACGGGAGAGAATCCACAGTTGCCATGTCATAAACAGTTCCGGCGAAGGGGAAAACACTCTCCTAAATGGCCGTGACGTTGAAACAGGGCGAAATCCCGCTCTAAGAACGTTAAGTCCGTCGCTCGAAGAACAAATAGACAAGCTAATAAAAGAAGCTTGTCAAAAGAGCCGAGATAATCACATCCGCGAAATGGCCATTTATGAAAAAGTCAGGACGCAGCGCCTCAATCAGCAATTTGCGGAGAAGGAAGACTATAATGCTCTTCATCCCTAACCCGCTGTATATCCTCGCGAAAGGGGAAAATCCCGAAATAGAGGCAAAAACAGGGCGAAGAACGCAAACAACGTTCGAAAACAACAAAGTGGATCCAAGAAGCCATGCAATCGAGAAAAACTCGGTTGGAACCCGTCCTTTATAAAGAAGATGGGTCAGGAATACTCTTTCCCCCAAGACAAGACGAGGAAAATATTCAATCTTGTTATGAAGCATCAAATGATGATGCTTCCGGAGTTTCGGCACCCCGAACAAATGAACGAGGTCTGTCATCCGGATTATTGCTCCTACCATCGAGCAATAGGTTATCCCCTCGAAGACTGCTTCACCTTCAAAGACTGGGTAGAAGACCAATATCAACAAGGCAGGTTTGCTTTATCCGATGGCTGGAGGATAACCCCGCCGCAAAAGCATAAGCCATAGAAGACCTATACCATAAGGATAGGACCAGCTCAACATCAAGAAGGGAAGCGAACTCGTACCTGCCATATGATAACACTCTCAAAAGAGAGAGGGCATGAGACTATGGATGACTTCCACATGTGCTTTGCGAATGAGGATGAGGAAGGGGTGATCTCAGAGTTTCTACCAGCACCAAAAAAGCTGGAAGATGGGATACATACGGCACACAACCTAAGAAAGATTGACTTAGGGACAGAAAATGATCCGAGGCCAACGTTCGTCAGTGAGCTCCTATCTGAAAAATAAGTGGCCATGTTAAAAGACATGCTCATGCAATATAAAGACTTCTTCGTGTGGAACTATTCCGAAATTTCAGGTCTAGATCCAAAGATAGCAGTACATAAACTGGCCATATCGCCGGACATAAAGCCAGTCAAACAGGCGCTAAGAAGAATGCCGCTCGAACTTGAGATGAGTATCAATACTGAAGTCAAGAAACTAATCGACTCCGGCTTCATCCAAGAAGTTCAATATCCCGACTGGATCGCTAATATCATTCCGGTGATAAAGAAAAACGGGACGGTGCGCATATGCGTGAACTTTCAGGACCTCAACAAAGCCTGCCCGAAGGATAACTTCCCAGTACCTGTTACTGAGCTGATGATCGATAATACGTCTACCCATGAAGTCTTCTCCTTCATAGATGGATATTCAGGATACAATCAAATAAAAATGTATCCTGAAGACCAAAAGCATACCGCCTTCCAGACTCCGCTGGGCATATTCTTCTATAAGATGATGCCCTTCAGCTTAAAGAATGCCGGCGCTACCTACCAAAGGGCCATGACAAAGATCTTCGATGACCTCATACACGAGATCGTCGAATGTTACATTGACGACCTTGTGTTAAAGAGCAGATCTCATGAGGAACATTGAGAACATCTAAAAATAGTGTTCCGACATCTTCAGAAGTATAATGTGAAAATGAATTCTCTAAAATGCGTGTTTGAAGTCTCCTCAGGCAAATTCATAGAATTCATCATACGGCACCGGGGTATCGAAATTGATTCCTCAAAGATCAAGGCGATTATAGAAATGCCCACGCTAAGAACTCTCAAACAGTTGCGATCTCTTCAAGGGAAGCTCGCATATATCCGGCGGTTCATAGCCAACATCTCCGGAAAATGCCGTCCCTATAGTCATTTGATGAAGAAGGGGACCCCGTTCGTTTGGAATCAGAAGTGCCAAAATGCACTAGACGAAATCAAGAAATACTTACAAAATCCATCGGTATTGACCGCTCCGGTTAAGGGAAAACCCCTTATCCTATATACAACAGCCCTTGAGGGTTCTCTAGACGCGCTATGGGCACAAGAGAACGATCAGGAAAAGGAGAGAGCTCCGTACTATTTGAGTCAAGTGCTCCTGGGGGAAGAAAACAACTACTCCCCAATCGAAAAGCATTGCCTGGCACTGATCTTCGCGATAACGAAGCTCAGACATTACGCCTTGGCACATGAGGTCCATCTCATATCAAAGGTGGATCCTCTCAAATATCTGATGTCAAGGACCATACTAACAGGAAGGCTTGCCAAATGGGCTCTCCTCCTGATGGAGTTCTCAGTGACGTATCGACCATTTAGAGCAGTAAAAAGTCAGGTCATAACTGACTTTCTTGTGGAGTATCTGATACCAGCCGACTCCCTGTTAAATTGCGAATTGCCAGACAAACATGCATTCGCCGCAATTGAAGAAGAGAAAGAAGAAAATGATTCCCAATAGGAACTCTACTTAGATAGAGCATTTTCCATAAAGCAACGGAAGTGAAACACCCCCATAATCAAAGCCGGGATGGGCCTTATCTTCGTGACTCCACAAGGAGGAATATTGTGTTATGCCCTCTCCTTAACAAAGTCAAGGACTAACAATGAAGCTGAATATGAAGCTTTGATAGCAGGTCTTGAGATCACTATCGACATGGAATCAAAGACCTCCTCATATATGGAGACTCCCAGTTGATCGTTAGCCAAGTAAATAGCGACTATCAGACATGCAAACTAGAGCTGATAAACTATGGAGAAAATGTGCAGCAACTGCTGACACAAATCCTCTCCTACATTCTGGAGAGTATACCACGTGCAGAAAACAGCAAAACAGACGCATTGTCCAAATTGGCTAAGGAATTGGCCGACGAAGACCTCGATGACGTAAGGATCATTGTGCAAAACCGCAGGATTCTCACGCCAACAAATATATCTTCGAAAGACCTGATATAGCCATCCGAAAGAAAAGAAATGACCGAACAAGTAGCCTTTCAAATAGAGGACGAAGAAAAGGTCAAGAATTGGAGAGAAGTTTTCATAGACAACTTCAAATCCCAACAAATGCCCAAAAATGCGTCGTTTAGACATCAACTCATGAAACGAGCTTTATCTTTCGTCTTCTTCAATGATACTCTATATAAGAGATCGTTCGACTATTTATGGCTAAGATACCTGGGACCAAAAGAAGCGAAGAGAGTCGTCCAAGAAACTCACAACGGACTCTGCAGTTCTCATCAAGCTGGGCCAAAGATGAAGCTGAAGATAAAAAGAATGGGTTACTATTGGCCCATAATGATACAGGACTGCTTCGAATATGTGAAGCAGTGTCACTCGTACCAAATTCACGGGGACTTCATCCACCAACATCCAAATCTGATACACCTAACGGTAGCTAGCTGGTCGTTCAAGATGTGGGGAACCGATATAATTGGCCCCATTGAACCGGCATTGTCTAAAAGACATCGTTTCCTACTGGCAACGATTGACTACTTCTCCAAGTGGGCAAAAGCAATACCACTAAGGGAGGTGAAGATGGAGAACATCCTCCGTTTCTTCAGGACACATGTCATTTATCGGTTCGGGACTTCACGACGAATTATCTGGGATAATGGGCCAGTTTATAGAAGTCATAAAATTAGCCGCTTCGCACAACAGCATAAAATAGATTGGAGATACTCTTCAGTCTATAACCCTTGGGCCAACGGTCTAACTGAAGCTTTCAACAAGACCTTGACAAAAATTATAAAAAAACGGTGTCCAGAAATAAAAAAAGACTGGCACGAAAGGCTGCACGAAGCTCTCTGCACGTACCAAACAACGTTCAAAACGGCCACGAATACCGCACCATACGAGTTGGTATTCGGAACGGAAGCAGTGCTTCCCCTAGAAATAAAACTCACTTCTCTACGAGTAGCGGTTCGATACGAGCCGATAGATGAATAAAATTCTCATCTTCGGCTTGAGAAGCTCGATGCCCTCGACAAAACTCGCCTTATAGCACAGCAAAATCTGGAGGCTTATAAGGCAAGGATGATACGGTCATACGAAAGACTGGCCAGGCCAAGAACATTCCGCCCAGACGAACTCGTGCAAGTTGTCAAAAGACCGATGATTTCCAATCATGCAAAACAGGGGAAGTTCAAGCTAAACTATGAAGGCCCGTATAATATAGAAAAAATATACCAAGGTGGAGCCTACCTGCTCATGGATATGCATGGCGAAAGACCCTTCCGGCCAATAAATGGCCAATTCCTTAAAAAATACTACGCTTGACGAATCACGACTTAGGTTAATGATAGATGACGACGCTTGTGTCCGCTCGCTATCTTCCTGAGTCAGGACTCTGAGAGTAGTATCCAAAAAGCTCCGTCGCTTCAAAAATGGCAACAACGGACCGAGATGTCCCTAAACTAACAATGGACCGAGAAGTCCTTAAACTAGTTATCCGCCTCAAACATGGCGACAACGGACCGAGATGTCCCTAAACTAACAATGGACCAAGGAGTCCTTAAACTAACTATCTGCCTCAAACATGGCGACAACGGACCGAGATGTCCCTAAACTAACAATGGACCGAGAAGTTCTTAAACTAACTATCCGCCTCAAACATGGCGATAACGGACCGAGATGTCCCTAAACTAACAACGGACCGAGAAGTCCTTAAACTAACTATCCACCTCAAATATGGCGACAACGGACCGAGATTTTCCTAAACTAACAACGGACCGAGAAGTCCTTAAACTAACTATCCGCCTCAAACATAGAGACAACGGATCGAGATGTCCCTAAACTAACAACGGACCGAAGAGTCCTTAAACTAACTATCCGTCTCAAACATGGCGACAACGGACCTAGATGTCCCTAAAGTAACAACGGACCGAGAAGTCCTTAAACCAACTATCCGCTTCAAATATGGCGACAACATACCGAGATGTCCCTAAACTAACAATGGACCGAGAAGTCCTTAAACTAACTATCCGCCTCAAACATGGCAACAACGGATCGAGATGTCCCTAAACTAACAACAGACCGATACGTCCCTAAACTAACAACGGATCGAGATGTCCTAAAACTAACTATCCACCTCAAACATGGCGATATCGGACTGAGAAGTCCCTAAACTAACTATCCGCCTCAAACATGGCGACAACGGACCGAGATGTCCCTAAACTAACAATGGACCAAGATGTCCTTAAACTAACAACCGAACGAGAAGTCCTTAAACTAACTACCCGCCTCAAACATGGTGACAATGGACCAAGATGTCCCTAAACTAAAATTTCACTTCAAACATGGCGATAATGGACCGGAACATCCCTAAACTAGCTCATCGCCCCAAATACGGCGATATGCTCCCTTGAGATCTATATTGCAATCGAAGTTCTAACGGCAAAGGTTGCAACTCAAGTCCCACTGGTTATACAGCTGCTCCAGCGATGGAGCCACCCCTAAATCCTACCGGCAAATAGATGGGTCACCTACGACGAAACTACTTTCGAGAGTTTCGCCATTCAAAAAAAAACCCGCGTGAGATCCTTACGACTCACAAAGAAGCATCACACTTAGGAATCCCTACGATTCCTAAGAAGAAACTATACTTACGAGATCCACACGACTTATAAAGGAGCAGCACACTGAGGAACAAAAAGTGTTTGTTTCTCAACATGCCACCTTTTTTAGAAAAAGAATTTCTTGTGAAAGAAATTAGTGGTAATGAGGTAGAGCTAGAAGAAGTTCCAGCTATACAAACTATAACTGACGATTTGGTAGAACCGGAGGATTCAATAGACCCCGACAAACCTCAGCCACTCCGCGGATCTAGTAGGGTTCCTCATCCACCTGAGAGATACTACAGTTTTCTCATACACGGTGGGAACGAGGATAGCATCATGGAAGATGATGACCCAACTAGTTTTGACTAAGCCATCACAAGAGAAGACTCTGTGAAATAGTTGGATGCTATGCGATCTGAGATGGAATCCATATACACCAACAAAGTATGGACTTTGGATGTTCTCCTGAAGGGGTAAAACTCATCGGGAGCAAGTGAATCTTTAAGAAGAAAATTGGTGTAGATGGAAAGGTTGAGACCTTCAAAGCTAAAATTGTAGCAAAAGGTTTTCGTCAAACGACCAAGTGTTGACTATGATGAAACCTTTTCTCATGTCGCTATGCTTAAGTCCATTAGGATCCTACTTGCCGTTGCTGCATACCATGACTACGAAATCTGGCAGATGGACGTCATGACCGATTTTCTAAATGGTGATTTAGAAGAGAGCGTGTACATGACACAGCCAGAGGGCTTCGTAGACAGTGGGAGCAGCGGAAGCGTGTGAAAGCTGCTTAAATCAATCTATGGATTAAAGCAGGTATCGCGGAGCTGGAACATCTATTTTGGTAAAGCTATTAAAGAGTTTGACTTCATCAAAAATGTAGATGAACCATGTATATACAAAATAGTTGTAGAGAGTAAGGTTGTCTTCCTCGTATTGTACGTGGATGGCATACTCTTGATAGGAAACGATGTTCCTATGCTATACTCGGTCAAGCTTTTCTTATCACACAAGTTCTCCATGAAAGATCCAGGTGATGTCTCCTACATCCTGGGGATAAAGATCTATAGAGATAGATCTAGACGGATGTTGGGATTGTCCCAATCCAGGTACATAAACACCATGCTAAAGAGGTTTAGTATGGAAGATTCTAAGCGTGGTAATTTACCCACTTGTTCAGGAATCACTCTCTCCAAAGAAATGTCTCCCAAGACTAATTTGGAGAGGGCTCGCATGTAAGGGATACCCTATGCTTTGGCAGTCGAGTCTATCATGTATGCGATGTTATGTACCAGACCAGATGTAGCTTACTCACTAGGTATAGTGAGTAGGTATCAATCAGATCCAGGGGAGAAACACTGGACAGCTGTGAAGAACATTCTTAAGTACTTGAGAATGACTAAAGAAATGTTCTTGGTGTATAGTAACGGTGAACTCCAGGTGGAGTCCTTTACCGATTCGAGCTTCCAGAGTGATAAGGACGACAATAAATCGGTCTCGGGTTTTGTCTTCACCCTCAATAGAAGGCGGTATGTTGGAAGAGTTCCAAGAAAGATACCATAGCAGACTCGATAATGGAGGCTGAATACATTGCTGCCAATGATACTGCTAAAGAGGTTATCTGGATGAAGAAGTTCATAACTGAACTTGGTGTGGTTTCATCCATTGAGCATCCAATACCTGTGTATGGTGATAACAATGGAGCTGTGGGTTTGGCCAAGGAAC
Organism: Agapanthus africanus; assembly: GCA_030015575.1. Lineage (NCBI taxonomy): Eukaryota > Viridiplantae > Streptophyta > Magnoliopsida > Asparagales > Amaryllidaceae > Agapanthus > Agapanthus africanus. The sequence goes on from CM057345.1 coordinate 524,302,870, forward strand.
CCCGGTCCCATCAAAGATCTATACATATTCCTAGGCGGTATCACCTGATCAGGGAGATAGTAGATCGCCAGGAGATCGAGGTCGGGAGAGTTGACACGAAGGATACCACAGCGGATCCACTCACAAAGGCCCTCCCCCAGACACAGTTTGAGAGACATTTTGGGATGTTGGGTATGAGATACTACAACAACTGGCCTTAGTGTAAGTGGGAGATTGTTAGGAATATGTATACCCTAAAGGCCATTATTGTATAATACAGTGGATGCTTGGACATATATATAGAGGACTTTCTTGCTCGACATGATAGTATGCTATCTGGTTGCTCTTTATCTTAACATGTACACTTGTATTATTATACTGTATCTCTAATACATGTTGATAAAGCCCTTAGGATGTTTGCTTGACTACAGGACTATGATATAGATTATACTACTGAGACTTGTGTAGTCTACAAGCACATCCTTTAACAGTTCCTAGTCGAGGGAGTATCAAGACAGGGTATCGATATTCTAGAATAGACTAGTGTGTACGTTTCTTGACCCTGTATGGGGCGATGGTTGATCCCATAACCATTGGTGTTTGACATCAAAGATTGTACACATGTGCTCATTAAAGAATGGGTACACTGAACAGGACTCGCCGAGAACTCCTAGATGGTACTATACCTATCGTCAGATAGCAGTTCTCTGGTGACACTGGTACAGGTTAGTCTGTAGACCCGAGATCGTCATAGAGTCTTGTGTGGTTCCTGCTGTGCTTTGATTTCCTCCTTACCACGGCTCAAAGGAGTCGTGCAAACATGTGGATTTTGGATACAATCCCGAGTCACATGGAGGAAATGAGCGATATGAGGGGTTTCGTCTCTCCCGATATAGGGAGATGATATTGCGCTATGCTCGATTGGCTATAACAGGAAGTCTCTGGCCAAGGCTGTTGATGAGATTTACTGGTAAGAGTTATCAGTAGTTTCTCGTACCGTTATTGGCCACACGTCGGCATAACTTATCAAGTTATTGGGGTCTAACGATTCCACCCCCATACTCGATATGCGATATATCAAACGAAGAGATTGGACTGTACGATAAGTGTTACTTATAGGTTTCATGGGAGTTTGGACAAGCTTGCTTGTTGATCTTATATTCGCTTAATACCTGGGTAGCCGTTACGTCCAGCTAGTACCGCTGATGGCTTGTGGGTAACTGTTCATTACCTACTGCTGGCGTATTGACGAGTGTTTAGAGTCCCACACAGAAGGTTCCTAGTTCAAGCGAAACGAAGTAGAACACATATGCTGATGTGTGCAGGGGGCCTGATTAAATACGAGTATGTGATATCGAATTCTAATCTGGCGGTTATTTGTTATCAGTTAGGTTATATGTGATATAACCGGATTATCGAATCAAGTGTTGATTTGATAATGTGATATACGGATAAATGATATTAATCGGTTATATGTGATATAACCGGATTATTAAATTAAGTGTTGATTTAATAATATGATATATATTTATGTTTGATATAATTATATATTAACTAATATTATTTTCTCACTAATTATTTTCTTCATCTTCATAATATATATATATATATATATATATATATATGAAGCATGGCAAGGATTTTCTATTTTTGTGAAAAATAGAAATAAGGTGGAAAATGAAGAATGGGGTGAAGCATGGCATTTATCATTTCTTTATTAGTCTTGACTCACTATTCAAGCATGGTTGCAATTTATTATTGCAATTTATTCCATGCTTGTCTTCACTTGAACATGAGATGAGTTCATGCCTTAGCCATTTTTTAGCTCTCTCCATTTTTTCCATTCTCTTCTATAAAACCCTAACCCTCACATGAGTTGTAAATCATAGGGTTTTGAGATAAATCCTAATGAGCTTAGAACCCCTACTTCATCATCCTACACTTGATTATCAATTAAGTGTAGTGTGTTTACTTCACTAAAGAGTTTAGTGAAGATATAACTTGGATTAGCGGAGCTTCGGGTGGATCATCTTCGGCACGAAGATCGCAAAGGAAACTCAATCCAACTTCAAGTGGAGCCTAGTAGAGTCCCGTGGACTACTACACGAAGCTTTTGAAGAGAAGGACACGGTCTACAAAGATTGTAGCATCATTCTCTTTACGTAGTTTTCTTGATATTAAGCAAAAACCCTAATCATCTAGTTTAAGATCTTGTTTAGTGTTAATTAGCATCCCGTATTTTTTTAATTGGCATACTTGATACTAGTAAAACCCAGTGGTGGTGGTAATAAACACTTTCATTTCATGTGTAGACATAGGCTGTTACATGTGGCTGCATAGCCAAGAGAGAGGGTACATGAAACAAAAAGGTAGGTAACCATCTCTTTCAAATGTTTCAAGTCATAATTTTAATAAATCTCCTTCTTGAGTTAAAACTGCTAAATCTTCTTGAAATTCTTACTGTCTTTTCCACACAAGCCCATGACAGGCTTAACCATCGCCGCTGCCTACAACTACTTCACTTACCCTCCACATGGGCTGCCGTCTCATGTCATATTTCCCCTCACAATCTACACTATTCCACTTACTTTATTAAGCCTATAAAATGGAGCTAATCCATTCATTATAACACACTGCAAAAAGAAAAGAGCAAGTAAATATAAAAATAAGAGTGAGAAAGTAGAGAGAGTTATAAAGCCTTTAAGGCTATTGTCTTTTGTAAGTGTTGTAGCATTATAATATTTGTGTGTGGTGGTGTTGTTGTAAGAGAGTAGTGTTTATGAGAATAAAGTTTTGTGATTGTCGTCCATTTTATCTCTCAATCCACACACAAATAAAATAAAGAAAGAGCGTGTGGCCTTAAAAAATAAAAGAACTATAAGTTTGCAGCGTGAGATAGAAGTTTGTGAGAGAGGGAACCTTTTTCTTTGTAAAGGAAGAAGGTAGAAGTCGGTGTATCTTGTATAATTCTTTCTCTAGTGGAAATTTCTTGTCGCGGTTGCAGAAGTATGTCCAGTTGGGGACTGAACCTGGGTATATGTAACACCCTAGTTCATTTATACCAATTCTATTTTGAGTATTTCTTAATTTATGGTATTTTCCTGATTTATTGTGTTTTGGATGCGAATAGTGTATTTGACATCTGTATTTGCATCCGACCTGACCCGCTTGCTGGAAACCCGTCTTAATTCCTGTTTATCATTTATCCCGGCTTGTTACGTGGATCCGTGCACTTTCATTTTCTTTATGTACTGCATACTGGCATTTTATCTGGCATCTGCATTTTTTTAAATATAACATTTAAAATCGAATAAAATATTTTAAAAATATCTAGCATGGCTTGCATCATACCCCTGACCCTGTGGTAGCATCCGCACCTCGTGTTCTCGTCCCGTTCAGTGAAACGGACTCGTTTGGATAGCTACGTGCACATGCGTGCATCCGTTCTTGAGGGTATGCATTTTCGTTATCCGGATATCCAATTTTAGTTTTGGTTGGCACGTATGTTTTCCATATTTTAAAACTGGATTTTTAGACCCGACCCGGACGTATTTTGGACTATTTTTGTATTAACCAAAATCTCAAAATAAATTCAATATTATATTCATTATATAATACTGTTTATATATTATCGTTTATATATATTTTATTAACAAAATAATTTTCCATAACAGCGCGCTCTCTTTCTCTCTCTTTCTCTCTCTCACCCGTGACTCTCTCTCTCTTTTTCTCTCTCTCCCTCTTTCTCTCCCACCTCTCGCATATACTGTTCCTTCTCGAATCCCCTCACCTCCCTTCTCATACTATTCTCACCTCCCTTCTTCTCTATTTTTTTTCCTCGCGACGAAAACCCATCGCCTGCACCCATCTCGCAGGCTCTCCCCCACCGTCGTCGACACCCTCGTTACCGCCTTAATCTCCTCCTTCTCCTTTCCACCTCACCCTCATCCCCGACGACAGGAACCCGATCGACTGCAACCCCCGCCTGCAACCTTCCCTTGCACCCTCACCGGAGCTCCGACCCCCGTCGGCCTCACCCCTCACCACCACCTTCTCCCTCCCTCTCTCTTCTCTTCTTCTCCCCAGCACCAGAGCCCCTTCCCTACACCAAAAACCCCGCACACCCGATCCCCGACTTCAAGAAAACCCCACTGCCTATTGCCGGAAAACCCTAACCTGCATTCTCGCCGTCGACGGCCCATCGTCGACGTCACCCCCTCGCCTTCCTTTCCGAATCCAGAGCAACAAACACTAGTCTCTTCTTCTTCTTCTTTCTCTTTATTTTCTTGATCTTGCTTCTTTTCCGATGATCACCCGCCGGAGTCGTGCCGCTACCGACGATTCGTGTAATCCAGTGGACATCCCCTACCTGCGTGGTTAACCTCTTACCTTACCTGGACCCGTCCCGTGTGTCGTGTGCGTTGCGACGATTACCCAACGTCGGACGTGCCGGACGCACCCGTCGTGCGATCCGTTCAGACAAGTTTATCTTGCTACATACTATAATACCTATCTTGCATTCATATGAATAAAAATATTACATGTTGATCGCATTATACATCCATATTAAAGTTTTACTGTTTTCGGATACTCGTATGCATCCATATCATTTAATATACTTGAAGATGCATCTATAGATCTTATTAATTCATGTTATTATTGTAGTAACACCCCATGCTTGATAATGTGCATCCTATATAGTTTTGGAACTGTAGTTGTAACCCCTGATAGTTATTTGAGCATCCATGTTTATTGTGTATCCATACCATTAATTCTGCATACCTAGTTGCATGCCATATTACATTAACTCATATTGTTATTACATTAGCACCCCATGCTTGATATTGTGCACCTACTTAGTCATGATGTAACCCCTGATAGATATTCGTGCATCCATGCTTTTACTGTACATCCGTACTTTTACCCTGATTCAATACTTGCTACATTTTACTGTTGGGCATCCATATGATACACTGTGCACTACTTGACATGACCTGATACACCATTACTTGACATGTTACCTGATCATGTTTCTAATTCCGACAATCCTGACATATTGTCCCGATAGACATATCCTGTTGTCTGTATGGACAAACATGTTTCTGCTTGATCCTGTGTTGGCATTAGCTCCAGATTTATCAATATCTGACTTGAACACATAACTTGGGGGTATGGGGAAATTAATGATGAAATCTGACTTATAACTCGACAGTTCGATACTTATACTGATCAGTTTTATGGGCTAGGCCAGCCCTGGGATGATGCTGCTGACATCATTCATCTGTACATGTTTCATGTTTAGTGCCTAGCGGCATGTCTCGGATTTCAGCCCGAGAATCTGGACCGTGGTCCCAGGTATGCACGGGATACTATTGAGTTATATCGATAATTCATTAAATTGACTTCAAAGACTTGAGAGTAGTTAACCCAGTAACACAGTTTAGTTTCATCGATGCACTTCACCTATACTGTTAAACTTCATTGTTCGATATCCCTGCTTACTTATTACATTCATGTTACCATTTATAATTCATGCCTGCATATCCTGTTACCCACTGATTATATTATTGTTGACATTGTGATGCGCTGACGTCTGGGTTTTGCATGGCCCAGATCCGCTACCCTTATCGCAGGCCGAGCAGGAGTACTTCAGTCGACAAGCCGAGCAGTAAGGACCTGTTAGTATTCTAGTTTAGTTTAGTTTCCTTTCAGCCTTTTTTTTATTTCCTGATGTGAGCCCATATTTGGGACGTACTTTCCAGATTGTTCTGTTTATTGGATTTATTGCTTCCGCATATTATTTCTTGACTCGTTTATTCTGGCAAATGGATATGTACTAGATAGTTTATTTTTATTTTACTGTTCTTGATATCTTATAGAGAGTCGTAATGTGACTGTGGAGGGATGTTTTCTAGCCACAGGTAGCATGGTTGGCTCTGTCACGTGCCGATCTTAGCGCACTCTAGGAAGCGGGGCGTGACAGTATGTCTTATGCACTTGGTGCTTGGTGTGTGTGCTTTTTCATATTAGCATTATTTGTTACACATCGGTAATCTTTTCATGTGGATGGTAGATGAAGTTAGCGCATGGAAAATGATCTTCACCTAGTCCATATGAAAGGAAGGTGAAGTAGTTGTAGGCACATGGAAAATAATTTTCCAACTTGGAATCTGCTTGGAGGGTTTTGACCATTTACCCTTTTTGGTTGGGGGTGGGGAGGGTGTATATATGTGTTAATGGGGCTAAGCTGTGAACGTTCATTTGGCAAAAGGTGAAATAGTACAGAGTGGATCTATGTTGAAGATTGATAGGATCTATCTTCAGGCCTACGTCATGTATTTATACTCATGCATTAAGAGGTAAGTAAGCTAGTTGTGTTCATAGCCCAATTTTTTCTTTTTAAATACAAACACACACACACACACATACTACCCTCAAACTCATGTATTTCTAAATATCAACCCAAAAATCTTGATACTTCCATATATCACCCTTAGAACCTATTATCCAAATTCCTCATTTGGGAGAAAGGAAGCAAGAAAGTGAGAAAGCGAGTCTTATTTTCTCACTTTACTTATTTGGATATAAAAAGTAAAAATTAGAAAGTGCTTTCTAATCCTTTGCCACGTAAGCATTTTTTTCACTATCCATTTTCGCAACAAAACATTAGAAAGTGAGAGGAAAGTGGAGAACGTACAATATTTCATAATTATTTTATTCCTTTTTAATTCTACTTTCTTTTTTCTTGCTCGCTTTCTTACTTTCTGCTATTCCGATCAAACAACTCGATCTTACTTTCTATTTCCAAATAAGCGTCAACTCAGCTTCTTTCATACATTTTATTTAACAAACAAATAAGAATTGGTACTTTCTCTTCATTTTCGTTTCTTTTCACTTTCTTACTACTTTCTTAATTCTCTTCTTTTTTCATTTTCCAATTGCCAAATGCCTCCAGGGGAAATAAGAAAGTGGAATAAAATAATATTATTTTATTCTATTGATTTCTTATTTCTATCGTATTTTAGTTACTTTCTTACTTTCAATTATTTAACCAAGCAACCAAATTCACTTTCCATTAACAACTCATCTTCTTTCTCATTTTTCTTTTGGCAAAACAAACAAGAATTAGTATTTTCTTTTCACTTTCATTTCATTTCACTTTCCTGTTACTTTCTCACTTTCCTATTTTATTTTCACTTTTCAATTGCCAAGATATAACGAGTTTCAGCCATTAAAATTTAAACCTGGGTTAGATAAGATAAACAAAACCCATAGTTTTATATAACAAAATACCCATGTATCTCATTTGTGTCTCAATTCCTCCTCTCTCAAGCCCTCCTCTTTTCCAAACTCATGTTCCTCTTCCTCGCACAGCCAACATTACGCGTAAAAATATCATTCTAGGTTAATGATAAAACCTTCTTGCAGCTGAACGGAAGGTCTAGGATTCGAACCCCGCTCAACACATGTTACACATAATATACGGATATAAAACCCCAAGATCTTTGTGATATATATTCTAAAATTTGGAGTTAACTCTTAACTACATATATAGGTGTAGGAGAAAGTAAAGTTTCATCTTGGTTGAAATTTGCACAACTTGCAGGGAAGCTAATTCTCTTGAAATTGACTACTTTGTCTCAACAGCGATACTCTAAGAGCAAGAGGGTGAGAAATCAAGATATGGCGAAATCCTTCTGTTCTTCTCACAAGCACCTGCTCAACGAAGTTTGAGAGAAAATGTATTTGATGCACGAGACGTATATTCATGAAATGTGAACATATTAATGAAAATATCATATTCTGGACCTCGAATTCAAGGGTATTGAATGATATTTTCAACTAACAAACTAGTTTACTATATTATACATCAAATTTTTTAATACCAATTGATAACTACATTCAAAATATCTGTAATAATCATCTTATATTTCTACTTACATATTGGATGTTCCAGCTTATATACCAGTAGCTCTAGTATGCTGAGCAGTCTGACATTTGCATTCTTTTAACCAGAAAAATAAAGAAGAAAAGAGTTAACCAAAAGACAAAAGGAAACAGAGTTAATCAAACGAAACAAACGTAATTACCAGTAGAGACATAAGCAGCAACTGAGAAGCAAGCCGCATGCAAGAAAACATAAACACAAAGCAAAGCGAGATACATATATTTAACAGTCGATTAAAACAAGGCACATTGTTTGCAAACCATTAACTGTTTTCTTATACTTATTGAAATGATAATGGTCTGAAGACACATATAGCCGGTTATTTCCCGGTACAAAGAGTTTGCCTCGGTTTCAGATTTTTTTTAGAGTAAATCAGTTTCCATTACATACTCCATTTCAAACCATGTAACAGAAACCACCTGCTGCAGTCCGACTCTCACAACCTCTTCCCTATCAAATTCATACCGAGAGACGGCACAGTGTCAATATACAGAAGCCAGTCCAAGAATTGTTGCAGATTATCGATCTCAGAACTAGGACTGAGCTTAGTCACGACGCCCACTTTGAGGCAACGATCGTCTGCACCCCAGCCTCCTGGCACGAGCATGTTGGGGCCGCAAGACAGAAGATTTGGATCGATCGAGTCAAGCAAATTATCAGGGTACTTCCTAGCATACGGAGCGTAGCTTTTCAGCAAGGCTTCAAAGGCGTGTGCTCGAGACGAGTTCTCCTGAGCAGTGGTATGCAGGTCAGTGTCGACAGCAGCATCGGGGAATCCCTGGGAGTTGCGGAGGAGACCCTGGAAAAAAGCTCTTATCAGAGTGCGGGATAAGACCTGTAGCAGGGTATTGGCCCATGTAGGTAATCTTCACGTCGTGTCCTTTCCAGACATTCCTCTCCAAGTACTCGATAAAGGATCTAGTGATCGCCATCGAAGGAGAGCCTGCATCAAAAGCTATTTGTGAAGAGCAAATTCATAAAAGAAACATGTTGCTAGAGATGAAGCAAGGACTTTAAGATTAGAACTCAAATATCCACAAATTGTAAACCCATTCCTCTAACAAAAAGTTATCCAACAGCGCAAATGTGACCAGTAAGGAATGAAAGAGTCGGTCGGGGTTGAGGCCCACAGGGAGTGAAACCTCATAACTAATTAGAGAAATCGGAAATATGAAAAGTGTACATGATTAGCAGCAAATACTTAAATACGCATGATGTATCAAATGACTCCATCGTGGTGTACAAGATTTCATTTTCAGCTAGTACCATATAAATTTGATATATATGGACACTAGTGCTTATTCAAATTTAGATAAATCCAGACACTATTAAAGATACCGCAGACGAAATCTCAGCCCCTACAGCAAACAAACAAGGGTTTCTCAACACCCTTAAGCCTTCTTTCCTTTTCGTCATCTTTGACGCTTCAGTGCAAAAACATAACGCAAACAAGCTGAAATCATGCCACGTAAGCTCCTCTGTAGGGTGTGCGGGGACACTCTACGCCCTTTTTACCCTTTCAAATATTGGCAGAAATAAGATATGGAAGCTCCCATAGAATACTAAAAAAAATATGTGAACTAGCAAAAGCATTGGTGCTAACCAAAGTTGAAAGTAGTTACCAGTAGAGAGATCATATAGTATTTCCCCTGACCCACATCAAGGATTGGCACATACTGACAATGCTACAGAAAGAATAGCTAAAAATTAAAAAATAACATAAAAATAGAAAGAGAAGTTTTTGAAATAATTTAGTTGCAGGCAAAGTAAATTAAATTAGCATACATGCTCCAACCTTCTGCCAGGATCATAAGTGAGATCCATAAAGTTGAGATGCCGTGGCATGCGAGACATAACATACAACAAATCTGCATAAACGCCAAAACCAAATTAATCAATGAACAACCATATCTATTATGTTCTTTGGTAAAACTATTTACACAATATTATACAGTTTTGTAATTCCAAATGCCAAGTGCCTAACACCATCTCGTTTTCATCTTATGCAGTTTTCTTAATTCTGAATGCAGGTGCCTAACACCATTCTTTTCACTCACCTAATCACCACACTTGAAAGAATAAAAGAAAATAACAGTACTGGTATTTTCTCTAAATCACCTATATGCTTAAGTTGAGGAAAAATCAAATAATTTCCTGCTGCTCCGGCATTCCTTTATCTGTGGTTCTTATCTTTTGAAGGTTCAGGAACAAGAAGCATGATAAATGATTCGATCAACCTATGAAAAATAGTTTGGGAACAACTAGTTTCCAAAGCTACATTTAAATAGGATCTACCAGTGTAGCTAATCAAGAAAATACAACTTTTGAGAAAGTCTTATATTTTATGCTTTAGATTTTGTCTGTTCAATTCTATATCAACCGGGTTTAAGAATTCATCAAGAACATGTATAGATGAATTGAAAATTCTGGAACCAAATCAAGATAAAGACACTGGGATCCAAGAAAACCGAGAACAACGAAAATAAGATGATGAGAGTAGTTGCTCACCATCCTGTGTGACAATAGGGTAATCAAATGCATCAAGGTTCATGAACCAGTTCCATCCATTGTTTTCTTCTAAGAATTTTGACGCAGCAATGTATACATAGAGGACCCATGATGCGTGTACATAGAGGACCCATGATGCGACATCAAACCAAAGAATCAAGCATTTTGACATTGCCAACAGCAGAGATTAATGGATGGCTGTGAATGTGGTTGGATAATTCCTGGTAGTCATTTGAAGAGACCCCCTTGCCAACATGTAGAATGCAAAAATTGCAGGGATGGTACACAGCCTGCAGGAGCCTTTTCAGCCTTTCCCCGTCCCCCGTCGAGCCAGAGATGTAGTAGGCGAGGCGGGCAGGTGCATTACTTTCTTCCTTGTCTGTAGAGGGATGAAGAACAAAGAAGGGGGAAGGAGTGGAGAACAGTGTGTAGAGAGGGACAGAGATGCAGAAGATGGCAAGTAAGAGAAACAAAGCCTTCTTGCTTGGGATTTTCATCTTTCTGTCCTCTCTAATTCACAATCACAGATGAGTTCTTTCTTTTTTTTTTACTATTTGGGTTGAATTGTGAGCGGTGCAGAATTTTTTAGAGTGAGGGTGATATGATCATTGGAGGGAAATCAAGAACAAGAAGTACAAAAGAGAGGGATGCATGTGTGATAGCAATCATGTAGCTGAAATAACAGTTTGAATCAGTTATATATTCTGTTAAGAATAGAACAATCAAGGCTAGTCCAAATATTCAAAAAAAATGTTTCAACTATCAATAAATTTCACAAAGAATTTAATCAAATAAATGAATAGCGCACATATAGAGTAGATTAACTGAACTGAAACTTGTAGCATTTTTTGTTATGCAAATCATAAGAGTGTAGGGTTAGAAACCAAATCCTGTTGGATCTGGCATTTCATCAGGCACATAATGATCCAATTGTAATTTGCCAGCCAAGCTCCAACAGCTCATCATGTCGATGTCAATGAAAAGCAAGTAATAATGGTGCATTTTGCTGCACAACAGCGATGCGCTGCCATTGATCATTGATTAAATTATTTCATAAACTTCTCCTTTTATTTCTACAGATTTATTACTGTAGCAGGTGTTTCTACGAATTGTATCGACTCCTAAGAATCAGCATTTGGACGTTCAGCAGAATATGCAGCTTTAAAAAATGGAGGAAAAAAAATAGTTTCACTGCTGCCTTGCTGGCTCCAGCATTGCCTCAACTGTTACTGAATTCGTAGCTTTCGTTATGAAGCAAATGATCCGAGCTTAGGGTTAAAAAATTGTACCTTGTTGGATATGAATCTCATCAAGCACAAGCAACAACGATGACGAGCTCCTCCACTGAAGGTTGTGAATCAATGAGGCCGCATAACATAAACAGTTGTATTTCAATGAGCTCCAAGTTACTCATAATAATAATAAAAACGACCCAAATTACAAGCACCCGGCCTCAACTTTCAGTTTCCGTATAGATGTGAAAGAAAAATACATAATTGGATGCACGCCGAACCACTTAACCAAAAATAATTCTCGGCAGCAAATAGGTTGACCAAAATTAGTAAGCCGATGATCTATTCGCAGTCAATATCTGAATTAATTGTTTTTTTCATACAGCTGTGAAAAGATTAATGGTCTAACACAAGGAATTGTGTATATGACTACATATCTGCTAATTTATTTATTTTCTTTAACCTCAGATCTGTTTATAAAAAAACACTCTTTACATCTTAACTTCACATTGCGAAGACAACATGGTGCCATTATAGTACCCTTTGAGAAATTGATGCAGCCTATTGACCCCAGACCCAAGATGGAGCTTGGTAATATTGCCAACTTCAAGGCAATGGTGACTGCTCATGGGGTCATGGCGCAAAAAGCACCAGCCTCCGGGAACGAGCATGTTGGCCTCGCGATGCAAAAGGATTCGATCGATCAAGTCGGGCACAGTGCTGCCGCCGCCGCTCTCGTTGAACATCCTGGCAAATGGAGCATTGCTTTCAAACATGGGCATTAAGTCATCCTTAGTTATATAGCGGGGATTTTCTTCTATGGAATCATCTCGAGCAGTGAATCGAAGGTCGGTGTTGACTACAGTTTTGGAGAATACTTGGGATTTGCAGAGGAGACTCTGGAAAAAGTCATCATTGGAGTAGATGGAGCCGACATAGTGTACCTCAACATCCATGAAATACACAGGTTGAAGTAGGTTGTCCCAAGTCCATTTGCAATCTCTAACAAAGGGACGACTTAGTGCCATCCAAGGAGAACCTGCATGGACAGTGAATTAAGCTAAATTCAACTAGAATAATACAACCTGCAGTATTTTTCAATTTAATTCTGCAACTCTTCTATTCTAGCCTCTAATATAATATTTGTTAGCAGCTAACCTCATGGAATCTATTTGCAATTTACAAGGCTTATAATATTTTATTAAAATACCATGAGGTTTCAACATTTTCCATTTAAGACCGTGCCTTTTCATTTTGAAACATTGTCCAGCAAATAATGCCATATGAATAAAGAATGATCAAAGGACGATCTATGGTATTAAATTGGAAAACAATGGAAGTTCGTTATATGTATTTGCAGCTAAGTTCATGGTACCTATTTAAAATTTACAAAATTTATGGTACTAATATAGAATATGCAGAAAGTTCTTGTCGCTTCAGTGAAATTTAACCTAAAATAAATTACCACAAAAAGAAAAAAAGCACCGAAAGTAAATTCTACGCAGAGATGAACCGAATATGTTACTAGGACCACACCTAGAACGGAAAACTTCTCTAAAATTAAAAAGGTAAAGAATCCAAGTTGTATGCCATTTCAAGAAACCAAATCTGATGCTGTGATAAGTTCAGGGGTAGTGAAAATCTAGTAACATATACTACAACTCCCCCCCCCCCCCCAAATAAAAAACCAAAAACAAAAACAAATGACATGAATTTCATAATTAAAAAAAATGGATATGAAAAAGATACAGAAACACCTATACAAGAACAATAAGTATATTATGATGTAAACGAGAAAAAGAAACATCATTAAATAACAAGGAAGAAAGGACAATAGCGAAGAAAAAAGTTACCTTCAAAGAGTTCAAAGTGCCTCCGCCAACTGATATTCAATATCTGCATAACTTTCTTCCAGAAATCGCTGACATCACTACAACAAATTTACAACAAAAAAAATTAAATAAAAAATTCCAAAAGTTTATTGGATAATTTTCACTGGGGATAAATTAGATGAACACGGTATACATACTCCTGCCTCCAGCTCAGATCTCTAATGTGAAAGTGATCAATGAAGTTAAGATGCCGTGGCATGCATGATAATGCATACAACAAATCTGCATTAATCCCAAAACCAAATCAATCAATAAGCAAACCTGGCTATTCATCCTTTGGGTAACATCGTTTATAAAATTATATAGATCTGCAAACTTCCAAAACAAGTATCTAGCAGAATGAAATGCCAATCTCATTTATTCCCATCAGCTATTCATCACACTTGGGAAAAGAAAATACAGAACAATCATTTCCCCAAATTAATAAGAGATGCAAAAGTTGATGATAATGGAAGATGTATTCTATATCAACTGGGGTTCAAGAATTAATAAAAAAAACATGAGATGATGAGAAGATGAATTTAATCATGTAATTTAATCAAAGCTTGCCAAATATGCAGTTGCAAAGCTCAAATATCTAAACACTAGAATTCAAGAAACCAAAATGTTAATTTATTCATAACGAAAAGGTATGTACATGGAGACGGGGTTCAATTTTTCCCAATTTTTTTCTTTATTCCCTGCAATGATTATCTTATGATTGTTCAGAAACTAGAAACATGTAAATGATGACTGGAGTAGTGCTGGACTAACCAAAAAAGCTAGAGAACAACTATGTAAGTATTTTTCTGAAGCCATTTCTTGATAAAGCACACAGGGGACACTAGAAAAATTCTTTTATGCACCTTCCCTTCAATTCTATATCAATCGGGGTTCAAGAACCAATCAAGAACATGTGTAGATGAATTTAATGTTCTGGAAACAATTCAAGATAGAATTCAAGAAAATCAAGAACAATGAGAACTCACCGTCCTGGGTGACAAGAGGGTAATCGGAGGCATCAAGGTTCATGAACCAGTCCCATTCTTTGTCTTTTAGCAATATATCAGCGGCATGGAGCACATTAGCGACATAGGTCAGTTTTTTATCATGAACAACCTGGGGACCACCAATCATCTTGACGTTGCCGGTGGAAGAGAAGACTTTATGGGTGTCAATATTGTTGGATAATTCTTGGTGCTCAATTAGAGAGGCTGCCTTGTCAAGGTGCAAAATGTAGGTATTGTATGGGTGGTACACAGCCTGCAGAATCCTTTTCAGCCTTTCCCCATCCCCATAAGAGCCAGAGATGTAGTAGGCAAGGCGAGGACGCACATCACATATGTTTGTAGGAGTTAAAGAGATTTGGGGAGGAAAAGAGATAAGGGGAGGAGTTTTGTAGAAGTTGTAGAGCAGGAAAGTGACACCAATGATGGTAACAGAGAGAAACAGGAGGTTGTTACTTCGGATTCTCATCCTTCTTCCCTCTCTAATCCTCATCATTCTTTCTTCTTCTTCTTCTTCTTCTTCTTTGGGGGGGGGGGGGGGTGAATGGTGTAATAGTGCAGCTCTTTTATAGAGAGGAAAGGGGATGGTTGTGTAAGAAAGAGTTATCACTTTCTAACAACCGCTTCGCGAATGAAATAAATGTCTAAATTAGTTATGTAACTTAAATTGCCTAGAGCTTTTCTACAACTGGTCAGCATAACTTTTAACTAGCAAGAATAACTTTTTATTAATAATTGTAGTATATAGTCATTCAGCACGATCACTACCGTTAGGAGCCTAGGATCATTACATAACACACCGCTAGGATCATCTATTAAAAATCCATCACACACACACACACACACACACACACACACAATTGCTACCGCTATATCGTCATCACATCATCTAAGCATTTTCCCATCAAAATGGTGTTTGCCATGAATCAAGATGAGTTGCCCGACCCAATAAGTGCTGAATTCTGAACAAAGAAAACAAGGAATGAGACAAGAGACTGCCATAAGTCACATAATCATAAATGACCGGTGTCTCTAATTTCTCCTGGACTAGGTGAAAAGTATAGAAGGGAAAGAAAATAAAGTTTCTATAGAGAATGATGTTAAATTAAAGCACAAATTTAACAATAAGCGGAACAAAACACATTACCAAGTATAGACTGTCACTGGTGAAATGAATTGATGTCAAATTTGTAGAACTAGAAGGAGATGATGAGGATATAAGAAAGATATCTTTTTTGCGTGGGTTTGTTCTCTTTTTTTTCCTCTCATTTCCCCCCCCCCACCAAAATTGGGGCCGGGGGGATTTATATGGTGAAGGAGTGCAGCTCCTTTCCATAGTCGATAAAATCTTACGATTCACGATTTAAATCTTACGATTCGTTACGATTCGGATAAGTTCTGATACATATCGCAAGGTCGTATCGGATTACGATCGAATCGTACGATTCACAATTCATATCATATGATTTAATACGATTTTTACGATTCACGATTCGAATCAATTCAATAAATAGGCCAGGTTTGAGGTTTTTGGGTTAGGTCTGAATATTTCAAGTTTCATTTTAATCCCAAATTGGTAAAATCCCTAATTTTCCAATCATTTCTCGGTTTCTCTCTTTCTTGCAAACAATATTTCGAGCTTACTCGCCTTCGAGTCTTCGACCCGATTCTTCGCCCTCGATCTCCTTGCTCCTTCATACTTGTCTCAATGCCTGATAATTACCTAATTATCTTAATTATTATGATTAATGACATATTCACATGATTTTTATTGATTCATGTATTCTTTGTTGGATTATGTGTGTGTATGAGAGTTGTCATGTCAGTTATATGACTGGTAATTGATTAAATACTATATTTTATATAATGTATTCCCCTATATCGCTAATTTAGTCATATAATTATTATACATATGGTAATATGTCTAATTGCTTCAATTTTGAAAAACGAATATCATTTTTACGATTTACGATTCGATACGATTCATAAGAAAAACGATATACAATTCATATCACGATTTGACAGCTTTGCATCTTTCTAGGTGGTTTGGATCATTGTTTGAAATCTCGACCAATCCCGATCCGAGATGGCTGATTTTGATCCAAAAAATGACCATATGAGTTCTAATATTGATATCGTCCGATTGTAAATAATGTTGGGTTCACCATTTGATTAGTAGGATGCTAGTATTAAGTTTATTAAAGGGTTAGTAGGTTTATTAATAGGTTATTCGATTACGGTTTTCTTACATCATAATTGCTAAAATAAGATACCACAAATGTTACTTATTCTTACCAAGTAGTGAGAAAACCATCTAGAAATCATTAATTGCTAAAGAATTTGCCATTGTCCACTGTTGCTTCTGCTGTAAGTCTTAATAATTTCACAATTTTTTATTTTTAAAAAAATCCACATTTACGATCCAAGACAGCCTATGCAGCTTCAATTGCCAATTCCAATCCCAAAACTGCCTACTCAATATCAAAATTTTAAGCCTTGGTCGGGATGTGTGTTTCAAGATGTACTAACAACTTTGCAGCTGAAACAACTGTCTGAATGAAATATGCATTCTGGAATGACCATGATTCATTCATACTGGTCAATATAACTTGCAACTTTAAGGGAAAAAACCAGATATTTGTTTCTTGTAGGAAGAAGGCATAAAAAATACGATCTAATAATTATGTAATATAATTATACACGTAGACTGTTGCTTCTGCTGCAATGACTCTGCCAGCCACCACAGCCACATGATCACCGTCGTCATAAAAAAGGGTGTCAGTTATAAAGCGCAAGGCTACAAAATTCCCGCCCATTAAACAATATATAGGGACAATATTGATGTAATCATAAATGACCAAATGACGTCCCTAAAATTTCTCCGGAGTCTGGACTATGGCAGAAATCAAGAAGGAGAGTGATGATGGAAATTATGTTCAGCTAAGGCACAAATAAAACCATTAGAACACATTCCCAGATATAAACTCCTCTACTAGTATTCCCAGATATTCACAATGTTTTGCTATGTTGATTTAACCAGATAGTTATGACAAGGCACAGAATAAGATACTTACGGAAAGTACAGTGTATTCATCGAGCATGGACGTCTATTTGATTTGTTGCCAGACACCTCCCCCAAAAGCCAAAATAACATTGAGCAAAAAATGAATTGATTAATCCCCAGTACAAAACAGTCAAAACATTAGAGGTAATGCATTGATGTAAGGAGGCACACTAGACAGACCTTTATGAATGCCAAGACGTTGCGTGATCTGCTAGATTGATTTGCCAGACAGCCGCTTTCAAGATGAGAAAATTTATGTCCAAGCGCTTGAAAGTTGACATTCCTGTAGCAACAGCAATGAATGATCTAATCTATATATTTACAAAAGCTCTTTCTGCTAATTTCTTGTAGCAACAGTAACATGTGGCTCAGGTTTAAAGTTGTCATCCTCTGTTAAACACATTTTCTATACCAAAATGTAAATCTAAACTGACCTATAAGCATAATAAAGCTCATCTAGTACCTACTCGATGAGCTTCAAGTTGCTCAACAAGCATGAGTGGCAGACAATAAGCGATTAAAAATGAGGCTTGATAGCTCCTCTTTATACAAGTGAAAATTTAATGGTAAAAAGACATAAATCAGCTTGATAGCTCCTCTTTTCAGTACAAAGAGAATTTTCCAGATTTTTAGTTCAAAATTGTATTACCTGCAAATTTCACAGCCTCTTTCTACCAGATCCAAACAGTACTTATTGGAGAGATGACACGGTGTCATTAAGTAGAAATTGGTTGAAGAAACGTTGCAGCCAAATGATCCCAAGACCAGGCGGAGTTTAGTCCTGCTGCCAACTACCAAGCAACGATCATCTGCACACCAACCACCTGATACGATCATGTTGGGGCCACGAGACAAAAGTTAGTGGTCGATCAAGTCAAGAGTATAATGAGAATGTTTTCCGCTGAGCTTCCTAGCAAATGGAGCATTGCTGTTCATTTATGGATTCATAGTCATCAGTGGTGATATAGCAGGGTTTTCCGTTAGAGTTGTTGTCCCAAGCAGTAAATGCAAGTCAGTGTTGACAGCGGGTTTTGAGAATTCCTGGGACATGCAGAGGAAAGTCTGGAAAAAGCTCTTATTAGTTTTTTCAACAAGAGCTGCAGAAGGTTTGTGACCCAAGTAGGCAACTTTAACGCCATTTCCCTGATACAACCCATCTGCAGTGCTGGATGAAGGAATTACTGAGCGCCATCGAAGAAGAAGGTGCATCACAACTGAATTTTAACATCATTGTGCAACAGCAGGGATAATATTCTAAATCGGAGATTAAGGGCTTTAAGATTAGAAAAGTGTCTACAAACCTTCATCCCAATTTTACTAACAAAGTTACCCAAGAACTCAAATATGATGAGTGACAATTTGGTTGGGTATGAGAATTGGGACTGACATGTAACTAATCCAAGAGGAGACGAGGCTAAACCTATTTAATAGGGGAGGGGTGAGGCACACAGGTAGTCCACCTTATAACTAAAAGGGAAGTCCGAAGAAATGAAAAGTGATCATAGTTATCATCGACTACTTTATCACATAATCATGGTGTAGAAGATTTATTTATTTAGCTATTAGTCATTAACTTGCAACTTCCAAAGAGTCATATCCCACACATCTTATTATGTAAATGAAGTTATTACCATGTATTACTTGATTGTTAAATTTCTTCTTTATAGTGTCCAATTCTAGTTCCTAGGATTCTTTAGTTATCAAAGCTATCGTCTGCTATTCATTAGCAAGTCATAAATCAGAAGCAACGCATAATCTAAGAAAATATGATACACCGATGAATATATTGATGCAATGCACTTGAAAAATCCCTCCTACTCCCCTCTCTCTGAATTTGGATATTATGCTTAGCCAATGTTCTAAAAAGCAGTCTAGGTAGCTGCCTAAGCGGAAGCGGTCCCAAGCCGCTCCGCTTTGATCCTAAGCAATTGCATTAAACGATCTAGGCGCTTTACACTCTTAAATGGGCTCTTCAAGCTAGGTGGCTGCTTAAGTGGGCTATAATACAAACATCATGCGTCAGGTTTAAGGGTATTTTTTCCTAAGAATACCTTATCCAAAACCCTTTCTAAAATACAACACATATCACAATCTATTTTTAAATTACACCAGCAAAGAAATCCGAACGTATTCTTGTCTTCCTCTCGCTCTCCTCTCTTCGATCTCCTCTCGCCGACATCGTTTCTCCTAAAAGATCATCGGTGGAGCAATGCTCCCTCAGGTCACTAAAGGATCCTTGGTGAAACTCCTTACTAATTATATATATGAAATATAGTTTTAATTAACTTTAAAAAAACGCATAGGCGACACTTAAACGGCACCTGGGCGGTACCCCAACCGCTCAGCCCCGCCTTGAGATTTTTAAAACCTTATGCTAGGTTAGAGAAGTTTAGTATTGCCATCAGTTGCACTCGATAATACACCTCTGCTTAGATCCCGAAGCGAGCAACCTGCCAAAAGTCAAAACTCCAAAGTAATGGAGTAAGCACCATAGAATGTCACATACTCCTATGCTCCCTCCCCCATTATACCACGAGTTCAAACCTCGCGGTACCCCTAACAGCTTCCCTTCCAATGTATTTTTCCCGGTAGTTTGTTTTCTCAAGTTAGACAACACCTTCTCCAACTTACTAGCCCATCTAACGGGTAATTCGTAAAATCTACGACTGAAAACCATACTCCCAACAAGACAAATGCTTACATTATCTGCAATATGTTTAGTTATTGAAAAGAACAGAAATTTTCAATTTTCCTCTCTCAAGAAAAAGAAATGGAGCATTACGAAAATGTATGAGAAAATGTTGAGTTATAGTTGATGTATGCTTCTTAAATGAAATCGACCGATTCAAACATAGCAAAATTGTACAGATACGCCCTAACAATTGCACTTAAACCCCCCAAAAAAACCAATTTTTGAGAGAATGCGCACGTGGGTACCTCTGTAGAGGTCGACAGAGGAACCCCCGGGGCCCCCTCCACTTGTCAAGAAGAGGCGGATGACACGTATCCTTCGTCTTCATGTGATTTTGCTGTTGATGAGGAGATTGGATCTTCGAGCGACATTGTTGCTGAAAAAATCGGAGATACGAGGAGAACGAAGAACAAAACCCTAAATGGGTCAGGTCATATCTATACCCGAAACCCGAATACACAACTAGGTCCATACATTAAAGACCAGTCTAAGGCCTGGCCCATATTTTTGTATTGAGTTGTGTGGCTCATAATTGGAATGAATCTTGTATATACTTTTTGTACAATGTAGGTTTTGTCAATGATCTCAACAGCACTTGTATTTTTCGTTATGTTATGGTATTTTAGTGAAAAGAGATTCCGTTACATGTAAGGTACAAAGCTTTTGATAGTTTAGTGAATGGCAGGTATAAGGTTTTGATGGGTGGGTGAATAAACCTGGAAGCATTATTAAGTATAAGTTAAAATAGCAATTTTTAAAACGTCTGATTATATTAGATGTATCTGTGAGAGAAACCAAAATGAAAAATTTACTATCTCGTTTTTTGGATTATCAATCCCATTGTATGAAATTATTATTGCATTTTTTCCTATGAGATTACATTACTCATGCAATAATCTGATGCAACTACAGTGTACAGTGCAGGAAAGGAACAAATATATTTTTCGGTTGTTATCTACTAGCATTCTTGGAACGTGCTTTACATGTCATTACAGATGTTTTAATAATGAATTTCTTTTGGGTTTTTTTTCCTTTAGCCCTCCCAATACTTTAATATTTTTCTCAATCCCTCTCCATAATTAGAATTTACTTGTAGTCCTATATACTTATAATTTACTCCTGCAGCCCCCTACTTTATTTTTGAAAATTATTTCTCCTCCTTCCCAGCAGCAGCCGCCGCCTTCTTCTTTCTCTTCTTCAACCCATCGCCTATTTGTTCCTCCTCCTCCTCGACGCCGTCGCCGCCGCCATCATCACCACCATCATATTTCTCCTCCTCCTCCTCCACCCATCGCCGCCTTCTTCTTTCTCTTCTTTTTCAACACCGCCACCACCTTCTTCTTCTTCAACCCACAACTGCAGGATGGCGGCGGCGGCGGTTGTGGGTTGAAAAAGAAGAGGAAGAAAAAGGTGATTGATGGTGGCGGCGGCATTGAAGAGAAGGAGGAAGAAGTTGGTGTTGATGGGTTGAAGAAGAAAATGAGGGGGAGGAGGAAGATGGTGATGGTGGTGGTGTTGACGATGACGGTGTTGAGGGGGAGAAGGATGATAGCGGTGATGGTGGTGTTGACGGCGACAGTGTTAAGGGGAAGGAGGAGAAAGAAGGCGGCGGCGGCGGAGACGGCGGCGATGACGGAGGTGGAGGAATAATTTTCAAAAGTGAAGTAGGGAGACTGCAGGAGTAAGTTATAAGTATAGGGGGTTATAAGTAAATACTAACTATAGGAGGGATAAAAAAAATATTGAACTATGAGGGGACTAACAGAAAAAAAACTCATTTATTTATTAATTTAGCCATGTGCACGCACTTTTTAAATAATAATGAAGTGGTAATATAATTACGTGCATTACGTTTGTAAAATAATAATGACGTGTAATTTAACTATGTGCATTGCACATAAAACAATGATATTGTTTGATTTATTTGAATGAATAAAAAGCCACGTCGCCAATAAATTTCAAAATTAAAAGAACACTCTATAATAATAGAGATGTTTCAAGGTATGCAGCCGATCATCGAAAATCATGTATTATTTCTAGAGCTTTGATCCATATTCATCGCCTCTCTTCCAACCCCCATGCATGTATATAGATATTTTAAAAAAATGGATATTTTTTGGATGAAAACAAATGAGAAAGCCTAATGGGTTCATTCAATGGCTGCGTTGACGCGATGCCAAAAATAACCTCTTCAACTTTATAAAGCAGGCAATTCTTTTGAGATCTAAATCAAAACATTAACCACCATTTTTATACTACGGAAAACACATTAAGGGTTAAAACGTTTCAGTAAAAATTACAAAATTCCTAAAGAAAATCTTAACCAAAATCTTAACTAAAAGACCATGTCTAATCTAATTTACATGCTACAATAGATTTTAGCCTCATAACAGAAAGAAAGGCATGGGGAACATGGAATTTAATCAGCATGGTATTGTATTTTGACAATGCGTATGTGCATTTTTATGAAACAGGTAATTTGAAAATTTCAACTATTAGAAGCCCAAAGGTCCAATTCGCAAATAACAATGAGATTTCAAAAAAGAGGAGGGAAAAATAATTGCCTTTCCAAATTTTGAGCCCCTCATTTAACCGCCTATAAATAAAAATCCCCCAATTAAATTTTCAGATCTGAATCTCTTTCTCTTGATTGCGAGCTCTCAAATCTTTTCATTTCTTCAAGCTCAATCTCTGTCTCTCTCTACACGATGGTGATCTCTCTCTCTCACACATTTCTGATCTCTCATCTCTGTCCGTGTCTTTCCCAGGTTGCTGTTGTTGCTCAGAAAGTGAATGAGGCCGAGATCACTGAGAAGGACTCGCTGCTTCTCGAAATTTTCTCTACTGAGCTCTTCTTGATTTCTCAATTCTAGTAATGGGATCGCCGATTAGCTTCCAGATCAATAGATTTAGGTTTATATTGCTTGATTTAGGTTTATTTTTGTTTGAATTGCAAGTAAATGCTCAATTATCTTCTAGATTTGCTTGATTTAGCTTAATTGGATGCGAAATTGCATTTCTTAGGATTTGATCTAGATTTAGAAGCAGTTTGATCGTGATCGAAACCATAGATTGCTTACTCTTTGATTTATGCATCAGATTTGTTGTTCATGATCTCATTTTGTGGTTAATATCAATGTTTTCCAGTTTTTTGTTTATTTTTGTGTTAGTTTTGCTAAGCGAACTGATGAGGTTCGATATCGGTGATCCCCCGATCGTGACACGTGGCAGATGACGTGTCCCGAAGCTAGCAAGAAAGCTCTAGGAACTGTGCATCGGTAAAATACTCCGGATCTGCGACTCATGGACGTAGTCGATCTTCTGCGACCGTCCACACCACTCCTGTGCTCGCCTTATAAACAACCGTTGGTTCACCTCCGAGCCCTGCACAATCGGTCTCCTTGGCCCTCTCAGTCCGTCTCCGGATTACCGTAGAACCAAAATACCTCGGCCTCTAGCTCGTTCCCGACCTTCCCGCCGAGCTTATATTCCTCGATCTCATCAACCGACCTACGGCACCTATCGCAGACGAAATCACTTCACCTCCGCGAATCTCGCCATGCACGAGATATCCACCCGCCACGTCCTGTTAGTTATATGTATACCCTAGAGGCCATTACTGTACATAGGATGTATATTGTAGTGGATGCTGGGACATATATAGGGAGGACTTTCTTGCTCGACTTGATAGTATGCTATCTGGTTACCCTTTACCTTAACGTGTATACTGATTGTCTCTCTGTTACATATTGGTAAAACCCTTAGGATCTGTACTTGACTACCTGGACTATGATGCGGATCATACTAGTGGGGACATGGTAGTCCATAAGTACATCTTTCAAAGTCCCTAGTCGAGGGTGTATCGAGACAGGGCATCGATATACCAGAGTAGACCAGCGTGTACCTTCTCGACCCATACAGATGGGCGATGGATGATCCCATATCCATTGGTGTTTGACATCAGAGATGATATACGGGTGCTCAGTGGAGACTGGGTACACTGGATGGACTCGCCGAGAACTCCCAGATGGTATTATACCTCACGTCAGATGGCAGTTCTCTGGTGACACTGGTACAGAGTAGTCTGTTGACCCGAGATCGTCATAGAGTCCTGTGTGGTTCCCACTGTGCTTTGATTTTCATCTTACCACATCCAAGAGGGCATGCAAAACGGTGGTTTTTGGGTACAGTCCCGAGTCACATGGAGGCAATGAGCGATAGGAGGGGATTCGTCTCTCCCGGTATAGAGAGTTGATGTTGCACTGTGTTCGATTGGCTATAACAGGAAGTCCCTGGCCAGGGCTGCTCAGAGAATTGCTGGTAAGTGTTACCAGTAGTTTCTCGACCCGTTATGAGCCTCATATCGACACGACTTATCGAGCTATTGGGGTCTGACGTTTACCACCCCTAGGCAAGATATGCGACATATCAGACGATCAGACCGGACTGTACGGTAGTGTTACTGGTCGGATTCACTGGAGTGTGAGCGGGCTTGCTCGTCGATCTTCAGATCGCTCAATACCCGGGTGGCCGTTACGTTTAGCAAACCGCTTGCGGCTTGTGGATGCTTGATATGATCATCATCTGCTGCCGGTGTATTGACGAGTCTTTAGAGTCCTACACAGAGATTTCCTGGCTCAAGCGAAACGAAATAGGAGCGCATATGAGATATGTGCGGGACCGAGAATAATACGAGTATGTGATACTGTATTCGATTCTCGCGATGTGACATTGATCGATTATATGCGATATAGCCGGTTTATCGGATCAAGTGTTGATTCGATAAGATGTTACTAATGGTACCAGTCGGTTATGTGCGTCATGACCGGATCGTTAAATCAAGCGTTGATTTAATGATTTAATGCATAATTATATATTTGATATATTACTTTGCATTAACCAGTATCGGTTCACTTTAAATGGATTTTCTCGCTCGGTTGTGCGCATTGCATATGCGATATGATTTTGTGCACTTGTTTGTATCATATTTGATGATACATGCAAATTAGGGTTTGTGTAAAGAATTAAACCTTGGTTAAAGAAATGGTTAGGGTTTTTATTTGATTATTCATTTATTCATTTGTTTTTATTTTTGGAAAATAAAATGCATAAAATAGAATGGTGGCTTCTTTTGTTTTCTTTCATGAAGCTTCATGAACTTTTGACTTAGTCACCATTTTGTCTCATGCTTAACCCTAACCAATTCAATTAACTCAAGTTAATTCTCTACACCTAACCATGGTGAGAATTATTCTAAGAATGGATTTTTATTTATTCTTTTATTCTCATCATAATACTTATCTTCTTCTTGCTCTTCTTCTTCTTCATTCTTCTTTGAAGAAAACCAAGATCCATCAATGGTGATTGTTGGAAAAGAGTGAGAAATCCAAAACTAAAGTCTACCCACTTCCTATTTCTTCATCCTCTACCTCTTGCCAAGTAGTAGAGTGTGTTTCCTTCACAAGTTTTCAAGACTTGATGAAGGTGGAGCTTGATTTAGCGATGCCTCGACGTAGATCATCTTCGGCTTGGACATCGACGACCTAGCTCGCTTTATCTCCGACGAAGCCGACTCTAGAGCCCGGATTCCTTTTGGACAGCGGAGACGACTTCGTTGCGGAGCTATCGAGGTGGAGCACCGGATCTACAAAGGTTGTATTTCCGATTCTCATAGTTAAGTGTTAACTAGTTAGCTTTTTCGCCTAAACTTCTAGCCGACGATCCGTAGTCGGGTTTCTCGGCACCGTTAAAATTTTAATTTGGCATGTTCGATGCCTTGTGAGACCTCACTAGGGTGCCTAGGGACCCTACAGTGGTATCAGAGCCTAGCTAGAGCCTTAGGCGAAGTCTAGACGGAGTTTGAAACCCGGACGAACCGAAAACACGAACCCAAAATAGCTCTCTGTCCTTTTTCTAAAATCTGGGATTTTTCAACATTAAAAATATGCAGAAAAATCAGCAGGCAATTCTAAGGGATACTGTAAAATTCGTGCACCCAATTCCTTCAATGCGCCGCGTTTCCGCAGCACGAGCTTGGCTCGTGCGGCGGAACCGCGGCCGTTTTGTCTTTTCTGGGATCCAAATTTGCACAGTAATTCATAATATGCAGTGCTGTTTTTCCTGGGTATTTTTGATATTTTTCCAGAGTTTTAATTTTCAGGAGTTGTTTTGGGGATTCGTATGTTCGATCGGATTATCAAATTTTGTCTGTGTGGCTTTCCGGATAAATTTTAGAATATGTTAAAAAGTTCGACCGGATATAAATACCCAATTTTTCCCCTGTCGGGAAATTTCCAAGTGTTGGATTTTTCCGTAGTTTAACGACGTTCTAAGTAGTGCAAGTAACGCGATGGTCCCTCTAGAAGACAACAAACCTTAACTCGATTATGTGACCGTCTTGAACTGCCCTTTGAACCTTCGGATTTTGGGCAGTACGGCGTGCCACATGTGAGGCGTTGGCTTGACCCTTCTACGGCTAGACCGTTGGTACTGAGGCACGAACGGAATGTTGTTAGACTTATTTCATGTGTTGATCTGTATCGGGAAAACTTGGGTGTTCGATTGTTCGATCGGAAAGTTTAACATTTTCTGTTTATCTGGAATGTGATACAATAATTGGAATTCACAAAAAGTTATGAGATAACTGAATGAATGTTATAAACATAGCACTTTAGTCTCACTTGATCGGTTGCCACGGAATTTTGATATGATCAAAACTCCGTCGCAATCACGTAGCGTACGCGGATACTCGCCGGGTAAACTTAATAGACAGCCTCACTCCATAGCCCCGACCAAGTGACTGTAGGAGAACCCCGTCGCCGAAAGCATCCGTTCGGGTGCTCGCGGCAGCGGTGTTCCGCCTTGGTGCACTTCGTCGACGGCGTCGGGGGTGCGGCCGTCTACTGAAGTTTGCGACGAGTATTCGATCAGACTGTCGGGAATCTTGTTGAATTACCCGACTTGATATTGAAAAGTATTTTCGATAATGAGACTAAAATGCGGGGTTTATAATTGTTAGGCATGCGATGTCTAAGTAATTCATTTAGTCAGGCATGCGATGTCTGAGGTGGTTGCGGATTCCAACTGTTGTAGTTTTACACTTTCTTTTCTGTGACCGTAAGTGTAATATGTGATATCGCCGGTTTCGTTGCTATATGTCAACGACAATTGGGATGGACATATTTACTTACGATGATAACATGTGATGTTATGTGTTGCTGGATATGTTATATTGGATCGTCGTGATTGAATAGCCGGGGGTTTTTATGTGAGATGAGTGTTTTTCATTTTCATTCCTGTAAAAACTTGTATGTAATATTCTTTTATTGGGGCACTTCCAGGTTGCGGAAGATGTCACCGTTTGTATATTATTTACTTTTCCGCACTAGGATAGACCCAAGGAGGGGAGCACAAGTAACCGGGTTCTAGGGTCCAGTGGGAGACCAACTCGAGGAGTCGAGTCCGGGTCTCCTAACTCCAGAATTGGTAGGGTTGCTTGCCGCTCTCGTAGGGGTCTAGGGGTGTGGGTTTGGCTATTCATCGCGACCGTGGAATCCGTGTTTTATACTGGCTCGTATTGAAAACACGGACGTCCTAGTATATCCAATATTTCATATGATTCTTCTGCTGCGATATCTGTGATGTGATCATATGATGTTCTATGATAGATACAGTATATAGTATATATGATATATTATATAGACGTTACTTATGTTTTACACCCGCGCTAGCCCTGCCCCGCTCCGCCGTTAGTTACCTAACCTAACGGTGCACGAGGGGACATCGAGGCGAATGCGGATGGCATAAGTGTACGTCGTATTTATCTGTGATGATTAGGTACTTAAATGATGGGACTTCATTAATGAGATTAATGAAATAAAAGAAACCTAAGATGTTGTAGAATCGAATTTCAAAATAAAACAGGTAGCTACAGTTCTTGCTTTGCACAGCGGTATATATGATATATCCTGCACCTTATTCGATAAGGAAAGGACCGAGATCCCTTCACCGGGAGTGACTCCTTTAGCAATAACTGGCAGATGCTACACACTCGGTTTGTCTTTTGATTGCTTTTAAGTGTTTTTGCTTTGCACAGTGATATATACGATATATCCCGCACCTCATTCGACGAGGAAAGGACCGACGATCTCTTCACCGGGAGTGACTCCTTTAGCAAAACTAGAAAAGCCTAAAAAACACTCCATTTCAAAATTCATTTGATTCTACAACGATATCAAGTTCATTACGCAATAGGTTTTCAGAAAAACCTGTCGTAGCCCTCCGTCATTTCAGATAAGTAGTAGTTAGTATTCGTGCTACGTTTGTTGGCCTGCGTCAAGGCGTAGTGTGCGGTAGCTAACTGGTGCTTATCTGTATAAGCATATGATGTGATTGGATTAGGGTAGTCGTGCGACTTTGTTGGCCTGCGTCAAGGGTCGTGCGGGTGGGTTTAATTCAATCAGGAAATGACGGGTTGAACTTGACTAGCGGACTATGGTTTGTTGGCCTGCGTCAAGGTCATAGGACGCTAGGGGCAAAATATTATCGGGAATTTCAAGTGTTGAAATTTGCAATGAGATTGCATACCTTCTATGAGATAGTTGGATCCCGATACCCGCTGCGAGTAAGTGTTACTCCTGGGAGAGTTTTATACATTACAATTAGCCGATCAAGTAGGTGTCTAGAAAGGTGTCAACGGGGTTACGCCTCTGGGAAAACGAGGTTTACATTAATTAGGTTCGTGCGAAAGCACGGGGGACCTCCCTCAAAGTACCGACACTAGCCTGGCTGAAAGATTGGCGAACTTGTAGTGTGTAATTAATCCCGGCTAGTCTTTCCTTTTAGGGTTTGAAGGAAGATTTGATAAAAAGCAGTGGGAGCCATCCTGATTAGATAAAATAATAACCAATCTATTCTTGCAAGAGCGCACGCTGAGTGTTTTCTTCTCTCTCTCTCCTGGTAGCGACCATATCACGCCTTAATCAAGATAATAATACGGATTATTGACCGAACCCGCTTGTTATACTGAGCTGGGGAACGTTGGTCCCGCTCCAACTTATAATTGTTATAAGACAGAGCAGGAAATTGGGGAATACCAGATTTCCCGTGCCGCCCAAACGAAGAGAGTGCATGCTGATGCATCATCTTCGGGTGTGTTCATTACAAAGAACTGTTTCTCTGTATCCTCTACATCCTGGGTATATGATACCGGATCAGGATCCCAGATATGTAATCTGTTACATAGGGCTACAGAAAGGTAGAGGACTGAGAACGGGTGATAAGTTTCATGAGGCAGAAAACGGGGCAAGAGTTGCAGCCAAGTCTGTTGGTCACTGTCACCCTGTATTACAAATACATTGATTCTGAACGAATGTTATTAGATACCGAACCTGATATACAAAATCGTATCTATCTCTTTATTAGTAAAGAAATGATAAAATTTTGTATTGATGGATAATGTTTTGAACATTTCCTATATCAAAAGTTGATCGGATCAGGCACGTTATCTAAAAGCGTTAATGTTCTAAATCAAACTACAGTTCTTTAGTATACTGAACACACACAAGAGGAAGAGTTCAGAAATGAACGAATCCTACTTAAGGTATTGTAGACTAGGTCAGATCAATGTGACCCGACTAGCTAGAGTTACATATAGATGCATATTTAAATCAGTTTGAATTTACATCTTGTGAAACTCGCCAGTCATGTCACAAAGATAAGATGACCACAGCTCTGTTTATTGGAAACAGAGAAAGAGTTAATGAACTCTTGGGATGATACATGTTGATGTATGTAGGTCCCCTGTCTACACATGCCAGGACTGGTTCTTTATACTTCATTACGTTCTCTGATAATCTCTCAAGATTCAGTCATATGTTCCTGCTGAAACATGAGTCCGAACCTTTTGAGATATTCACAGAATATAAGCGAGAAGTAGAGAACCAAAATACGGGTATAAGTATTATGTCCTTTGATGAAATCAAGGAGGAGAATGCTTGAGCACGGAAATCCTGGACTATTTTAAAGGAGAATGAGATTCTCTCTCAGAATTACTCCTCTGTATACACCATAGCACGATGGTATATCAGGGTGGAGCAATCACACCCTATATGATATGGTGTGCTCTATGATGAGTACTGCTGAGTTACCTTTTTCCTTTTGGGTGTTATGCACTTGAGAAGTTGCATACCTATTGAATAGGGTTCGAATCAAATCAGTTGCCTACCACTTCATATTTGATATGATAAGGGAAGAGCCCATCTCTTAAGACAGTTAAGATTTGGGGTTGTCCGACCTATGTCTAAAAGCATAATCCGGACAAGCTCGAGGCAAGGTTAGTTATGTACAACTGGAAAGGTTCCAGCTATACAAACTACAGCAGATGATTTGATAGAACCAAAGGATTCAGTAGATACCAACGAACCTCAGCCTCTCCGCCGATCTAGTAGGGTTCCTCACCCACCTGAGAGATACTTCGGTTTCTCTATGACAGTGGGAGCGAGGATTGCATCATGAGATGATGACCCAACTAGTTTCGAGCTGGCCATCAGGAGTAAGACTCTGTAAGAATGGCTGGATGCTTAGTGATCTGAGATGGAATCCTTATACACCAACAAAGTATGGACTTTGGTTGCTATATCTGAAGGGTTAAATCCCCATCAGGAGCAAGTATATCTTGAGAAGATTACTTGGTGTACATCGAAAAGTTGAGACTTTCAAAGCTAGACTTGTTAAAAGTTTGCATCATTGACCAGCTGTGGATAATGATAAAACCTTTTCAAGCAGCTATGCTTAAGTCCATCCAGATCCTACTTGCCACGGCTACATACCATGACTACGATATCTGGCGGTTGGGTGCCATGACTGCTTTTCTAAATATTAATTTAGAAGAGAACGTCTGTAAGTACACAGCCAGAGGGCTTCGTAAACAGTGGGAGCAGCGGAAACGTGAAAAAGATGTTTTATGTAATAAAGCAGGCATCGCGGAGTTGGAACATCTGTTTTGATGAAGTAGTCAAAGAGTTTGACATCATCAAAATGGTAGATGAAGCTTGTATAAACA
Organism: Agapanthus africanus; assembly: GCA_030015575.1. Taxonomy (NCBI): domain Eukaryota; kingdom Viridiplantae; phylum Streptophyta; class Magnoliopsida; order Asparagales; family Amaryllidaceae; genus Agapanthus; species Agapanthus africanus. The sequence continues at coordinate 524,334,233 of CM057345.1, forward strand.
AAAAGGTAGTAGGGAGTATGGTGGTGATCCTCGTAGAGTACGTGGATGACATACTCTTGATAAGAAAGGAGTTTCTTATGCTACGCTCGATCAATCTCCGTTTATCACAATGATTCTCCACATAGGATCAAGATGATACCTCCTAAATCCTGGGTTTTGGATGTATGAGATAGATCTAAATGGATGTTAGGATTCTCACTAGTTGTAGTGAGATGGTATCAATCGATCCTGGGGAGAATCACTGGAAGGGTTCCAGGGTGATAAAGACGACTGAGTGTCAGTCACAGGCATTGTCTTTACCCTCAGTAAAGGGACGGTATGTTGGAAGAGTTCCAAGCTAGATACCGTGACATACTAGACGATAAAGGCTGAATATATCGCTACTTAAGATGCTACCAAAGAGGCTGTTTGGATGTATAATGGTTCATGAGATGAACTATGTTCCTCCCATTGTGTGACAATGGAGTTGTGGCTTATGCCAAGGAACGCAGGTCCCATCAGTGATCCAGACATATTCTAAGACAGTATCACTTGATCATGGAGATGGTTGATCTCTAAGGGATCGAGTTTAGGAGAGCAGACTCAGAGGACAACGCGGCGGATCCACTCACGAAAGGCCTATTCCCAGAGAGAGACTTTTATGGGATGGTTGAGTATGAGATACTGCAACCACTGCTACAGATGGCCCTAGTGCAAGTGGGAGATTGTTAGTTATATGTATGCCCTAGAGGCCATTACTGTACATAGGATGTATATTGTAGTGGATGCTGGGACATATATAGGGAGGACTTTCTTGCTCGACATGATAGTATGCTATCTGGTTACCCTTTACCTTAACGTGTATACTAATTGTCTCTCTGTTACATGTTGGTAAAGCCCTTAGGATCTGTACTTGACTACCTGGACTATGATGCGGATCATACTAGTGGGGACATGGTAGTCCATAAGTACATCCTTCAAAGTCCCTAGTCGAGGGTGTATCGAGACGGGGCATCGATATACCAGAGTAGACTAGCGTGTACCTTCTCGACCCATACAGATGGGCGATGGATGATCCCATATCCATTGGTGTTTGACATCAGAGATGATATACGGGTGCTCAGTGGAGACTGGGTACACTGGACGGACTCGCCGAGAACTCCCAGATGGTATTATACCTCACGTCAGATGGCAGTTCTCTGGTGACACTGGTACAGAGTAGTCTGTTGACCCGAGATCGTCATAGAGTCTTGTGTGGTTCCCACTGTGCTTTGATTTCCATCTTACCACGTCCAAGAGGGCGTGCAAAACGGTGGTTTTTGGGTACAGTCCCGAGTCACATGGAGGCAATGAGCGATAGGAGGGGATTCGTCTCTCCCGGTATAGGGAGTTGATGTTGCACTGTGTTCGATTGGCTATAACAGGAAGTCCCTGGCCAGGGCTGCTCAGAGAATTGCTGGTAAGTGTTACCAGTAGTTTCTCGACCCGTTATGAGCCTCATATCGACACGACTTATCGAGCTATTGGGGTCTGACGTTTACCACCCCTAGGCAAGATATGCGACATATCAGACGATCAGACCGGACTGTACGGTAGTGTTACTGGTCGGATTCACTGGAGTGTGAGCGGGCTTGCTCGTCGATCTTCAGATCGCTCAATACCCGGGTGGCCGTTACGTTTAGCAGACCGCTTGCGGCTTGTGGATGCTTGATATGATCATCATCTGCTGCCGGCGTATTGACGAGTCTTTAGAGTCCTACACAGAGGTTTCCTGGCTCAAGCGAAACGAAATATGAGCGCATATGAGATATGTGCGGGACCGAGAATAATACGAGTATGTGATACTGTATTCGATTCTCGCGATGTGACATTGATCGGTTATATGCGATATAGCCGGATTATTGGATCAAGTGTTGATTCGATAAGATGTTACTAATGGTACCAGTCGGTTATGTGCGTCATGACCGGATCGTTAAATCAAGCGTTGATTTAATGATTTAATGCATAATTATATATTTGATATATTACTTTGCATTAACTAGTATCGGTTCACTTTAAATGGATTTTCTCGCTCGGTTGTGCGCATTGCATATGCGATATGATTTTGTGCACTTGTTTGTATCATATTTGATGATACATGCAAATTAGGGTTTGTGTAAAAAATTAAACCTTGGTTAAAGAAATGGTTAGGGTTTTTATTTGATTATTCATTTATTCATTTGTTTTTATTTTTGGAAAATAAAATGCATAAAATAGAATGGTGGCTTCTTTTGTTTTCTTTCATGAAGCTTCATGAACTTTTGACTTAGTCACTATTTTGTCTCATGCTTAACCCTAACCAATTCAATTAACTCAAGTTAATTCTCTACACCTAACCATGGTGAGAATTATGATAAGAATGGATTTTTATTTATTCTTTTATTCTCATCATAATACTTATCTTCTTCTTGCTCTTCTTCTTCTTCATTCTTCTTTGAAGAAAACCAAGCTCCATCAATGGTGATTGTTGGAAAAGAGTGAGAAATCCAAAACTAAAGTCTACCCACTTCCTATTTCTTCATCCTCTACCTCTTGCCAAGTAGTAGAGTGTGTTTCCTTCACAAGTTTTCAAGACTTGATGAAGGTGGAGCTTGATTTAGCGATGCCTCGACGTAGATCATCTTCGGCTTGGACATCGACGACCTAGCTCGCTTTATCTCCGACGAAGCCGACTCTAGAGCCCGGATTCCTTTTGGACAGCGAAGACGACTTCGTTGCGGAGCTATCGAGGTGGAGCACCGGATCTACAAAGGTTGTATTTCCGATTCTCATAGTTAAGTGTTAACTAGTTAGCTTTTTCGCCTAAACTTCTAGCCGACGATCCGTAGTCGGGTTTCTCGGCACCGTTAAAATTTTAATTTGGCATGTTCGATGCCTTGTGAGACCTCACTAGGGTGCCTAGGGACCCTACACGTCCTACGTTCCACGCCATCACGATCCCCATCAACGAGCCTGTCTTGTCATTAATGGGAGATCCTGTCCATCACGCGGGCGTGACACCGGGAGCGTAACGGCCGGCGTGATTCTCGCGCCTGCCTGCCTATTGCCACCACTATATAAACCCCTCTTTCAGACGGTTCAAGTAAGTCATTCTTTCCCCACTAGGCCGTTACTCTGCTCAAATATCCGGTCTAACTTGATCGTCGGAAGGTCCTCGGCGGTACAATCATTCTAAGACTTCCTTGTAGGTAGCTCGGCCTCAACCACCTCAAACCCATTGAGATCCACACGCTTCAGGAGGGAATCTCCAACTCAATCTTAGCCGTCCATCATCGCCGACAACAGATCTACGGAAGGTAATATCTTGACGTGGTCCGACATCCGTCAGCTGGCGCCGTCTGTAGGAACGTTCTTGATTCCACTGAACAAAGTTCATCTTCCGACCTTGACTCAATGACGAGCGATCATCGCGACGATCCAAGCATTAGCCGCCGCCGCCCTCACAACGGAGGCGCGGACGAATCTCCTCCCCCGAACTCCATCAACGCCCTAGCCGTCCGGATAAATCGACTTGCGTCCGTCGTGGATGCGCTCGTTCGTGTCCAAACAGCAGGGCAAGCTTCCCAGGTCGCTGCTCCCCCACCTGGGGATCGGTACCCCCACAAAGGGAGAGAAGACTCTGCTCGCGTCGGCACTGCCGACCACTGCCTCGCTGCCTCCCACGGCCACGGATCTTCCGGGCCAACATATTATGACCCGCTGGGCGTCTCACAGTTCAACACCGAGGTCCGTCGCCAGAGCGCCTCGCCCCGAGACTCTTCGCGCCTCTGTCCCTCCTGAGGAGATGTCGGTCAGCTCGTCTGCTCCCAGGCATGACCGGCACCCCTTCTCTCGACTGGGTCGCATGGACGGGACTCGTCACGGCAGCTCGAAGACTACCTCACCAGGAGACTTGAAGAACCTTATCAAAAGGAACCGGGGCCGCGGCCAGACACAGGTCTCTAACAGCAGAGGCCAAAGATCAGAATGTGCCGAATCGACGGGATACCACGGCCGACTCGACGCCCTCGAAAAGAAAATCGAAGGTATACATCGGGAAGGTCATCATTCGAGTAACGAGGCTAAGTACGCCGCCGATTCGCTCACAAAACCCTTCACCGAGGAGCTTCTTGCCGTACATGTCTCCTCCCAAAACAAGTCCCCAAAGGTCTCTCTCTTCGACGGTAAGTCTGACCTGAAAGACCATTTGGATGCATTCACCGCACGGATGAGCTTCCAAGACAACTCCGACGCCGCCCAATGCCGAGCTTTCCCGACCACTCTCATCCGCTCCAGACAAGATTGGTTCCGAGGACTCACGCCACGCTCGATCTCGACCTTCGACGAGCTGGCCACCCAATTCCTCGGCCACTTCGTCGGGAACAGACGGCAGAAACGGACCGTCGACCATCTCTTCACAATCAAGAGCGGGGACAAAGAAACATTCAAAGGGTACGTCACCCGACTCTACAACGCCCTTCTCGAAATCCCAGAATATCGGGACGAGACGGTCATTACAGCACTTAGGTCTGGTCTTAGGCACAAGGAGTGGTTACGCTCCTTTGCATTAGCGCAACCTAAGACCATGGCCGAGGTAAAGTCCTGGACTGAGCGTGAGATCCAGCTCGAGTTCGAGGTGGACGCAAATCTCCCCGGGGCAGAGCTAACTGACCAAAAGAAAAGGATGAGAGAAGAGAGAGAAAGACTTGAGCGGCCAAAGCCTTACTCCCCGAAGTTTCAGGAGTAAACCCCGCTCAACGTCTCCCAGACGGTACTGTTAGTTATATGTATGCCCCAGATGCCATTACTGTACATACGATGTATATTATAGTGGATTCTTGGACATATATAGGGAGGACTTTCTTGCTCGACATGATAGTACGCTATCTGGTTGCTCTTTATCTTAACATGTACTCAGATTGTCTCTATGTTACATGTTGATAAAGCCCTTAGGATGAGTACTTGACTACCAGGACTATGATACGGATCATACTAGTGGGGACAGTGTAGTCGCCAATTATGTAAGTGCACGGCGGCGCCCCGGCCTCCATCCCGAGGCCAAAATGCGGAAGCGATGGTTAACTTTAATTTTTCTTGAACCGGCACCACCGCGCACTAAAACCCGGATCGGGCCATTAACTAGTCCTAGCTAACTACAAGATGGGGAAGAGAGATATACCGAGCGATCCGTGTCCTCCGGTCTTCTCGTCGTCGTCCCGATCTCCCGCGGAATCTCCGGTGTCCACCTCGTCGCCGGAAGGGCACCACGTCGCCGGCTTCTTTTACGGGCTCCCACCTCTATACCGAGGCAACTCGGGCACGAAGTTGGCGAGCCGACGTGCCCAAGGTTTGCTGTAGAATGTGTAGTGCTCATGTCTCATTTTGGGGTTCATGGAGGTTGCCATTTGGTGGAGGGATGATATAAACTTTTGGAGATGGAACTTGAGGGGATTTTTGTGAAGCAAAAAGACTAAAAATCCCACACATGAAAAATGGGCAGCCCCTCCTCCAAATATGGCCGCCTCTTAGGAGAGAAAATGAGAGGAGAGTCAAAAATAATGGGAGCCCCATACCCATCATACAAGAGAAAGAGGAATGGTTATCATATGAAGAAATGATCATAAAGAAACACCAACACTCCACCAACTTCACCCTTCATCATCACCAACAATCATGTCCTACAAAAGTCAAGCCATGATGAAGATAGAAGTCAAGGTCAAAGAAGAGTTATCATGATACAACCAAAGCCGGCTAGTATTATCCGTCCGATCCTGATCCGTGCAATGCCGCACGTATCTGATCGAACCCTGTCATATCTCCATATGGCCTCTACAGCGTTTCGCCCGAAAACTTGAGCAACTGAATGTGGGGGACTCTAAAGGCTCGTCAACACCTTGGTTGTGGATTTAACCACTAGCACGTCAGAGGTATAAACCAATACGTAACGGGCTACCAGGTATTGACCAAAAGGGACGTCGATGAGCGAACTCATCCTGACACCCTACTGAGCCTGTCAGTGACAATATTCGTACAGTCCGGTCCGTTTGTCTATGAGCATCGCATGGTGGGCCTAGGGGGTTGGTAAAAGTCAGACCCCCAAAAGCGGTACAAGTCGTGTCAGAGATCAGCCCAGAACACCCTGAGATACTACTGGAATACCTACC